>CAMAPF010000008.1:0-1364080 GCA_945859915.1 Cuscuta epithymum
GCATGTTCCTCATCAAGTCTAGTTTGTCCCATACCAAATTTCAGATCAAAATTCTATCGGGAAGGTCGTCAAATGATTTTTGCAAGTTTACTGGTCCGGAATATGTATTTTCCGGACCAGTTAACTTGTAAAAATCATTTGACGACCTTCCCGGTCGAATTTCGAGCTGAAATTTGGTATGGACAAACTAGACTTGATGAGGAACATGCTCAAAAAATTTCATCAAAAAAATTCCACCGGGAACCGCCCCAAACGGCGGAGTTCGGACGGCGGCTCCCCGTCCCTCCGGAGGGACGGGGAGCCGCCGTCCGAACTCCGCCGTTTGGGGCGGTTCCCGGTGGAATTTTTTGATGACATTTTTTGAGCATGTTCCTCATCAAGTCTAGTTTGTCCGTACCAAATTTCAGATCAAAATTCTATCGGGAAGGTCGTCAAATGATTTTTGCAAGTTTACTGGTCCGGAATATGTATTTTCCGGACCAGTTAATTTGTAAAAATCATTTGACGACCTTCCCGGTCGAATTTTGAGCTGAAATTTGGTATGGACAAACTAGACTTGATGAGGAACATGCTCAAAAAATTTCATCAAAAAATTCCACCGGGAACCGCCCCAAACGGCGGCGTTCGGACGGCGGCTCCCCGTCCCTCCGGCTGGACCTGATCAGCTCTCTCTCTCTCTCTCTCTCTCTCTCTCTCTCTCTCTCTCTCTCTCTCTCATCTCTCTCTCTCTCTCTCTCTCTATATATATATATATATATATATATATATATATATATATATATATATACGGAAAAGATCAGGTCCCTCCGGAGGGACCGAAGCCGCCGTCCGAACTCCGCCGTTTGGGGCGGTTCCCGGTGGAACTTTTTGATGAAATTTTTTTAGCATGTTCCTCATCAAGTCTAGTTTGTCCATACCAAATTTCAGATCAAAATTCTATCGGGAAGGTCGTCAAATGATTTTTGCAAGTTTACTGGTCCGGAATATGTATTTTCCGGACCAGTTAACTTGAAAAAATCATTTGACGACCTTCCCCGGTCGAATTTTGAGCTGAAATTTGGTAATGGACAAACTAGACTTGATGAGGAACATGCTCAAAAAATTTCATCAAAAAATTCCACCGGGAACCGCCCCAAACGGCGGAGTTCGGACGGCGGCTCCCCGTCCCTCCGGCTGGACCTGATCAGCTCTATATATATATATATATATATATATATATATATATATATATATATATATATATATATATATACGGAAAAGATCAGGTCCCTCCGGAGGGACCGAAGCCGCCTTCCGAACTCCGCCGTTTGGGGCGGTTCCCGGTGGAATTTTTTGATGAAATTTTTTGAGCATGTTCCTCATCAAGTCTAGTTTGTCCATACCAAATTTCAGATCAAAATTCTATCGGGAAGGTCGTCAAATGATTTTTGCAAGTTTACTGGTCCGGAATATGTATTTTCCGGACCAGTTAACTTGTAAAAATCATTCGACCGACCTTCCCGGTCGAATTTTGAGCTGAAATGTGGTAATGGACAAACTAGACTTGATGAGGAACATGCTCAAAAAATTTCATCAAAAAAATTCCACCGGGAACCGCCCCAAACGGCGGAGTTCGGACGGCGGCTCCCCCGTCCCTCCGGCTGGACCTGATCAGCTCTCTCTCTCTCTCTCTCTCTCTCTCTCTATATATATATATATATATATATATATATATATATATATATATATATATATATATATACGGAAAAGATCAGGTCCCTCCGGAGGGACGGGGAGCCGCCGTCCGAACTCCGCCGTTTGGGGCGGTTCCCGGTGGAATTTTTTGATGAAATTTTTTGAGCATGTTCCTCATCAAGTCTAGTTTGTCCATACCAAATTTCAGATCAAAATTCTATCGGGAAGGTCGTCAAATGATTTTTGCAAGTTTACTGGTCCGGAATATGTATTTTTCCGGACCAGTTAACTTGTAAAAATCATTCGACGACCTTCCCGGTCGAATTTTGAGCTGAAATGTGGTATGGACAAACTAGACTTGATGAGGAACATGCTCAAAAAATTTCATCAAAAAAATTCCACCGGGAACCGCCCCAAACGGCGGAGTTCGGACGGCGGCTCCCCGTCCCTCCGGCTGGACCTGATCAGCTCTCTCTCTCTCTCTCTCTCTCTCTCTCTCTATATATATATATATATATATATATATATATATATATATATATATATATATATACGGAAAAAGATCAGGTCCCTCCGGAGGGACCGAAGCCGCCGTCCGAACTCCGCCGTTTGGGGCGGTTCCGGTGGAATTTTTTGATGAAATTTTTTGAGCATGTTCCTCATCAAGTCTAGTTTGTCCATACCAAATTTCAGATCAAAATTCTATCGGGAAAATCGTCAAATGATTTTTGCAAGTTTACTGGTCCGGAATATGTATTTTCCGGACCAGTTAACTTGTAAAAATCATTTGACGACCTTCCCGGTCGAATTTTGAGCTGAAATTTGGTATGGACAAACTAGACTTGATGAGGAACATGCTCAAAAAATTTCATCAAAAAATTCCACCGGGAACCGCCCCAAACGGCGGAGTTCGGACGGCGGCTCCCCGTCCCTCCGGCTGGACCTGATCAGCTCTCTATATATATATATATATACGGAAAAGATCAGGTCCCTCCGGAGGGACCGAAGCCGCCGTCCGAACTCCGCCGTTTGGGGCGGTTTCCGGTGGAATTTTTTGATGAAATTTTTTGAGCAAGTTCCTCATCAAGTCTAGTTTGTCCATACCAAATTTCAGCTCAAAATTCTATCGGGAAGGTCGTCAAATGATTTTTGCACGTTTACTGGTCCGGAATATGTATTTTCCGGACCAGTTAACTTGTAAAAATCATTTGACGACCTTCCCGGTCGAATTTTGAGCTGAAATTTGGTATGCACAAACTAGACTTGATGAGGAACATGCTCAAAAAATTTCATCAAAAAATTCCACCGGGAACCGCCCCAAACGGCGGAGTTCGGACGGCGGCTTCGGTCCCTCCGGAGGGACCTGATCTTTTCCGTATATATATATATATATATATATATATATATATAGAGAGAGAGAGAGAGAGCTGATCAGGTCCAGCCGGAGGGACGGGGAGCCGCCGTCCGAACTCCGCCGTTTGGGGCGGTTCCCGGTGGAATTTTTTTGATGAAATTTTTTGAGCATGTTCCTCATCAAGTCTAGTTTGTCCATACCACATTTCAGCTCAAAATTCGACCGGGAAGGTCGTCGAATGATTTTTACAAGTTAACTGGTCCGGAAAATACATATTCCGGACCAGTAAACTTGCAAAAATCATTTGACGACCTTCCCGATAGAATTTTGATCTGAAATTTGGTATGGACAAACTAGACTTGATGAGGAACATGCTCAAAAAATTTCATCAAAAAATTCCACCGGGAACCGCCCCAAACGGCGGAGTTCGGACGGCGGCTCCCCGTCCCTCCGGCTGGACCTGATCAGCTCTCTCTCTCTCTCTCTCTCTCTCTCTCTCTATATATATATATATATATATATATATATATATATATATATATATATATATATATATATATATATACGGAAAAGATCAGGTCCCTCCGGAGGGACCGAAGCCGCCGTCCGAACTCCGCCGTTTGGGGCGGTTCCCGGTGGAATTTTTTGATGAAATTTTTTGAGCATGTTCCTCATCAAGTCTAGTTTGTCCATACCAAATTTCAGATCAAAATTCTATCGGGAAGGTCGTCAAATGATTTTTGCAAGTTTACTGGTCCGGAATATGTATTTTCCGGACCAGTTAACTTGTAAAAATCATTCGACGACCTTCCCGGTCGAATTTTGAGCTGAAATGTGGTATGGACAAACTAGACTTGATGAGGAACATGCTCAAAAAATTTCATCAAAAAAATTCCACCGGGAACCGCCCCAAACGGCGGAGTTCGGACGGCGGCTCCCCGTCCCTCCGGCTGGACCTGATCAGCTCTCTCTCTCTCTCTCTCTCTCTCTCTCTCTCTCTCTCTCTCTCTCTATATATATATATATATATATATATATATATATATATATATATATATATACGGAAAAGATCAGGTCCCTCCGGAGGGACCGAAGCCGCCGTCCGAACTCCGCCGTTTGGGGCGGTTCCCGGTGGAATTTTTTGATGAAATTTTTTGAGCATGTTCCTCATCAAGTCTAGTTTGTCCATACCAAATTTCAGATCAAAATTCTATCGGGAAAATCGTCAAATGATTTTTGCAAGTTTACTGGTCCGGAATATGTATTTTCCGGACCAGTTAACTTGTAAAAATCATTTGACGACCTTCCCGGTCGAATTTTGAGCTGAAATTTGGTATGGACAAACTAGACTTGATGAGGAACATGCTCAAAAAAGTTCATCAAAAAATTCCACCGGGAACCGCCCCAAACGGCGGAGTTCGGACGGCGGCTCCCCGTCCCTCCGGCTGGACCTGATCAGCTCTCTATATATATATATATATATACGGAAAAGATCAGGTCCCTCCGGAGGGACCGAAGCCGCCGTCCGAACTCCGCCGTTTGGGGCGGTTTCCGGTGGAATTTTTTGATGAAATTTTTTGAGCAAGTTCCTCATCAAGTCTAGTTTGTCCATACCAAATTTCAGCTCAAAATTCTATCGGGAAGGTCGTCAAATGATTTTTGCACGTTTACTGGTCCGGAATATGTATTTTCCGGACCAGTTAACTTGTAAAAATCATTTGACGACCTTCCCGGTCGAATTTTGAGCTGAAATTTGGTATGGACAAACTAGACTTGATGAGGAACATGCTCAAAAAATTTCATCAAAAAATTCCACCGGGAACCGCCCCAAACGGCGGAGTTCGGACGGCGGCTCCCCGTCCCTCCGGCTGGACCTGATCAGCTCTCTCTCTCTCTCTCTCTCTCTCTCTCTCTATATATATATATATATATATATATATATATATATATATATATATATATATACATGGAATTGAAAATAGATTGAATTGCTCTGTATAAATTGGTATTAGTATCACACATTTCAGCGATTCATCACAGATGCATCCTCCCCAACAGGGATGGCCAATTATTGCTGAAGTTCCAAGCGAGAATTTAAAAATTGCATAAATAAGGCAATGAAGAGCACTTTTTAAATGAAAGATGAGATTCTATCGCCGATTGCTGGGAATTATGGAACGATTCGACTTTACAAGTCCAAACAAGAACAAAAAAAAAACCCTCTATTCCAGTGAAGATGGGAAGCCCTGTGAAGATTGATATAATGAAGGAGCAAGGTTGTTGAGGGAAGGGCTACGCTCCGAGAACAAGACCAGGCGTTCATACGAAATTTATATTACAGGGATATAATAGGCATACAATTTATATTTAATTAATTAATTTTAATTATGGGCTGTAAATAGTAATTATGTGGCTGCATTTAGAATCACCCTTAATAATTTTACATAGACCCTATTCCCTTTCTTCTTCCAAAACAATACGTATGTTCTGGCGAATGGGCAGAAAGGCTTTTGAGTTTTGACTTTTGACACGCTTAGAGGCTTAGACCTTAGCTCTATATCGGTTGTTTTTTAATATTTTGGACGTCCCATTTAAAGGTTCTCATTTTCTACATTAGGAAATAATTAACATTCGTAAATGACAATTTCATCATCAAATACTACAGAGTAATTTTTTTCTAATATAAAATCACAATTATCATCAATAACCCATTATATTATATATTCATCAAAATTATTTCTCAAAATATACTCGAATTAGTATATTTATTTATTGTCTTAATAATCATGTCATTTTGCCACGAGAACCTTTAAATGGGACGGTGTAAGTATGTATTATCTGTGGATAATTAAATTAGTATATTTAATTATTGTCTTAATAATCGTGTCATTTTTCACACTCACTCAACTTCTCAAGGTTTTATTCATTTATTCTTTCTTAAATTATTAAAGCCTAATTAATATTATTGTTAAAAGGTATCTTTTCTTTTACTATACTCCCTCCGTTCTTTTTTATTAGTCCTTCTTTCTTTTTTGGGACGTTTTTTTTATTTGTGTTCTTTTCCCTTTAAGGAAAGTTTTTGAGAAAATACCCTCACTTTTATTACTTTTACCCCACTTACTTTTTACAAATTACTTTCTCTTTCTTACTTTACCATCACTTTACTCTTCTTAATACACTTTATTTCCTACTTTATCATCACTTTACTCTTTTTAATATACCATCTTTCCTACTTTATCATTTACCCTACACACTCTATACTTACCATACTACTTTATTATTAAAACCCGTGCCAAACCCTAAGAGAACTAATAAAAAAGAACGGAGGGAGTATCTATATATTTTATTTAGCCTTTTTTAATTCATGTAATATACTATAAGTGTTATATATGTGCATACACTGACCTCCGATGCCTAGGTCCGCCACTGCGACCGCTCCCTTGGACTTTCAAAATTTTCTTTTCATAAAATTTTCATATTTTAATGAGATATATATGTTTTCGCCCCCTTATATTTTAGTTTTCAAAATTAATATATAAACTCACATAATGTAATACTTAATTGAAGATTTAAAAGAAGTAAAATCTAAAATAATTTACATAATTTAAACAAATAAACAATAGAACAACTCATTGTTTAAGACTTAGGATACCTTTTTTTTTAAACCCGGTAAGGCAAACCACCAAAAGCAGCGGGTAAACAATGTTTACCAAATTTTATTAAAAACGGAATTGAGTACAATGGGGGACTTAATACCTAAACCTATAAAAACGTAAAAGTACACAAAAAAGCAGCTCTAAAGATAAAACATAGGGAGTATATTGCATGTCCAGTAAAATAGTGCCCATCAAGTCTTAGGGGAATATGGGATTAAATCACCTTGATTCCACACAAAAGAATTCTTAATCAAAGACTTAGGATACCTATTATATCAAAATTCTTAGTTTTGTAATTTTTAATTATCTTTATTAGATCATTAGTACTCGATTTAGTAAAATATCAACAATATTAAATATCAGACACAATAGTCAAACAATTTTTAGATCATGTAAAGTGAATCGAAAATATAAATGTTTGTTGACACTAAATTACACAATTAATTTACTTCTTTCTTTGCAAAAACAATTTGTTGCATAGAAATAAACTTTAACTTATTTTAGCATTAATACAAATATAATGTGCACGATGTATATATGAATTAACAATACTACGTAGCATATTATTTTAAAACTAATAATCTAATACATACTATTGTAATATTAAGAAAACTCCTCAAGATCCACCAAAACCCTCCTTCGTAAACAAAACAGAAGTTATAAAAAAACATCGGTTTATGTGTACCTTTTAATCTTTTTACCTTCAAATAATTTGATAAAATGTTATATTCTTTCTTATTTTCAAATAATTTTGTAGAGCACTTACAATTATTACATCAAAGTTATTTTTCCATTGTCTAAAATTAGAATGTAATATAATAGATTTAAATGTCACCGTGTATTTACTCATGAAATTTTTTGAACAAAAATTAGCCGCAGAGTCCTACACTAGCGGAAAAAATTTGCCCCGCTACACTAGCAAAAAAAATTCGCGCTGCTACACTAGCGGAAAAATTTTCTCCCCTACAGTAATGAAACAATTTCGCCCCCCTTGTCTCGAAATTCTGGATCCGTCCCTAATAGTATGTGCTTGTCAATTACTGAGTTGCTACAGTGAGATTGTTACAAATTGTATTCTTTATGCTTTATCAAAATCAAGCTGATCTAGATCATTAATCCAGGACAAAAGAAATCAGAAGTTTTGATCTAAACTAACTTAATGTTTAAATATGTTAGGAAACCCCCCTGTTTCCGTGATCTAAACTAACCAAGATGTTTTTCATTATTCTAATAAACCGTTATTTTTAGTTCATTCTGATGTGTGGCAATCTCCTGTTTTATCTTCGTCTGGTTTTAAGTATTATGTGTCTTTTATTGATGATTTTTCACGTTTTACGTGGATATACCCTGTGCATCGTAAAAGTGGAGTCTTTACTCATTTTCAATCTTTTAAACGACTGGTAGAAAATTTATTGGATCATAAAATTAAAATTTTTCAAAGTGATGGAGGGGGTGAATTTGATAATTTAAGTATGCGGAAATTTTTTAATAATCATGGTATTCTTTTTCAACAGTCCTGTCCAGATACTCCTCAACAAAATGGTCTGGCTGAACGCAAACATCGTCATATTCTTGAATTAGCTAGAACTATGCTTATTGATGCTGGTCTGCCAGCTAAATTTTGGGTTGAGGCTATTTTAACCGCTACTTATATTATTAATCGTTTACCTTCTACTCATTTTACTAGTTTTTCTCCCTACCAAAAATTATTTCACCGGTTACCTGTTTCTCTTTTATGCGTGTATTTGGTTGTGCATGTCTCCCTAATTTTTGTGCCACTTCTGCCAATAAGCTCTCTCCCCGGTCTGTTCAGTGTGTTTTTCTTGGGTATGCCTCTGAATATAAAGGATATCGTTGTCTTGATCCTAAAACAGGTAGAATTTATGTTAGTCGTCATGTTCGCTTTCATAAAAATGTTTTTCCATATTCTCAACTTGTGTCATCTATGTCTCCCAGTGAGTCTACTGTTCCTCTGCCGTTTTCCATGACGTCTACGGGTTCCACTTCTGCTACTGGTCAGCCACTCTCCCCGACGCATGTTCCTCCCGCATCCAGTGCTTCGTTGCTGCCAACTCACTCCCAGCCGGCTACCCTGGACTTTTCTCCGGCAGAACAACCCACTGGGACGTCGGCAGCTTCCAGTCCAGTCACGACGACACCTCCTGGCAGTCCTTCGACGCCTGACAGTTCCTCGACGTCTGGATCATCGGCCAGCATCACTTCCGTGGCAGGTGTAGTTGGCGGTTCTAATGCCGCAGCCAGCACTTGAGGGATCGATAGTTCTTTAGTACAAAATATTCATCCCATGCAAACTCGATCTAAATCAGGCATTTTTAAACCAAAAATTCTTTTTAATCTGAACACTGAGGTTTTACTTCCTGATCCTACTTGTTTTTCTGTGGCAAATAAAGATCTTAAGTGGAGAGCAGCTATGGCTGAGGAATTTAATGCACTTATCAGTAATAATACTTGGGACTTGGTGCCATTTGACTCTAATAAAAATGTGGTTGGGTCTAAATGGATTTATAAAACTAAATACTGGTCTGATGGGTCTATAGAGCGGTATAAAGCACGTCTAATTGCTCAGGGGGTTCAAGCAACAGGCTGGAGTTGATTTTTCTGAAACTTTCAGCCCTGTTGTTAAACCCACCACTGTTTGCATTGTTCTTACTTTAGCTGTCTCTTCTAATTGGACCATTCGTCAGTTAGATGTTAAAAATGCTTTTCTTCATGGTAATCTGACTGAAGAGGTCTATATGCGCCAGCCACCTGGGTTTATTCATCCTCAATTTCCCCATCATGTTTGTCGCTTGCGCAAGGCCATTTATGGTCTTAAACAAGCCCCACGGGCCTGGTTCTACCGTTTTAGCAGCTTTCTATTGACTCATGGTTTTGTGTGCAGTCGTGCTGACAATTCTCTATTTATTTTTCGTCATGATACTCGTATTATTTATCTCCTCCTATATGTTGATGATATCATTGTTACAGGAAATTCATCCTCTCATTAGTGATTTTATTTCTCTTTTAGGGAAATATTTTGCTATGAAAGATCTTGGTGATATTCATTTTTTCTTGGGGGTAGGTTCAGGCTGTGCGTAATTCTTCTGGTTTATTTTTGTCTCAGGCAAAATATATATCTGATCTTTTGACCCGCTTTCACTTTCACACTCTTAAGTCAGTTCGCACGCCTTTAGCTAATAGAACTAAGCTTTCCCTCACTGATTGTGAGTTACTTGCTGATCCTACGGAGTACCGTAGCATGGTAGGTGCACTACAGTATTTGACTATGACTAGACCTGATATTACATATGATCTTCACTTGGTATCCCAATTTATGCATGCACCGCGTACTTCACATATGTTAGCTGTGAAAAGAATTTTCAGGTATTTACAGGGTACTCTCACGCATGGCATTCACCTTCGGCCGGCAGCTCATCCTTATTCTGTTATGGCGTACTCTGATGCTGATTGGGCTGGTTGTCCTGATAGTAGTCGTTCCACATCTGGCTATGCTGTTTTTCTTGGTCCTAATCTGATCTCCTGGCGTTCCAAAAAGTAGCCCACTGTCTCCAGATCCTCCACTGAAGCTGAGTATAGAGATATTGCATACACGGTTCAAGATACACTGCACTCCGGTCCATACTCTTCGAGCTCGGCTTCCCTCTTCGTACACCGGTCCGGCTTTTGTGTGATAATATTTCAGCCTCATATTTATCAGCTAATCCTATTCAGCATGCTCGCAGTAAGCACATTGACATTGATTATCATTTTGTTCGAGAACGTGCAGCTCATGATGATATCCTGGTGCAATATGTTCCTACAAAGTTTCAACTGGCTGATATTTTCACCAAAAGTTTTCCTCCACGGCAATTTTTATTTTTACGTGACAATCTACACGTAGTTCCTCCTGCCTAGCTTGAGTGGGTGTAATAGTGTAGAATTAATTATTATTAATTATTAGACAGTATCCTTATTGTATTTGGAGACTTATTCTATTATAAATACATAGTCAGGGCCACCAGTCTGGGTAAGCCTGTTTATTATTCTCACACTGAACATTTCTATCTATTCTATTCTATTATAGTACGGAGTACTCCGTATTTGTTATGTACCTTGGTTAAAAAACGAAACAATAAACTACACCTTAGCAAAAAATTCCGAATGAGCAAAATTTATTTCAACATTTGGGATTACGATGTGAAATTTCACAAATGACCGATCAAGGGGTTGGTAAGTCGATCGGTTACTGAAAATTTAAAATTAAAGCTTTAATTTTTTAATAAATAGTCCAGCCACCTCCACACTTCAAGACTCGCCCCACGTTTAATTTCTTGTTGGGATATTGGGCCGCAGCCCAATATGCCGGCCCAAAACCGAGGAAGGCCCAAGGGAAAGAGCAAGCCCAAAGTGGTAAGCGGGATCCTCGATATCCCGTTCAGGATGTTACCCGAACAGTATTCGGGAATGCACTGAACAGGCGGATTCTTCAACTTGGAGTAATTAGCAAAGAGCAAGCAATTCCACCTACGAGGGAACCTGAACCCCGAATAGGGTGCCCGAACGGGGACCTGCAAGTAGAAGATTACATTAAAGTATGGCGATTGCAAATGGAGGCATGAGTGCACAAGTGACAGAGGCAGCGACCAACGGGGTTCAGCCACGACATCTTCTCACCTACCCCTCTTTAGGATAAATACCTGCATTAAGTACATTGTAAAGTGTTAATATTTTGAGAATCAGGGCTTAGCAATAGAACTATCTCTCTAGTTCTTGTATTAGACACTATTCCGACTTGCCGTTCGGGTACTTCCAGTGTAATCAATAAACACTTAATGCAAGATTAGCCTCTGAGTTCATATCTTTCACTGTTTTATATTTTTATACACCTTTCGACCCAGATCCACGTTCTTAATATCCAAAGCGTGTGTTTGGCTTTCGGATCTACAGACTTAATCTCAACATTTCTAAAAACGGTATTTAGTGAGTGGGAGAGAAGTTAAGGACTCATAGCAGTTCCACCCACCACGTTCTGCATTTTTCATAACTGTAAAATGGGATTATAAATATAGAAGCGCTCTAAACTCTACAGTATGTTGCACGTCCACCGGCTTAAGTGATCGGTAGGAATTACTGTTTATATATTTTCCACCAAATACGAAGTATATATAGATGTTCTTCACAGTTCACACACACACGTACATATCGTGTACATTGTACTAACTATTGTTAAACAACTTCTATGGGGTGTTTGGAACTGGATTTGCGTGTGCTTCTTTTTTAAAGCAGATAGAAGCAGAATCAGAATCAATTTTTAGAAGCTAATACCTACCAGCTTCTAAAAAAACTGATTCTGAGAGTAAATTAGAGCACCAGAAGTGCTTCTAGAATTTCACTCAATCACTCTAACTTCTGGTTCTGCTCCCTGAATGAACAGAATCAGTTTTGAGAATCAGATCCAAACACCCCGGTAATGCAAACAATTGGACACTGAAGATTATAGGAATGATCTTCGACTAGATATATACGAGGTTAACACGTCAAAAACCAACGGGGTCTTACGCCTCAGATTGATGCATTCCTATATGGGCTCCTGCGTACACCAATGAGGTTATGGGCTTCCTAGAATGTGTGTTCCATAACTTAGATCAGAGGTGATATAAATTTCTTAAAACATACTAGTACTTCGTATTTCGTAATTAACAATCATATTTGCCTATACGAAGGAAATATAGGGAAATTTTCGATAGCTGGAGGATTTTTTTTTGCGATGGCTGAAGGAAATTTTCTAGCATGATGTTAACTTCAAACCTTTTTTTTACTTATCAAATCATGAGCGGGCCAACTTGACGAATATAAGCTTTTTGGTAAATATGTAGATGTTTTTATTAGAAGTTTTTCTCCCTTTTCATGAATTTAACTACGTTGAGCTAGCATTTTGACACATAATACATTTTATATAGATATCATTGGGAGAGTTATGAAAATTCTTTTTCCAAGACCACATCAGCTAATGGTGAATGTCAGAGATTGGTGGAAATTGTTTTAGAAGACATGGAGTAAGTAAATATTTAGTTTATTTTCTGAACATGAGTTATATTTAGACTCTACAAAATCATACGGAGTAATAAAAGTTTTCGTGTGAAATAGCATTATAGCCGAAAGAAAGTGAAATGCACACTTTGGGGAAGTTTCGTGGACATCATCAAAGAGAGCGTAGAGAAATAACCCAACATCAGTTTTGGCATTCTAAAGTCTATAGGGGCAATTTAACATAAAATCATAAATTCATAATTAGTTATTTCAAGTAGTTTGCAGCCTAACATATTTTAAAAATTTTAGGGGAAGTCAATGTGACAAGTCACAAGTGTTGATTCCAAGATTAAATTTAACCCCTTCATATGTGAGGATCAATGTTACTCATGGCAAAATGTATTGATTCCAAGATTAAGTTTCAATGAAGACAATTCTCAATTGTTATTTTATATGCAATGACAATCAATAAGAGTCAAGACCATTTGTTTTCTCACGTCAGATTGTTTTTGAGGAACTCTATTTTTTTTCATGGTGAACTTTATGTTTTTGTGTCAAGAGTCACTACCCACCAAGAATTGAAAATATTGATATGCAACAACGACATCCAAAGTAGTTCCACATAAACGTGGTGTATCCCGAGGTTTTTCAAAACGTGCAATTCTACATTTTGGGATGTAGTCATTTTATTGTATTTGTATTTGTTATACCAAATATAAATGTCATTTTGTGTTATATTATACTTAATTATCATTCATTAAGTCATTCATTCTACCTTTGTACTGAGTATTTGTTATATAAAGTACATTATTACATTTTATTTAATACTTAATTATCATTATTCATTAACATTTTATTTTATAAGATAATAAATAACCTAAAAGAATGTTTTTCCCGGGCAACACATAACATCAACATTACCATAAATTAATACTCCGTACTTCGTATGTCAATATACGAGTATAATTTTACACCTTAGGCCTATGTTAAGAGAACCGGACTGGACCGGGCGGTTCGACCCGGAAACCGGCAAACCGGAGCTGAAACCGGTTCGGGTATGTATAAACTCGGAAATATAGCTAAACCCGGAAAACCCCATTGGGCGGTTTGACCTGGACCGGACCAGCGACGGCCCAAACCCGGGATAAACCGAAATTTGTCCAGGCCGAAATGAAAAACTTTGAATGACTCCGGATTCGACGCTGCGTCTCACACCTTTTGCTTCAACCGTGCTTCCACTCTATCAACATTCAACACTAGCAGTTGGTTTTAGTTGCTCTTTTAATGTACTCCGTACTTATTGTTTCCTTAGCATACAATGCCAAGCGATTAAAACTTTTTAATTACTAGCTAATTACTATTGCACTAAGTAAAACATACATATATATTATTTCTACGTAATAAGTTCAATTATGCTCTTATACTATATTATTTCTGAAAAAAAGATAATATATTTGAAATATGTAATGTTTTAGGATATCAAATAATTATGAAAATATTATGTCAAAATTGTCTGTACATGTATTTAAAAATATCATATAACATTATTGATATAATTAGGGCTAAAATGATATTTTAGAATACTCTGAGTCTATTTTCAATGTTTCCTATTATTATAGTTAATTGATTATTGTGCATAATAATTATCCTTGCTTGTTTTTATTATATATACTATTTATATATTTATTAATATACTGATTTATAAATGTTGACCGGGTTATCCCGGCATTACCCGGGTTGACCCGCTGGGTTCGGGCTGACCCGTGACCTGCTAATCCGTCCGGGTCGCTTCCCGGTCCCATTCTTGTAACACAGCCTTAGGCTTGCATGTATGTACATTTATAAATGTGCTGGAAAAAATTGGATGGTCAAGACCGTCTCTATTCCCTCTGTCTCTACTACAAGTATAGAACTAAATGAAGGGAGCATGAGATCGATGAATATCCATCTTCATCGATGATTGATTTTTCACAAGTCCCATTTTCAATGTGACTGTTAAATTTAATATGTTGCTAGACATTTGGTTTTGATAGGGATGGATCGGGCCCGGCCCAGTGATTGCCGGTCATAGGACCAGTCGGAAGACCATATTCTGGTCCCGGGATAGATTAGAACTGTTACTCCCGTTTGTATTACCCGGTCTCGGGTGACATATATTAAACGCCATGTTCTATGCACAATAGCTATTTATAACCAAACCAGCTCCCCAACTGACTTTTTTACCGTTGGGGCTGAGTGGGGGTGGCAGTAGGGTGGGAAAAATTATAAATACATATTATCGGTCATGGTACGCTACGAATGCATTTCTATATGAAACACTCAACTAATACACTAACAATGAGTAAGTGTTGCATGCGCTAATTTGTGAGTTAATTATTGAAATGTTATGCAAGTGTTCATATTGAATAAGATTTTATGTCTATCATTGTTGTAATGTTTGTACTAGCTCAATATTTTTAAATTTGTAACTGTTTGAAATTTGTTGTTTATTTTTAAATTTGTAATTGTTTGAAATTTGTTGTTTATTGTAATTGTAAACGTGGAACAATAATTTATAAATTTATAATTATTCAAATATTATGCACTCAAATAGTTTTTTGTTACATTTTACACTATTACTACGTATTAATATGATTCGATCGGAACCGGTATCCGTACTAAATTTGAGTGGGCCGGTCTCAGACTCCTATAATTTTCCTTGGGTGCCGGCTAGTCCCAGACCGGGCCAACCCTAGGTTTTGAAAGTCTTACTTTGGAGTTCCTTCCCCACTCTATTAGTGCCCACCCCACATACTATTTAGGCAGCCCTAATAATTCATGAAAATGTACACAATTAAATAAACTTCTTTCTATTTTATTTTGGTTTGAATGTCTTTTTAGACCCTGCAAATATAGTATATTTTGTTCCACATCCCTGTAAAATTAGTTTTTTGTTTTTCGTCCTTGCGATTTATGTTAGTTTTTTTTAGTCCATCGTCGATGTCAACATCCGTTTGATCTGAAACTAATCCCGACTAATAGATTTCCTCTAATCTTTTGTCATGTTATTAAAAAAGTATTTAATGTTATTTTTCAAAGGTTTTTAATATACGAAGCATATTTTAAAAATGTGAATATTTAGTTTTTTACGGAGTATTATTTTAGCTCTCATATTAGCCTCAAAAAAATATAAAATGATAAATTTAGATATTTCTAGTCGATGTACACAAATCATAATAATTGTTTTCTGAGTAGAGTGGTTTTGGAATTAGACAAGGACCAAAAATAAATTAGGGCATATTACAGGAATGAAAAACAAAAAAAAATGCAGAGACCTAAAGTGAAGTTGTCATATTTGACGGGACTAAAAACATATTTAAATCTTTTATTTACTTGCAAAGTGTACAAACTCTTCTATAAGTAAACAATCAGTGGCGGACCCGGAGATTTGTCAGAGCAGGGGCACATGACTAGACACTAAATTTACTCTATAATAAAAATTTCAAATGTAATAAAGATGGTAAAAAGTAAGACAATAGCATAAACTATACGGAGTAGTTAATTACATATGGAGTATTAAATAGTTCATTTCTGTAACTTTGGTAAATCAAACCTACGAGTTTTCATATTCTGAAAATGTTTTATATTAGTTTCATTATCAATACTCCTAAACATATCTCTCACGATGTAGCACACCAAGCAATCTGTAAGATAATCATCTTTCATCTTATTATGAAGATCTGTCATGATAATATTCATCGCAGAGAAGGCTCTTTCAACGGTGGTTGTTACAACTGGTAATACTAAATCCAACTCAATCAGTCGATATACCAAATGAAAAGAATTGTGAACTTTAAGCTCAACCATCTTTTTGCAAACTTCACAAATAGTCTTTACGGCAGAAAATAATTCATTTGTTCTCATTTCATATATCCACACACCTGGAGTTGCTCTTTCAGCTCCATTCAATCAACAAATGAAAAATCGCATGTGTTGGGTTAAGGGCCCAAGCCGAGGTCCGGCCCACTAACCCTTTCTTCACCAGACGTGCGTCCAGTCAGACCACAAGGCCAGCCCGCAGGCCCATATTCCTTGGGGAGGGACGAACGTCTGAGGTTGGGAGTTCAGGCCCAGCGGCTCATTCCGACGAACGTCTATGCAGGGACAAGGAGCAGGACCACGGGCTACCAGGGGATGACGACGAACGTCCCCATGGCAAGTCTATAGTCATCCGAGGAAATCCAGTCCGCATGGAGAGAATCCACAAGGCCAGGAGACGAACAGCCGAAACCTCTTGAGGATCACTTGGAGCGATCCAGCTCGCTTCCCAGGCGGACGAACGTCCCCATTATTTAGGCGGGAAACCTAGATTCTGGCGGGAAGTGCATTTAATGCTGAAGATTTGGTGGTTGGGACACAAGCGGTCCACAGGCCTCCACGTCAGCATAGCCACCTGCCCATTGGCGGGTATAAATAGAAGCATTTATTTCATTGTAAAGGGCTGGCAACTTTCTACTCTTAGCACTCTAGCTATAGCATCCTTACTCACAGCACTTCTACTGCCTTGTAAGACGAACGGCCGACGGAGCCTTAGCGGAAAGTATTGTATTAGGGAGTTATTAAGAGATAATAATACCTAATCACTTACTCGCTACATTATTGTTTCTTGACCCCTATTATCTGCTTGTTGGGCTAGTTTATTTGCACACACTCCATTCGAAACCCTTGGGCTTACGTGTTGGACCCGGGGGTTGAAGGAATAAACCTCAACACTGGCGCCGTCTGTGGGAAACTGAACTAAAAGTTTCCAAAAAACTCTCCCAAACAGCTACTAAATCTACCCACAGCAAGCACGATGACAAGGAACAACCGCCAACGTGACCTCTCCGAGCAGCTGTCCCGCGGACGAAGCAACCGCGGACAAACCACAGAACGTTCCGAGACATTGGGGACAACTGGGGGAGAGGGTGGCCTCACAAACCTCATCCCCCATGAGGCCAGACGCGACCCTCGACTCATGAGGGAGCTAGCAGAAACGATGCGCCGAATGGCGGACGAACAGGAGGCGAACGAAGAGGTGTACTCAGCTAACACCATCTGGACGCCCATATCACCCATCCACCGCATGCAGTCCCTGGATGAGACAGCGGAATCTGCCGGGCGCCGGACGCCCATCCACATGAGGTTGGGACACAATCCGTCCTCCCACGAGGCTGGGGGGCACACCGGCGCCAGCACCCCTCGATATGGTTGGCAGGACGATCATCGAGGGCGCACGCCGGACGTTCCATCAGAACATCAGGGCACCACCATCACCCCCGCTGCCAGTAATATTGGACGACGTTTCCAAAGGCATGGTGCCCATATCACCCGGAGGCAACCCGACGCGGTTGCCCCTAGAAGGAACGTTGCGCTCGAGGCCGCCCCTCCTGTGTCCCCCGGAAGGGCCGCACAGGAGGCCCGGCTAGAGGCAATGGAATGGCGAATAGCCGAAATAGACAGACGGGCGGAGGCCATCCCAGCCACGCCGCGCTTCTCCCTCACCTCACCATTTACTCCGAGGGTCATGAATGCAGAGATCCCGCGGGACTGCAGGCCCCCCCAAGGGATAGTATACAACGGGACCGGAGATCCCAAGGCTCACTTGATCAGCTTCCAGGGGAACCTTTCCATGCTGGGAGCATCCGATGAGGCCATCTGCCGGCTCTTCTTCAGCACCCTGAGGGGCCCAGCTCAAGAGTGGTTCGGGCAGCTGAGGCCCGGATCCATTGATAACTACGAGCAGCTGTCCCAGCAGTTCATGGCGCAATTCGCTGCCAGCACCACCCCCAAGAAGAGCTTCACATCGCTCACCAGTGTGAAGCAGGGGAAAGACGAACCTCTGGCCCAATTCCTGGTCAGATGGAGAGACGAAGTGCTCCAGGTGGATGACCTGGACGAGCGGCTGGGAGTAAACATGTTCATCAGTGCCCTGGCAACAGGGGACCTATACCGGGACCTTCGGAGGAATCCCAGCACCAGCTACACCGAAGTGCTGGCCCGAGCGCAGAAGTATGCCTCCATTGAGGAGGAGATCAGATTGAGGGACGGCGCACCTGCAGCCCCTTCCCGAAAATTGGCGGATAGGCTCGGCCCCGGAGGCGGACCATCCCCCCCAAACAAAAAGAAGAAGACGGACGGCAGCATGGTTCCGTGGAAGGCTCATCCGGAGGCCAGCCGCATGCGTCTAGATGAGTACTCCGTCCCTCTGGCTTACCCCGTCAGCCAGATTTTCGACGCCATCAAAGATAAGGGCATCCTAAGGGAGCCCCAAGACAAAAAGGCGCTTATGGGTCTTGATGAAACCGCATATTGCGAATACCACTAGAGGGTCGGCCACCTCACCGACAACTGCAAGCAGCTGAGGATGGCCATCGACGAACTGATCCGGCAGGGCTACCTGGGCGAGTTTACCCAACTACTGAAGAAGAATAGCCCGAGGCAGCCGAATCCGAGGTCGCGATCGTGGCGCCGCGACGATCGGCGTGAGGCGGAACCGAAGGACGTAGACTATCGGAGTGCTGATAAACGTCCGGAGGGGTCCCTCGGCCCAAACGGCGGGAAGAAGAAGTTGGAGATCAAGGTGATCTTTGGGGGCGCTGAGACTGGGGACACGCCTGCGGAGCGAAAGAAGTTTGAAAGGTCCCTCTACGTGGGTTCCATATCAGCTCCCCCCGCAAAAAAGAACAAGGTGGAGGCCATCACCTTTGGACCGGCCGACCTACCGATGTCACCGGCCCCTCACAGGGATGAGTTGGTGATCAGCATGGATGTCAACAATGCGATCGTTCGACGCGTCCTTGTGGATACTGGAAGCAGCGTAAACGTCCTCTACTGGGAGGCGTTCGAGGGGATGAAATTGAGGAAGGATCAGCTGGCCCCTCTACGCACCCCCCTTTCTGGCTTCACGGGGGATTGCATCGATGCGGAAGGCACCATCGGCCTCCCCGTGGAGATCGGGGATGGACCCCACACCACCCGCATCCGGATGACGTTCGTCGTGGTCCGCCTAAAATGTGCTCACAACGCAATTTTGGGCCGGCCCGGCCTGGAGGGTCTTGAGGCCATATGCTCCGTGCGGCACTCATGCATCAAATTCCCCACTGAAACTGGGGTAGGGGTGGCCCGCACGGACCCGCACATGGCCAGGGCCTGCTACACCAAGGCCATGGAGAGGTTCAGAGAGCGAGAAGCCCGGGTCAACAGCATCACTGAGAGGGCCAGACAGGCCGACTTCGACGCTCGTCTGGAGCCGGCTGCCCTGCTCGAAGAGGTGGAGTTGGATGACCCTTCGGACAGGAAGGTGTCCGTCGGCGCCGACCTTGAACCTGAGATCAAGGAAGGGGTCATAGCTGTCCTCCGGAGATTCATAATCTTATTTGCCAGAGGACCGGAGGACATGCCCGGAATAGATCCCAACCTCATCTGCCACAGACTCGCCGTACGGCCGGATGCCAAGCCTATACAGCAGAAGAAGAGATACATGGCAGCCGAACGGCGAGATTTCATCAAAAAGGAGGCTGCCACGCTCCTCAGCATCAAGCACATCCGGCCGGTCATCCACGTGGAGTGGTTGGCCAACGTGGTATTAGCCCCAAAAGGCGACACGTGGCGGATGTGCGTCGATTACTCGGACGAGCCTAATTGGTCGAAGGAGATTGCCGACTACCTCAGGGATGGGACGCTCCCCGGGCCGGAAGATGATGGCAGCTCCGAGAGGGCAGCTTGGGTAAAAAGGCGTGCCCCCAACTTCGAGCTCATTGATGGACAACTCTACAAGAAGACGTTCGGAGGGCCATACTTGAGATGCCTCCCGCCGAGCCTGGCAGCAGCCGTCATTGAAGAGATACATGAGGGCATCTGCTCCAGCCACCAAGGTCCCCGCACCTTGGCCCGGAAAATCATCTTGCAGGGGTATTACTGGCCGACCATCCAACAGGATTGCTTCAACCACACTCGGAAATGTGCTGTATGCCAGCAATATGCTCCTGTCCCCGGGTGGCCGGCAAGCTTCTACACTCCGATGACGGTTGCATTACCCTTCGCCAGGTGGGGCATAGATCTGTTGGGCCCTCTTCCGACGACGACCGGCGGAAGGAAGTTTGTCATTGTGGCGATTGACTACTTCACAAAGTGGGTAGAAGCCGAGCCGCTAGCTTCCATCACCGACTATCAATGTCAGAGGTTCCTCTGGCAGAATATCATATGCCGCTACGGAATTCCAGAGCAGGTCATCACCGACAATGGCCGGCAGTTCGTCGGCAAAGGGTTCGAGGCATACTTGGCAAAGTGGGGCATCAGGCACTCTAAGGCCTCGGTGGCATACCCGCAGGCCAACGGCCAGGTGGAGAACATGAACTGGACCATCATGGATGGGATAAAAAAGAAATTGGAGGATTACGCGTCCACCTGGCCGGAGCAGCTTAATTACGTACTCTGGACGTACAGAACGACCCCAAGGACGGCAACCGGTGAGACACCTTTTGCCTTGGCATACGGATTCCAGGCCAAGGTGCCAACGGAGGTGCTGGTGCTTACACATCGCACGAAACACTTCCAGCCGGAGGATAACGAGGCTAACCTACGAGCGGAGCTCCATTTCATAGAGGAGCGAAGGGACCTAGCGGCTCGTCGCATGGAGGAATATCACCGAGCCACCCAAAGATACTTCAACAAGGCGGTGAAGATCCGCGAAATCGAAGCTGGGGACCTCGTACTCAGAAAGAGAGAAAAGGGCAAGCCACTCGAGGGTGGCAAGATGGCCAAGAATTGGGAGGGGCCGTACAAGGTCATGAGAAGATACAACCAGGGGACGTTCCTCCTCCATACCTTGGAGGGGAACCACGCTGGGATCTGGAACGTCGAACACTTGAAGAAATTCTACCAATAATTAGAGATAGATCGTTTTGTAATATTTTGGTCGAAGTACCATGTAACACCACCGATCGTCGTCTCTATATTAAAAGGATTATTTCTGTTCTTCACTTCCTACAGAGAGATTAAAAGCCGAAGTGCTATTGAAATGATTTCCTCCTCAAAAAAAAAAAAGAGGAGAAGGGGAGAGAGAAGCTCCTATGAGAGAGGGAGTCTTGACGATGTATGCCTGATCTTCCTTCGCCGCATGACGAACGTCTCCCGACGCGGAGGTTAGTAGGAACGTGGGGGAGGCTAGACGTACCAAAGGGAACCTCGGCAGGATAAACCAGTTCCTCCCATGATCCGTGGATCGACGAACACCTTCTGCTGAAGCAGAGGGCTAGTAGGGCCACGAGTGTGGGGCGACGAAGCAGGGAACCCGCGATAGGGTAAACCAGTGACCTCCTTGCGATCGATGATTGACCGAGCGTCTTCTTCGAAGTAAGAAGACTAGTAGGATCACGACAAGGACGAACGAAGCCTAGTTCCTCCCCCTGATGAGCGCATGACGAAAGCCTTCTGCGAAGCCAGAAGACTAGTAGTTCGCAGCTGGGGACGAACGGAGATAGGGAATCCCGACGTGGATAAACCTGTTTTTTCTCAAGGCGGGGATGGCGAACGTCTCCTGCGAAACCAGAAGACAAGTACTTACGAAGCTTGGGAAGGACAAAGACTGATAAAAAGACTCCAAAAAAAAAACAAAAAAAAAAAGAGAGACGTGGAGCAAATAATGATTTTTATTCTTCGGTACTGATGACCGGAAAGTACAATGTGTAATGTAAATTACAGTGTAAATACTGATGACCGGAAAGTACAACATGTAAGGTACAATGTACATAATGAAAAAATGGATACAAGTACTAAACTATGAGCAAAGAATCAATTTTGGTCAACATCCGGAGTTGGGACCTTGAAAGAGACCCCCTTGGCCTTTTCCCGGGCCTCGGCTTCTTCGCGTTCCTTGCGCTCCCTCAGCAGCTCAAGGGCCCCTTTATGGGCGTCTACCATCAAAGAATCGAAGCCGGCTGCAGCAGGATCAAAGGGAGCTCCAAAATAACGCTCGAAGGCCGGGAGATTCTCTGCCACAAGGCCGACCATACCCTTGAGATAAGTATCGTCGGCAAGATCATCGAGGAAGCGTTCCCCAGTGGGAGTGGCCTGGAGCAATTTGACGCCATCTAGATACGGACCCGGGCAGGTGGCCAGGAACTCACCGACGAACCTCGGAAGGAACCTCATGGCCATGGTATGAATAGTATCAGTGTAGGCCTTGGACTTCTGGAACTCAATGGAACCAGACTCCTTGATCTTCGAGACATCGGCCTCATAGATGGGGACATGATTATCCACACCCGTACGGCGGACTTCCACTTTTGCCTACTCCACGGCCCACAGCCGGCTACGAAGATCAACGAACTCGGCCTCCTGTTTCCTGAGAAGCTCCTTCTGAGAGGCATTCTCCTGGGCCAGCTTGTCATAGGCATCGGCCTTCTCTTGGAGCGTCCCGGCCCTCCCTTTGGCGTTCCTCAGAAGGGCATCACACTCCGCCCGCATTCGGGCCACCTCCTTACCTTGATGCTCAAAGGCCATCCGAGCCTTGTGGAAGTAGAGCCCGGCCTTGTCAAGGGTGCTCTGCCCACACTCCAGGAGATCCTCAGTAGGCTCCTGGGCGGCAAAATCTTGAGGGACCTTGAGGTTGAGGCCGCACCAGATGGAAGACGCGGTCTGGCCGAAGAGCATCATCGACTCCTTGCGGGGGCCGACCCCGGAGAATTCAATAAGGCCAAGGGAGGACCCGTTGGTTTCTAGAGGCGAAGGGGGACGAGCATCGTCAGAACCCTTGGAAGCATGAACGTCTTCATCCCGAAGGCGACGGACCTCGGAATTCCGCGGAGGAGAGACGGGGGGCTTATTCTTGGAAGAAGGTCTGCGTTTCAAGGGACTCCCAGGCTCACCATCAGAGTCATCAGCCACTATAATGGCCTTGGAAGCGGTACCATCCACGTGCGGCCTCTTGGAAGCCCCGGCCTCCGACGCGTCATCTGGCCGCTTCTTGGACACCCGGGGCTCGATCTTGGGGACGAGAGGTCTTCTGCCTTTGTCCTGATCCCTGCTTTCACGTCCGTGGGCATGCGAAGCGATGTTGGCACGTCCCATGGATGATGTAGACGGGAAAACTCCTGCAGAAAGAGAATCAAGACGTTCAGAGCCATAACAACGAAAGGGTGACACGACAATGCAAGTACAAATAGACGCACCTAGTCCGGCCCGAGCCTTGAAAGGCTCGGCCACCAGCGACCGGAGGTTCTGGACGCCAAGACCAGCTATGCGCTTGGCATAGCCAAGCTCCTCATCCGTCATAGGCGGCGGGATAGACTTCGCCGGATAGGCGTTCCACCTATCGGAGAAAGGCATTGGAGAGCCTACTTCGGCAAGAAAAAACCGCTCCTCCCAGCCCTCCGGGTTCCCGGCGTTGTTTGAGAACAGAACCATGGACGGACGCGCAATCAGGGTTAAAAACCCCGTACGTCCGAAGGGGGATAACCGGAAGAAGTGATGCAATAGGTCTACGGTGGGGGTCACGTCAACACTGTGACATCGAATTATAAAACCCGCGATGATCCTGTAAGCAGCGGGGACGAACTGAGCAGGTGTCACCTTGAGGCTCCTAAAAAGCTCTATGTGGAAGCTGTGAAGGGGAAAAAGAAGGCCGGCTATAACGGAGTCCAAGTGGACCACCACATAGCCGGGCAGATGGCGCATTGGGTGGCGCAGAGTCCGACCGTCATAACCCCTTGGGGGAAGGAACCATTGGCTTATCAACCGACGGTCGGCGTTCAAGAGACGCTGGCGCTGACGACGAACGCCGGAAAAATTCAGGTGATGTCGGGGGGGCCATGGTGGCATACCCCGCTCATAGAACTCTAGGTCATCACCAGAGGAGCACCCATCGTCAAACCTATCAATAGTTTGGGATCCCAACATGGACAAAGACATGACGACGTTCGGTACCTACGAGTGCTGGGGCCTGAAGCAGTACCGAAGAAAGCTAGAGAGAGGAAGTGATTGCGCAGCACAAGAGCTAGGAATGAAGCAAATGGGGAATTCGCGAGACCTTGGGTACTTATAGGCAGCACCGCGGGATCACGCCTATCACGGTGGAACACGTGGCGCCTAGATACCGGTACCTACCACGGTATTAAAGGCACCTCGATGTCCTCACCCCACAGTCACCGCAAAAAGATTCGGTTTGATGCCACGAACGTCCCCCATAGGGGCAAACAGAGATCGCACCTACAGGCTAAACTCACAGGAGACGTGCGTATTCGCGAGATGCGTTCATAATTCCCATGCTTCACACCAGACGAACATCCGAAATTGATATCTGGCTTAAGCATAAGGCGTAAAAGGTTATGCTATTCCTAACACGGCGAACTTCTCCATCAAGGCATTGTTTCTGAGGAGCGCATTCGTATCCCCACATCTGGTCACACAGACGAACGTCGCCCCACCAAGTTTAAGTTGGGCGCGCACAGCACGGATGGTTAAGCCTACAACCACGTGACGGACGTCTTCACCAACTCTGGTCCGGGAGGATACGGCATTGGGGGTGGACTACACGTGTGGGGCAAAATCCCAAGCATACGTTCGTATCTCTAAAAATACAGGAACGAATAATGGGCATGAACGTCCTCACAAACTTGGGCCATATTCCATGAGAGCAAAATACTATTAACGATAAAAGGAAGCAGGAAGAGTTCATCATGAACGTAGAGACAGTGATGGGCAAAAGAGTTGTGTATTCCTCGGCTCTACTGGCCGGATAAGTACATAGTCAAAACGAAGAAATTACAAGCTACATTAAACAAAGTTTGGAGAACCAGGCCAGGACCCCCCAGGAACGGTCTCCTCTTCTTCCTCTGGCTCCGGCTCGGGGGACGGGGGCTCCGGGATCTCACCTCTGGCTCTGGCCTCTTCCCGCCGGGCGTCCCGTTTCAGCTTGCCCACCGCCCGGATCAGCTCCGGGTCTGAGGTATGCTCGGCCAAGTCAAAACTGGGCCCCTGAAGAGCGGCGAAGACCGGCAGTGTGGCCGTCACCCCCTCATTGTAGCTAATGACAAAAGAGCTATCCCCAACGTCATACAAGAATTTCTCGGCCAGGGGCGCGCTCTCCAGAACTCGGACCCCGAACTTGAGCCGGTCTCTCGGCGCCTGCTTCTGCAGCTCAGCGGCGAACACATCACCAAAAGCACCCCCAAGGTACCTCTGAGCGGCGATCATGAAGGCCCCGGAGTTGTGATACCCAGAATCGTCGACGATCCATTCGGGGGCCTCATCCTTGGGGGCGGGAAGAGCCGGGACAAGCTTGAATCCGGCCTTCTCTAGGACCGCGAGCTTCGCGGAGGACTCACGGGCTACCTTCAGGACGGCCTGCAGCTCCTTGTCTTTGGCCGCCAGCTCCCTCTCTTGCAGACGAGCGGCCTCTCTCGCCTTCTTCAGAGCAGCGTCTGTCTTATTCCTCGCCTGGAGGACCTCGGCTTCTCGGGCAGCCTCAGACTGCAGAACGGAGAGCCCGACCTACAAATCAAGTACGGGAAGTGAGACTTCAAAACAGTAGAATGAGGTAATCAATCACCTTGCGCGGAGTGAAGTCTTACCTGAAGAGCAGCGGCCAGAGCCGCGTTAGAAGCCTCCGAAGACGTCCGGGGAGGCGCTTCCACGCCGACCAGAGAGGCAATCTCCTGCCAGACATCATGGGCCGGACGCCCGAGGGAGGGAAGGATCAACTCCTGCTCTTCGGGGGCCGAAGAGGAAGCCCCCCGAGGCCTCTTGGACTTCTTGTCCTTCGCCTTCTCCCCTTCATGGGGGTGAACGGCCTGCAGAGGAGCCACGACTTCGGGAACGACAGGCTTGAGGATTGGGGCCTGGGACCCCTGTGCCATCACCGTGGCGATGAGGTGCTGCTCTGCCTCCACCGTGCGACGATCGGCCTGGGAGGCGGAGGAGTTAGAATCTGCTGTTTGGGCGGCCTTGGCCTTGGCGAGGGCAGCATCGGCAGCAGCGCCTTTTCCTTTCCTCGTCTTGAGGAGCTTCTCGTGATTCATTTGTTCTTGGGTTGGGGGGAGACCTGAAAGGAAGAAGGGAAATGTGTTAGATGGACCAGCGTCAGGAAGGACTCACCTCGGAGGTCAGGACCGCCCAGTACCCCGAGACGAGCGTAGGAGGAAAGATGCCTGAGAGTATGGGCGGTACCTATTCCTGCCGCGGCAAGTGCCTCGAAGGTTAGGAAGTCATCTAAGGGCCGGACGCCGCCCGTCGAGATCTTTTTGATGTCTTCCTCCAGATTGTCGGTCAGCTCCGGGGACCCTATCTTAGGCGGATAGCCATTCCACCGCAAGGGCAGACGGGCATCCGCATACCGCACAAAGAAGAACCGATTCTTCCAATCATGGATGGAACTCGGTGCTCCGCTGAACAACCTCCGTTTCGGACGGGCTGCAACGCTCAGGAAACCATCGGAGTTTTGGGGGGTGAGCCGGTAGAAGTAATGGAACAAATCCAAGGTGGCGGTGACCCCATTGTCCTTGCAACGGACTAGGAAGGCGGAGAGCCACCGATAGGAATTGGGCATGAGTTGTGCGGGGGCTATCTGGTAACAACAGAAGAATTCCACGAAGAACGGATGAAGAGGGAAGCGCAGCCCGGCCTCGATGGAGTCCAGAAGCACCATAATCATCCCTGGGCGTCTCCTCATCACGTGGGTTGCGCCACGGAGGCTGTATACGGACGGAGGGGGGAAGAATATCTTGAGCTTGTTAAGGGCTACCGACGAGAAGATCTGCTCGTGGCAGAGGACATTCTTGATCGGGCATAGGTGCCTCTCCATATCTATCTTCAGCCCAAGATCAAACACTTCGATGTCAGAGCCATCCTGGGCCTCGACCCCAGAGTCATATCCATCCGGACGACCGCCCTCACTAGCGGACTCCTGTTCCCCAACGTCAGCCACGGGGTCCACTACATCAAGGGCCATATCCCCTTGATCCCCCGAGTCAGCACCTTCCTCACCAGAGACCGCCACAATTACAACATTTTGGGCCTCCCCGGCCTGAACAGTTCCCACGGTAGGGGCTGAGCCAGAACTTCCGGAGGTGCTAGTTTCGCCCGAAGAGCGTGAACCGGGGTCGGAGGAGGAGCCCGAGGAGGAACCCGATGAACCCGAACCAGAACTTGACGAAATTTCCATCGAAACCATCTCGGCGAAAGTTCAAGACAAGAAAAAGAAGCAGAGGGTGAAAATTACCTTAGAAAGGGATTAGCCGAGCTTGAAGGCAGGAGAAGACTTGAAGAGCTGCGGAAATTCGGAAGCAAGAGAGCAGAAATCGGGAACCCTAATCCAGAGGGAAAACCCGGCATTTATAGGAGAAACACCGGTGGGGGAGCCAACGGGGGGCTGACGCGTGGCAGGGAGCGTATTCCGGCTCACGCGCTGTGCGTGGGGCGAAAGCGTAATGATGACATTTCCTCGGAAAATGCACCGCCGCTACAGCAGCCGTCACCTCGTTTTCCTGAACCGTCGACAGCTGTTAAGCACCATGACCATGAGCGTACGCTTCCACCGGATGCAATAAAACACAAGTATCAAGACACGAACGTCTACTTCGAGGGGGTTTATACTTCCTTATGTCCTGCGCATGCTCAGAACATCAGAAGTGGGGGACTTGTGTTGGGTTAAGGGCCCAAGCCGAGGTCTGGCCCACTAACCCTTTCTTCACTAGACGTGCGTCCAGTCAGACCACAAGGCCAGCCCGCAGGCCCATATTCCTTGGGGAGGGACGAACGTCTGAGGTTGGGAGTTCAGGCCCAGCGGCTCATTCCGACGAACGTCTATGCAGGGACAAGGAGCAGGACCACGGGCTACCAGGGGATGACGACGAACGTCCCCATGGCAAGTCTATAGTTATCCGAGGAAATCCAGTCCGCATGGAGAGAATCCACAAGGCCAGGAGACGAACAGCCGAAACCTCTTGAGGATCACTTGGAGCGATCCAGCTCGCTTCCCAGGCGGACGAACGTCCCCATTATTTAGGCAGGAAACCTAGATTCTGGCGGGAAGTGCATTTAATGCTGAAGATTTGGTGGTTGGGACACAAGCGGTCCACAGGCCTCCACGTCAGCATAGCCACCTGCCCATTGGCGGGTATAAATAGAAGCATTTATTTCATTGTAAAGGGCTGGCAACTTTCTACTCTTAGCACTCTAGCTATAGCATCCTTACTCACAGCACTTCTACTGCCTTGTAAGACGAACGGCCGACGGAGCCTTAGCGGAAAGTATTGTATTAGGGAGTTATTAAGAGATAATAATACCTAATCACTTACTCGCTACATGATTGTTTCTTGACCCCTATTATCTGCTTGTTGGGCTAGTTTATTTGCACACACTCCATTCGAAACCCTTGGGCTTACGTGTTGGACCCGGGGGTTGAAGGAATAAACCTCAACAGCATGAATATAATTCCAAGAGGTTCAGTAGCTTTGACTCACTGAAATTGGAGAACTTATCTCTAGGATCAAGACATGCTAAACAAGTGAGTAATTCTATGTTTTACATGGTCTCTAAATGTTTCAAAAGACTTTTTTTCCGATTACGAAACCCGGTCCTCACAAATACATCATCTCCAAATCTCTTCCCTTCTACACCCATGCAAAAGGTAACACGAAAAGCGAAATGTAGGATCTTAAGAAATACTATATTCCAACTAGGGGTCCAACATAAGTTCTCATCACGTCATATCTTACTCGAGGCTCATATTCAATGATTGGCTTTTGTAATGCGGGATCGCTAATGATATCCCACTCGATCACACATACTTCTGTGTGGGCTCTTTTGTCTCCCCTGATATCATTAGACTCATCTCGGACAATGCTTACATTCGGAGCAACAACATTTGCATCGCTTGAGATAGACTGATTACAACGTTCGAAAAACTACCCCCTCAGGCTAATGACCTCTTAGTCCGAATTACAAAGTTATCCAAACTCATGTTTCGAATAAAAAAGACAAATACAATCAAGTCTAAATATTAAACTAAAAACCTTACAAATTAGAACCCTAATCCTTAAGTAGAGCGCATTCACAATCTCCAAAGTATCAAATTTCAAGTAAACAAACAATCCCCAAATCAGCAAATACAATTTAGTATATAACCGTAACATTTTAGTATCTTGATTATCTAATACTACTAACTTTTTGTACGGGTTGGGCACTAATTTTATCCGAAGTAGTAGTAGTGAAATTTTTGGCCGGAAGCTGGGACACCTATTTTACTCTAAGTACTAGTAGAGAAATTCCTGGTCGGAAGCCGGGACACTTGCCCGGTAGGCCCCGGCCTAGGTCCTCCACGGTAAACAATGATGTGGTGCGGTGTTATAAAAGTGTTCATGATTATTATCTAGTGTTTTCGATCTCAAGAGTGTAGCATTGAAGAGTCCAAAATGAGAATCCGACCAGACGGAAAATGAAATTGAAAAATGAGCGGAAGATTGTTGTCGTGGATCCTACACCCATTGAATTATTTGTAATTTTGTATGATTGATATGAAGGAAATGACACCAAAATAATGAAAATAAAAACGGACGCGGGAGTGACGCTCCCTGAAATGACAAAACAATCAAATTTGGCTAAAAAAGTCTTTGTCCTCGTTTATTTCCCACTTTTAGCCTTAAAATAGCGACAACCTTCCTCTAATACTATTCACTTGATATGTAACCCTTCAATCATTTCTAGAACACGTAGCAGCTCGTTTAACCGTTTAACATATGGAAATTTCTAAGGGAAACAATTTATGAGCCCGTTTGGAGAACTCTGTTTTCGGCTTATCAGGCTTATCAGCCAGCTTTTTCACCAAACACGTAACTTTTACTTTAGCGCGCTGAATTGTGTAATAAGCCGAAAAAGTAAGGTTGGAGTTACTTTTCTGGCTGTATTGGCTGAAGTTACTGTAGAAGACCATTTTAGCTATTTTTACATATAATTTTTTCTTTAATTTATTAATAAAATATATTTTTAAAATATTTTTTTCTTAAATCAGCAGAATCAGCCAAAACAGCAACTCCAGCCAGAATATCATAAATTTCAGCAGAATCAGCCAAAACAGCCGATTTTGGTGCTACCAAACGGGCTCTATATACTACCTCCTTGACTCCCATCTCTTAAAATTTTCTCAAGTTTGACCGGCACGAGAATTAATAAAGTAAAAACTGTGTGATTGATTTTTAAAAGGGAAAGTGACAAAGTTAGTGGGACATCCAAAAAAGGAAAGTTCACAAAGTTTTAAGGGACGGAGTGAGTACTAATTAAGGGGTGTTTGGATATGATTCTTAAAATTGCGTCTGCTTTTTTAGGGAGTAGAAGCAGAAGCAGAAGCTAGAGTGTTTGGATGAAAGTGCAGAAGTAATTCTGGTGCTCTAATTTACTTCTAGAATCAGTTTTTTAGAAGCTGGCGGTAACCAGCTTCTGAAAACCGATTCTGCTTCTACTTTTAAAAAAGAATAAGAAACAGAATCAGTTTCAAACACCCCTAATACGTAGTAATACGGAGTACTCCCCCGTTTGGTCATTGGAGGAGAAGTTTTCACTTTTCAAAAATCTAAAAAAAACTTCTCACTGCAGCACTCCCAAGGAGGAGATCACATATTTGAATCGCATCCCAGTTCAAGGATGTTGACTTTAACATTGAACAGATACTATATAGGTTAGAAAGAATTGTACAAAAAAAAATCTAAAAAAAAACTTCTCATTTTTATAAATATAACAAATTTTTATCATAAAAACAACCCGCTTATATTAATATCAATAGGACTCAAATCGTTACAAACAAGCTCAAAAAGATCAATCATGACAACCATCCCTAACCAACTAGCACTGTCAACCTTATGGTTAGACTCAGTGACGATCACCTCTAGCAATACGAATTGTTAACCATCAAATGGGTGTGACACAACAATCATTGGTCATATAGATTTTTCTGACGACATAATATCTAGCAGAATAGTCGATCATAATTATAGACTTAAAACTAAAGACATCAACAAAAAACAGAGTAACATAAAACATAACGCGAAAAATAAAATTAATTGATAAATCTTCCAAACCCTAACACCTCGATCGTTCAGGAAGGGGGGGGGGGGGGGAATCACCGATCTGTCTTTTCCCTTGCTCAGCCCTTCACATTTCCCCGTCTTCTCGTTGCCCGTTACGCCTCCATTACCACCACTGTCTTCTATATCCATGCTGATTAGCTAGAAACTAACTCTTCGACCTCCTCAATTGTAGGAATGAGACAACGCTGCTCTAGATCTTCCATAGAAGACATGATTATTGTTTCTTGAACCTTGGATTCATTTCCAAAAGCTACAACCGCACTCATGCACGCCTCCTTTGAGATTGACTTGCCCAAGTCGAGAAAAGTGATCAGAAAACAAAAATGAAATCTTGTTGCTGCTTCGAGATACAATGAATAATCTGAAAATCACCTAAATCCTAAAACCAGAACCGACAATCTAAACTTAAAAAGCACTCTAAAAGCCTAGAGAAGAAGAATCACACAAACTATTGGTGGAAGGAAACCCTAATAACAAAACCCTACACGACGTTAAGCACTAGGGAGAAGTTGCATTGAGTAATTCCTATTTTTAAGGAGTATGAAATATAAGGACTATTCTCACGTTTTATTTAATTTTGTTTGATCTAAAATAAAATGCATATATGCTTAAAAATTCAAAACAAAACTTTAGGAATTACTTCCTCCATCGCGTGTTTTATGTATAAGAAAGATAAATAATATGAACCATCCAATTTTTATTGTAAAAAGAAGTTGGAATTTATATTGAGAGGAAGAAAAAAAAAGAATAGACTTTATTTTTAAATGGAGTATCTAGCAAAAATATGTGTTGAAGTACTACTAGAAATTCATTTACGGATCGGATTGGAAGAGGGGAAGTGTTTGAAAACTCATTCAAAACCGTTGAATAGGTAAAATTGTTTGATGTGTAATTTACAAAAAAAAAAATCTATTGGTACACATTTTTCATACACACACTTACACACTCATATTTGTGAAAAGTATTTCTTTTTTGTCTGTATACAGACATAACGTATTTGAAAATGTGTTATGTCTGTATACAGACAAAAAAATATTCTTCACAAACATGAGTGTGTAGGTGTGTGTATGAAAAATGTGTGGATTGTGTAATTTAAGATCCTTGAAATGATAATCGCCAGCTCTTGAAGTTATACCCCGTTTGTTTTTTGTTTTTTTTTTGAAAGGCTTACCATCACTTGTTCATCGAGCTCAAAACTTGTCAACTAAAGAGAATTTTCAAATTGGGGTGCGAGTCATTTGGATTATTCATAGTGTAGATGAAAGTGATTGCTCTAGATAGGTGAGGATCTGTCATTCGGGTTCGTTCTTTATTTAGGGGTACTAGTTGTTCTACGCGCGTTGCGCGATAGGAAGATGTCCAATGGTAATGCTTTGCATGACTTAATAGCGCTCTCATTGTTTTATGTAATGCTCCCTCAATCCCTTTTTGTTTAGCAAAATTTGACTTTTCAAGTCAAAGAAGTTAAACTTTTACCGATTTTATATTTATACACGTTAATATTGATAATATGAAAATGATATGGAAATATTCTTTGTGAAAAGTACTATCATAAAAGTATAAATTTATTGAGTTTCATATAAATATATTAGTTAAAATAATGTATCAAATAAAGTGTATCATCTTTGAATGGAAATGTCAAAATGACTAATTAAAAAGGAACAGATGTAGTTAAAATCACTAATGACAACAAAATCATATAAATGAAGTCACCATTTATATAATAAGTTGTAATCTTCACGGAGCAGAAACAGGAGTTGAAGTGTTTGTGTGAAATTCCAGAAACAATTCTGGTGCTCTAATTTACTCCCACAATCAATTTTTTTAGAAGTTGGGGGTATCAGCTTCTGAAAAATGATTCTAATTCTGCTTTAAAAAAGAAGCAGAATCAGAATCAGTTCCAAACACTCCGCCCCTTAAAGAAACTATCATTTCCTTCAAAATCTCTTTTGGCAGATCGACAACTTGGGTAGCACTTCCAACCCTATAAAAATATTGTTATCTAATCCCAATTGAACTTTTTATTTATACTCCCTATGTCTCTAAATAAAAGTATCGCTTTCCTTTTCGGGTCATTCCTAAATAATTTTTTTTTCCCTCTTTGCAATCAAAACAGTGTCGAACATTGTCAAATAGTGTCCAAATAGTATCAAACATTGCCACACAAACTCACTTTTTTAATATGTGTGTAAAAGCTGGAGCCTTTTATATAGTGACGAGGGAGTTGAGTAGCATTTTAAACTATTAAATCTGATCTTAAACTATTAGATTTATGTGTCAACTTTTTCACATAACATGTAATTTTAGATTTCGCGTGCTGAATTGTGTAATAATAACAAAAAAAATAAGATTGAAGTTTTCTACCCAATTGTTTCATGATCAAAATACTGAAAAAGGTCAGACAAATTTAGTTTTCAAACTTACACATTGAAGCACTACTAGATTTTTGGGGTTTCCATACAAAGACTATTTGTAGGGAAATATCATATTTTGTAGGTGGAACGCTTTCTAGACAAAAAAAATTTGTGGCGATGTTTGTAGGGAAATCATCGAAGCGAAAGATATAACCCGACAAAATTCATAACTTTGTCTACAAAAGTTTATGCATACAAAACTTTTCTCGACAAATAAATTTTGTCTTCCAAGTGCTTTTACATCAACATTATTGTTTGTAGGCTCAAGATATTTTTTCCAACAATAATTTATCGTATGGAAAAACCTTTGGTGATAAAATACTTGTAAGTTTTTCTCTATGAATATGTTTTATTTTGTAGAAAGTTATTGGACGGAAGAATGTTTGTTTCACTACTTTGTAGAGCTGTTTGTAGGCCTAACATCAGTTTCATCACAAATGATTTTATAGAAGACTATTTTGTAGTCTAAACATAATGGTTGCTGCAAAAAATCATTTGTAGGACCTATAATTTGTGGGAACATTTTTGAAGCCACAACTAAATGTTTTCATAATTAAAGCCTTAAAGGTCTGGAACATACTCAACTTTGTAAGATAAATTACAAGCAAAGGATGTGCATTATAAAGTTTAACAACTCCATATCAAACTAACATTAAAAACATTGATGCATATCATCAACCTCCAATTCATCATACACCAATTCGTTGACTAGCTACAAAATGTATCTCATATGTTTTCAGCTAATGCATGGCATTAAAAAGTATATAATTAAACGTGACAAGAGGTAGGGTCTTGGTAGCCATTGCAGCCTTGATCCTCTGTATTTCTTTTCCCGAGCTGAGGACTTTTGTGCTTCAAGCAATTCTTTAAGCCTCTTGGTAGTCATTGCATCCAGCCTCTGTATTTCTTTAAAGAACCTGAAATATATACTAACTTTGTCATGTATGACTTTAATATATTCAAAGATAAGTAGAAAGGGAGAAATAATCACCATTTTTAGCATTGATTCTTATCTAGAAGTTTATGCCTCTCCAATTCATTTCTCCATCCTTCTTTCTTTAGCTGCCTGCAAAGAAATTCAATATATCAATGGACTAAGTATTTGCTCAAAAAAACACATATAAACAATTGATAGTATACTAATATGCAGTTACAATAATGAATATATGTCAAAAACAACATATCAACTACCTGCAACAGCATAGAAACTAAACAATGTATGGTTTCTAGTAACACAAACTTTGATTGTACAATTTCCTTTGTGTGGTTTCAGATAATTATAAGTGGATGAACTCTCTTGGTCATTGCCACGAGTGTTGGGGGCGATCTAGCAATACAAAATCAGCCGCAACCCCCTACAAATTGAATAATGTCATGCTATTCTTTATAAAAGACACTAACTAATATATAACATAGCACAATTTGAACAAATAAATCTTGGGACAATCTTTTAACATGGACCAGCTTTTTCAATGAGAATATAAAAGAAGATAGAAGTGCCAGTTACTAATAAGATTAGAAAAGGGGGCAAGAGAAACTCACTTTCCAGTTTGTTCATGCATAATATGTGCAACTGATTAGGAAGTGTGAACGATAATATGGTTTCTAGAAAGTCTCCCCAAGAAAAATAACATGATACAATGTGTCGAAAAACAAACCCATCGGATCAAGAATATCATTAGCTGGTGGAATATACCTCAGTTTAAGCTCTTCAGTAGGAGCTCAATTGTCTTTAAATAGTGCACTCAATTGCTTCTTCTTTGGCACTTGACATGGAAGTTCTGGGTGCATCATTTGTCCCTATGGTTTCAGAATTGGAATCATTGGAAAGACTCTCATAATTGTTGTACTCTGAGTCAACATTGTAGTTGAGCTTGGGAAGTAACTCTTAGTCAAGTTGCCCCTTCGTTCACCCTTACCAGACTCCCTAAGTTTGGGAACAATAGCCATGGAAAATCAAAGTGACGAGAAATTTAAAATAGGAATAGCTGGAGGTGCGCCTGGCTGAGGCGACCCCATACTGTAATTATTTTTGAACCCCCGATGCGGGAGCTGCCCTTAACCTCCCTGCAAAACGTTGTCTTTCGAACTGTGAACAGTTCTTCGAACTCTGAAATCCGCACTACAGCTGCTCAAACCTATACGAATGGCTTCGTCTGGTGATGGTGAGCCTCATACCATGAACCAAATCCTAAAACAATCATCAAATTTTTAGCAATGAGTCAAAACAGTTCCGCACATGAACTATGTTCTGTCGGAAATTTAATTCGTTTTTTGCTAAAAATGGTCTTCAGATCCCAAAATAAGAACATATCCAAGCACGACTAAGCATTTAGGAGTAATTCCTATCATAGATCGAGCAAAAACAAGTCAAAAAATCAAACAAGAGCTCAAAACATGGCCAAGAACCTAGAATTGTAAAACTGCCATGAACAGTAAATTACGAACTTTAGTGAGCGAGGCTCTCGAACTTGCCAACGGTTCCGATCGCCTTCTCCTCCAACTCTTGACGCTACTCGAAGACGGGTGGTCTCTGTGTTTCTATGGGAGGAGGCTAGGGTTTAGGATGTTTTTACTTGGACTGTAATTTGCCCCAGACCAGACCAGATCAGACCAGTCCAGACCAGACCAGACCAGTTCAGACCAGACCAGACCAGACCAGACTTGGATAGTTATAAAAATACAAAGAAACCAGACCTTACCAGACCAGACCAGACCAGTTCAGACCAGACCAGACCAGATCAGACCAGACCAGACCAGACCAGCAAATTACAGTCCAAGTAAAAACATCCTTAATGTACTTGGGGGAAAGACTAATTTTAGACTGTGAGCGCGGATTATTTTTGGAACACCGCCAAATGAATTTCGATATTCAAAGTGAAAGTATAAGTGGGCGCGGGACCGCCGGGACATTCTAAATGAGCGTCAATAATAAACTGTTTTAGCATGATCTCAAATATAAAATCGCTTTTTAAATAAGATCTCCAATATTGTCCAAAAAAAAATTAGATCTCCAATAACGATAAAAAAAAATAAGATCTCCAATATAAAATCGCTTTTGTAGTTAAGAAAGATCTCCACGAATGACTTATTTTGTTGTGGTAAAATACATTAGACTACAAATTTAATTTGTATGCAAAGCACGTTTGTAGGAAAAAGTTTAGTTCTACAAAATAATTTCTCGTCTAGGAAAGCAATTTATGGCGACATAAATAATTTGTATGGAAAGAATATATTTATAGTCAAAGTATTGTCCCCACAAGTGATTTATTTCGTCGTGAAAAGACACTTTAGACTACAAATTTAACTCTGTATGCCCAAATATTGTAGGCAAAGCATGATTTTCTAGTAGTGTTAAGTCACATTCAAACCATTTACACTTTGACTTGTCATATTTCCTTTGGTCATGAAACATTTTTCCTCATACCATTTTTCAGGCGTCATGTGTAATAGAACTCACCTACTATGAGATTCACGATGTTATTTAGATTATAAATGACAAGGGCGATATTTACAATAAATTAATAGGACAATTGGGGAATAACATTTACAAAGTTGATTGAAAAGGGATTAAATTTTAATGTGGATTCATATCTAGGGGCCAAGATTGTTATTTCTCATTTAATTTGTTGAAGTATAAACTTTTGTGAACAGAATATTATCAAAAACTAGAAAATAAAGCAATAAAATAAAAAACTAAGAGCATGTTTGGCAACACTGAAATTGGCTGAACAGCAGAATGCTGTATTGGCTGATTCTGCCGATTTATGAAAAATTTAAATTAAAAATATATTTTTATTAATAAAATCAAGAAAAAATTATATGTAAAAATTGCTAAAATAGTCCTCTACAGTAACTTCAGCCAAAACAGCCAGAAACGTAACTTCAACCTTACTTTTTCATAATATTACATATTTTAGCATGCGAAGTCAAAAGTTACGTGTTTGATAAAAAAATTGGCTGATAAGCCTGGTAAGCCGAATAAGCCGAATAACAGTACTAAAGGAAATCAAAATGTATGAGAACTTAGCTTCTTTAATTTATAACTTTCAATTATTCATGTTTTAAATAGATGCATTTTATTCTTTTTATGTCCTTAATTGATAACTTATTTTTTGGTTTTGAATTGAAAATTTTAAATTAGCAAGGCGTCATTAGAGATCGAAATTAATTGGTTGAAAGAAGGAAAACATATGATTATTAATTTAAGAATAGAAGATAATTTTATCATTTAAAGAATGTAATCATATTTTTTCCCGATTTAAACATTAGATTATTTTGCTATTGTTTCAATGACTATCCTGGTTTATGCAAAAAACTGCCAAGTCCAATATGCATAAACTAAGTGTCCATTTGATAACAGTGAAATTGGTTAAATTGATTGATTCTGTTGAACTTTATGAAGTTCTGAATGAAGTAATCCGATTGACTGATTCTGCTGAATTATGGGAAAAAAATATGTATTTTATTAATAAAATACAGAACAAAAATATACGAACAATAGCTAAAAATGTCCTCTACAGTAACTTTTTTTTATTATTACACAACTCATCACATCAAATCAAAAATTATGTTTATGATAAAAAGGTGTGATAACTCCGCTACCCAACTAAAAACTGGGTCATCGTACTTGTCATACATTTGATTGGTCTAATGCAACATATAACTTTCAATTTTCATTGAAGTAATTCAATTACACTATTTTGATTGCTCATAGAAAAATACGGAGTATATGGTATAATAGAATCTACCAAAAACGTTGGCCGGTAAAGATTATAAATCAAATAACAAGATTAGCAAACAGGATCAACAAAATAGTTAGACAGTTGTTTTTATTACTACTTGCATATAAGTAGTATATATGTATCTAACTGTAACACACGTAGTATTGTTATTTTGTTCTACTAATGACTAATGAGTAATAACTGGTGAATGTTATGACTTATGACGGGGGCTTTCTGTAATTAGACGATTTGAGCCGTGGAAGAAATGTCGTCATTATAATACGGACTGACGGAGTAATATTGACAAAACAGATCTATTCAAATTTCAAATTTCAAACCAACACTCTCAACGTGTTTAACACTGTTTCTTCAGTTGATCTGTTTGGACCATTTACATTAATTTATACGGAGTATTATTATACAGACAATAACACCCACGAATTACTACATCTAACCACCCTGCGTGATTATTATTATATCAGAAAAAGACTCTTATTTACTTGCATATGTCAAGGTCAAACATGTGACTTTTAGTCTCCCTAGTATAGAATTATTGTGGTTCCTCGTCTTATTTCTTCAATGCTTTGTTGCAGAGAGCTTCATAGTTTATACAGTGTGAACAGTAGAAGACTCTCCCAATTCTAAGGTAATATTTTAAAAAAACCTTATCTTTTATCATTTTTTATTCATATATTAACTTAATGCGAGACCATTTTCAACCTTTTGGTGCGTCGTCATGCATGGGTCTACATATAAACTGTGTGGATTTCCAACTGGAAGGGGAGCGGGAAAAAGCCCTTTCTTTCTATGATCTGCTTTTCTGGGTGTGGGTCAGCATCTGTCATTTGATGATTTCTTGGAATCTTGAGACTCGATTAGAATATAAATAACCCACTTTCCTGATTTTGTTTCTTCATTTAATAGAAGTCCCAATTTTCTCTTTTTTTAGAAAGGGAAGAAAAGAGAAATTGAAGCTGGGCAGTGAGGGGTAGCCATCAAATGAGTTGTTAAAATGCATTAGTCTTGTGTAGGTGTGGCCACTGTGTTTGGTGTCCAAAATGTCTTTTGTTAATCGTTGTTTGCTTAGGAATTGATGCTTTTGAGGATCAGGTAAGAGGCTCCATATCTGAGGTGTAATTTGTTTGGTGATTGTTGGATTCATCTTTACTTTCCAAGCAAAATAGGGTTGGGGAAAGTTCCAGAAATCCACCTTTAATTCAATTCTCAATAACCACTACTTTAAAGATTCTTTCTTTTTTTATTTGTATTTGTTTGCCTTTACCATCTACTCAAACTTCTCAAACAAGTCATGTGATTTCTGGCCTTCTGGGCTACTTTTTATCTTCATTTAAGTATGTGGATCTGAAATCAAACAGAATTAATTGTCAATAGTGAATCACTGGAATTGAACTTGGAGAATAAGATGAGATTGTGTTTGAAGTGAGTGGGGGGAGGAGGAGATGGAGAAGAGGAGTTGGCTGTGGCGGAAGAGGTCGGCTGACAAGGTTCCTAGTGGTGAAACTGAAAGCTCTGGTTCCATTTCATCCCATTCTGAGAGATTCTCCGATGATCAGGTATCTATCTTACATTCATTCTTTCCCGTCAAGAACCTATTTCTTAATTTTCATTTTGTTCAGAGTATAATACATTTTCTTAGGGTAAGTATAATACATTGAATGTATAAGATTTTGGATTACTCTTTTAATGACATTAGACTTTTAGAGTGAAAACCCAAGTTTCTATATAGTGTTCCAGCTAAATTAGATTTTGGTTTGATTTTTTGTTTCGTATGCATAACTATGGATAGTCCCCTTTAAGTCTTTTTTTGGCCTATTTATCCACTTTTTTATTTGTCCCACTAACAATGTATATAATACTAAGATCACAAACTACTCTTGCTATTAAATTAACTAGCTAGGTTTGTGTCTAAAATGTTTTAAGTTGGATTAGTCATCAAATGGGTTTAAACTTTAAACTATGTGCATCATATTCCTCTTGATAACCAGATCCAGTTATGAATTATATTGCTTCAAAGGGAAAATGTTGGGCAGAGCTGACTGTAAACAGAACATTTTAGGCAGAATAAAAGTAATGCTGTAGAGTACTGTGGGAGAAATGAATATTCTACAGTTTTATATTGGCATATACCAGAGTGTGATAGGGATTTTTTAATTTATGTCAGATGCAAATTTAAATTTTCTGAAATGTGTGATCTTGTTTTGTTTGTGGATTGCTAAATACAGGCTTGAGATTTGAGGTGCTCTGTTTCTGTTATTTCATTTTTTAAGGGAAAAAAGAAAAATCTTATTTGGAAGACGATAGTTTCCTGATGGCCAGAAGTTAATGAATATGTATGATGCTGCACAGACATTTATTTATTGGTCAAAGCGAACAAGACCAATACAACTGGTTGCCATCTTGTTGTGTTTATTGGCTATTAAGCAAACTTCAAATTGAATGTAGTTGTTGACTTTGAAATTAATATATCCATATGTATTCTTAGGCTGTGTTTGTATATGCTGGTGGTTGTGGCCTTGAGAGGTTATTTATATTAAGATTATTTAATGGATGTTTAATATGGAGTAGCCAGAGTGGCAAGTGTTTGAAAAGTAGCCATTTATAAACATTAAACAGTGCTGAAATTAAGCAGAAACAACTCAAAAACCTTTGTTTTATTAATTTTGTAGTAAAAAAAATTGCTTTAAAAGGTGAATAATTTATGGAGCCATAAATGACTCATTTATGGAATCATAAAGGTTTACTTGATATCATCATCACTCACTCACTCTTATAATCGGATTATAGCCATTTTAACAATGCTAATGGCAATGGTGATGAAAGCATATACAAGTCCTGATTTTTTTGTTTAGAAAGATGTTTCAAATACTGCCTTAGTTGCCCAAGATATGGAAACTGGGATTGAAGTCATTAAACCAGCTCTATATGACTATTTTATTGGCATCCTCAGCTTTTTTTTGGGATTGACAAAGACTGGTTTTCCCAACTGCTTGCTTTAGTAACCAACTCTTGCATGGTGATGTATGTTATTTTCCCTGATAAAGGTCATCCCAAATCATACTATTCAATCACCGGAAGTAACGTCAAAAAGCACATCAAACGATGAAGAACACAATGAGACCGTGAAGTCTCTATCTGCAAAACTGTCGGAAGCTCTGCTTAACATCCGTGCTAAAGAAGACTTGGTAAAGCAGCATTCGAAAGTTGCCGAGGAAGCCGTCTCAGGTAGCTTCTGTTTCTCTCTTCTCTTCTTAATGTGTAAAATTTACTTGAGACTGCTTTTACATCTTTACCAATACCACAGGTTATTTTGTCATTCTAGTTAATTCTCTTTACTGTAATACTTATAGTTTACAGTTCACAATAATAATTTTCCTCTAATAATGCAGCATAAATCTGTTGCTCATAATGCTGCTTTTAGTTGGTGAGGGTTGTCAAATCTTTAGGTTTCGTTTGGTAACCAGAATAAGCCTGTTAAGTATTCTTTCATCAAAATGACTGAATCTGCTTAACTTCTTTATTTGAAAGGAAATGTGTTTAGTAGCATTATTTCAGCCAAATAAATTAAACCAAAAGCTACTTAATGCACATTTGGTAGCCACATTTTTGGTTTATCAACCTTCAGCAGTTTTTATCAAAACTCATTTCAGTTTTTCCATACATCTTTATTTACTAATAACATATTTTGCCAACAGTTTTTATAAACTTTAGCAGATTCAACATTTCATAGTTTCTATAATTTCAACATATTAAGCAGAATTAACTTCCCAGTGTGACCAAACAATTCTTGTGAACATTGCATCCAGAAAAAACTTATTATGAACACCAAACAGGGCCTAAGTGGCTCTTGGCGTTCTTGGGTGAAACGGGTGACCATCTCTGCTTTGAACTAGACAAAATATGCCTGACAATTCTTTCTGTTTACCATCACCATGTCAGGTTGGGAAAAGGCCGAAGCTGAAGTTCTGGTTCTGAAGAAACAAGTTGAAGCTGCAACAGAAAAGAACACGGTCCTTGAACATCGCACCACTCAACTTGATGGAGCACTCAAAGAGTGTCTTAGACAGCTCCGACAAACAAGGGAAGATCACGAAGAGAAGATTCTAGAAGCCATATGCACCACATCCTCTCAATGGGAGTCCACAAAGTCTCAGCTTGAGAAACAGCTCTCCGAGCTCCAGTCTCAACTAGAAACCGCTAGATCTGAAGCAGTCATGAGCAATCTAGCTGCAGAAACCGCCAGTAGGCAGCGTTTGGAGAGCGTAAAACGGGCGAACAAGCTTGAAGGTGAGTGTCGCATGCTGAAGGCACTCGCTGCCAAGACATCATCACCATCGTCGGCCGCTTCCACTGATAGCAAATCCGATAGAGTGTCTGGAATCGAGAACGTGGTTAATCGGTCCGGCAAATCCGATTCTGCTCGTACTTCAGAATTGAATCTAATGGACGATTTTCTGGAGATGGAGAGGATTGCCTCTTCGCACGAGAACCGGGCCAATGCATCCATCATGAACCGGACGAACGAGGGGGAGGAAAAACTGCAGAATTTGGAGGCAGAGAAAGCGAAACTGGAGATGGAATTGAATCGATGCCAGTTCCATCTGAAAAAGTCAAACGGTCAACTAAAAGATACAGAGAGAAAGTTGGTAGAGGTCAGAGCTGAGTTAGCTTTGGCAAACAAAATGTTTAAACAAAGTGTAGAGAAAACGGAAAAGGAAGTGGTGGAGCTTCGGAATAAGTTAGATACTGCACAGAAAGGAAAGAAAACCATTGAAGCTGAACTTGAGGATACAAAGCTTGAACTCAAGAAATCAATGGAGCGGTTAGAGGAAGCAGAGGCGAAATTCTTGGAGATTCATACTCAGTTGGAAAAGGCAAATGGAACAAAGTGTGCTGTTGAGTCTGAACTGAAGGATAGCAATGCAATGAGAGAGGAATTAGAGTTTAGACTCAAAGGTGCAGAGTTTGAAATGCAGAAATTGCAGTCAAGAGTTTGTTCTCTTGAAGAAGAGGTGAAGAAGGAACAGAGGATTTCAGAAGAAGCCATTGCAAAGTTGAAGAAACTGGAGAGTTTGCACTTAGAACAGACATTCCAGATACAGAAAGCGGGAAATATAGCAGACCTAAAATTCGATAAGGTTAGTTTTCCTTCTGAGATCTTTTTTGTTTTACTAGTAAGAACTAAGGGCTGGTTTTCAATCTGTTTTGTTTTACTAGCGGGAAATATCTGTTTTGTTTATATATATATAAATGTATATAAAGAGGAAGCGATTTAGCTCAGCTGGTCGCCGACTCACTCTCCCTTATTGGAGGTCCTGGGTTCAATACTCAATGGAATGAGTTTGATCCCACCAACCCCCCGACCCGAACCTCATCGAGGTAAACATATTTAGTGTATATAAATATTTGTATGGTAGCTTGATTCTAAGATCTTATGACCAAAGTTACAATCCCCGAGTTACGGTCTCTCAAGCCCCTCCCCATCCATGCTTGGATCTTGAGTTTAATGACCTTACATAGAAGTCCTAATGGATCAACTTAATTTAAAACACTATCCATTATAATCATAATTTTAACAAATTCCATCAATTGAGTCATTCTAGTCTTACCAAACTTCTGCTTACTCATACTGATTTCTACAATTTGTTTATGTGTTTTTCAGGAAAGAGAATTGGCAGTGGCTGCTACTAGATTTGAGGAGTGCAAAAAGACTATTGCCTCCATTGGTAGGCAGCTGGAAACTTTTTCTATCTTCGAAGATTCCACAATCTGCTCCTAGAGACTCAGAGACTCACATCCTCAAAAACTCTTTTAAAACCAGTTCTCAGTCATCTGAAACTAACTGTTCATCACTCATCAGACTTCATTAATGAAAAGCTGAAAATGTCAAATGGCCACCAACTGAAGAGCTGAATATCAGGACTTGGGAAGTCTGAGGTATAATTCTTTTGTCTCGAAGTGGAGTTTTCTGTACGATTTTTTGGCGAGATTAATTCTTTTAAAGATGAATTAACACGTGAGATGCAAGTAATAGTGAACTGCTATTTCTTGGAGGGTAATTTTTCTGTTCAATTCGAATTGTTGCTTTGTGCTCCGGCATCAAATGTATACTACAAACTCAGATATGCATAGATAGTGATATCAAAATATTACTCTACTTCCTCATATGTTATCGCATCTTTTCAAGTTGATCTGCCCAAAACACTTTACATATTCCATACGTAGTACGGAGTATTTGGTAATATTGGTGTTTTTCAGATTTATCATACTTTATGTATACAAATTTTGCATTGAAGTTGTCTTGTTTTACATTTGGTCCTCTAAAGGTCCGAAATATGGTTGATTTTCTTACATCATACGGAGTAAAATATTCAGTCCTAAAATATGGCTTTCTTTATTCATTTCCTATAACAACATTGGTCACATGTTTATATCTGCCAAGTGTTACAGTAGTTCTTTTTTCAACAGTGGTAAATCTTAGTACGGAGTAGTTCTTTTTTGGGTGAGTTAGACCCACTTTAATAAAGTCAACACAATTAATTTTCAATTGTGACATAAAAAATAAACAAATACAACTCAATTGATGGAAATTAATACAAAGGTTGAAAATGTCGAGATTAAACACATTGAAACCTCGTTTAAATGTTGAAGTTGTAGATCTTGTTGAAATTTTGAGCCCAAATTGTTGAGTGATTGAAAAATACTTTGACTTCTATGTTTTGTTAATAGATTAAATAACATTTTATATCACAAAATGGAGTTAGAGGTGTCATTTTCATTTCGGGTGACTACTGACTAGTTTAATTTCACACCTGAAGCGTAATAACCCAAAGCTTTTTATTATTAATTCGTGAGAATAATTTCTCATTTTATTTTGACACAAATATGCTTTTCAAACTCGAGTATTTTATTAATATTCCAAATGAGTTGTGTCCAGACAAACACATTTACACTTCAACAAATCTTAATTATGTTAAATACTTGACCCAATTTGAACCACATGTTTTTCTAAACTGATAAATTATTATAAGTTGGGCCATGGACACCCTGTACCATGCTGTTATTATCATCATCATCTTCATTTGGCCCTTAGTATATATGCTGACCTGGTGAACACATGAGTAATAAAATATGTTTTTCCATTTCTTTATGATTAAATAAACATATCCACACCAAGCACCATGCAAACCTAATAAAGCGTGCACCTAAAATATAGAAATAACAAAGCTCCCACCTAACCTAAAAATCTAAAAGAGCAGCCTTCCTCAATAACAGCCCCTTCCATTTACATCTTGAAAGCGTCAAAGCATCTACAACAGTACGCAGATTTTTTAGATTCATCTATTGTGGCATTGTTTTAATCTATACTATAAATGCAAAGTGTATAAGAAGATATGAAAAGAATGAAATTAAAGAGACCAAGTTTTTCTTTTCATTCCTATAGGAAAGTGAGTTAATTTGTTATTTGTGTGATAGATATAATTTTTTATAAACCACTACAATGCATTTTCACTCTCTTGATGCCAGTTTCAAATAAGGTTGCTATCTTTGCGAGACATTACGATTTAAGACTAAGGATGTTTTTACTTGGACTGTAATTTGCTGGTCTGGTCTGGTCTGATCTGGTCTGGTCTGGTCTGAACTGGTCTGGTCTGGTCTGGTCTGGTAAGGTCTGGTTTCTTTGTATTTTTATAACTATCCAAGTCTGGTCTGGTCTGGTCTGGTCTGAACTGGTCTGGTCTGGACTGGTCTGGTCTGGTCTGGTCTGGGGCAAATTATAGTCCAAGTAAAAACATCCTAATACATACATTCCGATCTTAGAGCATCTCCAATGCTAAAACGTTAACGGTGCATACGTGGCATGGAAAATAACCAATTAAAAAACAATAAATACAATATCTCTCTCCTTATTTGAAGGATCTTACATCATTTTGGTAAGTTTTTCTTCATAATGTCAAACACAATGTCTAGATGTAGACATTGTGATTGACATTGCAGACAAAAACTTACCATAAACACATAAGACCGTGGAAAGAAGGAGAGAGATATTGTATTTATTATTTTTTAATTGGTTATTTCTCATGACACGTATGCACTGTTAACATTTTAGCATTGGAGATGCTCTTAGAGCATCTAATTTGGATGCCATATGTTTTATTAAAGGAAGAACTTGACTTTGCATCATAGTTTTAGTTTAGGTAATATCAGACTTTACTCCAAATTATGATGAGATGTGAGGTAAGTACACACAACTTGCATATGTAATACTCCGTATATATACTCCGAATTTTACATAAAAAGTTATTTTCGAACCATGATTGTATGTTTTTACAAATACAAATTTGTTGGAATAATTACATAATTTAAAATACTTCAAGCTTCGTTAGAATGCATATAACATTCTAAAATTTCATTTGTGAAATACTAGCCATGTCCCAATTTGTTTTGCAAAGTCAACTTTTTTTGGTCAACCAATATTAAAAGTCAATGCTCTCTATTGATAATTAATTCAGTTTTTAATAAAATAAAATTTACATATTCAGAAATTACATTAAAATCTCTTCATTTGTAAATCAATTTGGGACGGAGGTAGTAAATAATATTACACCCATTAAAATTTAATTTTAATTACATCTTTATAAATGTTTTGTGTATTTTATATTATATACTTAGCACCATAAAATTACATTTGTGAAAAAATATATACTCATGATGATAACAGAAATTTTATATAAAGTTTGGGGTATATATAATACATGTGCAAGTTTGGGGTACTCATTTCACACCCCTTGAAAGTTTAAGATATTCAAATTATTTTTCCCTATTTTGAGAATCATTAATCGATGCATCTCATTTAATATAGAATCATTTGACTTGGTTCCTATATTCTTTCACAATTTTTGGACCAATGAAATACATACATTAATGATTTTTGAAATGGTATGCAAAGACCAATGTAGCTCAAAAATGAGATGCAAAGTTAAATTTTTTTCTATTAATATTTTTTAGCAACACTTGGTGGTTCTTGCGTCTCATGATTTGCCGTATTGAATATTGATTTCACGGCTCGCAATGTCTGACGCCGTATGCGGCAAAAACGCTATCACAATCAATCAATTATCTAATTTGGAATTTGTTTATTTGAATATGACATCAATATCAAATCAGACTAATTAAGAAAATAGTACAGTATATTATGGTACATGATATTAAAATAAATTAGATTTGTATATTCCAAACTAGACAAGACTAACGATCATTACGCCAAAACATACGAAACTTTAACACAATCAATAACCGGCTCGAGTGAACTAATCAATTTCAGTCCGTATAAACATGTTACTAGCTGGAATGTGGTCAGCCGTGGATCCAAAGGTTCTCTAAAGGATGATAGGAATCCGCACGAGCTAGTTTTGCATTGACCAATATTGTCACAATAAGGTTCATTGATATCGGTTTCGAGTCTAATTCAATGGTCAATATTGTATTTCTTTCACGGTCAAGATTTAGATGGCTCGAGTAGGAAGTTTGAACAAAAAATGGAATTAGAGCATAAGTTGATCGATTCCATTTCTCATAAATTTACAAACTAATCAAACTTGTACCACTGATTTACTGTTCCCGATTGCGAACCAGAATGTTTATTCATAAGCTGCACAAACACTCACAATCGTAGTCCGGTTCTGGTCAACACCAAGGACAATGTCCTACTCTACAGGTCATCTACCAATACTTGTTTGTACTTGGTTCAAGTATGATAAAATTTCTATAAAGCGTTTCATGATCATAAAGTGACATACTAGAAAATCGTGCTTCCATTTTATGTCTCCTTTTATTTTGTGTTGTATGTGTTTAAAATCAGCCAATCCAATTTAAAGTAACGTCAATTTAGTTGAGAGTCTTGAGACTCTTATTGTATTCGGTCCGTAAAGATTATAACAAAAAGACTTTGAAGGTTGTTCTCCTTCTCCTACATAGAACAAGGCCAAGGTCTTTTTGTATTGCGCTATAAAAACATATTCCTTCTTCTTCAATGTCATAAAGTTTCTTCACAGCTCTAGTGACAACCAAAAGCAGGGCAAGAATACATACGAGCATTATCTAGCAAGTGTTGAGATCGATGCACTAAATGCCCTCAACTCATAAAAATGAACTTTATTAATAAGATTTGAATGAATGCGATGCAGCTATCTAATCAACAAGCTCCATATAATTTTCGTTAATATACTCCGTATATCATATGAACAGTTTACAAAGAGCGGGAATAACGTCATTGACATATCTCTCATGTCCAGGGGAAGGGAGTCAACCTAGGCTCTAGCACACTCAATTTTTAAAAGGGAAAGTTCCCGAAATGAGACTAAAAAGTTCCAAAATTCCAAAATAGGACTGTCATGTTTTTATTCCCAAAATAGGACTAATTACTACCAAATTTGGAAAATACTGCCATGTTTGAAGTCTGGTACTGCCAAAACATGGCAGTAATTAGTCCTATTTTGGGAATAAAAACATGGAAGTCCTATTTTGGAATTTTCAAACTTTTTTAGTCCCATTTTGGGTAATACCCCTTTTTAAAAATGTCATATTTTTTGTTAGGGAAACACGAGTCTTGATCTCTTCTAGAATCATGAACTAATAGGACTTTTGTATAGTCACCCACACTGACAATATAAATATTCAATCTGATAATATCACTTTTTATAATACAATTGAAATATAAAAGAAAGATCTACAAGTAAATGGGTTGTTCACTTTCTTTGTACACTTGTATGATATTACTTCACTCACATTCACTCTTTGATCTTCTTCTCTCACCAACAAGGAAGCTATTCACTCACACTCATCAGAAGTGTTCATATCAAACTCGTGATTTGACTGAAAGCAGGGGTCGAGCTCTATGGAATCTTGACGTTCAATTAAGAGATTCCAACTTGAATGTTTAGTAGTGATTATTCTGCTACATGGGGTAGATAATCGTTTTAGAATGTCGGAATAACTTGCTATTTTGAATCACCTCATTGTTTTAAATTACCAAAATGACATAATTTATTGACTTATGTACTAACAAAATATGATAATATCACACTAGTACTAACAAAATTACATATCAATGTTTGAATATTAGTACATATAAAAGGAATGCTTCAAATGATGTAGATCACATATCAAAGTTTGAGTATCGCTGTATCGAAATGATGTAGAAGTATTGAAGCAATAACTAATTATTTTTTTTACACTTTAAAGAAAAAGAAATGTTGTATTGTTCATAAAGTTAAGAATACGATGTATCAGGGGCGTGGAAAGAACATTTGATTGGGTTGGATGAGTATAAAGAATTTCTTTTGGATAAAGTTTTACATGAATTTTTTTTACTCTTATAACTTAACAATTTATCAAATTGGGATTGGTGGGGTCTAACATTGCTCCCTACATCCGTCCCTGCAATTCATATACATACTTGATCAGATCAGACAAGATCAGATCAGACCAGATCACACAAGATCAGATCAGATTTCTGTAGTTAAAAAATACACAAAGACCAGACATTTATCAGACCAGAACAAACCAAACCAGATCATCAAATTTCAGTGCAAAAGAAAATATCCTAACTACTCCCTCCGTTCTATTTTGTAAGATGCACTTTCTTTTTTAGTGTGTCTAAAAAATATTATCACTTTTCTAAATTAGACTCCAATAACGTATTACGTAATACTTTCTATCCTTTTATCCATCATTTCACATTACTTTTTGGGAATCTATCCTTCTCATTCTCACTTTTTGAAGGTTAGGATTTGTAAAACAATCACTTTATTGTTTATATGTTTCTCACATTATGGGACGGAAATAGTAAAATTTGAAGTGACATTTAGAATGTGATTGGTTTCATTCTTAAAGCAAATCATGTCAGATCAAATCAATTCAGATCAGATGAGACTAAACTTAAACTGACCACATTAATTCAGAAAATTACGATCCAATTAAAACCATCACTTATAATCATTTGTACATTTATTTCCAGAAACATATTTCTAGGAGGTGGTTCCAATGTTTTCTAGAAACCCCATATTTTCAAAAATCCTTCTAGAGAAGGCTAGAAGGAATTAGAAACTGCTTCCAATGTTTCACATGAACCACTCTAGCAAAAGCAGTTTGAATAAGCAAATAATTTAAACCCCCTAAGACTCAATTTACCACAACTTGATATTTCTTGTTGTTTACAAGAGATTAAACTTAAATTAAATTGATCGTATAAACAAGGTTTGATAGTTTTACCCTAACACAGATTAGTGGCATTATACTATTACAGTAATCGTTTGAATGAATCCAACGTCCGAGTTCCCAACTAGCCACGCTGATAATTTAAGTTAGGACTCGTTCAGCCATACTTAATTACTGGCATGACACTAATCGGTTGAATTAATGTTTTTACAGGGACAAAGAATGTCGTTTTATAAGCTCTAAACTAGTAGTAATATCCGATGGATGAATGATGATGATCCACCAATCAGCACTCTACAAACATGTTTTTTCCCCTAATTTAACAAGGCTTCTGCGTGAACATAAACATTTCTTGGAAGGGATTATTATACTGCTGAACATTGAACAGGTCATCTCTTAGAGGATCGATGAAATTGCTGAGCTGGAAGTCCATGTCATCCCATTTCGGCGCGCTCTGGACCTCCCGGTCGGCGGCGAACTCCGTCGGGGACAGCACTTGCTCCGAGCAGCAGCTCGAGTCGGTGTGCCACTTGGGCACCGACTCCGACGTGTCGAAGTGCACGTACTCGTTCTTGCTCTCCACCACCGCCGGCGAAATCAGCGGCGGCAGTCGCGGCGCTTGCAGTAGCGCCGCCTTGCTCTGTAAATTCTGGGATATGTTCGGCTTCTGTTCTTGAACTTCCGGCAGGTTGTAGAACTTCTCAACCGTGCCTTTCTTATTGTATATCCGGCAGAGCACCCAATCATCAAGCTGTAAAGATATCAAATTAATGGTTATTCAACGGAATTTATAAATCAAAACAAAATATTGAAATTTTGAATGGAATAAATAGAAATTCATACTCTGGAATTGTTCCTTTTGCCGGCGGAGCGATCGACGTTAGCTAAACGGTACTCGTGCATAATCCAATTAGTCTTGACACCTTTAGGGGCCTTGCCGGCGTAGAAGACAAGGGCTTTCTTTATCCCCAAAGTGTTCGGTTTTCCGACTGGCTTATCGGCTCCGGTCGCCTTCCAGTACCCTGTTCCGGCAGCCCTGTTCGGCCGGGACCCGTTCGGGTACTTCCGGTCTCTCGGAGAGAAAAAGTACCATTCTTTTTCACCGTATAAAGCCATACCTGCATCAAATCAGACCCAAACATTGAGAAGTCAAATTCAATTCAAACACCCAAAGATTGCAAACCAAGCTCGGAGAGATATGGCTAGTAGGAGCTTACCAGGAAGGTGCCAGGGGTCAAACTTGTAAAGATCGATATCGGCGATGATCGGAACAGAGATGGACTGGCCGGAGCATTTCCGGCAGAGATAGTGCACCACCAGCTCCTCATCTGTGGGGTGGAATCGAAATCCCGGCGGCATATCCAATCGCTGCTGTTGATCGTTCATAGTTCCACCGTAACTTTTCATCTTCAGTTGAATATTCTCTTAACCTCTGCTTTTTAACCTTCAATTCGTCGCAGGACTTTTCTAGCAGCTAACTTTTCTTTCTTCTGATCCCAGATATTTTTTTTTTCTTTTGTTTTGTTTCTCAGTGGTTGAAAGTTGGACTTCCCGCAATGAGTATTTATATATATAGTGGTTGTGCATATAAAAATGGAAAATTTGAGTGGAGAGCGTAATTCGCACGAGGTGTTTTAAAAAGAAGTCATCTCTTTGACTGACAGCTAGCTTGTTGATAAGGCTAGTATTTAGTACCTCCCGCCCCACGCGGCATACGTACATTTTCCATTCTTATTTATATACCCCTCCATCCCTTATAACTTTGTCTATTTTCCTTTTTTGAATGTCCCATTAATTTTGCCATTTTTCTATTTAAGTAAAGTATTTATGGTTCCTGTTAATTCTCTCTCCTCTGTACAAACCTTTACCACACAGTTTTTACATTATTAATCTCCGTGTCGGTCAAACTTGCAAAGTTATTAGAGATGGAGGGAGTAAATAATACTCCGTAATTAAAATAAATAATTTGAATATATATTTTGATAAGTAATTTTGACGGTAATATAATATAATATGATCGGTTAGGATAATTTTGATGTTTTAGTTGTGTTATTTACTCTCTCCGTTCTAATATAACATCATATTTTGACTTTGCACAAAGATTAAGAAGGTTAGAAACATAGAGTACGTTTGACACAACTAAGTGAAAAGATACTTTCACACACTTTTTAGTAACTGTTAGCTGTTAGTGACTGAAAAGTTCTTAAAAATAAAACATAGCAGCCGTTTGATAAAAAGTTGACTTTTGATTTAGTTCTGTTTGACATAGAAGCTGTTAGGACTAATAATGCTAAAAGTCACAGACTTTTTTCAGATGCTACTGCCTGTAGCGTCTCAAAAAAGAGCTTTTTATTTTTTTGAAAAACTCTTAAAATTGTCATGCCAAACATACGACTAGGAATTTTTAGAGACTTTTTAAATGATACAAAAGCTAGAAGACAGGGACTTTTGCCTGCAAAACATAGTCATATATAACTTAAAGTTGTGCAAAAGGGAAACTAAATGAGAGAAAATGTTGTCAACCACAAATATTTTATCAAAAACGAGAAAGATAAGTTAATTTAGGTAGGGAATAAAAATTGAAAAAATGAAAAAAAAAATGGGGAGTGAGTAATATATTTGATGATTAAAGATGTTTTTACTTAGACTGTAATCTGTCCGAGATCAAACCAAACCAGAATAGAGCAGAACAGATCACACCAGACCAGACCAGACTTGGATAGTTACAAAAATACAAAGAGACCAGATCAGACCAGACTAGACCAGACCAGTTCAAACCAGATCAGACCAAACTAGACCATGAAATTACAGTCCAAATGAAAACATCCTAATTTTTGATTGAGTTGCTTTCATTATTATCTAAAAAAGACTAGTGTGTTTAGTTGGATTTTCAAAAGAGACAAAAGAGAAGATTAAAACTAGAGGGGTGACTATGAGTTCATAAAGTGGTGTCGAGGACAGGTGTTCATAAAGAACATCCGTTCAATTTTAGACCTCTTAAATTCATACTACGGGTATAACAAGCTTCAAAGCCAAATACGAGTTTTTTAAAGTTACGATATTTAGGATGTTTTTTTAAAGTTCCGATATTTAGGATATTTGTTTTTTTTTACCAAAAAAAAAGTTCCGACATTTAGGATGTTTTTTTAAAGTTCCGATATTTAGGATTGTTGATTTGATCTGGTCTGATAAACGTATGATCTCTGTGTTTTTATAACTACGGAAGTCAATTCTGGTCTGGTCTGACTTGGTCTGGTCTAGTCTGGTTTGGGACTGAAAACAATCCAAAAGAAAATATCCTTATTCATTTACCACGGTAATCATATGTAATGTGTCCAATTCAATTTAAGCTAAGTCGAGTATAGGAATAGCTAAAAATTAAAAGGATAACCGATAAATCACACTCCCGCTGAACAATAGTTAGCACATAACTAATAAACTCTTTAACACTCCCTAATTTTGTTTGTTTTTGTTTTATTGGATCCATTTCTATAATTAGAAACTTTATCATATTTAAATACTAGTATAACACTTTGTACACTTTCATTTTTTCTCACTCATTTCATTTTTTCTTAATTTTTTCGATCGGTCTTACTTTTTCAACTTTAATTATTATTATATCTTACTCCCGTCTTGGTCTTTGTCACAAATGAGGCTCTAAACCATTGCCTTTGTCAAGTCCCTACCAGAGCTGGCCCTCTTAGATAAGAATGTCGTCACAAAGTAGATGATTTTGAGTAAAATACAAAAAAGTATTTTCATTAGATAATGTCAACTTTTTTTTATTATTTTATATGTCTTGTAGGCCAATTTATTTCGATCAATCTCTTATTAAAAACACCCAATGATACAAGTTCACTCCCAAAAATTGAAATTGGTACATACTTGTGACATTTGCATTTAATTATTTATGCACACCGGCAATATTTACACTTTTTAGATATTTGTGTATAACAGCTCTGCAACAATTGTCTATATACTCAAACAATTAACTATAAGACTGTGTCAATTGTGTATAAATTTGTGTGCATCAACAATCATCGAAATTGAATCCCCACGCCCCGACACGACATGACCGTTGAGATGTTTTAAGTTACGGTGACTCAATTGATCCAATGATGGAAGACCATGTACTTGTACGCACCAGAGGTCCAACACGCAGGAGTTGTAACCTCCACATGATCGCTGCAGGATTCGATTTTTTGTCATTCTTCCAATTTTCTCGCCACTCAACTAACTGAGCTACCCGTGCGGTGCGGGTTATATATTTCAAACAAAAGGTTAGATGAGGTGCGACCAATACGTGTTAGACTAATGCAACATTGTTACTTGGTAGGTAAATTCCTTGCTGGCAGCCTCTCGGCTCTCCCGTACTACACACCTCAGAAAGAGGTTCATCGTTTTCTCAAAAGCATTTAATTTGCGGGTTCGACCTGCGAAATTTAAACACGTGGAAGATATGAAAGATGCTTGAGCCGTGGGACTCATTGGGTTAATTTTGAGAGAGGGGGGAGGTTTGCTTGGGGATCAAGGTTGACCGCAGCCGTTGAAGTAGTGCCGACGGTCTTATCTGGACGGGCCACGTGTGCTGGCTGGTTCCCACGTGTGGTGCTGCTGTGGTCACGGCTTTCGTCATCGTTTTTGGACGGACTCGATGGATGGATCCTCATCTTTCAGCTTTGACTCCACCAATAATTATTGGCGTGCCCATCGAATGTCAAGCTGTCAATTACATGCCTTACCCTATCGCCAAAGAGATAATGCTATATAATTGGTGATTAGAGGCTTTAATTACTCTCATCCCTTTAAAGTATGGTGGACTTATGTTCGACTATAGGTTTTGCAAAATTTTAATTGGACTCAAATTTTCGAATTTCATTTAGTTTGGTCTTGCCTATTAAAGTATGGGGAGAAGTAACTAATACTCGAATCAGGGACAGATCTAGGAATGAGGAGTGTGTGGACTAAGTAGTAAAAAATACTCTCTCCATCCGGGAAAATTGTTCCCGGTTTCCTTTTTGGGCCGTCCCAAAAAATTGTTCCACTTTCCCATTTTGGAAAATTTTTTGTGGCTACAATTCATTTACTTTTTTCTTATTCAACCACAATCATACATTTCCACTTTATTCCCACTTTCTTAAACTCTGTTCCAAGTCAATGTGGGAACAATTTTCCGGGACGGGGGGAGTATATATTCACCGCACATAAAAGATTTAGCTTACGGCTGTTATCGAACTGAGCTTTTTTTAACTGCTTGAACTCGAGCATAATTACGAATTTAATTTAACGGTACGACCCGAGCTTAATGAAGATCGAACTCGAACACGGGCTAGATTTTCAGTTTGAATATATATTCGGCCCGAGTTAAAATAGTTAAAATTTAACCATTTTTAATTTAGTGCAGTTTTATAAATTATTAATGATTATGAATAATTGTAGTGTTTATTGGTATTAATTTAAATACTTCTATAAAATTGAATTGAGATTGTTATTTTTCTCTTATTTAATGTTAGTAATATTTTAAGAAAAAATAATAGTTGTTGAAGGAAATTCTATGTAGTGTGAAATTGTGTATATAAAATATGTATTAATATCATTCTATGTAGACTACATATTATGGGCCCATTAGCCTGTCTTTGTAAACGCAAATATCTCCCTATTTATAGAGCTTTTGATAATGAAACTATAGGAACGACTAACAATAGTGACTTTAGTAAACAAAAACATCCTTCTTGTTTAATGTTGGTAATATTTTAAAAAAACTCATGAAAATAGTTGAAGTAATAATAACAATAATAATAGGTCTAGATTATTATAATATAATAACAATTGTAAAATTAATGCTTAGCATAATCGTCTTGTAAAATAATGTTGTAATATGAAGTGTTATAAGTTCTAGAGTACGTTGAGTGGGTCATGAGATTGCACATGAATCATCCTCCCACGCGGTATGTAATTTGTACCGTATGTAAAATTTGTTGTTCTCAATTTTTCCCAACCTCCTGCAAAGGATGTTTCATCCTCCCTGAGTGCCCTGTAAATAAATCACCCCTTACGCCTTTAAAAATTAAGTGTGCAACGACTAGAATTCCTATTGCCATATGCTCATTGCTCGGCTGTTAGGCATTGCCCATTGGGGCCATTTGTTGCAATGGTTCACAAGTTTAAAATGTTTGGGGCGTCATTACATACCACGCCTTGAGCTTAGTCTTGTGATGAGCTGAACATTAACTTTGTGGCAGGTGCGCTGGATATTAAACTTTTCCCTATATTAATATAAAAAAAATTGTGTTGGGCTGGGCTGAAGCCCACCCCAGCCTCTTCATAGATCCGCTCCTGACCGGAATATCATTAGTGATGATATATAGAGAGTAGACGTGATTATTAAGTAGGTGAGAGAGATGAGTCGTATTACTGATTGTCATTACTATGCTGGAATTATTACTCACTTTTACTCAACCTCTAGCTCCTTTTCTTGCATGCCGCTTACCCCAAGGGTCGGAACTCCAAACTATGTGTAATATATACGATAGTATAAATATCAAAGTGTGTAAATTAAAGTTACTTATATGTAATTGCATTAGTGCATGTTTATCATACAAGTGTATGTAAAACATGCATATATGTCATACGTAGTATATCGTTAGTTGTATAAATACTTAGGGAGAGGAGATAATTCCCTCGTTACACAAGCATATATAGTATTCTGATCCGTATGGAGTATGGAATATATATTTATATACTCCGTTGTACTCTAGCTGGGTATCAGCATGTATGCAATTCATATTCATACTCCGTACATAAATTTTGAAGATTTTGTCTAAATATATCTAAGGCCGTACATGAAAAAAAAAGAATCAGTATGGGTGCATCGTATCAATGTACTGCGAAATATAGGTATGATGTTGCCTTAATAACTATCATGGTATAGTAAATGAGATTGTCCATATCACTAAATAATTAGCTTCTTCATTAATCATTAAAATAAGCAAAATGATTACAACAATAAAATAAAAGGTCTCCCTTGCATGCTTTTCCTTGCATGTATTGCATTTGTTCAAGCTAGAGATAGCAAAAAATACTACAGGGATTAGTGGATAGGTCCTCCTAACTATCATACATATTGACTAATATCTACCTAATTTTGTTTCTGTTGCGCGTTACAAACTACTCCGATCCGTAATAGGCTAATATCTAGATGAACCATTCTTCATTTTCTTATCCGTTGATGAGTAGAATTGCAATTCCCTTTCTCTAATCAAATGTCTTGTTGATGGTATCCAAAATATAGTCACCGTCAATCTCATTTGGGGGATGGCCGGGTGTTAACGGAATAAAAAATCTTTTCAAATGCAAACTTTCATTCATTCACAATGTCAAACCATTCCATTGTATAATTTTCATTCACAATGTCGAATCCGGCCTTTATAGATTTCAAAAGGATTCGTAGACCATACCAAACTGAAAATATGAGAATTCATGAATACCCCACCAGATTGCATTCATTGACAATTGCTTAATCCATACCAACATTTCGACATAAAATGTGAATTGTGAATGTTTCACAATAAGTATCAAGGAAAAAACTACGAAGTATTACCTTAACTGAAAAGTATGCCAATACATTTGGTTTGCTTTTGAAACTCAGTTCCTGTATAAAAACATTCAAATAACGCATAAGGGCCATATTTTTAATGATAAAATAATTCCAATCAACCAAAATGATAAAAAATCAAAAGCATATATACCAACCTCCACTTTGCCACTATTAGGCTTAAAACCATCATCGGGATCCTCACTGGTTACATGCATGGACAGCAACACAATGACCTTTTGGCCTTATAGACTTTGCTTTATCAAAATCAAATGGAGAGGCAACAAGCGACGTTCTCCTCCATGCATCATATATTCATATCCACCAATGTGTTCTATTCCGAACCACCTTATTGATAAAAGTAATGAGGCAAAATATAAAATTCATAATTTTATTATGATTGAAGGGATTGAGTATTACAAACGGTGTATGCTAACAGCATGCTGCATGCATATGCGAGTATACTCACGTATTACAGCGGAAACGGGTGAGTACATATAGCTAAGCGGGTGCATGGTTTTAGGAATTTAACTCACAAACACGAAGAACAATTAAAGAACACACGAAATTTGGTAACTCAGTTCGTCACAGAGGACTACGTCTGGGGGCGCTACCAAGTCAGGAATGTTATTAATATTTTCTGGATGCAGATTACAAGAGAGGATAGTGGTATTTATAGAGATGCGGTGTCTTGTTCCCAAAGCAACATAACCCCTAATTAAATTATGATGTGTTTCCAAAAATAAATTAAGAAATGTGTTTCCAAGAATAAATTAAGAAACTGTCGATCTCTAACACCTTACACATGGGAATGGACACATGTGGGTCCAAATATAACCAATAATACAATGATGCGTACAAGTGGTAAAATAATAAATATGAATTCAATACTTATTTCCAACATAATGTACAAACAAGTAGTATATCAATAACGAAGAAGAAACAACCATATTGCATGAAATCTGGAATATGCCAGAGAGGAATGCCCATTCCAACACAAACTTGGGCTGCTGGAAGGTTAATTTCAGCTATTCATTCTGTTACAGGGTGTTCCACCTAAATCACCATAACGATAAAACCAATTTAATTTATAGAAAACATATAATGTCAGATGTCTCTGATTGACATAGTAACTCCACATACCTGCAGCCGCGGGTTGAGCTCCCAAAAAAAATACTCCCAGTCTCCATGCTATAGAGATATTTGATAGTAGTGGCAGCTCCAACATAATTCACGCTTTTTGCTAATTAATCTTCTAGCGGTTTACTCAAGCTTTTTCACAGTCTCTATGGGTGCAACAGTACAGTTACTGGCCCCTCCTCAATAATATAATACTACGTACTAGTATACATGAAAAGGCATGTACATATGCCTATGGAGTATGGACATGATCTACTTTGGTTTTGCCGCACAGAGTCCCTAAGAGGCGATCTCAAGTAGTTTTATATGGCACGATAAGCATCTCCTGAAACGACTCCAATGAGTATCTCAGGTACCAAATTAAAGTGTTTGTAGTCATTCTTAGGTGAAGTGCTGGTGAGGTCGAGGATAATCCTTTAGAGACGCTCCAATCATCAAACAAAGAAGGCCGGGAGGTGGGCCAAGGGGCCCACATAAAATCTTGGTCATGAAATGACGGTGATTATCTATCACTTGAGCTTAGCTCACAATATTTAATTTGGGGATTTTAATCCCTAAAAAATAATGGTGACAACAATTATAACAATAATAACAACAATAGCAACAATTCTATTATTACTATTTAATACTTTAATGCATAAATATAGTTTGGAGTACTTAGCTGTCAACTAGGCTAGTTGGGCTGATATGTCACCTAGGCTGAAGTTTGTATATGGCTGAAATTGGGCCCATTGTAGAACTCGGTTGCGTCAAAGAGTAGACTGGTCCACTATTACTCACTTAGGCTGATTGCAATTGGTGGGGGTGAAAATCCCAAATGTGAGGTTTTCACCACAAAAGAGCTGCAACCGGGAAGAAATTTCGTATAGGGAGGAGTCATTGGGAGTATGGAGACCCTTTGGGGGCGACTCCTGGACGGGCAATTGCCTCTCATCCGAAGGTGACATGCGCAGTGGAGAATTTAAAGGACCCCCAACAATCAACGCGCCTGACAAGGTGATGAGCAAAGCAATGAGCTCGGTTGCTGCGTGGGAGTCACCTGTTGTGTTGCGGATGAAGAAGGGTGGGGTGACCTGGCTTCTTGCCTTCTTTTTGCAGGTGGGAACTAATTAAAAAAATGGCTTCATGTATTGCAATAGTATTAATCAATTAATAGTTTTAAATACTATCAAAAAAATTAATAGTTTTAGATTTATTTCAAATTGAACTGAAGTAGGCATTTTGTATACTTAAAAAAAATCACATTTTTTATTTTTTTTATCGGATTGTTTGACTTTTTAAATAATAATTATTGGTAAAAATAAAACTATCACATAAATGCTGTGTAATAAAAAAAAGTTAGGATTTATGCATTCACTTAAACAAAAAATGTGTTGAGTGCCTGAGTGGATATATTGACGGTGTTTCCGGAGTCCTTTGCAATAATCTGCGGCTTGGTCCTTTGCCGGAGTCCGCTTCAGGCGTCCCAGATCTCCAAGACTGCATATTGTTAGCGCTGAATAAGGGAGGAAGACCAGAGGGGAGAAATAGTTATAAAAGAAAATGAATGAAGATGAGGTAACAAAGAGGAAGCTCAGTAGGGGAAGAAGATGAACGAAGGGTGAGGAAGAAAGAAAAGGAAAGAAATGGAGAAAAAAAATCGAGTGAAAGTAGCCACGTAGGTGCCACGTGGGTTCCAGTTCTGCATATGAGAAAAGGGTCAAATACACTCATATACAATTTTCAAGGCATCACATAAACCCATGTACTAAAATAAACATCATATAAACACTTTTACTTTTAATAAAGGATCACATGGGCTCATTTACCGGAAGATGACCCCTTTTAACCGGTCACCTAAAAATCAACTTTGCTATAAGTACCCCATCTTATACTCCATTTTGTACTTCATCCTATTTTTGTGGCTCATAAAAGCCCAACACATTAAATGAATTGCTCTATTTTAATGAAGTGCATTTGTGAGCCACAAACCTAGGGGTGGGTACAAAATGGGGTACAAAATGGGGGTAGCAATAGCATTTTTGTTTTTTACTTTTCCTCTACCTATTTCTCTCCTTTTTCTCTCCCCACTGGTTCTTCCTAAGCTCCCTCCCAAATTCCCAGCTTCTTCCACACCGGCCTACTTCACCTTTCTTATTACTCTGTATTTTCTCATTTTTCTTTGATTCTTTTTCATACTTGGTACCTAGTTGTCCGGCCTGCCGACTCTTCAACTTCTCTGTTTTTTTTTAATTTCCTTCTTATTGAAATTTGAAAGTAGTACGTAGTATATTTGTTGTCTTGTGCTTTGGTCTTTTTGAAAGATTTATTTGGTTCAGTTAGGAGATGTTATTATAACTAGAATCAATGAACACATGTTAATTAGTTTCATTCATGTCTTTTAGTACTCCGTATATATGTATGCATGAGTAAGTGAGTTAGTAGGCAACTTTTGGAACAATATAATAAGATTGGACTCAAAAGACCGAAAGGCAGAAGAAGAGAGAAATGTATTTCCCTTTAAGGAAGTATGCTATTAAAGTTTAATTATTATTATTACTCACCTAGTGAGTTGTTTGTCTGAATCTGAATCTGGAGGATGCTACTCTGCCCCTTAATTTGTTGTTTTTGTTTTGATAACCATACAGCACCAATGTTTCAATTTTGTCTTTTCTTCTCGATATCATTTTACATTAAGACTTTATTATTGGTCAAAGGTGTGGTTATCATTCTTAAAAAAAAAAAAAAAAAATAAGATTGGACTCAAAATTAATATATTTGATTAAACTATATATACACTACGTATATACGATATGATTGAAATGCTTCGTTCTAAACAATAAAATAAAAAAATAAACATACATACCCAGACCTCACATAGTCACATCTACGTCAAAAGCTTGGGATGAAGGATATATACACCTCATACACGCAGTTCTTATTTGTGGAAAAGTGGTTAAGCTAAGCTAGAAAACTTCCAAGTGAACCTCGTCACTCTAGCCAGCCACCTCCTGCGGCCGAGAAGCATTGTCCCATTCTAATTAAATAACAGCCCCATAATTTATACTATCGTACGTAGTATACCACAAGGAGAGGAACATGCATGTTGAGGTTGTGTCAAACTGTCAACTCCGCTAGCTAGCTGGCGGCCGAAGAAAAGCCACCTATATTAAACAAGTGAACGTTTTCCGTGGGAGAAAAGAACGAAGGCCCATTGCCGGAGAAGCTACACCAAAGAATGAAGAGAAAGCTAACGGCATTGGGAATGGGAGACGAAGATACACTACGTACAGTTGATGACTAGATCGATGTACATATATAACTATATAAGTGACTAAACAAGTATGCCACGACTTGAGGATATCCTCCAATTAAGCTATGAGGGTATAGTAGTCAACACTCAACAAACTGACGTGGCGGACGCCGGTGTGCGGCGGCGACGGCGGCTTTGAGGAAGTACAATCCCGAAAGGCCAGAAGTGAGTGTCCTTGAAGGGGATTATATTAATGAAGCCGTCAAGTGGAAAGTAGGAAAATGAGCGGAAGAGGTCAAGGAAAAGGAGGAAGGATCGCGGAGTAGAGAAAAAAACAACTAAATTAAAGAAAATATGAAGAGGCTAGGCTAGAATAAGGAGGGAAGAAGACGTGGGAAGAGGACAAACTAACGAAAATAAAAATAGTGATTCATTTCACGAAAAATGAATCACTATTAGGCTATGTGATTCATTTTTAAGAATAAAAGTGTTTATTTGGGGGGTGTTTGGCAACTAGGTGTTCGCGGTTGGGTGTTGACTAATTGTGTTAGCTGGTCGGTGACAACGGATTCAGTTGGCTATTTAGATTAGCTTATAAGATTAGTTGTTTGTACAATGATGTTTGGTTAAATGATTGTTTACAATCGACTTGTTAAATGACTTTTAAGAACATTAATTAATTTTTTAAATTAATTAGTACAACACAGGTAATTTTATATTAATAACACAAGTAATACTATAGTATTATTTTAGACATGGCCGTCTCATGCTATTATCATTTTTTAGCTGATCCATTGTCAATTCTTCTCATCTTTTTAAAATCATCTCATGCTTTTTGAAAATCCTTTCTTAGCCAGATACAAATTTAAAATCCTTCAAGATCAAACGATCCCCTTCCCTAAGCTCCACGCTTAGTTGACTATTGTTGTCAAACTTTGTATCAATTAACAATACGGTCAAAGAGCATAAACGGTCAAAGAAGGCGGCTTGCTCCCAGCTTTGGTTTTAACTCTGCAGCAGATTTTTTGCGGAAGATTTTGTGAATTTGTGCAATTAGGAGGTAAATACGGTAAAGGCATGGATATTATGGGAAAGGTGTGGAACAGCCGAGCCTAAACGCTACAATTGTTACCGTTTTTGTATTTTGGCTGTTAGGCCAAAAGCTAATCGAAAACTCCAATTAACCAAACACTGAAACACTATTATAAACACTATTATTAGCTGTTTGATCTGGTCAAAAAGTTAAATACAGTCAAATCAGTCAAAAAATGGCTGATAGGCTCCTAACCAAACACCTCTTTGATGTTTATTTTAGTTGATGGGTTTATGTGATAGTTTGACAATTGTAGATGAGTGTATTTGACCATTTTCTCTCTGCATATTTACTTGATAACCGGTAATTGACCGGTTAAATGTATGATTTGAATATTTTTTAAAAGTTGGAGAGTTTGATTGACTGATTTAATTAGGAGTGGGCATAACGGTTTGGTTTAACCGAACCGTACCAAACCGAACCGAAACCGGACCGTATGCAATTTGGTTTGAGTTTGGTACTATTTCTTCCAAACCGTATTAAACCGAACCGAACCAAACCGAAACCGATAAAAACCGAACAAAAACCAAACCGAACTAAAGAAACTCAATAAAACTTTCATATATTATTAAAATTGGTGGTTTGATTTGGTTTGGTTTAGGTTTACTTAAGTAAACCATTTGGTAAACATTTTTTCAATCCGAATGGTTTGGTACTTTGGTTTGGTTTGGTTTAAAACGGAAAAACCATAAAAACCATAAACCGTAAACCGTAAACCGTAAACCAAACCGAACAACATATACGAGTATATATATATATATATATATATATATATATATATATATATACTTTGTATTTATCTTCCATCTTCATTTTTAAGATATAAACAAATAATTTAGACATGAAAATACATATTTAAGCATATACTCGTATCATTTTAACTTTTACACATTTCATACATTCATATGACAAAGTTAGCTAATACGACATATTTGTATTTATTATGTTTGCCGATAACAATAGCAAATTGCTTTTATATTTATACATGATTCATTTGAATAAAATTGTGAATATTACAACATTTGTAGCACCGACTCTTTTAGGTTTTCTTAAATATTTTATGTGATATTATAAATGCTAATCAGCTATCTTATTTTTTGTAAGCAGTGAATTTTTTGTAGTGATAAAAAAGATATTAGAAGTTTTAATTTATAATATTTTATTATTTATTTTTCTATCTTTTATTTTCTTTTACGTTTTATTTAAATAATCAATAAATTAAAAAAAGATGAGATGGACTACTACTTTCATTTTCTAATTCTAAAATATAGAACTTGATAAAATAAAATAATAATCATAAGCAAACGAATCAAATCAAACTAAATTAAACATAATATTTTTTACTTTGGTAAACCGAACTTCAAACCGAACCGAAACTAAACCGAAAAACAAATGGTTTTAGTTTGGTACGAATTCTCCCAACCCGAATAAACCGAAACCGAACCGAAACCAAAGAAAACCGAACCGTAAACTGAATTGCCCACCCTTAGATTTAATAGTATGAGGACTCAATTGACTTTTTCGATATAGTACGAGGACCTATTTGACAGTTCTCTCTTTTTGAAAATATTCGAATGGATTGGGTAAAGAAGAAAGAGAGAAGAGAGAGAGGTGAAAGAGAGAAGGAGAGGAGGAAAAATGAATTTTTTTTAAGCTTTTATAAAGTGTACACTTGTGTCAGTGCACAGATATAGATTGATTTACAAACTAGTGTCAGTGTCAAATGATTGTCGTGTACACTTATGTACATTTGAGTACTTTAAGCATGTTTCTTTAATTCTTTTTTTAGAGACTTTCTTTAATTCTTTCTAGTTCATCGCCTGTAACCAGCTGAAAGGGTGAGCAGACTTGGATGGGATGGGGTCGCTCGCTGTCAGGCTCTGGCCCCCGCGTGCAAATGACCTCTCTCTTCGGCATCTTCAACAGCTCAACATACGAAGAAACCTAGCATTCCTCAGTAATGATCAAGGGCGGACTCAGGAAGTTTGTATTATGAGGACGACGGTAACTTAAACAAAATATTTTTTTGGAGGGCGAAAATTATTTTTTTATTATATATATACACTAAAAAGTTTTGTTATTTGGGGGGGGCGACCGTCCCCTGGGTCTGTACTAGAATCCGCCCTTGGTGATGACAGGTTGCATCGTCTTGCTGATGGAAGCATACCAAGGAACCAGGGTTCCCGAGCTAATGTTAGCGGGTCGGGCAAGTTTCGGGTTTGGTGGGTCGGATAAAGTTATTTTGGTGCCACTTCGCTGTGGTTTGAAGACAACAGGTCTTCAATGTGCACCGCCTACCTTTGCACTTTTGGATGAGATCATTAAGTGCCATCAATTTATTGCATTGGACTAGATGTGATATTTTCCAGAGGTTAGCTATCATCCCATTTTAGAAACTGAATCTATTGTCATGAACTTTGCATTTATATAGTTGGTTTGATTGTATTTCTATAAAAATTTATGTAATGATGATCGATTTTGATGGATCGACTAATGTTGTTAAGGCTAACCGCAACTCAGCCCGCCAATAAATCTAATTTACTACCAGTTTATACGTATTCACGAAATCAATCCAGTTTTTTCCTGCAACCCAACCCGTCAATATGTTCACTCAATATGTTTTTAATTGAAACTTCAATTATTATTTTCTTAACTTTATACGAAGTATATGCAATATTGATGTCATTTAAAAGATAATAAAAAGTTATGAAATTTGGTACGGAGTATATTTTTTTCTAATATTTGGACTATAAATAAAAAAGTTATTACTATTTAAATAAAAAAAGTGTTTTATTTTATCTTTGGTCCCACATCCTGCTGCTCTCCCTTGATGCCTTCGATGCTCTCTCTTTTGTTCGCAGGAGTCGATATGGGGCATAGGTATCCCTCCCATGGGTTTTCCATATTCCCTGTGGCTCCCTCTTATACATATTTTTGCTTGGGTTGAAGCTTAATTGGGGTGAATAGCTCAATTTTGGGGCTTTCACCCCGTTGCGGACAGCCTAATTGTCATATATACTCAGTATCTATCTTCTTTGTTAGTCCATATTTTATAATCATGGTAGTTATAATCATAGTAGTGAATATGTAGTTAGCACGTCAAACAATGATAAACCAAGTAAATTTTGTATTATACTGTCAGGGCCGGCCCAAGGCAGGTGCAGCCAGCCCGACCGCACAGGGCCCTTTAATTTGGAAGGCCCAAAAAAAAATTTATTAGTAGTATTATTCAACCCAATATCCTATCATCTATCTTTGAAGGAACGGCGAAAGGAAATACGGAGTAGGAACAAACGAACGAAGGGAGTTAGGGAACCGGCTAAACCGCAAGCCCAATCTGCCGAAGTAGAACTGCGAAGGTCGAAGCTTCGAAGGGGTTCGCCGGAATCGCCGCCAGTCCGCCACTCGCTAGCAAGACCCAAGTTGAAGTCTCGACTCTCTACTTCTCCAGCTCGCCAACTCCGCCAAGGCACCAAGCACACAAGTAGTGACGCCCGCCTCCAGGAGTCAAGACGCAACACCACTGGACGTTTGCACCAGACAGTCAGACACCATCACACCAGTTCGGTAAGCACTGCCGCAGTATAATCATTAATCAGTCTATGATTATCCTGTTTATTTGATTCTTTGAATTGCAAATTAGTGAAATCTCTTTATTCTATTTTCAATTTGTTGCCTATTTGTGTTATTTTTGTTTGCTTATTTAGTTATTTATTTGAATGATTTATTAGTTATTAAGTAATTGAATTGAGAATAATTATGTTTTAAAATTATTCAACTGTGTTCTATTAATGACTACTTTCATTTTTATTATTATGTTCATTAGTAACTTGTATTTTAATCAAATCACTTGTGTTTGGAACATGAAAAAAAAGGCCCAATTTTTTTCATTGCACAGGGCCTCCGAATTCTCAGGACCGGCCTTGTATACTGTATTATATTGTATTATGCTGGTCTGCTAATGTCTGGTTTCTTTGTACTCCCTCCGGTTCTGAATCATCTTTACACATTGACTTCACAGTTTTTAAGCAAATAAATTTGACTTTACTGTAGAATACATTGTTTGACACTGTTTTGTGTAGATTTGTCTGCCAAATAAGGCTATTAAGGTCCTTAAGGAAGTGTAAAGTTTAATATGAGACGGCTAAAAAGGAAAGTGTAAAGTGTAAATATGATTCCGAACTGGATGGAATATTTTTATAATTATTCAAATCTGGTCTGGTCTGGGACATATTATAGTTCAAGTAAAAACATTCTAAAATTGACCGATTCCTAGACAAGACCCATTATTTTCCGGTTTGGGTCGAAGATCGGCACCCGTCTATTAGGTGTTTTGGGAACCGGTTTGTTTTTTCAATTTTTTGCACCCAAAGGCTTATAAGCATTTTTGAAGAGGTATGAATTCATTTAAAAGGTAAAATAGGCAGGGGAGGAGTTGAGATGATTTAAAAGTTAAAACATAAAATAAAATAGGACCAACTTGGAACCGGTAATACGATGCCTGTCTTGATTCAAAGGAGCTAACCTCGAGGAACAGCCTACGCAGGACCGGAACCGGCATTGAATTGAGATTTCCTATACAACGCTTAACAATTGTGTTTCTAATCTCGATTGTATTTACGTACGAAGTATTAGTTACGTACTCAACGTGGGTTTCAAAATCTAACTTTTAATCAAATTAAAGATAGATTTTCATATTTCCTTAATCTTTTTTCTAACTTTTTCTAAAGAACAAGAATCTTTAAAAAGTCGGTGTTTTTTCTCTCATATACTTCGTAATTAGTATTGCAATCTCTAACTACCGTCTAATAATTAGGTAGTGTTGTAAATCAAGGACCAAAGTCATCTATTCATTCACATATAGTCATCTATATATACAAGGGGAGGGGAGCTAGGGTTACATTCATGATATGGGCCACTGCATATGGGCCTATGATTAATGAACATCTACTCAATTACATAACACTCCACCTTAGATGTACATTACTAAATAAAAACATTACAAAAATGATTATTCTCTTTATATGCTTGGAAATGCTGCCTCGTTAAAAACCTTGCCGAGGAAAACCCAATGGGACAAAACCTTGGTCAAGGAAAAAAGAGTGCAGCGCGTATATACTCCCATGTTGACTGCATCACTTCAGGTCTTCTTGTTGAATCCAATTCAATCCAATCTGGTTGCTAACTTTTCGAATGAATTATCGTACTATGTGTATGCCTTGTTAAAAACCTTGTTGGAAAAACCCTTTCGGAAAAAACAAATCAAGGAAAAGAGTACAGTTGCATATGGTCTTCCGAACCAATAAATTGTTCGATTTCACAAGGACCAATTAGGACCTTCAGGATACTATCTTCCAAACTAGTATTAGAATCACTCTTCTAGAGGATAATAGTCTTCCGGACGTTATGAATCTTTCTCATTCTTTAAAACCACAAAATATCTTAAAACCTTTGGCCAAGAAAACCCTTTGGGAAAAAAAACTTGGCTAAGAAAAAGGGACACCACATGGTCTTCTGGACCAATTAATTGTTTCACCTCAATCCACTCCATATAATTTGAGCTAATGACAATCTCCATCATTATTTATACAGATTTGATGGACATCACTAACTCGTCAAGAGTTTCTAAACAGAAGCAATTGTCTAAACTCGTGATTTTGCGATGTGTATCTCAAGACCATCAAATTTAGTGTTAATGCTCATATTCACATCAAACATTTAATAATTGAGTATTCTTAAATATTGGTCCATACAGATTTAAAAGAGGCGTGTTTTGATCCTCCTAGGATTTGAAATTTGTATACGAACACTTCATGTGTTCACAATGTAATGACTAGATATTTATATATTATATAATCAAACACCATTCAAATCAAAAGATTCTCATTTGTTGTTTCTAGGTTTGACTAGATGCTTAAAAGCTCCCAACACCTTTGTTTATACAATTTTGTTTATAGAATAATATATGTTTACTTCAGGTAAACAAATAGAAGGTTTATGAGTAATTGCAAATTCATTGCATAAAATTTTCCTCATTCAACTCTTTCTGCAGGAAAGGTTGAGAAGTAATACGGATATAGCTCACTTTAAATTAGTTTAAATCATTGTTCTAAGAATCGGCCTAGGCGGACCGATTAATCGGCCTAGGCGGCCTAGTCGGCCCTAACCGTAGAGGCCTAGTCGGCCTAGTCGGCCAAAAAATCGGCCTAGTCGGCCGCCTAGGCGCTAGGCGCCCCACAACCGCCCGACTAGCGCCTAGCGAGTTTTAGAACAATGGTTTAAATTAAATTCTAGTCATGAAATCATGTGAAACACATAAGAAAATTGTTCACTTTAGATCCTCTACAAGAGGCACTCACCACAAGTGATATTTCACATGGTGCAAAGACCTTGTTCAATAAAATAATATTTGCACCATGTTAATCAAGCATAGTTCTTCTACAAAATAAATAATGTCAACACTTATTATAATCACCCAGGTTGTAGTTAGGCACAAGCATCTCTTTTTATATTTCCAACTATGCTTACAATTTACTGCATTTCTTATTGTTGTAGTTATTCAATCAAATTCAAAATCTTTCTCAAGGAATTCGTATTCATGTTGCATGTTTTCTGCACATATTTCTTTTCATCATTGTCCTTCAGGGACACACAATTGATATTATAGCAATGACATCCAATTTTCCCATCAACTGTCACATTTACAGAACTTTAAACTATATCACGAATGTAGTCTCAAAATCATTCAATCTCAAGTATTGTCACCCCACGTGCACAATATCTTGATTAATGGGACTTCAGGCCCAATATAAAATATCTTCTCATCCATAAACATCGATCATAATTCACAAAATTTTAGGACTACAGGTCCATCATAATTCGTCTGGCCAGACTTTATTATTATGGATTATGAATCGATAGTTTCGGAATAACAAGTCATTGACGTCAATCTTAATCAATATGATTCCTGTATCATCAAATCAAAGTCCTCTATATGAGCCATAAAAGAGGAACTTATGTTCTGTATCATGTAGTTTCTAATACGTATCAGCTGCAGCATTTAACTTATATCATCCTCTTGTAGAGGCATTAGTGACTTATTGTAATAAAAACCAGTTTTATTTTATATACTCATAATGACCGTCTAACCATGCTTCATGCATTGGTTGAGCTCAAACTTTGCAATCACTTATTTTAGTCACTTTGGCAGTTTACTTATCATACTTTACACGTTTCTCTTTTCATATCGTTCAATCCTTCTGGGATATTTTTCCGACATTCCAACCATAATATATTTATGCTTTTGCCTTTATATCTCCCCCTAATGTCGGAAATTGTGCCATAATGATGTTTTTGAACAAGGATTTACATGCATATATATGGAACCACTTCTGGGGCCCAAGTGCATTGTTTCTATAATGGGGTTTCAATGTTGGCACATTTTGGCTCATTTAAACGTGTAAACTTTTGGGGGTTAGTTATTAACAAATGCCGAATTAATATAAATTAAATTTTCTTCATATATTTGGGAAACTTTCTAGCAATTTATCTCGGGCAAAACATTCATCTTATAATGTTAGATATATTATGCGGGTTACTTTATGCTCTTCACTGTATTTCATAAAAGCCGGCAAAGTGGTCTTATACCACTCAATACATGTCAACATTTCAAGAGAGCATATCTTGAGACCAAGTTTAATATTATTATCCCACATTGTGAAACTTCAAGTTCACTTAACTCCCATGGATCCACTTTACAATACTGGGAGAATAGACGGTCTTGCCATTTTCTTATCTAAGAAGTATTTATATTCTGGATGTCTTATACGGCATGTGGTTTAAACCTGGGTTGACCTTAAAGTGGTCATTTATTCAAAAATATTAAGCTTCATGCAACATGTGTCTAAATTATTCAAGTATACACAATACAGAATAAGGAGAGTTCTGCTACTGGCAGATATTAAGGAAACACAATTTACACTGCGCTGGTATGGTCTCAAACTATCACCCAATAAGTATGATATCACTTTTCAAACTATTACGTCGCAATGTTTGAGTAGCTTCTTTGATCTTACACTCAATGCCTGAGATTTTATTATTATTATTATTATTATTATTATTATTATTATTATTATTATTATTATTATTATTATTATTATTATTATTATTATTATTATTATTATTATTATTATTATTATTATTATTATTATTATTATTATTTATGTGCACAACTTGTTTATAAATATAATTTGTGCTTCCAATACTTATTACCCTTAAAATAGGATTAAAATTCTAATCTATAAGATTCTCTCAAGTATACACATGCTTCAGGCATTATATCCTACAAATAGGATTTAAATATATCGGGCTTTATGACAAGTACATATATGCTTTAGGCATTAACTTATCAACTTTTAGGACAAAGGTAATCTATCTCTAAATCAATTAATGATCTCTTACTTTCATAGAAATAATATGGATCACACATCTAATATAATGATGCATATAGAAAGTAACAATTAGTTAACGCTACTCTTGAAGTAACACAAAAGTGATAAAATAATCATATTTGTGTAAAATTTATATAAAGTCATAAAATTTTTCTTGACGTGTTATAAACAGTTTGTGGATATTGTATGTTTTGATACTTCAGGACCTCTCGGCTTTAAAACGCATCCACATAAAGGGCTACAAGCCCTGCTTATAAACACACACACACACACACTATCTTGTGTGTAAACGATGTGGGAACTTCATGTTCACAACACACCCACTTGTACATCAAATTTATACTCTTATAGTGACTTTCTTATAATTTTATATTTTCATTCCTAAAATTTTATTTATTTTTTCCCTCTCTCGAGTAGATTAACTTGAGCTAATCATTATACATAATTGCATTTAATTGTGATTTTCTAGGCATTTTTTGTGTATCCATAGCAATATTTGACTATATTTCGAATATATTTGAAGTCTATATCACTTACTTGAATGTTTTATAAAACATTGAAGCTATACTAGTCACATCAACTTATCGATCAATATTCAACAATCAAGTTTATCATATAAAAGTAATCATATTATGTTCCAAAATCACCAAGTTCTTAATAGATATATGTGGAACGTACATGTAACCTCCAATTCATTTTTCTTTAATGCTTACATAAATTCAAATTAAAGTAGAATATATATATATAGTAATACAAATAAGGATTAGAAATTCAATGAAATGTTAATGAATTGATAAATTTCCAAAAGGTAATGATATGTAAGTGAACTGCTAAAAAATTTCATCATTCATAATCAAGGCAATAAAATGCTACTAAGAGCACATTAGAAAATAAATTACAAAATAACTTTAGAGAACGCTACTTCGAGAGCAAAAAAAAATCTATATCTCATCTGAGATTCATATCGCGAGATATATTAAACATATTTTTAGCTTACGTATTATCAAATACTCCGTATATTGCAACGTTCATTTGACAAATTTACTATATACATATCTCATAAGTAGATCATATTATAAGCAAGAACGTGTGGGTATCAATGCATGCTCTTGAATGCCCAATACAATTGAACTAGTGGGAATGTATTTTTGCAACCAAATAAGTTCTCATGGTTTGACAAAAAATGTTCCAAAAAATATGATTAACAATCATACAATTTCTTCTTCTTCTTTGATGTACCATAAGAAGAGATGTCTTAGTAAATGGAGATATTAACAAATTAGAATTGTAGTAATGATCATCGACATTTGTTTAGTTCAAGAGCATAATAAAATATATTGGAAATATTTCAAACACGTGTTGTGCTATTATGGAAGCTCACAATAAACTATGATTATTGATTTATTTTAAAAAGAAAACACAATTGAATTTAAAATATCATAAATATCATAAATGATGGTAATGATGAATATATATGGTAATAAATTCAATTTATATCATTAATTGAGCAAGTAAATTGCCTTATGTAACTGATATTGACTCATTAATAAATGTCATTAAATTCTTTTGTGGAAAGTTAATCAAAATAATTTGGTTCTCTAGTGTGACAAATAGATCAACTTTTCAAAAATATGAGATTTTGACAAATCATATCAATCCTTTTATTATTATTATCAAACTAATGACGAATTGAATGACTAACAGTATGAACAAATTGATGTAATAGTCCATTGCTTTCCCGTTCATGCTACCGAGAACAACTTCTCTTTAGTAAATTGGTAATTTTATTTCTCGTTTTACTGAGTAATACTTTATTGAAGAATTTGAGTCTAGTGAATATATACCTTATCTCAGACATATATATATAATCTTTTACATTTTATGCTCCGTAGTAAATAATAATGGTGTAATAATCGTCAGGAATGGTAACAAATTATAAATGATGTAGGTATATCTGATCCATAAAATATATGGATATTTTAAAGATAGTTAAATTCTGAACTTTCTTTTTCTTAAAAACGTTTATTAACTTCGATATAGCATGCAAATAGGGTTATATATATATATGTACACATCAGCAGGGACGCATGCCATAAACATCATACAGTTTGATAATTCATAAAGATATGATTAAAACATCTAAGATTTTTAAATCAAATCTCCATATTCAAACAAAAACTCAAAATGATTATCTATCATCTAGTATGAAAAGAATTGAAATACCTGGAATGAGAAGACGTTATTGTGCAATCACATGTAACGGATGGAACTGACTAAAAAAAACGTCAAATTCGGCAAGAAGACCGGATGGCAGGCACAAGTAATTTAGACACCTTCTCCGGCAGAGGTACTTTTCTCCTTGCATGTCCAAAGTGGTGTTAACCGGAACAATATAATCTCCGAAGGATCGGAAGAGAGATGGCGTTGAGGATTGCATCGGCGGCACATTCTAATTGTGGCGGCAGCTTCGTCTAAGATTTAGCCCCAACACACGCGTTAGGCACTTGAGAATATCACAATCAGCCAGATTTCGAATAGAGTGTTAGTGTGGGATCATATGGCGATCTCAGTATGCCTGTATGGAAGTAACGGCGGAAGAGAAGGAAAAAAAAGAAACTATTTAGGGTTGAGTATCGTGCTGATAACGTGTTGTAAATCAAGGACCAAAGTCATCTATTCATTCACATATAGTCATCTATATATACAAGGGGAGGGGAGCTAGGGTTACATTCATGATATGGGCCACTGCATATGGGCCTATGATTAATGAACATCTACTCAATTACATAACACGTAGTACTTTACAAATATTTGTAACACATTATGACGTCCTTACAACTTTTACAGTCATCTATACGGGGTACGAGCACTCCTACTTTTTACTTTCACACTTATGGGATACGGAGTATTTAATAATTTTATCTTTATTCATTACTGCATTTGTTCCACTATATTTCTTTCTTTCTTTTTTATATGTGATGGTACCATGGACTCGGTCATGGCCCAATTACATAATTTAGTCTATAACGGAATCAACTCTTAACGGGATTAGCCTAATTAACAAGATTAGCTCATAACGGGATCAGCCCTTAACGAAATTAGCCTAATTAACAGGATTATCACATAAACGGGATCAAGCCCATAAACGGGATTAATGTTCGATATGCCGCCAGGCCCAAATGGGATTCAGCCCACGATAGGAACCCACAGCCAGGCCGGGCTGCACAGCAGACCTCGAGCCTGTGCGGAGTTCTAGTGAGGCCAGGATATCCCACGGGTTTACGTTGCAGACAATTATTCGACATAATTATTTGGCAACAGGCAGGACTCGTCCGGAGTTTGGAAACAAGAAGGAGATGATTAATGCTTGACATCCAAGGCATGAGAGGAGTTCTATTTCGAGTAAGAATATAGTTCATTAATTAGCATTTATTGTATTAGATTCCTCCTAAAATAATAACTCCTAAAGTCTATAAATACTTCTTGTAAACACCCTATCAAGGGACGGCCGATTAATCTTTTGGAATAAGAGTATACTGCCTTACGCTGTCATATTCTTTGATATTTTTCATACGTTTCACATACTTTCAATAGATTTAGCTCTCGTAGTTGGATTAAACTCCATCAATATGTTTCATTGAGTTTGTAGCGTACAATATACGATAATATTTTGATGATCATATATACTCATTCTTTCATCTTCGTATTGAATATTGTGTTCCTTTTATTATCATATAATTATAATTGACATTATTTTTTGTATTATAAATATAAATTAATGTCTCCTCATAAATGAGGTTCTACCAAATTAATGTGTATATATATGGCCACAAATGTGGACGGTTTTGGAATGTTTTAAATTACACTGATTTAAATATATTAAATCGGAACAAATTTAGATAGATTAAGACATAACAAAACCAAACTTAAGAATCGTCAAATATACCCATACCAGATTTAAGTAGACCGAAACATAACAAAAATGTTTTTTTCCAATCTGGAATTCCAGTGAAATTTTCAACAGCTCACAATTCTAGGGTGGGCGCGGTCCGAAACGGTCCGGTAAATTGGTAAAACCGGTAATGTATCCGTGAGATTTTTAACGGCCCGGTTCCAAGGATAAATGGAACCGTTCGGTAACATGTCGTTTCAGAACGGTACAAAACGGTACGGTACAAATCTTGCAATTAGTATATATCATCACATCAACCAACTCACATGAAATGTTGATATAAATACAAGAAATTGCATACGTAGTACTCCGTACTAAAATTCACGACTACACAAATAGTGCAACATAACTAAGAAAAAGTATAGCAAAACAATGACACACGAGATAAATATCATCTTTAATTTACTAAGTTCATGTGAAAATATAAAAACGAATATCATCAAGTTGTTAAATATAATAGAAATCTTTGATGTTCTTCTTCTTCGTTCTAGGTTAAATATTACTCCATAGTTCTAATTTAATTTATAATTGAACCATTAGAGCTAAGATTTAAACTATATTAATTAAGTTGTAAATTTGCACAAACATGATACAACAAAAGTCATGTACACTACATTACTAGAAATGAATAGTCTAAAATTTTGATATTCTTTCAATACTTACTAAAATATAACATAAATTATCTAAAAGAAAAAATAACAATATATATACATATATATAAACACATTTAGCTATTTTAGGGACGCGTGAATACATACTTGGGCTATAAAATTGTTGGTCTATAAAAGAGATCTAGTGGTACAGAAAAAGTATAAAAAATTCAAATGCATTATTTTTGAATAGTTCGGTACAGTATTTTTCGGTTCTCAAAATTTAGGATCGGTCCTTTACCCGTTTCAAACAGTATAGTTTAGGTACGGGACATAAATTTATAGAACCGTTTAAATACCCGATTTTCAGTTCGGTACCATTACGAGGCGGTTCGGTACCGGTTTAGTTCTGGTTTTATGCCCACCCCTACACAATTATATTCTAGATTCTCGAAATGGTGATGAATTTCTGAATCTTTTGGAGGAACTCTCACTTGATTGTGTTCAACATATCAATGAAAGATCAAGATGTACATAAGGTTGATTGTTTAGTTTAGCTAAAAACAGTTATAAGGTTGATGAGTGTAAGATGATCTTACTCTCACAATTTTAGAGTTATTTATATTAATTAGATTGAAAGTTTAATTTTATTGAATGGCAAAAATAAAGTCTAAACGTAACAGATTATAAATTGGTAGTTAAAATTAGGATAAAATGAAATTTTATTGATCAATAAAAGTAAAGTTGAAATCATATCGCGACGCAAGAAATTATATTTATTCTTATGTACATACTGTTAGAAAATTGATATTAAAAATACGAGTTTAACCAGATAAAAATCCCGAGTTTATACAAATCACCAGACAAACCAACAAATGCAAGAACAAATAAAAATAATAATAATTAGAATAATTAACAAAATGAATAAATAGAAAGGATAAGAAAACTTATCGCAGGATCGCCCATTAAAATGGACTGGCCTTGAAGAAAGATAGCCCCCGTATCCCGATAGCTATTCGGACGGGTCTGGCTAGCTCGCTCCCAGGATAATCCTACCACGTTTCAGACTCGTAGCTACCTTGACTGAAACCTTCGACCGTTGCCAAATTTTGCCGAATGAAAGAGATGACTTGAACAACTTATGACAATTGACAAGTATGGTCTCAAGCTATGTATTTCTTTGGAAAAGAAAAGAAAATGTCACGGATGACTCAACTCAAACAAAAGAAAAGGACCATTCATATATTGAGTGTGCAGAGAGTTGTTGTTTGCTAATGCTACGTGAGAAGTATCTCCGACTCATGCAAATGTGACTTGCACCACTTTTAATACTCCGTATACAAAACGTATACTTCGTACTTGAAAGAATTAAACGAGCAGGCGCCAGGGTGTTTTAACGGGTTTAATGCACCAAACCCCCTTGTGATTTGGAAATTCGGCGCATTAGCCCCCTGTGATTTAAAAAATGCGTCAAACCCCCCTGTGTTTTAATTAATCATGCGCCAAATCCCTTATGTGAACAAATTCAATTGTCAAATAAAAGAAAAATGATTAACATTTTTTTATGATTCAGAGATTTTGACATATTTATTTGCATATTCAATCAAAATATTAGGAAAAGTGATTTTCAAATCGTTAAATTTATTCATAAAGGGGGTTCTGTGCATGATTAATTAAAACACAGGGGGGTTTGACGCATTTTTTAAATCACAGGGGGCTAATGTGCCGAATTTCCAAATCACAGGGGGGTTTGGTGCATTAAACCCTGTTTTAACGGAAATCAAATGCACGTATTAAACCATGAGAGTTAAAGGGTAAAACGGATCCATGTTTATGAATCTCTTTAATAGCATTTAGGATTATCATTTTGAATTTGAATTCAACTTAAAATCCTATTAGCTATTACATTATATTGTTCACGAAATTAGAGTGTAGAATTACGACATCAATTCCATCACTTATAATACGTCCGGTCACACACACATACAAGTGAAAATTAAAATGTCGCATCACCTTATATGATACTTGAACAATGTTCCTTATCATGTAATGATTATAAATAATCATACGAGATGATTTAGCCTCTAATATGGAACAAATAACTTCATTGCTTTAATACATCACTTTACAATCTTTTCAACTATGGATTCTAATTTTAAATCCAAATATGTAAGTTATTCTTTGATGTATTATCAGCCTCCTCTCCATATTTAATACAATTATATCTTAGGACACAATAATGTGACCCTAAAAATAATGCTTATATCATCATATTTCCAACACATACAACCGTAGGGGTCTGTTCCCCTCTCTGTGGGGTCCTCTTCTCTTGGATGTTTAGAGGTTTGGGATGTTTTCTTCAAGGCGTTTGTTTGCTCTTAGAGCCTAGTTTAAAGCTGCGTTGGATTCAGCAAGTCTGATGCCGATGTCTTCTTCCACTGCGTTGATGGCGATGACGTCAAACCCAAAATCAATTTCCCATATTCAGTCGTTGACGGCTACAAAGTGCGCTCGGTTGCAGTGGAAGCGATTGGGTGGTTTGTTGAGGGTGGTTCGATGGTTGATAGTGCTGGTTCTATCGTGTAATTGTGGTCTCACAATTTGGGCAGCGGTCTGAGAGAACAGGCGAGGCCTACTCCCTCAAGCCGCAGGTGATTTAGGCGGCTGGATTTTTGGGTGGGCTTTAGAGTTGGTTCATTTGCTTCTCTCTGTTGGAAGCTTTAGTGCCATTTCATTGGTGCATCAATGAGTTCCACGGATGAAGTTGTGCATGAGCTCGTAGACAAGGGTGGAGACAGGGAGGGGCTGGAGGGGGCCTCGGCCCCTGCAAGAAAAAAAACTTGAATATACATTATGTATAAATACTTTTAATCTATAGAAAATATGTTAATATTTTAAACTTTGGCCCTTGCAATGTAAAATTTAAAGGACCCGACCCCTTTAACCATAGATTTCTGGCTTCGCCACTGCGAGTCGTAGATGCTTTGCACACTTTGAACAAGGAACAATTATTACGAATGGCTCCTTGAGCATACTTGGTGTAGGGGCTTCCTTGGTCCTGGCAAGAGCAGGTGGTGGAAGATCAAGCCGATGATGGAATGGCTTTGGACGGGCTAAAAAACGTGACGGAGGCGGGTACTGGTTATCAAGTCCTCATTGGAATCTGAAGGAAATCGTTCCTCCAAAATTTGAGTTCATGCCACCCTTGATTCTAGTGTGGTTTTTTAATTCGAATTCTTATGTTTTAGCCTTTATTTTTATTTTCAAACTGGTTTTTCTTTTGGTTGTGTTTTTTTATAGAGATTGATAGTACTTTGCAAACTAGGGTGAGTGATGAGAGATTTGTTTCGATCATCTTTAGCTTATTTATGTTCACTTTAGGATCAATGATTTATATTGCTACCTCAAATGTGAATATGTGATTAAGTCTAATTCTGATGTGTGGGCTGGTGATCGATTGAGCCATTGACCGACCACTTATTGTTGTATTGTAATTTGTGTGAATTTTGATATTTTAATATAAGCCATTTTCATTTAAAAAAAATAACTAATTGCCTAAATGAGAGAGCATATTAAGGGGAGACTAATTTTGATACTTCAATGCAAAGCAAATGTATTTTGCGATTATGTGAGTCGATCGATCTCTTTCAGTAGTTAATGCTTCCTGTATGTATGTTGTAACGCCCCTCTCAGGATTAAAGGAAACGTTACACTAACTTACTACTTTTGAAAATAACTGCAATATAATGGCCATCTATTTAAGAAAATAACCCTGATAAAATCTCAAACATAACTAAAATATAACTAACTTTTAAAACTCAATAAAATCTAGTTATCACCAGCAAATGTGATAACCACCTGGATCCAGGAATTTATTCAAACATCAAATTCTAAAATAAAATAAAATAATAATAATCTCTTTATGATAAGACTGAATTACTGAGACAAAATAATATCTAGCTAAAAGCCGCCAAGGTCGTTCCCGTTAACTCATCTTGGCACGCGTTCCACTCTCTCATCATCTTCCTAGGCCTTGGCCTTACCCTTAGTATCTGTACATGCGAAGAAAGAAAACTGATAAGCTTTACGCTTAGTAAGTCACTATGGATCCACAAAAATATCTAGAAGTCTATGTCAATTTATCAATAGATAAATTTAGGCTATAAGCATGCACTGAACAAATAACTAACACATAACTTCTCAAATACATTTTGAGGGAGATCTCAAAAGAAAACTCTTTTCGAAAATAATTTCTCAAAACTGCTGGAGAGATCTCAAAAAGATTTCTTTCTCAAAACATCTCTGTAAAACTTTCTGAAAGAGATCTCAAAAACACTTTCTGTAAAACTTTCTGAAAGAGATCTCAAAAACAACTTTCTGTAAAACTTTCTGAAAGAGATCTCAAAAACACTTTTTGTAAAACTCTTTGTGGCTAATTTTACTCTGTGGGCCCGTGATATGTACCCAAAGGCGCCAATCCGACAGCTCAGGGGAGCGACCCACTAAACATATCGGACTCTTTGAAACTCTGAAACTCTGATTACTCTGTGGGAACTTGTTCCCGGGTACATATCACTTAATCTTTCACTTTAAATATTAGTTCTTTTTATAGTGTCGTTTGGATAACAACATCATTAAATCAGAAAATAAAAATACTGACAAACTCTTGACTATGCCAGATAATAATCATCATTTAATACAACAAATAAAATAACTCAGCAAATAACTCACCAAGTTCACATAATAGCAAATAACTCACCAATTTCACATAATAGCAAATAGACTAAAATCATCTATTAAAAATCAACAAGACTTCTTTCTTTTATTTGGTTGAACAAACATGTACAGGTGGTAGTGAACTTACCTGTCATCAGCTGAACTCAAAATACTCAGATAAGTGTGGCACCTTAATAACGTCTTCCGGTAAACTCTTCTCTTAAATCTTTAATATATATATATATATAGAATGTAAAATTAGGATTTCTCATTCTTATTTCTTTAATATATATATATATATAGAATGTAAAATTAGGATTTCTCATTCTTATTTATAAACCAAAATAATAATGATAACATGAAGCCTACTGGCTGGGAGTTATGCGCCCTAATAGACAACCATAACCTCCGGTCTGGTGTTCTGCTGCAAATTTGGGAACTTGAAGCTTTTAGTAAATCAATGCACACTAGATGAAAACCAAAACAACTTGCTAGAATGGGACAAAATCACTGCCTGTAAACAACTTGCTAAAACGGCCAAATCTGGAAGCTCAAAACACCCTCTAATGAACCATTACGAACTAAGAATACAGATCTATCACTCATTGAGCAGGAAAATAAATCACCGGTCTTGTATCCAATATAACTTCACCCCATGTCCTAAGACCAATTTGAATTGATTTGTGACTCAAATTATTAAAACTATATCTTCGGATCTTCCCAATCATTTTGATTACAACATAAACAATAGTCTGGCCGTATATGAAAACTTTAATTTCCAGTACTATTAAAACCTGAAAATTGAGTCTGCAAACTATCACCAACGAATTACATCATTATCTTTAACTCAACTAGTATTACAAATCAAACCTTCTGGTATGGATGATATAAAATTTCCCACCCACCAACATCAATACGGTTCCTTTTTAATAAGATGGTATTAAAATTCAAAATATTTAGATGCAACTCAAAATTAATCCATCTTTGCAGCAGAACGTGACTTCAGGAGAGGGAAGAATTGAACATACCAAATATGATATGAGGGTACACAGACGATATGGATGATGACTCCAAAACCCAGGAAGAAGTATTGATCGGTAAAGTGGGCGGATCAAAAAAAAACTTTGAGAGATAGAAAATAAGAGAGCAACGGCTATCATTGGAGATTTGGAGAACCACCGATACGTAATACCCCTTAGGGTTTTTAATAAAAATACTAATTCGGTTCGGGCCAAACTAACTGATTTTGGTCTCTAAGTCTTCTAAAAAAAATGCTTCTGAGTTCTGACCCAACAAAACATTATATTCCTCTTTTCAATAATATACTAATAAAATATATATATATACTATTGATTATTTCTTCACTTAAAATTATTGGAGCTTACCGGTCCACGTTACCTGCCACAAATAAAACATGAATAAAGAATAATCACATTGTTCACAAAAGAAACTTAATTAACTGACTAAAATAATAATAACTAATAATACTAGCTTACAAAATCGGGTGTTACAACTCCTCCCACCTTATAAAAGTTTCGTCCTCGAAACTTAGAACAACTCGGGATAACGACGTCTCATAATATCTCAATCTATACTTCTGACTTTGCTTTAGTACAACTATAATAGCTCTAATACCTTTCACAAGGTTACTTCACTGTAGGATCATGTGACTTTAATGTATATCATACTGATCATGTTTTTCTTCTTCGGGAGACATACTACTACTTACTACTACATAAAGACCTCATAGTCTCTTGAGAATTTACCTTGATAAGAAAATTTGTTTGAATGCTCTCAATTTTCTTCTAACACTACACACAAAAATCACCAACTCACAACATAACATATGTATACGAATTGCTCTGCCATGTTTGCTTATTAAAATGAAAAAGAAAGACAATAGTAAATTAGAAATATCTCCAAACTAAAACATCTTAGGGCCTTAAAATATAAACTCAAGTTTGAGGTTCTGCCTGCGCAAATTCTAGGACTAAAACTCTAAGAAATCAATTATGTGGCTGAAAAAAAGAAAATGCTTTCACGTTTCAATAAAAGAAAATTGTCCATATTTTGAAATAAAACTCCACTTAGAACAAATAGACCATGCCTTTAACGCAGTAGACAATTTCATTATCAAAATTAACATTTTCTTTCTTAAGTATCAAGTTTCTTCCAATTTCTTAAACAACTTAAAACCCTTTAATGCAGTAAATCGATCTGCCTTCAAAGAAGATAACAAATGGTGGTGTTGCTTTATAAAAGACTTTTAATCATTAGAAACGGTCAGAATTAATCCAATATAGCAAAAATTTAAATTCTGTGGAGCTTAGATTTCTTATACTTCAATTGGATTTTCAAAATAGGTCTTACCTTTTCCTCATGCCAAAACATAATTAGAGGAAGCGGCAAAATAAAGAATAGTAAGGTCTGTATATGAAAATTAATTTCTGAAACTAGTTTATTGTCGAGGAGAACAAACTTTCACTAGTTAGAGATGGAAATCTGAAACTCAATCAGTAGCTTGGTTCGGCCGATTAAAAGAGGAGAAAATTTTGAGGAGAAAATTTTGAGAAGGAGAACTGGAATTCTTTGGAGGGAAAATAGAGGCGGTATGCGGCTAGTATGAATGAAGCGTTGCTTCTCTAGAGGGTTTAAACAGATGCTTTCCTTTGAAGAATTTTACTCAAAGTAAAATTAAACATCAAGGCTGGTCCAATATTACACTTCCGAGTCTACTAATATTTAATTTGACTTACCTATTATTTCAAAAGAAAATCCTTTTTTTTTTAGGTTTGAAATAGCTTTAAACTACTAAACTCCATCTTTATCTTTTCATAAAACACAAAAAGACCCTACTGTGGTCCTATACTTCTGGAACTCAGAATTTTAACTTACTTGATTAGTATGCTAATGCAGTCATGAAAGCTGAATCTAGTTTGTAATTAGAATTTCCCTTTATCAAAAAAAATTTTGAGCTTGAACAAAAATAACTATTCGTAATCAGATGACCATTAGTCTCCTTAAATCCTTGAACACAAATTATTAATTGAAACTAATAGCCTCAATATCTAGAGGAAAATCTTCTTAGGCTCCCTCTAAAAATCAGTATGTGGGTTAACTTTAAAATGTTAACATTAAAAGGCATTGTTTGCTTAGTTTTAAATTTTCATGTTTCTTAAACAAAAGACGTTATAAATGTTCTGTTTAACAAAAATTGATATTGTCACCCACATACATGTCTGACACAAAATACTTGACAACAGACACTCTTTTGTTTTCAATAATAACTATAACTCTATCTCTTTGCTTCTATATCCAGCTGTAGAAGAGTTAAGGAAAGTAATATTTTTTTTTTGTGTGTGTGACTATTTTCCAATCACACAATTCCTTCTAAACCTTTAACTCGTGACTGTTTTCTTTTGAAAAATCTTGCTTTCTCATAGAGTCATAGTGGTAAAATTCTCACAGTTTTCCAAAATAATAAAGTAACAAAACAGTACAGAGTAATATATAATTTCTCATAGAAACTGACAAATGATTATCCGTTAAACCATCTGGTAATAAACTATAAAGTGTCGTATCTAAGACCAACTTAGACTGAATAAAGATATTTTCTGTAATAAAATTCTAAATTAGAATCCTTTTTTTTTTTTTACGGGGGCTCTTTATTATGCTCTCTAGATTTCCATTGGAAATAATAAATTTATCTAAGGATCTACACTAATATCTTTGAGAAGAAAATCTAACATCATACTGATCATAGTTAGATCCTTCTTACTAGTTTCATAAATTCTTAATTTGACTTACACTAATTTAATCAATCAAAAATCACATAGTACATCTGACTCAACTGTTGGGTTCAAGCCCTTGAGTTGCTGATGACAACAACAGAAGAATTGTTCGAGGTGCCAAACTCTTTATACTTCTATTCTACCAATACTTATATTACTCAGAGAGCATACCAGCTACCAACACGAGCTCGTTGGGATACTGTCTACACATACTTGTCCATAATGGCTATAAGAGAGCTCGATGGTACCATGTTCCTTATTCTATTGAAATTAGATTCTCTAGATCATACCGTATTAAAACACACTTCACGAATCCCTATACCGTAGTGTGCAGCAGGTTCTAAGACACATTATTTACTAGAGACTTGTTTGATCTAATCCTTCCACTTATCTCTTCTAATCTAGCAAACCAAATACTATTAAAACTTATGCATCACATATATAGACTTTACTGGCAGATCTTTCTAAAGAATTTCAAGGGGTGAGACTCAATATCCTTTTGGGTGATTAAATGGTGTAAATCATATGAGGACAGCCTTCATAAAATAAAATATACAACACTGTTTGAATCTCATTGCCAAAGGCAGAAAATATTCTGAAAAATAAAAATATTTAAGGCATTTCAAAACTCAAACTTTCTTCTGAATCACACTTTTGAGGAAATAGCTAAATAATAGACTTTTATATCACTTAAAAGAATTTACACTTTCGGTAAAAATCACTAAATGCATTTTCTGATTATTCAGAACACCTTTAAAAACTTTTTTTTTTTTAAATACGCATTTGAAACTTGAAGACCTTATACTTTTGAATAACATGACCATTGATCATACATTAAAGCGGTGTCCGACAACCGGTATCTCCTATTGGAACCATGAGATTGATGAGGGGCCCTCCCAGCAACTCAAGATTCCAAACATGAAGTACCGACGCTCAACACTCTAGAAAAATCATGCAGCTTATGATACTATCCATAAAACATTTGAATCCACCATTAAAGAGCTTTCAAAATCTAAAGTGAAACTTCAACATTTTACTCACACAAAATTAAGCTACAACTTGTAACTCATGTAACTTCTTTTTTTTTATACAAAATATAATAAGATAAGGTAAATAGCATGGGCAGTTTATAAAATAATTTCATTTTAATAAATAAATAAAAATACATAACAAACTGATTTGTACGCTTATGGAAATTCTTCATCTCATGTAACTCAATTACATGTGATGCTTTAAAAAATTATCAGACACACTCATTATTAAACTTACTTAAAAATAAACAACAAAACTTATACCATAAATAAAGTACAAGCTATATAATAAACGACACCTGGAACAACACTGGTTGTGACTTCAAGTACTCAATCATGAGAAAATGAAGACTATATGACACTTTTTTTTTAACTCGAATTTAAATCATGAGTAACCACAATGTATGAGGAATACTTGCTATGAAAGATCAACAAGGCTAAAGTGGAAGACTGGGAATACATAATTAGGAGAGGTGACTAAAACGATGGTGTTTTTAAAATAACAACCCTAAATACTTCCTATATGAAATAGAAGACCTAACTCAAGAATATAAGCACTCGAATAAAATCTACGCTGAATAACTCGTAAAACACAAAAGTTTTACGAGTTGAATACATATCACTCTTACTCTTACTTGACATTTCTATCTAACTAATAGCAACAACACTGATATATGATTTTCACATAAGTAACTTTTAACATAAATAAGTACTTACTTGGAAGATGACGAGCACGTGTACGGTGACAAATGAAGTTACGGGACAACCTGGCTCTGATACCAAACTTGTAACGCCCCTCTCAGGGTTAAAGGAAACGTTACACTAACTTACTACTTTTGAAAATAACTGCAATATAATGGCCATCTATTTAAGAAAATAACCCTGATAAAATCTCAAACATAACTAAAATATAACTAACTTTTAAAACTCAATAAAATCTAGTTATCACCAGCAAATGTGATAACCACCTGGATCCAGGAATTTATTCAAACATCAAATTCTAAAATAAAATAAAATAATAATAATCTCTTTATGATAAGACTGAATTACTGAGACAAAATAATATCTAGCTAAAAGCCGCCAAGGTCGTTCCCGTTAACTCATCTTGGCACGCGTTCCACTCTCTCATCATCTTCCTAGGCCTTGGCCTTACCCTTAGTATCTGTACATGCGAAGAAAGAAAACTGATAAGCTTTACGCTTAGTAAGTCACTATGGATCCACAAAAATATCTAGAAGTCTATGTCAATTTATCAATAGATAAATTTAGGCTATAAGCATGCACTGAACAAATAACTAACACATAACTTCTCAAATACATTTTGAGGGAGATCTCAAAAGAAAACTCTTTTCGAAAATAATTTCTCAAAACTGCTGGAGAGATCTCAAAAAGATTTCTTTCTCAAAACATCTCTGTAAAACTTTCTGAAAGAGATCTCAAAAACACTTTCTGTAAAACTTTCTGAAAGAGATCTCAAAAACAACTTTCTGTAAAACTTTCTGAAAGAGATCTCAAAAACACTTTTTGTAAAACTCTTTGTGGCTAATTTTACTCTGTGGGCCCGTGATATGTACCCAAAGGCGCCAATCCGACAGCTCAGGGGAGCGACCCACTAAACATATCGGACTCTTTGAAACTCTGAAACTCTGATTACTCTGTGGGAACTTGTTCCCGGGTACATATCACTTAATCTTTCACTTTAAATATTAGTTCTTTTTATAGTGTCGTTTGGATAACAACATCATTAAATCAGAAAATAAAAATACTGACAAACTCTTGACTATGCCAGATAATAATCATCATTTAATACAACAAATAAAATAACTCAGCAAATAACTCACCAAGTTCACATAATAGCAAATAACTCACCAATTTCACATAATAGCAAATAGACTAAAATCATCTATTAAAAATCAACAAGACTTCTTTCTTTTATTTGGTTGAACAAACATGTACAGGTGGTAGTGAACTTACCTGTCATCAGCTGAACTCAAAATACTCAGATAAGTGTGGCACCTTAATAACGTCTTCCGGTAAACTCTTCTCTTAAATCTTTAATATATATATATATAGAATGTAAAATTAGGATTTCTCATTCTTATTTCTTTAATATATATATATATATATATATAGAATGTAAAATTAGGATTTCTCATTCTTATTTATAAACCAAAATAATAATGATAACATGAAGCCTACTGGCTGGGAGTTATGCGCCCTAATAGACAACCATAACCTCCGGTCTGGTGTTCTGCTGCAAATTTGGGAACTTGAAGCTTTTAGTAAATCAATGCACACTAGATGAAAACCAAAACAACTTGCTAGAATGGGACAAAATCACTGCCTGTAAACAACTTGCTAAAACGGCCAAATCTGGAAGCTCAAAACACCCTCTAATGAACCATTACGAACTAAGAATACAGATCTATCACTCATTGAGCAGGAAAATAAATCACCGGTCTTGTATCCAATATAACTTCACCCCATGTCCTAAGACCAATTTGAATTGATTTGTGACTCAAATTATTAAAACTATATCTTCGGATCTTCCCAATCATTTTGATTACAACATAAACAATAGTCTGGCCGTATATGAAAACTTTAATTTCCAGTACTATTAAAACCTGAAAATTGAGTCTGCAAACTATCACCAACGAATTACATCATTATCTTTAACTCAACTAGTATTACAAATCAAACCTTCTGGTATGGATGATATAAAATTTCCCACCCACCAACATCAATACGGTTCCTTTTTAATAAGATGGTATTAAAATTCAAAATATTTAGATGCAACTCAAAATTAATCCATCTTTGCAGCAGAACGTGACTTCAGGAGAGGGAAGAATTGAACATACCAAATATGATATGAGGGTACACAGACGATATGGATGATGACTCCAAAACCCAGGAAGAAGTATTGATCGGTAAAGTGGGCGGATCAAAAAAAAAACTTTGAGAGATAGAAAATAAGAGAGCAACGGCTATCATTGGAGATTTGGAGAACCACCGATACGTAATACCCCTTAGGGTTTTTAATAAAAATACTAATTCGGTTCGGGCCAAACTAACTGATTTTGGTCTCTAAGTCTTCTAAAAAAAATGCTTCTGAGTTCTGACCCAACAAAACATTATATTCCTCTTTTCAATAATATACTAATAAAATATATATATATACTATTGATTATTTCTTCACTTAAAATTATTGGAGCTTACCGGTCCACGTTACCTGCCACAAATAAAACATGAATAAAGAATAATCACATTGTTCACAAAAGAAACTTAATTAACTGACTAAAATAATAATAACTAATAATACTAGCTTACAAAATCGGGTGTTACATATGTTGACAGTTGACAGATGGTCCCTGATCAATTGATGATGTATTGATATATGAGGGTTTTTGCTTTTTTAAAAATCTTATTTGAATATTACTTTGTATCATCTTTCATCCATTTTCTCAAACAATCCCATATTCCCATATACGTAGTACTCCCTCTGTCCCGATATGATTGTCCCATTTTACCATTTCGGTCCATCCGACTAAGATTGTTTCATACATTATTTGGTAAAGTTTGTGTGGTTCTAGAAGGTTCATGCATCTATGTGTTTCTTACATTTTTAGAGGTTACAAGGCAATTATTATTTTGGACAACTGAAAAAAATAATCAATTGAAAATTAGCACACAATAATTTGGAGTGCATATATGCAAATATTAGATATCATTCGCACGTGGTGCGTACTCCGCTAGTATATATAAACAAATTTGACCGATTTTGTGTTATCAAAGAGGTTAAGGGCCTGTTTACTAATATAGATTTTTTCCAGTTTTCCAGAAAACTGGAAAATAGAAAACAGGAAACGTGTTTACCAAAGAAAATTGTTGGAAAACTAGAGAAAGAAAAACAGAAAAAATGCGTTTACCAAATCGTTTTCCAAAACGAAAAAAATGAGACATGTCTCTCTTTTCCTTAATGATTTGGAGAAGTGACATTTACTAGTTTTCCAAATTTGGAAAATGCAGATGCTGCAGTGTCATGCTTGATGATGGCAATGCGTGCATGAAAGGTCCTAGACTATGGCTGCTCTGATACCATATTACAAAAGTAAATATGGAATCGGTAGTATATTATTTACGCATGGTGATGTATGTGTCGATCCATGCCATATATACACATGATGCTTAAGGCGGTAGCTAAAAGTTAGGAGAAGAAAAGGCAAGCAATTAATGACTAGTATCCTATGCCTAAAATAACTATGCTACGTACGTACATGAAAAAATGTTACATAATAAAATGTTACTAGGTAAATCAATAATAATGTAATCCAATAATAATATCCAACAGTACATTCATAGTCACTCTTTGGAGCATTTGGAAATTAAGAAATGATGTGGTATGGAAAGCAGCAAGTTTTGATGGTTCTCATGTGATTCTTGCTGGTGCAGCAACATTGCAGGGCTGGAGGGATGCCCAAGGTTCAACAAAACAACATGTTAACATGGTGGAGACGCACACCGGTTGGAAGAAACCTGCAACATTGGCACTAAACATGAGTCATTAAAGTTAATGGAGACGGGGCACTGAACATTGGCAAGGGAAAACGGGCTTTGGCCTGGGTAGCTTAGTATGATATGGGGAACTTTATACGAGGAGGTATATATGAAAACAGTTTCAGCGGATTGAACAGCCCATATAACAGAAGTTATCAGCTTTAGGGAGGTACTTTCTTGGGCTAAAGAGCAAGGTTGTAGTCAAGTGCAGGTTGAAACAGATGCTTTGCTTATAATATCTAGATTGTCGGAGGAGATTGGGAGTTTTTATTTTGATTTAATAATGGAGTATATTAGACTATTGCTTCAATGTGAGGCTAGAATGTCAGTTATTTGCTTTGATTTATATTTGTCCAATTCAATGTTATTTGGTTGATAATTGATATGTCATTGCGTATATTTCGTTTCTCTATAAAATCATATATATGGTCATAAGTGCAAATTAAAATTGTTCTCAATTTAGCGGTCTATTTTTTTTTTGCTACAAGAGTATAAGATTGCCATGATCAGTTACATACATATATTTTTATTTTATTTTTTAATTTAAATAATAATTGCAAAGAAAAAGATGGAAATTTAGTATTTTAACAACTGTGATATGCATGATTTAAAATAGTGAAGAAGTAAGTTATCAAAATGGTAAAGGTCAAATAGGTAGGGTATGTATTCGTTTGAAATCATGAAGCGTATAAATATATATAATCAAAAGGCTAAAGATCAAATAGGTTTTTTTTATCATCAACTGACAGCTTGTATTAATTTATGAAATCGTTAGCCATTTAGCTTACAATGTAATCAGGAGCAACATCAAAAATACTCCTATGATCTGAGAGAACAACATGAGCCCTTGCCAACGCGTGAGCCACATGATTCGCAGATCGCTTACAAAAAGAGACACTATAGCTACTCTTTGTTGAAATAATTTCTCGAATATCATCCAAAATTAAATCCAAATAAGCCAAACCTCCCTTCTGCCGAATGCCCTGGACTACTGAGAGGGCATCCGTCTCGAATTCCACATTCCTCCAGTCCGCTGCGGCCGCCTCCTGCATTGCATCCCTTAAGCCCACCGCCTCTGTCTCCTCCGGGGTCCAGCTTGCTTGTGTTGACACTCCACCTGCCTTAATAAATTCACCCATCTCGTCTCTCGCCACCCATCCCCAGGCCCGTCTGTTTCCACCCGGGTCAACGGCCGCATCCACATTTATTTTGATGAATTCTCTTCCCGGTCTTTGCCATTTAAGTTTCTGACCACTGCCCTTCCTCCTCTCCTTCTTGATTACTTCCCCTTGTGCCCCCTTCCAATTATTTACCATGCTCATAGCACTAGTAATGACACTCTCTCTTCCTTGCCACTCCTCCTTCCAAATGACACCATTTCGTCTCTTCCATATACTCCACAGAAGAGCAACAAATTTGCATTTTTTATCCATGGTGGCATTCCTGAGCTGATATCTAATCCAATCCTGCACATTGGTGACCCCCGTGGCTCTAATAACCCCGACCTGATGCCACACGTCTTGGGAATAACCACATTCCCAGAAAACATGCTCTAGATTTTCGCTTGCCCCTTCGCAAAGTTTACAATTGCCTACTAGTTGCACCCCTCTTTTTTGCAAGTTATCCACCGTTGGGAGCGTCCCATCCAATACCTGCCAAATGAAGTATTTGAATTTTGGTGGAACTTCAAGGGCCCACAATTTTGCCCAATAATCTGCATTCCCTGTAGGGGCCACATAGGCAAGTTTCCTGTAGCAACTTTTTACCGAGTACTCACCATGTTTCTCTTCTGCCCACCAAAAACCGTCGGGCCTATCCGTTTTGCTAATGGGGATGCTCAAAATGATGTCTCTATTTGCCGCCTCAAAAATAGAGGAAATCGTCTCTTTATTCCACGCCTTACCCGTATGGTCTCGCAATGCTGCTACATTCATGTCTCTAATCCCCGGGGGCTTAGCGGACTGCACCCGACCTGAACCCTGTCCCGGAAGCCACGCATCTGCCCAGACCTGCACCTCCCTACCATTGCCTGCTCTGCGACGGGTACTCTTCCTCAGAATCTCTTGGGTTTCAAAAAAGCTTCGCCATATGAATGATGGATTATTCCCCAACTTTGCATTCAAGAAGTCCATGTTCGGGTAATACCTCGCCTTAATTACCCTACACATCAGGCTACTAGGTTCAGTGATTAACCTCCACCCCTGTTTTGCCAACATAGCCAGATTAAACTCTCGGATTCTACGAAACCCCAAACCTCCTTCGTTTTTTGGTTTACACAAAAGCTCCCAACGGCGCCATCGGATTCCTTTTTGGTCAAATTTATTGCCCTTCCACCAGAATCCATTCATGAGCTTCTCAATTTCATCACACAAATCTTTAGACAACAAGAAAACATTCATAGTGTAGTTAGGTAGGGCCTGTACAACGTTCCGGATGAGAACCGCCCAGCCTGCTCTGGATAGGAACTTATTGTTCCAGGTTTTTAACCTGTTTATCACCCGATCCTGCAGATAACCCAGAATGGCCGCTTTATTCCTCCCCACTAAAGTTGGCAGCCCCAGATAACGCCCTTGACCGCTCTCTCGTGGGATGTCGAAGAACTGACAGCAAAACTCTCTGGTGGGTTCACCCACATTCTGGCTAAAAGACAAGGAAGATTTCGAGTAATTTATCACCTGCCCAGAAGCTTTTTCATAGAGATGCAAAATGTTTTTAATGGCATTGCACTCAGAGCTTTTAGCTTTAAAAAATTAAAAAGCTATCATCTGCAAACAGAAGATGTGAGACTTTGGGTGCCCCTCTGCAGACTGCCACTCCATGGACCTCCCCTCTAGCTTCCGCCTTACGGATCAGCGCACTCAGACCCTCAGCCACTAAAATGAATAAATAAGGAGATAAAGGATCCCCTTGACGAAGACCTCTGCCTGGATCAATAGGACCCAAAAAATCCCTGTCAAATTGTATATAATAGCTGACAGTTGAAACACATTCCATTACCATGTTCACCCATCTAACATCAAAACCCAAAGCAACTAGGCATCCCTTCAAAAAATTCCAGCTGACCCTATCATACGCTTTACTCATGTCAAGTTTCATAGCAACATAACCTTCCTTACCACTACTTTTCCTTTTCAAATAATAATGTGTTTCGAAAGCCAAAACCACATTATCAATTATAGAGCGCCCAGGAATAAACGCACTTTGACTTTCATCAACCAAATCACCCAAAATGCCTTTTAAGCGATTAGTCAGTACTTTTGAGAAAATTTTATACACTACATTGCACAAAGCTATAGGTCTCCAATCACCCATATTATCTGGCTTATCTTTCTTCGGAATTAAAACCAGGTTAGTAAGATTTAATTCCTTAGGGAGAGAGCCAGACTCAAAAATACCTGAACAGAGTTGTACTACTTCGGGACCCACGATATCTCAATATGCCTGAAAGAAAGCCGGATTCATCCCATCTGAGCCTGGTGCCTTGTCAGGATGCATGTCAAAAACTGCCTCTTTCACCTCTTCCAGACGGATGGGTCGTAGGAGCTCAATATTCTGACCAGCAGACACACGGTTTCTGAAATACACGGCTTCCACCGTCTCCTCCTCCTGTTGAAACCGAAAAATATTAGAAAAGTATTCGGCCACCATTCCCCCGACTTTATCCCGATCTGTGACCCACTCCCCTCCAGCTGTTTTCAACCCTATAATTTTATTCCTTCTCCTGCACTGTTTCACCGCATTGTGGAAGAAGCGAGAGTTTATATCTCCCTCCTTCAGCCAGAATTCCTTGGCTCTCTGTCTCCAGTAAGCATTCTCATTCTCCATAAGGGTACAAAGATGGGCCCGTGATTTAATAAACTCAATTGTACTATTTTGATCATGTCGGCCTCGAAGCCACGCTAATCTTCGCTTACAGGCCATGATCTGATGTCAAAAGCCCCTTTTTCTACACCCGTCCCAGCGAAGTAACTCATCCCCACAAAAATAAATCTTCTCCGGGACAGACAGATTACTTCCCGCACTCCAACTACTAGTTACTACATTCCTGCACTCTTCTTCCTTTAGCCAGTTATTTTCAAATTTAAATTTCTTCCTTACTTTCCCATGCACAGTTGGTAGAACATCAATGTAAAGTGCCATGTGCTCGCTTACGGGTGCTTCTACGGATGAAGCTTGGGCTGCCATTAACATAATCCACCACTCATCATTGACAATGATGCGGTCAAGCTTTTTCTCAACCCAATTATCTGTTCCTTTTCCTCTTTCCCACGTCCATTGGTAAGTGGTAACCCATGAAAGGAAAATCTCTCAAGCCACAAGCCATAACACATTCCCGAAAGCCACGTAATCTCCAAAGTTGATTCGGAACCCTCCCTTTCTTCTCAGACTCATATAGTATATCATTGAAGTCCCCTATCACCATCCAGGGTCCATTGCTCCTGTCTGCCAGTTCTTTCAGAAGGTCCCAAGCCTCCCTCCGCCGAACCGTCTCTGGATATCCGTAGAAACAAGTGAGCCTCCAAGATCAAATAGGTTATTTATTCGTTTGTAATTTATACTTTTAACCTATTTAATACATTTATGTTAAAAATATATATGGGGGCGTTTGGAGACCTAAAATAGGATCAAAATCCTGAAAATGCAAAAAGTAGCCAAACACGTGGCACATAAGTTGTTTGGGTTGTTTTTTTATTGTTGCAAACCTAAAATACTTCTTTAATTACCACATTTTGTTTTACTTGTAACTAGTATCTTTACCCGTGCCGTGCACGGGATAAAATGATTTTGTTGTTTAGTTTTATTAACGGAAAAGCACTCATTTGGTCGATTATGACATTGTTTAAAATGCATATTCTATTTTATTGAGTATGCCTTATTTTTGAACTTTATTATATAAACATGATTCCATTTTATATTTTCCACTAAAAAACATATTTTTAATAACTATCAGTTGCATACAATTGAAATTAATCTATTTTTATATGAATCAAAAGAAAATGTTCCATGCCTATATTTATGCATTAAATTTCATCTGTGCCTTACTGTTTTTTTTTTCATAACTAAAAATTCATTTTTGTACTTTATTTATCTTAAAATGGTGTAGTTTTGAAAGCGTTTTTTTCTAGCCATACGATGATGCCATCCTACCATTTTACTTTCTACATTATTACAAAGTACTTATTCTTTTATTTCACTCTACTTACTATATCCTTCCATCTTATTGAGTATTTTTTTTGTTCTATTTCACTTTAGTTTCAAATTGTTCATTTTGTTTTTAGATTCTTATACAAAAATCAAAATAGAATCTTCACACCCTTATTTAAAGGAACTGTGTCAATTTCTAAGGGTTCGTCATTGCACACAGAATGCATATCTTCAAGAAGATTCAAGGTGTTGTGGATTTTCAATTATGTACGGTAAAAGGCTTTTATGTTTCTGGCTTTCATGCCCACAATACGTAAATGAAAGAATTACTTTAAATACATTAGTTAAGGTTATAATATTATTGTTTTATCATACATCAATTATATCTTCAAGAGACACTAAAATCTATTAGGCCGGATGCGGTATTTTCCAATAATTCTACAACATGCGCACGTTGTTTTTTGAGAAAGTAAATACTTGGATTCATACTAAGAAAACATTAAAGGTTTGTGTTACAATACATGTCCGTGCATTCCAGATTTGGAGGTCAGTAATATATGTTTTAATATTTTTTCGATTAAAATATGATATTACATTCTATATTTCTAATTAAGATGATTGGGTGTGAAGAATGTCTTTATATTTGATATGCTACTCGCATAGATATACATGTATACTTGTTTTCTCTATTGTAGACTTATATATAGCGTGCTCCATGTGATAACATATGAAAATATTAGTTTTCAAATATAGTGATATTATTAAAGTTGTATGAGTGCAGTTTAAAATCAGAAAATGAATACCATAGGCTATGCAATTCTATTATTGCTCAACAATCTCATTGAGAATTTGGTGGCTTAAAGCTATTAAATTCATCTTATCTTTATTTTGAAATATTGACTTATAGAGTTAAATGAACTCATTGCATACACTTATAGATGAATAAAATTCATATTTATAATTTTGAAATGTTTTTGAGATTTCTTTTTTCTCAGTTAGATAGTTATCGAGGAATTAGGTTTTTAGGTTTCCTGACTAAATTTTAAAATCCTTTATTGCATTTTAGTACAAAATTAATTCATCATCTCAAATTTTGGTGACAAATAAAAATTTACTCATGAATACTTTTAAAATATGAATGATTGACCCCATTATAAGCTTATAATTTAATATTGTATGTGTATCTTTCTCCTGCTTGTATGTTGATTATATAGCTCCATAGTAAGCTAATTAACTCCAAATTTTACTCGTGAATACTTTCAAGATTATTCAATACTAATCTAATATATACGGAGTTCTAAATTTTAGGAAGGACTCCATTAAATTCATTTTTAATTGGACTAATTTTTTGTCTGATTTGTCTATTCTGATCGAATCTAGTCCAATCTGTATGATCTGATTTGATCAGGTCATATTATCCGAACATTTCTTAACTCTTTTTGCCAAACATATTTACCTCATCTAACGTAACTAACAGTTCAGATGCGGCATTTCAAAATTCAGGTCTAGACAACAGTCTATAGTTCAGACAATAGTTCTTAATTCAGACATTTTCCTGCACCTACATTTCGAAATGCCAAACATAACCCTAATCCATGAGCCCGTTAGAGTATTGATCAAATTTTACATAAATAATGTGTAGAATTTCATCGAATTCTAATCGAACACGACAAAATTTCCATAATCTTCATTTTATTTTTAAAATTATTGGGAAAAAAGTATTCACATTGAGATTTTAAAAACTACTATACATGTTTTACAATTGGAATACATGTACGTAAAGTTAATATATAATACTACCTCCATCTAAAAAGGTCCATCATATTGAATTTTATTGGTCAATGATGGCAAACTTCACATTTTAGCATCAAATTGTAAATTTACCTCATCTAACCTAACTATCAGTTCAGATGGAACATTTCAAAATTCAGGTCTAGACAACAGTCTATAGTTCAGACAATAGTCCTTAATTCATACATTTGCCTCAACCTACATTTCGATGTGCCAAACATAACCCTAATCTATGAGCCCGTGTGGATATTGAAAAATTTCTTAATAAATAATGTATAAAATTTAAAATTTCCATAATTCGTAACTATATTTTTAAATTTATTGAAAAAAGTAATAAAAATGAGATTTTAAAAATTTCTATACATGCTTTACCTTTTATATATATTTATAAATAAAAAGACAATATCAAAGATATAAAAATAAGGAAATAATTTTACACTTTGAATAACACCAGTTTTTTAAAAACTGCTATAAATTTTTTATTTATAGTCCGATTGTTACAAAATTCCTAACTTTTTATTATTTTTCATATGACACCAAAGTTGCATATATATATATATATATATATATATATATATATATACTCCCTCTGTCCCGAAAATGTTGGCCAAATTTCCTTTTATGGATGTCCCAAAAAGATTTGTCATTTCCATTTAAAGTAAGGAATATGTAGCTAAAGTTAATTATCTCTTCTCTGCACAAATTTTAACCACATAGTTTTTACTTTATTAATCCACATGAAAGTCAAGTGTGGCGAACCTTTTCGGGATGGAGGGAGTTTATATTAATTTGTTCAACTTATTATCAGGTTTTACATGCACACTATTAATCGGATGATAAGACAAACTGTACAAATCTAGCGCAAAGAATAAAATACGGAGTAATAAATAAAAGTGACGGGGTTTGTGCAGATTTATTCTAAGTTGTCACTCCTTATTAATTGTGTGTACTGTAAAAAAACAATCCTAAATTGATTAGTTTAATAGAACTATTTTTTATTATTTTTATATAAGCAACATTGGTGCCATATGAAAGATAATAAAAAATTATTAATTTTGATATATTTTTTGTAACAATAAGAGTACAAACAAAAAAACAGCACTTTAAAGTTTAAAAAACTGATATTTTTTTAAAGTGTTGATTTTTTTTTATATTTTTATATATTCAATATTGGTGTCATATGAAAGGTAATAAAAAATTATGAATTATGATATACTTTTTTAACAATGACAATACAAATTTAAAAATTATAGCACTGTAAAAGAAACGTGGAATTTTATTCCGGTGGGGCCCTCTATGATGTTCTCCCTTTGGAATTCTAATTTGGTTGCATTCTAATGATCTAATCTAAGTCTTGGAGTTCTGATTCTAATCCATAAAAGAGTTTTTAAGTAATGCTAGGAAAGCCTTTTTACGTAAGAGTTGTAGAACTTGTAATTAGGAGTAATAATCTACGAATGACTAAATTTTAGGGAGCTTTTAATTACTTCTAAATTTATGATAGAGTTATTTATAGCATGACACATGGCAAAACTTTCCATAATTGTATCTTTCAAATTTATTATCCATAGATACAATATTTAAAGCATTCCATATCATTTCAATAAAACTGTTTAGAATTATCTAATAACTTCCTAATCATTCATAAAATTGGGTACAAAGTGGAACATCATAAAATGAAAGTGGGGAAAATTAAAATAGCAAGACTGCATGTGTTAAAATTTGATAAATAAGACTAATTCCTGCCAATTTTGACATTATCAAGATTTGAATATGGCAGTTTCCTATTTAGGATAATTTCTATTTTAAAAAAGTTTGAGCCTAAAAACTTTCCTATCTCCTGTGCTTAAAATTATTTTTATTTTTACATATGCAATATTGATGTCAAATGAAAGATAATAAAAAATCACAAATTTTGATATATTTTTTGTAAAAATTAAATTACAAATAAAAGAGTTATATCAATTTAAAAATAAAGAGTTTTTTTTTGGATTCGGGTCTCATGAAGTGATTCCCACTTTCGAAGAAGTCCAGAATTTTAGTACTAAATTAACGTAATGAGATTTCTAATATAACTCAAATCCTAAAGTAACGCATGATTAATATCCTAAATTGGAAAGATAATCTACAATATAATACTAAAGGTTTATTTAGAAGATGACACATGACAAAACTTTCCATAATTGTATCTTTGAAATGTATTATCTATAGATAGATACATATGCTGGAACGAATTTGCTAATTAATAGCAAATTAACAATAAGTTGCAACCCTTTTGCTTATTAGACTCATGCGGACGAGTCTGGTCACCAAGAAATACGGTGCGTGGGCCTATATTTTTTGTACTATTTCAATAGGGCTTCCTTTTTATTTCTGTTGTTTTATTTAGAGTTTTAGCTTTGAGGCTGATACGCACTAAAACACATTATTTTGTATGTCCATTTCTTAATTTACACATATTAGTCACAAAATAGAATACTAATATCGCTCATTCGAAAATACACATTTTTGGAAAGTAGTTTTATAAAACAATATAAAATTCGACGTAAGAGTAAGAATGAAATTTCCAAAGTAATCAATTATTTAGGTAGTTTTATAATTACCTAATCAAGCAAAAACATTTTATTAGTAAAATTCACACCCATGTATTTAAAACAAATATGCTAATACTACGTACCATTTTTAGTAATTGTACACTCAATCAGTCATTTCAGTCAACATACTACCAAACACTTTCATTTTAGCAAATTCAGTCTTTTCAGTCATTCCATTCAATGCGGTTGTTATGGAATAGGCCCATATATAGTCACCGCATCACATGCACAATTAACACATTAACAAGTGATGTGACTGACTGAAAAATTGCCTACAATTAGTGAAGTTTTAATGTTCTTATGGAGTTCAAGAAGTGAATTGGGATTTTTTAAATTGGAAAAACAAATTAAGCGTTCCATTTAGTTAGCTCTGTGTTTAATTTTCATTATAGTGATGCTGAAGTTATATTAAATAAAACTTAGTCAAAGTCATATGTTTTAATTTAGTAAAATTTAAAGAAAATCATAATGATAAATAAGTTACACTATTACTTTGGAATCAAATGAATATTAAGTCACACACTCACACACACCAAATCAAATCGGCCACAAAACTCTTCCAATGTGTTTATATCTAAAACATGGTAATATAACTTTAAATAATACTACATACAAACATAATACGTACTTTGAAAATTACTTTTAATAATACCAATTATTTAAATATAGACCAAAAGTGATATAAAACGAATTTTCAATGAAAATTTAGTTATTTAATTCATCAAAAATTAGTATCAAAATTTAGTTATTTCCGAATATTATTTGTTTGATAATTTTCTATAATTTTTTAATGTCTTAAATGACTGGATTTCTTATTGAAAAGTAACTCCACATTATTTTTTCTTTATACTCAAATAGTTGGCATTATTCAAAATCGTTTTCAATATATATATATATAGATAGATTTTGGTTCAGGTGAGAAATGCATCTAATGTGAGAAATGAGAATGAATCTCAGCCATTGGATTTACGAAGTTGCACTAAAATTGGCTTTATGTTGCAGTAATATTTAAATTTTGCACATGTTGCACTAAAATTGTTTCATGTTGCACTAATATTTGACGGCATTGCACCGAAATAGCTTCATGTTGCACTAGACACGTGTAATACGGATTTTTCAGAAGTATTTACAGAAATGCCACCGTGCTAGATTGCATATTTCAGTGCATCATGAAGTGTCTTTTACTGCAACTTAGTCGAATCCAATGGCTGAGATTCATTCTCATTTCTCACCCAAAGGGTTCTTCTCACTTGAACCTTGCCCTATATATATATATATATATATATATATATATATATATATATATATATATATATATATATATATTATTGGTTTATAAGTGATAGTTGATATTATTTAAAATTATTTTTTCAGAAAACGTGGTTTACAAACCTATTGTTTAATAAGATGTGTTTTTATTTCATCAGACCCATGCAGCAATTATAATATGGTTGACTTTAAAAATGTCGAGCATGGGTGAAAACCCCTAGCCGTTCAGTCAAACATCTTCTTAAAATGTTGTCTCATCTTCTTCTTTATTTAAACAATGTATGAATAGTTTTTTGTTCTCTTTAAGTGATTTGGTGCTCGTATGAATAGTTTTTTGTTCGGTGTCTTTGGTTATTATCCTGTCAATTTTAATAAGGGAAAATTATCAAATAAGTCCATGTACTAAGCCGAAAAAGTCGATTAGACCCTCGTACTTTACAAATACTCAATTAAGTCCTCGAACTATTAAAAAACGTTCAATTAAGCCCTTTTGGTCGGTAAGTAACTGGTTTCCCGGTTAAACGGCGACGGCGGCGACGATGTGTTCGAACCCCAGCAACAGCGGCTGCCGGAAAACGGGTTACATTTAACCGGGAAACCGGTTACTTACCGACCGAAAGGGCTTAATTGAACATTTTTTAATAGTTTGAGGACTTAATTGTGTTTATAAAATACGATGGCCTAATCGACTTTTTCAATATAGTACAGGGACTTATTTGATAGTTTTCCCTTTTAATAATCACTTTATGGGTGGTTTTTGTTCAAATTAGCAACACAAATTGCTACTCCGTACAAGCTAAGATGTTATATCATTGTTTAATTGTTATTGAAGACACTCTTCCAGATGTAGATTTACTTGTCTATGAAGTCATCTTTTTTCTCAAATAGTCTATGGCTCTATCGATGGTAATTATATATGTTTAATTATATATATAACTGATGCATTTCAGATAGGAATAAAATTCATTGATGTTATGTCAAGCGTGACGTATCTATAGATCTACTGGAATTAGGTGAGGGCGGCTACGTGATTGGACAAAGATGGCTAATTTCAACCGTATTAACATGTTTGCTCACTAAACTATGGGAGTGAGGTGCTTAGTTAGCAACCGTATAGGACATAAAATATGTTTAGTAAGGAGACATTTATCGAAAAACATAGTGTTTAATTACTTCACTTGTAATAAGTAAACGGTTAATTTAAACGTGGAGTACGTAAATATGTCCTTATTCAACCAGATCTCAGCATGATGAAATGAATTGAGATATACGTACATTAATCAAAAGTGGTTTTCTCAAAGATTAATGGAATAATCACCTAAGAATTACGAATGTGAATAATTGAATAGATATATACTCCGGAGTATAAAAATATGAGGTATTAAGTAAAAGATTGGTTGTATGTAATCACTAAACTAAAGTAGCATGAATTAGGGTTGTATACGAACCGAATCGAGTCGAATAGCAGGATTTTGTATTTGTATTTGATTAATTTTTTCGAATACGAATTCGAATTCAAATATGAAACGAATATTAATTTCGATTTGTATTTGTATTTGTTTAACAATACGAATAGTTAACGAATCTTATACGAATATCGAATAGATTTGAGCATAGGTTAAATATTAGTCAAATATCACTTTAAAATAAATTTTCTTATATTTTTTTATTACCTCCATCCCTTTTATATTGGGACGGAAGAAGGTGACACGATTTTTAAGAAAAATGAATTTGTGTGGTTGATATTAATTGATAAAGTAAGAATAAAGTAAAAACGATTTTGAGCCACACAAACTTTACCAAATATGGTATGAGACAATATTAGTGGGACTTCTCGAAAAGGTAAAACGGAACAATATAAAGGGGACGAAGGGAGTATGTTGTAAATGTACGCTATGTCTTAATATGTGTTTTTAGAATTTAAATTGTGCATGATATACTAAAGTGAATCAATTTTATGATTAACAAATATAAATCTATTTCAAACTTTTAGAAATAAACACAACACACATATTAGAAATTATACTTACAATGTGTGAAATAAGTTGATAATTGTATATATCAAAGTCAGACGTCTCTAATTTTATTCTTCGAATCGAATACATAATTATTTGTATTGTATTTGAAAGACATTTGAACCAAAAATCTGATTTGTATTCGTATTTATACTTTGATTTATTACAAATGGACTTAGGATTTGTATGCATAAATGTATATATGAACTACACTTTAGGGTATTGTTATCTTTTAAAAGTTATTATAGTGTTATTACTATTATTATTAATATTATTATTAATATTAATATTAACATTATCACTGTTATTAATCGAATATATTTGATTAATATTCGAATCGAATACACTGATATTCTTATTTGAATTTGATAACAACTCGAATCAAATTTAATATTCATATTTGTATTTGTATTTGAATTTTCCGAATTCGGATCATCTTATACGAATTCGAATCGCAAATCGAGCACAAATTATTTGATTCGTTTACAACCCTAAGCATGATATTATATCATCATCACACATTTTTTTAGTGTTCCAATTAAAATTAATACCCAGTTAATATGTCAATTAGAATTTCTTTAATAAAAGCCCAGGAGTAGCATAGATTGTCTGATCCTTAATTAATTAGTCAATAATAGAACATGAGCGTTCTTCATTATTGTCCCTTGTGACCCCAGCCATCCATCATCGAAAACATAACATTGTTGATTTGTTGGGGTGCAAATCTCACGAACCACGCGCCTAGATTTGAGGCAATTAAAAATAATGGACTTACATATGCATCAAGTTAATTTTGTCATTTTTTGTCAAAAAATGTCGTTTTAACAAATTATTTTTTATTTAGTTTTTGTGTTAATAAAAGAAATTATTTTTTGGCTAAGTTTTTTGTGTTTAAGCTTGGTTTTTTGCATCACGATAGATTTCAATTTAATTTTTAAATATATAACTTTTAAATTTTTAGTTTTCATTTAACTATTAGTATAATATAGGGGTGAATTCCCAAAATAGAAGTAAAACGTTTGAGAATTTCAAAATAAGATTATCATGTTGTTATTCTCTAAATAGGAGTAGTTACCATCAAGTTTGAAAAACACAACGTGTTTAAAGTATGATACTGTCAAAATATGATAATAATTACTCATATTTAGTGAACAAAAACATGATGTCGTATTTTGAAATACACAAATGTTTTTACTCTTATTTAAGACAAGTTTCCACAATATAGTAGTAATATGTAACTAATAACTAATGTTAACATAAATTGAACATTGTAAATCATAATAGAAATTATAATATGGGAATTTCTTAACCCAGGGTCGTCTAATAAATTTGGAGGCCCCGGTTCAAAATGAAGAATTGAGGCCCCCTGAAGCAAGAAAATATACAAAATTTAACATTACAATATACATAGACTAGAGTATTCGGTGTTTTATAATGTTTTAAGTACACAAACCAGACAATCTAAAAGTTATAGACCTTTTGAAATATGAAACAATACATAATATTCAAAAAACTCAACCTAATCAACCTCTAACTACTAGTACCTACTAAATTTTTGGGAGGCCCCTATAAGAGTGGGCCCCGGTGCGAAGCACCTATTGCACCTCCTAAAAGACGGCCTTGTCTTAACCTTTAATTTGGAGGGGCCGGGGGATATACCATAATACCAATGATATTCTTTGGAATAGTTGATACTTTGTACTAGGTTTAACATACTCACGTGATGGTATTAAATTTAATGCGGTACTCTTTTGTTTTGAATACATATATAGGGCCAAATTACGACTACTCCCTCCGTAACACTCATATCTTCCCACTTTCCTTTTTTAGTTGTAACAATCATATCTTCCCATTTCAAAATCTTCCCATCATACACTCAATAATTTTAAAAATAATACACTATTACAACTACTTCTTTTGGATTTATCCTTCATTCCAACACACTATTTCATTATTTTCCCATCATACCCTCAATAATTTATATCTCCTATCACTATTCTTAATCTCACCTACTTTTCACATGGGAAGATATATCAGTTACGGAGGTAGTATTATTTATCCATGATTACATGATATTCACGTGGCAAGAAAAAACATTAGGCCCTTCCCTAGCAACGTCCCTGGTTAGGTGTATTTGACTATATTGAGTCAACATATAGAGAACCAATAAATATACGTTCTCAATATATGAATAAAATAGTAGGAAAGTGATGAATAATGTGAAAAGGCAGGAGCTAAGAACAGAAAAATATCAAAGCTAAGGTTAAATAAAAATAAGAAAAATAAGAGTTTTTTAATATATTTAAATGAAAAGCTTAAAAATATAAGAAATCACATTGCTAATAACAGATGGAGCATAGGGAACTCTATCTATATGACATCACGAAAAATAGATTTGGGTGGCATATTTCAATTGGACGTATTAGTGTATGTGCGTGGTTTGTTTTTGAAAGTTTTAATGAAAACACGCTATAAAATGCAGCATTTGTAGTATAAAATTAAAAACGGCATTTTGAATAAAACACCAATACCCAAACAATCCATTGTGTAGTGTATTAGGAAGTATTATTATGTCATGATCTACTTGTTTACCAAGCTGGCGATAAATAAACAATACGTAGTATTTATCAATTTTGAATGAATTTATTTATAAGTGTGTCCGTTAAATATTTATCAAAATTTGAGTGAATTTATTTATAAGTGTGTCCGCTAAATAATTTGGGAGAGGATTTGAGTTAAAAGTCAACTACTATGGAGATATAACTACTAAGGATGTTTTTACTTGGACTGTAATTTGCTGGTCGGGTTTGATATGGTCTGGTTTCTTTGTATTTTTATAACTATTCACGTCTGGTCTAGTCTAATCTGGTCTGATCTGGTCTAGTCTGATCTGGTCCGGAACAAATCACAATCCAAATAAAAACATCCTAATAGCTCCTGCCTCCTGCCCTTTGGGCTCTGGCTAGAGAAATCTTTCTATTTTTTGTTAGAGTAATCTTTCTTGTATTTGAGTTAGTCTAAGACGACTATTAACGTATTACGACTTTTTGCTTTTGTGTTTAAGAGCCCGTTTAGTAGCACCAAAATCGGCTGTTTTGGCTGATTCTGCTGAAATTTATGATATTCTGGCTGGAGTGGCTGTTTTGGCTGATTCTGCTGATTTAAGAAAAAAATATTTTAAAAATATATTTTATTAATAAATTAAAGAAAAAATTATATGTAAAAATAGCTAAAATGGTCCTCTACAGTAACTTCAGCCAATACAGCCAGAAAAGTAACTCCAACCTTACTTTTTCGGCTTATTAGACAATTCAGCGCGCGAAAGTAAAAGTTACGTGTTTGGTGAAAAAGCTGGCTGATAAGCCTGATAAGCCGAAAACAGAGTTCTCCAAACGGGCTCTAAGCTTGTGGTCTTACTGTTACATCATCATTGTTCAAATCCTACAGCCCAAATTGGCAAATTCTAATTCGATACTGTATTTGGTAATAAAAGGATAGATTACGTATCTTTGACTTTTCAGACGGGAACGTAAGAACTAAGGGTCTGTTTGCAATCCATTAAAAAAGTGCTTTTAACTTTCTTTTAAGAAAAAACACTTATTTTATCAAACACTACCAACTTTTACTTTCTCGGCTTTCGTGTAGAATCTACTTTTTAATTTTTCTACTCCCTCCGTCCGCCTTATATTGTCCCGTTTTACCTTTTTGGGAAGTCCCACTAATATTATCCCATACCATATTTGATAAAGTTTGTGTGACTTTAAATCATTCTTACTTTATTCTTACTTTATCAATTAATATCAACCACACAAACTCACTTTTCTTAATAATCGTGCCACCTTCCTCCGTACCAATATAAAAGGGACGGAGGTAGTATTACACAAAAAACACTTATTTTACCAAACACTACCAACTTTTACTACTAATCACTTTTTCTCCAAAAGTACTTTTATTTAAGCACAAGTGGTTGCAAACAAAGCCTAAGGGTTGGTTTGCAATTGCTTTTAAAAAAGTACTTATCAGCTTTTGGCTTTAAAAAAACACTTATTTTCCCAAACACTACAACTTTTATTTTTCTCGGCTTCTGCGTCAAAAGTACTTTTACTTTTTCTATTACACAAAAAGCACTTATTTTACCAAACACTACCCACTTTTACTTTTCAAAATCACTTTTTTCTCAAACACTATCAACTTTTATTTAATCACATCTCCTCATTTCATTAAAGAAAACATTTTTTTAAAAGTAGAAGCTGTTGCAAACAGACCCTAAGAAGCCAATGAGAATGGCGAGTCCATTAAAACAAAAAAATGACAGCAAGTGAATGTATAATTGTATAAATGCTACACTAAAAAGAGAAACAAACTCCAACTGAAATAATAATTGCAAGAGCCTTTGGTTAATAATCAAATCAGCTATTTGGTGTTTCTAGTCAAATTTATGAAGTTCTGACTGAAGTTGCTGGATTGACTGATTCTGCTAATTTATGGGGGAATATTAAAACATACTACCTCCGTTTTTTTTTTAATCTTCACATTTTGACTTCACACAAAATAAGGAAAGAAATTTGACTTTACTGTAGAGTACACTGTTGAGGCACTGTTTGGCACTGTAGAGACACTGTTTGACACTGTTGAGACACTGTTTGGCACTGTTTTGATGTAGATTTCTTTGCCATAAAAGGAAATAAGGAAGTGTGAAGTTTATTTTAGACCGTCCCAAAAAGGAAAGTGTGAAGTTTATTAAAAACCGGAGGGAGTATTTTATTAATAAAATAAAGAAAAAATTATATGAAAAAACAATTAAAATGATCACTTGCAATAACTTCAGGCAATAAAGTCATAAAAGTAACTTCAACCTTACATTTTCTTATTATTACACAATTCAACGCGCGAAATCAAAAATTACGTGTTAGGTGAAAAGTTAGCTGAAAAGTCAGATAAGCTGAAAACATGATCACCAAACAGACTCTGAATTTTACGTGGATGTCACATAAATGGGTTGCTTGGATCTACTTTTTAAAATTGCTTATGTTCCTTAAAAAACAGAAGCAAATATTGGACTATTTGAGTGCAAGAGCATAAGTACTTTTGTTTTTACTTTTAAAAACAGAACCAATTCTAAACCTATGAATTAGCTATATGCTGTATGACTTCTTCTGAATTAGTCAACCTCGTTATTCTAGTATGAGTTTAAATGTTTAATAACATTGATTGTGTGAATTAATCTATCACACGTGTTTTTTAAAATGCAAATTAATAAAGTCAAGTTGTCATGAATTTGAGTTGAATTTTAGACTGTATTTTAACTTGGGCATTCGAAAGTCCTTGGAATCCTTATTAGATCCAATAATTCATTCGATACATTACGGGATACGGAGTCTGTAATCTGTATAATGTACGATATAATAATGAGATTTGATACAAATTTGGGATACTAGATAAGAAATAAAGTTTGGGATGAATTAGGGCTCGTTTGGTAACACTAAAATTAGTTTTATTGGCTGATTCTGCTGATTCATGAAAAAATTATATTTAAAATATTTGTTATTAATAAATAAAACAAAAAATTATATGAAAAAATAGCTAAAATGATCATCTACAGTAACTTCAGCCAATACAGCCATAAAAGTAACTTCAACCTTACTTTTTCTGCTTATTACACAATTCAGCACGCGAAATCAAAAGTTACGTGTTTGGTGAAAAAGCTAGCCTAATAAGCCGAAAAAAGGGGGTCACCAAACGGGCTCTTAGTGTTTTTTTGGCGATTTTAATGTGCAATATACTAATGAGATTTGATACAAATTTAAGTATAAAAAGTTATAAATTCTAATTACATTTTATGAAACGTACTCTGGTTTCATTTGTTTGCTCAAAATTTACTTAAGGAAAATGATGTTTGTACCCACTTTTATACCCACTTTTGTAATCACCCATGTTTGTGAAGTTATTTTTTTGTCTGTGAATTACTTCACAGACAAAATATGTCTGTGAAGGAATTCAAAGACATATTTTGTCTGTTAACCGGCTTCACAGACAAAAAAAAATAGCCTTCACAGAGGTGGGTATAAACTATAAAGTGGTGGGTACAACAAGCATGGTTCTTTACTTAAATATCATTCAAAACAAAAATTAGTTACATTTTAATATTGTCTTCCTATAGAACAACTAAGAATTAGGGGTGGGCAAAAATACCGAACCGGCATGATACCGAACCGGACCGGTATGGTACCGGACCGATAAACGGGGTTTGAAACGAATCTCAAAATTTTTTGCCCCGAACCGGACCGAACTGGTTCCAAACAATGCCATGACCGGTTCTCATAAAATGAGAACCGGTACCGGATCGAACCGGACCGAGGTATGATTTATTAAATTTGTACTACTATAGTTTATCTAAAATATATTAATTACCTCATCCGTCCCAAATTGATTTGCAAAGCCAACATTTTTTTTTGTCAAAGTTAATGTTAAGTTCTTGATAATTAATACAATTTTTAATAATTAAAATTTACATATTTAGAAACCACATTAAAATCTCTCTAAAGCTGCAAAATCCAAATTAAAATATACGAAGTACGGAGTAGTTTATTTGAAAGGCCAAATTAGAATATAATTAAAAAGTGAAATTCTAATTAAGTGAATAAAAAGAAATTGTTTGACAAAAAAAAAATTGACTTTGCAAATCAATTTGGAACGAAGGTAGTATGATATATGAAAATTGATAAATTGTGTAGATTTTTGGAGGATGGCTAAACTTTAATTTTTTCTTAAACACTTGGAAAAAGTGGCATTGTTTGGTATGGCATGGTATCGTCCCATTTGAAAATGGACTGTACCGAACGGGTTTGGGTCTAAGACCGAATCGTACCGAACTGTTTCAATAGTAACGGTACAGGTACAGGTTCGGCCAAATATTGGACCGGACCGGACCGTGCCCACCCCTACTAAGAATGTTTTCACCTAAACAGAAATTTTCTAATCGAGTTTGATCTAATTAAGTTTGATCTGATTTGCTCTGATCTAATATGAGACCGAAACCTGTGTCCAAGTAAAAAACATTCTAACACAGAATGCTTGTCATTTAGAAATAAGCTTAAATAAGAGTAAATCGATCCAAAATTCTAAAATATAAGTATTGAAAATACTCTTACTCGTGTCCAGCTTGAAAAATACTCTTATTTATTACTTTAATACTGTCAAATTAGTGCTTGGTGATGTTAAAGAACTCTTGGTGTACACCCTGGGTTACACCTTGGGGTACACCCCATTTATTTGCCCTTCACACAGATAAACAACATGAAAACACAGACACTTTCAATTAAACTGTCGGTGTGAGTTTGCAGATCTGTCAGGCTAATTGCACGCAAACCAATGTCGGTGTGCACAGACACTAGTTCTCTGTGTAGACAAAAAAGTGTCGGTGCGAACAAAATTGGTTTGCAAGTTCAGGGGGTTGGGGAACCAGTGTCACTGTACACAGACATTAGTTGTCGGTGTAGAAAAAAGTTTCTGTACATATGCAATTTTCGTCGGTGTACACAGACATTAGTTGTCTGCGTAGAAACAAAAGTGTCTATGCATATACAATTTTTGTCGGTGTACACAGACACTGAAAGCAAATCAGTGTCGGTGTGCATAAAACGTAAAAAGAGAGAAGGAAAGAAAACCGACGAAAATTGTATATATATAGACACTAGTTTCCCACCCCCCTGAACTTGCAAACCAACTTTGTTCGCACCGACACTTTTCAACTAGTGTCTGTGCACACCGACATTGGTTTGCGTGCAACCAGCCTGACAGATCTGCAAACTCACACCGACAGTTTAATCGAAAGTGTCTGTGTTTTTATGTTTTTTGTTTGTGTGAAGGGCAAATAAATGGGGTGTACCCCAGGGTGTAACCCAAGGTGTGCCTTAAGAATTTTCCGATGTTAAAATATGGAATTATGACATCAGAACCATAATACTTCACTTCTATCTAATAGAACAAATACTTGGTAGTACTATTTATATTTTAGAATTTGACATGTTTTACTTTAAAATACGACCAAATAATTTACCTGGACTAAGGATGTTTTCTTTTGGACTGAAATTTGCTGGTCTGGTCTGGTCTGGTCCGGTCTGGTCTGTTTAAGTTTGGTCTGGTCTGAACTGGTCTGGTCTGGTCTGGTAAACGTCTGGTCTCTGTGTATTTTATAGCTAAGAAATTCAGGTCTGGTTTGGTCTGGTCTGTTTAAGTCTGGTCTGGTCTGTTTAAGTCTAGTCTGGTCTGGTCTGTTTAAGTCTGGTCTGGTCTGGGACTGAAAACAGTCCAAAAGAAAACATCCTAAAACTCATTCATTTTCTAAAAACAGGACTAAATGATTTAAATATCCTTATATAGGTTTTCTTATTTGTAAATAGAAAATACGATTGGAAGTGTCGCCCTCTGCTGCCCAAGTCGATGGACTGCCACAAGACCGAATACCGCCAGGGGAAAAAATCCAAAACTACTCCAACAACCTGCCGTAAATTCCGCCATTGCCGCCGTTGCAGGAGATCGCCGCTGCCGAAGTCTCTTGTCGCCACCAAAGGAGTGATTTAATTTGGTTATGCAAGGGAGCTATGGGATAATTAGGTTAATTAATTATGGATAGAAACTAGACGATTAATTCTACTTAAAAGAGAACCAAACATATTGTTCTATTTTTGAAAAAAGACTACTACCTTCGTTCCAAATTAATTTACAAATTTGACTTTTCTTGGTCAAACAATTTCGTTTTGTTCGCTTAATTAAGATGTCAACTTTTAATTATATTCTAATTTGAAGTTTGCAACTTTGAAGTGATTTTTAATGTAGTTTCTGAATATGTAAATTTTAATTATTAAAAATTGAATTAATTATCGATAGAGCTAGATGATTGATTTTTATTATTGGTTGATCATTAAATGTTAACTTTGAAAACAATTTGAGACGAAGAGAATACGTTTTACTTTTAGTTTGGACAATTTTCTGTTTTTTAATTTGATTATCAATTTATCATGCGTTAGAACAGTGAAACGCTCTTTGAAGTTTGAACAAAACAAAAACAGTGAAACACTCACCTAGAACTACCAAGTTTAATGCAATTTTTACACTGAACGCCCCCCATTAAATTTGAACGTGCGGTAAGACGTTCTCCGGGATTTGAGTCCGATTTTTGCAAAACTGATGCTTTGGCGAATGGCGAATGAGACTTCCCCGAATCCCCATTCTTTACATAATCAAATTATTACGAATAAAATGTTACCGAGTATTAAATTCCTATCATTGTGAAATTCCAAAATATCAACTTTTTATTATATTTACTAATACATAATTAAATATAATTACAGTTAAAATTGTGCGTTGGTAAATGTGAAAGTCAAACTGTTGCAAAAATTGACACTTATAGTACTTGATACTATACTATATTTTCAATTGGGAAAAGACTTCTCACATTTTTCATAAAAGTGAGTAAATAGCATGAATGATTACAAGCCCGTTTGATAACTTCTTATTTCAGTTAATCAGTCTTATTAATAATTTTTGTTATCAAATACGTAGCTTTTGATTTTACATTTTGAATTGTTTAAATAATTGGAAGAAAGATACATTTGATTATGTAAAGCTCATTCTTTAAAACGGAATATGAGTTAAGTAACGTGAGCAAATTGAAACAATCTAGAACTCATATATATTGGTAGATGCACAAGGGACTAATGTATCAGGTGAGCACTGGCGGAACTAGGGGGGAGCGAGCCCGTGCCCCCCCCCCCCCCCCCGTTGTCTGGCGACCTATATAATTCACATTTTCTAACCGGGGCTGTGAGTCTGTGACATATACATACATGTATATATGTATGTATATGAGTTCTAGTTTAGGTCCCGAGGTCGATTCCTTACCTCTACGTAAATTTTTAAGCTCCTTAGCCCTCCATTTCAGATGTCTTTTGTTTATAGTACTCCTACGTATTTTGTTTTGAATTTTTTTTACCTTTGAGTATTTTCAGCTCTTTCACATTCTTATTTTCCATTACAAACTAGTCCGTATACGCCATTTTTTGTTTCTTCTCATATCGATATCAGATTTGCTTTTTCTTTTTATTTAGTACAATGGCATGACATACTATCGTACTACGTATAAATTTTGTAACATTCGTACTAAACCAAAGAAAAAGTAAATGTTTATGCTAAAATTAAAGTTACATATAAACATTTTAAAGTACCATGATAAGTGTGTATAAAGTTGAAACAAATTCACTCTAAAGTTATGATCGAACATAACAAAAAAAGACTTAAACTAAAAATGTACTTCGTATATTATTAAATGCATATGTATTATATTATATTTTACACATAAATATATTACTAATTTTCTATGCTTTCATGATGTATATTTTATGTTAAGGTACTAATTAAATGAATATATCTAAATGACTCGAGATATACCTAAAATGTTGTTAATTAGATTATAAAGTGGTGCTATTATTTGACAAATAAATTAAAATTGAAGTGTTCTGCAGTTATAATGAGAACATTTTTTTAAACATACCATATATATTTATGGAATTTGGTTCAAATGAGAACATGATCTAAAAAGAGAAATGGAAACAACGTAATTCTGGAGCGTTGGATTTGAGTATACTGTGCATTATGTGAAACAAAAATGTGCACTATCATATATTAGAAAATGTGCATGTGAATTGTGCATTAGTTTACACACTATTGTGGACATTCGACTTTTGCATTATTTTTATTTGAAATGTGCATCATTTTGGACTATTCTCGTTTCTCATGTTAAAAAGTGTTCTCGATCACCACAACCGAAGCATATATTTATGTATGTATATATACATATATATAAAGAAAAAATTCCGTATGTGTGCGTATACATAAGCACCCCCTCAAATTTTTCTCTGGTTCCGCCACTGCAGGTGAGTATGTATAACAATGTTTTCGGTTGGACTAAAATTTGATGACTTGATGAATTGGTCCGATCTGATCTGGTTTGAGACTGAAAACAATCTAAGTAAAAACGTCCTAAAGTTATTATAAATGGAATTGATTATTGTGTAAAAACCCGCATTCATATTAAGTTATTAAGATTTTGTAGGTTTTGGAGATAAATTTAATTTCACTCCAAACCAAGCAAAGCTCTTAGCATAAAATAAAAACAAGCAAGGTGGGCCAATTAACTAAAAATATAAGAATCTTGGTTCACTTTTAAAGGGACAATAGTGTTGTGATTATAGTCGTGGATAATGAGAAATTAGCTTAAGTGATAATCATTATTGTTGCAATTAACATTACACTAACGTACCATGACCATGAACTCACTACAAAAATATTTACGTTTTGATACATAAATTTGGAAAAACACATTGATAAAAACAATTTCTTATTATCATAACACATCCTCATTCATTTTCTTATAATCTAATACCAAGACGACTACTCATTTTTAGCAATGACAAACGTAGCTTCTTGTCACTCGATTGTCACGTATAAACTATAAAGAACACCGAGTATTAATAATACGGAGTAGTATGATTTCTCCCAGTCCTCCACAAAGACACAAAGCTATTCATTCCACTATTTCGATCAATAAATGATTTCGGGGAAAGAGTCACTAGACTCAAAAAATATTTAACCATATCATCTGTTCGTTTTGTTCCTTCTAACGTCGTACTAATTTCATTTTAGACAATTCTCTCAAATTCATCTATCAATTCCAATTGAGATTTGATTCATTAAGAGTTTGTTAGGTAATACGTAGTGCATATTTTTGGCTATTATTCAACACTCCTATCAATCATTTTTGTTTCATTTTAGAACTGTATAATAATCAACATAAATAAACGTAAAGTTGTTTTTCAGCTGAGTTGATTGAAATTTTTGAAACTTTACCAATTTTTATATATTTTTCCGTATTTTTAATAAAAAAATTCACAATTCAATTCAGCAAATTCAACAAGTTCCTTCAAAATTTCACAAATTCAGCTAATCGATCAGTTTGAGTAAGAAAAAAATCATTTGTACACATTTGTTGTACACATCTAATTGTCTGTGTACACACTATGCACAGACAGCTCATTCAGAAACTTTTGTGTACACATTCAATTCATTCATAAACTTATATGTATACATGCAACCAGGGCCGGTCCTGAGAATTCGGAGGCCCTGTGCAATGAAAAAAATTGGGCCTTTTTTTCATGTTCCAAACACAAGTGATTTGATTAAAATACAAGTTACTAATGAACATAATAATAAAAATGAAAGTAGTCATTAATAGAACACAGTTGAATAATTTTAAAACATAATTATTCTCAATTCAATTACTTAATAACTAATAAATCATTCAAATAAATAACTAAATAAGCAAACAAAAATAACACAAATAGGCAACAAATTGAAAATAGAATAAAGAGATTTCACTAATTTGCAATTCAAAGAATCAAATAAACAGGATAATCATAGACTGATTAATGATTATACTGCGGCAGTGCTTACCGAACTGGCGTGATGGTGTCTGACTGTCTGGTGCAAACGTCCAGTGGTGTTGCGTCTTGACTCCTGGAGGCGGGCGTCACTACTTGTGTGCTTGGTGCCTTGGCGGAGTTGGCGAGCTGGAGAAGTAGAGAGTCGAGACTTCAACTTGGGTCTTGCTAGCGAGTGGCGGACTGGCGGCGATTCCGGCGAACCCCTTCGAAGCTTTGACCTTCGCAGTTCTACTTCGGCAGATTGGGCTTGCGGTTTAGCCGGTTCCCTAACTCCCTTCGTTCGTTTGTTCCTACTCCGTATTTCCTTTCGCCGTTCCTTCAAAGATAGATGATAGGATATTGGGTTGAATAATACTACTAATAAATTTTTTTTTTGGGCCTTCCAAATTAAAGGGCCCTGTGCGGTCGGGCTGGCTGCACCTGCCTTGGGCCGGCCCTGCATGCAACTAGACCGCATGTAGAAAAAATGTGTACAAAAAAATATACTTCATATTAGGGAATATTGAAACTAGGGAAAAGTAGCAAATAAGTTCTCGAACTAACCAAAAAAAGTGCAAATCACCCTTTATATAGGAACTTTTATCCGGCCGTCGCCATTTGGGGCGGTTCCCAGTCGGTTTTTTGATATAATCTTTTGAGCATCTTCTTAATTAAGTTTAATTTACCTAAACCAAATTTCAGCTAAAACTTCAACCAGGAAGGAAGTCAAATGATTTTCTGAAATATACTGCGCTGTTTAACTGCGCACTTGTCTTCAAAAATTTATTTGACTGTCTTCTCGATTGAATTTTTAGATGAAATTTGGTATGGGTAAACTAGACTTAGTTAAGTAGATGCTAAAAAAATTTCATCAAAAAAATCCACTGAAAACCCACCAAATGACGATAGCCGGACAAAACCTCTCATTTATATGACATGTGATTTGCATTTTTGTTAGTTCGAGAACTTATTTACTACTTTTCCCGTTTGAAACTAACGGTAGAGTACACTTGTTTTTTTATTCCTGTTGTATTATTGAACTCAATGCTGGCTTAATTTATTGTGATCTCTGCCCTGCACTTTCGGTCCATCACTCTCCATCGCCATAAATACCATTGCTCCCCTGCCCTGCCATTTCACTTTCAATTCAATTCCCCTTAGCTTCATCCTTCCCCCCTCATAATAACTCCATTTTATCCTCCGATCTCTCTCACTGTCCGTCCCTAGCTTTTGGAGAGGTGCAGAAATTTCAAATGGCCGAAGAAAGTAGCATCACAGAACCAGCGAGCGGTTCGCCGGCGACTGTTCGCAGCGTGCTTCTCATCTCCGCCGGAGCCAGCCACTCCGTCGCTCTCCTCGGTAAGCATATCAATACGGAGTGTATATATATGATTCATCGAATTGACCTCAAAATTGAATGATGAGGACTGTATATTTAGATAAGAAGATACTGTAGGTTTCGCTTTCACGGCGTAGGTGTGAAAGCGTTCACGCACTAAAGTAAAACTCCGTCGTTTCCTGAATTTGCCTGTCACTCAGGTTAGGTAACTGAGGTTCCATTGATCCCGATGGTACACGTCACCCTACTTGCCCAACAAGTCATTAGGGTTAAAATTGTAAATTCAAACGGCGTTCCTCCCTTTTTTCTGTCTGTGAGAGCTCTAACTACCGTCCAGCTGTCTCGCCGGTTACGAAGTGATTACTGTAATAAGTTACGGAGTACGTAGTAGTTATTTTTACTCCGTGAGTAATCTCTCGATCCCCTTTCAAGGCTTTTGACAGTTTGACTTTCTCTTCTTTTGGAGGTCAAATTGTCATTTCATCTTAGGAGATACTCCTTCCGGTCCTTATTAAAGTTCGCACTTTCCTTTTTGGAATGTCCTTTATTTAAATTCATACTTCCATTTTAGGAAACAAAACAGTGCAAAACAGTGCAAAACAGTGCAAAACAGTGCTAAACAGTGACAAACAGTGTCAAACAGTGCCAAACAGTGTCAAACAGTGTCCAAACAGTACCAAACAGTGCACCCCACAGTAAAATCAAATTTATTTTCTTAATCTGTGTGAAATCAAACTGAGAACTTTAATAAGGACAGGAGGGAGTATATACGGAGAGATTCTTTTAAATTATTTTATCGTCACAAATTAAAATCAATACCACTGAGTACAACACTCCCTTTATTTCTACATTAATTGAAAATTTAGAAAATGGTCAAATGAGATCCTCTACTACTATTATGATTTATGAAATCGTTATATAAGGTCATTACTCAATAAAATGTTATATAAATATGTTTATTTATAAAAAGTAATCGGGCAAGGGCGGAGCTAGGGGAGGGCCAACCCTGGCCCAGGCCCAACTCATATTTTAAAAATGTCTAAATTTTTAGTGTAAAAAAATTTGTGTACATTTTTTCCGACAATATTCTTTGTATCGACCCAGTGCCCTGGCTCCGCTCCTTGTAGAGTATATTGTTTTGAGACTGTTTAGCACTATTTTGCGTTGTTTTGTACTTTATTGATTTAAATTTCTTTCCTAAATGAGAAGTAATTGGAAGTGTGACTTTTATTTTGACATATCCAAAAAAGGAAAGTGTAACTTTAATTGTGAAACGGGGTAGTAATATTTACCATTACATGATTATGTGATTATTTTGTAATAGTTAAAATACTTTATTTGACCCTTTCCCATTAAAAATTCTATTACATTGGAGAGATTAATTAAGAAAATGAAAACATCAAAATTTTCAGAACGTGAGACAAATAACGCAAACTACAAATATTTTTCTGATTTTTTTTTAATCAGAGATGAAAACTGTGCTATAATTTCGGGGGAGAGTAGAAAACAAAAATCAATTTATTGACGGCATTGGTCCGCGCCAGGTTGTGGGTAAAAGAATCAAAGATATGGAGTCAGAAATCCAACGCAAGTCTTATCATTCGCCACTGGCTAAATTACCCTTTTGGATTCAACTAGACTAGATCCTATGGCAATGTCCAAAAAAATACTCCGTACAACTTCCTACTCTCATTTTCAGATTAACCCCGTCTTTTCTTATTTTTACCGAGTAGTTCTTAAATTCGTTTATAATTACAACGTTTTCATTTCACTTTTGTTAACACATACGAAATATATAATATATTTCATTTTTCTAGTAAAAAATGAGAATTTGAAATTTTAAAATAAGGTAGATTTAATAATATTTTTTAAAAAAATTAGTTTCTAAATATATTACCCATCACTAACTTTTGTGTTTCTCTAACATTTTATCTCATTGTCTCAATTTGATTTGCAACACTTCCTATTTGGTTTTCACAAAAGGCATTCCATTTTCCATTTTAAGTATTGAAAGATGAATAAAGTGATAAATGTACCTTTATTTTTACCCCTTTTCATTTTGTTAAATGTCTATACTTTATTGGAGCTAGTAGAGCATAATAGTACAGTCAAACTTTATTTATAATCTTCTGTAACTCTTGTGTCATTCAACTTTTGTAAATTCAATTGAGAGTAAGGAGTATTGTAAATTGACTATTTTGCTAAAAAGGGCAAAAACCACTTTGTGAGCTTTATTAAAAAGAAAAACTCATAGGTCTACTTAAAAATTACTACGTACTTATTTGATTAGATCATCTCCAAACAGTGCCTACTCGCAGTGGCGGATCTAATGTTTACAATTTGGGTGTTCAAAATTACACATTTTCTCTTTAAAATACTAATAAATAAATTATTACTCTAATTTGTGTGTGTGTGTATATATATATATATATATATATATATATATATATATATATATATATATATATATATATATTCCCATTGTTTTTTTTACTTTTGGGTGTTCACATGAACACCCTTGCATAGAAGAGATCCGCCCCTACCTACTCGTTTTATTTAAATATCACTAGTAGCTCATTGCTCAATTCTCTTGATTTACTCACATTTTTAAGGACATATTCACTTCCCTATTAATTTCATTGTACATAGGTGAAGTACACAATTTGTTGGATAAATTTATGTCTGTTAGACACTTTTATGTCTTGCTCCGTATAATATTGCTTAGTAAGTAGAGCTGTCAAACCAGCCGAACCGGCTCGTGACGGGTTTTGCTTTATGTGGGTTGGATCGAGTCAACCCGTTTAATGATGTGTTAGAATTTTTACCACCCTAACCCAACTCATCTAACTTGTGGGTTAAATAGGTCGGCCTGCAGGCCAATGTCAAAAAATATACATGAAAAGTATATTTTCATGAAAAATAATTATCCCGTAGATCTACTTAAATCTTTTGAGTAATTATTTGTGAATCATGACTACTAAATGTTAAATATTATATCGAACTTTACATAAAGTATATGTTTCAACAATTTATTGAATTTTTATTATAGAAATAATAATTATTTTGCAATGGTTGTAAATTTTTAATTGTAATTATAATTCTGTTGGTTAAAAGAACAATATTGAAGATAGAAAAAGTCAAAACTATAAGTTTGTATATTGGCTTGCAGGCCAACCCGTAACCAGTGTGGGTCGACCCACTTAAACCCGCAACCCGCGTGGATTGACTCACAAAACCCGCGAGTTATATGAGTAAAAAAATCACAACCCTAAGAAGCTGTTCCGTTCGTCTTAATCTTATTACTTATTCCTTAATATTATTTTATTCAGATCAGATCAGATCAGAAAGATTCAGATCAGATCAGATCAGAAACATTCAGATCAGATCAGAAAGATTCAGATCAGATCAGCAACATTCAGATCAGATCAGAAAGATTCAGACCAGACCAGATCAGATCAGAAACATTCAGATCAGATCAGAAACATTCAGATCAGATCAGATCAGATCAAAAATCTCAAACATGATTTATCACTTTTATTATTATATTAATTATGATTATTATATTATAGGTATTGTTAATAATATTAATATATTAATATAATAATATTATTAATAATAATATAATAATAATGTTAATAATATAAAATTATTATTATATTATAATAATATAATATAATATAATATAATATAATATAATATAATATAATATAATATAATATAATATAATATAATATAATATAATATAATATAATATAATATAATATAATATAATATAATATAATATAATATAATATAATATAATATAATATAATATAATATAATATAATATAATATAATATAATATAATATAATATAATATAATATAATATAATATAATATAATATAATATAATATAATATAATATAATATAATATAATATAATATAATATAATATAATATAATATAATATAATATAATATAATATAATATAATATAATATAATATAATATAATATAATATAATATAATATAATATATTTATAATTATAATTATTATTATGATTTACAATGTAATTATAATTATAATCATCATTATTATTAATATGATTTTTGTTCTTGTTGTTATTTTTGTAATTATTATTACTTCGGAGTAATTATATATTTAAATTAGCAATTATAGATATAATTATGATTATAGAGATAAATATTATAATTATAATTACAAAAAAAATAATTATAAAATTAATTATAATAAAAAATATAATTACATTTATAATTGTATCTGTATTTATAATTAGTGTAATTGGTATAATTATTATAATTTTAAATTTAATTTTAATTATTAGTTTTTTATAATTATGATTATAATTGTAATTTTATTTAAGTTATATTTTTAATTACAATTATAAATCTAATAATTATAATTATAATTACAATTATAGAAATATTCAAAACAGATCAGAAAGATTCAGATCAGAAGAATTCAGATCAGATCAGAAACATTCAGATCAGATCAGAAACATTCAGATCAGATCAGATCAGATCAGCAACATTCAGATCAGTTCAGCAACGTTCAGATCAGATCAGAAAGATTCAGATCAGATCAGATCAGATCAGAAAAATTCAGATCAGATCAGATCAGATCAGAAAAATTCAGATCAGATCAGATCAGAACTTAAAAAATTCAGATCAGAAACATTCAGATCAGGTGAACGGAACAGCTTCTAACCCACTAAAAATGAGTTTGAACAGATCAACCCGCGGGTTTCGGCTCATTTTGATTGGCTCTTTTAGTAAGCATCACCCCTTAACCCCACTAGTCACCACCTACTTACCCATCCCACCCCACAACCTCCTATGCCGCTCCCTGACCCTTACCACTCTATCCTACCCTACGCCATCCCTAGACCACCCTGCCCCTACCCACCTCTCCTACCCCACGACCTCTTGCCCATAACGCCCCGGGTCCCACATCTCGGACGTGGATGGCTCCTCCATCCACACCACACATGGCTGAGACTTTAACCACTTCCAAAGTTGTTTGACTCATAGTCTCATAGGAGTCGTAGCAAGCAAAGTTATCACCTAGTCTAATATTTGACTTAAAAATTTTAATCTGCGAATTCCATTAATGATCTCAAATTTAAATTCAGCTCTTCTCCCATGTAACGGGTTAAAGGATTTAACCAACCACCGAAAATAGAAAGCCTGCAGTTTTGTCAATCATCGTACAATATACTCTGTAAATGTCTGATCCCTCAACTATAGGCCATATTGTTTTTTGTTTGTGTTTCAGTGGTTTATATTTTGAATTTAAGCGTTGACAGAATGAAATGGTGTTGGATGTTTTATAGCTGGAAATGTTGTTTTCTCATGGGGGAGAGGAGAGGATGGGCAGCTGGGCCATGGTGATGCTGAAGATAGGTTTTTCCCTACTCAAGTGAGTGCATTGGATGGGCAGGAAGTAGTATCTCTTATTTGTGGCGCTGATCACACAGCAGCTTATTCTGAGTCACTCATGCAGGTCTACAGTTGGGGATGGTATGCTAAATTATAGTATTATTGATGCATTGTGGTCTTATACAAAAAACATAGTGATCTTATGACGGTACTAAAGTCGTTGTGTGTCTCAAAATAATATTCAATACGTGCACTAATACCGTAGTATAGAATAGTAAGAATCGTATCAACAAGGAAATAAATATTTTTCTTTTGATAAATTGTAACAAGGGGGAGTTTTAAGATTTTTGAACTTAAAGAGTATTTAAACACTAAGATGCACAACTTTGTGGTTTAAATTAATAGAGATTGAGACTTGATTTTGCTTATATCCATTTAATGAAATGTTCGTCAATCATGGTTATATTTTTATCTATCTTCCTCTCGAATACTCAGTCGTGGAGTATTTCCAATTCATCGATGATAGTTATTAATAACGAGATGCGTTCATTAATAAAACTTACTATCAAGTCAGTATAGAACATACGCCTTATATATATTGACCTGATAGTAGCAATAAAACTTGCGCTAAAATCAACTGAGATTGACAACCTCAACACAAATGATTATTGGTTTAATCAATATAATTAACCCCCTTAGATTATTAACCATGAGACACATGCATTAATAATCCAAGTTTACTACCGTTGAAAGGTGCGAACAAATAACACGTGTATTCGTCGATCGATTCTAGTAATAATTAATATATGAAACAAAACTAATTGATATTTTAAGTAATGTTCAAATATTAATATGAAATATAAAATAGGAATGCAACTAATATTCAAGGAAGATGATTAAAGAAAATAACCCACAACTTACTAATCATAAGCTTCATTGTAGCAAAACCAAGATGAGAGGGTTTAGCTCCTCATTTGGAGACTAAACATGCTAGAAAATACTTTAACTAAAATGAGGTAAGGGTATGTTTGGCACAAATAGCTGAAAAGATACTTTTGTTAGCTTATTAATGACTGCTAGATTTTGTGACTGAAAAGATCTTAAAAAGAAAAGGTATTAGCTGTTTGGTAAAAAGTTGACTGTTTGATTTGGTTCGGTTTGATATACAAGCTGTTTAGACTAATCAATACTAAAAGCCACGAGCTTTTTTCAGATGCTACTTCCTGCTGCATCTCAATAAAGATCTTTTAATTTTTGAAAAACTTTTAAAAATTGTCATGCCAAACATATAACTAGAAGCTTTTAAAGACTTTTGAACAGTACAAAAGCTAGAAGGCAGAGACTTATGTCTGTCAAACATAGCCTAAGAGTATATGAGAATTGGTACCTAATTGGGAATGAAGATAGGTTTATTTATAGGTATTTGTAGGTGTCAGAGTCATGTATCCGATTGGGTATATAGGGTACCTGATCGGGTACCAAGGGTAGTTCCTCAGAAACTGTAAAATGCAATCATACCCGACCGGATATGTCGGTCTATCCGATCATATGAGACCGATCAGGTTTTTGACATTATATAAGTAACATATTACCTTTTTTCTAATGGTCTTAGGGAGTGTTTGCAACTGCTTCTGCTTAAAAAAAGTGCTTTTGGAGATGTAAGGAAAAAATGATTAGTAGTAAAAGTTGATAGTGTTTGAGAAAAAAATGAGTTTAAAAAGTAAACGTTGGTAGTGTTTGGTAAAATAAGTGTTTTTGTGTAATAGAAAAGGAAAAAGACTTTTCACACGCAAGCCGAGAAAAAAGTAAAAATTTGTAGCGTTTGGTAAATAAGTGTATTTTTAAGCCAAAAGCTGAGAAATGCTTTTTTAAGTTGTTGCAAACACTCCCTTATACTCTTATACAAAATTGACCACTGCAGTTAATTTTTAACATTTATCCTAAACAAATCAGAAATACATTGAGTAAAACGAGTAGATAAAAAAGACGGCATGGGGTACGCCCGACGGCCCGAGTAGCGAGGACTCCCTGCCGTGGTCCCAGGTACTCGCCTCAGGCGATTGGATAAAACAGGATACATAATTGTGTAATGAACTAATGACTTTCACTGTTAATAAACTGGTACAAAAACACATTGTCATTTTCCTGTAACGGATGGGCTCACTGGTCTACATGAATTCTTTTACCCCGTGAAAATTTGACAGTCATACTATTGCAAAACGTAAACAGGAACTTTAGTCTCAAACAGCGCAAAATTTAATACGGAGTAAGAAGAAAGTGAGACAAATGTAGTCATCATTAGTTTTCCTATGTCTTACTTCTGGATAGAAAGCAAATATTCTTTCGATTATCCTCTAGACAATTTGACAACCCTGGTTGTATAATACGAGGAAATAGGAAATCGACGAGGACAAAAGTTTTTCCCATGCACGGTTTATCACTATCCAGCAAGCTAGTTTTAACCACTTTATTGCAGGGGTGACTTTGGAAGATTGGGCCATGGAAACTCTAGCGACTTGTTTATCCCTCAACCAATCAAAGCATTGCACGGAATACAGATAAAGCAGATTGCTTGTGGGGACAGCCATTGTTTAGCTGTTACCATGGAAGGAGAAGTCTGGAGGTTTGCTGCATTTTTCCTACTTTCTATTATCTTTATATTAACATACCAAACTAGTCTTTTTTTTTCGTTTCTTACCAGTATAGAATTTGGATGGAGCCTTTTGGAGGATAGGGTTTTGGAGGACTAAGTCAACATTGAAATAATTTTGAGCAAAAACATAGTGAGAGTTTCACATAATATGCGATTGTATAACAGTTAAAGAAAAATGTTATATGATCACACATGATGTTGACCTTTTACTTTGAATCACCTTTTATGCAGTTTTTGAAACATGATACGGAGTATTTATCAAGATAGAGACTAAGCCATTGCCAAAAAAAAAGATAGAGACTAAGCCATCCATAGTTTTCCTTTCAAACCCCTTCAAAATCTTCAATCTAAACAGGCAAACAGACCCTTAGGGTTATCACTAAACTTAACAACAATCTTTTCTATGTAAACTTACATTATAATCAAAGATAAATTCAAGCTACCCTTCAGATGGAACTCCTTATAAGTGCGAATTCAATAACTTCTTACCACTTCTTAACCTTCGAAGTCAACTTGTTTGTTAAATTTTGATTCTCTTTGTATTGAACTTCATCAAGTTTAATATCTGTGCAGTTGTACAATGTACATGGATATATTCTAAATGTTGTTAAAGTAGTTTCTTATTATTTGAATTCATTGTCTGTCAACTTGAAGTTGGGGGAGGAATCAAAATGGTCAATTGGGTCTCGGTACTATAGAGGATTCTCCTTTGCCTCAGAAGATTGAAACATTTCAGGTATTCATGGATTATTCATTCTTATTTCAACAATTCTGCAAGGTCCTTCGAGGGCAATATTTATTATTTTGTTCTTCCCTTCCGCTTTTATATTCCCGATAACTGGACAGGGGCCTACTTACATCTATACATACACATTGCAATTGTCTTACTGAAAGATTTTCTCTTGAAGGGAATTCCTGTGAAGATGGTCGCTGCAGGTGCTGAACATACAGCTGCTGTGACTGAAGATGGTGAGCTGTATGGATGGGGATGGGGGAGATATGGTAATCTGGGTTTGGGAGATAGGAATGATCGCTTAGTCCCTGAAAAAGTTTCAGCTATACAGGTAATTAGGGTGTCTAACTAATGCTCTCTGTTTCAAAGAAGCCATATTTGTTATGCTTGATATCTTCAATCTATTTTTTATTTGCTAAAAAGAGCTTCTATGTGACACTTTATACTCCTCTGGTCCTTATTATAAGCCATCTTTTAATAGGTGGTCAATGGTCCTTTTCATAAAGAATTTGGAGTTTCCTATTACTTTTTCCCCATTGTTTGCCCTAATATATATTGTGTTCATGTTTATTTTATAAAAGTGTTTATTTACAACTGAATTGCAAGGCATATGGAAAGGCTGAAATTGGGATACCATGATAATTTCCAGGAATTGAAAAAAAAAACTTAACTACTTCTCTTTGGTTTATGTAATTTGGTCAGTGGTGTCTTATGATAAGAGAGTGAGCACTAAAGAATCTTCCAGAGGATTTCCTATAGTAGTTTTCTTTCCTCTGTATTCAACAAAACTTTGTAACAATAATTGGCTACAGAATGATAGGAGAAACTTAATCATCTTATGTTATTGACTCTTGAGAGACTTAACATGTGAATGCTTCTGTTAATGCTTCTAGGTTGCTCCTGCACTTCCTGCATTGCACTAGTTTTTCCTCGTTTGCCTTGTGATAGTTTAACATTGCAGGGAGAGAAGATGATTATGGTGGCTTGTGGATGGCGACATACAATATCTGTTTCTTCCTCTGAATCTTTGTACACTTATGGGTGGAGTAAATATGGCCAACTAGGCCATGGAGATTTTGAAGACCACCTTGTCCCCCATAAACTTGAAATGTTGCATGGTGCATCTATTTCTCAGGTACTTTTTTCAAAATGTATAATAGGGAGCATTCAATATCTTTCTAATCTTTTGCCAATATGACAGATAAACTCTTCATTCTCGTATGCATATACATTATAGTTTTTTTAATTGAATATTAGATATGCATGTGTAACCTGCTTATTTGCCTGAATTATATTATTAATTTCTTTTTTATCCTTTTTTTCTTCAGATATCAGGTGGATGGAGGCACACCATGGCACTCACAACTGATGGTAAGCTCTATGGTTGGGGATGGAACAAGGTGATTATCTTATCTCTTTTTGTAACTCTTGAACAAGAATGTAATATATGTTTGATTAAGCCACACATTTGTACTGTTGTACATAATTTTTTTATTCATATTCTTTAGAAACAATCTGAATACCAACTGAGGGTATTTTTTATTCATATTCTTTAGAAACCATCTGAATACCAACTGAGGGTTTAAAGCTGTCCTTTTTCTTTTAACATTTTTATGCCATCTCTTTTCCTGCCTGACACATGAAAGATTATTTGTACTCCGTATTTGTAACTGGATGTGTAAATGTGTTCCTTAACCATTGTCATGATTGTACATGATTAATGATCACTTCTCAAGTATTACGGGGTAACACATAGAAAAAACACAGCCCCGGTGTATAATTAAGTATTTTGTTTTTTACATTTTCCTTTGCACAGTTCGGACAAGTTGGTGTTGGTGACAATGAAGATCGTTGTTCACCCACACAAGTGGCATTCCCAGATGATCAGGCATGGCCTTTGCGTACTTTTCATATAAAAAATGGTTCTACGTAATCCTAATTCAGTTTCAGAGTTGCTGACATTCTGCTTTGTCACATTTCAGAAAGTAGTTAAAGTGGCATGTGGTTGGAGGCACACAGTAGCTGTTACCGAAAGACAAAACGTGTTTTCTTGGGGTAGAGGCACAAATGGACAGTTAGGTCATGGAGAATCTGCTGACAGGTAAAGTGCCCTTATACCAGCTTGTAAAATAAATGAACGCTTGAATATGTTTTGTCCCTTCAAATAAATCACATTTTGCCTTCAGTATCTGCAATATTATTTTTCATTCAAGAAATACACTGTTATCTTTAGTCTCTTTAACTCCGGTTAGTTTCCAAAAAAAACTCCACAGTTTCCGTTAAGAATAAAATTGGCGTAGCGTGCATAACATTATTCTAAACTTTTTACCTCATTTTTATAACTGTTTGGAGAGTATTGGTGGGGTTAAATCTCAGAGAAACTAACTACTTACGTTCTAATATAGGTCTCAATGGCTTTCTAAAAATTAGATTACATCATTTTTTAATGACTTGATAAAGAAAGAAAGAAAACTTGTTGGGCATGTTTGTTTCATCGTGAAATTGAGGTTGCTAAGGACCAAAAACATATATAAGCCATAAGTAAATAGATATTAACGAAAAGAAATACTACGTGGAAAAGAATCTGTGTATCATCCCTTACCTGCATCGAGATGGCAATGATACATAGAAGATAGTTACAATTTTATTTCTAAGCCATCCGACTGGTACTTTGAACTTTCCACTTCAGAAATCTGACATTTTGGCACCGTTTTGTAATATGAAGGAATGTCCCGAAGATCATAGAAGCATTGAGCGCGGATGGATCAAATGTGCAACATATAGCAGTTTCTATGTCCAATCCAACTGGAGCAGGTTCTTGTGAACACAATGCCTTGTTTTATTTAACTTAGTCCAAGAAATTCTTTTCCCTGACTGCATTCCTACCTATCCTTTCTCTCTCTTTTTTCAGCTGAAAAATATTATGTTTCACCAACACAGAGATATGCAGTTGTTCCAGATGAGAATGTATGATTCCTTTCTACTAGCCCTTTCCGTTTCAAGACCAATAATGTTTTTGGTTTTTTCATATAACATTAATAAAATAAAAGCTATGGACAACGTGACAACTATATCACTACGGCTATTTCAAAATATCACCATACAAACATAACATCATCATAGTCACTATGAAATTGCAATCATGGTCACTTGACATTAAAAGTATCAATTTTTCTGCGGTATGTTTACTGTAGTCAATTTTCTACAAAGTGGCATCATTATCTCTACAAAGTTAAAATGACTCAATTATATTACTTGTTGTCTCATGGACCTCATGGTAACATCTATATGCAGGCTACGGCGGGCAATGGAAATGATTTAAGTGTCCCTGAAAATGATGTGAAGAGGATGCGGATATGAATGAGAATGAATTAATGTCTTAATGCGCTGAGTCTAGTATAACGATGTTTTGTACCAATCGATCATCATTCTCTATATTTGAGATCGCAGTAGTATTATCCTCTCTCTATCTAATAGGTATTTGAAGTAATTTTGAATTTGAAGGGACAAAATTAAAAATTCTCACCTTTGCGGTTACGCTTTATCTATATCATAAACTACTCCTTTTTAAGGAGTGTCTAGTTTATGTTACATTTTACACGGAGTAATAATTATTTTATGCGAGTTATGGATGCACTTAGGGGTGGATTGCTCGGTCTTGAATTGGATCCGGCACTATTTGAGATCGGACTGGCGATCTTAGTCCGGCAACTTTTTTAGCCTTGGAAACGGGCAAAAACAAATATATACTGGGAGCAAAACCGGGACTAGACCGCTCGGTTACCGGGAACCAGCTCAAACCCATATATCTGAGTCAGTGGGTTTCTCTCTAACCAATGATCGGGACTAGCCGGACCAGGACCAAATCCACCCCTAGATGCACTAAACAAGATGTGATCTTGATTTCTAACGATCAAATATTATCTGATTTGACTTCTTTTGTTTGGAGGTGATTCCAAAATTTAAGTAATCTGGAGCGTTTAAAAAGAATATGTGAACGTAACACTGCATGCATGCTCCCCTTGTATGCAGTGGAATCAAGTCAAAGAAAGTCTTGCAAGTAGAAGTCAAACACAAGTTAAGTTGGCAAGTAAGAACATTTTCACTATCCTGAAATTAGAAATCATTTAATCCTTATGGAATACTTGTAGAGTGGATGATGGTTCTACCAATGAATATGTTTGTCAAAAAAAAAAGGATGACACCTCATCCCTGAGGGCCCACCACAATCGGCTGGACTGTGATTAATGTTCCCGGTAGAAACTGGACAGGGGGATGTGGTATGAGTGTGATGTTTGTCTAAATAGAACACTTGTGGAGTTGCAAACCTCGGGGCGGAAGTGATTAATGTTCCCGGTAGAAACTGGACAGGAGGAAGTCGGAGGACTTATGCTTTGTTTGCAAACAATTAATTTAAGTGTTTTTGTTTTTTTAAGAAAAAAACACTTATTTTACCAAAAAATACCAACTTTTACTTTCTCGGTTTTCGTGTAGAATTTACTTTTTACTTTTTCTATTACACAAAAAACACTTATTTTACCAAACACTACCAACTTTTACTACTAATCACTTTTTTCCAAAAAGTGCTTTTATTTAAGCACAATCACTTGCAAACAGAGCCTTATTTAGAGAGTTGAGATGCATTGAATTATTCAGTTCAAAGAGCTTAGAGCATCTCCAATGCCATGGTGTTAACATTTAAAAAATACGGCCATGTCATAGAGCAGGAAAGTATTTCTTTTTTATCTGCTCCAATGCATTCTTTCTTCCGTGGTGTGTTGCTGAGGTGTCAAAATTAAATGTACAAAGTGTGAAGCTCACTTTCAGATTGTAGAAAGCCAGTTAAACAGCGAAAGACTCGTCAATAGAATTCATCGTGGGATATTTAACAAGCAACTTACCCATATTTAGCTTTATTACTTTAATTAATATTAAAAAATAACTGCCATGTAGGATTCACATCAATAGCATTACAGATAATATTCCCACTCATTTATTAACATACGTAACATTGCTTCAACGTGGATAACATTTCCACTGATTGATTAACATGTGCCATCATACTTTCAGTGTTGAAAGTATGGCATTAGAGATGCTCTAATGAGGTTAACTTATTTATTGTAGGGCTTGTAAGAGAGTATTAGATACTCCGTATTTGACTTGTCTAGGCAAAGACTCATGCCAGGTGGCATGTGGTATATGGGCCATTCATTGGTTGAGAGTTGGTCCACCACCTTATTGGATAGGCCCCTTCCAAGGTACAGATCCATGTTCAGAAGTTTGTGGCCAAGTCGACCATGGAAGCAATGGCTCGCCCATGGTAATCCTTAACAAAGTTGACTTGTTCAGACGGCTAACAAGATGACTTGTTGGTAACAAATAACCTATCATACAACTAGTTCTAGGCCCAAGATCACATGTTATAAAACACTCAAACTTAACTCTAAGATTGCATGTGATGTGGCTTTTCGATCCGAAACACCAAGATTGCATGTGATGTGGCTTACCATACCCACATAATTAGCGTGGTCATCGTCCGAAAACGTCAAGAAACACCAAGATTGCAGTGGCAATCTCCAGTTTTATCTTCTTCTGGTTTTAAATATTACAGTATGTCTCAACCTCTAAAATCTAAACTTAAAATGGTGGTTTTCCGAACATGGCCTCAACCTCTAAACTCTAAAATGGTGGTTTTCCACAAATGCAATATTGGAGACTTTGTCTATGAGATAGACCTAGATTTTGTGGAAACTTAAGTTTGTGTTCTAAAATTTTGAACATATGAATTGAACTCGGAGTTAAATGTGGAATAACAAAAATCCACCTTGGAACAAATAGAATATATGTTACTGAAGGAGTGTAGGTTCAGTTTTATTAATTTGCTTAAGAAAATAATGTTAGATGAGATACAAATGTATGGTCACATTAGTAAAGCTTGTATGTTTATGGTACTAGTAATATACGAGGCATATTTTTTATTTTCCTGTGTTTGGCAAAAGAAAAAAATTATCGCAGAATATTGCTCTTTGGATCCAAAGGTCTATGGTTCTTCGACATTTCGTGGAATATGTCTTCTGTTTTGGAAATGAAAAACGTTTTTCCTTGTGGTTTCTTTTTTATATGAAAAACGTTTTTCCTTGTTGTTTCGAAATATATTCAGGGACGATTTTTAACCAAAAAAGTTTCAACGACAAATTATTTTCTACTCCGTACAAAAACAGAAGATGAGTATTAAGGTCTGGGGTTCCATACTAAAAATTCAATATTATAACTTTTCGGTGTGGATCAAATGCTTTAACACGCCCCCTCAATCTGAACCGGGCTGGACAATATCGGGTGTATAAATGGGCCAAACAAACTCATAACAAGCTACCCTTAATCATAGGTGCTAAACAAGCCGTCAAACCACAACCGGAATTGACACTGATACCATGTTAAGGTCTGGGGTTTCATCCTAAAAGGTCAAATCTGATAGGAAGAGTACCCAAAATCTTATATAGTATTTAATTATTTTATAACTTTCCGGTGTGAGACAAATGTTTTAACAATGAGCTTCAACATTGTAACATCACTTTTAAAATTTTTAATAATTATGTCTTTGAATTGGGTAAAATTATTTAGTTAAGCGATAAATCTATAGTTTTGCATCCTCGTTAACGATAAGATCATCTTCAATGCTAAATGTATATAGTGCACATGTGGCATGAGAGAAAGTCACATAAATATTACTACGTACTACGTAACAAATAAATTATCTCTCTTCTTATTTGAATGATTTTATACAATTTTATTAAATTTTTCTCTACAGTGTCAAGAAAACCGTCTTGATGTTGACATTGTGACTGACATTACAGAGAAAAACATATCAAAATTATATAAAATTATTCAAATAAGGAGAGATAATTTATTTGATACGGAGTAATATTTGATTATGCGCATATCTCTCATGTGACATGTGCACCGTGCACAGTGTATCATCGGAGGTGTTGTAACTGTAATGACTGTCCCATATCCTGACATATCTACCTTTCCTATTCTGTTCAATTATCTTTGTCTATGCGAATTACTATGTAATACGGAGTATCCGTTATAAAAGTAGTAAAATGTCTCACTTTTGGATTACAAAAAAGATGTTTATACCTACTCTTATATCCACTTTTGTACTCATCTATGTTTGTGAAGTGTTTTTTTTTGTGAACCTCGGTTCACAGACAATATTTTGCACAAACAAAATATTGTCTGTGAACCTGCCAAAAATATTTCACAAACATGGTGGGTATTAGGTGAGTATAACAATTGGTACATCAAGCATAATTGTTGGAATTATTCATCCCATCATCATAGTTTATGATATATTCCGATTGTGGAAAATGATGGCACCCATGTTCAATTTCGTTTACGATGGTAAAAGTAACTGCCCTTCAAGTGACATACACTATTGTTATTTGTTACTATTTGCAATGAATACTTTGGTTTGTCCTACTTTCTTTTTTGGATTGTCTAGTAATTTGAGATGTCGTGGGTTAAAAATAGAAATTACACTATGTTTAAATATTAGATGGATGAGCTAAATGTGAAAAATGAAAAAATTTGCACTAAAAAAAGTGAAAATTTTCTAAACTGTTCTAGGCTTCAGCCAGAATGAGTGTTACTACTACGTATGTTTCACATTTTGGTAAGAAATGTATGGTTCTTATCATATCACTTTATTGTACTCAATTCTCAGTCACAACTTTTACTTTTCAACCACTTTAATAATAATCGTGTCGAATTGAAAGATGACAACCATTACGGGGGACAGAGGTAGTACCGTAATGGTTGTAGATTTTATTTTGAAAAGGAGAACTTTTTTATTTTGTTGTGCGACTTTAAAAGGAATATAGCTATTTTTTAAAAGTGCACTCAAAGTCTTAAACACTTGGATGTTGCTTGAAATTACAAAAGTTTTGGAAAGTTGTTGAGGTTAGTTAATAAAAAAACAGTACTTGAAATCAATGTTCTAAAAGGCGTAAGGCGTGCCGAGGCGGCACAGCCGAGCCCGAAGCCTTTGAAGCCTAGGCGGGTTTAGGCGAGGCCTAGGCGTGAAAAGGCGTTTTGTTTTTTTAACTATTTTTTTCAATTTTCTGCTATTGTTTGGTATGTCAATGTAATATTACATAATATCACATGCAAAAATTATACTTTTATATAAAAAGTTTTCACTAATATTACTTTTAGAAAAGTGGTGGACAAAAATGTGATTTAGTAACTATTACTACGTATTTATTATAATTGTGTTCAAAGTTACAACGCAATAAATACACATGTAGTCACTGTGATGTAACTTTGGACACAATTATACTCACTAATAGTATTTGATTAGGGAGATACCCTTTTTATATTGCAATAGATAGAAATAATTGTTTCAAAATCAAAAGCACAAATAGTAAGTTTACATTTTACGTAGTACTGTACTACATAAGTTTACAAAAACATGAGTTATAGTTGGTTGGTAAAATAATATTCTGTAATACAGAAAAGATCAGGTCCCTCCGGAGGGACGGGAGGGACCGTCCGAACTTTACTGTTTGGGGTGGTTCCCGGTGGAATTTTTTGATGAAATTTTTTGCGCATGTTCCTCATCAGGTCTAGTTTGTCCATGCCAAATTTCAACTCAAAATTCGATCGGGAAGGCAGTCAAATAAATTCTTGAAGCTTACTGCACATTCTGCGCATATATAAAGTGCAGTAAGTTTCAAGAATTTATTTGACTGCCTTCCCGGTCGAATTTTGAGCTGAAATTTGGTATGGACAAACTAGACTTGATGAGGAACATGCTCAAAAAGTTTCATCAAAAAATTCCACCGGGAACCGCCCCAAACAATAAAGTTCGGACGGTCCCTCCCGTCCCTCCGGAGGGACCTGAGCAGTCCTCTTCTGTAATAATAGTTAATAATAATAATAATAATTGCAATAAAGAGGATCAACTCAGGATATACGTAGTGGTTTAAAAATGTGAAGTCCACTTGGTTGGATTAGTTGGCAGTGGAATGGTGCAGCCTAACTTTAGTTTGTACGGGGTGTTATATTTTGATACTTCGAATTCGAGTTTCCCACACCGGAAGAGTAAGCATATCCCCTCCTTCCAAATCTCTATATAATAGATATCCCATACTGAGCTCTAAGCAACGCGTTGCGATGGCAATTGAAATCCAAGTTGGATTACTGACAGTTGCCTCGATATGGAGTAGTAATAAATTTTCTATTCTCCGTATTACGGAGTTTATTGAGTGTATTCTTTCGTTTAGGCGCCTTTTTCCACGCCTATAGAGTAGGCGGGGCGTTTCCTTCGCGCATCAAGCTTAGGCGCGCCTAGGCTGCGCCTTTTGAAGTCTTTTAGAACACTGCTTGAAATACATGTCTAAAAAAACAGTACTTGAAATACCCAAGTAAAACTTTCCCTTTCATTCATTTTATCAACTCCAACATAAGAGTATAGATGTTTTTACTTGGATTGAAATTTGCTGGTCTAATTTGATTTGAACCGATCTGGTCTGGTAAATTTCTGATCTTTGTGTATTTTAGAATTACGCAAGTCTAGTCTGGTCTGATATGAAGTGGTTTGATTTATTTAAATTTGATTCGATCTGGTCTGATTTGGGACTGAAAACAATCCATTAAAAACATCTTATAATGTACATTATCTTTATCATCTTCAATCAACTCAGTTCCCATAACCAATTAGGTAAAAACTTTTATATGACGTGACTAATGGTGTAAGATTGATAAATATAACATTATCCCAAAATACAAAGCTCTTTTTGGTGAACTATTTTTAAGGTTTAAACATGTAGAGGAACAATTTTATGAACAAGGACAACTTAAGGAACTATTTTATTAACAAAGACATCAACTCATCAAGGAACTATTTTTAAGATTTCATTCAATATGGTGACTCCTTATGAGCATCAACAAGTCCTGAAACGCCTCTCTTAGAACAACTCCATTTACTCCATCATTTTATGTGAAAGCACTTAGGGTGGGCGATGTCACCTATTGGATTGGCGAGATCTGTCATTCAGAAAAATCCACGCAAGAAAGCTCCAAGCAAACTAAACGAGATTTTTGTGCTATACAAATTTGATGTGTCTCATCTAGTGTGTGGGTACACAATTCAGCGTAAGATAATGGTATATTCATATTCTCCCTCCTTTTTCATTATGGTGTAACAATTAAAAAATGTTGTGCCCACTTGCTAATCCAGTATCACAAATCCTGAGTTTTGATAATTAGTAATGTTTTTACTCAATGTAATGGAATGTTATCGTCACAAGGTGAGATTAAACTGGGTACGGCGTACCTAGTATATAATTTAAAACTGATACGGAGTATTACTTTCAAATACGGAGTTTATAAAAATATCGTGTGATTGAATTATGTACGGAGGTGAAACAAATTATTAGAATCATAAATTAATTACTTTAAATATCAGAGTAAAGTTTATGGATCAATTAAATAATAGGCGTCGATAAAGTTCAATGAAATGAGCCGAGTATTCTCACGAAGACTGAATATTGTACATTTAGATGAACAAGGTGTATCATAAATCTGGTCTAGATGATTTAATGAGACTAATTATATTATATAATTATCAATCTAATTGTTTGTTGAACCTGTTTTTGTCGTTGTGGTACCCAATATATACTTAACCATAAGTTGTATGTATAAATTCAAATTATTTCAATGCTTAACTATGCCTATAAACATATGTGCACACGAACGTGCCTATAAGAATGTTTTTAATTGTATTAAAATTTGTTGATTTAGTCGCATCTGTTCTGTTTAAATCTAGTGTAATTTGGTCTGAACTGGGCTGGTTGATAAATGTATGATCACGGTACATTTTATAGCTTGGAAATCTGGTCCATTTAAAGTTGGTCTGATGCCAACTTATCTGGTCTGGGACTAAAAACAATCCAAGTAAAGATATCCTAAAAAATATGAAAGAAAAGAGCCCGGAACTTTACCAGCCGCGCTAAACCCTAAACTACACTAGGGGTGGGGGTGGGTAGGCCTGTCAACGGGTCAGATACGGGCCGGAACTATAAATTCCATATCCATATCCGTTGAAATTATTTTGGTCCAATTCCGAACTCATTTACCCTTCGGGTCCTAAACATATGTTCCAGATTTAGATCCGGTGGATCTCGGATCCGGGCCGGGTATACCTGCAAAAAAAAAACTAAATGACATACAAAGAAATATAATACGAAGTATATAACAAAAAGTTGTTCATGTTGAAAGAGATCATACTCCTTATAATACGAACATGAACAATTTTTTGTTATATACTCCTTATAATACGAAGTATATAAATAAGCAAAATGTTGTTCTATACATTACTCCTTATGAACTACTAGTATACAATAATATACGAAGTATGCGATATGTATATTAGTGAACTCATACAGAACCTAGAGCAATAACTCATTAGCGAAAATCTCATTATAATGGGCCAACCACTAACTAAGCCTACAAATGTTAAAACATTTTTATATTTGATATTTTCCTTATTTTATGTTTAAATATTTCTATGTACATTGTGTGTGTGTATGTAAAAAATTATAACTATAATTATATCATCATAGATCAGGTCTAAAACGGGCCGGAACTTAAAAACCCATATTCAACCCATTTTTTCTATCATTTAACGGGTTTGGATCCGGATCCGGGAAACGGTTCTAAATTCAGACTCATACCCTCAAATAAAATGTCGGATTCGGATCAGGTTCGGGTCTAGATCCGACACATTAAGAGGCCTAAGGGTGGGGGTGGCCGGGTGGGGTGGGGAGTGGTCGCATGAGGTTGGGGTACGTATATTAGTATATTATGTAGTACTATATTCCTACTTACATTCCTTGGTGTCTAGAATTTGACTTTGCACCCTATGTTTTAAGTCATATTAGACTTTGCACTCTATAATCAAAATCATTAATATTTGCACCCCATTAGCTCAAAAATTGTGAAGGAGTGAGGTGCAAAGTCAAATGATTATATAGTGAAATAGGGTGCAAATATTAATGATTTTGAAAATGTGGTGCAAAGTCCAATATTAACCAAAACATGGGGTGCAAAATCAAATTCTCCCTAAATTCATACCAAGTCATATTACTTGAATTTAAAAATAACATTAAATGTAAAATGGCAGAAAAATTTTGATTGTACCTTAGAATTTAAGGAACTGTTTGGAACCGGCCCGGCCCGGTGGCCCCGCCAGAGCCCAGTTCGGGTAGGCCCAGCCCGGAGGTTACGTGGGGCAAGCTCAGGTCACCCAAATATGGAACCGGCCCGGCCCGGCCCGGTTCGGACTTTTTTATTTTTGTTTTTTATTTTATTTTTTTTAATTTTCCCGGGTTGGGCCGGGTGGTTTGGGGTGGTTTGGGGCCTTGGGCCTTGGGGGGGGGGGGTCGGGGATTAATTAGAAAAGTAAAAAAAAAAAAAAAAAGAATTGGCCTGAACCGGCCAGGACCCGATGGATAACCGGGCCGGTTCCGAGCCTACCCCCAAACCCCAAAAAGCATGCCAGGCCTAGACCCGAGTACCCGACCCGGGCCCGGTCCATCACTACTTATAAAAGAGCAAATTTACTCACTTTCAAATGATAAAATAAATTTCAAAAAAACACAAAAAATAAATTATAAATTAAAAATTAAAAAATAAAATTTTTAAAGATGTACTTGTAGCCAATTCTTCCTTTTATAGTTCGTATATCACCATTTAATATTGTTAGTATAAAATATTATTTCAAAACTTTACTATATACAAAGTATTTAAGATTCTTTCGAAAAAGTGTTAACATATGTGTTGCAATGTTTTGCATTCTTTGCACTACAAAATTACATATTTTGTATGATGATAAATAATCCAAAATTACAAAATAGTGAATTTAATTTCATTAAGGTTAATCAAAGTCAAAGAATGTTATTTCAAAAAATGTTATAATGTGTTCAAAATTTCACACTAAAAATTAATACTCATTTACAACGAAAAATAATAATATTGGAATTTAAAATTAAGGGGTTAATATTTTAACATAATAATAAATATTTATTTTTAAAATTGGAATTTATAATTTATGTTGGGTGTTTTTTTACATTTATTTTATCTATTTAAAGTTAACAAGGATAAATTTGCTCCTTTATAAGAATATGAGGGGTATTTTTACACTTGGCTAAAGGGTCAAATAAGCCCTTGAACTGACTTAAAGTGTTTAATTAGCCCCTTATATAGGAGGTTGTGCCCTGCCGTTGCCAATTGGAGCGGTTCTAGGTGGATTTTTTAATGAAATTTTTTGAGCATTTTCTTCATTAAGTCTAGTTTACTCATACCAAATTTCAGTTAAACATTCAACCGGGAAGGCAGTCAAATGATTTTTTGAAGATAACTGCGAAGTTAAACAGCGCAGTACATTTCGTAAAATCATTTGACTGCCTTCCCGGTTGAATTTTTAGCTGAAATTTGGTATGAGTAAACTAAACTTAATGAAGAAGATGCTCAAAAAATTTCATCAAAAAACTCCACCCGAAACCACCCCAATTAGCGATGCCCAAGCAGAACCTCTTATATAAGGGGCTAATTGAATACTTTAAGTCAGTTCAAGGGCCTATTTGACCCTTTAGCCTTTACACTTCTTAAAAGCTAAGGGGTATATATGCACTTCAACATATACTTCAGGGGTATATTTGTTCTCAGTGGCGGATTTGGAACTCAAATTTTGGGAGTTCAATGCTTTTCCATAACTAGAGTTTTTAATAGTAGTAAATAATTACAATAAATTTATAAATATATACTTAAATGTTTTACAAAAATCTGGGTGTTCATATGAACACCTTAGAACATATGTGGCTCCGCCACTGTTTGTTCTAATAAATAGATTCTACAGAGTAATAAATAGAGCAAAGATACATTTGTTCTCCATGCATACTAAAGGGGTATATTTGTACTTTTCCCTAATAGTAATCCGTGACGGCAAAGGACAGGTGGCCAGGTGCAACAACCATCAACAAAAACCTAACGGCAACACAGACTAGTTGCCACCATATACATCGCCATCTTCTAGTCTATCCTCAAGATGGGCACTCACGTGGTACTTGTTGTAATCTTGTATACAGGGATTGTTCCTGTGTAGGATGCGAAGTACCACTACTCTGCTCTAAGGGTTGGTTTGAAAACGCTTTAAAAAAAAGCACTTCTCAACTTTTGACTTTAAAAAAGCACTTACTTTATCAAACACTACCACTTTTATTTTTCTCGGCTTTCGTGTTAAAAGTGCTTTTGCTTTTTCTATTACACAAAAAGCACTTATTTTACCAAACACTACCAACTTTTACTTTTCAAAATCACTTTTTTTCTCAAACACTATCAACTTTTATTTAATCATTTTTCCCCATTTCATTAAAAAAATACTTTTTTTAAAGCAGAAGTTGTTGCAAACCGACCCTAACTAGTTTGTAGTAGGGTACTGGTTTTCTTTTATATTAAGAAAACATCCAAAATTAGATTTCTGTATTTATAACTTTAACTAAATGGTACTTATTAAAAAACTTCGGAGTAATATAATAGAAAAGTAAGACAAAACTGTTATTTTAAATATATTAAAATAAATACAAATTAGATAATTCTGCCCAATCAAGACATTCATCCACAATTCTTGTAATTCACTCCAAGGTTTCTAGCTACTCACCATATTACGATACTTGGTGTTATCATCTTTCACCCAAAAGCGACTCGAAAAGGGCAATCTCCTCTTCCTGCAAAATAAAAGCCAACCATAAAAAATTGGAAATATCTAATCAATAATGTATCCTGAAGTTGTACGTAGTATTCAATAACATAAACAAGCATACCACTAAAGCATTGAATTCTGTCTCCTCATCAATTGTACGTACAATTGCTGGGTCTTCCAGCAGTTCCTGTTTTAATGATGGACCATGTGTCATTGTTTTATTATTCAAATAAAATGTGTGTGCATATTCAAAGGAACTAATAGTAACGGGAGAGGAGTCAGAGGACCATAGCATACACCATTCACATAACAATTTATGCTGAGCTATTGGATAAATTACTTACATCATCTGCAATTTGAAATATACCATCTTTATCCTGCAGTAAAAAGTTCCATTAAAAACAACACTCAGTCACTCACTCCCTTATCCAGCATATTGTAAAGCAACCAGGGAACATAATTCTATTTAAAGAAGCCAGTTGTGCATATCATACGATTCAGACCAGTTTCAGAACAGGTCATCTGATTTATCGAACTTTGACTGTCATTTTTACTCTGTGCATTCTACCCTGCTCTGATGGCAAATTTGTAAAACACATATGCATGAAAGTGTAATGCCTTAGAAGCTGCTTTTGTTTGGGCTTTTATTTAATGAAGGTTACTACGTATAATATTACCTTACATGGCTACACCAATGTAAAGTTTGTACTCGGCTTTCATGGGGTTAAAAAATCAAATATTTTTTCTTCAACTTCCACCAGTGCATGGTCGTAATATTACAAATCGACACTATACAAGAACTTTTTACCTTGGAAAAAGTAAAACATAAAAAATGACCATATGACCATAACAAGATACCTCATAATATGATAATACTACGTATGATCCAAACAAGGTAGTATTAAAGCATTATCATTATTACCTAGACAAACTAGAATAAATTTAACCAAACACCCCCAAACTAGAATAAATTCCATAAATATAATTTATCGGAAAGTGACAAGTTTATTTTAAACTTAACATTTGGCTAATTGGCCTTCTCTAATGGTCAAAGAAAGATCGTATCGATGAATAAGGGAAACTAGATACCATGTGATGTGATACCATACCTTTACGGCAACAAAAAGAAGTGGATCTGAAGGTGTGAAAATCATGTAGTGAGAACCGTCCTACACAGAAAATTAAAACAAAGATTAAAATGCAACATGAAAGAATTCACAACCCTTGGAAACTCGAGTAGTGAAAACCGTCCTACACGAAAAAAAAAAGATTGAAATGCAACATGGAAGAATTCACAACTCTTGCAAACTCTTGAAAGAATTCACAAATCCAGTCTAGGTGGGTCAGTGTCAAGAACTTCAATATTTCCAAAAAAGAAAAACAAATAAAACTAACCTACTAAGTTCAAAACGCATTACAACATCATCGGCACATTCAAGATACAATTATACCTTTATAAACCTCACTATGTTCCACGTTAAAGAAAATAAGTTGAAAATAATCTACAGATTATATAATGAAAACAAAGACATTAATCCTAATATTATATGCCATGTTTCAAGGAAAACTTCACACTTGGGTTAGGCATGATGATTTGGGGTGGGTTATTGGGAGCCCAGGATTAGTCTGATGAAATCAGGATCACCAGGTGTTAGTGCAAAAAAAAAAAAAATATGAAGCAGAAATAAGGATGTTTTCTTTTGGACTGAAATTTGTTGGTCTGGTAAACGTCTGGTCTCTGTGTATTTTATAACTACGGAAATCTAGTTTGGTCTGGTCTGATCTGGTCTAGTCTGATCTGATCTAGGATTGAAAACCGTCCAAAAGAAAACATCCTAACATGATTATTTTTAGATAAAAAGATCTAGTGGGTAAAGCTCATCAGTCATCATACAAGGTAAAATTAACAAACAGAAGTGTTGAAGTTGGGTTATTGAAAGCTCTGACTGCCTATTATGCATGAACTTGTTCAAACAGACCAACTGGAATGGATAATTTTGGTTCTATAAATAATACGAGTAATAACATAATGCCAACACTCTTAAGAGCTACAGATGTTGTTGCAGGTTTCTACATTTTACAATACTGCAATCCTCAAGCTGGGACATCTAGAAACTCCAGGCTTAAATTCATACAGCCAGATCCCTTTGTTTGAAACTAAAACAAAAGAACATAAACCAATTAGACACAAGTCACATCTACAGGTCGATGATCTTTTATATGAATAGATTCTGGCTTCAGACGCCTATATGAGCTCTGGACATTCTTCTTTGCAAGTAATTTTTTATAAAGGGTTATAGGTTAGTGCCCCCTTGGTACCTTTTGGAATTTGAACTCTTTCTACTTATTAGAAAATGAATAGCTTTGTAAAACACTACATTATATATCACCCTTTAGATAAAGATGAAAGTGCCAAATGGCAAGTCAAACATATGTTCCTTTCCATCAAAAGTGAAATAGGTAAAAGATGGAGAAACGAATAGATTCATTAGGCTCGCTAGCAGCTAAAAATAGCCTAAGCAGCATACTGCCTTAGTCCCCTACACATGTAAGATAATCAAAACATTGTTGGAAAAAAATGACATCTAAGGTCCGGTTCATTTAAACTGAAATTTGATGGTCTGGTCAAGTCTTAAATTTTATGTTTATGTCCGATCAAGTCTTAAATTTTATGTTTATATTTGGTCTAGTCTGTTCAGATCTTGTTTGATATGAAATTATTTAACTTTATTTGAATTGATTTGTTATTCTATAATAGTGTAATATACTCTGTATTACTTATATTAAAGTATGACCATAGAAAGGCTTAGAGCAAATGGTGATGATATATAGGATAGACGATGTTTTATAATTTATGTTGTTCATATATTTATTTAATTGCAAAAGTCACTCCCTGCTTCCAACATTATCAACAACACTACAACACTGATAAGAATATATACAATAATAGTAGTAATAATAATAACAACAATTCCTTTACTTTTTGTAATAAAAAGTATAAAGACTAATAGTAATAACAATAATAGTTGTAGTTGTGGTATTAATAATAATAGTAATAAACTAAGAATAGTAATATTAGTAAGTAGTAGTAGTAGTAGTAGTAGTAGTAATAATAATAATAAATCATTATTACGTAGAATGATAGTAGTGAATGTAATATTATTAAACCATTAATATTATTTTAAATAACAATAATACTTCTATCAGTACTATTCTAGTAATAATAAGAGCATTGTTATAAGAATCGGCCTAGTCGGACTGATTAATCGGCCTAGCCAGCCCTAACTGTACAGGAATAATTGGTGTAGTCGGCCAAAAAATCGGCCTAGTCGGCCGCCTAGGCGCTAGACGTCCCTCAACCGCCCAACTAGCGCTTAGCAAGTTTTAGAACAATGAATGAAAGTGATAAAATATAATACTATACATTGTTGGTCTGGTCTAAAATAAGTCCAACCGAAAAAAGGCTAAAAATGAACATTGCAATGCTAAAATTGGATACCGACAGGGAATGGGTGCAGCACTTCTCATTTAGTGAGAGCATCTTGATCAAATAGAAGCCAACAAATGAAGTGGGAGTATATAGCATACAAAAACAATTAATTTTCTCCCAAAGTACCAAAATAGAGCTGAAAAGTAATGTGAAAAATGAAATTGGAGAAATAAAAATGAAAGACACAATATATATATATATACATTCCAACATATGTAAGTAATGGTCCTACCTAATGCCCTAGGGATCCAAGAGGGTGTTCTAAAAGGCCAAGCGCTAGGTCAGCAAATAGTAGGTTCCTATAAAATAAAGATCAATATAAGCATTTTCTCTAACCTTTTTACGCTACATATTACTTTCAATATTTTAAGTTCAAATGTATATCTATTTTATACGATAGTATTTTATATGATGAAATATGTGTTATGGAAATATATAAATACAGTTCAGAAATACAAAGCAATAGCTAAATACAGCAATTTGTATGCACTTGAAATATGACTCATAGTCTCATATTGTGTCTTACTTCTTATGAATGTATGTATCCTAGAAGCCACGAGAAAAGTCAATGACTCAAATAGTAGGCACTAGGCAGCACCAAACATCAAAGTGTACTTTAAATGGCAAGTGTAAGGCACTGTGTCTACACCTAATACGTCAGAGCTGTCACTTTTGATCCACTATCACTCATAAACAAGACCTGGGTCAACCGGACCAGTCTAGTTTGACTCCTAGGCTCGGGCATCCTATACCCACTTAGAGCCTTAGCGGCTACTCAGGTAGACCTCACCTAGCATCCACCTTTAAGAACTCTAAACTATGGTTTAGCTAACATATGTGGTGAATTTCAACAAAAAGGGTGGCGCAACTTTCACAAGATGGTGAAACAAATATTTACAAAGATCCGATCACGAACGCGATTAAGAACATTGAGGGCTGATATCCTCTACCAAATTATCCATATATGTGTTGCTACTTCTGGAACTCAGGAAGTTAAAAACACTAAAATGCATGGCCTACAATGCAATACCAGCATACCAAATCAGAACAACTTCGCTACATATCAGACAAACAGACTTACAAGATTGAAGCATGTGATTTCTACTCCTTCAGTTGGCACACCGTCATCTCTCTGACCTTCATCTGCAGACGTTCCAAAACCATTACATTCTATGCATTTATTCATTTACTGATTTAAATATATTCATGATAAGTTAAATACTTGGCTAAGAAGATTGTAGAAACAACTTGGTGCAAATCAGTGACAAGTGCTAATGAGTAATAACCATAATACAATTATTTCTCCTTGATACATGCATGCCTGATGTGGATTACATTTTTTAAATGATATGGGAGGGAACATAAACTTCATGGGTTTCTTTATTCGTAATTGATAGTGAATGGAAAGCATGCAGGTATTGGGTTTTTAATATTAGGAACTTTTAATTTAGGTAAACCACTATAGCAGTTGTTTATAACCAAATTCAAAAATTGTGATACAGATAAGGATTAAGAGAATACCCGTGCAAAGATCAAAGATGTCACCCTCTGTATAGCAAAATCCTCCACGTGCAGTATAGCAAAACCTAGATAATGGAAATAAGTGAAGATGCCAGAAACAGGGCATATTAGCACTGATCATTCCAAAAGATATATTGCATACCCACTATGTACAAGATGAATGTGAATCTTGGCAAGAGCATAGGCTGCCATAGGGAGGATAGTTTCAACTTCATCATCACTGACCTATGACAAGAAGTGCATACAATTTGGATCTAAATTGTGCCATGCTTTGATTATTGGAAATGAAAACATTAGCATGCAAATGTTTTTCCATTCATTTAGAGGCATATCTAATAGATAAAGTAGGATTCAGGCCAAAATATAAAGTTCTTTTAAGGGAATGTGATAGAATAAAGCAAAATGGCTTACTTAACTATATGCGCTTCTTTGTTATGGAGCAACAGTCAATTCATGCAATTTTCGACCGGTTTTCATCATCAGTCATTCGAAAACAGTTTCTTTGTGCTTTAGCACATCGGTAACGCTGTGTACATCCAACCCCCTTACCCGGTTACCTCACTGTAGGTGGGAGCCTTTGCGGCACTGGGGGTAGGGGTAATGTTGTTGTTGCAAGATAAAGGGGAAAAAATGTCTTTGTGGGGAGCTTAAATAAGCATTTTTCATGAAATCTATTTTGAGAAGCCACGAACAGGTCTTCAAACCCAAATATGTTTTACTGATGTTTGTGAGGATGACCATACCAAATTAAATAAAATATAAACACTTAACGGCATTAATTAATGTTAAGACATACAGCTGACCACCCCACGACATTTGTGCTCTTCAAGATCATAATGGGCCTGCAGGTATGACGTCATTTGTTAGATGCAATTGATAATGGAAGAAAGCTTGTTAGTTCTTTCAGTGAATGCAAAATTGAGTACAATAAGGTAAGCTACTTAGTGCTTACATATCAACAGGGCAGAGCAGCATACACTCAACCCCCTGTGTAGTTCTGCATATCCTCCTAATAACACACTCTAAAGGTGAATTATTGGTTGGATCCACCTGCCATCCAAGTCCATAAAATGATGAACGTCAATCAAGCATTGAGAAAATGAATAACATTTAAATAGGAAGTTCAAGACTTTCAAGTAAATAAGTCCTAGATATAATACAAGAAATTTTATAATGTGTATGGCATGTGTAACACTCAAACAAGCTATATGTTATCAGCCTGGAACCCATCCAACTGGTAATGAACAGTACGCAATAGTAACTGAAATTCACAATACCTAAAATTTCTATCAACATACAAAGTTTAAAAAAATTAAGAAAACGTAAATCCAAGTTCAGATTGCATACCCACACTATTTTTTCATAGTCACTATTCAAATTTTCCCATAGTCACTATTCAAAAATTCCAATTGTCTGCTGCAAAAATACTTTTTGTCAAGAACACAGAGAACTACAGTGCGGTAGTACCCCACTTTAGTCTCCATTGTCAAAGCTTAGGATAATAGTTATGAGTATGAATACTAATAATCCTAGGAATAGTAAATTCATTGAGATGGAAGATGTACAACCCACAATCTTCATCAATTAGACAATGATCCTTAAACCTATTGCCTAAATAACCCCATTGATATTCTTTGCAGAGCACAACCTTTATGAAATATGACTGACGCAGTGAAAAAAGGCGGGAAATAAGTGCGGGATTGCCTGGTTGAAGAAAACAATTCCCGCTGAGAAACTGAGAACATTAGAAACTCACAATCGTAACAAGACGCTTTTCAGAGACCATGAGAACCCGGCCTTCCTCATCCAGGACGAAGCCGGCGGGAGGTTTAGGCAGCGGCAACGGGTGGTAAGCTTCTGGAGGCGGCGGTGCTCCATAGTTCGATTCGAACTCAAAATCTTCATAGATATCGTCAGCGTCCACAATAGTATTGCTACCCGGGCTCCTCTTTTTCTTTGTTTTTGAATTCGTTCGCTTCTTCACTGGACCGGTGTGCTGCTTTGCAGCCGCATTGCAATTCATCCTTAGCGCCCTGTGATTAGAAGAACAGATAAAGGTGATTGAAATTGGAACCCGTGGTTTGAATCGGGAGTTGTAGGTTGTGCTTTGAAGAGGATTTGTAGTAGATGGGGAGATGCAGGACGCCATGGCTCATGGGAGCTCTTTGAGAAGATATTTCTTTTGCAACTTATTTTAGATTTGTTTATTGTTCTGACTTCTGAGAGTTGCTTTGGAGTTTGGAGGGGAGTTTTGTGTGCAATTGAAGTTTTGAAGAGTAATTTTTGTAGAAAAATGATCTTTGTGAAAGGTTTTTTGTCCGTGAATTAAGTTGAAATAGACTTTCATCTTGTAAGTTTTTTTGTAGAAAAAAGCTTTCACATAAATGGGCATAAGGATATCTACATTAAGAATGATCCTGATTTGTATCCGATCTCATCGTTGTGAAATTAAAGGGTCTGTTTGCAATAGCTTCTGCTTTAAAAAAATGTTTTTTTGATGAAATAAGGAGAAGTGATTAAATAAAAGTTGATAGTGTTTGAGAAAAAAGTGATTTTGAAAAGTAAAAGTTGGTAGTGTTTGGTAAAATAAGTGTTTTTTGTGTAATATAAAAAGTAAAAACACTTTTGACACGAAAGCAGAGAAAAAAAAAATTATAGTGTTTGGTAAAATAAGTGTTTTTTTAAAGCTGAAAAATGATTTTTTAAAAGCAGTTGCAAACCAACCTAAGCCCGTTTGTCAACATTCAAATTGACTGAATCGGTTGATTGTGGTATAATCTATGAAGTTATAGCTTAAGTAACTTGATTGACTAATTTTGCAGATTTATGAAAAAATATATTTAAAATTTTTTATTCATAAAATAAAGAAAAAACTATATGAAAAAAAACTAAAATGAACATCTATGATAACTTCAGCCAATGAAACCAGAAAAAAAGTTCAAACTTACTTTTTCTTATTATTACACCATTTATCGCATGAAATCAAAAGTCACGTGTTTGACCTAAAATTTAGGTGATAAGCTTAATAAATTGAAAAACAAGGTCACCACATAGACTCATAGTATGTGGTTCATTTAGATGAAAAGTGTGTTGAAAAAATCAACTCGTCATAAAAATTCGAGAGCATTTATGGAACCAATTTTAATATTCAAACGAGTGAAATGTGATCTTTAAGTGACATTATATTTTATGGAAATGTTTCACTTTTCAATTCCAACTCTTAATATGAAAATAATTTGTCCATTCTATTAATCAGTTTTTCTTTATCAAAATTGTCCAAAAATATCACATAGCAAAAGGGGAAAGGAAAAATTTTTAAGGATGAAAAGTATAGATCACTTGATAAATGTTGGACCAAAAGTACAATATGTTCTTTTTATGCATCTTGTTTATTAACTATGTATCCTCGAGTATTTTAAAATAAACGTTTCATTTTAAATTTTGAATATCATTCATTAGCCTTTGCATATCACTAATCCACTGTTGACTTTAATATATACTATTTGACATAAAACAGTACTCTTGATTGTTTAATGTGTAAAATTAAAAAAAAAACTCAATTAAGGTATATAAAAAAGCCAAGTATGAATATTTTCCCTTTGGTGTACATAGCATCCTCTAACTCTATTGTGTCAATCACCTTCACCATTGCAATAGTCGTAATTGAGACTTCATTGGGAGATCATCACCAATTTATAATTTATATTCATGTTTCTCACCTTGCACATCACATTTGATAAAGATATCATACTGGGTGAATTTAAATTTCTTACAGTGTCATGTCTTATTGGAAAAATCTCAAAATGAGAGTAAAGGTAATAACAAATTCTAAAGCTAGTCTACTATGTCCTCCCAAATAGGAGTAACTTGTTGTCATTGTGAAATTTCATTGGGAAAAATGCTATATAACCGTAAAAAAATAGGTCACTTGAAGCTAATAGCATCTATTTTATTAATTCAAATACACATGATTTTTTTTGTTAATATATAACACGTAAAACTTTAAGTTATTGTATCTAACTTTCCTAATTTGAATACAAATATTAGCCCTTTTACATATCATTATTGAACACCAGGTAATCTTGGCGCTAAACGGTAGAGCCCGATGCATTTCATTTGATTCACAACCCTCTGAGGATATGGGTGGTCAGTTTCTACACCTCCACCGACTCCAATCCTATTTATAATTGCAATGCTTTTGACTGGTAATTAGTTTTTTAGGTTTTTGCTGTCAAAACAGGTTTTTTGGAGGGTATATTTCGGATGGTTGTTATTGAAGATTGAGCAAACGAGTGAGATATTTTGGATGAAAGAATGGTGGAGTACATTGTAGTGCTTTTAAACTACAATGTACTATATGAAAGAAAGGCTAACTTAAAACATGCAGATTCCTTGAAGCAGTGTGACGGGTCAATTCTGCTTTGAAAACATCCTAGTGCTTTTGTTGTAATCTAGGAAGAGGATGACATCAACTAAAACAACTAAGGGAGTGTTTGCAATCACTTAAAAAAAAAGCACTTCTCAGCTTTTGGTTTAAAAAAGCACTTATTTACCAAACACTACCAATTTTAACTTTTTCTCGACTTGCGTGTGAAAAGTGCTTTTCCCCTTTCTATTACACAAAAAGCACTTATTTTACCAAACACTATCAACTTTTACTTTTCAAAATCATTTTTTTCTCAAACACTATCAACTTTTCCTACTAATCACTTTTTCCTTACATCTCCAAAAGTGCTTTTATTTAAGCAGAAGCAGTTGCAAACACTCCCTAAAACAATTAAGAATGGAGGTGCAAGAGAGTGGGGAAGAAAGTGCATCGAGGCTATCTGGCTTATTTGTGTTAATATGTAATATTAACTTAACTGCACCTAATTAATTGTGTATATACATCCATTTTTCTCAATTTCATTGCAGCATTTCCGCATTATGGGGCATTAATATGTCAGTATTAATGTCTTAATTCATAGTATATCACATGCATGATATTAATTTGTTGGAGGTATTGGTCCTACCAAGGCCTCCCTTCCACTTTATTAGCTGAGGCTTGCACCCTATTAATTTACTCCCTCTTTGACACCTTTACCTTGGTATATTACCTGATCAATAATGTACCTGAAATCTGTCCCATTGCTTCTGTCCGCTGCACCCTCTCTTTTGGCTTGACTTATACCCGTGAGTGTCCTTACCACCTTGTGACTGTCCTTGTTGTCTGCCCATAGGCTGGCAGCCTACTATAAGTCAACACTCTTCCTTGCCTTTGTGAATTAAGCCTGCGAGAGTAACACTTCCATTGAGAGCAGTGTCTTCCTTCTTCCTCTTTGTGAGTTCCTTTGTGGTTAAAAGAAGAGAGTTGAGAGATAGGTGTGCTATAGCCTCCTCCTAGTGTGGTGTGTGAGAGTGTGTGTAAATAGACCTGAGCCGGAGACGGAATCCGATCCTTTCAGTGGTATCAGAGCCTGGTTCGCCGTCCGCCGCCATCCGCCGCCGCCATCCGCCGCCGCCGTCACTTGGAGCTCGTCGGAGGTCCCTGAAGTTGCTGGTCGTTCGCACGAGCTCGCTGGTCTTCAACGTAGACTCTGCTCGTTGAAACCGAGCTTGCCAGAAGCTGAGTCCTCTGTTCTTCGCCGGAGATAGATTCGCCGACCTTGGAAGCTGGTTCATCGGAGGTCACTCGTGGCTGAAAACCGTCGGATGTCCATCGAGGTCACCACCACAGCTCGACGCCGCAGAACGTCTCGCCGCCTGGAAGCCCGCCGCTTGTCGTCAGAGGAGTCGCCGCCGGAGTTTCTGTTCGTCGCCGGAGCAGATGCGAACAACCGCTGAAGCCGCCGGTCGCCTGGGTCAATCGCCGGTCTTCGTCCCTCGTTGGTCCGCAAACAGTACTGGTCTGCTGGGGCTGCGTAGAAAGGAAGCAGCTTTGACCAGGGGCTGCTGGGCTGATTTTTTGGGCCGCTGGACTGCTACTGGGCTTCTGGGCCAGTCTTATTGACTGCTGGGAGCTGCTATCTTGGACTGCTGACTTGCTGAACTGGACTGCTGCTGTTTTTGGACTGAAGCTGGATTGCTGGACTTGGGCTGGAGACTGGACCTGGAGCTGGAACCAGTCAACCGCCGGTCAACTGCCAGTCAACGCCGGTCAACGGCAGTCAACTTTCCAGAAAAATCCCAATTTTTTAAAAATTGGGTAGGTAAGGTCGAAACGCTCTCCTAGGGTTTCGCGAAGGTAAGTTTTCTGTAAACTTCCTATTTGTTATATTCCGTTTTTTAATTTAATTTAATTTATTCCCCCTCCCCGCGGGCCGCCGGTTGATTTAATCCCGGCCGCCAAACCCCCAGGTACGTTCTAAACTTTCTCCTTTGTGGTAGACTGTTTTAGTTAATTAATTAAATTGCTTTGTGTTATTTAATTAATTGTTATGTGTAGGGGTGATTTATTGGGTGGTAGGGGTAGAATTAATTAAATTTATTTTTCTTCCCGGAATTGTTTAAATTGCCAAAATGTCCATTTTTTGCTATGTGTTGCATGCTGCCCGGGGTTATTAAAGTGAATACTTTATAACCCGGGTTGGATTATTTTCTGTCAATTCAGTCTGTTTAGCTTTGTGTTCCTTTTGTGGTCGATACCATGGCTGCGAATCAGTATGGTATGCTTCCTTTTAATGGAAAAACAGATTTTGATATTTGGAAGCAGAAAATAAAGTGTGTTTTAATTCAACAAAAAGTTTTCAGAGCTGTCACTGGTATTTTCCTATAATCAGAAGATAAGGCTAAGCAAATTGAAATGAACGAAACTGCTTGTTCTACTATTTACTTGAATCTGTCTGATTCTGTGCTTAGGAAAGTGGGTATTCTTGAGTCCGCTAAGGAGTTGTGGGAGAAATTGGATAGTCTCTATACTGATACCTCTTTGCCCGGGAAGTTGTTCTTACTAGAGAAATTCTTTAGGTTTAGGCTTGACCTGACTAAGGATATAGATGAGAACCTGGATGTGTTTAATAAACTGATACAAAATATCAAACAGGCAGGTGATAAACACATAGATGATTACACTCCCATAGTATTACTTAATGCCATTCCCGACTCTTATAATGATGTTAAGTCCGCTATTAAGTATGGTAGGGATGAGATTTCGTTAGATATTGTTGTGAATGGGTTAAGGAGTAAGGAATTAGACCTGAAGCATGCTAGGGGTAGTGCTAGTCAGTCCAGGGACTCCGGTGAGGCTATGTTTGTTAGGGGTAGATCTAAGGGTAGGTCTAAGAATCCTAAGCAAAATAGTCAGGGTAAGAACGCTAGTCAGCCTGGGAGGAAGAGGAGCAAATCTAGGAAGAGAGTGTGTTACAATTGTGGTAACACTGGCCATTTCATTAAGGATTGCCCCCACCCTAAGAAGACCGAGCATGCTAGTGTAGCTGTTGATAAGTGTGACCTTGGTGATATCTTGATGGTTTGTGACCATGTTAATTCTGTGAGAAATTCCCTGTCTGAGCATGAATGGTTGATTGACTCTGGTTGTACCTATCACATGTCCCCCTTTAGAGATTTGTTTTCTACATATGAATTATGTGATAGTGGCTACGTTTCCTTAGCTGATAATAAGAGATGCAATGTGCTTGGTGTTGGTGATATATGTCTGAAGTTTTCTTGTGGCTCTGTGTTTACCATTAAGAATGTGAGGCATGTCCCTGATTTGTGTCATAACTTGTTATCTGTTGCTGCTTTGGAGAGTAGTGGGTTACAGGGAAAATGGGGGAATGGTTGTATGAAAATCCTGAAAAACTCGCTTGTGTTGTTTAAAGCTGAGAAGGTGAATAACCTTTATGTGTGTCATGCTAAACCTTTTGCTGAATCTGTGAATGTTGTATGTTCTGATAAGACCTCTTTGTGGCATAATAGGCTAGGACATATGAGCAATAAGGGTTTAGATGTCATGCGTAGGGCTGGTTATTTTGGTAAGGACTCTGTGACTTCTGTGCCTTTCTGTGAATCATGTGTGTTGGGCAAGCAGCATAGGGTCAGTTTCCCTCCTTCCTCTTACCCTAATCTGTCTAAGTGTTCGTCTGTGCTTGAATATGTTCATGCCGATGTTTGGGGTCCTGCCAGTGTTCCTACCCACGGGGGTAGGAAATATTTCCTTTCTATCATTGATGATTTCTCTAGGAAGGTGTGGGTTTGCCTTTTAGAACACAAGTCTGATGTGTTTGTGAGGTTTAGGGAGTGGAAAACCCTAGTTGAAAACCAAACTGGCAGGAAGGTTAAAACCCTTAGGACTGATAACGGGTTAGAGTTTTGTAATAAGGAGATGGATAAGCTGTGTGTGGATTGTGGGATAAAAAGGCACAAAACTGTGCCTTATACTCCCCAACAGAATGGGATAGCAGAGAGAATGAATAGGTCTCTGTTGGATAAGGTTAGAAGCATGTTAGCTACCTCTGGTTTGTCTAAGAAATTCTGGGGTGAAGCAGTTACTACTGCTGCCTATTTGGTTAATAGGTCCCCGTCTGTCCCTCTTGGTGGTAAGTGTCCTGAAACCGTCTTTACCGGTAAGCCTCTTGATCTGTCTAACCTTCGGGTGTTTGGTTGTGCAGCGTATGCACACCAACAGGGTGACAAGTTGGATCCTAGGTCTAAGAAATGTGTCTTCCTAGGTTATCCAGAGGGGGTAAAGGGTTACAGGTTATGGGATAGGAACCAGGTAGGCTTTAAAGTGGTCCTTAGCAGAAATGTGGTGTTTAATGAAACTGATTTTCCTTGCTTGACCGAGTCTGCTTCTAATCCTGAGTCTAGGTCTGATAGTACTCCTAGTGAGGTGGAGTCTGTCCCTGTTGCTGCTAGTCCTTTATCTGTTGATCCTGTTATTTCTGATGATATTGTTATACATGATTCTGATTCCTCTGAGCATGTTAGTCCCACCACTGATAACCGCTTTCGCGGCGTTGTAGTAAAACGGAGTCTAACCTTTCGGTTTTTCCCCGAGTATCGTGTCTCTCGAGGAATGGCGGAGGAGCTTCTTGATTTTAAGTCCAGTCACAGGTTATCGCAAATTATTGGAAGCTTTCCAAATTAAACTTTGGATTGATTTTCTAAACTACTTTTTGGAAATGAAAGTAAATTAAATTGTGCAAATACTAATGATGGCTCAAAAATAAACTAAAGAAAAAAATATAATATTAAACTTAAATGGATTGATGCAAATAAGGGCAATGAATTGAGTAATTAGAAATGGATATATTCTTGGACCTAGTAATTAGGGAAATTAAAACTAAAATTGGACTAATAATTTCTTTCCTCATAGACAAGAATAGAAACTATTTTCATTAATTTATCCTATTTCTAGGTGTCATTAATGTGTTCAAAATGGTTGGCTTGAATTAAATTCTAACCTCATAGACAAGGTAGAAATAATTCTCCAATATTTTAATTAATAAAAATAGCCAAATTCATTAACTAGTTAAACTCATTATTTAAGCAATTGAATTTATCTCTCATAGACAAGATGTAAATCCATTTCATTAAATTATCCTATTTCTAGGCCTTATTAATGTGCTTGAATATGGTTGGCTTAAATTATTTTCTAATCTCATAGACAAGTTAGAAATAATTTTCCAAGAATTTAATTAATGAATATGGCTAACAATTATTAATTACTATTTCATCATTTCAAACAACTAGTCCAAATTATTAATTTTAATCCCTAATTTTCGGTCAACAAGTCAATCCATATTCCTTTAGTCAATTCATGCCCAAAACAAATTTAGCTAATAAACATCATTTTTTCAATTAGCAATATAAAGAATATATTCAACATTAACAAGGAATTACACATGGATGATAGCAAAAATTTAAACATGGCTTATATTCTGGAAAAATAAACTTATAGGAACTAAAATATAATTTTGTGGAATTTTTCCGAATTTTATAACCTAAAATCCAATTTTAACAACTAATTGATAATTTTCCCAATATTAACTAGAAAATACAAAAAAAGCAACTACAAATATTCTAAATTTGTTCTAAATTTTATATTGACTACTAGGAGTGATATTACTGTGAATTAAACTGGAATTAGGACAGAAACTAATTTTTTGCCTTTTTTGAGTATTTAATTTAATTTATGCAATAATAACAACTAAATGCCGGAATTAATTAAAATTTACTTCTACTTCGTAAAAATTAAATTTGTTTTGATAAATAACTACCTTGAGGCTAGTAAACAACTATATAATTAATTGGAATGTATTTAATGTCAACAACTATTTTATTCAAATTTAAAAAGAAAATGCGAAATAGTGGAATAATTTTCTGAAAATTTTAGAAGCACAGGTAGAAACAACTAAGTACAGATTCAGATTCTACTCATTGAAAGGATGAAAATACATATAAAGAACTCACAATTTGGAGCTAAAATGAGAAAGATATGAAAGTTTGAAGTTGAAGGTGCAACAATGGTGGAAATCCGAGCTTTGAGGAGGAAGAAGACGCCCTTTTTGATCTGATTTGGGCTTGAAATTGGTGTATTTGAGTTGAGGAAAAAGCCTGGATTTTATAGCCGAAAAATTCCCGTAGGCGCCCGGGCAGGCGGCCGCCTTCCGGCAGCCTCTGGCCGCCTGCCGTCCTGTCGCCGGCAGACCGTCGGTGGCGGTCCCGTCAGCCGTAGGCGGCCACAGAGGGCGGCCGCCTTCTGTCTGAAATGGCCGCCTGCCGTCTTTTCGCTGGCAGATCGGATCCCGGCGGATCCCGGTGGATCCCGGCCGCCGCAGGCGGTCCAGCAGGCGGCCGCCTGCCGTCCTGTCTGGCCGCCTGCCGTCCCGTCTGGCCGACCGGTGGTTGGTTTCGTCCCCTTGTGCCGCAGGCGGCCACCGTAGGCGGCCGCCTTCTGCCCAGTGTCGGCAGCCTTCGGTCTTTTCCTGGTCCCGAGTCAAAGCGAGGTTGACTTCTGATTTTTCCCGTAGGCGGCCGCGAAGGCCTCCATTTTGGGCGCCTATTTGGGCGCCTTCGGCCATTTTTGTCTGGCAGATGCGGCTTTTCTTGCTCTTCATTTTTGTCTTCTGAATCACCTTGATAAAATGCTTGCTTCTTCCGGTATAAATGCATTTGTCACTCAAATTGACTCATTTTGTGCTCAATTGACCCGAAATCCCGCTAAACATATTATGGATGTGATTTTTACCTGATTTCATGAAACTTGAACCAAAATATATAAAATGTGTCTTTTCTTTCTATTTTCATTCAAAAATCGCTTAAATTTGATAAGAAAAATAAGTACAAAAATGGACTTATCAACCACCTCGAGTGAGGTGGAGCATTTGCATGATACTGAGCATGATTTGCATGATATGGGTGCTGAATCTGATTTTCATGATAACAATAATTTGCATGAGTTGCATGTGGAGCCTAGTAGTGATAATTTGCATGATTATCAACTTGCTAGAGATAGGAGTAGAAGGGCTATCAGGAGAACTGCTGATAGTATGCCTGATTATGCTTTCATTGTGCATGATACTTCTATGTTTGCATTTTCTGTGTTTGAATCCCTAGAGCTGAATGAACCCAAGACCTACCGTGAAGCCTTAGGTTCCAAAGAGTCTCAGAAATGGATTAGTGCCATGAAAAGTGAGATGGACTCTTTGAGAGTGAACCAGACTTGGACCCTTGTACCTAGACCCCCCAACTGTTCGGTAGTTGAATGTAAGTGGTTGTTTAAGGTTAAGGAAGAACCTAGTGATGTTAGGTTTAAGGCTAGGTTGGTTGCGAAGGGGTTTACTCAAAAAGAGGGGGTAGATTATGCAGAAATCTTTGCTCCTGTTGTTAAATTCACCACTATTCGTATGATGCTTGCTTTAGTTGCTCACCATGACTGGGAAATGAAACAAATGGATGTAACTGCTGCATTTTTGCATGGTGAATTGGATAAAACAATTTATATGACCCAGCCTGAGGGCTTTGTGGATCCCAAGAGAAGTGAGCATGTCTGTTTGCTTAGGAAGGCTTTGTATGGCCTGAAGCAATCCCCTAGGCAGTGGAACATCAAATTTGATAAATGCATGATATCTTTGAAGTTCCAGAAATCTGTTTGTGATCATTGCCTGTATTTCAAAAATACTTCTTCTGTGCCTGTATTTTTGTTACTCTATGTGGATGACATGCTGATAATTAGTCCTTCTCTGAATGCTATTAAAGATGTGCAGAAATGTCTTTGTGCGAATTTTGCCATGAAAGACCTAGGTGATGCCAAGAGGATCCTAGGCATAAACATTGTTAGGGATAGGAGTAAGCGTACTCTTACTTTGAATCAGATTTCTTACATAGAAAAAGTTTTGGGTAAATTCAATATGTTATCTGCTTCTCCTGTTAATGTCCCTATGGCATCTCACTTTGTGTTAAGTAAGGACCAGTCTCCCAAGACTGCTCCTGAAATTGAGAAAATGAAATCTGTGCCTTATTCCAGCGCAATAGGGTCGGTGATGTATCTTATGGTTAGCACTAGACCTGATATTGCATATGCGGTTAGTTGCTTGAGTAGATATATGTCCAACCCTGGTTTGCCCCATTGGAATGCTCTTAAGTGGTTGCTTAGATATCTGATTTCTACTGTGAAGCATGGATTAATTTTCTCTAAATGTGCTAGTGGTATTGAATTGATTGGTTATGTTGATTCTAACTATGCAAATGATAGAGATAACAGGAAGTCGACCACTTCTTATGTTTTTACTTTGTGTGGCTCTTGCATTAGTTGGAAGTCTCAACTACAGCCCATTGTGGCCCTTTCTACCACTGAGTCCGAGTATGTTGCAGCCACAGAAGCGTTTAAGGAAGCCATCTGGCTCAAACGCCTTGTCTCCGAAATTGGGTTTCTCAAAAAGGGAGTTACCATTTTCTCGGATAGCCAATCGGCTATCCAACTTTGCAAAAATCCTGTATTTCATGATAGAACTAAGCATATTGATGTTAGGTTCCATTTCATACGTGATATTGTTGATGCAGGTGGAGTCAAGCTGTGCAAGATCCCGTCAGAGTTTAACCCCACGGATATGGGTACCAAGTGTCTTTCTGCTGAGAAGCACTTGTCCTGTAAACGCGTGTTAAACTTTGACTGTGGATAACTGTGGGTTGCCTAATAAAGTGTTTGCCCGTTGTGTCTTTTGATATTCCGGGTGACCCGGCGATGATGAGTCTTGTCACAACTTTGTTTTGTTACTCTACACCACCTAGGACCAATAAGGTGGAGAATGTTGGAGGTATTGGTCCTACCAAGGCCTCCCTTCCACTTTATTAGCTGAGGCTTGCACCCTATTAATTTACTCCCTCTTTGACACCTTTACCTTGGTATATTACCCGATCAATAATGTACCTGAAATCTGTCCCATTGCTTCTGTCCGCTGCACCCTCTCTTTTGGCTTGGCTTATACCCGTGAGTGTCCTTACCACCTTGTGACTGTCCTTGTTGTCTGCCCATAGGCTGGCAGCCTACTATAAGTCAACACTCTTCCTTGCCTTTGTGAATTAAGCCTGCGAGAGTAACACTTCCATTGAGAGCAGTGTCTTCCTTCTTCCTCTTTGTGAGTTCCTTTGTGGTTAGAAGAAGAGAGTTGAGAGATAGGTGTGCTATAGCCTCCTCCTAGTGTGGTGTGTGAGAGTGTGTGTAAATAGACCTGAGCCGGAGACGGAATCCGATCCTTTCATAATTATTCTCACATAGAGAAATAATAGTGTAGTATTTCTATTTTCGGATCTACAATGGGTACTCTCACATTCATATTAGAGCAATTTATCGCATAAATATTAATGAAAATACAAAGCAATGCAATGACAAATTATTAAATGATATCATGACGAGGTATACATATACATCAAACACTTTGGAACAATCAATCCTTAATAACAAACGTGATCGAATGTCATTAACATTAACCAGGAGAAACAAACTAGATGCATGCAAATGGAGAGATTGGGAGGATTTTTAAAACAACTCTCGATCCCAACTACTTAATCATTGATAAGATAGAACTTCTCCTATGATCCCTTCCATTAAAATACCATGTCACTACATTCATATTTATGTATGTCTTTCATCGCACATGTGTCGCCTTACCCGACACTTTAAATGATTTTTAGCAAATATGTGAAATTGTAAAAGATTTTATGCATAAGTCATACCACTTCTTGGTGTCTAAATGCATAAAGTACTTGCACTTAGAAAGTGAGAGAAACAAACACATGTACTCTAATGAAACCACTCGAGAGAAAACATGTTGCAATTGCAATTTTCATGATAAAAAAATGACTCATTCATCCCATTTTGTAAGATACATTTTTCTTTTTGGTTTATTCCAAAAATATGAACACTTTCCTAGATTGAATTCCACTAACTTTTTAATCTCGCGCTTGATCTCCTTACCCGTCATTTCTCCTTTTACTTGTTGCTATCTTGTAAAAATCGGACCAGGAAGCGACCTGATCAAATGATCGGGTCAACCTGGACTCGGCGGGTCAACCTGGACTCGGCGGGTCAACCCGGTCAATGCTAGGAAAATCCAGTCAACTTTTATACAAATTATTTATAGTAAAAACATATATTGATATATGTAGCATACAAAATTTTAAAAGTATATTGATATACAAAATTTTGGTTTCTCGTCCTTTGTGCAACTATTGCACTTAAAAAAACCTTTCTTACCTTTAAAGTCCTCAAGTTGAACATCAATCTTACTTATCTCTTCAATAACTTTCACAAGTATTTTGCCAAAAAAAAAAAACACTTTCACAAGTATCTCTACGCAGTCATACAACATCTTTTTAACTTTATAATCAACTTTGAAATTATATATGACGGTAATGCATTATGGGGTTGATATAATATCCTCATGCATGGCGTATGCAAATTGTTGTCACGGTACACTTTTTATCAATGATTTCCCACAACAACATATAATTAAAAAAAGTTTATAAAATTATACAAAGTTTATTGTGTTTAATAATTTAATTAATAAATTATAGACTAGGTAATTTACCTCCTCGTGACACATTTGAAAGCATTCTAGATATTCTCTTTTGAATGATCCTTTTTCTCATAAATGAAAACCATGACTCGCATCTCATTGGAATCCTTTAATTGTAACACTTTAACTAATAGATAAGCACCCTTCAAAATAAATCAAAATATTTTTCCAAAAGTCTTTATCGTACGAGTATATTAAATCCACAACCGACCTGCCTTATTTAGCATTTGAAAACGGACTACATTTCCACACATCCGATGACACCATTCGTATAAATGATCCTTTGTTATTATCTTGCAAATAGTTCAATGCCAAGTACAAAGTGGAAAAAACAAGTAATGTTGGGTTTAGTCAACTCACCACCCTTGATGAACCTATGTAATAAACATTTAAGACCACAGGGGAATATATATATATATATATATATATATATATATATATATATATATATATTAATATGGATCAAATAAAAAGAGCTTCCTATGTGAAAAATAAGAACTAATCATGACTATTGATATGAAAAAATGGAAGGAAGAGATCAAATTTTAAGTGAAAAACGCGGGTGGCATTTTGGTAATTATGAAGAACTTTTAATAAACATATTATACGAAAAGTGTACCAAAATATGCAAAAAGTGTACATGCAGACTACAAAAGTGCATAACAGTACATCATAAAATGTGCACAAATTTTAAAAAATTAGCAATCTTTTTTAACTCTTATGTGCACTTCTATTCATGTAATATTAACTTTGTACTATAAACGTTTGCACATTATTTGAGTTTGTGCCTTTTGATTAAAGTTCATCTAACCCATCCATTTTCAAGTAATCAAAGACTAAGATTTGTTCTCATTTTTCATGGGAAGACTATTTTTTACTTGAACTCAACTATATATATGTATATTGTGTGTGTGTATGTTGTGATCTTTTTTCATGTGGCAATTGTCCCATAATGGGGTCAATGTTTCTTCTCTAAATGGTCTAACATCAAATTGATACAATGAGTTGCGCATGATGTCTAATACGTAGTACAACTTTTGCCTCCTCTCCATTAAGATGTCTCCCACGATCTTGAAATTTGTTGCATTATCTGTGATAACCAGAACACCACTTTCCTCCCCAATTTATTCAACAACATCACCCAACATCTTTTCAATCTTATGAGATGTTTTAGAAATTTCATATGCATCAACAAGTTAAAATGGTACATTTAGAACTATTAACCAAGAAAAACACTAATATCCTCCTTCTTGTATCCATATATCCACCTGTCACCGTTGTGAACCTATATTTTTCTGTGATGCTTTGTGCTCCTCAACCGTTTGAGTAGTTTTCTCAACTCACTTCTTCAAATATTTCACATGATGTGACTGGTTTAAATCTAGGGCCATGTTAGACAACGAGATCAGATCAATCATTTTCTTAAATTGTGCGTTGTTGGCAGCGGCATTAATAGGGATATCATTGTTGTAGAAAGATAAATAAATTGCATTGTATGCTTCTTCAGAATGTTCTTGAATATATGAAGTAATACATATCACTCGCCTTCAATTCTCATCTCTTTTTGAAACCCATTGTTATTCGATTGGTTTTATATGTTAAACACAACCCACATTTCTTTTCAGATATCATTGCTCACACTTTTCCATGGTGCCACGTTTTTGTTCATTGTTGCTAAGTGATATTTCAAACGCTAAACACCTCCCGTAAATACCTTCTCAGAACACTTGCACTGAATTATTCTATTATCTTCACTCATGGGCGGACCATGCTGCAACCCAACATCATTTCGTTGTCCAGGAACCTTTTTTCACTCTAGACCCACTTGCCTTAAGGAAGAAGCTCAGGAAACATACAATCAGTCGAATAAAAATAAGGCAAAAATCCAAAAACTACAACTTTCAACAGCTATTATTTGGGACAAAAAAAAAAAACAATACTTACTCGTAAGTAAAACCGTTGCAACCTTAAGTGTCCAACCAGTTTGCATGGTGCTTGAGGCTTCGTAGGTCAGTGACACATTGTAAGTCACAACTTTTAAATCAACTTTGCTTCTCTCTCACCCAATACTATGAACATGGTTAAAAAAATCATTGAAGACAAGGCACTATACGATATTCTTTCTATCACTATGTTCACTATAGAGATCTTTTCAAAAATAATATTTGATCAACACAAGATGCTCACATTGATTAAACTAAGGGTACCCCTTAATTTTTATTTTTAAATTTTTCAAAAAGAAGGGCATTTTTTCCTGTTAAATTGACGACACGTGTTTATAAATAAGTAATAATATATTTTGAAGAAAACAACAACTTTGCTGACAATAACCAATTTTTTGGTTGTTTTGTTAGAAGAGTCCTCATCTGTTTGGAATATTAACAAAGATAAAGAAGAAGGAAGAGAAGATAAGCTCAATTGAGTAATAAAGATTCAAATGACTCGATGAATTCTTAGAAGGATTCTAATCAACAGTTTTTTGGATTGGTTTTGAAAATAATAATAAAAAAACTAGTAAATTATTATCAATTTTTATGTTTTAATGTAATAATTTTTTATAACTACACAAACTAAGAGTAAAAAATGATTCTTTTTGAATTAGCTAAATCCGCTACTTTAAAGTCTTAAAAAATATTTCCTTCAAATTCATACAGTAGGAATCAATAAACAAAAGGACATGATGTCTTTGTATTCATTACCCCGAGCTATTCTTTTGAAATTGTTTCAATAATCATATTGCCATTCTAAATTTACCTCTAAAATAAGCTTTAAAAGCTATGCAACTTCAAAATGAATGAATTTTTGTCTCTCTAATCTCCAATTTATCAATTAATTCTTCACAGCGGAATGTATAACAACGTAATAGATACAAAAAAAACACTTTGTAACTGCCACATTTTGATGTCACTGTAATCGGATGAAATTTTTCTGACGACTTTTTTCCAACAATTTTTTTTAAAAACTAAAATAAGAAAGAACACCATAAAAATTGTCCAACCATTTGTGTCCAATATAATAATATTTTTAGAAAAAGGAAAATCAGTCCATTTTATATTTTAAAAGCTAGAGGCAACATTTGTGTCCATTTTCGTAATTGTAATTTCCATTTTCCAACATTAATGTAATTTAACATTATTTTTAAACTTTATCTCATCATAAATTTCTTTAAACAAGTGAAAAACATATTGAGACCATTAATAGAAAAGGGTGGGAGTATAGAAAAAGGGAGGGAGTATATATAACGAAAGACAGAAGAAAATGAAATGGTAGCACGTCAGCGTCACTGACTCGCCTGACGAGGCAACAAAAGCCACCGCTGTCCGCTTCCCCACCCCCTCCTCCTCATATCTTTTGAATTTTTCTGCAGTTTCCCCATTTTCGTTTATTTCTATTGCTCTCTTGCTTTCATTTTTTTCTGGGCAAATTTCCAGCCTCATACGCAAATCAGGCAAACAAACGCGCCTCGCACCAGACAGACGTAAATCCCAAAAATCATTTCCTTTACTGCTCCCTCCACTACCACACTACTGCGACTCTCTTTCAACCCACAAAAAAGAAAAGCAAAAGCTACTCTGACAGGTGACAACTATTTCCAACTCGCCGGTAATGTTGTCGGCTTTCTCTGCTCCGGCCTCTCGTCGCCCACACCGGTAGCACCACACTTTTCTGGGTTTTGCGTTTCACCTGCTCATCATGCGCGAAACCGATGCCAGCTTTTGCGCCGGCGGTGTCGCCAAGAAGACTAAACCCGGTGATTTTGTAGCTCAGGGAGAAGAAAGAGGCGATGTGTTCATCCTCCCGCCGTTTATGGCGGTGAGTGGGGAACCCGCCGCCGCCACTACTACTGCCGAGCAGGTTCTGCCCAACGGAGATCTGTACACTGGTACATTCATGGGAAACCGGCCGCATGGGACCGGGAAGTATCTCTGGTCTGACGGGTGTATGTATGAAGGGCAGTGGAGGAGAGGAACGGCGAGTGGGAAGGGGAAGTTCTCGTGGCCGTCCGGAGCTACCTATGAAGGGGAGTTTAGGGCTGGGAGTATGGAAGGTCAGGGGACTTTCATCGGAGCCGACGGCGACACCTACCGCGGCTGGTGGTTGGCGGATCGGAAACACGGCTTCGGGGAGAAGCGGTACGCGAACGGCGACTTGTATGTGGGGTCGTGGAAGTGTAATTTTCAGGACGGTGAAGGGAGGTACGTTTGGAGCAACGGGAATGAGTACGTCGGGGAATGGAAGAACGGGGTCATGTCCGGCAAAGGGGTTCTGATTTGGGCGAACGGGAAAAGGTATGAAGGGGATTGGGAGAACGGAATCCCCAAAGGAAACGGCGTTTTCACTTGGCCGGACGGGAGGATCTCTTACGCCAGTGGGGATAACAACTCCTCCTCTCAAGATTTCAGCAGCTGCAATGGGGCCCACAACCGGAGAGGGTCGTCTGCCAGCGGGGCTAATGTCAGTGACCGGAATCCGAACGTTCCTAGGATTTGCATATGGGAATCCGAGGGTGAAGCTGGGGACATCACTTGTGATATCGTGGACACCGTGGAGGCCTCGTCCATGTATCTTCAAAGGAATGAGGATGAAGGGAGCAGTGAAAGCTCAGAGGGAGATTTCAGCCTTGATTTACAAAAGAGCCCCTGTCGATCAGAGGGTGTGGAAATGAAGAAACCAGGGCAACCAATATCGAAGGGGCATAAGAATTATGATTTGGTTGTCAGTCTTCAGCTTGGTATAAGGTAAAATTATATAGATAAATACTCAATGCCTTGTTATCAGCAGTCAATCAAAGGTTATTTATGTCTGCAATGAATTGAAACAAACAGGTACTCAGTAGAAAGGCATGGTTCGATAATGCGAGAATTAAAGAGTGCAGATTTTGATCCATATGAGAAGTTCTGGACTAGGTTTCCACCAGAGGGATCCAAATGCACTCCGGCCCATCATGCTCCAGATTTCAAATGGAAGGATTACTGCCCAGTTGTTTTCAAGTACGTTTTTAAATTTTAAGGAATTTTATGCTTTGTCCTGTTTTTTAATATCTGGTTATATGGCATTTATGTAAGTAGGCGATCACATAGAGTGATGATGTATTCTTTTTTGCTATTGTTGTTCCTAGACGGCTTAGGGATCTCTTTGGAATCAATTCAGCTGAATATGTGACAGCTCTATGTTCAAATGATGCACTTAGAGAACTCTCTTCCCCTGGAAAGAGTGGGAGTGTCTTCTATCTAACTCAGGATGATCAGTTCATCATTAAGACCGTGAAGAAATCGGAAGTCAAGGTTAGTAAAACCTGGCTTCTTGATGAGAACACTTTTTGAGTATATTTCATTTTTATTTTCCAGAATAATTGAATATTTTCTTCCAGTTTTGCACTTCTTTTAATTTTCATGAAGGATCTCTTCATTTTATCTTGCCATTATATATACATACTATACTTATTAATTGAGTTTCTTAATCTGTGTGGGTGAACCTTGAATGCCAGACATGCAATTCTTTGTTGTTACAGGTGCTGATTAGAATGTTAGCAAGTTATAACAGACATGTTTGCCAGTACAAAAACTCATTGGTGACGAGGTTCTTTGGCGCCCACTGTGTTAAACCTGTTGGAGGTCAGAAGGTATGTTTTTCAAATTGGCATTAATTATAATTCATTAATATGGTGTTTGGGTTAGGAGGGGGTCTTATTCTTGCATTCAAACTAGTTTTTTTCTGTGAACTTACTCCTTACAGTTTTAACATATTGAAAATGGAATGTCAGACCCGTTTCATTGTAATGGGCAATATGTTCTACTCAAAGTATGGTATCCATAGACGATTTGATGTAAAGGGGTCCTCCTATGGACGGTCAACCGATAAGCCTGAAGGGCAGGTTGATGAGACAACCACTTTGAAGGACCTTGATCTCAATCTTGTCTTTCACCTTCAAAGATCCCGGTTTGAAAAGCTTATTAGGTAAACTGAATAAATGCTCGTCATTAGTAACAACAAACATTTCTGTTTGTTTCGATCTTTTTTTTTTTTAATAATTAATTAATTGTCTAGTTTTCCTACACAGGCAAGTCAACAAAGATTGCCAATTCTTGGAAGCTGAGAACATAATGGATTACAGCCTCTTGATCGGTGTTCATTTTTGCAGTAACTTCAACCGTAATGGTACAAATGGTGGATTGTCTCCTGATGATAATTTTGGTAGGTTCATTTTTTGTTTTTGTTAAATTACCTGCTATCCAGTATTATACGGAGTATTGTTTATCAGAATAACCTAAATGTATTCATAAGAAAATGTTGTTCTGTGGATATATACAGAGAAGAGAGGAGCTCGAGAATATTCAGTGTGTGACTCAATGATGCCACAAGAGGAGGAGCTGATAATGGACGCAGAGTATGTTGCTTCTCTCTTTCTTCTTTTCCTTTTATACTTTTTTAATTTGTTGACATATAGTCCATAATCCATGTGAACTCTTGCTTGAAGAGGTGCATCATTTGATTCCTATATCTAATGAAGTTTTTACTGGTAGATGGTAAAAGCAAAATTAGTTAAAGAACACTTAGCAATGGAACATTAGTTATTATAGTTTGATTAATACCTGTTATTCAGTCAATTATTATTGTTGGATTTTAACAGGCCAGATCCATGCAAAAACCTTTAGAAGCTTATCGTGATAACTGATAAGTAGGAAGTTGATGTTAATAGCAGATTACTATGGAGTATTAATGTTGTTGTTTTTATCATTACTTTATTGTTAATTTGTTATTTGTTATTATTATTATTATTATTATTATTATTATTATTATTATTATTATTATTATTATTATTATTATTATTATTATTATTATTATTATTATTATTATTATTATTATTATTATTATTATTATTATTATTATTATTATTATTATTATTATTATTATTATTATTATTATTATTATTATTATTATTATTATTATTATTATTATTATTATTATTATTATTATTATTATTATTATTATTATTATTATTATTATTATTATTATTATTATTATTCATTTTTATTCATGTGCAAATTCCGGGCTACCCGAAGGCCGAAGCTCGAATTTGGAGTGGGCTAGAAAAATATTCATTTATATACGAAGTAAATTTTCATACTATTTTTTTACATGAAAAAAAAGTGGCAAAACTTGCATGGGTTGGGCCCCATTGGTCTTGCTAGCTTTACCATTATTTTTATTCATGGCTGTTAGAGTAGTTCATTAGTGAGCAAGTAAGGCACTTCATTTGTTGCATAAAACCCTCTTTATACAAAAAATGAAAAATACTTCGTAGTATTCATACAAACAATAATAGTTGGTAACATGATTGTCCAATTGTTACAAAAAGCGTTATCATAAGAAAAAAAATCCATTAATATTACCCTTTAAAATGTGGTGTACACAAATATTACTTGGTAACTTTTAGTGACTATAGTTGTGTTCAAAGTTACATCGTAGTAACTTACTATGATATAAATTTGAACACAATTATAGTCGCTAATAGTTACTAAGTAATATTAATGTTTATGATTTTTATTACTACTCCCTCCGTCCCATTTTTACCCGTCTTACTTTCCTTTTTGGATTGTCCCAAAATAAGTGTCATCTTTCCATTTTTGGAAAGAAATATGTGGTTCACAACATGTAACTTTAGAGTTTTTTCCACTTTTAGTCCTCCGACTATTATGTCATTGACATTTTTGGTACTCGACTTTGATTTTTTTCATTTTTAGTCCTTGACTATTACGCTAGAGACACTTTTGGTACCCGTCTTTAAAAATTTCCATATTTAGTCCTTCACCTTTCATAAAAGTGACACTTTTGGTCCTTCAACTATTATAATAGTGACTTTTTCAGTCCTCCACTTATTGTGTCAAAATCATAATGGGAGGACTAAAAGTGTCAATTTGACAATACTCAGGGACTAAATGTGGGAAACCTTGAAGTCGGGGACCAAAAGTGTCGTTGACATAATAGTCGAGGGACCAAAAATGGCAAAAACTCTGTAACTTTACTATACTCAAATCTCAACCACAACTTTTACCTTTTTAACCACTTTATTAAAAATTGTGCCAAAACCAAAGGAGACATATAAAATGGGACGGAGTTAGTAATATTTAAGGAAAACCCCCTGATTATAATTGTGTCCCAGAATGAGAGCTGCATTTGGCCTTGGCTTGTAACGGTCCATCCAAGGGTTAACATATGGGTTTGTTCCTGGACTTGATGGGCTCAACCTATGGGTGGACATTCCTGTTTGAGTTTTTGACTTTCTGGTATAAAACGGGTTTGAGAAAGTATTGCCAATTAAACCAAACTTACTTTGGTTCAATTCTGTTCAATTTGGAGTTTTTTTTTAATGGTATTGGACTTCTATAGGTTTTTCCTATTCATATTAGTTCGGTTTAATATGATTTGGAGAAACATTATCAACCTAAAACTGAGTTACATACTTACATATTGTTTGGTTTTGGTTAGGGTTAATTCCATTTAGTCAATCTGAACTTTTATGTCCACCCCTGATTGAACCCATCCATTATTGGTGCTGTAATGTCATTGTGTCTCAAGTTGAGCCATAGGCTGTGGCTGACTAGGAATAACACAAATTTTGTTTTCTTAAACAACTGTTGCATGTTTGGTCTGCTTTTCTAGATAACAGTAAACCATGATTGATTTGAAGTACCAGAAGTAAGCCAGTAACTCATAGGCTAAGACCGTGTTTGGTCATGGCTATTTGGCTGAATTTGCTAATTTTTTAGAAAAAGGGTTTGGACTTTGGTAACACCCATTTAACCCATTAATCAAGTCCAAAGCTAATTTATTGAGCTGGTAAGCATAATAAGGCATGGCTACCAAACGAAGCCTAAATCTGATAAATACTTCCGTTAACTTTAACAATCATCTTGACACTTCCTCAGGCAGACACCACACACTGGTTTAGGTTCAAATCTTCCAGCAAAGGCAGTACACATGCCTCGAATGGATCACGATCCGGGCAGCAAAACGTTTGGACAACAGGGTAGTAAGGAAACATCAAATGTGATTCTTTACTTAGGCATAATAGACATTCTTCAAGACTATGACATCAGCAAGAAGCTTGAACACGCATACAAGTCGTTCCAAGTAGATTCCACCTCCATCTCCGCTGTTGACCCAAAGCTCTACTCCAAAAGATTCCGTTATTTCATCAGTAGTATCTTTTCAGAGGATGAAGAGGATGATAAGTCATCATAAACAAGAATGGAAATTAAGGGGATGAAGAATAAAGCAAACAATGCTGTCATCAGAACAAAAACACAAGCACGAAGACCTATTGAATGGCGCTTAGCTTTACGGAAAAGCAGGCGGTCGGATGGTTGGATGGGAAGACAAACAGCTCATTTGATTGGGGGAGGGGGGTGTTGAGGCAAATTTGTGAAAAGATCATTTGTTTATTTAAATAGTATGCTATATTGAGGCATGGGGAAGGTGAGTGTGTTTATTCCCAACACAATGGTGTTTCTGGATAATAGATGATGAAGAAGAAATTTTGTTTTAGTTGTACAGTAAAAAAAGCTTTGGGTGTGTAGAAAGAGAGGTGGCATTGGTTTTTTTTTTATGTATTTGAAAAAATGGTAAAAATTCAGGGGCTATTTGCAAAATTCAAATGGTGGATAAAGGACTGATGGAAAAGCATGGTGAAAAATGATGCGTGGTCAATTGGAGCTTGGAGCATGGTGAAAAATGATGCGTGGCGAAAAATTCTACAACGTTGTCTGTTGGAGCTTGGTTGGGAGGGGAGAAATAGGAAAAAGGATTTGGGGTCAAAAAAGAAAAATCATACATAGTATAAATTTGGGCTCAAAAATCTTGTAAAATCCATATAAATTTGAAAACTAATGTAACATTAATATAAAAATAGCGTAAATGAAAAAATGGATAAATAATTTAAAAAAGTTTAAAAAATCAGAAACTGAAAAAACAAAGTGAAAATGTAAAAAAATTAAATAGAAAATGTAATAATCTTTTAAATAGATGTAGAATATACAAATAATTTCAAAATTTCAAAAATATTGGCATTGACATTTTAAAGTTTTCGAGATCAAGTGGGGTTGTTATCATATGTGATGGACTAAATGAAAAATAAAAGAATAAGAATTCTGTTGAAATTTATGAAGTTCTGGCGGAAGTGGTTGCATTGACTAATTATATTGAATTATGAAAAATTTATATTTAAAATTTTTTTAATTAATAAAATAAGAAAAAAATATATGAAAAATGGCTAAAATGATCATCTATAGTAACTTCAGTCAATACAGCCAGAAAATTAACTTCAACTTTACTTCTTATTACACAATTCAACGTGCGAAATCAAAAGTTATGTGTTTGATGAAAAAGTTGGTTGATAAGCCTGATAAACCAAAAAACAGTGTCACCAACGGGCTTATAGTTTATCATACTCCTCCTGTCCCGAAAAGGTTAGCCAAATTTCCTTTTTTGTTGGATGTCCAAAAAAGATTTGTCATTTCCATTTAAAGTAAGGAATATGTGACTAAAGTTAATTCGGCACAAATTTATTATTTAACGTGAAAGTCAACTTTGGCCAACCTTTTCGGGACGGATGGAATATTTGAAAGGACTAAAAACATACTCCACAATGCAAGACAGTGTCAAAGAATGTTTAAACAGTGTCAAATGGTGTACAAACAGTGTCAAACAGTGCACTCCACAGTAAAGTCAAATTTATTTTCTTAAAACTTGTGAAGTCAAACACAGAAATTAATTGGGGGAGGTAGGGGAAGTATTTTAAAATATCATGCCAACGGAGACAAATTGTTACGGAGCTAGACATTTGCTTTCAAAAGCTGTCATAATCCGATCAAATTCTCATAACGTATTTGTGAACAAAACAAAAAGATCAAAACACACGAAATTTCGAAGAAGAAAACCAAAACATTATCTGATATTACAAATTTACAACCCTTGTTTAGAATCGTGTTGAATTAATAACCAATCTTGTCAAAATATACAGTATTTGTCGTGTGTGGGAGACAAACAAAATTCAAAGTCAAAAAGTGCGATGATGAGAAAAAAACAGGCCGCCGGCTTTGTAATAAACCAGCATCAATAAATGATCAAACAACATTGCATTCACACATGCGTTTTTCCTATGTTCAAGTTAAAATCATGTTCGCTAGTGTTTTTTATGTTTTATTAGAACTGCGTGGGAGGTCTAGTGAAAAACTAGAAATATTTAGACATAATGTGTGTAAAAATGGAGGGATGCCGTACATAATAAGAGAAATAAGTCACAAAAATAAAAAAGGTAAAAAATACACATGATATGTGAATATTTCAGACATAAAATTTAGGGAAAAGATGATAAAAGATAACTATATTTTACGCGTATATATGCATGTATGGAGTAATAAAAATGTTATAAATGAAACAATATGAGGAAAATAATTTAAATGTCCTAAACCTTGAAGGAGGGTGAAATAAGTAACTCACACTTGTATATTTAATTTAATATCTCTCGAACGATATATAAAAAATTATCATAACACCATGACCATATTGTTTTCACAAAAGTAAATTTAAGTTGTTAAGTACACAATTTAAAATATTTAGCATTCGTGAGTATACAATTAACATTATAAATCTCCAATGTTGTCATGAATCCTTTTGTTGGATTATCTAAACTACTATCTAAATGATGAATTATCAATTTAAGCCTATTTTTTTTTTCAAAAAAGAACAAAAAACAAATCCCCACTGTGAAATAAATAATATTACCCTAGTCTATATAATTGCAAGGATTTTAATTTGCTATTCTTCGTTGTACAACTTTCATTAATAATATACTTAATTTAATTGACTTTACATTATTCATACACTCTATTGTGACTATTTTATTCATTGATGTACTACGTATTAAACAATTTTTTTTACAAAAAAGTAATAAAACATTATAAAATTTGTCCTAGGTTAAGATTTTAAAATAGGGAAAAGGACACTGATATTAGCATTAAGAGGTCCGGTTCCACAAAAGTGAGTTCAATTCAAAAAAAGACAAAAACGTGACCGAACGGATGAAAAAATTGGAAACACTCACACGGCTCACTCGTAAACACCATCAACTCACACTTACACGTGGCATATACTTCGTAGTTCGTACTGCGTTAAGAATGCTTAATTCAATTTAAGAATGCACTGTACTGCTCTCTTTTTAATTTAATAATATTTCTAATTTTCAATGCAATCTGTAACTATTCACCACACAAAAAGTCTATAGAATTAATGTTTTTTATTTTAATTTTATTTCTGAAAAAGAAATTCGGAAATGAAATTTGTGTGACAATTATCGGGGTGATCACCATCCCAGTTACAACTAGCGTTCCACGTCATTATCCTAGTTACAACCACAGTAGTGAGTAGTGACACTGTCTCAATTACTTCCGCTCCAGTGACATCATCTCAATTATTACCGCTACAGTGACTATCGTTTCATTTACCACCAACGTAGAAGACATCGTCTCAGTTACTACCACTCCATTGATCGCCGTCTCAGTTATTTACTTTTCTCGTTACCGTCATGCTTCATCATAAATACTACAGTCCAATGACATCGTCTCAGTGACATCGCCTCAATTACCATCGCTCCAGTGATCACTGTCCCAGTTAGTAGCTAGCGTTCCGGTGACACCGTCCATCTCAGTTACTACCTCTCCAGTGACCATCGTCTTATTTACTACTTCTACAGTTACCGTCGGAAAACATGTCACTGGGACCGTTTCCGGTTCGGTGAAATTGTCGCCACCAACATTGTGACCGATCACCCGACTCCCACACTCGCACTCAGCCCCGAACACACCCCAACAATGACCCGTTGACAACCGCTGCCTTACCCCGCCCCTCCCCAACCCACCAGCCCCCTCCCCACCCTCCCCCCAGTCCCGTCCCAAAGTTCCCCTGCCCCAGCCCTTGTCCCAAATCCCGGCCCAAGCCATCGCAATACCACCTCCCAACCTCAAAGCTAGCTGCCGTAATCTAGATCTAGATCACCCGGCCGCACTGCGTAGGGAGAAGACGGGAGCGCGGACGGCAAAGACTAGGGCGAGGGCGGCGCCGGCGGCGATCCCTCTGCTCTGTCCGTGGATGCGACGGAGACGGCCTGGGGAGTGGTCTCCTCTGCTCCTACGACAGCCTTTGGAGATGTCTGCTCATGCGACAGGCTATGGCGTTCCTTGGTTGATGAATGATGATGTTGGCCTGACTTCAGAGACGAAAACAAAATAATGGGCTGGGATGGAAGTAGCGGGCCGGATAAGTCAGATATTTGGAAAATAAGAAAAATAGTCAATTTTTTGTATTTCACTAACCTATTAGTCATATACGAGTCTTTACTTTAAAATGGGACTTCTTGAGCTCTATGACTTTTACTAAAAGTCATTATTAATAGTCATTTGCAAATATCAAATCAAAAGTGTTAGCAATACCATTTTTGAGCTCAAAGTCCCAAACATATCCCACTATTCTACCCATCAATTTCTTCCAAGCCATAGTGAAGCCTAGGGGCGGAGTCAGAGCATTGAGCCGCCGGATCGGACCAGTACAAAGAATATTTTGAAAAAAATACATTAACTTTTTCACCTTAAAAATATAGACATTTTTAAAATTTGGGCTGAACCGGGATCAAGGTTGGCCCCTCCCTAGCTACGCCCTTGGTGAAGCCCGCGTATCCCCCATCTTCCATGGACGTATCTCGGCTGCCTTGACCTTGTGTATGCAGCTAACCACACGCCATGCATCCACGTAGAGTAGGGGTGGACTCGGGCCGGTTCGGACCCAATTTGGGCCTAGGCCCGGCCGGGCCTCGGTTCAGGAAAGGGGAGGCCCGGAACCGGCCCGGATAACCCCTGGGTCCGGGTCAGGCCGGGCCGGGCCTCGGTTCAATTTTTTTTTGCCTTTTCCTAATTAACCCCTAACCCCCCACCCCTAAACCATCTCAAATGACCCAAAATACCCAGCCCAACCCAAAGTCCCAAAAACTTAAAAAAATTCAAAAAAAATAAAAGAAAAATAAAATAAAATGGCACGGACCAGGCCCGAACCGGCCGGTCCGGTTCACGTTTTGAGGGGCCCGAGCTCGGACCGGAACCCCAACGGGTCGGGCCTACCCGAACCGGTCACTGACCGGGCCACCGGGCCGGAACAGTGCCGGTTCAGGCCGGTTCCGGGTCGGGCCACCCGGCCCGAGTCCTGGCCTAACGACTAACGTAGAGTGTTCGGGTTGTGTGTAGGGCGCATCCTACTCTGACATATGATTTCTCCCCAGGTTTTTCGCGTAAGCGCTTCATGGAGATTATTTTTGTTTAAAATTAATTTAATACGGAGTACTTGATACTTGCGGCATTGCAATAAATTTTTTGATTTTGCACTTGGGAAAAGTGTTTCTGGAATTAGTTAGATTTGATTAGTATATTATGTATTCGTGTATTTTTGTATGTTGAATTTTGCAATACTATGTGAATGCGGATGTAAAAACATCAAAACACACAAATCTTTTTGTAAAGAAAATGAGAAGTAATTTTCAAACATGCATCCCAAAAATGACGGCAATGAGAAACATATATATTACCTCAAAGTATCACACGTTCGCTCATTGTAGCATACTATCGTATTATATATAATCACTCATATATTACTGTTTCACTACCTATGAAACAGTAATATATGAAAAGGATCTTGATTTTTATAATGAAAAGGATCTTGATTTTTATAAAATAGAAACATATGTTTATACTAATGAAAAGGATCTTGATTTTTATAAAATAGAAACATATGTTTATACTACGTAGAAACATACAGCATAATCTAAGATAATAGGAAAAATATTAAACAAATATTGAAAAGTGAATATGTCTATTGGGAATAGATATCTTGTGATCTCTTTACTCCAAATTATTACTACCTCCGTCCACTAACATTGGTTATGAGGAGGTGGTGCAGATACAAGAAAAGCAAGTTTATGTGATTGATATTAAATATTTGAATTGATAAAATGAGAATAAAGTAAGAATGATTTAAAACTGCACAAATTTTACCAAATTTTATACTCTTGTCTCATTGGACTTTTTCAACTTTCGTTCTAATGAAAAGGATCTTGATTTTTATAAAATAGAAACAAGCTTAACTAGCTTAACTGAAGTTGTTCAAACATGTCTAGTCCCAAAAACTTTCCTACTTTCATGTTAAAGAAATGAATATGTGACTTTGTTCATTTAGCTCTCATATATCTACGTACTACACAAACTTTAATCACACAGATTTTACTTTTTCTAATTACACACTCAATATGAAGTTAACAAAGTTGAGTGAGACGGAAGTAATATGAGACAATTTTAGTGAGACGAATCGAAAAGTAAAAATGAGACGATCTTAACAGGACAGTGATAAATTTGTTTATTATAATGACTTTGACGAGCCCAGTAATGGAATGTGGGCTATGGGAATAAAATTAGATGTTTATTATATTTTATGAATAACACATTGAAATGCATGACTTTACCCAATTGTTTCATACGGAGTATGTGTTTTTAAGTTTATTTTGTGAATATGAAACAAACCAACACAAATGATACTCCGTAATAGTTATTTCAACTCTTACTAAGGGACTGTTTACTTTTTTCTTCATTAAATTCTGAATGGATTAAGACGTCTGTCTGGATTAAGTGACACAAAGATAACAAGTTTTTTTACTATAGATGCTGAATGAGATGTCTGAATTATATTTAATGACCAAATAACCCTTCCGTCTAGAACAAGTGCTGGATTTATATTTCCTTTTCTTTTTGTTTTTTGGAATCGCCACCATGTTCCATACCTAAAGAATGAAATGAGTATGCCTAAAAACATCAAAAAAGTGAAGGTCTTACCGATCCATCATATCATGCACGCACACGAAAATTGGCAACATGTTATATAACAAACAAACTAAAACTAGACTGCTGCAAACATGGATGCTAAAGCTTAACAAAGAAAACTGATTTACAGAAGGCAATCACAATTTCACAGCTCAATTACGGAAATTTTAGCTAATTACGAAGTATATAATATAATCAATTTACTAGCAAATTTGAAAAATAAACTGAACAAGAAGAGAACAATTAGATTTAGAATAAGAGCAAATACATGGATGAAGCCGATAAGGAGCTTCTTTCACGATAGATCGCACACAGTTACAGACAATCACCAAGGGCTTGGCCGCTTGGGTAGTTGGGTATTGTCAATGTTAGAGAAACGATGGAATATACAGAGGGGGATAGAACCGAGATAGCCTATACACGAAGTGTCTGAATGGTAAGGAGTATAGAAATTCTGCTGAACGATCAAGTAAGAATATGTCTGACCGAATAAGTCAAGTTCCAAATTAAGTCCCAAGCAAATGCTGATATGTAAATGGGGCCTAAGCAACCCTTCAAGACTTGAACACATTGAGACCCAACTTGACCTCATTCAAATACACTCCACAACAAATTACGATATTATTATTACAACATACATAGACACGGTTTCTATAACTCGGTTTAGTTATAGAAACCATCAATTCACCTTTGAAACAACACAAAAAATGGCTTACATATTTTACTTCAATCAAATTCTAGACCCACGAATGTCAATACCAATTACGCTTAACTCTTCACAAGTAAAACAACTTAGGGGCTTTTCCCATTCCAAGAGAATATCAGAGGAGCTTATGACTACTCTGCAAGATACAACATTCTTGTCAAAAATAACAATGGAACAATTTTCATAAATGCCTTCCCGTGGCGGAAGATTCAACAAGTGCGACTTTGGGGCAGATAACCTACACTTCTTAGCATCACTGGTTACAAAAAATCTTTCTTGGTCTCCGACATTCAAGAAAAGCCGATGGTGGCGTCCCAAGAGCTCTGACACGTAATTCATGTCTCCTTTAGAAAGAGCATAACGGACACGAGTGGAAGAAACCAGTCCCACGTCGTTCGGGTCATAGAAATTTAAGTGCTTTGGATCTTGATTCTTGTCCATAACTGAACTAATTATACAAGATTTCACACCATATTCATCACACAGCCTTACAAGGTCTGATGCATCGCCAGAAGCCTTGTATCCAAACCGGTAGTTTTCTCCTATATCAGATCACAAATTCATATTAAGCTCCAGTAGTTCCCTCCTTTGATACACAATGCATTTGAAATCCTTTGATACACAATGCATTTGAAAGATTTGGGCACATAAATTAACGCGTGAAACTAAATGACCATATTAGCCTCGCTGAACTATGTCTATTTTTCTTAGAAGCTGAAAGTATATTCATCCGTTTTCAAATAGTGGTTGGTTAACTAAAAGAAATAATGATAGGACTACTACTCCATACTAGATTAATATGACTGAAAAAGAATGCCTTAGTTTAGGTCAGGAAAGTAACTAAATGTATTGTGCTCGCAAATAAATGTTCATTAAGCCATCCAATAAAGTAGAAGTACATCATAGTAAAATTACCAATGTACCCTAAAAATGTGTGCTAGTCCATTAGCTAAAAAAGTATATAAAAAAACAAGACTTTCGTTTGTTTTTTTTTGGGTCAAAAGACTCAAAACTAAAACATCAAGCCAGGCGTACCCAACTAAACTTCACACTTGTCTTTTCAAGTCAAAATCCATAAACTTTGACCATTAATTTGTATCAACAACATCCGGTCTTACTCCCCAAAGAGTTTGAGGCCAGTTAACATGAATTGACATCTGATACCAATTCATTTTTGTGTAAATAATAGTATTATATAAAACTGTTGGTGAAGGTACTCCTGATCAAATTGCTTAAATATTCACATGTTTTTGAAATATTAATCCATTATGCTATTTACTATTCTATAGTATATAAATGATAATGGCCAAAGATGAACATCAAAGACCATGATACTAAGTGAAGTTTATTTGGGATTGAGGGAGTAAATCTTACATAAGTGCAACAACTGCCTATAATGTACCTGCCACCACACCATGCACACCAAGGTCTTTTGACAACTTCTTAACAAAGTGGCGAGGAGTGAAGTTCCTAACTTTTGAAAATTCAATTTGAAATTCTCTGGGAATCATTTGACCACAATAGGGAGCCCACGACGAGAGAACTCTTTTGCGGTCACATTTGGCAACAATAGGAGCCCTGTAAATACACATTTACACAATATCTTGTTTAGCATTTGAGAAATGTGCAGAACTACAGAACAACTGTCAACCTACTGTATGATAGATCTAAAATTCTCAACTCCACACCCTAAAAACATAAATTTAGTAAAACAACCATATAAATTATCAATATATAATAGGATTAGAGGAAGTGGTCCAGCTTAAGTGGTCGCTGACTAACTCTCCCATACGGGAGGTCTCGATTTCGAAACTCCATGAAGGGAGTTTCGGCCATCCCTGTTTACCCTAGGTTCGCCCCCAACCCCCCCCCCTCCCGACCCTCCCTGGGGTGAAAAAAATTATAACAGGATTTCATGACTTTGAACAGTTGTCCATGCCCAAATCCAAGTGTACATTGCTAACAATTAAAAAGATGTACCTAAGCAAAACAAGACCTCTTTTTTTACTAGACCAGTAGTACATTATTATATATTTATAGATTTCGAGAGGTTTTTTAATACGTCAAACACACTTTCAAGGATGGAAGATATTGGGTATACAAAAATCCTTCACCTTTTGTCATACTCCCAAACCTAAAACTTACAAACCAAAACGTAAAATTAATGAAAAAATCACCATCTTAGGGAAAACACTGGATGAAGTCAGAAAGAGAGTTGTTCTTACTATCCACTTATTTACCACTTATATATGAAAGGTTCCACTAAATCACATGACAACACAGAGACACGTTACCTAGATTCCCAACCAAGTACCTCGGCCATTCCAATAAATGAGAGTAGAAATGGAGCTCCTATTTTCGCTGCTTGAATTGCAAGCTCTCTGTGACCAATGTGAAGTGCATCAAACTTACCCAAAGCCACAACCCCGCCTATTAAAGCAAAAACACCAACACCAATTACAATGTTGGTGTGTATATAAGTTAGTCCCATTTACATGTAAATGTGGTATATATGTAACACTGAAAACCAGACAAAAAAAACCATGCACTTGACCAAATTTAAAACAAATCTGTATTACACACACCCATTATAGAATATTGATGGGAACAGAAAACCAGAAATATATAGATGTGTTTTTTTCATTGGATTAGTTTAATGATGACGATACTGCTAAAAACATAATGACAATAAAGTATAATTGAACGTGAAAGATCTTGAACAAACCTGCAAGAATGGATAATCTTTCTGGTGGATGCTCATTTCCATCTTGAGATTGACTTAATATGAAAACATGAATGGAAAGATTGAATTATTGGAATTATTCACCAATTAAAACTGAGGTTAAATGCTCAAGTTCAACACATAGACTGAGGAGTTAGATCAAGACAAAACAGCTTTATCCTTTCTTACACTATCTGTAACCACAAACACACACAAAGCCGCAGAGCTATCTCCATCATATAATATTCTCGTCCCACTCAATTCAAAGTAAAGATGAAAGGATTGAAATTTGTCTTTTTAAAATTAGAGTTGAAGACATTTCCTTTAAGCTTCCATGAAAAACTAGAATATGTACTTATGTTTCCTTGTAATACCTCCAACGCATGATATAACAGGCTTTACTTTAAGGTAAAATAAAATAAATTTATTGAGCTCCATTCCTGTTTTATACCAAAAAGGCCACCTATATAAATCGTTGAAGTATTTGATCCCACTCTGCTGCCATTATTAGCTAAACACTTCTTAATCAACCTAATTTGAAAATAATTCAAAAATATACATACCAGCCATCCCTGTCACCACTGAATAAGAGTAGGATAACATTTATTATTTTCATAAATTATGCTAGTAATAAATAAGAAATAAAGGACATATAATTTGTACCTTAAAGAATCAGATAGCAAGGATCTTTGGCTATGTACAGATTTAGGTTGCATAGATTTGAAGTACAAAACTCCCAACTCATTAACTTTATTATCAAACCCGCTGCAGGAAGAATTCTTATTACTGCAGTGGAGCAATGATGGGTTCCAACCAATCATGGGTCGTTGAAGGATTCCAAAAAAGGAACCCATAATAACCTACCAAATCTACTTTCATACACTTTACAGAGATCCTACAAAAAAATACAACGCAATGATTTCTCATGAAAAAATAGTTTGTGAATAAAAGAACCCACATTTATAACATCAGAAAAAAGCACCAAAATCCTAAACCTGTTTACATCCTGGTTCACAAAGTAATGTACACCCCAGTGCATTAAATATCATTGCGAAATTCAACTTATACAATTAAACAACAACATTGCCCTTGTGCCGCAAAGGGTCCCAACCTACGGGGGGTAAGGGGGTCGGATGTACGCAACCTTGCCCGTGTACTAATGCACAGAGAGACTAATGAAGAAAATCGCATAAAAAATTGCATGGACTGACTACTGCTTCATAACAAAGAAGCGCAAATAGTTCAGTGAGCCATTTTACTTTATTCCATCATATTCCCAAACTAAAAAATAATGTATTTGGTTCCATTGGAAACGATGGAAAACATATACAATTAAATATTTAAATCATCATCATCATTACCCCAGTGCTGCAAAGGCTCCCACCTACGGTGGGGTAAGGGGATCAGATGTACGCAGTCTTACCCCTATACTAAAGCACAGAGAGATTGTTTCCGAATGACCCATGGAACATATACAATTAAATGAGAGACTGTTTCCATATGACCCATAGAGAAAATCGCGTCCAAAATTGCATGGACTGACTGCTGCTTCATAACAAAGAAGCGCAGACAGTTTAATGAGCCATTTTGCTTTATTCCATCATATTCTCAAGCCAAAAAATAATGAATCTTTGGCTCCATAGCAAATGATGGAAAACATATAAATGAAACCAAACTAATTCCGGAATCACCCGTCCCAAGTGAAAAATCAAAAAGATTATTGCAAAGCCGCAAATATAAAGTATTAAAATTTTTAAGAAAATCTCCATGAAACGCTTACACGGAAAATATGGGGAGAAATCTTATGTTAGACCTGAGTAGGACGTGCCCTGCACATGTCTCACAGACTCTACATGGATGGAATTTGGTTGGCCGTATACAATGTCAACGGCTTTGGAGGCAGCCGAGATAAGTCCAGGGAAGATGGGAGATGGCATAGGCTTCACAGCCTCACTGTTGCATTGGAAGAAATTGATGAGTTAGAAGAGTGGAATACACGACGAGAAGGAAGGTAATGGCCGTACGGCTAAAGGGCAGCTGTTGAAGTCATGCGGTACTCATATATGTTTGGAATTTTGGGAGCCCAAAAATGCTATTGGTACACAAAAAATGTATACACTCTCTACACCTTTTAACTATCTTTCTAGTAGTCTTCTACTGGTGTTGTACGGGTTAACAAAATAATAAAAACACAATTGTAAATTGTAACTTGCAAAGTAACAATATAACAACCCTATCATTTCAAGAACTATACCAGTGATGGCCTCGGTGTGGGCCACCCTACCCGGGAACCGCCCCGGCCCGATACTGTGTGGGCCCGGCCCGACCCGGGTACCTGTTCCGGGTCTAGGCCCGGTTGTAGGATGAAACCGGGGCGGTTCCGGGATTGATAAAATGTGAACCGGCCTGTCCAGGCCGGGCCCGGTTCGGGCCTTTTTATTTTTTAGTTTTTTTTGTTTGGGCTGAGTTTAAATGGGCTGGGCTGGATGTTTCTGATGGGTTTGGGGGATGGGGGGGTAACGGATGAAATAATCAAGAAAAAAAAACCGGACCCGGCCCGCACGGAACTGGTAGATAACCAGGCTGGCCCCGGGCCTAAACCATTGCCATCCAGACCCGACCGGGCCTAGGCCCGACCCGGACCCGACCCGACCCGACCCGGGTCCATCACTAAACTATACTATCCTAACATACTTTCAATGATTCACACGTCAAGAAAGCACTACCTGAATAGTAACAATGACAATGTGTACATGGGTGGATCCAGAATGTTACAATGGGGTGGGCTGAGAAAAAATTGAAGACACATACATAATAATACGTCAAGTCGTCAACACTTAAAATATTCATCAAAACATCATTTAAGGTGTGCCCATAGATACATAAATCGCTAAACTACCCGCGATCTACGTACCGAACGCTTCGTACCGAATCGCGGTACGAACGCGATCCGTACACAGCATGGAACGCTCTCTCTGGAACGCTGTGCCAGTCAATCCCAAACGCATCTGGAAGCGAGCTCAAACACCGTCTGATACGACCTCAGTCGTCTTCAATCGCGATCGGAAACTCAACGCAGGTCGTTCCGCGTATGTATCCCCATCGATCGCTATTTGGAAAAAAAATTAATCGTCGTTTGGTTTGACTAGTTTGAGACGCGAAGTTTAAAATCAGTACGCTTCGTTTTAAAATAGGCGTACCGATTCCCAAGTCCCAACTAGCTCTTCGTTTTTTTATCCTAATTATTCCTACTCATCAATTTTACATTTTAATTAACTGAGTATTAATGTTTTTGCTTTTGTTTAATGTTATGAAATCATGTTATGAAATCCGTTTTTGTTCAATGGTGAAATCTGTAATTCTATATTCTATAATTCATTTTTATATTTTTATTACAGTACCAAAATATTAGGTACATCGTACTGAACTTATGGTACATCGTACCGAATGCGTACCGAAATGAACCTACCCCCCTCCGAATCGGATACGCTAGATCTAGCGAACTGCGTTCCCGTATCGAATCGTACCGCGAACAATGTGACTATGGGTGTGCCTTACGCGACTTCAAAGTATAAAATTCATCAATAATAGAATCTACATCTACATTATTGACAAAATCTCGTTCAATGTAGATCATCAATGAATCTTCAAGAAAAATGATCTCCCATTTTGTTACGAAGTTCCACCTTCACATGCTTCCTTTCTTGGCAATATGTTCATTATCCATTCTAAAATACTCCTTATATTTTAAATATTGATATGAATTAAAATACTTGTATAAAATTATAAAAGTAATTAGAAAAAAAAACAATCGGTGTACCTAAAACTAATAAGTATTCCCAATTTCAAAATTTCAAAATTCAATTGAAATTTTCAATTCTTTATTACATGTCCACACAATAAATAAATCATTTTCTAATGTTCAATTGTGTAATGAATAAATCATTCTCTAATATTCAATTCTATCTTTAATAATTATAAATTTATAATGAATTAAACACTATTTTAATTCATATTGAAAAATTAATTGATAATCAAATTGGTTCACTAACCCTAAAACTCTAAAAAGCTAAAAATAATAATACACAACAAGTCAATAACACAGTCACATAATTGTAGAACAACTATGTAAAAAGCTCACCTGGAGGTTGGAGCTGGAGGCAGAGGCCAGAGCGGCAGAGCCGGAGTCCAGAGAAGGACGGCCGAAGATGGAGGTCTCTGGACGGGAGTCGTGGTCACAGCGCCAGCTCCTGCCTTCTTCGTCGCAAACTCCCGAAGTCGCAAGTCGCAGAGCTGTCTTCGTTCTTGGATTTTCTTCTTCGGACTTCCGCTAGTTCGCAGGTAAGGCTGGGCTGTGGGCTGGGATTGGAATTAATTTGGGATGGGCTGGAAATAAAATTTATAACTATATACTAAGGGTGATTCTATATACAGCCACAAAATGACTAATCACAGCCACAAAATTAATTTAATTAAATAATCTATTTATTAATATCAACTTTGCCCCTAAACATATAGGTATAACCCCTCCAGTTAGCCTCATCCATCGTTCCTAAAATAAGCTGATTGATGGGGTCGAATTCCTCCATTATCCATATCTTTCTCTTCGATGTCTTCTTCCCCATTCTCCGCCGGATTTAGACTTCTCTTGCTTGTTTTCCTTTCCATCCCCGCCGGATTACTTATACAGCACGATTAGCCAATCGGCCTTTCTTTTCTTCCTTGCCGTCCCCACCAGACCGGCTTTGCTCGTCTTCCTCCCCCACCCCTTCCAGAAATTTGTAGTTCCAAACCAAAAGGAAAAGTGAAAAACTTCCTAATTTTTACATCTTCTATTAGTCTTTCAAAAAAAAATCCCATTAGATCAATGGATCCCTAGATAGATTAAATCTTGCATTCAATTTTTATTTTATGTGCTCAAGTGCGTTTGTTTTCAATCGTATTGTTACGAGAGGTGGATTAAGAAAGAAATCTACAGTAAAGAAATTGATCACTTTTTGAAGATTCTTTAATTTTGGATCCCAACAGCGCATTTGAGAAGTAGATTTCAATGGCAGAACGACGTAATGCTCCACAAATGTAAAACAGAGTAGCAAATTAGCATTGATTAGAACTCCAATTGGTTGGGTTGAATTGAAGCAGCGATGATGGCGGGTGATATACGAAGTATATACATCAGGGCAAATTAGACATTTAGAATAACGTTTTTAATTAAAAATTAAACATGTGATTGTAAATAGCAAAATTGTGGCTGTGTATAGAATTGCCCTATACTAATTACAAAAGAAAAAAATTGGGTTGGGCCGGAGCCCACCTCTGCCCTAACAGTCATCCGCCTCTGCATGTAATCATGTATAAGAGTTTTTGTCATTTTTAATCCTCCGACTATTATGTCATTGACACTTTTGGTACTCAACTTTTTTTCCACTTTTAGTCCTCAACTATTATACTAGAGACATTTTTGGTACTCGTCTTTGAAAATTTCCATATATAGTCCTTCGACTTTCATAAGAGTGACACTTTTTGTTCTTCAAATATTATAATGTTGACATTTTTAGTCCGCCATTTATTGTATCAAAATTATAGTGGAAGGACTAAAAATGTCAATTTGATAATATTCAGAGGACTAAATTTGGAACAATTTGAAGTCGAGGACTAAAAGTGTCTCTAGCACTAGGGGTGTGCAAAAATACCGAACCGGCATGATACCGAACCGGACCGGTATGGTACCGGACCGATAAACGGGGTTTGAAACGGATCTCAAAATTTTTTGTCCCGAACCGGACCGAACCGGTTCCAAACAATGTCATGACCGGTTCTCATTTTATGAGAACCGGTACCGGACCGAACCAGACCGAAGTATGGTTTATTAAATTTGTACTACTATAGTTTACTGTTTACAGGGCCGGTTCTGGGGGGAGGGCAAGAGGGGCGACTGCCCTAGGCCCGAAAAAAATAGAAGAAAAAATAGGCCCAAATTTTTTTCTTTATGTATATGTGAGTAGGCTTCTTTTTTATTCTTAAGGTCAGTTAATTAGGCCTAATGTTTGATTTTGTTGACAATTTGAAGATTTAACATGTAAATAAAAAATCTTAAATAGAGCCAAGTTTAAAAAGAATATATACATAAATTTAAGCAGGATCAATTGTAGTTTTTAAAAGCAATACAATTGTTGCTGCATCAAAAAAAAATTATACATTAATTTTAAGTAGGATCGATTGTAGTCTTGACATCTCTTTAGCCTTTAAGAATTTTTATTCATTTTAATTATAACACACACACACACACACACACACACACACACACACACACACACACACACACACACACACATATATATATATATAATTATTTTAGAGCCCATCTCTCTCGAATCTCATCCCAATTATTTATTTGGTTCCAAATTTCAATAAACTATATCTGAGTTTCTAATAGTAGTTTTAGAGGATTACTAGTTTATCTAAAATATATTAATTACCTCATCCGTCCCAAATTGATTTGCAAAGCCAACATTTTTTTGTCAAAGTTAATGTTAAGTTCTTGATAATTAATACAATTTTTAATAATTAAAATTTACATATTTAGAAACCACATTAAAATCTCTCTAAAGTTGCAAAATCCAAATTAAAATATACGAAGTACGGAGTAGTTTTTTTGAAAGGCCAAATTAGAATATAATTAGAAAGTGAAATTCTAATTAAGTGAATAAAAAGAAATTGTTTGACCCAAAAAAAATTGACTTTGCAAATCAATTTGGAACGAAGGTAGTATGATATATGAAAATTGATAAATTGTGTGGATTTTTGTAGGATGGCTAAACTTTAATTTTTTCTTAAACACCTAGAAAAAGTGGCATTGTTTGGTATTGGTATGACATGGTACCGTCCCGTTTGAAAATGGACCGTACCGAACGGGTTTGGGTCTAAGACCGAACCGTACCGAACCGTTTCAATAGTAACGGTACAGGTACGGGTTCGGCCAAATATTGGACCGGACCGGACCGTGCCCACCCCTATCTAGCACAATAGTCGACGACTAAAAATAGAAAAACTAAAAGTCAAATACCAAGAATGTCACTGACACAATAGTCAGGGGACCGAAAATGGTAAAAACTCCCATGTATAATAAGGGAAAATAAGATGGTGGAATGAGTTTTTACATTTATACTTTAAGATGAAAATCCATATGGACCGTGGTCTGCGATCATATACATAAAAGAAATTGCTTCAAATCAGAGTAAAACAAATACAAAGTACATTAATAGAAGTTAAAAGTAAAAATTTTCCCGGATCGAGAGCGAATCGATCTTATATTAAGAAGAGAACCATGGTAAGTGCAAATATTTGTGTTTCTAACAAAATGATGTCAATTTTCACACTAACACATTTTATATCTTTTGAAGCATATTTTTTTATTTTTAGGAAAAATTCACACCAATAATCCCACCTATTGATGGTCTTCTATTATTAATCCCTCCTCCTGATTATTCTGAAATAATACGAACTAAGGGGTTAATCTTCCCCCTTTAGTCTAAAGGTACTGACAACCGGGTATGCCAGTAATTATTTTAAATTCGTTTAACTAACCACTGTAGCAGCTCCTTAAACAGACCTAGCTCCCATGTGCGCAAGCTCCCATAAGTTTGGCTCATCGTTTTGAAGCCCAACCTCCCTCCTGGGCTTCGCAGCTCAGCCCCATCCCCTCCCATGTCTTCTCCCTCGGACACGTAAGACGATCAACATCTATTAGCCCGTTTAGCCGATATATGTATACTGTCTTGTGTATTATGTGCATTGAATTACCGGGTTTTACTCTTCGGATAGCTTCATACTCCAATTCATAAATGGAACCAGCACAATCTGCTTAAGAACACTGAGGTCTGGTTGAAGGTAAACCAGTCAACTACTGCCCCTGATTTTCCCTTCATTTGTGCTTTAATTTATCAATGGAAGATCACATATAGTCAAATATGGTAAATTTATAAACCTGAATTGTCATCAAGACGGGGAAGAATAACCGGAGATGAATAAGCCCCTTATTATTGGTGTGATGATAATTACCTCCAATTGAGTTCGAAGAAGATGATCCACTGACGGACCTCATTACAAATGTCGAAGAAGACGACTCACCTCCGATTCAATTTGGCCTCTGTATTTCCCTTCTCAGACCGTGAAATTCAGTCTGACTAAGTCAGACCGTGAAATTCAGTTCACCTCCAATTCAGTCCGGCTAAGTCGCGCTCGTTGTCCTCCTTCGTCCTCGCGTTTCAGATGTCCTCTGCGTTATCTTCACAGCAGCTCCACATTTGTAAAAGGGAGAGATTAATTACCACGTGCGGTCACATGACTATGAATTACCGGTTAAGACCCGAACTTTAGGTTAATGGAGTAAAGGAGGAGGATTAACCCCTTAGTTCGTATTATTTTAGAATAATCAGTAGGAGGGATTAATAATAGAAGACCATCAATAGGTGGGATTATTAGTGTGAATTTTTCCTTATTTTTATTAATTATGTAAAAGTTATAGGATATGTGTGCCTTTTATTAGTTTTATAGTATGAGGTACGAGTGTCGTCTTGGTGTCATCGAGGTGCTAGACCTAACTTGGGCAAATTAAAGCTATCAACGATAACCGCAGGCCTTTCAAATCCCAAACCTAATGCAAGAGTTTTACAACAAACAAAAGAGTAAAAACAAAACATGAAAGTCTGACCGTGGAAATAACAAACTAAACACACAGTAAAATAAAAACCAGCACTCGATCTTCTGATCAGAATCACCAAAAGTACCACTGGCGGGTCTAGGAGACCTGACCCGCAACCTCCCCATTTTTGGTCCCTCAAGTGCCATACCCTCACCAGCTGAGACTGATGCTAGTATGTTTGCTTATTATGAATTTATGTACTCCCTCCGTCCCTGAAAATACTTCCAACTTTTCCTTTTCGTCCGTCCCAAAAAGAACTCCACTTTTCCTTTTTGGCAAAGAATTTGTGGTTCACAACATTTCTCTCTCCTCTGCACAACTCTCCACCACACAATTCTCACTTTCTTAATCCGCGTGCCACTTTATTATGGAAGTAAATTCAAGAACGGATGTAGTACTTCAAATGACAACTAGCTTTTCACCCGTGCTTTGTACGGGATGAAGTTAGTAAACAATAAATTATTTGGGAATTATAAAAATGATGTGATAAATATAAATCAACGTGTATAAATTCGGGACTATATTGTTTCTAACAAAAAGTAAATGAAGGTAGAAAAAAATACAAATCATTATATACTTCCTTGTAAACAACGTTTATAGTTTTCTGAATTGCCCGATTTTCCGTCATCATCACATATAACAAATTTCAACCTAGACGGGGACGTTACTCTTGAGATCGAGACATAAAGTTGTCCATGGATGAAAAGTTCTAAACCGGACGATGCAAGAAAACATCAATCCGCTCCAAAGATTGTGTCTGACTCTTATTAATGGTCATCACATAACTAAGCATTAAAGAGAGCTGTCTAATATTGAAAATGTGAACAACTTTTGGTCGATGGAGTAAAGCTAAGCTTCGGAAAAAGAAATTTTTGTCCTGCATTTGTTCACTACTCCGTTGTACGGGATGCAATTAGTAAGCATTGAGTTAACTCATAACATAAAGAAATGTTATGATATATAGATAAAACAATGCTTATACGTTTTTCACACAAATATGCCAAAATAAAAATTACAATTTAATATATACCTCCTCAAAAACAACATTTAAAACCTTGACCAATTTCTTATATTATCACATATCATAAACTTCAACATGGAAGGGAGAAAACTCTTGACATTACAATGAACAACTGCTCATGAGTGAAAAACAAACTACGAAAGAAAACACAAACCTTCTCCAAATAGTCATTAACTCTTGTTGATCTTCATCCCATAAGTAAACATCAAAGGAATGAATGATCTAAGCAAAATTGTGAGTGACAACTTCAAGTCATATTTAGTCAAGCTAATATTACGTATAAGTTTTGGATTAAGATATTTCTTTCCTACATATTAAAATTTTAAAATATATGATTGCTCGTTCAAGTGAAGTTTACATCCCAGATTCCCAGGTAAAAAACTCACATAAGTAAGATCATATTAATATATATGAATGATATAAAAATATTACAAAATTAGTGGTATAATATTACATATTAATAACTATCACAACATTATTTGTGATAAATGCAAAAAAAATTAGAAAGTCTGGTAAATGAAAGAAAAATTAGAAGTAATGGTAAAAGAAACATTTAATGACATTTATTGTATTTATACGTATAAAAGAAACTTTGTCCATCTGTATCACTACAATAGTTTTATCTGAAATGTAACTTCAACTATGTGCATGTACAATTAATATTCAAGTAAATCCACGCACACTTTAAAATTGTGCACCTCCACCGATCCAATAATAGATTAATAGCATTCCTTGCTCTCTATTGATTGCTTGGTGCCGTATTATTTGAACAAAAAAAAGAAGAAAATGACATGTATAGATAATACATTTGGGAGATACAATTATGCAAAGTTTTGCCATGTGTCATCTTCTAAGCAAACTTTCATTATAATATGTTAGATTTTCTTTCCAATTTAATAAATAAAGTATACTTTCATAAAATCAATATATATATATATATATATATATATATATATATATATATATATATATATATAGACAAATATTCCTGTCCGGACGTCCGGACAGGGAACCGCCGTCCGGACCGCGGCGTTTGGCCGCCTTCCCGGTGGAATTTTTTGATGAAATTTTTATGGCATGTTCTCCATCAAGCCTAGTTTATCCACAAAAAAATTCAGCCAAAAACTCAATCGGGAAGGTCGTCAAATGATTTTTGCAAGTTAACTGGTCCGGAATATGTATTTTCCGGACCAGTTAACTTGCAAAAATCATTTGACGACCTTCCCGGTTGAGTTTTTGGCTTAATTTTTTTGTGGATAAACTAGACTTGATGGAGAACATGTCATAAAAATTTCATCAAAAAAAGCCACCGGGAAGGCGGCCAAACGCCGCGGTCCGGACGGCGGTTCCGGTCAGGAGCTCCTGACCGGATCATTACTCTCTCTCTCTCTCTCTCTCTCTCTATATATATATATATATATATATATATATATATATATATAAGAGGAACTTTTTAAGAGCATACAAAGCGTCACATAATCCTGCCATGTCATTATATGTATTAGTTATTTAGTTAATTTGTACCTACTATTTTTATTAGCTAGATTCTATTTTTGATTACATATTGATATGGAAACAAAAATCCGTAGAAAGTACTATATTAAACAAGCTCTATTTTAGGCTAAGTTTATATATGACATGTATTCTTAGCCAAAAATACAATACGTTTTAATTTCTATAACAATTAAATGTTATAGTATACGTTTAGGCTTAGAATTATGTGTTAGAATTATACGTTTTAAATGTTATCGTATACGTTTATACATTTAGGCTTACAATTTAAAAAAAACAGGCTCTATATTTAGACTATTTTACTTAATATATACTCCGTATTAAATTTCTATGAATATCCATCTTCATAAGATTATATTAAACGTTTAAAATCGGGTTCATAGCAATTATATTTACTCGAGATGCTTATGTAGAAGATCAATTTAACTATTTTTCATATAATCTTTTTCTGGCTTCACAAATGGAATATATTTTACATATTTTTTCATGATTCCACTCATTTAGCTCATTCAGTCATAATTTAATCAATTTGAGTAAAATAAGTTAATTCAATTTATTTTAGTATTATCAAACAGGCTCTATATCAGACTAAGTTTATTTTTCTTTTAAATCACATTACATATGATCCGAAAGAAATCAAATTTCAAATTAGCTAAATTACATCTACCCGTGCATCGCACGGGCTTGAAAGCTAGTTAGTATTAATGGTAGATTTGAACTCACGTTACGTTAATTTAGCAAACTTCCTGAATCTAGGTAATTTAAAAAATAAAATCTCATATATATTTTAAATTGCTATAAGTTTTTAATTTGTACTTTGATGGTTACAAAAAAATATACCATAATTTATAACTTTTTATTATCTTTCATATGAGACCAATATTTAATACTTCGTATATAAAAATAAAAAATAATTTAACACTTTTTATATATCTATTTTGAAAAATAATACGTAGTATAACACTTAAAAAAATATCTATTTTTAAAAAATAGATATTTTTAGAGATACATTACATTAAATTAAAATTTTAGAGATACAATTGTCAATTATGGAAATTAAATTAACAAAATAGAGCTCCAGCTATGTAAATAGTTAAGAAATTTAGTTTATTAACTAAAGGAATTGATCTATAAACAGGCCAGATCAGACCAGAAATTTCAGCTCAATTAAAAATATTTTAATCTGCCATACAATTCAATTTTATAAAATGAACCCCTAGATTTTTAAATTAAGAAAGTGTTAGACATTTCGGACTTAAACAGATCAGACCAGACCACACTTCGATAGTTATAAAATACACAAAGACCATACATTTACCAGATCAAATCAAATCCAAAAATTTCAATCCAATTAAAAACATCCTTAATATAATCTCCTTTGATGTTTTATTTAACATTGTCATCACATTATATCCATTTTCAAATTGTTGTCTTTTTAAAATTTAAGTTATTTATTTTGACAAAAAAGAACTTTTAAAAAGACTAAAATTTAATGAACATTAAGAATTTAAAAAATACATACAACTTTCCATATGTATAAGAAGCACTTTTAGTAAAAGAAAATTAAAAGGGGTAATTTTGTCTTACATGGGTAAGGTTTAGTAATTTTAAGGGGAACATAAAACAATTTTCTATTTGGATACATACAACCCGTTTGGTATGTAACACTGAGATTGGTTGAGTCGGATAAACCCACTGAAAATATGAAAATATTAGAGTGATTGCATTGGCCGAATTATTGATTGGTTATAAATTTAAGAAAAAATTACACAAAAAAATATCTAAAATGATGCAATTTGTTGAAATGGAAACTCCACAAATAGAAAGTGTTTAGAGTTAGTGTTTTGAAATAATATTACGTTTTCTACTAATTCTTATTGCCAAACAGTGATTATCAAACATCTTATGATAGCCCGACTGATTACGCTATTGACAATCCGATAATATAATCCGTCATTCGTTAACCGTTAAATCTCAAATACACTCAATGTGATTTGTGAACCTCTAAACGGCAATATAAGGGCATATGTAGGTAAAAAGAAAGATACAATTTTTTTGCTTATAAGATATGATAAAGTTGAGATGTAAAAGAAATAAAGTGTCACAAAAAATTGATAATAAATAAAAAGAATTAAAAAACTAATTACGCTGATTCATATCGTACTCCGTATTTGCTACTATCAAATACCGTTGCAACTTGCAAGGATATTTCTGTCTCGTGATGAACACGTAGAAAATTAAAGATAATGGCGGCCAGGTCTTAAAATCGCACAGGAGCGGGAGCAAAAGAATATACGCCGTTGCCGGGGATCGAACCCGGGTCACCCGGGTGACAGGCGGGAATACTTACCACTATACTACAACGACTTTGTGTTAGAATTGCAGAATTAACATATTTATCCCATAAGGAATATATTACAGTTCACAACTTGAGTTTAACCGAGTTAACATAATATTAATATGGTCTTATATTTTCGAGACCACTAATGCTTAAACAGTTCAACAATTTTACGTTTTAAAAATATAACAACACAAATTATCGACAGTAAAAATGAAAAAAATACGAAAATAATCCAACTGGGAATATTCTATATTTTCAGTTTTGGAACGTATAGCACCATCACCAAACAGTATAAGTGTAAAACTGTACAAGTACAAACTAGCTCTACCAACATATAAAATTTAAGTAGTTCCCTGAGGAAAATTTAAAAAAAAAAATCTCAGGATAATAACAGAACTGAGGTAATTTAATACATTCACTGTGGTGGATGCTAATAAAGTGTCTACAGAACTTGAGGAGGCTTATTAGTTCTTGAACTTCAGTTTTTCTGCAGGATAAATCCTCTCTTTACTGATTTCACTGCGTCCATTCTTGTAAGAGATATCCCTGCCTACAAACTTCTTGTTTGGGGGCGGTTTCCGGTTTGCATCACTTTTCTCGTCGCCTCTTCTCCTGTTAAATGGCAAGGGAATAAGGATTTTTTCGGGAAAGGGGGGAGGGGTTTATATGTGCATATTAGAAGAAAAAGAGAGGGGATTTGAAGAGACAAACCTAAGATGATGAAGCAGCAGAAACATGAAACCAAAAATTGCAGTTCCTCCAGCAACCGTGTGCAGCAGGAATGGCATTGGCCGCACCTTTTCATTCGACACTCCATCATCATCTCTCTTGTCTTCCTCCTCACGTGATACATTTTCTGCCACAAGCCCCGTGTCTCTAAGCTTTCCGTCAACCTGTTTACCACAATACAAAGAGAGGCAAATGAAAAACAAAACAAAAATTAGAGATATCAACCAAATTTTCTACTTACCACTAACTTTGAATGTCTTTCCTGAAACACACCTTAGATTAAAAAGGATTTAGTGCGCAGTTCAGTCCCTCGAATGTATGTGTTACTCAAATTGGTTCTCAACTTTTTAGGGACTCAATTTGGTCCTCAGCAATGCTACTTGAACCCAATTTAATTCTAATACATCCGTGGTTCCAAATAAGAAGGGGATTTTGTCAATTCACTATATTTAGTCTTAATTAAAGACTCAAATAGGTCCTCAACTATGATGTAAGTTGGACTCTGATCATTCTCTAGTGAACAAAATGTTCCTCTAAATTTGCATCTAAATTGCATAGTTGGAGACCAAATTATGAACAAAAGAAAGTTGATTACCAAATTGGGTAATACTCAAGTCGAGGGACTAAATCTGGTACTAGATAAATAAAAATTACACTTCTCACCTAAATTTCTTTGATGCTATTTTTTTTTAGTTTATTTATTGAAAATATACTTGTTCATTCACTTTCTTATCATTTTCTTTAGTATATTAAAAAATATAGTTTCAGAATTTGTTTAAGTTCACCCCATTTTAGCAACAAATTTCTCATGGTCATCAAATTCAACGATTTCAGTCATATTTAAGCCTCACAAAATGGGCAAATGGTGTAAAGACCGAGTGTGATCACCTCATTAGGGAACTCGGTGCACGGAGGAGGAACAGATGAATCATCTTTTGATTCTTTGACAGCAGAAAGTGAATGCGGCAGCTTTTTTGCTACAGCTTCACAAGAAATTGAAGGAATGGCCAAATTCTGATTGTTACTATCCATTTCCCTACTCTGAAAACCACTAAGGCATCTTTCCTCCAAATCAACTGAGTATACCTTGCCAGATTTATGATATGTTTCGTATTTAGTCACCACACCATTATCCAGCATCTCATTATGGGATTCTCCATTTAAAGAGCCATCTAAGTCAAATCGGTCATCATATTCCAAATTAAGCACCCTTCCTAATAAAGAGCTCATGCTAGCCGTGGACGATACCTCCAGGTCGTCAGTATCATCGGAATCCAATACACGTTGACCAGTCTTTGACCAACAGGAATCTTTACCCGTAAAAAAGTTAAAAATATTATTATCTTCCCCTTCCAACAAAACAGGGCCATTTCCATCAGTTCCACAAATAACTGAGTCTGAAAATGCTAGATAATCAGATATATAGTTTCCTTCTTCATTTTCAAAATTAGAGTCCTGCACAGATGCATAACTCCCCGGACTACAGTCAACACGGTCGAAGTTGACTTTATGTGAGTGAAACATTCTCTGCTTTGTTCTGCTCTCTGCTCCGGGTGAATTGTCACGATCTGAAATCCAATGATGCTTTCCATTGTACTTGCTTTCTGCTTCATCAGATTCTTCTGACCAAGAATCATACTCCCTAACTTTCCGTCTTTGATGATCTTTATATGAACAGTAACTAGAGGAACTTGAAACGCTATGTTGTGATGTTTCCCAGCTTCTTCTGATGCAACCCACCATATCTTTTGGCATAGAAACAGTATATGTTACCATATCAAAGTCAGGAACCTATCAAAGTGTAATCATCTGCCATTAGTAAATTATCCCCATCATAGAGAACTCACCAGCCAAAAGAGCTCAATGACTAATACACAAATTAATTAGACCCTTGAGATTTCTAAGAGTTACAAATAAGTCACTTGCCCGATCAGATGTTCTACAAGCTGTCCTATTAACACTGAAGGATTATACAATATAAGGATACCAGAATTATGAATCTTCAGATTGAACTCAGTGTTTTTAAATGCATTTTATAGGCTAAAATATTTGTAACTTTGCCTCGAAAAGAAATCTTCAGGACACGGATTGAAGGAGACTTAGTTTAAAAAAAAACTCAATTTCTATAAAATATACTACGCATTAATCTATCTTATCATCTTTCAGACTTCAGTTTCATGGCGCTTGTTTGTAACTTTTGAGAACTTAGAGGATGATGGCAGCTTGAAAAAAAATGAGCAGGCGCGAAAAAGTTCCACCAACATAATATATTAATGTACATTACCTTTAAATGTTTTGACCTGGCTTTCTTTGACACTGTCCTTATGCAAATGCAAACTTTTCGAGCATTTCTTCTTTCCACAACATCTGATGGGGATAAGAGATCAATGCTATTCAATCCCAGAATTTTGCAAATCTGCAACAGGAAAATTTCAGTACCACAACTTATTGTTACAGAAAAGATTAATGTTTAATAATGGTAAGAAAAAGCCCACTGTTTTGGTCTTTCTAATAATATTATACGAAGTATAGTGTTTAATTAAAAAAAGGCTTCCTCTCCAAGGATTCCTTATGGCAAAACTGTGTTCTAAAGAATGGGTGTTTAATTAAAAAAAGGCTCCCACCTACGGTGGGGTAGGGGGTCGGATGTACGCAGTCTTACCCCTGTACTAAAGCACAGAGAGACTGTTTCCGGATGAATCATAGTGAAAATCGCGTCCAAAATTGCATGGACTGACTGCTGCTTCATAACAAAGAAGGGCATACAGTTTAGAGTTTAGTGAGCCATTTTGCTTTATTCCATCATATTCTCAAGCCAAAAAATAATGAATCTTTGGCGGTGTACACCTTTAGAAATGAGTCAACATTAGAATATGGCCTGAACCTCCCACTGCTTTTCTGGGAATGAAGTGGTTTATATTTTATATGCCTAAGCTCTGGAGTCTTTGCCAACAACATGTCCCATATAACTTTAGACACCTCGTACCTGAAAAAAGTGTAGAAGCATAATTACTACTGCATGATTACCAGAAGAGCTGCAACTTCATTACTTTTATTTTTTTAATGAAGCCAAAACTTTGATATTGCCATTGCAAAAGTATCAACCTTTGCAAAAGTTAAGTGTGCTTTTTCGGTAATAAATCATTTTCTAGTAATATGAACAACAAAATTCCCGAGAATGCAATCATTCTTGAAAACCCCTATTTAGAAAATCAAAATTTCCAATTATAACACAAAAAAATCATATCTTGACCAAAAGATTTGTAATTCTTTCCCAACCCATAAATTGTGCCTTATCAACAGTCTACAAGATCTTACAGAATTTCTCCATCAGAGAGCAAATCAGAAATGGGTAACTCTTCATTCAACAGGCTCACATTCAGAACTTCACTTAGCCATATCCTCGTCTGAGTCTGAAGTAAGAATCGACAGGAATAAAATCAATTAGGAATCAAGATCTCCTTTTACAGACACAGAAACGCTCCAGGGTAGTAGTCAAGACTCAAGAGTCAATGTGGGCAAGTAATTTCAGAAACAGCCCAAAGGTAAGGATATCAGTGATGAGAAGAAACAGGGTTGACCTGTAAGAAGACATCGTCAAGTTTGCGGAAGCTGGATTCAGCGGAGATGGAAGCAGACCCGGCGGCGACCTCCCGGCGGCCCATCTCAGACTTGTCGGAAAATCTTTGGGAGAAAATGAGCAATCAAGATAAACTTTGAAGAACAACCGCCTTAACTGTCAAGTAATATATTAGAAGCGGTAAAAGAGCATTCTTTGTAATGAAACCAAGTGGCTCAAATCCAATACAGAAAGTTCAGTGGATATGGAGAATGGGGTTGATTGGTTTGTCAGGAAGAGAGACTATCCCAATTGTCAGAGAAGGAAATGCCCAACAATAATTTCTGGCATTTTCTCTAGCGCCTTTTTTTTCAGTATTTTTGTCTTCGGCGTTTTGAAGAATCGGTTTTATTTTACATACTCCGTATATTTTAGGATGTATTTTCATTATATGTTTTCTTTTGGACTGTAATTTGCTGGTCTGATTTGATCTGGTATGAGCTAGTCTGATCTGGTAAACGTTTAATCTTTGTGTATTTTATTATAACTATGGAAATCAAGTCTGGTCTGATCTGATCCCGGATGCCTTTCTTCTTGTTTTTTTACAATATACCTGTTTCATACGATTTTAAAACCATTAAATATATTTTTTTTATTATAGAGTATTTAGTAAAATTTCCACAAAAAAGGCCGGCAAGCCAACACAAGAAGGTTTGAATGGCTTGATACATCTTTTCATTAGACTAGAGTGAATATATGGTGAAATAAGTGGGGAGCCTGTAATGTTGGTGTTTCAAACGTGACCCAATTACTAATAAGGTGAGTCGATCACGGAGCAATGCCTTGTTGAGAATTAATTTGATACTGCGGGATGTAGTCCAGTACTAATAGGGAGTGTCGTGAGAGATTAGATTTCGGGTTCAACTTCAAGTAAAGACTTGGTACAAAATATCACTCTTTTCATTAGTGTGGGATCTAACCTCGACCGACATTCTCTCGGATAACTGTGAAATCGGTTGAATTGTGAGAGGCTCTCAAAGATGGGGTATCATCTTTTTTTGTGAATGTATTAGATTGGGAAACTTCTTGCAAAACACAATTTTTCTTTTTTGAGACACGTTTGAATCAAGGAAGCAATGGGACCTTTCTTAAGACAAATGGAATTGTTAGCACAATTTGGACCTATATACGTAGTATTATTCAAGATAAATAATACTCCGTACATTAAGAGCGGATTATTACTTCCGTTTGCCTCTCAAATTAAGTCCAAAATCATATGAAATGATTTATGTAACATGCAAATGAGCCTCATTGATGTTCGATTTTATTGCAAATACTAGTCATGACTCATGAGGAAAAAATATATTAACCAAAATGACGCTGATGTAGTTTGTTTGATGCAATTTCGAATATAATATCATATGACTATATGAGTATGACTTTATGAGATCACAACTTCTTTTTGAATTTCAGGTGAACTGTTTTTAATATTTGGATGATCAATGTCTTGAACCTAATCGTGATGCCAGAGGTCCTATTTACGGGGATCCAGCTCCTCTACCTTTGGCAAGTGAGGAGTGTGCCTGGCCATTTGGAGCCATTGGATCAAAAAATGAATGATATAAGATGTGTGAGCCCATTTTTACACAAATTTCCAGTCATAAGATAGAGGATCTCAATCCATATGTATGCTTGTTGGGGCTGATCCCCCAAACATGAAAATTGCATTTAATTTAGATGTAATAATTAAGTATGTGTAAAATTTTATGTGAAAAAACTTCATTACTGTCTAGCTAGTCTAACGATATTGCGCCCCTAGTTATAATTGATGTACTCCCTCCCTTCCCAAAACAAGTTTCCCATTGCATTCCACACATATTAAAGAAATAACTTTATTGAGGGTAAATTTTTCTGTTTCGACACTGTTTGAACACTGTTTGACATTGTTTGATGTTGTTTTGATGCAGATTATTTGCCAAATAAGGAAATGTATTGAAAGAGTAACTTAATTCAGGGATATCCAAAAAGGAAAAGAGGATCTTGTTTTAGCCTAGGCTCAGATATTGTGGTCGTTATTATATTCGGATTGTGATGAAATTATTATTGTTAAAGTCTACGGAGTACAATTTTATTCGGTTATTTCGGAGATGAAATATGGATCAACATTCATACTTTTGTTTAAATTCAAAATTAGTACCTTGATAAATAAGAATCCAAATTAGTACCTTGATAAATAAGAATCCAAATTTGTCCCGAAAAAATTCGTCATTTTTTAATTAAAATAATTAATTTGTAGTTCTATTCAATTTTCTCTTCTCTGCACATATCTTAACCATACAACTTTCGAAGGCTACCGTGAAGCTAGGGTTGCAAGATCCGACTTTCCGATGCTTGGTTTGGCTGTGTCGTTGACTCTGATGGTGATTGAGATGGGAGCTGCACCAACAGTGTTTGATCCGGGTCGAATGCTAGAGTTATGGGGCCCGATTAAAGCCCCGAGCTTAAGACAAGTCTTTCAACAGTTGGGATTGAAGGCAGATGGTGAAGCGATATTGGTCCGTCCCCCTCCTGAACCACCACCAGGGAAGAAACGAGCGGCTAGGGTTTGGATGCTGCTTTTACTTAATTTTGCTGTTTTTATTTGTTATTTTATCGTTCAGCACTTTCGAATTAATTTCTGCTTTGGGAACACTAGCGGTAGTTTTCATAGTTGTTTTATTCAAATTAGGTTTGTGGGTGGAAGCGATAAGACTTGTTTGGCCGTTAAAATCTTTGAAGCTCTCACATGGTTCGCGAATAGTCTCGCTCTTTGCGGGGTGGTCTATTCTATATCTAGCCAGAGAGTGGGAGGGTCTTTTGGCTGTGTGGAGCCTCGTGAGGAGGTTTGGCGATGTTTGGTTGGAAGTACTTTGAAAATTTGGTTGATATAATATAATTAGTTTCCTTTCAAAAAAAACATACATCTTTTACTTTTTTATTTTTCACCACTTAAGTTCCAGACTTCGAGTAACATATGAGGACTAGAGGTTACTTTTTTTTTATAGTTTTTCTTTTTGTTCTCGACGAACGAAACTTGAACTGTAATTGTAACGATAAAGATTTAACATACGAGTACTAAATATATAGTTAATTAATTAATTACATTAATTGGTTTCATTATAATCTTTGCAACTTCACCTCATTCTACCGCTTTAATTAATCAAAGTTCACTTCGACAAGCTAAGTGCACCTACGTATACATGTCATTAGGATTATGAGAATAATTCTTCTTCAAGTGTTTTTCTTCGACATATTTCTGATCAAGAGGCATTTTTGTCTTTTCACACGGAGAGAGTGTGATGAATGGTGAAATTCATAAATGGTGTAACTCGATTTAATGTCGTATTAAATCCCGAAGCTGAAATTCTGCCATTCATAATTCATAAATGGTGTAACTCGATTCATCATATACGTATCATTTAATGTGACTTTAGTCATTTTTATTTATTTTAAAATATACATCTCACAAATTAAATCTCTTATCCATCCAGTTATCTAGTGTACAGGTTCGGGTCCAGTTGTGTTACTGTATTTTGGAAAATACGCAGTATGTCCTACAATGGTTGGAAAAAACACGCCTACATGTAAACTGGATCTAGTGGTTCTTATCAATTGTGTTTGTGAATATTTGTTTGTTTATTACTCCGTATCTATTAATTTTATCATTTATTCATTTAATCATTTATATTTTCAGATGTGGAATATACATGCACACAGGCACTTATATAAGTAGTATTCTTTTACATTTTTCAGATGCGAAAGAAGTAAAAAAATTAAAAATTAAAACATTAAGAAGGTCATTCATTGATACCTCCATTGAATAGAATTTTTTTTGTTTTACTCCGTAATATTTTAATTATGCAACACCACATTATAAAATTGTCACGCAAATCAAATCACTCTCCTTGTGACTTTCAAAAAGTTTGCAAAATAGGAATAATTTTCAAAACAAAAAATGCTTTTTTAAACGAACAAATTATGCTTTTAAATAGGGGTTTGTTCAAAAATAATACTAAAACAAATTTTATTGACAAAAATAGGACTACTTTCAAAAAGTTCCAAAAATGAGACTAACTTGTGACAGTGACCATTTTGACCAGTGACCAACCCAATCGTGACTAATTCGTCCGTTACCAATTCGACCGTGACTAATCAAACCGTAACCAATTCGACCATGACCAATCCGACCAGTGACCAATTCGACCGTGACCAATTCGACCGTGACCAACCCGACCATGACCAATTGGACCCGTGACCAACCCGATCGTGACCAATTAGTGACCATGACCAACGTGGCCACCACCGCTCCGACCGCCGCTGCCCCCGACCCTGACCATCACCGCCCAGACCGGTGACAGCTGCCCAGCCTGCCCCTGCTTCAGCCCCAAACCCCTGCCCAGCCCCCTATGGCACCAGCCCCCTCCCCTTGCACCAGGCCCCTTCCCTGTACCAGCACCCTCCCCCGTGACATTCATGTCTGCTTCGCCGCACCGCCCTACCTTAATCGCGTCACCTCTAGCCTGAAACCCTAATCCACCATTGAATCAACCCGGTGAAGTAGAGATCCAGATCCCAAATCAGCAATGATATGTCATCCGCCGTCTCTAACAGATTCAAAGAAATAGAAGAAGAAAAGAGATTATATGGATGGCGGTCGGCGGTCTGCCACAAGGGACGGAGGAGGCAGGTTGCGACGCGCGCGGACAGAGGCGGAGGCGCCAAACCGCCAATGTTTTTTCAGGGGATGGAGCGGAAAGCAAGGCGTCGACATCCCTGGTTGTCGCCGTCGCCGTAGCCGGCTGGCGGTGGTGGACCTTGTGTGGTTTGTGAGAGTCGCGCAGGTAAGCAGAAGCAGAGAGATGGAGTTGGTACGGTGCGTCTTTGGTCTCTTTTTTTACCATAAGAAAAATGGTCCTACTTTTGTCAACTCAAAAGTCCCAAGTGTTACTTTTGTCATTATTTCTTTTAAATATGTACTGTAAGTCTGTAGGGCTTTTACCTTCAATATTACTAAATTAAAGCCAATTTCTAAAATGTGACAATTTTTACAAAAAGACAAAAATGCGACTAATAAGGTCATTTACTTGGAAAAACATAATGTCACTGCCATATTTTAAGTCACATCCGGATTTTATGTCACTGTAATATATCATTATTAGATTTTTATGTCACTTTTGTATGTCACTATCGATTTTTATGTCACTTTTATATGTCTCTATCAATTTTTATGTCACTATCAATTTTATCTCACTTTTATATGTCACTATCGATTTTCATGTCACTTTTGAGTAACACTGCCGCTGTTAAACGTGTCATTATGATCGCCAGAGATTTTTCCGACAACTTTTCTGGCAAAGAGTGACTTCCACGGCTGACCACCGCAGCCCGCCATCGCAGCCCGCCGCTTGCCATCAATGCCATCCCACCGTCACCCGGTAGACCCCATGCCCCAACCAACCCCATGGTAGCAAACCCAATGACCACCGTCCAGTACAGTGCCCGGCGCCGTCGGAGCCGTCACCATCGCCGGCGTTGGTCCCACCCTCCTCAACCCCCTTCCCTGCCACAACCTCGCAACACTCTTCCCAGTGGCTAGCGACCACTTCAGACCTGCTCCCCAACCACCGCACCACCACCTACAACCGTAACCTCCAGATTGAGCTGCGTCGCCGCTCCGCTGCCACCTTCCGGCAGTCATCGCCAAAACAAATCTCGAATTAACACCTCACATCCCCTCCGCCACCAGCACCACCCCGGTATGAAACCCTACCCCCGATCCTCGCCATCGCCAAATCAGAAGCTTGAATTTGTCCAGTCCCTATGAGAGACAAATTCAAAATCAACCCCTGATATACAACACCGATGACGAATCAACAACACTACCGCCCCTGGCTGTAACACCGTCCCCAATTATATTTAATTTTGATTAATTATTGTATTGAACCTTATGGAATGGTTAATGAATTTACGAAGTTGTAAATTTTTATTAATTCTTTCACATGAATAGTAAATTTGCATGTGGGGCCCACATCGGGAGCGGGGGCCGCCCGATATTCTCGAGAACATATATTTTATTCTATAGTGGTGGATATTTTATTTGGGCCAAGGAAAAGGCATAATGTTGACGGGATGGTCAAATGAGGCCCAACTACCGATATTGGCAATGTTACAGAGAACAACCCAAAATCGATTACGGAGGCTTATAAATTAAAGTTGGAAAATGTATATTCATTCTAAATGTCATTATGATTAAGAACACATAATATATTTTATTTGACCCGATAAAATAAAATGTATTTAAAACAGTCCGAAAAAATACAACTTTCGGGACCGATTGTACACTTCTGGACAAAAAGGGTTGACCTCCCACATGGGTGGGAGCCAACCCACGAATTTGGCAACCAAAGGGGGCTGATTTGTGTCAAATATTGGCTGAGAGCTCTTGAGAGGATGGGAGGAACATTTTTTACATCCAAAGGGACCCTCTCACCTATAATTTCCTAAAGAAACAAAAAGAGAAACACACCCCCTCTTTCCTCAGCCATTATTTCGGCCAAAGCACACCAAGAGAGGAAGATAACCTCTTCAAAATCATCCTCCATAGCCAAGATCCGAGCTCAAGAAAAAGTGGTCCAAAGAAGGTGATTTAAGAAGGAAAAAGTTAGGAAAGAGTGTGAAAATTAAGGTAATGACCTTATCATAACTTTTCCTTTATTTTTCTTCTACCATATGAGATATATATCATATGAAGAATCCTTAGGATTGTTCCACATGTTATAAGTATGGAATGATGGGTTGGAAGGTAGCTTCGAGTCCAAGAACGGACTTAGAAGCCAAAACTACCGGTTCGCCAGAAAATAACTATTTAAAGGTTATTTGTATTAATATGGGTTTTATGATTATAAAACCTGGTTAGGAACTTGATTAAAGTATTTCGAGAGCTTTCACAAAGTTGAAAGAGTCGCCGGAGTTCGTCAAAAGTCGCCGGAGTTTCGTCGGGGTTCAACCGAGGGGTAGAATTTCATAGCGCTAATTCGTGGTGAGGATGACCGGCTATATTGCTTATAATTATTGGGTTAATTTCATAAGATTTCCTAAATGAATAAAAATGTGATTTGCATGGATTATTAATGGTTAATAATGCCTAAATGGAATTACTATTGATTATAAGTATAGTATGCATAATATACAAATTTATAAATAAATTGTGTATGTTTATGTGTTATGAATATGATGGTATGATGGTTGTATTAACCATGAATTTTATTTGTGATATATATGCTTTTATTTCATGAGAAGAAGTCATGAAAGCATATACGTGATATTTTGATATTAAGGCCAAATTACACATGGATGAGGAATTAAATTGAAACGAACAAACGACTAGTATTGAAATACTAATCGAAATTGTTAGTTGAATAATTGATGGAACTAGTCCTAAGAAATTGAATTGTAAAGGATCGGTGATTATGAGCTGGGCTCTAGACTGATGTAGATAATCGGTGATTACGAGCTGGGCTCTAGACCGATGTAAGTAATCGGTGATTACGAGCTGGGCTCTAGACCGATGTAGATAACGGTGATTATGAGCTGGGCTCTAGACCGATGTAGATAACGGTGATTATGAGCTGGACTCTAGACCGAAGTAGATAGCGGTGATTATGAGCTGGGCTCTAGACCGTGGTTGATAACGGTGATTATGAGCGGGGCTCTAGACCGATGTAAAAGTGACTAGAAGTTAAGGCTTTAGCACAACATAATATAACTAGAAGCATGGCTCTAGTATAAGAGTAGTGTGACTAGAAGTAGGACTCTAGCACTGTAAATTGATATTAAATGAACGAGGTTAACCATAATGTAGTAATTCCCTAGATTGAGGGTCTTAGAAGTTGAAACATTGATTATACTTAGTATAGTTGTCATTGTACTTTTCAAATGCTTCAAAGTACTGACCTCCCCTTCACGGGGGAGGCCACCTCACAGTTTCAGGTAGAACTTGAAGGTTGCTACCGTTGCCCGTTGCTCGGGAAGATTCAACGAGAGAAGACGTGGTTCGTGCTTCTTCTGTTCCTGTTTTAAAAACGATATGAATAATGCTCATGGATATTATTTTTCTGAATAACAATTTGAGGGCTTGCATGCCTAATTTGTCAAGTGTGGCTTAAACACTTGTAATATTGTTTCCGCTGCTTTAATGAATGGTTTTACATTATGCTGGTTTATGGATGTACTACGTGTGAATGATATTCCAGACGCCTCGTATAGTATGAATGTGTTGAACTGCGGTTGACTATTCGTACTGTACGGTGAGTTGTTGACGTGTCCGGTAGGTCCGGAGCATGACACTAGCACCACCTCCGAAGCTCGAATTCACTCCTTAGCATTCAGAATCAGCTGCCTCTGTTCCCTATGTCGTCACAGAGAAAGAGAAGAAAAGGAAGGGCGGCGAAGTGCTGAAAGATAGTGCATCAGCGAAGAATACGACGGTGTTGCTGCTGCGGAGTTGCTGCGAAGGCTATGGTGCAATGGTCGATCGAGAAGTTCTGGAGGATAAAGATCTGGTTTGATTCTCTGGGATGCTGCGTAGTTGCTTCGCGTGGGATAAGTCGAGATCATTTTTATGTCCAGGTCAATTTTAGTCATATATTTGTCCAGTAAAAGATGGGTACTAATATTTGTTCCATTCTTTCTTCATTGAACTCCTCAACTGCGTTGACTTTGGTGGTGTTAAATATGTAAGCAACAAGAATTATTGAATTTCACTTAACATTAAGGTAGATATAAATTAAAACCTTGGTATTTTGATGTTTTGCAACACTGCATCAGAATAACAATAGGTTCAGAAGTTATTTGTTTGTATGTCAATAGCATCTCAACCATTCTATCCAAAGAGTGCACTTAGATTATGTTTCTCTATAAGAGTAAAATATTATGGTAAAGATTAACTCTAACCTAAAATAATCCCATATAAGAAAAAAGGGCTTCACATACTTCATATCTCCGAACGAGTATAACGCCTTAGAATGGTCGTCGTTAATGAGTATTGTTTTAGGTTATTTGTTATTCAAAAATGACACTTATATCTGCATTCAAATACGTTTTGTGCATGGAAAAACAACGTTTCAAATCAATAACCCCAAAAATAGTACAAAAAGTACCTATCCCATCTTTTTCATCGATAATCGCTTGTGCTTGTAGTGTAGTGAATTTAGTTAATGAGAATGCTCGATCTCAAAGGGAATGGATCTGAATGTCATGCAATTCAAAGGCTTGAGTTTTGTTAAAGAGACTCACGTTGTAGGCATTTGTGGTAGTCTTGAAAACAATATAGTTTTCCACAACCATGAAACTTCTAACCGCAAAAATGCGGCCTTCTTGGAATGTCCTTTGAAATTTCACTATGAACAGCTTCAGAATGTGAGCATGAATGTCTAAGCCCTATAGTTTTTATAAACGATTAGTATAAATATATTTATGAATTTTGCCCATCGGGTCACTCCCTAGTATGGGCCATGTCACATGAGTCGTCAGGAGCGGAGCCAGAGCATTGGATCTCACTGGGTTAGTACAAAGAATATTTCCGAAAAAAATCGAGAACGGAATTTTTTACACTAAAAATTAAAGTATTTTTAAAATTTGGGGTGGGCCAGGGCCTAGGTTGGCCCACCCCTAGCTCTACCCATGTGAGTCGTAGTGCTTCAACAAACTAGAGTCGTAATTTTTTTTTTGTGTTTGTTTCTATTAGTCGACAATCACATTAATAACAGTTCTTTAGCAACAGTTTTTTTATTTCTTTGTGTGTACTTTGCTCTCTATTTTGTTCATAGTTGTCATGGCTTCGCCTTATCGTCGCCACATCGTCCTGGCAGGCTGGCGCTAGGAGAGGCTCGCCGCCATAAACCTTGTGGCGTCGAAGCAGCGCCCTTGAGGCTTCGGAAGAACGCCATAGACGCCTAGGCTACGAATTATTTAAACAGGCCGCATGAAGTAATTATTATTACAGGCCCGGCCCAAACCCAAACCCAATTTTTTAAACCCATCAAATAAAATAAACCAGGCCGTTCCATCTACGCTCGACGAGTTTCCAAACGCAGAGTCCCATCTCCCGCTTCCCTTCTGTCTTCAATCGGCGCACGCTCAGTCCTGGTCCGCAGTTTTACTTGCTTCAACTTTTTTCAAGACTGAGAGTCTGGGACTTTTAACTTTAGTGTGTGGGTATGTGATTCGTATTTGGCCATAATCAGATGGATCATTCTTGGTGTACACAAGTTGTACACAAAATGTGTACATTGTCTGTGTACATAGACAATTTGACGTCAAGTACGGCCCCTTTTTGAACGAATTGTCTGTGTACACAGGCAATTAAGGGGGTTTTGTGTATAACTTGTGTACAACTCACGTACACTAAGCATTTTCCTAATCAGATTGCCCAACCATGGAATCTGAATTAACAAACATTTGGAGGAAGTTCCCGATGTTGCACTGAAGCAGTACAAGAGGAGGAAATGCAGTTTAAGGAAGCACCAAACTGAAAAGTTGCTGCTTTTAACTGAAAAAGAATCATCAACCGATAAGACTTCACCTTCTCGAGTTGAAGTTTTGTCGTTCCACTATTCGGTTGAAAATCACTTCAGAGCTATTGAAACTGTTTCCAAGCTTTGTGGGGAGCCGGACATTGATGATTTTACTAATCAAGCTGACCTCCAACGTTTTGGTTCTTCCATTACGTTCTTTTTGTAATTGGCAAAACAACTTCCATTTTTGTTATTTTCTTTGCTTTTGTATGTTGAAGCGTTTAGCTTAGTGTGTACTTTGATTTTTTTTATTCTTTTAATTTGACACCAAACATCAATATGGGAGTGGTACAGGGGGAGTATGGGGTGTTTGGAACTGATTCTGCTTCTGCTTCTTTTTTAAAAGCAGATGCAGAATCAGAATCAGTTTTCAGAAGCTGGTACTCCCCAGCTTCTAAAAAAACTGATTCTGAGAGTAAATTTGAGCTCCAGAAGTGCTTTTGGAATTTCACCCAAACACTCCAGCTTCTGTTTCTGCTCCCTGAAGGAGCAGAATCAGTTTTGAGAATCAGATCCAAACACCCCCTATGTATAACTTAATTTGTATTTCAACTATAACATTGTAATTCCTTTGCTGCCCAACATTGTACCTTTTACGTTGTATATGATGAATTTAGAGAGTGGAGACATTTAAGCTATAAACCAAGACGAATAAGGTTTGCATGTAAGAGGGAGACCAGTAATGGGAAATATGACAAAGTTGAAGAAACTATCTTGCCTCAATTTTCTGCCGCAACTGTTCCTAAGGTTTGACTTTTTATTGTGTACGGATTCCTCCCACAATTATACTATTGCATTTAGTTTCATATATTAGTTTAATATTTTATTTTATATAATTTGAAAGGGTAGAAAGCAAATACTTTAATGGGTTTAATCTTTGCTATGGTTTGAATGAGGTGTCTTAGCTCACCCAAATCTAATTTTGAAATTCTATCTTACTTGTGGTTTTGTTACTTCTGTCTTTGGTCTTTTATTTGAGAGGAAATTGTCCAACATAGGACTAAAACTCAATCTTTTTCTCAAAATAGGACCACATGCATGTTTTTCTCTAAATAGGACTAACATTACCTTTTTTACCCCTAATTCTATTTAATTAATTAATTGATCTAAATAATTGCTCCCCCTAGTTTCCTTGCACAACCAAGGCAGTCCGTCGGTGGCGGGGCAGTCCGTGGTGGCGGCAGAACTCCGGCAGCGGCCGGTGACGGATTCTGGCGGCGGCAACTCCGGCAATTAATTAACCCAATTAATTGCTCCCTCTAGTTCTCTTGCACAACCAAGGCAGTCCGTTGGTAGCGGGGCAGTCCGGAGGCGGCGGCAGCTTGGCGGAAGCGGAAGAGGCGGTTTCCGGCGGCGGCAGCGGTTTCCAACGGCGGCGGCAGGTGGAGGCAGAATGTTGGCAAACCTCCAGAAAAAAATCTGGAATTTTTCCGGCGGCGGTCGCCGGAGCTGCGGCGGCCGGCGGCGGCCGGCGGCCGGCGGCGGTCCGACAGTCCCTGGGCAGCAGTCGTAAAGGTTGTGAGGGGTATTTTGGTCCAATCACTAATAAAAAAATCCTATTTAAGGATGTTTAAACTAGGTACTCCTATTTTGAGAAAAAAAGTCATGTTTTGATCATAAGGTAAATCTCCCTTTATTTGAGCAGTCCTCTTACGCTGTGTTTGGATGGAGTGTTACGGAGTGTTAGTAATGGAAGTGTTAGTAAGTGTTGACAGTGGCCCGGAAGGGAAGGGAAGTGTAAGTGTTAAGTATAAATTAACCCTGTTTGGAAGAGTAAAAAAATGGAGTGTTAGTAAAGGAAGTGTTTTCACATAAATTTACAAAAATAACCTTATGCTTTTTAAATCTTAATATATATTAAAATGAAATCGTATGCGGAAATAACTGTTCCCGCCATATACATAATATGTTCATCCGTGAAACATGCATGTTATACACTTCATAATAATTCATATAAGGACAAAAAATATAAGTATAAATAATATTTTAAAGAAGTAAAAATACTATTATATGTGATTAAAAACAGATTTTAAATAACTATTAATACTCCACAAAACAGATACGAAACTAATAAGTACTAATTAAACTTTTTAAGTTTAAAAATAACTATTAATACTCCACAATACTATATTTTAAACTTATAGTATTTAAAAATACTATTTTAAATAATATTAAGTACTAATTAATACTCCACAAAACAGATACGAAACTAATAAGGAGTATTTAGCTGTTTTAACTTAACATATGGCAACTTAACATATATATATATATATATATATATCTCATATATACACACATCAATCTATCACATATATATAAATCAAATATATAAGGAATATATAAAATCTGGCTCTGAGAGAATTAACCTGGAATAACAAATGAACAGATGAGATGAAGGCTGACAAGTGAGAGAGACGAGCAGAAGAGATTGCCGCAGAAGAGATGGAGGCAGACGAGCAGACAACGATGGAGAGGGCTGTGCGGCAAATGGCTATTTTTTTATCGGTAAATGGAGGGTAGTAATTGTCAACACTTCAATACACTCCAAATTGGAGTGTTAAAAAAGTGGACAAATGAGGTGTTGAGGGTGTTGAAGATGGAGTCTTGTTCAGAATTTCAGAACTGATACCCGACCGGGTCAGATGAAGGACCCGACCGGGTATGATGAACCAGAGACCTGGGAACTCACTAGAATGTGAGACCCGACCGGGTCAGGTGAAGGACCCGACCGGGTCAGATGTTCGGTGACTTTCTGTTTTGGAAACCCGACCGGGTCAGGAGACGGACCCGACCGGGTCAGAGAAGTTTTCACCTTCTGCTTTGGATACCCGCCCTGGTATCAGCCCGGGTTGAATTTCTGTGAAGAGACCCGACCGGGTCAAAAGTCGGACCCGACCGGGTCTACGGGAAATTTAATTACGGGCTTGTTTTTTAATTAGGGCCTGCGGCTCTAATCTCTGTTTAGGTTTCCTTAAACCTATTTAAACGACTCTTATGTACTTGTAAACCTCTTGGGACGCTGATAATAATACATCCTCTCTCTCGTTCGCCGTGGACTAGCGTAATCACCCCGATTGCGTGAACCACGTTAATTCTTGTGTTCTTGCTCTTAATTTATCGTTTATCTTTGCCTAATCGTAACAATTGGTATCAGAGCTATGGCTGACGAAGGGAAGGTTAAGATCGATAAATTTGATGGTCAAGATTTCGCTTTCTAGAAGATGCAGATCGAGGATTATCTCTACCAGAAGAAGCTTCATCAACCGTTGTCTGAGAACAAACCAGAAACGATGACGGAAGCGGAATGGAATTTGTTGGATCGACAGGCTCTTGGTGTGGTGAGGTTGTCGTTGGCGAAGAACGTTGCCTACAACATCGTCAACGAGAAGACAACGTTTGGACTGCTCAAGGCGTTATCCAACATGTATGAGAAACCCTCAGCGGCAAACAAGGTTTTCTTGATTAGACAGTTGGTGAATACAAGAATGAAGGAAGGTGCATCCGTGGCAGATCACATCAACGAGTTTAATTCAATCATATCCAGGTTAGGCTCGGTTGAGATTAAATTCGATGATGAAGTCCAAGCATTACTTTTGTTATCATCTTTGCCCGATAGTTGGTCCGGTACAGTCACAGCGGTTAGTAGTTCATCTGGAACCACTAAGCTTACCTTTGAAGGTATTCGTGACTTAATCCTTGGTGAGGATATCCGGAGGAGGAGTTCGGGGGATAGCTCCAACAGTTTGTTGAGTACTGAAGATAGGGGCAGAAAATCCACTAGAGGGGGTAACAAGAAGGGAAGATCGAAGTCGAGAAAGAGAGGGCAATCCAAGAACCGGAAGGACATCAATTGTTGGAATTGCAAAGAGAATGGACACTTCAGAAATCAGTGCCCAAAACCCCCTGCAGACAAAGGCAAGAAGGAGGTGAACATGGCAGAGGACTATGAAGATGTTCTAATTTGCAGTGTTGAGAATTCAGTTGAGTCCTGGATCATGGATTCAGGTGCGTCGTTTCATGCTTGTCATTGCAGGGATTTGATGAAAAATTTCAGGCCCTACAACGGAAGAGTTCGTTTGGCGGATGACAAATCCCTGGAGATCACGGGTATTGGGGATGTTGATCTCAGTACCACTTTGGGTACAACCTGGAGGCTGAAAGACGTGAGGTATATTCCAGACCTGAAGAAGATGTTGATCTCAGTTGGACAGCTTGATGAGGAAGGCCATAACGTTAGTTTTGGCAACAAGCAATGGAAGGTGACAAAGGGAAAGCTGGTCATTGCTCGTGGGCAGAAGCATGGTACACTGTACATGGTTGAAGTGTCCACAGATGGGGCAAACGCAGCAGTTGAAGATACAGGGGTCTCTACTTTGTGGCACCAAAGACTTGGGCACATAAGTGAGAACGGAATGAAGATGCTGTCTTCAAAGGGCAAAATCCCAGATTTGAAGAATTCAAAGTTGAGCTTTTGTGAGCCATGTGTTCTAGGCAAACAAAAGAGGGTAACCTTTGTGAAGACAGGGCAGCAACCCAAGACTGAGCGGCTGGAGTTGATTCATTCAGATGTCTACGGACCTACAAAGGTCTCTTCAATTGGAGGTTCCCGCTACTATGTTACATTCATTGATGACTCTACACGGAAGGTATGGGTTTATTTTCTTAAAAATAAATCCGATGTCTTTAACACTTTTAAGAAGTTCAAAGCTGCTGTTGAGAATGAAACAAATCTTAAGATTAAGTGTTTAAAGAGTGATAATGGGGGTGAGTACAGTAGCACAGAGTTTGTAGAGTATTGTGCTGAACAGGGGATCAGAATGCTGAAGACGGTTCCAGAAACACCACAGCAAAATGGTGTTGCAGAGAGGATGAACAGAACACTGAATGAGAGGGCCAGGAGCATGAGATTGCATGCAGGACTTCCAAAGATGTTCTGGGCCGATGCGGTGAACACAGCAGCATACTTGATCAACAGAGGACCCTCATCTCCCATAGGTTTCAAAATTCCAAAAGAGGAATGGAAAGGTCGAGAGGTATCTCTTACTCACTTGAAAGTTTTTGGTTGTATTTCTTATGTCAAAGTTAGAGATGCAGATAGTGACAAGCTCGAGGCAAAGGCAAAGAAGTGTATCTTTATTGGTACGGGATGGATGACATGGGCTACAGGTTCTGGGACAACCACAGCAAGAAGGTTATCAGAAGTAGAGATGTCACTTTCAACGAGAATGCCCTGTATAAAGATGGTCTTGCAGCAGAAACTAGCAAAGCCAAGCAACCAGAAAACAAGCAACAAGTGGTGTTTGACGGGATGACTGAAGATGACATAGCACATCCTGTTGGTTGTGATGAGACAACAGGAGGTTCAGGGAGCAGTGGGAGCTCAGGAGATACAGGAATGTCTGAAGATAGTGGGAGTGATGAAGATGGTGAAAATTCAGAGGCAGCTACTCCTCAAGTCAGACAGTCCACCAGAATCAGAAGACCTCCTAACAGATATTCTCCTTCAGCAAATTATCTGTTGCTGACCGAGAATGGAGAGCTAGAATCTTACTCAGAGGCGCTGACCATGAAAGATTCCATACAGTGGAAGAAGGCCATGGAGGATGAGTTAGATTCACTTGACAAGAACCAAACTTGGTCCTTAGTCAAGCTACCACCGGGAAAGAAAGCTCTGGAGAACAAGTGGGTGTTCAGAATCAAAGATGAAGCAGATGGAAGCAAAAGATACAAGGCAAGGTTAGTTGTCAAAGGGTTCCAACAGAAGAAGGGAGTTGATTACAATGAAATCTTCTCTCCGGTTGTGAAGATGACTACTATCAGGTTGATTCTTGGTATCGTTGCTGCTGAAAATTTGCACTTAGAGCAGCTGGATGTAAAGACTGCTTTTCTTCATGGCAGCCTTGAAGAAGACATTTACATGGCTCAACCGGTAGGTTTCTCAGTGTGTGGTAAGGAGAAGTTGGTGTGCAAACTCAAGAAAAGTCTATACGGACTGAAGCAAGCTCCTAGACAGTGGTACTTGAATTTTGACAGTTTTATGCAGCGGAATGGGTACACTAGATGCAAGATGGACCATTGCTGTTACTTGAAGAAATTCGAGTCTTCATACATTATTCTTCTTTTGTATGTTGATGACATGTTGGTGGCTGGAGCAAACATGCAGGAGATCAACAAGCTCAAGAAGAAGTTGTCTGAAGAATTTGAGATGAAGGATTTAGGGGAGGCGAGACAGATTCTTGGGATGAGCATAGTCAGAGACAAGGTGGAAGGTACTTTAAAGCTTTCACAGCAGAAGTACATTCAGAAGGTCCTTGAGAAGTTCAGAATGACGGATGCCAAGCCAAGGAGCACACCGTTAGGGAGTCAGTTGAAACTCTCCAAGCAGCAGTCTCCGAAGACCGATGAAGACAAAGATGAGATGGCTAAAGTTCCTTATGCATCAGCAGTTGGCAGTTTGATGTATGCAATGGTGTCAACAAGGCCAGACATTGCTCATGCAGTGGGAGTTGTTAGCAGGTTTATGTCAAATCCAGGGAAGGAACATTGGGAAGGAGTCAAGTGGCTGCTACGCTACTTGAAAGGCACCTCTAGAACTGCTCTTTGTTTCAGGAGGAATGGGGCAATTCTAGAAGGTTTTGCAGATGCTGATTTGGGGGGCTGTCATGATTCCGGGAAGAGCACTACGGGTTACATATTCACTATTGGAGGTACGGCAATCAGTTGGATGTCCAGATTACAGAAGAGTGTAGCTCTTTCAACCACAGAAGCAGAGTATATGGCTATTGCTGAAGCGGCCAAGGAGATGATTTGGTTGAAGAACTTTCTTTCGGAGTTGGGCATGGAACAGGGGGATTGTGGTCTGTACTGTGACAACCAGAGTGCTATTCATCTCGCGAAGAATCCGGTGTTTCACAGCAGAACGAAACACATCAAGATGAGGTATCATTTCATTCGAGAATTGATTGAAGATGGTACTATAAATTTGAAGAAGATCCTTGGTACGAAGAATCCAGCAGACATGCTTACCAAGGCGGTGACAACGGAGAAGTTGAAGCTATGCATGGCTTCAACGGGCCTTCCAGATACTTGATGAGAAGGTGTGGACGAGAGAGAGAGAGAGAGATCAGGGGTTTTACAGAAGATACATGTTCTTGGATGGCAGATGATTGTTGACCAAGCCTCCAAGTGGGAGATTGTTGAAGATGGAGTCTTGTTCAGAATTTCAGAACTGATACCCGACCGGGTCAGATGAAGGACCCGACCGGGTATGATGAACCAGAGACCTGGGAACTCACTAGAATGTGAGACCCGACCGGGTCAGGTGAAGGACCCGACCGGGTCAGATGTTCGGTGACTTTCTGTTTTGGAAACCCGACCGGGTCAGGAGACGGACCCGACCGGGTCAGAGAAGTTTTCACCTTCTGCTTTGGATACCCGCCCTGGTATCAGCCCGGGTTGAATTTCTGTGAAGAGACCCGACCGGGTCAAAAGTCGGACCCGACCGGGTCTACGGGAAATTTAATTACGGGCTTGTTTTTTAATTAGGGCCTGCGGCTCTAATCTCTGTTTAGGTTTCCTTAAACCTATTTAAACGACTCTTATGTACTTGTAAACCTCTTGGGACGTTGATAATAATACATCCTCTCTCTCGTTCGCCGTGGACTAGCGTAATCACCCCGATTGCGTGAACCACGTTAATTCTTGTGTTCTTGCTCTTAATTTATCGTTTATCTTTGCCTAATCGTAACAGAGGGGGTAATTACTAACACCTGTTAACACTTACTAACACCCGTTAACACTTCCTAATTTCTCTCCCAAACAAGTGTTAATATCAACACTTCTCAACACTTCCATTACTAACACTCCCTGACACTTGATCCAAACACAGCGTTAAAGTCTCTGATTAGAAGTAATTCTTTGGATTCTATCTTTAGTAATTCACTCGTTCTCACTCAATTCATAATTCATAATTCATATGGATATCATTTTTTTCTTGCATGTTATTCCACTCAGCTCGCTTAACTTTCAGCATATTACTTCACGCATCATACTTTCACAATCTAGTTTTTTGATTTTTTTGATTGTATGATGCAGGGAGCCTGGACCGATGAAAAAACAAATTCTACTCAACCCTGGTATAATAGCGATTTGATTTTTTCTTGATCTTTATGGGGGGCCAAACAATCTTTTGAAGTAATATTTACAATTGTTGCCTCACAAGATTGAACAAGCACTTAATATCTCATTTCTCTTGTCATAGCAATGATCTTGTGCTCTATGTTGGAGGTTCTGTTAGGGGTATAGATTGGTGTCCCACATCATCTAAGGACTCCGAGTGTCTTTTCCAAAGTGAGGTACATAGACTATTTTTTATTTACTTTAATGATAAGTATATGGTTTCGTTTTCTGTGCCCCAGTTATAAACAAATAACAATACGATAAGAGGGCTCTATTATTCTTTTCTTGACAAGCTGTTTTCATAATTGTATCTTCTTTAATTGATTGTGTAGTTCATTGCCATTGCTGCTCATCCTCCTCAATCTCCATATCACAAACTTGGTACTCCACTCACGGGTAGGGGTGCTGTTCAGATATGGTGTTTATTGAATTATAAACCAAAAGATGTGAAGGGTGAAGGAAATCAAATCAAATCATCCAACAGTCCAATAAAGCTAAGAGGAAGACCCAAGAAGAAGCTGCCAAATGTGTCACTAGATGATAAGCATGGTGACAATGAAAATGTGCAACCTCTTGTTACTGAATACCCTGGAGAAACATCCACATTTCACAATACGATGAGTGCGTCTTGTGAAAACATTAACAAATTCCATGGAGATAACTGACCATAGGCAATTACCGTTGAAAGGTGTAAGTGCTTCAAATTAAAACAAAGATAGACTATTCCAAAGGATGTTGCATTACCTAGAATGGTGTTATGTTTGGCTCACAGTGGGAAAGTTGCATGGGACATAAAGTGGCGACCAAATTAAAAGGTTTTTCTTCATCCGAATCTAGACAGAGAATGGGGTATCTTGCTGTTTTGCTTGGAAGTGGAGCTTTAGAAGTGTGAGTATATTGTCGTGGATTATTTTTTTTTTGTTAGTTGATTATTGAATTTGATTTGCATCTTACAAGTCAATTTGATTGGAAGAGTAATTCAAGACTTTTACGCCCTCTGCATTTTAATGTTTTCTCTATTTTTCTATTTTACTTTACATTTTCTCTTTTGTACTTTTCTGTCTTTTCTCCTATATTTCCACACTATATATTATCCAGGGGCAGACTTATATTGTTCAAAGGTGTTCATGTGAACATCCAAAATTTTTAACACAAAAATGTAAAAATACATCTATAAAATTGATGTAATAAGTTATATATTGTATATTAATGTAATATTTCTTGCTTTAACCTTATTCATTGGGTTTTTAATGTTGGAAAAATTACATTTCTAAATTGTTGGACCAAGTATTATTAGTGTGTGGTAAGTAAAATTATTTTGAACACCCTATATTTAGCGACAAGATCCGCCACTGATATTACCCTATTATTTCCTCTTTAAATATTGTGCATAAGCTTAATGTAGTGATCTTTTAAATACGAATGAGCTATATACTAGTTTCTTATTTAATGTTTACCCGATGGGACATAAATTCTTCAATGTTCCACTTTAGGAGCAAACAATTTTTTATTTTTCCATCTCATTGGCGCATTAACCCTTTGAAATCTAATATCTTATTTGAACAACGCAATTTTTTTCATGAAATCACTTACTCTCAATGTACAGCACTTTTTTGGACTACGACAGATTTTATTGCTCATATTAAACTACCTCATTAAGGCTTAAATTCTATCCAAAAAATATGAGTAACTTAAAATGTTATATGATGGTTTGGTCATTTATGTTTAGCTGGTTGAGACAAGGTTTTCAACCGTTATTCTAGTACTTGTGTTTCATGATATTATTTCTTATAAGCTAACTACGTTATAGATGGGAAGTCCCTTTTCCTCGATTAATAAAACGGATTTATTCACCAGACATGGAGGAGGAGGGTACTGATCCTCGATTTGTAAAGTTGGAACCTGTGTTTAGATGTTCAAAGTTGAAATGTGGTGAAAGGCAAAGGTACATCATTCTTAGTTGTTGGTGATAATTCATACTCTGATATCAACTACTAGTAAGATACATGAGTCCACAAATTGATAAATGTTTTATATGTTTATTCATATTGTTACTAATTTATAGATTTTCTCCTGTTATTTTTACATTTCACAGCATTCCTTTAACAGTGGAGTGGTCCATGTCACTCTCACACGATGTGATTTTAGCTGGATGTCATGATGGAGTGGTATTAGCTATGGGGCTCTCATTCTGTCTCTTTTCATTGAAAAAGTTCTTTCTAATTTAGAATAAGAAACATTGGTGGTCAATACAGCCTTCAATTTTGCGTGCTCTTGATAAGTTCTCTTCGGATCTGTTTCTGAGTATTTTGCATTATTTTTTTTGAAAATGAAAAGTTTATCTTATTCCACTTCCATCTGCGAAGTTTTCATCTAGCCCAGCATTTATAAGAAGTATCCTTTGTTTACGAAGAATCAATTGATGAAGTAATAACTTCTCTTTCAGGTTGCTTTATGGAAGTTTTCTACCACAAACTCCTCTAAAGGTATCTCTATTGCATTTTTTATCTTTACCTAATTTCAGTTTCACGGGAAGCTATTTTTTTTTAGTTTCATGAAAGTAATGAATTGTGGCTACTGAATCCATTCTTGTATGGAGACACAAAGCCTTTGCTTTGCTTCAGTGCAGATACAGCTCCCATAAGGGGTCACTTGCTTGGGCACCGGGTGAGAGGTCAGTAACTAGTATACTAGGTACTTCTCAGTAATTAGATGACAGTGTTTATCTACTCTTTTTTTCAACTATCATTATGATGAATTGATGAATTTATCTACTCAGTAATCAGATGTTTTCTTTTGGACTGTTTTCAGTCCCACATCAGACCAGACCAGATCAGAATAGACCAGACCAGATCAGAATAGACCAGACTTCCGTAGTTATAAAATACTCAGAGATCAGACGTTTACTAGACCAGTTCAGACCATCAAATTTCAGTCCAAAAGAAAACATCCTACTTCTTATTATTTGATTATATGTTTATTTTTCATGTCAATGAAACTATATGGCATAATGATAAATTTGCACCAATTGTGAGAGGGAAAATATCATCATCACTGCTAGCCACAAGGGTTTGAAGTATTGGGACTTACGGTAAGTCGGTAATTATGCTTATAAATTTTACTTGCAGTTTGTATTTTTTTCTTTCATTTTGCTTCAATTGGAATGTATACTCTAATGGATCCTTTCAAGTTCTAACTAAATTCTTATTTAACTTTTTTCTGCTGTAATTGCATTATCTTTTAAAAAGTCAAAATATGTAGTTTCACGATACATTCTTTTGATGACCTAATACTTGTTCTGAAGTGATCCATTTCAACATTTGCGAGAATACAATCCTGGTCAAGGAGTGTGTATATAGTTTGGATTGGTTACCAGATCCAAGGTTTGTGATATTCTCTTAATCGATTTGGTTGATATAAATAATACTTTCCAAATTTAGTCTCTCTCATTCAAATTTGATTGTCAACGGTGAAGGTGTATTTTGGTAGCTTGTGATGATGGAACCGTAAGAGCATCTCTAATGTTATAATGTCAACATTAATGTCAACATTAGACGGTCTCTTTGACATTGTGGAGAAAAATTTACCAAAACTGTATAAAATCATTCAAATAAGGAGAGAAATAATTTATTTACTAATATTTATGTGGTCATCTCGCATGCCACGTGTGCACCGTGCACATTGTACCATTGAAGATGCTCTAAGGATTCAGAGTCTGGTAAAGGCTACCAATGATTTCCATCTGTCCGGAAAACTAGGGGTGGGCGCGGTCCGGAACGGTCCGGTAAATTAGTAAAACCCGTAATGTATCAGTGAGGTTTTAACGGTCCGTTACGGTCCGGTTTCAAGGATGGAACCGTTCGGTACCATGTCGTTTCGGAACGGTACAAAACGGTACGGTACAATGCCAAACACATGCTAAAAAATTTGAACAAATCTTGCAATTATTAGATATCATCACACCAACCAACTCACATGAAGTGTTGATATAAATACAAGAAATTGCATATATAGGACTAAAATTCACAAATAAACAAATAGTGCAACACAACTAAGAAAGAGTATATCAAAACGATGATAAACGAGATAAATATCATCCTTAATTTACTTAGTTCATGTGAAAATATAAAAAAAATATCATCAAATTGTTGAATATAATAGAAATCCTCAACGTTGATCTTCTTCTTCATTCTAGGTTAAATATTACTCCGTAGTTCTAATTCAATTTATAGTTGAACCTTGAGAGCTAAGATTTAAACCATATTAATTAAGTTGTAAAATTGCACAAACATGATACAACAAAAAGTCATGTACGCTAACATTACTAGAAATGAAGTCATTAATGATTTCTCTAAAATTTTAATATTCTTTCAATACATACCAAAATATAACATAAATTATCTAAAAAGAAAAAATAACAATATATACGGAGTATATTATATACTTCGTATATAAACACCCACATTTAGCTATTTTAAAGACACATAAATACATACGTGGACTATAAAATTGTTGGTGTATAAAAGAGTTCTATTGAATTGGTATAGAAAAAATATAAAAAATTCAAGTGCATTATTTTCAAACGGTTCGGTCCGGTATTTTTCAGTTCTCAAAATCTAGGACCGGTCACGTACCCGTTTCAAACGTTACAGTTTCGGTACGGGACAAAAATATATAGAACCGTTTAAATACCCGGTATTCGGTTCGGTACCATTACGGGACGGTTCGGTACCGGTTCGGTTCGGATTTTATGCCCACCCCTACGGAAAACCACTCACCATATCTAAACAACACGGATTTCACACCTATATGCGATCTTCTTATGCACTATGGAGTCTGCAAGCTTCATGGCTAACAGGTTGCTTCTCTCTTACTTAAAGATGTATCATGGTTTTATAATCTTTTATTGGGTTTGAATCCCCTGTCCCATTTGTCCCACTTGTCCTATCTCTTTGGCGTAACATTTATTCAGTTTGATCTATATCTATTAATTAATAACTTCAAGGAGTTTTCATTAGCTATTATCATGCTTTTATGGAATACATGATTGGGAAAGTGAAAAAGAAATTTACAAACCACTAACCTCAATAATAACTCTTTTGAGTTGGTACATTCATTTAACATGTCAAAGCGCAGCTGCTTGACACACACCATTCAAATATAATATAATGAGACATTATAACACAAACTATTTACAATTTTACATGTAAATCTGTAGAGTACTCCCCTATCATTGAGGAATATGTGTCGTGTTTTGGGGATGATGAGAAGAAGTTCCGAATTACAAATTATTATTTAACAATATGATCCTGACACGTCTCAACTCTCAATACTACAACAAGAACATCCTCACCTTAGTCCCAGGTGAATTTAAGATCAACTTACATGAATTGACTTATGAAATCGAAGCTAATAAGGATAATTATTAAAAGATAAAATAAAGATAAAATGATAAAGAACATGAGAAAAATAAAACATGGGAATTAGAAATATAATCATATGATGTATAAATGCTTAGTTGTGGTAAAATAATGCTCCTACAAGAAACCCAAGATCCATATCCCAAAGCGCAGTTTATATAACTTTGAGTTTACAAAATTCACGATGCTTCAAAGAGCCATTGTCTGGCGCAAACTCGTTTACAAGTTCTTGGATACTGTTATTGGATTTAACTTTTAGGATGAAAATAAACACATAAAAGATAACAAAAAATTACTTATACAATGAAACCACACCAATCAAGTATAATTATTAGAGACATGTATATAAGTTCGACTACTCCCTTGTGAATGAGAAGCCTGATAAGCCTTAATAATTGGCTCATATAGTTCATGGTTGCTATGATGATCATGAGAATATATTTATAGCAACTCTAGTAACTTTTTTTATTTATAAAATTTATTTCGAAATATTTTTAAGAAACCTATATTATTTATATATATATATACATCTTGCATAAAATACTAAGATAATTATCTTCTTTAAATTTGAATTGTTTGTGATTTTGGAGACTAATATTTGTGTTATTATTTGCAGTTTGTATTTTTGATTAATTTTATTTGAAAATAAGTGTTAAAATATAAAAGAACAATGACATATTTCACGTCCGGGCTTTAACCGGTCCAACCCGAACTCGGACCGAACCCGGGCTACCAAAAACCCGACTCGAACCGAATATAATGGGCTTTGTTCCGATCCCTAATTTTCATAACCCGAGACCTTCCGGGTAATTTCCAGGTTTAGCAAAAACCCGACCCAAACCGGACCGATCCCACCCCTAAATATTCCCCCCTCAAACTCAGCGTGATGAATTTGAGAAATCAATCACATTGAATTTGTCTTTCAACTTAAGAAATCTGGATGTGGCTAGTGGCTTGGTTAGCACATCAGCAATTTGATAGGAGGCAAGAATATGTTCAACTTGAAGCTTCTTGTGAAAGATCTTCTCTCTGATAAAGTAGAGATCAAGTTCTATATGTTTAATCCTGGAATGGAAGACATGATTATGTGCTAGGTGAATTGTACTCAGATTATCACAGTAGATTTGAGGAACAGAAAATGGAACTTGAATCTCTTGAAGAAGGTACTGAAGCCATAATATTTCTGCTGCAGTATCTGCTAGACTTATGTATTCAGCTTCAGCTGAAGATCAGGCAACACATAGTTGTTTTCTGGACCACCAAGAGATTAGGTTAGGTCCTAAAAATATGCAAGAACCAGGTGTTGACCTTCTATCAGATCATTAGGATCTGATGCCCAATCTTTTTTTTTTTTAAACCCAGAAGGCAAACCACCAAAATCAGTGGGGCAAATGCCGGGAAACATTTGCCAGATTTTATTGATTATTGAAAAAAAAAATACAAAGAGAGAGGGGGACAAGACCAAAACCTCTCTAGAAGGCATCCCTTCCGTAAATACATTAAAGTAACGACAAATTTAAATGAAAAAAAAAACTGCAACCGACATGGGGGGACCAAACCTTACCCATGCCAAAAACAAAAGGGAAAAGGGGCAAATAAGCCCTCGAACTAATAAAAAAAGTGCAAATAAGCCCTTTTGTAGGAGGTTCTGTCCGATCATCATCATTTGGAGAGGTTCTCGGTGGAATTTTTTGATGAATTTTTTTGAGCATCTTCTTCATTAAGTCTAGTTTAGCCATACCAAATTTCAGCTAAAAATTCAATCGGGAAGGCACTCAAATGATTTTCGGAACTACACTGCGTTGTTTAACTGCGCAGTTATCTTAAAAAATTCATTTGACTGCCTTCCCGGTTGAATTTTTAGCTGAAATTTTGTATGGGTAAACTAGACTTAATGAATAAGATGCTCAAAAAATTTCATCAAAAAATTCCACCAGGAACCTTCCCAAATGACGATAGACAGACGAAATCTCCTACAAAAGGGCTTATTTGCACTTTTTTGATTAGTTCGAGGGCTTATTTGCGCCTTTTCCCAAAACAAAATAAATGCCAAGAAAATTAACAATATCTAATCAGCATCACAGAATGCTAGTAGCTGAGTAGGTGACCTTGATGTATGAGGTTTAATCTGAAGACCATGTTTAAGTGTACCAGACTGCCTTCTAGTTTTCATCTAAAGGAGATGCCATGAAATGACATGCTTTGTTTACTGCAAAGCTGATCTCTGGTCTTGGTAAAGTAACATGCTGAAGAGCTCCTACAATAGATTTGTAATGAGTAGGATCAGCTAAATAGTTGCTTCCCTCTTTGCGTAGTTTGCAGCTACTAAGCATAGGTAACTTGCAGTCTAGATATATTCCTAATAGTGATAGATGGCCTCATTGGCTCATTATGATGCATCGTGTAGTTATTAGAAATTACTTCAAATAGAACTTAAACTATGACAAAAATTCAAAATAGGACTTGCTGTGTTTTTTATTCCAAAAAAATAGGACCATATTGGTCTTATTGGAAACATACCTATTTCTTCATTCCATTCTTACCCCTCCTTTAAATATGAGTAAAATATAGTCAAAAGTCATAATTAAATGTTTAATTCATAATAAATTCGAAAAATTTCAAGAATTCGTAGAAAAATAAAAAAAATTAACAAAATTTACAATAAAATAAAAATTCAAAAAAATGTTTTTTTTTTAATTTTTTTTAATTAATAAAAAATAGTAAAACTCCATAAAAAATTAAAAAATATAGGGATGCCTTTCCCACCGTCTGACTACCTCCCTGCATCACCACCTCTGATCGGTGTAAAAAATGCCACTTTTTTTTTAAATTCCAAAAATATGACATATTACTCTATGAGAATGTCAACATTTTCATTCTGTCAACTTGAATCCTTTTGACTTCTTCCATAAATATGGCATTCGTAATATTTTTGGCATTCTTTTCCCCCGGTGACAGGAGGTGGTGGTATTGCCTCCCTGCACCACCACCTACGCCCGTTAAAAAATGTCATATTTACTAAAAACTCCATTTTCTCTTGAAAATGCCAAAAAAAATGGCATATTTCTCTTTGAGAATGCCAACTTGAATCATTCTGCCAACTTGAATCATTCTCACTTCTGCCAAAAATATGATTGAATTTGTCATTTAGCATTTAGCACTTCTGCCATAAATTTGTTCAGACTTTAGCAAGTGAGAGATACTACACTCTATTTTCGTACTACGCAGTTCAAAGTTCTAATAGTTATTACCCCCTCTATTTGTGTAGTTCCAAAACGGGCTACAGGAGAAAAACTCATTTGAACTTTCGAATTGTAAAGCGGGTGATAAATGGCCTCATGATGACACATTCTGTATTTTTATGTTTCTTTTTTAAATTAAGAGATGGTGGCATATTGCGGTGCTGATGGGACTGTTACCTATTTCCAGGTACTTCACTCATCATGGTACTTTTCAGTGCTCAAGAGTAGTGATTTGTATACTTATTGCACCCATTTATGTTGCTACTGCATAATGAATGGATAGGAGATATGTTATTTATTTTGTTTATTATTGCAAGTATAATCAGTTAACTAAACAAGTCGAGAGCGACGCCATCAGATATCGAACTCCACATTTTCTTTGTGGATCATTTGCGGAGGTAGAATCTGTCATTACAGTAATCACACCAACGCCTAATATCCCATTCCGGATGATCAAGACAAACAAGTGGACAGATTTGTTGAGAGTTGTACGCACTTCTGCATCAGGACCACCCAATGAAGAAAAATCAACAAAGGAGGGTGAATTGAGAAGCCTCCCTTCATCAGATAAACAACTAGGTAACATTTTGTCTACACTTGCATTTAAAGGAAGAACTTAGTTTTAGACTTCACATTTGAAGAGTGATGTAATCTTTTTTTTTGTCCCGGTTGGAGACCAAGAAAGCGTACAGACTTTCTTGGGGTAGGGGCCAGGGAACACCCTACCAGTTTATTTATGAATGAAAACATAAATAAACAGGCGACTCACAAGAACAAACAGGCGCCTAAATTAAAAGCAAGCGACATTAATGAAACAAAAACTACTCAACCATTGCCCTTCAGTGGCGAAGTAGATGGATATGAACTGCCTTCCAAGAGTGTAGCAATCCACAGGGTGAGATGGAAGGCAGTGAGAGGTGGTTATGCTATGGAGGAGCACCCGGAATTGTTCGCTGCCAGTGGATTGGCACGCCCACTTACTATTGATTACATGCTTATAAAAACCTTCTTTTTAGATCATCACAGAGGACGACATCCTCCATTTGACCTCCAAATAACACTGACTAATATGTTTGCTCTATTTGATACTGTGTATTATTTGTAGAAGCTTTTTAATACATCAGTTTAAAATGTGAATAATTAGTTATACATTCTTTTAACTTTCATATTAGCCTTAAAATCTAAATGTTTATTTACTAGACAATAATTTATTTACGTAGAATGGTTTCGGATAAGGGTGGGTATGGGTCGAGATTAAGGTTATCCCGGTGCCAACTTAATTAGTAGTAACAGTATGGTTTAGGACAAGTCTTTGTCTTAGTCTTGTCTGATTTGAATTGAGAGCGGGATGATTCAGAAAGGTTCGTGATGTCCCAAACTAACAAGAGTATTATACAAAAAGTCATCATTTGCAATTAAAATATATTAGCATTTTTAAAGTATCATACACCAAGTAATCACACACGAAAAAAGAGGCGACTGTTTCTCCCTCTAGTTAGGGTTTTAGCTCTTTTGCCGATATGATCGATTGGACGACTCTTCGGTTTGGGGTTTCTCCTTGCGATGAGATTCTTGGTGCAAACAAGAAGCAAAGACAACAATAGCGAGATGATGACATCATTGTGTGAAGGTCATAGACGAAGCTTGGGGTTAAAAGCTAGAACAGATCTAGATGCAATCAAGGTCATCTGTGATTGGTGGCGAAAGTGGAGGTTTGACAGAGAACATGATGAATAAGAGGCATTGTGAGGAAGATCTTACGGTACTGCTGACTCTTCCCTCTCTTCAATCGCCACCATGGAGTGTTGGAGGATTTAAGATTCGAAGAAAATGAGGGAACTCTGTTTTTATTCTGTTTTATTTGGGAAAAGGGTCAGATAAGCCATTGTACTTATATAAAAATGTCAAATAATCCCTTATACAGGAGGCTCTGTCTGGCCGTCTCCATTTGGGGTGATTCCCGGTTGAATTTTATGATGAATTTTTTAAACATCTTATTCATTAAATCTAGTTTACTCATACCAAATTTTAGCTAAAACTTCAATCGGGAAGGCATTCAAATGAATTCTTGAAGATAAGTGGAGTTTTTTCGAATTAATGCTAATTAATTAATTAATTACGCAAATAATGTTGGGTTAATAATATTTACCGATCTACTGCTGGATTTAACCAGGGTCGGAGAAAGTCACCAAACCGTTTGGCGACTTATAAGTCGCCGAACCGGATGGCGACTTACAAGTCGCCAAACTGTTTGGCGACTTACCCCCTGCACCTGCCAAACCAAAAACAGCCAGTTCCCTACCAATTTAGAACATAAAAAACTTGCTCACAAAACACATACATCACCAGTAACATACAAGTTACAAATAACATACAACACATAAGATTGATAACCAATAAAACACATACAGACATTCAATATATATAACGAAACACATCAACGCATCATAAACAAAGGAATAAGTACTAATAACACAATATTCAATTGTTTGGAGGTGGAAATACGTAAATATAAAGTCAATTGTTTCTACAACATTCAGTGTACATGAAAAACTCCAATACAAAAGACAAACTACAAGTTCTCATGGTCTTCTTGATCGTCTTGGTCATGGAGATGTTGTTGATGCCTACGTCGTTGTTGTGGTTGAAGAACAACTCTGTCATGCTTAGTTTGGGATGTAGAAGACCTCGCTGCACTAGATGTCAATGGCATAGAATCCTGAGATGGGAGCATGTATAAGATGGTCGTAGTCGACTCGCCTCAACACATCTGAACACAAGGAAGCAATGCCCGTTAGAGCCTGACCATACATTTCCACGTCATGCGTATCACTCATTGTTATCTTCAAGAATTCATTTGAATGCCTTCCTGATTGAATTGTTAGCTAAAATTTGGTATGAGAAAACTAGACTTAATGAATAAGATGCTCAAAAAATTTCATCAAAAAATTCCACCGGTAACCGTCCCAAATGGCGACGGATAGACAGAGCCTCCTATATAAGGGCTTATTTGACCTTTTTATATAAGTTTGAGGGCTTATTCGACCATTTTCCCTATTTTTTATAATACTTTAATTTAAATAACAAAGCTACATACCATATTTAAAAAGGATGTGTTAAATATTTAAATCTTCTTTTTATAAATTGTGAAGAACTATTGAATTTAATTTGTAAATCTACAACAACATTTTGATATAGCAAGTTTTAACAAAAACTTAATAAGTTAAACTCTAAATTTAAATAGAAGAAAAATAACAAAATAATAGCAATTAATTATCTAACAAGTTAGCTCTTAACAATTTACAAACCAATAATCCAACAATTGAAAAATGTTTGTGTATATATTTATATATAGGTGTTTGAAAATTTGGGCCCCTAATGTTTTTACATTTTCTGGTCCCTAAGGCCCATGCCTCACAGACCTCAACATTAGGCACGGCCCTCTGTGCTAGACAGGAAAGCAGGCATTGCGGGAGGTTGGGCGGGATATGGGTGGTGTTGGGTGGTCGCTGGGTGTCCACATCACTAAGGCGCCTGGTTCATTGAGAAATCATATGGTTTAATTTGTTGCAACAGTTTAAGGAAGGGTAGTAACTATTGTGGCGGCGGCGGCAATCACCGTTGCGGGGGTGGCAGAGCTAGTGAGGCAAGGCTGCTATTTTGGCGGTGGGAATAATGTTTCTGGATGGAGATGTTGGAAATTAGTGACGGTGATGGGATGGGAGGACGGAAACGGTTAAAAATTATGTCACTGGTGATTGTAACTGTGACTACTTAGCGCTACTAATGGGAGGTGGTATGTAACTGGAGTGGTAGTAATTAGGACGGTGATAACTGGAGGAGTAACTGAGACGGTGGTCACTATAGCAGTAGTAACTGAGACGGAGTCACTGAAACGGTAGTAACTGAGACGGTGTCACTGAAACGGTAGTAACTGAGACGGTGTCAATAGAGCAGTCGTAACTGGGATAGTGACCTGGATCTGTAATTGTAAATGACTAAATGGGACGGTGGTCCGAATAGTTGTCACATAAATTTCATATCCAAATTTCTATTTGCAGTATAAAATTAAATTAAAAAACATTAATTTATAGACTTATTATACAGTGAATGGTTATGGGTTGCATTGAAAATTTGAAATATTATTTTAAAAAAAAAAAGAGTAATATAGTGTATTTTTAAGCATTGTTAATGTAGTATGCTATGTGTACCTTCCAAGTTGATTCGGAAGTTGATGAGGAAGGTTGGTGTTGTTTATAGGTGCCTTGATGTAGTTTCCAATTTTATTACCCGCTGAATAAGTTTTTTGTCTTTTTATAATTGAACTCACTTTTGTGGAAATGGGCCTCTTAATAGTAATATTAGTGTCCTTTTCCCAAATTGGATTTGTGCGCAATTCAAGTGTCGAAAAGAAAATAAAATTTGGGAAATTCTATTTACAAACCCTCATTTACTAAAGGGAAAAGGGGCAAAAAAACCCCTTCAAGTTGTCACCAAAGGGTATCTAAGCCCTTAAACTATTTTTTTATGCAAAAAACTTTAAAAGCAATGAAAGAAGGGCAATTACACCCCCTTACTAACGGTGAAGCCAACCCAAGTTGTTTCTTTGTTGGTTGTTATGAGTTATGACCGTGTGTAAGCAAAATTTTAACCTGCTACTATTTTTAATATTTTTTCTTTTAATTTGAGCTTGTACTCTATTAATGATATAAATTTAGACTACTTTGGTCCTAAAATCAGGACATATTTCCTCTCTTTTTAAATAAATGCTATATGTTGAATTTTACAATATACACATGCTCTACTTTAACTACGATTTATTTATTAAGGTATTAATAAGTTATTATTTTTTTGATTTTTTATTATTAGAGAATTAGAGTTGCCTTGTCCATGAATTAGTTTTCAAATTTTATGGTTCGTCAGTCTCAAAATAATTTTTTTTGCAAAGAATTTGTGCTTCATTATATGTTTTACACGTTGTTACATGTTTCTCTCTTTTCAGTACAACTCTTCACTACACAATTTTCTCTTTCTTCATTCCCATGCAAAATCAACTTTGGAAGACAATTCAGGGACAGATAAAGTATATACTAATGGTCAAATTTATGCATTGAAAAATATGAAATGTGATGACACTTAAGAACGAGAGAAGAATTACGCAGCTGTCAATTTATCATGATATAACAAATACATGATATTCATTAAAAAAAACATATACACTACAAATTAATTGGTTTAAAGATAATCCAAGGAACACAATAAACACTCAATGATCTTAATCACATGCATCGATATTGGTTGCGATCTGATGCATGTGCCGCCGTTACTTTCATCGTGGATTTCCTCCGTGATTCGGAAACACACCGGTATAACGGCGTGATGCGATTGTGTCTCTGTCCGTGACCCAAGAAAAATTATACTACCTCCGTCCCTTTTTATTTAGCCATCTTTGACTTTTCCAGTCAAAGGTGATTAACTTTGATCCATTATTTTAATTAAAATATTTATGTAAAACATAACAAATTTATACTATTATGATAGTGTTTTCAACAAAGAACATTTTCATATAATTTTCATATTATCAATATTATCGTGTATAAATATATAATCGGTCAAAGTTGAACAACTTTGACTTGAAAAAAGGTGTTTGGCTAAATAAAAAGGGACGGAGGGAGTACTACACTTCAGCTTGATTCGGTTTGAATTTGTTACGTTTTAAAAATGAAATAAAAAGCTATTGATCTTTTTTTACTTAGTTCGATTCGCTTTTATTCGGTTTTCAAAAATATATGGAACATTAAGAATTTAGTGAAATTTTCGTATCACATCACTAGTGCTATCACGTTTATTGGGCTCACTGGATTATCTTTTTAATCGATATTTGTTATATGTTATTCATGATAAATTGACAACTCCGTAATACTTCTTCCATTCTTAAATAAGTGCCAAAATTCACTTTTCATATTTGTCAATGCATAACTTTGACCATTAATATATAATCCAATCGTCCTTAAATAATCTTACAAAGTTGGTTTTTGATGAGAATGAAGAAAAGAAAAAATGTGTGGTAGAGCGTTGCACTAAAGAGAAAGAAATGTATAAGAACATGTTGTGAACTACAAATTCTTTGAAAAAAAAGATTATTTTGAGAATGAAGAAAAAGGAAATTTGAAAATTAATTCAGGTGCGGAGCGAGTATAATTCTCTATTAATGAAAAAGAAATTGAAAATTTATAATGCGACAAATTTAAAAATATTTAAATATAATAATTTATTAATACATTAATAAATAAAGCGTAATTAAAGTAAGCATGTATGTGAAGATTGTAAAATTGAACATGTAGCATTTATTTAAAAAAGTGAGAAAATATGGCTTGATTATGGGATCAAATATTCTATATTTATTTTGTTAATAGAGCACAAGTTGAAATTAAAAGAAAAAATATCAACAATACATTCCGATTAAAATTGTGTTTCATACAAAAAAAATTAATCAAAGGAAATACGAAGTAATAATAAAAGGAACAACTTCCGTAGTTCCGTTAAATGCTTCACCGTTAATAAGGGGGTAATTGCCCACCTTTCACTCATTGTGAAGCTTTTTGCACAAAAAAATAGTATAAGGGCTTAGATGCCCTTTGATGACAACTTGAAGGGGTTTTTTGCCCCTTATCCCTTTACTAAATAAAGCCACATGTTTTTATAATTCCCATTACACCCTTATTACTAAATAAAGCCACATGTTTTATTATAATTCCCACTTTTCACTACTTCTGCGGCTCACTTGCTCTGGAGGCTCCACGGTGGACGAGGAGCTGCGCTCCATTGTTATGTGGGCTGCTGCAAGGGAGGGTAGTTTAGATATTTGCTTTAATTTAATGGTTGTGGTTAGTAATTAGAGGATTGTGAATAGCATTACCCATAAAATTTTTGTCTCTTGACTCTGTATGACAATACACAACATGGACCTCGAACTAGGCCAAAGCAAATGCCACAATACACAACATGGACAATACACAACATGGACATCAACCTGTGATAAGTGGTCATCTATTATCCACTTACTAACCCTTAAAATGCATGATGATAGAACACTTTGTATGCCTTCTAATTATCTCATTGTTTACCCGTACGTGGAATAATAAGGTAAAAACAATGTGAATTAAATTTATGCAGAAGCAAGATGAATAATAGGAAATTAGGAACAAACTAATTATTTGAAGGGAACATGCAAAAAAAATAGACAACTAAAACAAAAAAGATAGCAGAACAATAAAGGACAAGAGACACATGGTGCATTTTGCAGGAAAGATAGCAGTACAAAGGTTTCTGAAAGTCTTTAGGTGATAGTTTGCAAATTTTCATCATTCAGTATATTTGTTTAATTGTTATTTACTAATTGCTTCAGCAAGTTTGTTTCTCTCTAAGGAATCACTGTTTCATTGATTTCATTGCTTCAATGACATTTATTTGGATTTTTTTCTAATTGAAAAAACGCATGTTTACTTTTATTTTCTCAAATTCCATTATTCTCTCAAGTCCCAATTCTTGTGTTTATACATTTTCGAAAATATGTTTTGTATTTGTAAAAAATTCGTACCTTCATCCTGGAGGTATCAACGTTTAGGACATTGTGGTGATAGAATTCTTTGTACTCTTAGGCAAAATAAATTAATTAGTACTTCTTCAAAATTTGCTCATGATTGTGTTTCTTGTAAGTTGGGTAAATCCCACATACTTCCGTTTTCTGATGTTATTCATGATACCTCTGCACCTTTAGAAATTATTCATTCTGATGTTTGGCAGTCTCCAGTTATTTCTAATCTGGGTTTTAAATATTATGTGTCATTTATTGATGATTTCTCTAGATTTACATGGGTTTATCCCATGCGTAGGAAATCTGAAGTTTTTACACATTTTATTAATTTCCAAAAACTGGTTGAAAATCTATTGAATGCTAAAATTAAAATTTTTCAAAGTGATGGAGGGGGTGAATTTAATAATTCTCTATTTAACACGCATTTTTTAAATTCAGGCATTTTATTTCGAAAACCTTGTCCTCATACTCCTGCTCAAAATGGGGTAGCTGAACGTAAACATAAACATTTACTCGAATTAACTAGGACTTTATTAATTGATGCTTCTATTCCTAGTCATTTTTGGGTAGATGCCCTCTACACCGCCACTTTTATTGTTAATCGTTTACCTACCCCTATTTTACATGGAGTATCTCCATATCAAAAACTATTTAATAAAGTGCCTGATTATAATTTTATGCGTGTCTTTGGTTGTTCTTGTTTTCCAAATTTTATTGCTGCCTCACACAATAAGCTATCACCACGTTCTACGCACTGTGTTTTTCTTGGGTATGCTCCGGGATATAAAGGGTATCGTTGTCTATCTCCTTCCACATGTCGGGTATATGTCAGTCGGGATGTAATTTTTCAAGAAAATAGTTTCCCTTATACTTCCTTAGTTAGTTCACCATCTTCCCTGACATCCACCCTTTCTTCCTCCTGGCTATCTTCTTCCGTTTCTGATAAAAACCAGCACCCTGTGATCCTGCCTGCTCTGCCCAGTCCTTTACACAGTCCTTTAACCCCTATGCCCGGCAGTTCCTCCCCCACTTCCCAAACCAGTCCTTCTACGGCCACATCTCCGTCAAGTACTCCCAGTCCCACACCCTCATTCCCAGACCTTACTGCCATTCCCTCGGTCACTTCCTCCAACCCAGACCTTACTGCCAGCCCGCAACCTTCCTCAACCGGCCCTTCTCCCTCGTTCCAAAATTGTGACCACGGTCCCATCATTTCCCATACCTCGGTTTCTTCCACACAGCCCTCACGTGTCCTAGAAAATGTTCATCCAATGCGTACACGCGCAAAGGATGGCATTTTCAAACCCAAACAAATTTTTACGTTAAGTGCTTTATCTCCCCCGGATGATCCTACTTGTTTTACACAGGCAAATAAGAGTTTTGTTTGGCGGGCTGCCATGGCGGATGAATTTAATGCTTTGATTAATAATAAGACTTGGGATTTGGTACCTTGGGACCCTACTAAAAATGTGGTTGGTTGTAAGTGGATTTATAAGACAAAATATTGTTCTGATGGGTCTGTTGAGCGACATAAAGCTCGACTTGTTGCTCAAGGTTTCAAACAACAGGCTGGTGTTGATTTTACTGAGACATTTAGTCCTGTTGTTAAGCCTACCACTGTTCGTCTTGTTTTATCTATTGCTATTTCTTTGGGTTGGTCTGTTCGTCAATTAGATGTGAAAAATGCATTTTTGCATGGTGTTTTGACTGAGGAGGTTTACATGCGCCAACCTCAGGGTTTTATTCATCCTTCCTATCCTACTCATGTATGTCGCCTTCGTAAGGCCCTTTATGGGCTGAAACAGGCTCCTTGGGCTTGGTTTCATCGATTCAGTGGTTTTTTGTTGAGTCGTGGTTTCTCACAGAGCAGGTCTGATTCATCCATGTTTGTTTATCGTACTACTTCTCAGGTGGTTTATATTCTTTTATATGTGGATGACATTATTATTACAGGCTCTTCTGCTTCATTTGTATCCTCTGTCATTCATACCTTATCTAATGAGTTTGCCATGAAGGATTTAGGGGATGTCCATTATTTTTTGGGTGTCCAGGCCAAACGTACACCCACAGGTTTATTTTTGTCTCAGGCCAAATATATATCTGATCTGTTACATCGTTTTCATCTTCACACTGTCAAACCTGTCTGTACCCCTCTACCTTCACGTACTACACTCTCTCTCACAGATGGGGAACTGTTATCTGATGTTACTGAGTATCGTAGTATGGTAGGTGTTCTTCAGTATTTAACTATTACTAGACCTGATATTACTTATGTTGTACACCTTGTGTCTCAGTTTATGCATGCTCCACGTACTACTCACCTTTTGGCTGTTAAGAGGATTTACAGGTATCTGCAGGGTACCAGCACTCATGGCTTATGGTTACGAGCAGATAAAAATATTTCAGTGGTTACGGCCTATTCTGACGCGGATTGGGCAGGCTGTCCAGACAGTTCGCGTTCGACTACAGGTTATGCGGTTTTTCTGGGATCCAATTTAATCTCCTGGCGCTCCAAGAAACAACCGACGGTGTCCAAGTCTTCTACTGAGGCTGAATACAGGGCCATTGCATATACTGTTCAGGATACACTTTTCATTCGGTCTCTTTTGGCTGATATGAGTATTTTTATTTCGGCTCCAATCCATCTTCTTTGTGACAATGTTTCGGCTTCTTATCTAGCGGTTAATCCCATTCAGCATGATCGGAGTAAGCACATTAAAATTGATTACCATTTTGTTCGAGAGCGAGTAGCACATGGAGATCTTGTGGTGAAGCATATTCCTACACAGTTACAGTTAGCTGATATCTTCACCAAGAATTTATCTAGTCAGCGTTTTGAATTTTTACGTTCCAATTTGCACGTGATTTCCCCTGCACAAATTGAGGGGGTGTAATAATGTACTCCCTCCGTCCCAAAATCGTTGGCCAACGTTGACTTGCACGTGGATTAATAAAGTGAAAACTGTGTGGTTAAAATTTGTGCAGAGGAGAGAGAATTAACTTTAGCCACATATTCCTTACTTTAAATGGAAATGGCCAACCTTTTTGGGACGGCCAAAAAAGGAAATTTGGCCAACCATTTTGGGACGGAGGGAGTAATAATTAGGGTTTATTCTGTAATTCTCCATAACTCTGTTTTATTATAAATACAAGGCTATGGCACCCAATAGGGGAAGTCATTATTCCCAATCATATTTTCGTATAGTATCTACACACATTTCTTTGCAATACATCCCAAATTACCCAAAATTATCCTACATCTCATCAAACGACCTTACTATGTTTCTTATACTATGTCTTTCTACTTTAAATAAATTTACTCTAAAACAAAACTCATTTGTTAGAAATGTCTAACAAATGAGTGAAAATACTTTGCAATATTTTATATTGACGTTCCTTCCTTTATATTCTTACGGCAAAGAGTAAAGAGGTCAAACCAAAGATAGGTGAATGACCAAGGGTGAGTTGGGAATATGAATGTCTTTTACCTTATGAATATTTTCTTTAACGGAAGTGTAAGCTTTAATACAAGACATTTTAGAAAGAAATTGAGAACTTAAATAGAGGACAGAGGAAGTACTACGTAATTCCCAATAATTATGAAATTGTTGGTAAAATATTAGGGGATGCATAAAGTATGGGATTATAAATGAATATTTTTTCCAGATTCCCAATAAGAATGTTTAATTTCTGGGGATTAGTGTATTACTCATCTCAGATTCTCAGGAGAATCTAGAATGGCATTGAATTTATTCACTAGCAGATATACAAGATAAAAACTACTAGTGATTCCCAAACCAAACACGCTGCTTGGGTGTTCTCTTGAACTAAAATGACTGAACTTTCATCTCCTACGATCTGGACAAACATTCGCAAAATGTGATGGATTGCCGCAAATAAAACAGCAACCTATTGTAGGTTCACCCGTTGCTGACACGAATGTAAAACCACCAGTAGCATTAGCAGACCCACCCCTGCTCCTTCCCCTGCCCCGACCTCGTCCACCCCTTCCAGAATTAGACCCTAAGCTTCCTCTCGCACTTTCTGATGCCCCTCCTCTAGTTAGGCCATCTTCCCATCTGCATTACAAGTAAACAAAAAAGTAACAATTACCTAAAATGGTCCATTCAGGCTAGCCTTTTTACATCAGACTCAGTGTCTCCAAGACTCCAACCACATTACTCAAGGTAGGGTAGTGATGTCAAAAAAGAACATAACTACTAAGTAAGCTTCGCATTCATTTCTAATTACTACTCCACAACTCCAGAAGTAGTCAGTCCATCCTCCAAGGATTGGCTAATTTCGATTATGAACAAATCAATAACACCTCATTTCCGCATATGTGTGTGTCTATGTTACAAGAACGGGACCGGACCGGGCGGATCGACCCGGAACCTGGCGACCCAGCACCCAGACTGGTCTGGTTGTCTATTAACCCGTAAATACACCAAAACCCGGATTTACCCAGCAACCCAGCATGACCCGGCCAAACTCGGTAAACCTGGAAAATGTGGGGAAAACCGGATGGCTCTTAAAATTTACGGCAGGACTGCAGGAGGGGGTTGAACTCACTTACTCACGTCCCAATGTGAGAAAGTCTGAAGTGGAATCCACTGAGCAACACATTTCCATTGTGATACCTTGGTCTTTAGGCATACTAATAGACTAATAGTCTAATACTGTTAGTATGTTGTAACTTACGATACTAATTCTAAGTTTTAATTACCCAAAAAGATAGGCCAATTTGACTTTTTTTGGTCAATAATGGTCAAGTTTGATCAATGATATCTTTTAATACAAAATTATCTAAAATATGAAAATCATATGAGTTTGGGACAAGAGAAGGTGGCACGGTTATTAATAAATAGTGGGTTTGTGTGGTTGATATTGAATTGATAAAGTAAGAATAAAGTAAGAATGATTTAGAACCACACAAATTTTACCAAATAAGGTATGAGACAATCTTAGTGGGACGGACCGAAAAGGTAAAATGGGACAATCATAGCGGGCGGGACGAGGGAGTATTATGAAAAATCTTTACCTTTTATTTTAATTCTATATATTATAATATTTATATTAAGATACTCTCTATCCCAAAATAAATGTCTTGTTTCCTTTTGAACATGTTTTAAGAAAGTGGTTGAAAAGGTAAAAGTTGTAGTTGAAATTTGAGTAGGAAAAGGTGAATTGATATGAGCCACATATTATTGCCAAAAGAGGAAACAAGACAATTATTTTGGGACGGACCGAAAAGGAAAGTAGGACATTTATTTCGGGACGGAGGGAGTATATAATAACTAATAAACGTTGATTGGGTTTTGCCGGCGTTGACCGGGTTGACCAGCCGGGTCCGGGCTGACCCGTGACCCAATCATTGGTCCAGGTCGATCACCGGTCCGGTTCTCGTAACATAGGTGTGTGTGTGTTCGTAATGAATGTATCTCAGTATTAGTGTATTACTTGCATCCACTATCTGTGCTCCAAGAGCAACAACAACACCAAGCCTGTAGTCCCAAAAGATTTTGGGGTTGGCTAATATGAATCGATACATGATATCGTAACCATAGCGATATTCATATTTTGATTCATGTCATGCGATGTGATTAGGTGATACGGTTGGCTATTACATGCCTACCACATCACACTCCTCCTTTATCCTGGCTTGGGACAGGCATGATACCAAAAATGATCTCATGGCGGAGTCTATGTGCTCCAAGAGCATACGGAGAAAATGCACGTAAAACTTAACGACTTAACTGTATTGACCATCCTTTCTTAATCTGTGTTGAGAAAAAGAAAGTGGACTATCTTAGATAAGAGAGTATATTATTTTAGTTAGATGAGAGCATAAAAAAGTATATATGAGATGATCATACACAAAAAAGTTGCACTCTCTGGACTGGCAAGAATAGAACTTTCTGCCCCTATTGTTTGCAGTATTGGCAGTTCGTAGAGCACATAGAACACCACATGAGGTACAAGGAACAGATGCTTCTCCTATAAAAAATAAAAGAATGTTAGATATTTTGAGCCTCTGCTCATCATTCTGCTCAACTAAATTTGACAATTTTGTATTATTATTTTTTACTACATTTTTGTATTATTATTATAAATCAAAAAAGATCTAGCTGGGCAAACAAACCATTTTGTCTGTTAACGTCACTGGCAGGCTGGGCTGAACGTGAGCGAGATGACTGTGAGGGACAGTTATTTGAAGAATGCCCTGTTTGCCTACAGTGTAAACAAGCACCCTGAGATCTAGGATTGCTTCCTTGGGCACTGGCAGAAGGTGTTGTATGGCCTCCTCTGGCTGTGAAAAGAACCATAACAATGGTGAACACATGCAATTACTTACTGACACCAATTGAGATGCTAAAACGTAAATGATATCCTCTCGATAGAGGTTCTTGCCCAGACAAAACCTTAATTTAGTGGTCTGCAAATCATTCACAAATTACATAATTTTTTTTTAAAGAAATTACATAAGAAGTTAAGAACTACTCGTAATAATGTTGGTTTGGAGAAAAAGTTTTGTTTCGCCGTACGTTGACAATATTTAATGCTATTTTTACATTTTTGTCATTCTTTGAGACCCCCATGTAAAATTAATCTTCAATAATAACTAGGAAAAATTGATTGTAATAATCCCAACTATTGGCGGTCCGCTTATAATAATCCCAACTATCGATTATCTCAGAATAATCCCAACTTTAGTGACCTTCCGCCAATAATGGTCCATGACCAGATATGACCTGCTATAACAAGTGAATTTTAAATTGAAATAAAGCGTAAAAATTAAAAGTTGAATTATTTATAGGGATTACTTGTTATATTTCTTCTCATCCACTTTAGAAACTATAGAAATTTATTTATAGCCGGTCATGTCGGACCATTATTGGCGGAAGGTCACTAAAGTTGGGATTATTCTGAGATAATCGATAGTTGGGATTATTATAAGCGGACCGCCAATAGTTGGGATTATTACAATCAATTTTTCCTAATAACTAAATGCTAGTAAAGTCATAAAGTGCAATATTGTAAGTTTTCTCTCCATATAAATAACTTCTTAATCTACTCAACTTCCTTTGAAAAGATGAGCCTAAGAAAGTACATATTAACTAGTAGCAAATTGACATGATACTCCTCAAGAATACAGTATAACTCAATTTGATTATAATAAACTTTTTGCTAAAAACAAACAAACAATTGAAGTATCAATTGCAATGGTACTTCAATTGCAATTATAAAACTAGAAAAGTCAGTTACGTCTAGTGTTGTGAAAGGCGATTCCAGATTCAAATTATGACGATTCAAATAATTCAAGCAAGAATGAAAATGTATATTTAGGTTCAATTAACTTCCGATTTTATATATGAATATAGGAATACTAGATTCTAATAATAATCGAACATTAAATATAATATGGAGAAATGGCTTTATAGTCTAAAAATAGATTACATTAATAACCCTGTGTTATTTTTAATAAAGTAAAACATTTTAGCGAATAGTGATTAATATAAAATAAGTGATAACATCCAATATAAAATCCCATCATACTTGATAATTAAAAATGTATTGAGATAGCATCAAATTCCATGGACTTCCGTGTTATTGTTGTTGGACATGCATAGTTGATGAGTTTCTACGAAAATTAAAAAGGCTATACACTTTATTTTTGGAAATATATAACAAAAACTTAAGCGTACATATTAAAAAGTATATACACCCTATTATCTTAATAAAATATAGGCATACTATGTTCAACATTTACAAGTCACCGACATGCATGCATATACACTAAGAAATACATATATTCCATGGATCCAAAAAAGGTTCACATGTGAAATTTTGTTTTTGTTAATAAAGAAGTCTTAATCAGCAAAAGAATCTAATTATATTAATCTTAAATATGTTTTTAGTCCATACAAATATAATGCATTTTATTTTACATCCTTGAGAAATTATTTATTTGTTTTTCATCATTGTAATTCATGTTGCTTTTCTTTAGTCCTTCACCGATCATAACAAACTCCATTTGATGAGGAAACAACTTTGATTAATGGCTTTCCTCTCAATCTTTGTCATGTGATTCAAATAATACGTAATTTTACTATAGGTCGTCAAAATCTATTTAGAAAATGTGAAGGATTAGTTTTACAATGCTTTAACTCTCAAATTAGCCTCAAAAAATTATAAAAAAGATCACTTTAAAAGTTTCCAGTAGATATGCAATCGACATTATTTTTTTCCTAAATGGTGTGATCTCGGAATTACAGATGAACAAAAAGAAATTAATGCATATTATAGATATGAATAACACAAAAACACTTTTTTCATGGATCTAAAACAACATGTGTAATATTTACAGGGACTAAAAATGTACTCCCTCCGTCCCATTTTACCTGTCTTACTTTCCTTTTTGGGTTGTCCCAAAATAAGTGTCAGCTTTCCCTTTTTGGAAAGAAATATGTGGTTCACAACCTTTCCCTTTACTATACTCAAATCTCAACCACAACTTTTACCTTTTCAACAACTTTATTCAAAACTGTGCCAAAACCAAAGGAGACACATAAAATACGGAGGTAGTATGTATTAAGAATATATACCTAAAACTGATTATTCCCAAATTCCAATAGTTGTGTATTTAACATTTAAGAGATCAACAGATGAAAATTCTTTTTAGGATGGACATAATTAGTTAAACAAAATCAAGTATGAGCATTTTTAATACAAAATTCGAATCAAATCAGATATATTCTAATAAATTAGCCAAATTGAAGATGTTCTTTTTATTCAATATTGCTGTAAGAAATCAAGTATTAAATAAATGTGGCTTTTAATGCTGTCAACAATAAACAGATTTGAATCGAATGACTAGAAACCTGGTCTGCTTTAATTATTAAAATTAAAACCCTAGTACTAGTAATATCCAGAGTTGACTGCTCCTAATATAAAATTGCTAGAAACTATGAAAACATATGTCTGAATGCAGTACTATTTAAACAGGTCAAAATCGCATACCAGGGGTGGTGAAACTATTCCTGGAACCTGTTCCACAGATTTCCACTAGTTGCCTCAGAGTATCATCACAACCACCTACACAACCTGCCATGAAATAGACACTCAACATAAAAATGCATCATGCGTCAATGCGTGGATCCTAAAAATTGGTACTGCGACGCGAAGATTAAAAAAATGTTACAGAAACTCTTGTGTATGGTTTTACTTGGGAAAAAAGCAAAGTGTCATGTTTACTAAAGTTTAGACTTCTTTCTTTGTCTTCATATAACAGAAATTTGTAAATGAAATGTGTTTGAACAAAAGCCCAAATTATGTATTGAATCTGAACCAATTTTTTATTTTCCCTCGCACTACCTTCAAATCGAAATTTCCCATCTACTTTCCTCCCTTTTTCTTTCCTTGGCATTTTCCCAGTTCTAATGGGACCCTCAAAAGAGATTACTTCATTAAATGAAGACGTTTTTGACATAGCATAGAGCTACATTCTTTCTTAAAGCCAGTCCTGAACAACAAACAAAAAGGATGGGCTTTACTCCTGTGGGATTTGAGATGTAAATCGGCCAAATGAAGGCATTGCCCTATAGGTGCCAATACCATTTTTTTCAGATTAGTACTATGCCATATTAGGTTAAGGACATTAATGTTACTCTATATTAGGCGATAAGTGAGTGCCAGAATGTTTTCCTTACATTTACTATTATTCGGAAAGTAATAAGTGAATAACTAACTACCTACTCTAGCACATGAACCAATTTAGCCTTGTTAACTGTTTTTCTAGAAACCCCTAACAATGGCATTATTCCCAGTGACTTTCTGAGTTCTATTTTTCCTTCCATAACAGTGAAACAAATAGAGAATGTCACCCTGTTGGAAAACCAGAACAAATCTGTTCAGCATTCAGAAATCAGAACTTTTCAGCATTCAAACTTATTGATATGTACAGAGAAGGGATTTAAAGAAAGGTAATGTTCATCCAAAAATGAAAAATATATACCAAATGGGTAAAATGGGTTCCACTTTGGCTCTTGGGATATAACAAATGAAAGGGGCACCCATTCACCCACGTTTATACAAAGTTCTAGCTTACCAAAATGCTCAGCATCAAAATCAGGTGGTATTTCCAAACGTCGAAATTTAAATCGAATCTTAAATACAGGCCCTGAAAGACATACTAACATCAGTAATAAACTAATAACAAATTTTGAAGCAAAAAAAATAATAAATGTTACAGACATAAACCTGGAGCACAGATACTGCATATATCTTGGCTTACATCTGCTTCTAATATGCATCCTGGTAGCCAGACTGCATTTCTACACTGAATAGACATACTCAAAAGGTTACTCAGCTGGACAAGATAAAAGCTAGTTTTCATGAACGAGGTGAAGAAACATGTATGATTAAGACAAGGAAGTTGGCTTGTTGCAATATGAAACGTGGGAATGAAACATATCATGTGTAAATATTATGGAGGACAGGAGGACGGAATTGGCTTCTCTATCTGTCTCAAAAGACAGGCAAAATGCTAGTCATTTCGTCATACCGTTTGTTCTGAAATAGTAGTACTAAAGTTTTTGGTCGGTGATGGGATTGAAGTGATGACAGGAAATATGTGGGTTCTAAGTGTTACCTAAAGAACAAATACTAAACATATATTGAGTTAAGGCCTGTGAAGCACAGAAACTACCTGCGGCTCACGTTTCCCCCGTTTTAGAAACTCGTAAACTTCAAACTCTTGTTTCAATGCCACTTCTGTTACTAAGTAGAATTGGGAAATCCGTTTCCCTAAATTATTAGCTTTATAGGAACCTTGGGTTTCCAATTCTTTTCTTTTTTAAGAGATCCTATATGGAAAATAGTGTCTTTAAAAAAAATAGTGAATTATTGTGATATTTTCCATCATTTGCAATGGAGCCAAAGACTCACTATTTTTTGGCTTGAAAATATGATGGAATAAAGCAAAATGGCTCACTAAATTGTCTGCGCTTCTTTGTTATGAAGCTGCAGTCAGTCCATGCATTTTGGACGCGATTTTCACTATGGGTCATCCGGAAACAGTCTCTCTGTGCTTTAGAACAGGGGTAAGACTGCGTACATCCGACCCCCCCTTACCCCACCGTAGGTCGGAGCCTTTGCGGCACTGGGGTAATGCTGATGATGAGTGAATTATTGTGATAATTCTTCCTAGATACATTGCGATGTTTCATAAGCAATGCATTGCTAGAAATGTATTGCACTTTATGTTTAATTATGTATTAATATGTAATGATTTCTTAATATGAGCATGCAGAATGTTCTTATTAAACAAGTTATATGAAAAAATGTGCATATATAAATGAAAAACCTGTGTACATATGAAAAAGAATGAGGAAGCGGTCCAGCTCAACTGGCGCCGACTCACTCTCCCATACGGGAGGTCTCGGGTTCGAAATTCCATTAAGGGAGTTTCAGACCTGTTTACCCCAGCCTCCTTCCCCCTGACCCCCCTGGGGCAAAAAAAATTATAAATATATCCTTATATTTTTTAATATTTACGCGTTTCCCCCACATTTTTATCCTATATTTTTCAGAAATCATGTTTCCTACATTTCCTATTTCGTGTTTCCATGCTACTTAGACAATAACTGCTTCTAATATCTACCGTGGCAGCCTGCTGCATTTCTACACTGATGGGCATACTCAAAAGGTTACTTAGTGGGACCAGACACTGGCTAATGCATGAAAAGGAGAGAATACAAGTATGATTGTGACAGAAATGTTGCCAATTTGACATGTTGGCATGCTGCAACATGAAGGCGAATTGGCTTCTCTGCCTGTCTCCAGACACAGGCAACAAACCTGTTTTTCTTCCCGCCCTCTGATCTCAAATAGGACGGTACTCAGCTGATGATGAAATTGAGGTGTGGAGTCAGGAAAAAAATGAGGTCCAAGTGTGAAGTCAGAAAAAACTTGGCCACCCGGGTTTATATTTAACACTCCAAGGAATCAGGCACCAACCGCACCATGCCTGTGTCGGGAGGAAGGCAGAGAAACCATATCCAAAGAGGATAGATTATTGTGAAGATTGGTATCTTTAGAGTTCCACTTATTTCCTAAAATCTTTAGAATGAATTGTTAACATCTTCTTTATCATATGGAGGCAGCATAACATGTGCTGATGTGCACCTACTTGTGGAAAACCCAGGCAGCCAACCATGAACTTCCCGTCCTGCATCAAACCAAAGAAACATATCATAAAATGTAATGAAGGCAAATATATCATCAAACCAAAGACTATTCAAAAATTCAAATGCAAAATGGGAGAGACTGTCAAATAGAATAACTAAAAACTTAACTGGCAAGGCTCCAAATTATCACAAATACATAAAATACATCCAAACTGAAGTGACTAAAATCAAGTAAAGCATCAAAATTTGGTCCGAAGTCCTAACAGCAGAGGCTGAAGGCAAATATGAGAGTACAAGCTCTCCCGCATTATGGGCTTAGTCCCAAATGATTTTCATTACAACAACAACAACATTCAAGCCTTAGTCCCAAATGATTTTGGGGTCTCCTAACATGAACTCATACATGATATTGGAGCGAAAAAGAAAAGAGAGATAAACGACCAGTGTTAGTTTCATTGAGACAGAAAAACAATAGAATTGTTATAAGTTTCATTTCTCATAGATCACTATATGACAAAAAACGACCCCACAAACCAGTGGTGTTATAAGAGTCCACGAAGAATAGTTATCAATTACCGGTTTTTGTCTAAGAACCATGTCTGATTCCTGACAAAGTGGACATTTACGAACAACAGATCCAGCTCTGGGTGGCTCACCAACATTGGGTCTGTTTGATCTGGATAAGCAGAGAAAATAAAATAAAACTCAAAACTGGGAAGCAGACTGTTAATCACAAAAATTAGTGAAGACACACCTGTCAAAGAACACAGCCATGGCCTCGAGGAGCTTTCCTTTTTTTACTCTGGCCTGTTAAAGATAGAAATGAATCATATATATAAGTGCTGTTGCAATGAGCTAAATTACAAAACAAGCAAATAAAAGATTCATGCTTCAAACCAGCACATATTTGAAAAAAAAAAATAATATGGATCCTTTACTTCAGAAAATTAAATGGCTGAAAAAGCTTCAATATACAAAGGTGCTACGAAGAGACAGCTTAGACAAGTAACAAATCAAGATGAAAATAACTATTGACATACATATACAGCATCCATCATTGTGATGTTTCAGAAGTTTTGAAAAACTCATTTATGACAAGTAATAAATCATTGGCTAGCTCATATTACCTGTTTTTCCTGAGGTCTTTCCAACTATAATATAAAAACCCTAAACTAACTTTACTGTCAGTTTAGATAATGCAGATGGACTCATGGTCTTAGAGGGAGGGGGCAGGTAACAGTCTAGAACCTCTTGTTGTGACTTGCAACTTGCAAGTACTATGAATACAGAATTCCTTGTGCTTATATATTAGAGGTCTGATACATTCAACACCGGTAATCTTAAACATGAATTGAGAAAGAGAAGCAAGATCAGGAAAATATATCACTAGCAGGCAAAAGAAAATGTCTGGAGTCTGGACACTTGTGCATGGATGTTGAGTACTGTGGATAGAGACTCTTTATGCATATAAATTATAGATTTGCTACATCAAAGAATAATGATAACCATAAAAGCATGTTCAGACTGTGAAGCATAACAAACAATATTGATCACTGGCATACAGAAAATCGATTGAGCACTGCAACATTTAAATGTTTAGCTTCAGTGTAAACTATGCACACTATTTGTATACATATATAATCCTACTGTGAATCTGTGATTTTACAATTTAAGTGGACAAGAAATTAGCACCCTACTTCAACCCCATAAAAAGAAAGTTTGGATATATTCATATAGTATCCCCTCATGAAAGGAAATTGTTCCCATATAATATCATATCAAAATATCAAACTGATCTTCTTAACCAAATGCCGAAGCAAGAATGTCGATAACAAATTGAGCATGGACATACATCTATAAAGCAAGCTTTCATTTGCTGTAAACAGTTCTCCAAAACCTCAGCTTTTCCTTTTGTGCCATTGCTAACTTCTCTCATATCACGTTCCATCGCTGCACGGAGATATGGTTTCCCCAGTTCATAACTGAAGGGAAAGAGAAAGTTCAGTCCGTCATGTCAGTGATCATATAGTAAATTACGCTGATTCAGTTATTCTCAGCATCACATACCATTAATAAGAGGTAAAAACCTAGAAGACAGTCTGGTCTTTCGTTATCAAGTTTAAGACTGACTTTTTGGTAAATTTACACATGCTTAATTATAGCAAAAAGGCTCTTCACAAGAATTACATGTCTATCATGCTATCACACTACCAAATAGAGAAAAAAGAGGTGGAAAATCAACTAGAAAATAAAGAACTGCATTAACAGATAAGCTCTTACTTTAGGGTGCATCGGCAGAAGAAACTCTAATGTATTACATGTGATAAGAACCTTTCTTACTCTAAGATCTCTAGTCTAGACTCTAGAGCCATATAATGCAACCTTAACTCTGGAAGTGAAACTAAATACTTCAACAAGAGTACAAGACCATTAAGTCATAAAAGGTTCATTATATTGGAAATATTGTCACGAATTGCACATGTTACATGCTGCATGAAACTTTACCCGCTACAGACTACAGAGAAGTGTTTAAAAGATAATACGAATGAAAGGAGACTTAAAGATGCAAGATATTAAGCTTTATACACAAGACCAGATGATATAAAGGGGTAAGTTATTATGTAGCACAGGATGATACCAGCATACCACATTGGTGTACAATACTACAATTAAATAGATCACCATTGGCACTTAAGAAATCACAATTTTCATTCTTACATATGATGCAAATGAAACAGCCTTTAAAATTTAAAAAGGGAAAAAGTTGTAATTCTAACCCCATATCATCATATCCCATTACCAGTGCTTCCCCCTGCAAAACAAATAGTGATCATTTTATTTAACTTGTATAGCAGCACTTAAATTAAACAAAGTATATGTGTACTCCCTATGTCCATTATAACTTTGCCAAAGTTGACTAGCACGTAGAATAGTAAAGTAAAAACTGTGTGGTTGAGGTTTAGGCAAAGGAGAGACTTAACAAGAACCACAAATTCTTTATTTAAAAGGGACAGTAGCAAAGTTAGTAAGACTACCAAAAAAGAAAAGGTGGCGAGTTATAAGGGACGGAGGGAATAAGAAATAACAAAATCACAAGATGCTGCTATCAAGTACCTAAATGGAACACTTAAATAAAAACAACAATAACTGAGCACTAAATATAAGGATAGCACTAGCAATCAAGATCCAACTTGTATGAAACCGGTCTTGCCGAAATGTTTGATAATCCACACTGGATACGGAAAAACTAAACACCCAAAATTCGCCTTCCAAATATAAGTATATAATCAATTGTTTAGTGACAAAGCTTGAAGGCACCAAGCAAATACTGTTAGAAAAGCCTCTTGCATGCATGACCTACTGACATATTTACCAGATACACTAGTGGATTTTCCAAAAAATGCTAGCAGAGTTTCTAAACGCTCCAAGGAGGTGTAATTTGGTCCCCTAAAGTTTTACTTAAATACCTAAGGTATAAATAAAACTGTTGCTTCTTTTATAGCTGAATTGTCAATTTAGAATATCAGATTGAAGATCAACGATTACATTTCACATTTGAATCTGAACAAGGTCAACAAGCATGAAAAAGAGAGATATGACCTCTCCATGGGTACAGTTCTTCATTAGTCCAAAAAGAAACAATTTACTCATGACATCAGAGATCAGACATCGTAGTTAGTCACTTGTTGTACATAAAATAAAAGCTTAGAGGAAGACAAGAGAAAACAAAACAGAAATGCAAAAAGCACAAACAATGAGAGTAACCAATATAAGATAGGAGCAGCTTACAAGTTTGGTTGGTGAGAAACGGGTGTTTGCGTCTTTGGTCACATAAAATCGATCAAGCAATTTTTTTATGTGATCATGCATAGTTGCATCTGTGCCAATGCCTGCCTATCAAAATGAAGAATCAGTAGAACAGAATAAAGTATCAGCAGCCATCTGGCAACTCAAAATAGAACAAATGAAACAACATATGTATCACATTTTTCAAATAGTAAGGCACCTTAATTCTTACCTTGTCCATACAACTTAGAAGATCAGCCTCACTTAAAAGTGGAGGAGGTCGTGTAACTCCTGAATCAAGAGTCAATGTTGTTGGGGTAAACTGCAAATTTGCCATCAGCAATCAGGAAATATGATATTTCGATATACTCTGTATATATTTATTCAGATAAATTTATTAACAATTGAAAATGTAGTAAATCTAAAACTGCACAAGTTAGTTGGTATAAATCCTGATCCCATCTTCTCTTTCATAATTGGACCACATGATAATTTGACAACAAACTTGTACAAGTATATGATGACAAACCTGCTGCCCATAAGTGTATGTTGGAATTACTGAATCTCCCCATGATTCAAATCTGTAGACATCCAAGTAGTTTTTCTGCACAACATGACATCTCATAATCATTGTTTTGTCCTTGATAAGAATTCCAGGTCAGCAGAAATTTGAACTCCATTGTGTATTAGACTAACATGCAATGCAGGTAGTCAAGTTGTACTTGTAAGTTATATCAGTTCAGATGCCAAAAGTTTAAAGAATATTATTGACAGATGCTTTATAAAAAAATCTTTTACCCCTTAAATGCATGTTAATCTAATAAACAAATACAGTTAAACTTGCTAAAAGCAAGTTTAACTGCAGTTAAAAGCATATTTTCCATAAAAACTTGCTCGTCGCTTAAATGCATGAAGTCGCACGTAAAAACAGCACATGTGTAACCCCCAGAAAAAAGAGATTGAAGCAGTCACAATATCACCTTTCCCTTTCTTTTTCGTGGAGGCATTTTCAGAAACTAATAATGCATGTTGAGATTTACATATATTTCTCCAATCCATTAAAAAATATACAAAGAAATAATAGAATGTAATTCTGACATTCATAGTCATAAATGGCCCAAGCATGGCTGGGCTGTGAAACAAGTTCGATAGTCAAAAACAATATCTGTAGTGCAACCATGCAAAAGATATGTATTCCTGGTGCAATCAGAAACTCACAGCAATTATTGTTCTCCCACATGTAGAAAATTGTTCACCAGCGATATCAATCTCAACTATGGTCTCAGCTCCTTTGGCGGGTTGAGAGACGCATGCCAGAAAATGGCGAACGACTAATTCATACACTCTCTGCATAAGATTTTAGTCACTAGTAGAAATGATATTATCCAGATCAGAACATGAAACTTCAATGCAACTCAAATTCTGCTTTGACCTATGTAACAAGTTGTGATACGACTATATGAGTATACTAACATGGTGATCCTGACTCCATCCTGATTCTCCAGCAGAAAATTTAGTTGGGTGAATCGGAGGATGGGCCTTGTCATCATTCACTCCACCTCTAGGGTCTCTCCATAGTCCTGAATCACGGTCCAACAAGCGCTGAGCATAAGGGCCCCATACGGGGTGGCCTTCTTGCTCTCGCACAGTTCCCTGCATAAAAAAAGAACGATGTAGCACACAGACTATTTCAACATTTCCGCATTTTGTCCTCGACTATTTCACAGGTATTATAGCAGTGCAAAACTAAATCCCCCCTGTTACAAAAACATCAGTCACAGAATGGCTGAACTCTGCCTGCGTTTATACAGTGAATAGTCAGCTTTTCATGATAGCAGATTTACTCTCCCGAATCAATTTGAACAGAGAAGTTTATTTCAAACTCTCTTCATTTATTCATTTGGTTGAAGGGTTAGCACTCTGAGACAAACTATGAGTATATGATTCGGTAAATAGCAACTTACGGGCAAGTTGGCAATTCCATCAGCAGAGAACTTATCAGTCTCAGTGCGTGGATAGCTAATAAAACCTTGTTGGTATAGATCTTCAGCCACCTAAGAAATAGGGAGAATAACAATTAAATTTCCTCATATTAGTATTATTACCATGTAGCTCAACAAAATCAAGAGTAACAGCAAGAGTCATTCATAATCCCGATGAATGTAGTCCAATGAAAACATAATTACATAAGTATCAAAATCAACCCAGCATTGTTGAAGCTCTACGCAATATTGCAATAACTCAGTGCTTAGCTTCAAAACTAACCTTCATAGTTTGTGCAGAACTCATTCTGAAATATCTTGATGCACGCTTCTCAAGCTCAATGGTGTTTAATGGATGCGGAGGATATTTCAGCTTCTCCTGCAGCCTAACTTTAGTAACCTGTCCAAATCATAATGCCTGCAATTAGTTAATTGACTCATTGTGTCTCCTAAATTAGAGTGAAAGAGCATTAACTAAAATAAAGGCTTCATTAGACTCACGGTTGCTGTGGGTTCTTGGACACACATTTCATAAATAATTACTGCACATGTATAATCAAACAAGTTCCCACGCCTGCAATGTCAAAGCCAGTAGTTAGGTAGTGTGATTGATAATTAAGAATATGGTCTTATGTTAATAGTAGCAAGTGCAAAAATTACATCCAATTAAAGCTAGCAGTGCCCTCATCTGAAGTGTGAGTACAATTTATTGCCCAGAATTCTTCGGGTTCATGAGCTTGTATTTCCCAGTATCGCTCAACCACAAAACCGAGAGTAGGGAACTGCAGTACATAAGTAATTTGGACTTCACACATTCATAAAATTTTAATAGTTATTATGGAGTAAATGTACCAATTATTTTACCATGTTGTGTTGTGAAGGCTCTAGATAAAGTTTTGTAAAAGACGTAAATTGTACAAGCGATGTGTTACCTGACAAGGGCCATAACTCAGGACAAGATTTCTGTCATCTGGAGCAAAATCCATGACAAATGCATCTTTTAAGAGCATTGTCTGAAATCTTGTGAAAGAAGCCCCTATACGAAGATCTATCTCCTGCAAAGATCATATATCAGACTGAGCAATTATCAAATAATCATACTGAATACATACCAGTGATACCACTGAATGCATGACCAATTGTCATGAAAAATACTGAAACTGAGCACAACATATATCACAGCTCTGGAACCATTCTTTAATTACTGTCTCTAATCCTAAAAGACTAAACATTTATTATGCTAGACAAGAAGTAGAAAAAGAAATAGCTTCATGAAACCCCCTGTACGTACTCACTTGTCTCACATCAACAGCATCAGCTAACAATTGATTGGGTTGTTCAAGCCCTTCCATAGCCCGGCGAATTTCTCTGATGAACCCAGAACAATGTCAGGTATGGAAAGCCTAGAGTAAGGTAGTAAATCTCTGCCAGCTAGCTAGCAACATGAACCTGTCAATCAGAGCAGAGAAGCGAGCCCTCAGCACAATAAGGTTACGGTTAGCTTGTTTGCATACTTCCAACACCTCAAATGCAATATTTTCCCCTTCCCTATCACAATCAAGCCACAGTATAAGCCATTGGCATCTCCTAGACTCTTCCTCCAGTGTCCTTCTAATATCTAGCTTATCCTGCAAGTACCGGCAATATGATAAAAAATATATGCAATCCAGATTCTAGGGTAGAATAAGCACCCTCATTCACCGGACATACAGAAATGACAACTATCTCTATCCATCAAATGAAACAACATTTAACAAATCAAATTGGACAAGTATTCTGATGGAGGTAAGTTTTGAAGTACCTCTGGCACATGTTTACGGACGGGGGCGCTGTAGAGATCGACGGGGTCGCATGAGTGCCATTTGCGATATCTCTCATCGAATTCGAGCTCCATGAGGTGCCCCGTGACAGAGGTGAATAGCATCTGGCAGGGCTGGTTTTGGATGGTGTAATTAAACTCAAATATTCGGTTGTATACGGATCGTCCATTCCTCGACCTCATTTGGCTATTTGACAGTATCCCTGCGACCGCCTTGGCTACAGAAGGTTTCTCCGCCACATTCAGCACCGTTACGACCATGGCGCCGCTGCAGCTAGACTGTCCCCACCCTCTCCGATATGTGTCTAACTCGGCTGGTTCGAAATTGGGGCACTAACTTAGTTTCCCGCCATGCGAACTGAATAGAGTAAAGGAACGAATATAATGGAATCAAATCAATTGATCAACAGTGAATAGGTAGTCAGTCCTCACTTCCACACAGGGGTGGAGAAAAAAATTCTTAACTATATATTATGTATAAATACTTTTAATCTATAGAAAATATGTTGATATTTTAAACTCTGACCCCTGCAATGTAAAATTTTTAAGAATCGGCCCCCTTAATTGTAGATTTCTGACTTCGCCACTGCTTCCACACTTCACAGTAGATAGTGAAGTATCAAAAATGTGATGTTAATTTTTTTCCCCCACAAATGCCAAGATATTCCATTTGATATCTCATTTGTATATCACCCTCTATATTTGTGGTTCACAAAAACACTTCCATAAAATGAAGCGATTGATTTAATGTGTTAGACTTTTGTAAACCACTTATCCAAATGATGATGAACCACAAACATATGGATGATGTACAAATAATTGATCCAAATGGGTACCTCTAGCAAAATTCTTTTTTTTTTTGCTTGTTAAATCGTAAAATAATTGATAAAGAAACATCATAATAAAAAATAATGTTGTAGTTTTTTTTCTGGTTGAATCTATTATAAAGAAACATTTTAATATTTTTTATTACGTATTAATTCTATCAACAAATATATTTTTAAAAATAATTTACTTACATTTGTGCATGTTCAATTCCAGCCAGCACTTCACAATTTCAATAGATTCAGTCAGTTCAACTAATTTCAGTGATATCAAACACACACTCAAGCTAAAAACTACTAGAAAAGATATACAAGTAATTCACGTCCATATAGTCATTTCATTATTCATTTACACTTAACAAGTTATTCAATTATGAGTTTTTTTATAAATATTACAAAAGTGAAACTTATTTACACAAATGTGATTATTAGTTACTCCAATATAGTGTCATAGTAACTCAAGTTTAAAATTTAAACATAAGTTACTATGATTTCATTACTACTCAAGTCATAACACATTTTTGTAAACAACCTTCATTTCAGTCATAAATATGTAATTATTTCTTCAATTATTCCAATTGTTTCGTGTGAATAGAATGTGGTACTTTAATCCTAAAATTTGCCTTGATCAAATTGATCAAGTATTCATAAATGAAATTTACACCATTACATTATCCTAAGGAGTTTTTAGATAGGTTTGATTTGTCTATTTGAAACGTATTTACCCTACAAGCAAATGGACTTTCTGTGACAAACAAAAAGTGTCAAGAAAAATAGTGAAATTGTCAAGATAGACCCTTTGGGGGATTTGCCAACACACACAAAAAGTGTCACTAGGAACGGTGTTAGGAAAAACCTTTCTTGACACTCAAACACGTGTTGGCAAATCCTTTAACACTTTTATTGACACAAAAGTGTGTCAAGAAATTTTCTCAAGTCCTCAATATTTTTATGGTGACACACAAATGTCAAAGAAATTCATGTTTCCTTATTTTTGTGTCCTGGTATTAATAATAAGAATGTGTTCCCCGGAAAATCTCTTCACATTGAAACTCGAAAGTCATTCCAAACTATTTAAAATACTGCATAAGAATAAAGTTTACAAGAATAGTTTGTAGCTAAAAACATTCAAATCAGAGTAAGAAGTCCCATGACAACAATTTACTAAATCTCTAAGTAGCTCCTGATGATGATGGCTTCCCGAGTTCCTGATGATGATCTATCATTTGTAGTGGAAGGTTTACCGCCAATCATCTACAATATATATGATAAGGTAGAATTTAGGGAAATTTACTAGGATATGACTAAAAGTCAATGAATTTCTCAATCTATGACCTAACTAGTTTTTAGACTTTTATATGACCGAAAATCCAAGGAAAAAAATAAATCTCTTTTTTATTGAAAGGTTGAATGACGAAAATACCCTTATTTAAAATATGTGTATTTTGCACTAATTTTGTTCAATTAAAATTATTTCACTTTGTATTGCAGTTACTGCACAACATTAATGCATGAATTTACTGCACATCCGGTAATAATCATTGCCCTTTTGTCAAAATTATTTCTCTTCTCATTCACTTGAAATATTTATTTTTTTAGTTTTCTTTTGTGTTTTTTTTTTAATTTTATGCCTAAATAATTATAATGCATATCATGAAGATATTACTGATCTGTGTTAATGCAATATTGGTCATAATCACTGCACAACAAAAAATTTCAATGCATTCATTCACTGTCATGTTCAAAATGTCTATTATCATATATATTCACTGCTCATACTCAATACTTATTAAACTGTCGATGTTCAATGCACGTATTTAATGCCCATAAACCCTAATTTTAGAAGCTCCAAATTTTAAAAATTTGAAAAGCAAAAAGAAGAATTGATGGCCAGAGCAATTAGTGAATTATCATGCGCTGTAACAACTAGCAGTGGCCTTCGCATTCATCGCATTCAAAAATTGCAACAAACCCATGATGTAACAGGCCCATCTTTTATGTAACTCCAAGCCCATCTTCACATTATTAACATGCGCCGCACTCCCCCCATGGCCTCTTTGCTAGGTTTCGAACACTTTCCAGCGGTAGATGTAGAAGAGGATGGTAGGCGGAGGCACCCATGGATTGGGATGACGGTGGGCAGCGGGAGGCGGGCCATGGGGTGGTGTGCTCCTAGATGCCGATCATGCTCCTGAACGGCTAGCCATGGGCGGCGTGCTCCTGGCCGGAGGGTTATTGTGTTCCTGGATGGCGGGGCATGGGCGGTGTGCTCCTGGACGGCGATGCAAGCGGCTGGATGCATTTGGCCGACGATTGTTCTCTTGAACGGCAGCTGACGGCGGGTCATGGGGCAGCGGCGGCGGCTGGGGGGTGCAGCGGCAGGCAGATGGATCTTTGGAGGTGGAAAATTGAGGCTAGGGTTGGAGAAAATAGTAGGAGCTTATGGTTTTATAGATATAACCTAAAGGGTATATTTGTCCAGCTATATTATTTATTTAATTAATTATTACGAATTTAATTGAATATTAGTATCTACTATAATATAAAAGCAAAATCTATGAAAACACTGTTTTTTCAACAGTGTTCCCGCCCATATTCCTAAGGCAAGAATCCACAAGAAGAAATTACATTAATAGCCCTGTGAAATAGCCTCTGTGAAGGGTAAAATTGCACAACATTAAATAATGATTATACTTTGAACAGTTGAGCCGTTATTGACAGTTAGCCATTGCCAAAAAGTAAAAAGTTATACACAATCTACAGTATAAAGTTGAATGATATACATCATATACAGTAGAATTAAACAGTAAAAAGAAAATAGTGATGGATCTTTGAGCATCTTCAACATTTCAGCCTGCCTCGGAAGCCGCCGGTCTATCTTGAGTCTATCTTGAGGCATGCGGACACACATCTCCATAAAAAATAAGGAGTATTAAATCTGAAAAAAAGGGAAAAAAATATCAGTTCATAATTCAGCCAGGCTGTCTCTTGGGAAGCGTGAACCTTCTTCAGGAAGGATTGTTCATTTTTCCCTATAAATACTAGAAACCTCATTGCAAAACAACACCACTCACACCTTCTACCTCGCCATCATTTTCTTTTTGGGAAGATCATCCACTTCCCCATCAATTCTTCACTCTTCAACCTCTTCTCTTTCTCTCTTAATTATCAGCCTGCAATACGAAAGAGTATCATTCCAAGTAGTTCTTCTCTTAATTAGATATCTAAAGTACAATATTTTGCTTTAAATGAATATTGATATTGATTGTTTGTTTGAAAATTGTGTAACTATCTAACATACATCAGTTGAATGAACTACTATGTTATTTATCTTTCAAGTGAAAAATAAACATGAGATGCTAAGAACAACAAAAAGGTATAAATGCAACTACATGTGAGTGATCTGTGAACCGATTATTTGCTTAGAATTAGGATACAAAAACAAATGGAGTACTACTTAGTCTTAATTTAGAGATTGATATGTAGATGTTCTAATTCAAGGATAAAGAAATACTACTAAATAGTTAAACTATAACTATAATTTAGTATTGTTCATTGTATACTCAGATATGTTTAAACTATAACTAAATCCACAACGATTAAGATTTATCCATTTTATAAGCTGTGTTTCTTTAGTTGTATAGTTAACATTTGTCTTTGATGTATAACATTAATTTAGCTATAAATACTAGAAACCTGACTTCCAGAATACCTTCGGTTCTTTTGCTTCTTCTCTTTCAAAGTTTTAAGCATAAGCCAGGATATTATCTATGGATACACAGACACACATGTATGTATGTAATGAATGGAAAGTATAGCAGTATATACTATCGGAAGGAGGAAAGCCAATCGGCATTCAACTTTACAAGTATAAGCCAAAGAAGAAAAATTGTAGATCTAATGTATGTTCTTTGATTTTACAAAATAGCAAGCTTCTAAGCAGCAATGGGTCTCTCCACGGAATACGGTCATACAGAATGGTTTTTTTAGCTCATGAAAAAACAAACATACGGCTTATATCCTAAACTCATTTTTTATTTACACTTATACTAAATTGATTAACGATAATAATAAATTGTTTTTCTGCTATATTTTATATGTTTCATAGATTATAACTAATTATAGACAGTGGAAATGGAAGGAGTTGTCCTAAATAAAATTACATAAGAAGGTATTCCACTCTATGCCTTGAAAATACAACAAGTTTGTTCAATTGAAAAGATTACCATGTGAAGTCATATGTTGACAATAATGTGAACATAAACTATTTGAAGTTAAAACTTAAGTTAAACTGTTGAATCCATTTAAACATTTAAAAAGGCACAAATTCAGAAACAAATTTACATTCAAATCAAGCTATTTTCAACAATTTCACTTAATTAATTAGAGAACTATAATTCTAATTGTTTACAAATATCAAATAGTGATAGTTTTACCTAAGCAATAAAAGCAAAACAGATGAATGAACTATAAGAACATTCTTTACTTACATCACATGCCACGTGCCCATCAAATGCTCTTATCACTTGAAGATTATTACCGTTTTCAAAATAACTAATGAACCTGCAAGAAAAGTGAATAGATTTCCATGACATTTGTCAAAATTCTTACCTTCATATTACCATATATATGATCAGCTTGAAAGGGGGAGTAGTTAAAATGAATGCAAGCTAGCAAAGTGTTAAAATGCATTTGATGCCTTTGGTTGTGGAAGTAGTAAGCTAGAATGAAATCCAAATGAAATTAGCATATTTTGGGAGATGCTACGTTTTAGATAATTTTTGAATTGCCAAATCAATTATGGACATCAAGTTAGAAGACAGAACAACTCTATAGCACAAGCTCTTTCAACAGAATCTGAAAATGATGACCTTGGTTTGAGGTAAACCAACAAATATCAATCCTTAAAAAAAAAAACTATATTGACACTTTGTATAATACTCCATATGTGGTTATAGCACTTACTTTAATTTGATATATAGGTACAACCATAAAGGTATTTAATTAAGACATACAACTATTTTTTGGCCTTTTAGAAGGATCTCAAAAGGCTTTTCAAACCTTTAGGTTAAGTAAAAACAATTTCCAATAATATAATGTGAATTGTGAACTGATTGTTGGAGTAAGGCATAATATACCTGAATAATTGAAATTGAGAGTGTAAACACATGGCCTTGCGAATATAATCTTATATCAAAATTATAATCGACTTCATTTAGAGATCACCTTTGTCATTACAACAAATTGTTGCTGCAGCAACAAGAATAAAAGCTTCATGCAGTTTGGCAAAGAATTACATCTAGACAGTTTGATGCCACTGTTCGAAAATAAAGCACATAAGAGACGAAGAAAAGATAATTACGCAAACTTATCTTCCATCCCCAAAGACAGGGAGAAGCAACACAGATCCGAAAGCTCAAATCCAGAATGAAAATGTTCAAACTCCATCACACATCACAGACAACCATCAGCGAACCATCCAGGCGAAGGAAAGATATCCAGTGAACATGTACACAACCTTTGATTGAATACGCACAGCATGATAAACATCAAATAATTAGTGACAAGTTCAGAGTTTAAACATGCATATGCAATTGAATATTCAATAGCTAATTTCCTTTATGATAATTTTATCCAAATTCCTTCCAAACATACTAGGCTATATGCCATTAACATCAAACAGAATCAATGAAAAAAATAAAGCACAGTTTTCACATTTTAGGGAATTAATAAAAGGGAGTGAACCTGGTCGAGAAGAAAAAAGCCCTAACAGGGATAGAAGGTTTAGCACCAGAAGCAATAGCATCACCGTCTTCTTCGTCTTTCAAATCCACCACACGGGTGTCACTCATGCCATCATTCCGAGCTTTCAAATCATAAACCGTTTAATCAAACTGGTGTGAAATCGAAACATCCAAATCATAAATCAAAACGGACAAAAAACTCACCTCACACCAGCAGCAAATCCGACCAAGAACCACAGCGACCTCCAGAACGAACGAACGTCGAAGCTCATAAAGGAGATAAACCTCCCCCAACCGACGATCAGCGAAGTATAGTCCTTCACATCCGTAATACACCGGCCAGATCCAACATCCCCTTCAGAACTTTCTCGACCCCCTCTCGCTATCGATGTGCGAAATGAAAAGAACGCTAGGGCTACTAATTTGGCCGACAGTTCAATTGCTTGGATTTGTATTTGTTATGTTCCAGCGGGCCACACTCTCTTGGACCTTGGACTACTTTGGATCACACTAGGCCCATCTTAGCAGTAGCCTTCTTTCTACTTTTTACTTATGGGGCTTGGTTTGAGACTAGCCCCACTTCTTTATATCAACTCTACTTAATAGGAGCCCGTTTGGTAATACCAAAATGGCTGAATTGGTTGATTCTGGTGAAATTTATGAAATTATGACTGAAGTGGTTATATTTCTCTTTGAAAGTAGTGGTTGTATTGCTAATTCTGCTGAATTATGAAAAAAAATGTATTTAAAGTATTTTTTTAATTAAATAAAGAAAAATTTATATGAAAAATAGCTAAAATGGTTTACTACGGTAACTTCAGCAAATACAGCCAGAAATGTAAATCCAATCTTAATTTTTCTTATTATTACACAAATCGGCGCATAATTCAAAACTTACGTGTTTGGTGAAAAAGTTATCTGATAAGCTTGATAAGGCGAAAAACAGGGTCACCAACCAGACTCTAAATTAGGTAAGTGCTCTCTGACACTTACCGCTCCTAAATAGGTGGTTTTTGGGTTTAAAAAAAAAATACCAAACACGTTTGGTGACCATGTATTTCGCCTTATCACACAACTTTTTCACTCTTAGTAGATCGATAAGCTATTTACCAAGTATAAAATATCTCATTTTGGTCATTTGTGCTGTATATTTGTAAAACGAATACGGAGTACTAATTTAATTTTTACAAATTACTCCCTTCGTCACACAAAATACTTTCTACTTTCGTTTTTTAGTTGTCCCAAAAAAATAATACACATTTCCCCTTTTAAAAAGTTTTGTGTGACAATCACTCATTTACTTTTTTCTTACTCAACCAGAACCATACATTTGCACTTTATTCTCACTTTTCTCAACTCCAGTTCAAGTCAAACTGAGAACTATTATTTTAAAGGACATAGAGAGTAACAATCTAATTTCAAACTATTCAATGTAGAATTTATTTGGTAACATCAAAATTGGTTGAGTTTAGTAAATTTGCTAAAACCAATTAAATTCTAACTGAAAAAGTTGAATTGGCCAGTTTAACTACATTATAAAATAATTATATTTGAAAAATAAAAAGTAGAAGGAAAAAAATAAAAAATTATATTAAAATAATTAAAATAGTTATTTATAGTAACTCCTACCGGAAAAATAACTGTATTTTGATTATACATATTAGCGTGCGAAATAAAAAATTATGTGGTTGATAAAGAAGGAAAGATAAGTTGAAAATATGTGATACTGAAATGCTTACAATATTGATTCAATTATTGGAGCTATATTTCCTTCTGTTGTAGAGATGAAAACAATGAGGAGAATAACAATCAGGAGGCATCCCATGAGATTTCAAAGGCACATATCTGAATCTGATAATGACTTTTTATGCAGTGATCATCAATGAATATCAAGGTCTGTTATCGTCTCTTATTGGGAAAAAATATGTGTGTAGACATAAATAATTATATATTCCATGTTGTTATATCGGAATTAACAAATCATACTGGTCTCAAAATACTTATTCCAAGTGAAAATGAGGCTATTAATGTTGTTTATAAAGTATCTTATAGTATAATCTATGATCTTAATTATATGGAACCTCGCTCATTTCATACATTGTAAATTTTCTAGGCTTCTAATTATGAAAATTAATTTGTGTTATGATTTTAACAATTTCATGTTACCTTGGATTTTCATTATAAATCATACACCGAGCATGACACGGTGTCTTAACAACACAACAGGTTCTGGGTTTTAGAAAATCTTTTATGGGGTTGGTCTATAATTATGTGACATGTGTTTTTTAAATGCATGAAGTTGAACTTAGTTTTGACCTTAAAATGTACATATTTTTACATCTTTTGATGTGTGATACTAAATTGTTTTATACTCTTTAGAAGACAACAAGCTGCTCAATATACCATGTTTTAGACCTTGGAATTCATTCATTAGAATAACAAAGTATTCAAGAGATTTCAAATGAGAAAATTACTAGAAGCGCGACTAAAAGAAGTGGAGATTAGTAAAGTATCGCAAACCATATTTTATTTCAAAATTAATTGTTTTTTGCATGTACTGTGCGTGTTTTAATGCTACTTTTTATCCCATTAAATTTAATTACTATCGTTCTTATAAATGTGTATCTATGAATGTTTTAGTCACATAGAGATAAGTCCCCCTTCACAAATAAACGTGGTCATTGATTATTAAGAAATTCAAAATTCAATATACTCTCTAAAATTAAATCAAAATATTTATTTGATCTAAAAAATTGAAGCATATTGATATTACAATATCCATGAAAGTTTCATATTTAGTTGATAAAACATAGTACTATCCTCCGTTCTCTTTTAATCGCAACATTGGACTTTTTACACTATTCACATATTCTACTTTGACTATATTTTATTCATTAATGTATTATAAATTAATTTTTAAAAAAATATTATTAAATTCTTCTAATTCTAAATTTTCAAAATATCAATTTTTAAAATTTTTTACTGATAAGGAATGAAAGATATTAATGGTCAAACTTGTGCGTTGGCAAACGTGAAATGTTGACTGTTGCAATTAAAAGGGAACGGAGGAAGTATTATTTTCAATGACTTATGTTAACTCATGCAATTCTCAAAAACCTCATTCAAAATAATGATGGTAGTACGGGTGATGTAATTATGAATAGCATCTTAAAAAATTAGAGTCTCTAATTTGGAGTCAATCGTATAAAAACTTATATTATATTCTCATATATATCTCATGGGATAGGCTCGATTACGGTGGTTTGGCCATGTGTATTGAAGACCAAGTGATGTATTGTTAGACGGGTTGAGAGTCTGTGTGGAGAAGATGCAGCTGGGAGGAGAGGAGAGATGAAGAAGTCCCATCCTAGCGTGGATTAGAGAAATCGGGATTGATGTGCTTCTTCTCGAATTGGATGAGAGCATGACTTTGGAGAAGGTCAAGTGAAGAGTGAGTATTCGTGTTACGGATTAATCTCTTATCATTTTTTCTCTTTATCTTCTTTATCTTTATTATGTTTTTTCCTGTGAGTCATTTCTCGCCGGAACCGTTCTGTGTGTGTGCAACGAGGTCTTCATATGAAAAGTGAGAAGTGATTTAAGTTCATGATCACTTAAAATGGATGGAATAAATCAAAAATCGCGTTGGGAAATGTTAAAACAAAATATGCAATACTTAATACTTAATAGCAAAAGTGCATATACGATACTTAAAGATGCAAATCAATTAAAAGGTTACAAATCAATTTTTATAATTCTTATTTTAATTTGAGGCAAGATGTACTTTTGTTTTGGCTAGATGAGCTGTTTTCCATAGTCATAGACATTTCTCAATTTATTTTTTCAAAAAAGTTCCTATTATTTACACCTTTTTAACTGCATTTTTGGCTTTAAAATTAATTCGATCCACTTATTATTTCATTTTAATGTCTAAAATTACTTCTTATTTTTCATATATATAAGGACTATATTTCAACCTTCATATATATGTGTGTGTGTGGGTAAAATCTTTTTATCTTTTTTATCTTATCATTTTTATTTATATCTTCTCTATTTTTTCTTATCTTTTATGTTATGTTTTTTATATCATACTTTATTTTCTTATCTTTCTCTTCATTTCACTCTGATATCATCTACTAATTCATATTAACGATCATAAAAAAAAATTGTGACTAACGCTTGAATGTTATTATTGTATGTATGATTTTGTAATATTACTATGCATACGGTCTCATTATTACATTTTATTTTTATATCATTATCATTTAAGTTTCTTACAATATGGATACATGTTAACATTAGATACTAATTACGAAGTACGCAATATATTTTATATATCAATTCACGCAGCGTGCATCACACGGGTGCTATACATCAAATTTACATATTACACTTTCTATTCTTCGTGGCATAACTTATGATATTTAACTTTGTAACCAATTAGATTTGATGGAACACGGTGGTTTTATCCATTTTCAAACTCATCCACCGTGCAACGCACGGGTACAATACTAGTTGTTTTAGTAAAAAAAACTAGTTAAGTCATAGATTGAGAAAGTGACTAAGAATATTACTAAAATAAAACTTATTTACATAACTATGACTATTCATTACTATAACGTAGTGTTGTGGTAACTTAAGTTCAAACCTTGAACATGAATTACTATGATTTCATTACTACTTCAGTAACTAATCATATTTTGGTAAACCATCTTTATTTTGGTCATATTTATATAATTATTTCTTTGTTAAAACAATCAAAGAGAGAAACAAGATATCTGGAGAAAATAATCAAGGAGAGCCATAAACCTTTGAAGTGATTTATCATATAGTGTATGAGAATTCAGCCCAAAATCTTAAACAATTCACTAATTAATAAGTGCATGAGATAAATTGTGTGACCCACAAATTTCAAGAATCATTAGTTATGCCCCCATAAGCCAAACATCATAAGAAACAATTTATTCAATCTGAAACTGTTGGTTCAGTTCTAACCAAGCACCGCACATCAGAACTACCAGCTTTGTTCCAGACAGTCCTGGTTAAAAAAACAGACAATTCGAGTCCCGATTGATCCTATAACTATAGTCACCCAATCTCTTCTCTCTCTCTCTATATATATATATATGTATATATTCAAGTTTCTTTTAACCGGAATGAAATTTTCTTCCAATTAAATAAATAGAAAATGCAGGTTGCTATGTCTGAAATCAGAACCCATAACCACATTTGTAAACAAGACATGAGTAATAACTTCCAACACTGCCTTGCTTTTCTAAATGAAACAAATTTATCGTTAAAACACAAAAGCTTGTTGAAATGAAAGAAAATAGCTAAAGGATCCTGCTAAGAGTTCCCGATTGGGACTGGTGCCAAGAAGAGCTGACTTGGATATGAACCACCATGTGAATAGTATCACTATGATTACACATATTTTTTTTCGTTAATAACACATCAAATATTGAAATATTACCTCATTGTTTAAACCGTTGAGGATTCCACTCAATTGTTGAGGAGTCATGTTCTCTTTGAAAGCACTCAAGAAAAAAATCAAAAAGAATTTAATAATTATTAAATTCTTTTTTATTTTTTTAGATAATTTTATTTGAATTCCATCATGCATTATGCGCGTTAATAAATCAGATGGAAAATATTTGAAAAAAAATGAGAAAATATAAGGAGTAATGTTTTTATATGGATACGAAGTATGAAAAAATGGGTGACATAAGGTAGAAGAGCTATAATAATTCATGAACAATAACAAAAAAACAACCTTTTCAATTATATACTTTGGTATTGGACATAACGCTAACAGGGCCGTCTAATGAATTTGAAGGCTTCATTCTAAATGTAATATGAGACCTCACATTAATATATAATATTTAAAAAAGAATCTTACTCCAAATACTTATATATACTCAAATCAATTGAATACTTATTAAAAGAGAACTAAAAGAGTAAAAGGATCAATGAAAAGATAATGGATCTTTATTGTTCTTCCTAGGGGTGAGCATAACGGTTTGGTTTAACCGAACCGTACCAAACCGAACTAAACCAAACCGAAACCAGACCGTATACAATTTGGTTTGAGTTTGGTACTATTTCTTCCAAACCGTATTAAACCAAACCGGACCGAACCGAAACCGATAAAAACCGAACAAAACCGAACCGAACTAAAGAAACTCAAAAAAACTTTCAAATATTATTAAAATTGGTGTTTTGATTTGGTTTGGTTTGGTTTGGTTTGGTTTGGGTTTACTAAACCGTTTGGTAAACATTTGCTCAAACCGAATGGTTTGGTACTTTGGGTTGGTTTGGTTTAAAACGGAAAAACCGCAAACCGAACACCGAACAATACACACACACACACACACACACACACACACTTTGTATTTATCTTCACTCTTCAATTTTAAGATATAAATAAATAATTTAGACATGAAAATACATATTTAAGCACATACTCGTATCATTTTAACTTTTACACATTTCATACATTCATTATGACAAAGTTAGCTAATACGACATATTTGTATTTATTATGTTTGGCGATAACAATAGCAAATTGTATTTATATTTTTACATGATTCATTTGAATAAAATTGTGAATATTACAACATTTGTACCACCGACTCTTTTAGGTTTTTTTTGAATATTTTATGTGATATTATAAATGCTAATCAACTATCTTATTTTTTGTAAGAAGTGATTTTTTTGTAGCGATAAAAAAGATGTTAGAAGTTTTAAATTATAATATTTTATTATTTATTTTTCTATCTTTTATTTCCTTTTACATTTTATTTAAATAATCAATAAATTAAAAAAAGATGAGATGGACTACTACTTTCATTTTCTAATTCTAAATATAGAACTTGATCAAATAAAATAATAAACATAAGCAAACGAATCAAATCAAACTAAATTAAACATAATATTTTTTACTTTGGTAAACCGAACTTCAAACCGAACCAAACTGAAACCGAACCGAAACCAAACCGAAACACAAATGGTTTTAGTTTGGTACAAATTCTCCCAACCCGAATAAATCGAAACCGAACCGAAACCGAAGAAAACCGAACCGTAAACCAAATTGCCCACCCCTAATTCTTCTTCCTTTTTTTGAAAGGAAAAATGGGAATTTATATTAAATCAACTCTCGGTATATGACTGAGGAACAAAACAACCGAACAACAGTAACCAAAAAGCTCTAACCTCCCTTTAATCAACACTGGATTCTCAGCCGTTAAAATATTTATTAACACTGTCAAAGATTTTTATATAAATTGAAAGTTAAAATATACTATCCTCCGTTCCATAATTCTTGCAACAGTTTGACTTTCACGTTTGCCAATGCACAACTTTGACTGTAATTATATTTAATTATGTATTAGTAGACATTATAAAAAGTTGATATTTTGGAAATTCACATTGATAAGAGTTCAATAACATTTTATACGTAATAATTTGATTATGTATATTAGTAGAAAATCATGGTCAAAGTAAGATATGTGAATAGTGTAAAAATCACAATGTTGCAAGAATTATGGAACGGAGGAAGTATTAAAAATAATAATGAATGTGAATTCGAGTATGTAATAAAAAGTTATACAAGATGCACTCCGTAATAAATAAATGTCATGTAACAATGTCACTGACTCACTGGGTAGAGTATGTATCACTGTCACTGGACAGGACACAAATGTCATGTAACACATATAAGTCTCATTTTTTGAAAACTTTTAAAATCGATCTTATTTTTGTCCAATACTTCTATTAGTAATATTGGTGGCAAAATCTCATTATTCTAATAACGGACGTTAAGCATATTATGTATTTTATAGTATGAAAAGAGTAATACAATTTCACAACCAAAACGACATACATTATAAATTTAACTAGTATAGTACCCGTGCGATGCACGTGATAATAAATTGAAAATAAAATATTTGGAGAAGTATATTAACTCGAAATAGTTGTATTAAGTTCGATACAGGGTGTTTTTTCTCAACCTGCTATATTATGAAGGGAAAAGGGGCAAATAAGCCCTCGAACTAATCAAAAAAGTGCAAATAAGCCCTTTTGTAGGAGGTTCTGACTGATCATCGTCATTTGGGGAGGTTCTCGGTGGATATTTTTGATGATTTTTTTTTTAGCATCTTCTTCATCAAGTCTAGTTTAGCCATACCAAATTTCAGCTAAAAATTAAACCGGGAAGGCACTCAAATGATTTTCGAAAATATACTGTGTTGTTTAACTGCGCAGTTATCTTCAAAAATTCATTTGACTGTCTTCCCGATTGAATTTTTAGCTGAAATTCGGTATGACTAAACTAGACTTAATGAATAAGATCTCAAGAATTTTCATCAAGAAATTCCACTGAGAACCTCCCCAAATTACGATGGCCAGGCGGAACCTCCTATAAAAATGCTTATTTGCACTTTTTTGATTAGTTCGAGGGCTTGTTTGCCTCTTTTCCCTATTGTGAATGAACGTGAGGGTGTTTCATTTGGTTAACGAATTTATACCTCAATACTACTGTATAATACGGTAGTATAATTTCAAAACTTTTATTACTTTAATAAGAACTCAAATACATTATAACTTAAGAGTCCAACGGTAGAACAATTTTATCAAAATTGAATCATACTACGTATATAACTGCTTTGGGTCCAATTAAGGTGTTTATTTGTATAATCTTGGAAAAAGAAAAACATCCCCAAAAATTAAGTTGAACAAATAATTGACTAAGTTGCATTACGTACAAAATGGTATTGTAAAAACTGAAAATGGCAATGAAAATTTAAAAGTAGCAAGAAAATGAAGACACAAAAAAAGCAACTATTCTAAAGGACTAACGACACAAATATTACTTAAACTTTTGTGAAATACAAACAAAAATGAATACTTTTAAAGTTTTAATTTTCTCCAAAAATGACTTACTTTTTGTTTAATTAATTCATCTTTTTTCATTATGATGTTCAAATCTGTCCTTGCTCTTCCACATCTCCCCTTTCATGATCTTATCTGCCGCCGAAAACCACCCCGGAAAAACCACCACCATTCAAAAGGAATTACATATTAATGTTTTGTGGGCTAGTTGCTCTTCTTAAAATTTTCAATCCCTTGCAAAGCTGTAACTCAGTTATAATCACAAAGATAATTAAATAGATTAATCATATATTTCTTAAATGGAATAAGAAACAATGAAACATCACACGGAAATGCAAACAAATACCAAAGTCCCTTTTTAGCATTTACTCTACAGCCCTGTCACCATTAATTATGCATTGGAAATGATCATTATCATTGAGCATTGTAAATCAGTTATATATTATTTTTTAATCCCAATATATAGAGACACATATACACACACATATACGTACTACGTATGAATCCGTATTTTTAGTGCCAATATATATATATACACACACATAAATACTCCTATATGTTGTATTCCATGGCACTATTAATCCAAATTAAAAAAAAAATCACAATTGTACGTGTAAAGATGCATATTGATATACAAATTCTTGCATAATTCTCTATAGCTTCCTTTCCTTGAAACTCTTGAGAAATAGATAATCTGCCGGACGCCCGGACTGTTTTTCACATCAATGATAGAAGTTTTTCGTCACCCTCGTGAATATATAGTCCGTCACACAGCTTTTGCACTGGCGTTACAAAAGCACGCACTAAAAATAAGCCATGCATATTGATTCTTGAAGTATTATAACAACTCTCCATATTTTGTTTAAGAGCAATGCATCGGGAATTCCAAAAGTCTAGACAGTCCAGTAGCCACTTTGGCCTTTCTATTTAATACGGAGTACTCAATAGTCAATACTCCTCGAGTCCTCCTTGGTCTCTCTCTCTCTCTCTTTTTAAGATTTTGTTTGCAGGTTAGCCGCCCAATTGAATGCATTGGCTTTGTCGAAACAGTATTAATTAGAAGTTCGAAATTTAAACTCAAATTTGTTCGGCCAAACACTGCAAGCAATTAATCAATCACGCCGCCCAAGAACGAAAAACACAAAAAAAAAAATAACTACAGTGTTCCCGCCCAAAATCTCCTCCCCACTCCCCACTATTTTGTTATTATATATATATATATATCCAAGGTTTATAATTAACTATAACAGCCAACTACGTTTAATTAAACAACATTAGGATTGTTATATTAAGATACCTATAAATTTACAATTTTCACTCATCACTATCTCTATGAATGTATCAATTAAGCAAAATTGTGCAACATTACAATGATTACATGTGATTTATACAAAATATATAACATCGCCATTGACAAAGTTGATTAATTTAATATGAACTTGTCTGGTACCTAAATTAAAAATACCTCAACAAATACCAGATCCTATGGTAAGAATAAATTCTCATGATTCAATTTGATATTCTACAATATGACATTGCAGGCTTGCAGCCAATACCTACAAAACTAATCCAAATTAAGAAGACCATGTTCTTCAAATGTATTGTTGCCTATAACTACAAAACTTGATCCGGAGCAACTCATAGCTTCTCACTTCAAGATGACGTGTTGCCGTGTTGGTGGCTTGCCAGCTTCTTGAAAGTATATAGAGTAGCAGATAATATCCACCCCATTATTTGGCAAATAGTATGTAAAACTCTTTGCAAGTTAATTGTCAAAAGCAATGGAATAAATGCAACCATCAAGCACTTGGTAAATTGAAGTGAAGAAGAGAAGCCCAACAAAACCAATCATATTACCTACACTTCACTTCTAAATTCAAGAGGGGAGCAGACCTATATATTTAGCTTTATTTCATTTTGTTGCCACAAAATACCCGGGGGAATCCATACATGTCCTAACCTGCATCCCTGAACGTGCAATATTGAACACTGGAATACTATCTTTACCCAATTTGTTTGATTTCAATTTACAATCTAAGATAAACATTGGATACTATAAACATATAATGCCCTTATTCCCTAGTAAGATATGTAAGCATTTGAGTAGACATCATGCATGAGAACATAAAATTAAATTCTGTTTTTAAGATCATCCAAGTATATCACCAAATAACAACAGCTTGAAAATAGTACTTCAATAAATGAGTTGGCAGGAGTCTAGAAGCTATTCGGGGGAAATGATGCTAACTGAACAAAAAAGCTACTACACTTTAATAGCCTTAAATATAGTTAGTTTATTTAACCAAAAGAAACAACGAACCAACATGAACCTACTTACTTGAGAAACCAACTTATGAATGAATGGAGTTGTCACTTTATCCAGTATTCCAGTGGGAAGACCATACTCCCCTTCTGCTATTTGAAAGAAAAGAAATGAAGTAAGGCACTAAAATTTAGAGAGTAAAAAGGATCTAGAATTTAATTTAAATTCTCTAGCCAAATGAATTACACATAACTCTATCAATTTTACATTAACTTTAGCTTTGTTGATTTTTCAATAACTATGAAACATGATAAAGTCTTCTCTTTTTGGAGAAGGCAATTTCTATATAGAGCTAGAGTATAAATGAAGTTGTTTTATTCTGAATGTTATTCTAACTGTTATTGCGATCCAATAAGATGGAGAAAGCAGTTTCTATATAGAGTATAAAGGAATTAACAATTTAGAAACATGAAGCAAAATAGTGATATAAGTAAAAAGAATCATATGGCCGATCTATCAAAGACAAAACCTATCACTTGAATAGATGAAAACAAAAATGAGTAAACTCATAACACAAATGGCAAGTTTGTTTCTTTAATGCTATCTAATCTGGGTTGCTTTCTTTAATGCTACTCAAAAACATATTCAGGTTTATTTCTTATGTCATGTACTCATGTTATAATGGCATAATTTAATGATGGTATTCTTATTTAACCACATCAAGGATTGATGTTATATTCTCATGTCATGTTGAGCTTATATGTCATAATAATATAGACCTTATCCATACGGCATCTTTGCAGTTGAAATAAATTTCAATCCTGAAAGAAATGAAGATAAACATTAGTTAGGATTGACATTTGAATAAATAAATGCTAACCAAAACTAAATAACTTTTAGAATGAATGATTAATGACCAAAGGTAATAAACTATCCACAGAGGTTATATAGAGTTTGAGCGGGTAAAGTGACTTGATTTCACCTCTTTTTATATATAGATAGATTTTCTTTTAGATTAATGTAGCAAATAGAATTGGAGTACCACAATCCACAGAGGTTAATTGAATAATCAATAAAGCTTGTATATTAATTACTTCAAAATTTTAGAAACGGAAATATGGTAAAGACAAATCGGCTTAAAAACTTACCAACAAAACAGGACTAAAGTGTACTCTATCTTCTACTATTATCATAAATTAATAGGAAAATCATATTTTAATTTGTAATAAAACAAAAATAATAAAAATAATATTTTAATTTATAATAAAATCATGAAAAAGTATAGATTTTTTTAAATGTTTGTAAAAAATAATAAAATAAAATAAAATAAATAAAATAAATAAATAAAAAATAAATAAATATAGACAAAACACATAAAAGATATTTAAAAAGTATGGAGGTCTTCCCAACAACCTCTACCACTTTTTAGTAATGTCACCTTTGATTGACGAAAAAATGCAATTTTGTATAAATACGTCATTTTAAACTGAAAATGCAATGAGGATGACAATTTAACTCTTTAAAAATGTCAATTTTTTTTCTCTAAAGCTTCCATGAAGATGACATTGCTGGCACATGTTGAATTGTTTTCCGGTGATCAAAAATGGTGGTGCTGAGAGGTTGTTGAGGTGGAAGTAGAGGACTGCATATTTTTATTTTTATTTCAAACATATTTTATTTAATTTTTGAAGTTTTGTTTTTATTTTTTTTATCTTTATTATTTTATTTAATACGGAGTATTTATTTTAGTGTTTTTAAGTTTTTACTTTTTTTTTATTATCAGTAATAATATATTATTACATTTAAACTTTAATTACTAATTAATGAAATATGAATTGTATTAAAACAAAGCAAAAGTAGGATTGGAAAGATAGTCATATTTAGGGAATTTTAAAATTATAGTCCAATTCTTGTAAGTCGTCTGTCCCAAAAAAATCTTCTCGGTTTGAATTGACGCACTTATTAAGTAAGTAGAAATAAAACGAAAATGTATGGTTATGATTGAGTGAGAGAGAAAAAGTAAATAAATATCATCTACATAAAAATTTTCAAAGATTAAAATGAGAAATGATTAAAAACAAGATTAAAATGAGAAGTTTTTTTGGAATATTCTAAAATCATAAGTGAGAAGATTTTTTGGGATGAAGGGAGTAATCAAAGTTAGATTTAGTCACAACATAAATTTTTTTTCCCTAATGGGTTCACTATCTATTCCCTCAATTAATTCTCTAAATAATTTTGATATGAAGTAAGAGCATCCCCATTGTTTAGATTATTTAGAGATCAATTGGATGATGTGGATGATTTTCTTTGAGATTATGATTGAGAAGAAGAGATTATTTGCAAAGATTATTTTCTTAAAAAATCTGGTATCAAATATTGAAACTAGATTATTTGGAGATTTTTGGCCTTCTTTTTAATCATTCGTAGAGTCCAAGAAAAAAGCATTAAATATAAAAAATTGGAAAGAGGTTACATATGTGTAATGCATTAAATACGAAAGTTTACAGTGGCTAATTTTTATATTTTGATTAGTGGTACATGGATTTGTATAGTTTCGTATGTATACTTTTTTTTAATGTATGTCCCACCAATAATCTGAAAATTAAAGATGATGGTTGAGGGGACTTTTTGAGTTTTAAGATTATTTCAGATTTTTTACGTGTTCATGATGTGGTAGAAAAAATCAAATTTTTTAGAGAGCATGAATGGAGATGCTCTAAGGAGTAGTAATTTTCGAACAAAATACTCTGTATATCTCGATCAAAATAAATCGGAGCAGAAATGTGCACGGTGCACACGTGGCATGAGAAATAGCCACATAAATATTAGTAAATAAATTCTTTCTCTCCTTATTTGAATGATTTTATACAGTTTTGATAAGTTTTTCTCTAAAATGTCAAGGAGATCGTCTAGATGTTGACATTGTTGTTGACATTGCAGGGAAAAACTTACCAAAATTGTATAAAATCATTAAAATAAGGAGAGAAATAATTTATTTGCTATTATTTATGTGACTATCATTCATGCCACATGTGCACCGTGCACATTATAACATTGGAGATGCTCTAAGTATGAATTAATTTTTTTAAAGCCTTAACTATGAATTAATTAATGATTTAATTTGGATACATTTGAAATAGTCAGCTACTTGCAAAGGAGTAGGCAGTTCGTTAGAAACGCCATAGGAATAGATACATATCTTCTGTGGCCATGCACGAGACAATGGATATTATAGAATTAAAGATCTAGCTAAAATAGGTAACTAGCTTTCCTTAGAAGAGTAAAACGGGAATAATATATTACTCTGTATGTGAAATAGAGGTGTATATTCGCACAATACTTAATTAGTCACTCCGTATAAGTTATTGATAGAACTGTTGCCAAGTTCTTTTATGCCTTCATCCCAAGATTATTTACAAGGATATATAGGGCGCTTCAATTCAATTAACTTCAGAATTGGATGATGAGAAATAAACGTTGTGGTTCAACCTTCTTGCTGGCACTGCCGCAGGATTTGTTTGAAATAGTGACTAAATCCGGTCTGTCCCCAAGGGATTTGTGCAGTCTAACCCTGTGCTGCAAGAGCTTGCAGGAGCTAGTGACCTCCGAAAAGATATGGCTGGCTCAATGTGAGGCGCTCGGGTTGGTTTCCAGCCCGGAGCTGTTCGAATGGCGAAAGGGTGTTTCTTCTTTCAAGTCTCTATGCCGTTTCTTTGTAGGAATAAGCCCTTTTCTTGGCATTTGGGTTAGCCAAAACCCTGACATTGGGAATGTTGTTTATGTCATGCCTGGTTTTCTTTCAGCCATCGGCTGCCGGATTCTCCCCCAACAACTTCCTCTCGGCCTCGAGGATAATGGACCGATTCGTTGGGCCCCCATGTTTGAAATCATCTGTGATTATGATGGCTCGGCCGCTGCATTCTTTCTCCATGGGAGGGAGAATGGGTGTGACTATGTCTGTCCTGGTTTTATTAAGCAGCCAATCCACAGGACGACTTGCAATCATACAGTCTTAGTGAAATCATATGGGGTTAGGCCTTGCAATGTTCTTTTCTTAGAGGCTGAGCCTAGTGGACGTACTGAATCTGATGTGAGTTTTAACAGTTTGGCTTTTAATGACATGAGAGATTTACTTGAGGCAGTCATTAACAAGGTGCGTCATGAAGTTCCAAAATCCGCAACTGCTAATGCCTTGTTGTTTCCACGTGCGGCTATCAACAATGAAGTTCAAATGAAGCTCCAGGATATGACAACGGTCTTGCGTGAAAGAATCGATTTGCTTCTTGCCCGAATTCGTAGTAACATCAAGGGGAGTAACGGCGAGGAATCCCCTCTATATTGCAGTTTGAATGAGATAAGGCCGAATGTTGTTCAAGCAGGTCGAGCTGCTCGCGAAATTGCCGAAAAACGTATTCGAGAGAGGAGATGTTCCGTATTCAAGAACATTAATGAGAGCATTTGGCTTCAGAGGCAGGGCTTATTACCCTACACGAACTATGACGAGTATGACACACGGCTTCCCGAGTTTCTGCAATTGGGCGAAACCATTTCACTCAGTTTGCACGCTTCCACTAAAAATCTAGATTATTTCATGGCATGGCCCGTCATGCTAAACGAAAGTAATTATATGCTCAGCAAGCTGCCTGTTCAGGATATTGAATATGCTGGTTTATGGGGAGGCATTTTCGGGTGGCCTCTCGGGAAGCATTCCCGAAAGTCTACATGCCTTCTTATGCTCTCTTATGAAGTGTCGGATGGCCGGAATACACTCGTTGCCACCACCATATTAAATGGTTGTTCATGGCCAAATGGATCACCCATGTTTGAGGTGAAAGTTGATGAGCCATCGCCTGATGAGTTCCCATGGGATGGTGATGTGAAGAATACCTTTTCAGGCAAAGGCATTGCCAGTGGGTATGGGTATAACTGCCCTGGTAGAAAACCTGGGTCACTCTATGTGATCCAAGAGGCAAAGACCATGGAGACGTTGTTGGCTTTTGTGTGGAAAGAGTCTGGAGATGTGTTGACCTGCCGGAGACTCAACCTGGAAGAGCTTTTGAAGAAAGGTCAACGTGTTGATTCTCAACCTCCCACTTCCAGCTTTACACCATTCAATTTTGACTACGAGTAAATTCTTTACTAAATAAAGACTTGAGTTGTGTGCCTCGTTAGAATTGAATTCATTGTGATGTTTTTTTTATCTTACTGGCCTAAAGACTTGCTGTTATTGCTTAGGTCTTAATTTCTCACTTTTTATTTTGTGATTGCATTTTGTTGAACTTCTCGACCCTTATGTATGCAAGTCATATCCTAATGAAAAAAGTCTGGAACATGAACTGGGCATGTTACTCATGGGTTTAAACAATTTGAAACTCATTTCTCAAGTAGCTATCCCTATTAATTTTTTCTCTTAGTCTTAGGCGCTGTCATGGTATCCATAGTCTGAGAGATCATTTCTTTGTTTTAAATTCCTTTTTGTGGAATTGCAGCAACCCCAAAGCCAAGTCCGTATTTTCCTGTTTTTTCATTTCGGGTATATCCAAGCTCTGGCATGTATGAGAACCAAAGATAACGTAACAATTGATTATGTAAACATTCTCAAAAGGTCAAAGTTTAGTGCTTCGTATCTGATTTTAATTGAAATAGTATGCAATCAATATATCTTGTATAGTTGTATACATGTATCCGTATGTGTGCTAAGATTAATTTTGTAGAGAGAAATGAGTCAATTTTAATATAGACCTCCTGTGAGACTCACATTTTCTCTGGGAAACATATACTATAACTTAATCATATACTCCATAATAAAGTCTGTACAAACGAAATGTAATAACTAATGAACCTGACCTCTAGTCCTAAAGTTTTCTGAACTATGATCGAGTTCATGGATTAAAATATATGTAAATGCAACATTGGACTATTTGAACTATTTATATATATTCTAGTTTGACTCTATTTTATCGATTAACTTATTATAAATTATTTATTTTTTAAAAATGTTAAATTTCCGTCTTCTTAAAATTTCAAAATCAGAATTTTTTAGTTTTTTTAATAATAAGGAATGAAAGATATTACTCTGTAATATTCAAATTTGTGTGTTGGCAAATGTAAATAGTAGACCATTGCAATTAAACTTATGTGTGTATAAAAAGAAGGTCAATTTACGTTATGTGTGTGCAAAGATGCAATTGTAGATAAAATTAAAAAGAATCACCTAAATCGAAGTTAAAATAACAAAACTCAGTGACTCTTTAATCCTTTTTTATTTTATTAGAATAACATAAATCCTATGTTTAGGAAAGAAAACACTAGTTGTTATACTGTGAGCAGGGGAGCAGCCCGTGGTGAGCATGGTGCTCCCACACCTAAATCACGCAAGAACAATAGTTTTTTGTCACAATAGTAGGGTGATGTAACTCACATGTAAAATAATGTAACTCACGTTGATTTAAAATAAATGTAACAATAGACAAGTCGAAATGTAATTTGTCTAGCTAATATAGAGTACAAGAAATAAATCGTTGATTTCAATGTAAACAATGAAAAAAAGTAATCTAATTGCTTAATTACTTTACATAAACCGTGAATATGTTTTTGTTTTTATTATTAAGGTCATAAAAATGTTTTCTAAAAAAATGATTTTTTGCCAAAAAAAACAATTTTGTTTTTGCAAAAAAAAAAAAAGCATTTTTTGCCAAAAAAAACTTTGCAAAAAAACTGATTTTTGGTTTCAATAGTAGTTTTTTATTTTGTTATGTAACTTGTGTTATGAACAATGTAATCACGTTGATAAAAAACTTAACGTAAGTGTATGCAAAACGTAACTTATCGAGGCATGTTCAAATCTAATTCTTGCATATGAAAATGTAACTCATGCATACAAAGAGATAACTCACACATAAGAAGATGTATTTTTTATTTACCCCATGGGGCGTCATGGGGAGGGGGGTTTGGGGGCCTGTGGTAAACTGAGATTAATTTCACTCAATTAAATATCGAACCCGGGACCTCCCATAAGGGAGAGTGAGTCGTCGACCAACTAGGTTGGACCGCTTCCTCTAAGAAGATGTAACTTCATATACTATATTACTATCAAATGTAACCAATGAAATTAAGGAACCTAATTGCTCAATTACTTTACGTAAATAGTCAATATGTTTTGTTTTTAATATTAAAGCCATAAACTCTTTTAAAAAATCACTTTTTTTGCCAAAAAATCATTTTTTTGTTTCAATGGTTGGGATTTATTTTGTTATGTTACTCGTGTTATAGAAAATGTAACTCACGTTGCTAGATAATCTAATTTATATGTATGCATAGAAATATGTAACCTATGTATTCCATCTCCCAAATCTCCATTATTTCTCATTGGATTCATTGATCGAACATTTCTCATGGAGCTAATTTCATACCGAATAGTAATTTTCGGGAGTCGGATTAGACTTGGCTCAGGGAATCGCCGGAATAGGAATTGGGTGGCAACCGAATTATCTCATCTAAACATTAACTATTACGAGTAATTAATTATGAGTTTGTTAATTTGGATACATTTGAAATAGTCAGCTATTTGTGTAGGCAGGGGCGGACCGTAGTACAGACCCAGGGGGGCTGCCGCCCCCCCAACAATTTTTTTTTTAGTATATATATATACAAAATTTTTATTTTTACCCCCCCAACATTTAATTCTCGCTCCTCCAAGAAAAATTTTGAACCCCCCCAAAAAATATTTTCTCCCCCAAAGCATAGCCCACTCGCAGAAACCCAATTGTTTACGAGGCTAAAAAAATAGAAATTTTACAAGTAATATTATATCAACTCAGTCCAAAATTTATTCCCCATTAACCCACCCCAAAATCTAATCCCAGTCCACCGCCCAGACCAAACTAATGAAAAACATGCGCACCTAGAAGAAAGAAACGGAAAGATCGATTATTTTTAAATGATTGTCCTTATGCCTACTATGTTTATTGCTTAGCACATCAGTTGCAATTAGCATTGGTTGCTGCTTCTAGAGAGGTGAAATATGTGCACAATTTTTTCATCGATTCAGTCGTTATTATTAATGTGACTAATTTTTCTTGCAAACGAAGTGATGAATTAAAGGAAGCTCAAGCACTTGAAATTGCAAGAATGTTGGAAATTGGTGAGCTTGAAACAAGCAGAGGACTTAATTAGGTCGGTACATTACAACAAGCTGGGGAAACTCGTTGGAGCTCACATTTCAGTTCTGTTTGCAGTTTGATTAGGATGTTTGCTGCAACTTGTTCTGTTTTAGAAGATGTTGAAGAGAATGGCAATAACTATTCTACTCGTGGAAATGCAGCTAGAGAACTTAAGAAGATTAAATCTTTTGATTTTGTTTTCTTGTTGCGACTTATTAAAGAAATTATGGGCATTACAGATCTTCTATGTCAGCATATACAGAAGAAGTGCCAAGACATAGTAAATGCTATGCATTTGGTGTCAAGCACCAAAATGTTGATCCAAAAGTTAAGGGAGGGTGGATGGGATAACTTCTTAGAAATTGTTAAAGAGTTTTGCACAAAGCATGAAATTGAAGTTCCTAATATGAAGTCTCCTTATGTGGTAAAATGCAAACGCCATGATCAAGAAGGGTTTGATATTGAACATCACTATCGGGTTGATATGTTTTACGCAGCCATAGATTCATAATTGTTGGAGCTGAATAGCAAATTCGGTGAACAGATAATGGATCTTCTTCTCTTAGTGGTGCTTTGGATCCTAAGGACTCATATAAGTCTTTTAACATTGATGATATCTGTTCTTTAGTGGATAAATATTACCCCTTTGATTTTATTGAGCAGGAGAAGGTGAGCTTGAGGTTTCAATTGCAACATTATAAGCTCAATGTTCTAAACCATCCAAAGTTGGCGAATTTTTCTATAATGGGTGAACTTTGTCAAAGATTAGCGGAGACGGAGATGTCAAAAGTGTACTTTCTTAGCTTGTTGATAAATTAATCCGACTTTTGTTGACTCTACCGGTTTTGACAGCAACAACCGAAAGGACTTTTTCCGCAATGAAAATTATAAAAACAAGGCTTCACAATAAAATGGAGGATGAGTATGTCGCAGACAACCTTATTGTTTATATTGAAAGAGAAATTGCTAAAACTTTTGACTAAAAAGCCGTGATTGAGGAATTTATCTAGTTGAAGAAGCGTTGGGTACAATTCTAAGGTACTAACTTTAACTATTTTGTAATAATATATTTGTCTCTTCTTCTATTATAATGCTTCATTTAATTACTACTCCGTATTATATTAAGGTTATAACTTATAATAATAATCGCCTAGATTTTTTTGTTTAAATTATCGCCCCCCAATATCAATTTCCTGGGTCCGCCCCTGTGTGTAGGAGTAGGCAGTTCGTTAGAAACGCCGCCATAGGAATAGATCCATACCTTCTATGGCCATACACGAGAGAATGGGTATTAGTTGTGAACTTGTGACTCTCCCTCCATTCTCTAATAGATGGGAAGTATAGAGTTTGGCACAAGTTTTAAGGGAAATAATAGGGGTAGTATAAAAGGTGTAGTGAGGTGTGTTTGAATGAAAAAGTAGGAAAGAGAATGATAGTATATAGGTATATTTAATGGAAAAACTTTCTAAAAATGGAAAGGGGGACAAATATTAAAGAACACCCCAAAATAGAAAGTGGAACATCTATTCGAGAACGGAGGATGTATATTGTGTTAACAACCTACTGCTTGAGAGCTATCTAGCTCTATGTACTTGTTAATTACTACCTCCGTCCCACTAAGTTTGGGACGAGAGAAGGTGGCACGATTATTAAGAAAAGTAGGTTTGTGTGGTTGATATTAAATTGATAAAGTAAGAATAAAGTTAGAATGATTTAGAGCCACATAATCTTTACCAAATATGGTATGGGACAATCTTAGTAGGACTTCCCGAAAAGGTAAAATGAGACAATCTTAGCGGGACGGAGGGAGTAGTTTTTTAGAGTACGTGGTTGTTTTTTAATTTCGTCGATTGTAAATATTTAAAGACTTTACAGTTTTTACTTGTTATAGTAAAAAGAATGGAATGAGCTTTTGTCCACAGTGTACATTGGTCTACAGGCTGGTATGAATTGCCAAGTATTATTGTTGTTGTGGTTGTTCGTCAATATTTTGTTGAAGGGGTGATTGACTGATTGTCTTGCTATGGAGGTCATTTACAAAAGTGTAAGTACAAAATATAAAAACAACAAGAATATTGACAAGTCTATCTTTTCCTTTCATGGTTTTATGGTTTATTGGTTAACCGTTAGTAGTTAATCGAAATTTTGATTAACCGATACTCGGTTAACCAATGTTATGGTACAAGTAACATTATTGATAATTTAATAACCGCTATCTTGGTTAACTAGAAATTGGTTAACCAAAATCCGGTTAAACAACTGTGCCCACCCCTAGCGATAACCGTGACACAAGTCGTCGCTAGCAATTTCATAATAATAAACTAATAGTGACATGTTAAATTGAAATTGACATGATATTATGACTTTCCAATTTGATTATCTTTTTTGTCACGTTTTGTCCATATGTAATATTTAAGGAAATCCCTAAGAATAAATGAAAGTACATATTAATCAATGTTAGAATGTTTCAGTTGGACTTAACTCTCTAATCCAGTACTTAGTATAATATATTCATATGATCATATGTTACTATTGTCATAGTTTAGTCTGATATGTAATAAAGGCTAAAGGGTCAAATAAGTCCTTGAACTAACTTAAAGTGTTCAATTAGCCCCTTGTATAGGAAGTTCTGTCCGGCCGTCGCCAATTGGGGCGGTTCCCGGTCGAATTTTTTGATGAAATTTTTTGAGCATCTTCTTCATTAAGTCTAGTTTACCCATACCAAATTTTAGCTAAAAATTCAACCGGAAAGGAAGTCAAATGATTTTTTGAAGATAACTGCGCAGTTAAACAACGTATTATATTTCGGAAAATCATTTGACTGCCTTCTTGGTTTAATTTTTAGCTGAAATTTGATATGACTAAACTAGACTTAATGAAGAAGATGCTCAAAAAATTTCATCAAAAAATTCCACCGGGAACCGCCCCAATTGATGACGGCCGGGCAGAATCTCCTATATAAGGGGCTAATTGAACACTTTAAGTTAGTTCAAGGTCCTATTTGACCCTTTAGCCTATGTATAAATGATCTCATCTTGAAACAAATTCATGGTAAGAAACCTAAAAACTGATCTATCATCATTGCTTTCAACCGAACTCCATGGTAAGAAACTTAAACACTTGAATCTCAGCGGAGGTCTACATTAAAATGGACTCATTGCTCACAACAAAACTAATCTTAGCACGCATATGAATAAATATTAGTGAAAATTCCCGCCCAAAATAAGGGCAAAATAGTAAATTTATGAAAAACGTAATTTAGTGATTAATTGTGTTAAGTGTATGTTAGGAAAGAAATGAGTAATTAATATACAGCTGCCTATCCTTAAAAAGAAAACAGCCGCCTATAATTTTGAAAACTGAATTGTTTTCCTTACCATATATGTAATTACTTTCATTCTAAAATTGAGTTGATTGAATTGATGGTAGTAATTAATGCTTAATAAATTTAAAATAACTTGGCGGGTGAGTGAATACTTGACATCACCCAATTTATTATAAATATTAGTTTTTAATAATTATATTTAAATATGTATGACACATCTATAATCTCTTTATCTGTTTATTACTACCTCCGTCCCATTTTATGTTCTTAGTTTGACTTGACACGGTTATTAATGAAGTGGTTGAAAAAGTAAAAGTTGTGGTTGAAGTTTCAGTGTAATAAAATGAATTGGTGTGGGCCACATATTTCTTTCCCAAAAAGGAAAGTAGACACTTATTTTGGGACAACCCAAAAAGGAAAGTAGGACATGTAAAATGGGACGGAGGGAGTATATTTTACAATATATGATAAAATAATTCATCTATGTGTAATATATGTATATTATTGACCATTATAAAATAATGATCATGTCCAACCGGATGGACATGTCCGACTGCCACCATTTGGGATGATTTCCGATGAACTTTTTTTATGAAATGTAATAACCATGTTCTTTATGAATTGTAGTTTATGTCATACAATTTCAGCTCAAAATTCAATCCGACCATATTGCGCCAAACTATATATATAAAAGCGTAATATTTTTTTCATCGATTTATTTAATTGACTTCCTACAAAAGTGCAATTTGATAGACATAATATACACTACATTAAGAACATGCTTAAAAAATTCATGAAGAAATCCCACCGGAAATCTCTTCGAACGACAGTGGTCGAACGAAGGATCCTGTCCAGACTGTTGGACATGATCCTTTCTGTTGACCACTAATGTCTCATATATAGATAAATAACTAATTTAACCAAATAAACAATATATTGACACATTAGGTAGTCCAATTCAGCCACCCATTATTTTTATATACTTTGTATAAGATAATTAGAAAAATGTATTCCCCTACCAAGGATGGTATAAATATTTGGTATCAATAGTATGTATGATTACTTTGTGATAATCTTTACCTTTTATATGATACTTCATATAAAGTACTCCGTAATGAAGTTCACCCATTTTGGCTTCAATTTTAATACAAATAATTATATATGTGACCAAAATAAGTGTTGCATTATTTACAAAAATATGACCTCATAGACAATACTACGTAGTAATTTAATCATAGTAAATTATGTTCAATTTTTATACAGACTGACATTATGCAGAAGTAATTATTAGTCAAATTTTAGTAAATAAGTTCTACGGAGTATTTCATAATATTTTTGAAAAAACTCCATTTTAATATATTAAGAAATAAAAATAATGGGCTTAGTGATGCCAATAAGTTTAGTTAAGAATCATAAGAACTTTTGCACCATATTGGGCAAAAAAACCTTATTTAATTACGGGAAAATCACTATTAGCCTCCTGAGGTTATGTCATAATTATTAATGCAACCTTGCATTTTCAGAAATTAATTACTTAACCCCTGTGTTTTTATTATTCTCACTGTTTGCCCCTCACATTAATATTTGTTAAATTAAATTTAATATAATTCTTAAATTTAAGGAAAATTGTCTATAAAAATAAAATTTAAAGTAAAATAAAGTTTAATATCATAATTATAAGTCATTGTTATTGATCGCTGTTTTTTTACTTATCTACTCGATCATGGAATAAATATGAATGTAGTTAAGAGAAGACTCAAGAGTAATATATAAAATATCATGAATTTTTATCTTTTTTAATTTAAAAAATAAATATAATCTAATTTTATTAAATTAATAAACTTTTTGTGAAGAAAAAATCATATAAAAATACCGAGTAGTAGTAGAATTAATAAAAAATCTATAATATCTTTTTTAGGTCTTAGATACATGGATACCTTACAATTATTCAGACCCTATATCAAACATTTTATCTTTTAGATTTGTTATTAATACTAGACCAATCTTTTAGATCATGAAATGATAAAATTTCTTTTTTCTTAGTATTTCTTCTTTGCTACACACGAAAGAAATATCATTGAGATTAATTCAGCCAGATGAATTGCAAATAAGTCTTTTATATTCATGATGAAGAGGTGTCTAGAATTTTGATCACAATATTTCAAACAACTTTTTATATATAACTCATGAATATTACTCAGCTCGCAAGTCTTCTACCTTAACTACTTCCTTTAATATTTATTGCACGATCGAGTAGCTAAGTACAAAAATAAGTATCAAGAACAATGATTTATAATTGTGATAAGAAATTGTATTTTACTTTAAATTTTAATTTTATAGACAATTTTCATTGATTTAAGAGTTATATTAAATTTAATTTAACAAATATTAACATGAGGGGCCATATAGTGAGAATGATCAAAGTTGAGGGGGGTAATTAATTGATTTTTGAAAATGGAAGGTTGCATTAATAATTAGGAAGTATGACATAACCTCAGGCGGTTAATAGTTATTTTCCCTTTAATTAATAGGACTATCTCTGCTTTTATGAATCAGATGGAAATTTATAGAGCTATCCAAGAGTCCATTGAGTGACACATATTTTCGGATTATTGACCGTAACAACTTACATTTTCATCAAACACGTAATTTTTTATTTAACGCACTGAATTGTATAAGCAAGGTTGTATTACGTTTCTCATTGAATTGGTTGAATTATTATAAAAGACTGTTTTAGCTATCTTTTAACTAATGTTATCATTATTTAATTAATAAAATATATTTTAATTTTTATTATTATTTAGCAGATTCAGCCAATTTATTCAGAACTTCATCAATATTAGCAGAATTAGCCGATTCGGCCACTTTCAGGATTACCATAAAGGCTCTAGATATGAGCAAAATTTCACAGTTTTATGTGATTAAAAATAGAACACACTTTCAACTATGATTGCTTAGTGTATTAAAATTTTATATTATTTCTATATTTCCTAACGATTATCATTATTTTTATAATTAAGGTATTGTTTTTTCCTGCCCAATGAAAGCAATAATGTTGTTGCATATGATGCTATTGTATGACATTGATTTTGAAACTTTCTCAATATGACTCCCATTAACTTTGGTGACATTGTCATGTTATCACTTCAACAAGAAATGGGGGGGTTGTGGTGCGGTTCTTAATGTTGTAAAGTCGATGAATTGAAAAGTTTCTCAACTTTAGTGCTCAAAATAAGAAATGGAATATTGAGAATGCCATATCTGGAGATGTCGTCATTAATAGAATTTACTTGCCGCATATTTTTTATTTTATTAATCCATGTGTCGGTCAAACATGACAAAGTTTTAAAGGACGAAGAGAATAATACTTATTCTTACAACTTACCTTATAGTTTTAAATTTACTTGCAATTTTTCATACCATCAACATGCATTTTCCTTTTTCTTACAAACTACCATCATATAATCAAAGTTACAACATATATATAAACTCTACTTCGTTAAAAAAACATAAACTCTACTATATATTTTTCTTTAAAAGAATTTCATATTATGTACCATCACGATAAAATTTAATTTTAAGTAAGTTATTTTCTCCTCTAGATGTACCCGTGCATCGCACGAGTATTAAGTCTAGTATGAATAAATATACGGAGTATGTAGTACTAGGTCTGGGCACGGGCCGGGGCGGGTAATGCAAAATAAAATGGAACCGCCGGTTCCATTGTACGGTCCGGTCCGGTCCGGGTATTACAATTTTCAAAATAGGAACCGGAAATTACCCGGCCCGTTTGAAACGGGTCGGTCCGGTCCGAGTTTTACGGTTTCTATTCTCATGTCTTGAAATTAGTAAAAACTCACGAAGTTCCAAAAATCAATAATCAATAATATAGGACATTAGCAAGTTTGAAAATAACAACATAGTGGTGCACATATAACACAAGCGAAAAGTCCAATAATACTCCATAGTTTCTTGTATATAAGTTTCAAACAATTAAAGAAATTCCAAAAATATGCAACATAGCCAATTTACATATTTTCTAACATTTGTATTTAAACATGTTGTCTAACATCACATATTATAGTGATTGCTTTTTTTTATATTAAATTTTCAGTATTAGCCAAAGTTGACACATACATGGTGGGTGGTAAACACAATTTATATATTTTAATAACAATATAATAAAAAAATATAACAAAATCATCTTTAACAAATAATTAAATTCCATAGAAAGGAATAGTTCAATAACAATAAAAAGTAATAAGATATTTATGAAACATTTAATCAATAATTTGAAAACAAAAGGATGTTACTCCAACTCAATTTAAAATCCTACTTCTAGCAAAGGAAAGAAAACTATTTTAAAACCGATTATCACAAAACTATTAATAAATTAATATACAATATATATAACGGGCCGGGCCGGGTACCCGTTATTTTTTAATTTTGGAACCGGTCCGGTTCCTTAAAAAAAGTTACCTGACCCTACCCGGACCGTTTTATGGCAACAAAAAATGGAACCGGCCCGTTTTGGATCGGAACCGCCATTACTCGGACCGGACCGCGGTTCCAAGACCCGTTTGCCCACCCTAGAGGGAGTATATTATTATCACCGTGGCAGTGGAGGGAAGGACATCATATGTTACAAATCATTTTGTCACTTTCCACCAAATCTAATTTTTGGTTAATCGAGGTTAACATAATTTCAACCTTAATCATACCATGTAACTTTTTTTAATTGCAATTAATTAACCGTTCCATGTGTTTTTGAGAATAAGTGAAAATCAAACATAGAAGCCGTTTGACAACACTGTTTTTGAGCTTAACAGGCTTATCAGGCAACTTTTTTACCAAACACGTAATTTTTCCTTTCGCACGCTGAATTGTGTAATAAGCAGAAAAAGTAAGACTGTAGTTACTTTTCTGGCTGTATTAGCCGAAGTTACTGTAGATGGTTATTTAAGCTATTTTTACATATAATTTTTTCTTTATTTTATTAATAAAATATATTTTAAAAATAATTTTTTCTTAAATCAGCAGAATCAGCCAGAACTTCATAAATTTCAGCAGAATTAGCCGATTTTCGTGCTACCAAACGGGCTCATAAGGTCTAATTTTTGAAAGAAGTTTGTGTTTTAGTACTACTGATGACAATTTTCTCCTTATAAAATGTGAGGAATTGGAGTATTTTTTTTACACCAATTAATAGTGAGATTTATTTTTAACTCTTGGATAGAATGATGTCCTCTGAGCTTGTTAGTGTGAAAAACTGGAGGAAACAACAGACTGGGCAAAAAAGTACAACATTTTAGTCGCTTGTGATCACAAGTACAACATTTTAGCTTCCTTGATATGCGTCTACCATCCTACCATATTGTACTTGTATTACCATCTTAATCACACTATTGTGGTTGTGACAGAAATAAAATGACATTTTTAGTTTGGAAAACATGACACCTAATATCTTTCCAAAACATTAAAATGCCGTTGATAGAGTTTGACCGATTCGACGACACCACCAAGGATTTGATTTGATTATGCAAGGAAATTAGGAATAATTAATTAGATTGATTAATTAATTATGGATAAAAATAGAATGGGCTCTCATATTTAGGAAAAACAAATCATTTTTTGAGAATCACGAAAAACCAAATATAAAATCATTTTTTTGAAAGAAATTTATGTATTAGTAGTTAGTACTAACGAATTTCTCTTTATAAAATGTGAGGGATTGGAGTATTTCTTACACCAATTAATACACTTAGAGCCCTTTGGTGACTCTGTTTTCGGATTATCCCGCTTCAACCAACCTTTTAACCAAACACATAACTTTTGACTCGACGTGCTGAATTGTGTAATAATATTAAAAAGTAAAGTTGTAGTTAATTTTCTGACTGTATTAGCTGAAATTAATATATAAGACAATTTTGGATATTTTATCATATAATTTTATCTTTAGTTTATCAGTAATGTTCATGTCCGGAATTCCGAACAGGAACCGCCGTCCGGACGGCGGCATTTGGCTGCCTTCCCGGTGGCTTTATTTGATGAAATTTTTATGGCATGTTCTCCATCAAGTCTAGTTTATCCACAAAAAAAATTCAGCCAAAAATTCAATCGGGAAGATCGTCAAATGATTTTTGCAAGTTAACTGGTCCGGAATATGTATTTTCCGGACCAGTTAACTTGCAAAAATCATTTGACGACCTTCCCGAATGAGTTTTTGGCTGAAATTTTTTGTGGATAAACTAGACTTGATGGAGAACATGTGATAAAAATTTCATCGAAAAATTCCACCCGAAAGGCGGCCAAACGCCGCCGTCGGTTCCTGACCGGAAGAGTACTATATATATATATATATCATAAATCAGGAGAATCAGCGGATGTCTACATAGACTTCTAGGTTTTGGTTTTCTGGCGGCGATTCGTTCGCTAGTGTCCGATGGAGTGGCCTAGCACGTTTAGGATTATCTGGGGTGTGGCAGAGAGCAGTCGGCATTCGGGATTGGGGCTCTGTTTTTGTTCGCATCGAGGATCCTTTCCATAAGTTTTGTGTCTATACCTGGGTACTTGATTTGGTAAAGGGAAATCGGGTTTTTGATTCGGCAAATTAGGTGCACAGGTCTCCTTTGTTCGGAAGATCCAAACAGATGCAGGCAGCGGGAGAGACCGTGGAAAAGACGACTCCAATTGAAGATTTGGTGCAGAGATGACAAGGATTGATACTTGAGGAAGAGAAGGAGTGGATTGTTATTGATTTTGGTTGAGACGGTCAGACGGCATGAGCAATGAGAGGACGAGAAGCTGTGAAGGGCTGATCGAGGCAGAAGACAGACCCACGGCCCGGCCCCCTCCTGAACTGCCACCTAGGTTGAGAAATATGAGGGCGTTTCAGGCAATGTGAGTTCGGTGGTGGCTCTTGGTGGTGATAAGGAGGCATCTGAATTTCAACATTTTTACTATTCTTCTTTTTTATTTTCGATGCTAAGACAATTGTGTTATGTTTTTAATTTATTTTATGCTGTAAGACTTTTGCATTAGGAATGAGTGATGAGAGGTCTGCGGTAATCGTCGTTCGTTTAACTATGCCCAAGTTAGGATCAACAAGTTATGTTGCTTTGTCAAAGGTTATTAACTCTGAGTCTGGTCCAAGGGTGGGGTGATTATATGTGATCCTTTTGTTTTTTTTCAAACCATATCTCAATGCTATTTTATCAATATAAACCCCACTCAATAAAAAATATGAGAATCAACCCATACAACTATTTTAACTCAAACTTCTTCCATTAGAATCTATAGATTCTAACTTAAACTTGGTAAATTTTTTCACTCTCTTAGTGCCACTGTGCACATATTTCGAAAAAAACATTGATATCATGCGACCAACCGCATCGGCATGACGAGAAAACATACGAGATAACGAGAACCAAAGAAATTGAGTATATATTGCTACTAAAGAAACCTTCAATGTGAATTTGTAAGAGATTCTATAGCACCTGGTTTTCTTCATCGCCAAACCATTTTAGTTTGTTTATACCCATATTCCGATATCGCACACGCACACAAACATATACATACAGTCTGGCATCTCTTTATGCCTTTAACCTGGAGGTGTCATGAGCTGATTCGTTGAGCTAGCGTCTATCGCAGGTCAGTATCTTCGATCAATAAGCCTCAAAGTGTAGGTTTTTGTAGGAAAGTTGATGAATTACTGATTGATATTAGCTCGGTTGTATAATTTGTATTGACTTTTCCTGAGGTATGATTTTACTATTTAGGATTGGGCTGTTCAATTATGTCGTCCAGTAGAAGCCAGACTGAGATTTGAATGCGTAAATGATATTTAATGGAGTATTTGGTGGGAAAGACACCCGCAGATTAAATTAATTGAATATCTGGCAGCTGGGTTTGATTTCGTGTTCATCTTAGAGTTAAGAGTAAAAGTTTATTTTTAATTTGCGACTGAGGAAGGACCTTGTTCTTCTGAACGGCTTGCAGTTGAAGAGTTTAAGATTTTTTCCCCATATGTATAGAAAAGGAAGCTAATAGGGAGAGCTAGATTCAAGTGTGAGGTGTAAGAAGTTTGATGCGCAAGTTTTCGTGTTAAAGGCACATTCTCTGCTTCTTTAATAGTTTAATCAAGTGAGAGATTTTTGTGCTGAAAGCTAACTCTTGGATAAAAAGATGGCCTCTGAGCTTGTTAGTTCTGCAACGAGTGAAAAACTTGAGGAAACAGACTGGGCGAAAAACATTCAGATTTGTGAGTTAGTTGCTCGTGATCACAGGTACAACCTATCAGTTTCCCTGATATGCGTTTCATTATCTATTTATGTTGTCAATGTGTGCGAAGTCTTGGCGTTGTTTTTTCATAGTGCTTCAGCAGTTCAGCCTAAAGCGGTATGTTTAGAGGGAGGGAATTGGTGGGTAAGGGGGAAAATGCCAAGTACTAGTATCTTTTAATGCACAGTTCTATATTGGAAAGTACGGAGACAACCAAGTTCGATTCAAACTTTACAAACTTTTGCATTTATTTAGATTAGATTTCTTATTCTGTAAATAATATAAATATATGAATAAAATGAACTTGAAAAAATATCTAAAATTGATTTATATCCCTCTAGTTCCCCCCTATTTTTACCCTAGCATTTGTGTGTGTTCTGAATGGACCCTAAGGGACAACGTTGCCTTCAGCTGTGTTTTCAGTAGAATGCTAATATACACTATTAAGCAACTGAAGCCTAATTCAAATTCTTGTTTGGACAAGTTTTCATAAAATGCAGATACATGCATCATTAAAAAATAAAAATATTCCTTTTAATGCCAATTTTCCATTGAAGTAGTGCTTCATGACATAAAAGGGCTTAAGGGCAGCCTGGTGCACATTGGTGTCCCCGAAAGGCGAGGATCCGAGGAAGGGTCCCACCACCAAGGTGTATAAGGAGCAAACCTTCCCTTGTCATTTTGACAAGAGGCTGCTCCCAAGACTTGAACCCATGACCTCTCGGTCACACATCGACACCGTAACCGGTGCTCCATGGCTCTCCTTCTAGTGCTTTGTGGCATGTGGAGAAAAAAGTTTCTACACCATTGAAAGTTGGCTATTTCACATTTACAAGTATGTGTCCTGAAATATTGGCTCTCTTCGATTTCTTCAGTCAAGCTAAAGATGTTATTAAAGCAATAAAGAAGCGCCTCGGGAAGAAGAACCCAACTACTCAATTGTTGGCTGTGACGGTTAGTCATGCCACGCTTATGTCTGTTTATGATTCATTTTCCATTTTAAGGAGTTATTCTGGATAAGCATATTTAATAATTTCAGTTGCTGGAGATGCTAATGAACAACATTGGAGATCCTGTTCACAAGCAGGTTATAGACATAGGGGCTCTCCCAATTCTTGTAAAGATAGTAAAGAAAAAGGTTCTTTATCTTCTCTCGGTGCAATTATTCCCATCTCCATGAATCCAGTATGTCTTTAATAAAAACTTGCTCTATAGTCAGATGTACCTGTAAGGGAGAAGATTTTTCTTCTTCTAGATGCTGCACAGACTTCAGTTGGCGGGGCTTCTGGGAGATTCCCTCAGTACTATTCTGCATACTATGAGTTGGTGGTACATACTACAAACACATCATAACTACTCCATCCTAGAGTTGTAGGATATTTTTTCTTTATGCTGTAGTACTTGCAGTGATTGGAAACTCTGCATATCAATCTGTAATTATTGATTAGCCTAGAGGTATTGCCACTAAATCTGGGAAATATTCTTTCTCCCAATAGTGTAGGAGGATTAACAGTGTGTTTTAATTGGAGAGGAAGGTTACTAAATGAAAGGCAGTGATGGTAAATGATAAAAAAGTTAGCAAATAAGGGGAACAAAGTGGATTAAAAAGTAGTCCTCCGTATAATTTATTAAAGGATACTAGATTTTGTTTTTTATAGGGGAATATCTTATTCTCTCCTTCTATTTGACCCCAATTTGGAGATATGACATTTGTGCGGAATGGGAGCGTAGTTGTCACGGCATTACCTAGGGTCCTAGGCAACAACTAGGTGTCCTGGCGGTGAGCATCTTCGCCATGGAAGGATTGGAAGGTCATTTGGACTGAAGCTCACATTGCATTGATCGGCGTAACTTAGGCATAAACTAGGTGATTTGGGCAATCCCCGGACCAGAAATCTTTGCTAAATCAATTTTAACCTTTCAACCGGACCTGTTTCCAAGAAATATATTTATTTAATTGGTGAAAAAAGAGAAAATACATACGAGAAATGCACTCCTGCCATTGCTTTCTGTCGTTACTCGCCATCACTTCTCGCCAACTCGCCTGTTTACCTTACATTTCTTTCCCTTTCTTCTTTTCTTGTTTCTTCATTTTTGAAGACAGTCATGTGTTTTGGTTCTTTATTCTTTAATATGAGTGATCTATGTTGCACATTGGTAGCTTGTGAGTCAATCTCCACTTTGCCGAAAAAAGCAAAATGAAGATGAGAGTTGAAGGTGAAAGGCGTGGTAGAAACGGAAGAAGTACAATAAATGTGAAGATCAAAATCTAGATCTGATTTTTTAGATGGAATTGAGGAAAAGAAATGTAAGATATGAGGAAGAGATGGGGAGTGACGTGTGTGAACATAGAAGAGAGAGAGGTGTAATTGATAATGGGTGGTAAAGTAAAATAGAAAAGGTAGGTATGGTTAATTAAAAATTTATAAGGAGAAATAAATGAGATGAGTAAGGATAGAAAAGTCATTCTAGGTATTTGTTTTTACCTAAAAGAGTAATGTTGCATTTTTTTAAACTTCCAAAAAGGGAAAGTGTTGCAATGTATAAAAAACGGAGGACATGATTCCTAACACCCCATTTGTGGTCAACTGAAACAGTTTGATATTATACTGCGATTACATTATGACTTTTACATCCCAGTATGATACCACAACAGGATGCTTTGGTGTTCTTTGAAAATTCTATGCAATTTAATCCAATGCCAGCAGTTCTGCATTGTTACTCCTTAAAATGAGTAGGGGAAACAACAATATTATCTTTTTCCATCATTTGCAATGGAGCCAAAGATTCATTATTTTTTGGCTTGATAATATGATGGAATGAAGCAAAATGACTCACTAAACTGTCTGCGCTTCTTTGTTATGAAGCAACAGTCAGTCCGTGCAATTTTGGATGCGATTTTCATTATGGGTCATCCGGAAACAGTCTCTCTGTGCTTTAGTACAGGGGTAAGACTGCGTACATCCGACCCCCCTTACCCCACCGTAGGTGGGAATCTTTGCGGCACTGGGGTAAATGAAAATGAAATGATTGAAAAGGGTGTTGTAAATAATAAGGTTTTTTGTTGCTGCGAGCAACATAGAGAGTAATAAAGTACTACATTATGTTTTGCCTCTACAATTAAATGTAGATTAAGCTTGGATGTAAAGACAATGCCATGGAAAGTAAACATTACTTCAAACTCATTATTATATACTCCCTCCGGTTTTTAATAAACTTCACACTTTCCTTTTTGGGACGGTCTAAAATAAACTTCACACTTCCTTATTTCCTTTTTTGGCAAAGAAATCTACATCAAAACAGTGCCAAACAGTGTCTCAACAGTGCCAAACAGTGTCTCTACAGTGCCAAATAGTGTCAAACAGTGCCTCAACAGTGTACTCTACAGTAGAGTAAAATTTCTTTCCTTATTTTGTGTGAAGTCAAATTGTGAAGATTAAAAAAACCCGGAGGTAGTATATTTGTTCAGACTCATTTTTATGGATTTATTTCAATGATATAAAGGACTAATGTTTTAAATATATTAAAACAGCATATTGACTAACATGGCTGAGGACAGCGTTAACTTTCCTCTGCATATTTGGTCCTTCTCTAGAAATTTCCTGGATCCCAAATATACCCTTAGGAAGCATATTTCAACTGCATTCATATTTTATGTGAGCATTTGATGGAAACAAATTGATGCAAAAGCGGTGTTTAATGTTTGACATCTCAGAATGCAGGAGTGCAGTTTTCTCAAAGATCAAATACAGTCCCAAAAGAGCATCACCCATCATCCAATGAGGGCAGGGTTAACCTTTTTGAGACAAAACCACCTCAGCCAGAAAAGAGTGATGTAAAAGAAGAACCTAAAAAAGTTTCCGATTCAAGGTATCATTTGTTGAAGTTGTGTTTCAGAATTTATCTTCAGTCCAACCCAAGCCAAACCGCATATACGAGTTATTTTAATTGTACCGACTAGAGACTATTGTGTTTCTCGTATTTCAGAATTTCCTTTTCATGCTCTAAAGAGTGGTCCATATAATGATTTTGTGCATTTGTACATAATAATACTTGATGATCCAAATACTGCATATTAGTTAGTTTCCACTCACTTTCCAGTTATGGCTAAAAGTAACGTATGAACCTGTGATTGTTAGGCACTGTACCCAACATGGAAAAAGAGAAGTTGGAAAAAGTAAAAAACAGAATATTGAAAAACTCATACGTAGTATTTACTTTTGAACTTCTGTAGTACTACGTATCTCTTGTTCTTTTATGCGGCAACTTTTTAACTCCTTTTTTGCCCATCTAAACATTTAGGATGTTTTTACTTGGACTGTAATTTGCTGGTCTGGTCTGATCTGGTCTGGTCTGATCTGGTAATGTCTGGTTTCTTTGTATTTTTATAACTATCCAAGTCTGGTCTGGTCTGAACTGGTCTGATCTTGTCTGGTCTGGTCTGGTCTGGGACGAATTACAGTCCAAGTAAAAACATCCTTATTGGATAAATTCATGATAAAAACAAATGATGAGAAATGACATTCAATTAAATATTTTCCATGAACATAGATAGCACCAGGTGTCCTTTTGCAAACATGTTACATTAACCATTTGTTTAAATTGTATTGTTTATTTAGGGAAGAGGGTCAAATAAACTCTTCTACTATTTCCAATCCATCACTTAAGTCCCTATATTAAAAAAAGTATCATATAAGTACATTTACTTTAAAAAATTTGGTCAATCTGACCATTTTATCAGTTTCTGACCTGTAATAGCAGTTTTTTAATATTAAAAACTCAAAAAATGTTAAAATATGAAGAAATATAGATAAAAATTGTGAAAAATTTGAGAATGTGAAAGTCAATATTTTTGCATTTTCGAAATTATTTTTATATTCTACATCTATTTAAAAGATTTTTAATTTTTTAATTTTATATTTTTTTACATTTTCACTTTACTTTTCAGTTTTCTGATTTTTATTTTTTTATTTTGTTTTTAAATTATTTATCTATTTCTACATTTATACTATTTCTTATATTATTGTTACATTACTTTTCAAATTTGTATGATTTTTTTATTAGATGTATCAATAGTCCTAATTTACTTTTTTTTTAAACCTGCTATAGCAAGTCAAATGTATTTTAAAACTAGGCGTATTTATATGATGTTTTTTTAGTAGAAGGGCTTAAGTGATGGATTGCAAATAGTAGAAGGGGCTATTTGACCCTTTTCCCTATTTTACTACCTACGCTCACAATATTAAAGCACATGTACCTGGACAGTATTCTGCAGAAGGCCAGTGCATCAATGGAAGTCCTAAGAGATGTCCTCGGTGCTGTTGGCACCCAACATTCCGAGGTACTGAAGCTCTCTTGCGGTCTGTTTATATACTCTAAGCATTTTTTCATGATATACTAAGATTTGACTGTTACATGTTTTTCACTCCAAGGGAGCAAGGGATGAGTTCACACTTGATCTTGTGGAGCAATGCTCATTTCAGAAGCAGAGAGTAATGCATCTTGCAATGACGTCTCGGTAATAATTTCTCACCTACGTTTTGCTTATAATTCTACATGATTTAGAAGCTTAAAGAATAAAGACGGTATAATTAAAGACATGAGTGCATGGTCTAAGGGCACAGTGACAAAAGTACGAACTGGTGTTCGATACTCAAGTAACTTTACTGCTTTACTTTTGCACTCAAAATGAGTCAATAAATGTCCAGGTCAAGTACTGCAGCTAAAAACCATTTGAACTTGTCAGTCTTACTGGTCACAAAGTCGTTTGTGGAAATTTGCCAATTCATGGAATAAAATGGCTGCGAGTTACAAATTATATAAAATCGAAATTAATTCAACGTGAACCTACTTGATTGCAGTCATTGCACTTCACATATGAATATTAGAAATAGAGGCAATTACAAATCATAGATGGAGAAGAGTATTTATAATTTACTACTTTAAACTTTTGAGTTTTGATGCCTTGTGCTAATTGTGGTTTATGATTATGTATGTCCCAAGTTATGCTCTTGAGGTTGTCAGACTGTAATCTGTCATACCCTTTAGTGAAAGTAATGACTCTGAAACATATGTTTTGCATTGCTGACATTGTTCAGGGATGAAAAGGTTGTGTCTAAAGCAGTTGAGATAAATGAACAACTAGATATGGTGCTTAAAAGGCATGATGCTCTTGTTTCGGTTCATCCAACCCAGATTTCATCTCATGTTGACTATGAACAAGTGGAGGTAGAGGACGCTGAGCAGCTTTCCCGAAGGTATTATGTTGTAATAATATGTGGCATAGGAACCCAGACATATATTTAGTCATACTGCCACATCATGAATGAACCTAATTTTCTTTCAATAACATGTAAACTTATTTCTGTATATCATAAAAAGCGCCACTTTTTATTTCCTTCTCATTTTCCATTACAAAACCAAACGAGAAAAAATCATTTTCTTCAGCATTTCCCCTTTCCCTGCCTTTTTCTCAGCTCCAAACATCGCACAATGAATCAAGGAAAATATTTTCAGTAGATGGTATTGGGCTACTCTGGCCCTTTTCTCCCCATGATTATCCATGCATGCATCTTTGCGTAATCAATTTATATTTTCATGTCACATGAATAAACAAATATCTAGGATGAGAAAAGGAAAAGCTCTCCTTCAACCTAAAGATGAAGAACGGCCATTGGGAATGCTTGGATCATCCATTCCAGGAAAATTGCTTCACCGTCCACTCATAAGGCCAATCCCATCTTTAGACCAGAAACAAGAGCGCGATCCAGGGAAAGCAGCAGCTGCTGCTGCAATTCCACCACCACCTGCAAAACATGCCGAGAGGGAAAAGTTCTTTCAAGAAAACAAATTAGACGGTTCTGCTTTATCTGGTCACATTAGACGTCTCTCCTTACATAGTCGCACCGCCAGTAGCTCCCATAGCAGCAGCGTTGATTTTAGCGATGACTGAGCAAGTTAGCAGTGAATAGAGCACCCCTCAACGTGTGACTCTTTCACTTTCACAGTTTACTGGAACATGCTAAGTATGGATTTGTGTATATTGTTGTCGGTTATCATTTTGGTTTGGCATTTGATGGAAAAGGATGTTGCATTGGAGTTAACATTCAAGTTTCTCTTTTTGTTCATGATTCCCTGTTTGAGAGGAATACATGAATGTTATGATGCCCTTTACCTGTACAATGCACATATGACAAGTAGGAATAAGTTTAAATTGCCTCATAATTTGTTTAATATGTAATAAGACCTGGTTTATCTCAATACGCCTCACATTCTAAAATCTAAATACTAGTGATCCAGTCTAAGGGAGTGTTTGCGATTGTTTTTACTTTTTAAAAGTGATTTTTTTAATAGATTGTTGGAAAAGTGATTTGTAGTAAAAATTGGTAGTGTTTGGTAGGGTTGGACTCGGGCCGGTTCGGGCCCGGCCGGGCCTCGGTTCAGGAAAGGGGAGGCCCGGAACCGGCCCGGGTAACCCCCAGGTCCGGGTCGGGCCGGGCCTCGATTCAATTTTTTTTTGCCTTTTCCTAATTAACCCCTAACCCCCCCCTCGCCCCCAAACCATCTTAAATGACCCAAAATACCCAGTCTAACCCAAAAACTTAAAAAAAAAATAAAAAAAAAAGGAAAAAAAAATAAAATGGCCCGGACCGGGCCCGAACCGGCCGGACCGGTTCACGCTTTGAGGGGCCCGAGCCCGGACCGGAACCCCAGCGGGTCGGGCCTACCCGAACCGGTCACTGACCGGGCCACCCGGCCCGAGTCCACCCCTAGTGTTTGGGAATAGAAGTGATTTTAATAAAAAGGTAAAAATGAAGTGTTTGATAAAAAAGTGATTGTGATGTAATATTTTGTTAAATTACCAAAGCAACCTCCTAAAATTAAAAAGAGATGGCAAATCAGGATCAGGGGCAACCCAACCCACCCTCCTTTCTCTCCGCTCTAATTGCCGATCGTGAAGCTCCTCACCATGCCCATGGAGTTAGAAAGCAGCCAAAAATAGAAAGAAAAAACAGATCGGAAAAAAAGATAAAACTCACACCCAACCCAAAGCGAGAGCAAGAATACACAACAAAAAAGGCAGGGGGGACTATAGGGGTGGCCTCGGGCCTGGGCCCGGCCGGGCCTCGGTTCAGAAAAATGAGGCCCGAGCCCTAACCGGTGGTGGGCGGTTCCGGGTCCGGTTCCGGGCCAGACCGGGCCGGGGCGGACCAGGCCACCCGGATTTTTAATTTTTAATTTTTTTCTTCTTCTCTTATTTAACCCCCACCCCTCCCCCTCCACCCCAAACCACCCCAAACCACCTCAAATGGCCCAAAATACTTAATCCAACCAAAAACTTAAAAAATTCAAAAAAAAAAAAAAATTAAATAAATGAAATTCCGGCCCGAACCGGGCCCGACCGGCCGGGCCGGTTCACCAAAACATAGGCCCGAGCCCGAACCGCCCAATGGCCGGGCCGGTTCGACCCGAACCGCTGGGCCCACCGGTTTCCGGGCCGGGCCGGGCTCAACAGTAACCAGGCCGGGCCGGTTCCGGGTCGGGCCGCCCGGCCCGAGTCCACCCCTAGGGGACTATCCACGATTTGGATCCATATTTATTATGGAGTATGTATTATCATCTTCAACCTTTACTTTCAAGGTTTTGTGTTTCATTAGTCCGTAAATTCATGTTTGGATGAAGTTTAATTATGTTCTTGGATTATTCAGAATTTCGTTTGGCTCTGAAATTGTCGAATTCCCTTGCCGCAAGCCGGAAGGACCTTGCTGCAGATTCTTGATAGAAGCTTTGGGGAACGATGGGTGTTGTGGGCCAGAGGGGTACTTTTGGGCTAATAATTATTTTTAAGATTAGAATGGCCCTAAAAGTTGGACTTATTTACTAAAAAACAAAGAAGCAGATAAAAGCACCTCATCCTTAGCTTCTAAGTTTTGGCTTTAAATTGCTTAAATTAAGCAGAATTTTTCATTTGCAAACACCACTTTTAGCTTCTCCAACTCCAAAAGCTCAAAAGTGCTTAAATTAAGCAATAGCAATTATAGACTAACTCATTAAAGTTAACGAAAAAAGACAGTACTTTTTTTCTTTCTTTCTAATGTTATCATTCTATATTCAATACTCAATTACTACTAGAAAAATTATTGGACTTTATTTTAATCTATATACATATAAAAAACTTCGTGCAGTGATATCTAAAGTCTCATTATGTTCCTTAATTATCTTTACACCTTTTCCCTCCATTACAGCATTACTCAAGTATAATAGATTGTCCCAAATAGAAATAAAATACTAGTACATTCTAGAGTATATCGTTATTGTGATTTTAGAATTAAAATATGCAAACGATCAACTCTTTTGTACTCGCTAGGCATGGACCGGGCTCAAATATAATTTTTTTTGGGTCTTTCGAATTAATTCCAACCCCCCACCCCATTTCCAAATCCTCCCAAATTGCCCAGCCCCACCCATCTAGCACCCAGCCCAATGCCAAAAATAAAAAAATAAAAAAATAAAATTATTTGGGCCCGGACCGGGGCCGAATTGGCCGGGCCGGTTCACCATTTAAAAACCCTTAGCCCGCCTCTTTAATCCCTGGGCTCGGGCCCCAGTCCCGGTCCCGACTCACCAGGTCGGGCAGGGCTTGAACAGTAACAGACCGACTTGGGTTCTGGGTCAAGTCGAACTGGGCCAGTCCACCCTAGTACTCCCTCGTCCTACTTTAAGTGTTTTTTTTAAAGTTTTTTTTTCTTTCTCTTTTTGTCATTTTTAGACGTTTCACTTAATACTTCTCATTTCAATTTTAAGAAATTAAAATGATAAGTTAATTCTCAAATATTAAAAATAGTACATCTATAATATCATAATTATTATCAATGACTTTAATTATGTTATATAAGTATATGTGGAGGATCTTGTTTTGGAGAAAAACTTTAGTGCGGATCTCAGAGCAGGTGGTGGGGGAATGATTAGCCCCACAAGGGGTGGTAAATGGTTGGTGGATAAACAAGGAGGTCCGAATCATCACAGGAGGGCTCAGCGAGATGACGAAGAAACTATGAGACAGGGACGCAAGGAGAGTACAACTGAGACAGAAAGTAGTGGCACAAAGGAAGAGGGTAGAAGCGGTGCAGGGGAGGTCGCGGTTGATCAGAAGCGCAGGAGAGTCTGGAAGGATCCGGCAGAAGAAAACAACTCAGAAGAGGAGATGACACTAGACAACACAAAAAACGGGGAGGAGGCGGGCTTCAGCTGCTAAGCCCGCCTGATATGTTCGTAAAGTTGCAGGTGCAGAAGTTCCACGGTGGTGCTTATTTTATTATTGCTTGTTATGTTTCATTTGACGTTCAGACTGTTGTTTTTGTTGTTGTTTTGTTTACTTCTATAAGACTCTTGCATTAGGCTCGGGTGATGAGAGTGCTGCAGTAACCACTGTTGGCTCAATTATGCCCAGTTTAGGATCAGTGAATTATACTGCTTCCTTGAAGGTGGTTAATTTTGAGTCTGACCCAAGGGTGGATGGTTATCGGTGGTACTCTTGTCATTTTAGATCCTTGTTGATTGCTTTTATTCTAATATATAAGCCCCCTTCATTAAAAAAAACAACCACGTCATTCTTTATTGAGAAATTAAATTGGGATGGAGCTCAAATGATGGAGCCAAAAAAATGGCTCGGGTAGTCGGGTGGGTCAAAAATACATTTATAAGTCGAGTGATCTACACCAGTGGCGGATGTCCTTTATGCAAGGGTGTTCACATGAACACCCAAAAATAAAAAACAATAGGAATATGTATATCTGAATTAGAGTAATAATGTATTTAATAGTATTTTAAGAGAAAACTAGTTTTCCACCCGTGCGTTGCACGGGGTGTAAGATACAAATATTATAAATCTAAAAAAATCATTTTACCTCTAAATCAAATTAAAGATTGTATTATAATTTATCACGGGAATGAGAGTAAACATTATTAAATACATAAAAAAAATATATGGAGTTTAATAAGCATACAATTTTACAAATTATTGAAGACTTCTTTGTAGACAACATTTTTTGCGGTCTTTTTTCGATTTCCCTCGTCGTCACATATCACGAACTTCAATCCAGACGGACTCGTCACCCTCGAAACTGCAACATATAACTGGCCATGTGTAAAAACTGGCCGTCGTAGAAAAACGCCCACATTCTCTAATGATTGTCCTTGGCTCTTGTTCATCGTCATTGCATAGCTAACCATCAAGGGGAATTGCCGACGCATGAATGTGAAAGGTAGCCTCACATCTGTCGGGGTTAGACTAATCCTTGGGATAAGGAATTTCTCACCTGCATTAGTTCCAGACATCATCTGTGCTTCAATAATATGTTCACCAAGTTTTGTCACTAAAAGTCGGGTACCATTACACAAGCCGGCCGAATGGTCTATATTCCTCATGAGCATCACCGGTACACCAACTTTTAGCTTCAACTCGTGACTTGGAACACCAGAACATTTTATGCCGTTAAGGAATTCGGGAGAATGAATCTCCTGAAGGAGCTCATTGTCTGAGGTTGAGGAACACGCTGAATCTGAACTGAAATATGTCTTTTCCTCTGAGCTGTTCTGCAACAACATGAAATCATTGACCTTGTCTACCTCATCAATTGTCGGTGCAAGAATTGCTCTCCCTTCAAGATATGAGATGTTGTTCATGTTCTTCAAAAAATCTGGATAAGTGGCGTTGACAATGGATTCAATGGGATCAGACATTACTGGAACATGAAAATTTTCCGGTATATCAATTTCTGCTTCTCCATCAACGCTCCCTCCCAGAACACCATCACCAATTTGTAGTATCCAATCGGCAAAAAGCTTCAAAATACTTGGATTGGCCGTTTCATTTGTGAAGTTCTTGAGTCTCATGTTTTTTGTTAACTTCAACACCGTGCAATATTGCCACAGATGTGATGCATTCAAAGATGCAAGAACAATATCCTGTCTTGTGCCTTTAGGAATGACAGGCAACACTTGTCTAAAGTCTCCACCGAAAACAATCGTTTTTCCACCAAAAGGCAATTTTGGATTGCCATCATGAGAGCAAGAAAGTATGTCTCTCATACTTCTATCTAGAGCTTCAAAGCAATGCCTATTAAAATTTATATAAAAAGGTAACAATAATACATTAGATTTATAGTATAAAGACCCATTTAAACGCATCAATTATGATGATTAAATATAATCTCTTAAAATGTGTAGTTAGTTCAAAAATGTTATTTTTTTTAAACATATTTAAAAAAAGAATAAAAGTTACAACTAAATTATAAACCTTGAATATAAGTTAACATGACTAAAATTACTATTGCAACCTTTTTGACAGCATTTTTTTAAATCACAAATATTTGATTATTCTTGACCTTTTTTGGCGCATTTTGTGTAGCTTTATGAATGAAAATTTAAAAGTTTAGTAATTAATATCAATAATTAGAACAATAAGATAATGTAGACTAAATATTAATACTAATAATTGTATTCATAATAATAGTTTAAAACACAGTTCATATGTTGATGATGATAAAAAACAATATAATAATCAAACTAATTTTATTACGTATAATAAAATAAATATTGCTATTTTTTTTTTGTTTTAATACAATTATATTGTAATTTAATAGAACAGATAATAATTAAATTCATTGTGGGCAAATCATACCTGTGTATCATAGGGGCCTCATCCCAAATAATCAACTTGGCCATTTGAATCAATTTAGCCAATGGACTACCACGCTTTATATTGCAGGTTGAGTCTTCAGTAACATTGATTGGAATAGCAAACCTTGAGTGCGCAGTACGTCCTCCAGGAAGAAGAAGTGATGCAATCCCACTCGATGCAACGTTCAACACTATTTGACCTCGTGATCTTATTGCTGCTGATAAAGTCTTCCATACATATGTTTTTCCAGTGCCACCGTGACCATACAAAAAGAAGACACCTCCATTCGTCTTGTCAACAGATTCCATGATTTTATCGTAGACACTTCGTTGCTCTTCATTCATGTTTTTCAATAATTTTGCATGTGTCTCGGCCATGACAAATTTGTCATACTTCAACTCTTCATGAATTATGGTGTCTTCAATGGAAGGAATATCAGATTCAGGTGGCATTGGCATTCCCACAAAATCTCGTAGTGATCTGCACCTTTTCCTTAACAACTTCTCAATCTCGATCAAGCAATATTTGTTCACCTCATCTGTGCTCAATTGGTACTCTTTTTTTTTTTGATACAACGGAAAGAAAAACAAACATAGTTAATATCTAATATTCTCTAAGCCATTTGCATCCTCCCATAGAGTTTGTTTGATCCAATCCGGAGCCACGTTCAGAATTGTAAGACCGTTGTTAGATGCATAACTCGCGTTTGCTAGTTTATCTGCACATTTATTCCCTTCACGCAGAGTATGTTGAAGGCAAATAAATCTCTCCTCCTTGAGTAATATCCGGCAATCCCGAGTAAGGTTTCCGACAGATGTTCTACGCTCTTCATGTGTCTTATTTACTACATTAATCATACTTTCCGAATCCACCTCCACTATGATTCTACAATGCCCAGTCTCTCTTGCCACAAGAAGACCTTGTCGTAGTCCCCATAGCTCTGCATTAAAGCTGTTAGTTTTGCCGATGTTTAATGTAAACCCGATAATCCATTCTCCTTTATGGTCTCTTATTATCCCACCTGCCCCGGCATCCCCTCCAGCCCTGCACGACCCATCACAATTGAGTTTGAGATATCCCTCTGGGGGTGGCTCCCATTTCACCACTCTTGCTTCTTTAGTTTTCCAAAGATCTCTTGTCAAGCCCGTACTAGCATAATCCACTGCTTGATAGTTGGCTAGGCTACGCACTCGATCCGCGTTCGGTGAAATATTTTCAAAAACCCATGCATTTCGCGCTTTCCAAATATTCCAGGCCATATATGCAAACTGGGTAGCACACGGAATCCCCTCCACTCTAGGCTGCTCCTTTATGCTTTGTTGCCTCACCCAGTCAAGACTACACGAAGTTTGCTCCTGTGTTGTGACCCAACCTCCTGGTAGGCTTCCCCAGCAAGTTGCCGCGAAGCTGCAGTCCCGCAAAAGATGCACCACTGTCTCCTCTTCCATATTGCAGATAGGGCATCGCCCATCCTCCGTTAGTTTACGCTTCACTCTTTCCGAGTTGGTAAGGATCTTATTCTTTACTACTAACCATAGAAAACATCGAATCCTTTCTGACGCTTTAATTTTCCAAATCCAACCCATATCCATATTGTGTTGCTTCCATATTTCTGCCTCATATGCTGATTTTACAGTAAACTCACCTGAATCAGAAAGCTTCCATGAGAATTGGTCTTGTAACCCTTCCTCCATTGACAACGGGATCGCCCGGATGATGTCAACTGCTTCTTCCGAGAGTAAATTTTCTAATTTATCAATATTCCAACTTCTATTATGAGTGATAAACTCAGCCACTTTGACCCCCGTTGCCGTAGCCGGAAGTGGAGATCCAATTTCTTCATATAAGGGTTTCCCCCCTACCCAGTGATCAAACCAAAAGGAGATTTTTTCTCCAGTGCCTACCTGCCAACCAAGCCCTCTTTTTAGGAGCTCTCGACTCTTCAGAATGTCCTGCCAAACATGAGATGAACCATTTTTTCTTGAGACTTCCCAAAATGAAGAGTTTTTTATGTACTTGGCTTTCATAACTTTCACCCAAAGCTTTTGACTGTCCATATTCACTTCCCATCCAAGTTTTGCAACCAATGCCAGATTATTATCCCTGGCTCTCCGCATACCTAGTCCTCCCCAGTCTTTCGGTTGACAAACGTCATCCCAACTCACTAAGTGAACTTTCCTTGTCTCTCCTAGACTGCCCCAGAGGAAATCTCTATTCAGTTTATCGATGCTATTACAAACACTCAAGGGAAGAAGCGTACTTTGCATGACGTATTGCGGGATCGATGATGTCACCGCTTGGATCAATGTCTTTCTTCCTGCTAAACTGAGGGATTTTTCCTTCCATGAAGACAACTTTTTTTTCACCCGATCCAAAATGTAACCAAATTTATTTTTAGATTTCCGACCATGAATGATGGGTGTTCCTAGATATTTCCCCAGATCTGTTGTACTCTTTATGCCAATAATATCCTGAAGATTTTTTATAAACCCTCCTTCCAGATTTGGGGAAAAGTGTGCTCTGGATTTGTTTTTGTTAATCATTAGCCCTGAGGCCTCTGAAAATATCTGAAACGTATTTAACATGTTGTTAACTTGCTGACTCGAAGCTTCACCAAATAGCAGCAGATCATCAGCAAAGAAAAGGTGGGATATACCCACCCCAGGTTTTCCCACAATGATCTGTTTCCATCGCTTGCCCTCGACTTCTTTCATAATCAGATGAGAAAGTCGTTCCATGGCCAGAATGAAAAGATATGGTGATATTGGGTCACCTTGGCGTAGTCCTCTCTTCGGTTGAATTTCTTGCATAATTCCCCCATTCCAGATAATCCCAATCGTCATATTTTTAACTGAGTTCATAACTAGGTTTTTAAAGGCTGCCGGGAAACCAAAGTCATCTAGAGTCCTCTCTAGAAACTGCCAACTCAAACAGTCATAGGCTTTTTGAAGATCCAACTTCAAAACCATCCCACCTTTTTTCCCTTTTTTCGCCTTGAGTGAGTGAACGACTTCTTGGGTGAGCATAATGTTATCTGTTGTGCTCCGTCCTGGCAGAAAGCTGCTCTGGAAAGGGCCAATGAGGTCTCCAATCCAAAGTCGCATTCGGTTGACAAGGAGTTTGGACACCACTTTATATATGACGTTGAGGAGGGTAATAGGCCTAAAATTGCTTGCCTCTTCCGGATGATCGTTTTTGGGGATCAACACCATGTACGCTTTAAGAATTTTCTTTGGGATATGTCCTGTGCGTAGTGCTGTATTTACAAACTCTTGAATTGTAGGACCCACAGTATCCCAAAATTTTTTATACACCGCTGCAGGCATCCCATCAGGCCCTGGGCTGCCAAAGCTTTTTATACCAAAAACAGTGGCTTTAACCTCATCCAAATCAGCCTCCTTCATGAGGTCATTATGTTGATTAGTGGAGATTCTCGGGCACTCGAGATTCGGCATCTGATCTCTCATACAGTCAGTAGAATCATTGAAAAGCTCTGTAAAGTACTTTTGGATATGAGCAGCCAACTCTTCCTGGTCGGTTGACCAGTTGTCATTAATCTTAAGTCTCCGAATGATTTTTTTATTATGGTGAATGCTAGCAGCTTTGTGGAAGTAACTTGTATTCCGATCACCATCTTTTATCCATTCCACCCGTCCTCTTTGGAACCATAACATTTCCTCTCTATCAAGAATTGTGTTGTATATATCCAGTAGATTTCTCTCAAGAGATTGTTCAGCTATGGAATTGGAATAATTCGGGGACCTCTGTATCCCTTGTATTCTCGCTCTGAGGTGGCGTTTTTGACGAAAAACATCCCCAAATTCATATTTACTCCACTCCTTGCTGGATGACATAGCTTGATGAATAGCGTCCTCTATAGAATTAGAGTTTACTTTCCAGGCATTAGTAAAGACTGGTTGCAACGAGTCATGTAGCATCCAGGCTGCCTCAAATCTGAGTGGACGTTCCCGCCAAGCCGGGTGTTGTTCAAAGTTACTTGAAAATAAAACTGGATGGTGGTCTGAATGTAACCTGGGGAGGTTAAAAGATTTTGCTTCTGGGAAGTTAATGTTTGCCTCCATATTCCATACCACTCTGTCTAGTTTTTTCCGAAGAACCACACGGGCACCCTCGTGTTTCACCCAAGTGAAGGGTATCCCTTCTGAGCCAGTATCATATAACTCACAGCTATTAAGTTGCTCCTGAAACCTGTCCATAGCTCTCCAGAGAATGTTACCTCCTGATTGTTCTGACGCCCAAAGGGTATCATTGAAATCTCCCATGGCAAACCAAGGACCAGAATGTCTTGCTCGGAAGTCCCTCATCTCCTCCCAACATGTTTCCTTGGCTGCAACAGTGGGACGTATATAAACTATAGTACAAATAACACTATAATTATTTACTTTAACATCACAGTGGATAGCTTGGGAGGACTTCTCAATAACAAGTAGGTCTACTTTATTCTGATTCCAAAGTAGAATAATCCCACCAGAAAATCCCAAAGGCGGCACAAAGTCCCAACAGCTCATACCCAATTTGCTAGCCATTTTAACCATTTTAGTGTAGTTACTAGACTTAGTTTCCAGCAAGCCCAGAATATCTGGACGTTGTGTGCTTATAAGATCCTTAACTTGTCGAATGACCCGCGGATTAGCAATCCCTCGGCAGTTCCAAGTGAGTACTTTCATTTCAACTGGGGTGATAAGTTAGAAGCAGACGCTTCCAAGTGGAATTTTTCTAATTCAGGAACTAGTTCCATAGCGTGAGCCTTTTCATCTCCTGTATCCACCTCCGGGATAGTTTTAGTATTCAGTTTTGGCATGCCTCCTTTCACATTCTCTCCCGGTGAAGGTATGGAGACCTCCTCGGTCTCACTTGTGGACCCAAATTGAAATATACTTTGGTTAATATGAGGTGAAATATAACTTACCACCTTTGGGGTATGAACTTGCAAATTCTTTTTTGTATCCGTTTTCTTACCCTGCTGTTTCAGCCCTTGATTATGTCCATGTCCTGTATGGGCCCCAATCCCCCTAATTATTTTGTTATCCTTGTTTGCTCTCTGTGAGACAAAGGCTTGTGAGTGATTGGTATTAGCCACTTCCTTTCCACTTTCCTTGTCCTGGGAGTCCACCTCTATGTTGTCTCGTTCACTGAACTTAGTCAAAATAGCAAATCGGTTCTTACCTTCTGTCAAGGTAGATTTTTCCAAATGGAGGGTTTTACCATCTTGTTGCTGCTTTTTACCGTTGTTTCCTCCTTTCCAAGAATTACGCCTCACCAACATATGAGGTCCAAATTTTTTATCCTCATCTGCTTCCTTAGAATTTTTTACCATGCTATTCTCCTTGTCCTGAGTCGAGTTCTCCACCACCACCTGCATGTCTTGCAGACGATGAGGGCAAGCTTCTTTCCTATGTCCATACTCCCCACATTGAAAACATATTGTATGTAAACCTTCATACTCTACGACTTGTTTCTTCCGCCCGATCCAAACATACGGCACCAATGGCTTTAGTAAGTTGACTTCCACTGCGGCTCTAGCAAATCTCCCACGAGTTACAGACATAGTTGTTCTATCCAACTTCAGTGGGGTTCCAACTTTTCCGAGTATAGCTTTGATGATATCTTCAACGAAATATTCTGTCGGGAGCCCTGGCAGCCTAACCCAGACTGCCATTTTTTCTGGTTTTAGCAATGACGGTTGGAAGTTAGGAACCCAACGTTGAATAATAATGTATTGATTGAATACCTTCCAGGGACCCTCCATAAGAATGTGGAAATAATCACGTTGCAGATCCAATTTGATTGTGTAACATCCATATCCCAAATCTATGAATTCCACTCGGCCATGGGGATTCCATTGTCTCAGTAGCCGAAATTGGAGTACTGGAAAAGCTATCCTTCCCATTGTTTTAATTATCAGTGACTTATTCCATTGTTGACGGAGCTCACGCTTTCTCTCTATCGGAATAACTACTCTTGGAATATCCTTATCCTCAGGGATAAAGTCTTCATCGTCACAGACTTCCTCTTCAATGTCCATACACCAATCTGCCTTTGGTTGCTCTGGACTATCCATATGAGCCGCTACTGTTTCAGCAAAGGATCTTTTCCCGGTACCGAAGTAAATGCCTTGCTTAATCTTCTTGGTGGAGCGGTTTAGGTGGTCAGCCTCTTCCTCCGATTGGGGAGGGGGCACTTGGGTGGCTTCGGGTGAGAGCATAGTTATTTCTCTTAGTCAACAAAGAATTATGAAGAAGTCTGGTCCATCAACGTTCACTTTGATCAAAGCGAAACGGGGGCAAAAATTTTGCTCAATTGGTACTCTACATACATATAATTTAGTATTTATATTTGTAATATGATAAAAGCTCATGCACGGAAACTCAGTTAGAATTGAATCAATTAATTCAAGTGTGGATTGCTTTGATCTAGGTCATATTATTTCGCATTGTAATAAATGTTTTAAATCATTTAAATATTTAGTTAAAAATCCATTATCATTTAAGAAATAAAAATACATATTCCATTTTAGTTAATGCATTTTAATGCATCAAAGTAAAATATTATAACAATAAAATATTGATTAATAATATGTCAAGAATTTTCTTTGTAATAGACTAAAATCATATTATAAGAATAAAATATTAATTAGAATTTGTATACATATTTTTATTACAAATATTTGTAATATGATAAAAACTCATGCACGAAACATGGTCAAAATTGAACAGTTAGTTTAGTAACATACCAGGGTCATTGAGGTTCCTTCTAATGTTGTAGAGTATGTCCTCTGAAAAGTATTGCGAGCACTTCTCCCATACCAATTGTGGCTTTGACAACACATCCGACAACAAAAGAGTAACAAACAAATTACGGAGTGCATATGCGGATGCCCAATGACTTGCCTCAGTAATCCCATCTATATATTCCTTATCATCCTTTAGCAACCCACGGGCATAGCAAGCATCCCTAAAGCTGGGAAATAATGTCCCGTTATAAGTGCGCAACTCTTCAAAGGATGTAGCACCTTTAACAACATTCAGTAGCGTCCTCAAATAGAATTTTTCCCCTGCCCCAGGACGAACAAAATACACACGACCAATTGAGAATCCCCTTTTCCTTGGCACCCACTCCTTGGTTTTTTGTTTCCAAGTAAACTTCGTTGGAAATTCAACGTATGTCAACTCTCGTGCCTCTGGATATTTTTCATTTGCCTTCATCCAAGCCAAGAATTTTGTATCTTGAACTGTGCCTTTTCCAACAACAGATTCCATCGGCTCATCCGGGTGATAGTATACTGGTTGCTCGTCTGGCAAATGAAAATTGAGACGTTCCACCGGCACATCCCTGTAATGGATAGGATACCCAAATATTCTCCATGCAGCCTCACATGCTGAGATGTAGCGACAATCGTAGTACATTTTAATCTCATCAACTTGTTGTTGTTTGGAGTTATCCACTGCTTCAGAAAATTCTACTGTGATACGGTCGTCGCCCTTATTTATGTACTTGAAAAGATACTTGACCGACCTTTGTGGTCAACTGAAACAGTTTGATATTATACTGCGATTACATTATGACTTTTACATCCCAGTATGATACCACAACAGGATGCTTTGGTGTTCTTTGAAAATTCTATGCAATTTAATCCAATGCCAGCAGTTCTGCATTGTTACTCCTTAAAATGAGTAGGGGAAACAACAATATTATCTTTTTCCATCATTTGCAATGGAGCCAAAGATTCATTATTTTTTGGCTTGATAATATGATGGAATGAAGCAAAATGACTCACTAAACTGTCTGCGCTTCTTTGTTATGAAGCAACAGTCAGTCCGTGCAATTTTGGATGCGATTTTCATTATGGGTCATCCGGAAACAGTCTCTCTGTGCTTTAGTACAGGGGTAAGACTGCGTACATCCGACCCCCCTTACCCCACCGTAGGTGGGAATCTTTGCGGCACTGGGGTAAATGAAAATGAAATGATTGAAAAGGGTGTTGTAAATAATAAGGTTTTTTGTTGCTGCGAGCAACATAGAGAGTAATAAAGTACTACATTATGTTTTGCCTCTACAATTAAATGTAGATTAAGCTTGGATGTAAAGACAATGCCATGGAAAGTAAACATTACTTCAAACTCATTATTATATACTCCCTCCGGTTTTTAATAAACTTCACACTTTCCTTTTTGGGACGGTCTAAAATAAACTTCACACTTCCTTATTTCCTTTTTTGGCAAAGAAATCTACATCAAAACAGTGCCAAACAGTGTCTCAACAGTGCCAAACAGTGTCTCTACAGTGCCAAATAGTGTCAAACAATGCCTCAACAGTGTACTCTACAGTAGAGTAAAATTTCTTTCCTTATTTTGTGTGAAGTCAAATTGTGAAGATTAAAAAAACCCGGAGGTAGTATATTTGTTCAGACTCATTTTTATGGATTTATTTCAATGATATAAAGGACTAATGTTTTAAATATATTAAAACAGCATATTGACTAACATGGCTGAGGACAGCGTTAACTTTCCTCTGCATATTTGGTCCTTCTCTAGAAATTTCCTGGATCCCAAATATACCCTTAGGAAGCATATTTCAACTGCATTCATATTTTATGTGAGCATTTGATGGAAACAAATTGATGCAAAAGCGGTGTTTAATGTTTGACATCTCAGAATGCAGGAGTGCAGTTTTCTCAAAGATCAAATACAGTCCCAAAAGAGCATCACCCATCATCCAATGAGGGCAGGGTTAACCTTTTTGAGACAAAACCACCTCAGCCAGAAAAGAGTGATGTAAAAGAAGAACCTAAAAAAGTTTCCGATTCAAGGTATCATTTGTTGAAGTTGTGTTTCAGAATTTATCTTCAGTCCAACCCAAGCCAAACCGCATATACGAGTTATTTTAATTGTACCGACTAGAGACTATTGTGTTTCTCGTATTTCAGAATTTCCTTTTCATGCTCTAAAGAGTGGTCCATATAATGATTTTGTGCATTTGTACATAATAATACTTGATGATCCAAATACTGCATATTAGTTAGTTTCCACTCACTTTCCAGTTATGGCTAAAAGTAACGTATGAACCTGTGATTGTTAGGCACTGTACCCAACATGGAAAAAGAGAAGTTGGAAAAAGTAAAAAACAGAATATTGAAAAACTCATACGTAGTATTTACTTTTGAACTTCTGTAGTACTACGTATCTCTTGTTCTTTTATGCGGCAACTTTTTAACTCCTTTTTTGCCCATCTAAACATTTAGGATGTTTTTACTTGGACTGTAATTTGCTGGTCTGGTCTGATCTGGTCTGGTCTGATCTGGTAATGTCTGGTTTCTTTGTATTTTTATAACTATCCAAGTCTGGTCTGGTCTGAACTGGTCTGATCTTGTCTGGTCTGGTCTGGTCTGGGACGAATTACAGTCCAAGTAAAAACATCCTTATTGGATAAATTCATGATAAAAACAAATGATGAGAAATGACATTCAATTAAATATTTTCCATGAACATAGATAGCACCAGGTGTCCTTTTGCAAACATGTTACATTAACCATTTGTTTAAATTGTATTGTTTATTTAGGGAAGAGGGTCAAATAAACTCTTCTACTATTTCCAATCCATCACTTAAGTCCCTATATTAAAAAAAGTATCATATAAGTACATTTACTTTAAAAAATTTGGTCAATCTGACCATTTTATCAGTTTCTGACCTGTAATAGCAGTTTTTTAATATTAAAAACTCAAAAAATGTTAAAATATGAAGAAATATAGATAAAAATTGTGAAAAATTTGAGAATGTGAAAGTCAATATTTTACATTTTCACTTTACTTTTCAGTTTTCTGATTTTTATTTTTTTATTTTGTTTTTAAATTATTTATCTATTTCTACATTTATACTATTTCTTATATTATTGTTACATTACTTTTCAAATTTGTATGATTTTTTTATTAGATATATCAATAGTCCTAATTTACTTTTTTTTTAAACCTGCTATAGCAAGTCAAATGTATTTTAAAACTAGGCGTATTTATATGATGTTTTTTTAGTAGAAGGGCTTAAGTGATGGATTGCAAATAGTAGAAGGGGCTATTTGACCCTTTTCCCTATTTTACTACCTACGCTCACAATATTAAAGCACATGTACCTGGACAGTATTCTGCAGAAGGCCAGTGCATCAATGGAAGTCCTAAGAGATGTCCTCGGTGCTGTTGGCACCCAACATTCCGAGGTACTGAAGCTCTCTTGCGGTCTGTTTATATACTCTAAGCATTTTTTCATGATATACTAAGATTTGACTGTTACATGTTTTTCACTCCAAGGGAGCAAGGGATGAGTTCACACTTGATCTTGTGGAGCAATGCTCATTTCAGAAGCAGAGAGTAATGCATCTTGCAATGACGTCTCGGTAATAATTTCTCACCTACGTTTTGCTTATAATTCTACATGATTTAGAAGCTTAAAGAATAAAGACGGTATAATTAAAGACATGAGTGCATGGTCTAAGGGCACAGTGACAAAAGTACGAACTGGTGTTCGATACTCAAGTAACTTTACTGCTTTACTTTTGCACTCAAAATGAGTCAATAAATGTCCAGGTCAAGTACTGCAGCTAAAAACCATTTGAACTTGTCAGTCTTACTGGTCACAAAGTCGTTTGTGGAAATTTGCCAATTCATGGAATAAAATGGCTGCGAGTTACAAATTATATAAAATCGAAATTAATTCAACGTGAACCTACTTGATTGCAGTCATTGCACTTCACATATGAATATTAGAAATAGAGGCAATTACAAATCATAGATGGAGAAGAGTATTTATAATTTACTACTTTAAACTTTTGAGTTTTGATGCCTTGTGCTAATTGTGGTTTATGATTATGTATGTCCCAAGTTATGCTCTTGAGGTTGTCAGACTGTAATCTGTCATACCCTTTAGTGAAAGTAATGACTCTGAAGCATATGTTTTGCATTGCTGACATTGTTCAGGGATGAAAAGGTTGTGTCTAAAGCAGTTGAGATAAATGAACAACTAGATATGGTGCTTAAAAGGCATGATGCTCTTGTTTCGGTTCATCCAACCCAGATTTCATCTCATGTTGACTATGAACAAGTGGAGGTAGAGGACGCTGAGCAGCTTTCCCGAAGGTATTATGTTGTAATAATATGTGGCATAGGAACCCAGACATATATTTAGTCATACTGCCACATCATGAATGAACCTAATTTTCTTTCAATAACATGTAAACTTATTTCTGTATATCATAAAAAGCGCCACTTTTTATTTCCTTCTCATTTTCCATTACAAAACCAAACGAGAAAAAATCATTTTCTTCAGCATTTCCCCTTTCCCTGCCTTTTTCTCAGCTCCAAACATCGCACAATGAATCAAGGAAAATATTTTCAGTAGATGGTATTGGGCTACTCTGGCCCTTTTCTCCCCATGATTATCCATGCATGCATCTTTGCGTAATCAATTTATATTTTCATGTCACATGAATAAACAAATATCTAGGATGAGAAAAGGAAAAGCTCTCCTTCAACCTAAAGATGAAGAACGGCCATTGGGAATGCTTGGATCATCCATTCCAGGAAAATTGCTTCACCGTCCACTCATAAGGCCAATCCCATCTTTAGACCAGAAACAAGAGTGCGATCCTGGGAAAGCAGCAGCTGCTGCTGCAATTCCACCACCACCTGCAAAACATGCCGAGAGGGAAAAGTTCTTTCAAGAAAATAAATTAGACGGTTCTGCTTTATCTGGTCACATCAGACGTCTCTCCTTACATAGTCGCACCGCCAGTAGCTCCCATAGCAGCAGCGTTGATTTTAGCGATGACTGAGCAGTGAATAGAGCACCCCTCAACGTGTGACTCTTTCACTTTCACAGTTTACTGGAACATGCTAAGTATGGATTTGTGTATATTGTTGTCGGTTATCATTTTGGTTTGGCATTTGATGGAAAAGGATGTTGCATTGGAGTTAACATTCAAGTTTCTCTTTTTGTTCATGATTCCCTGTTTGAGAGGAATATATGAATGTTATGATGCCCTTTACCTGTACAATGCACATATGACAAGTAGGAATAAGTTTAAATTACCTCATAATTTGTTTAATATGTAATAAGACCTGGTTTATCTCAATACGCCTCACATTCTAAATACTAGTGATCCAGTCTAAGAGAGTGTTTGCGATTGCTTTTACTTTTTAAAAGTGATTTTTTTAATATATTATTGGAAAAGTGATTTGTAGTAAAAATTGGTAGTGTTTGGTAGGGTTGGACTCGGGCCGGTTCGGGCCCGGCCGGGCCTCGGTTCAGGAAAGGGGAGGCCCGGAACCGGCCCGGGTAACCCCCAGGTCCGGGTCGGGCCGGGCCTCGATTCAATTTTTTTTTGTCTTTTCCTAATTAACCCCTAACCCCCCCTCCCCCCCAAACCATCTTAAATGACCCAAAATACCCAGCTCAACCCAAAAACTTAAAAAAAAAAAATTAAAAAAAAGGAAAAAAAAATAAAATGGCCCGGACCGGGCCCGAACCGGCCGGACCGGTTCACGTTTTGAGGGACCTGAGCCCGGACCGGAACCCCAGCGGGTTGGGCCTACCCGAACCGGTCACTGACCGGGCCACCCGGCCCAAGTCCACCCCTAGTGTTTGGGAATAGAAGTGATTTTAATAAAAAGGTAAAAATGGAGTGTTTGATAAAAAAGTGATTGTGATGTAATATTTTGTTAAATTACCAAAGCAACCTCCTAAAATTAAAAAGAGATAGCAAATCAGGATCAGGGGCAACCCAACTCACCCTCCTTTCTCTCCGCTCTAATTGCTGATCGTGAAGCTCCTCACCATGCCCATGGAGTTAGAAAGCAGCCAAAAATAGAAAGAAAAAACAGATTGGAAAAAAAGATAAAACTCACACCCAACCCAAAGCGAGAGCAAGAATACACAACAAAAAAGGCAGGGGGGGGACTATAGGGGTGGCCTCGGGCCGGTTCGAGCCCGGCTCGGGCCGGTTTGGGCCCGACTCGGGCCTGGGCCCGGCCGGGCCTCGGTTCAGAAAAATGAGGCCCGAGCCCGAACCGGTGGTGGGCGGTTCCGGGCCAGACCGGGCCGGGGCGGGCCAGGCCACCCGGATTTTTAATTTTTAATTTTCTTCTTCTTCTCTTATTTAACCCCCTACCCCTCCCCCTCCACCCCAAACCACCCCAAACCACCTCAGATGGCCCAAAATACCTAATCCAACCAAAAACTTAAAAAAATTCAAAAAAAAAATTAAAAAAATTAAATTCCGGCCCGGACCGGGCTCGACCGGCCGGGCCGGTTCACCAAAACATAGGCCCGAGCCCGAACCGCCCAATGGCCGGGCCAGTTCGACCCGAACCGCTGGGCCCACCGGTTCCCGGGCCGGGCTCAACAGTAACCGGGCCGAGCCGGTTCCGGGTCGGGCCGCCCGGCCCGAGTCCACCCCTAGGGGACTATCCACGATTTGGATCCATATTTATTATGGAGTATGTATTATCATCTTCAACCTTTACTTTCAAGGTTTTGTGTTTCATTAGTCCGTAAATTCATGTTTGGATAAAGTTTAATTATGTTCTTGGATTATTCAGAATTTCGTTTGGCTCTGAAATTGTCAATTCCCTTGCCGCAAGCCGGAAGGACCTTGCTGCAGATTCTTGATAGAAGCTTTGGGGAACGATGGGTGTTGTGGGCCAGAGGGGTGCTTTTGGGCTAATAATTATTTTTAAGATTAGAATGGCCCTAAAAGTTGGACTTATTTACTAAAAAACCAAGAAGCAGATAAAAGCACCTCATCCTTAGCTTCTAACTTTTGGCTTTAAATTGCTTAAATTAAGCAGAATTTTTCATTTGCAAACACCACTTTTAGCTTCTCCAACTCCAAAAGCTCAAAAGTGCTTAAATTAAGCCATAGCAATTATAGACTAACTCATTAAAGTTAACGAAAAAAGACAGTACTTTTTTTCTTTCTTTCTAATGTTATCATTCTATATTCAATACTCAATTACTACTAGAAAAATTATTGGACTTTATTTTAATCTATATACATATAAAACTTCGTGCAGTGATATCTAAAGTCTCATTATGTTCCTTAATTATCTTTACACCTTTTCCCTCCATTACAGCATTACTCAAGTATAATAGATTGTCCCAAATAGAAATAAAATACTAGTACATTCTAGAGTATATCGTTATTGTGATTTTAGAATTAAAATATGCAAACGATCAACTCTTTTGTACTCGCTAGGCATGGACCGGCCTCAAATATAATTTTTTTTGGGTCTTTCGAATTAATTCCAACCCCCCACCCCATTTCCAAATCCTCCCAAATTGCCCAGCCCCACCCATCTAGCACCCAGCCCAATGCCAAAAATAAAAAAATAAAAAAATAAAATTATTTGGGCCCGGATCGGGGCCGAATTGGCCGGGCCGGTTCACCATTTAAAAACCCTTAGCCCGCCTCTTTAATCCCTGGGCTCGGGCCCCAGTCCCGGTCCCGACTCACCAGGTCGGGCAGGGCTTGAACAGTAACGGGCCGACTTGGGTTCTGGGTCAAGTCGAACTGGGCCAGTCCACCCTAGTACTCCCTCGTCCTACTTTAAGTGTTTTTTTTTAAAGTTTTTTTTTTCTCTTTTTGTCATTTTTAGACGTTTCACTTAATACTTCTCATTTCAATTTTAAGAGATTAAAATGATAAGTTAATTCTCAAATATTAAAAATAGTACATCTATAATATCATAATTATTATCAATGACTTTAATTATGTTACATAAGTATATACTTATCAAAATCACTAATAAAAGTTTACTCGTATTACTTTAACCAATTATGTGATTTAAACAACCACGTCATTCACTCTGAGACATTTTGCCCATTAAAATATGTGGAGGATCTTGTTTTGGAGAAAAACTTTAGTGCGGATCTCAGAGCAGGTGGTGGGGGAATGATTAGCCCCACAAGGGGTGGTAAATGGTTGGTGGATAAACAAGGAGGTCCGAATCATCACAGGAGGGCTCAGCGAGATGACGAAGAAACTATGAGACAGGGACGCAAGGAGAGTACAGCTGAGACAGAAAGTATTGGCACAAAGGAAGAGGGTAGAAGCGGTGCAGGGGAGGTCGCGGTTGATCAGAAGCGCAGGAGAGTCTGGAAGGATCCGGCAGAAGAAAACAACTCAGAAGAGGAGATGACACTAGACAACACAAAAAACGGGGAGGAGGCGGGCTTCAGCTGCTAGGCCCACCTGATATGTTCGTAAAGTTGCAGGTGCAGAAGTTCCACGGTGGTGCTTATTTTATTATTGCTTGTTATGTTTCGTTTGACGTTCAGACTGTTGTTTTTGTTGTTGTTTTGTTTACTTCTATAAGACTCTTGCATTAGGCTCGGGTGATGAGAGTGCTGCAGTAACCACTGTTGGCTCAATTATGCCCATTTTAGGATCAGTGAATTATACTGCTTCCTTGAAGGTGGTTAATTCTGAGTCTGGCCCAAGGGCGGATGGTTATCGGTGGTACTCTTGTCATTTTAGATCCTTGTTGATTGCTTTTATTCTAATATATAAGCCCCCTTCATTAAAAAAAACAACCACGTCATTCTTTATTGAGAAATTAAATTGGGATGGAGCTCAAATGACGGAGCCAAAAAAATGGCTCGGGTAGTCGAGTGGGTCAAAAATACATTTATAAGTCGAGTGATCTACACCAGTGGCGGATGTCCTTTATGCAAGAGTGTTCACATGAACACCCAAAAATAAAAAACAATAGGAATATGTATATATGAATTAGAGTAATAATGTATTTAATAGTATTTTAAAGAGAAAATGTGTAATTTTGAACACCCAACATGTAATTACTGTGTCCGCCACTGATCTACACCCATCCGTTCGGGGTGGTTACACCCATCCGTTGCTCCGCCGTGATTATCCACAACTTGTGGAGATTACCGAACAAAACTCCATTTTCTTTTTAGATTTTTTTATTACATCAATTTCGAAGACTTTGCAAGCAAACCCCCACTCCCAGAAGTTCTCTCTGACCCGTCCAATGGCGACTGGGATTACAAGTCGAGTGATTTCTCCATCGCCAGCACACAGTGTTTCATCCCAATGGCTTCTGTCGAAGACGCGCTCAATTTCCTTCTGCTCCTCTAAAAGGACTATGTGCTACTGTCCTTGCTCCCCCCAAGCTAAATTTCCGGCATCGTCGAGTATCAAATGCTCTGCGGTTTCTGCTGAACGGTCAGCGGTCACTTCGAATGTTCAGCAAGTATCCCCTGCTCCGCTCGTCGCAGATGAAAAGATCGGTGTGCTGCTGCTCAACCTCGGCGGACCTGAAACTCTCGAGGACGTACAACCTTTTTTGTTCAACCTCTTTGCCGATCCGGTGAGAAGTAAAACTCAGAGCTGATCTTATACTGTTTCATTGAGCTTTTATTTGTCGCGGTTTTCATTTCTATTATACTAATATAATAAAATGTGTGGTCTAAGTAGGATATAATTCGGTTGCCAAGGCTGTTCCGGTTTCTGCAAAATCCGTTGGCTCAATTCATATCAGTCGTTAGAGCCCCAAAGAGCAAAGAAGGGTATGCTTCAATTGGAGGTGGATCTCCTCTTCGACGGATAACGGATGCCCAGGCAATGATTTGCAATCATAATCTCTTTTAATTTAATTTTTAAATGATGCCCATTAGCCCATAGACTTGTATGTGTATTAGTTCTGTAGTAAAGGTTTGAAATGATTACTCTAGTTGGGTTATAAAACCACCTTCAAAGAGATCCTTAAATTAGTGGAGGGAAGAGGAGGGCTCTGAAAGAAGTCCTTGTTCCATACACCCCTGTGATGAACTTACGAAATCAGAGGAGCTCTAGAATCATCTTTACGGCTTTACCAGCTCACAGATAGTTACAGTGGATGAAGAATGCCAATTTGTGATCTATGCTAAGTGGCTAACTAGCCTTTAGCCCTGAAAAGGATAACAGGACTGCGAAGCCTGGTAGTAGTTTACGAGAGAGTCATGAACTAGATATATAAAACACAATAAGAGAATAGGTGGATTAGATATTCATAAGAGAAAAAGTTGTTAATGGTTGAATTAGATAGCTTTTAATTAATGGACCATGGATGAATTGTACAGTTTTTAAATTTTAATGATGTTTTAATCAAGTAATGTACTGTAAATGCATTAATAGTTTAATAGATTGTTTTAATCCATCTATTACAATCCTCATGAAAATTAATCTAATAAGGAGTACCTCTATTTGAGTATTTAATAACCTCAAGTATTATCTAGTCACTGTTTCCATATGTGAAATGGTGTGCCCATTTTTTGATAATTAATAACATATACCAATGCAGCTCTACATTCTTTTAACCATAAGTCCATAATGAATCATACTTTGTTAATGTGTTATTACTGGGTGCGTCTTTTACTTTTTAATTTTAATTTATTTTTAAAGGAGAATATTTATATATACAGGCTGAAGCATTGAAGAAAGCACTTTGGGAGAAGGACGTTCCAGCAAATGTGTATGTTGGCATGCGTTACTGGCACCCATTCACTGAGGAAGCAATTGAGCAGGTTTTGTATTGCCAATCTAAAGTTTCAGTGCTTTTTTCTCATCCACAGATCCTCATCATCACCTTAATCCAAAAACAAGTTGGCGTTGGTGGCATTAAATTTGTAGAGCCAATTAATTGTATAAAATTAATAACTTAGTAATATTGTCACTTAATGCAAAAAGCAGTGGCAATGTTTTACACCAGACGCCCTTCCTGTTGCAAGAAGGAATACTGAGATGGAAATTGTAATACCATCACCTGTCATACATTTTTTTGAATGCATGCAAAATAATGAAATATCATGAGATGCTGATGAGTTTAAATATTTTCTGTTGTCATGTTCCATTACAAGAAAGAAAATTTTCAACTTGCAACAAAAAACAGTCCTACTCACACCATCTTTAGATGAAACACGCATATCTATGATAACAACAACACCAACAACATCAAAGCCTTGGTCCCAAAAGTGTTTGTGGTCGGCTAACTTCTGAGGTCCTGAAGAACATTTTTTTTTGTTTTAAAGTTGTTTTGTATTGAAGAGATGCTACTTTGTTAGTGATATGTGGATGTTTTATTTTCTCTTTCTGCTCTTTTTGAAGTGTACCTCGATATGTTTTATTTTCTCTTTCTGCTCTTTCTATAATTTTTTTCTTTTAATTTCTGAAGATAAAAAGAGATGGAATCACAAAACTCGTTGTGCTACCTCTTTACCCCCAGTTCTCAATATCAACCAGTGGTTCAAGCCTTCGACTATTAGAAAGTATATTTCGGTATGGATGCAAGTCTTGTTTTGTTGTGCTCTGCACCACATAGGTATTTGTGCAGAAACTAATGGAAATAGCCTTGAGTATTTTGCTACAGGGAGGATGACTATCTGGTCAACATGCAACACACAGTAATTCCTTCCTGGTATCAACGTAAAGGATACATTAAAGCCATGACAGATTTAATTCAAAAGGAATTGGGGAAATTTGAATACCCTCAGGAGGTACTTTTCCAAATTTGTTTCTTGGATATAGTATTGTAGCATATATTTCTCGTTCTTTAGTAAGGATCTCAAGTATTCAATACATGTAACCTGATACAGACAAGCTGATGTTCAAATCCTCCTTGCACATGATAGCTCACATTCACAGGGTATATTTGGGAGTTAGGTTTTGGATGGTTTGGAGATAAAGGGCGTGGCGGGGTTATTATTTGTTTTAATAAAATAGTGATGTGATATGATCCCCCCACAACAGGGAAAAGTGTCAAATAGGTCCTCAAACTTTCATAAAAAAGTCAATTAAGTCCTTCTATAGGAGACTTTGTCCGGTCTTCGCGATTTGGGAGGGTTCCAGATGGAATTTTTTGATGAAATTTTTTGAGCATTTTATTCATCAAGTCTAGTTTACTCATACCAAATTTCAGCTAAAAATTTAATCGCGAGCGCATTCAAATTAATTCGAGAACGCAAATTAATTTGGTGAATAAGATGCTCAAAAAATTCCATCAAAAAATTCCACCAGGAACTGCCCCAAATCGCGACGGCTGGACAGAACCTCCTATAGAAGGACTTAATTGACTTTTTTATGAAAGTTCGAGGACCTATTTGACAGTTTTCCCCCCACAACAATATATTTGAAATGATAACTTTGTTTGATTTCAATGTTTTAGTCATTTATTTAATACCATATTTAAACATAAAAACCCATATATATTTCTCATTATTAAAACATAAAAACCCCTTCCCACTATTTTCCTCCAATCTCCTCCAAAAACTGAACTCCAAACTACCTTGAAGAGCATGACATTTGAAAGAACCCCTTCAACAAGAGACATTTTCCTTTTCCTTATACGTTCACTCTTATTTTATGTTGACCGATGTGGATTATATAAGGCTTACATGCTTTATACCTGGTACCTACCATTATTTAGAATTGTTGTTGTTTGTAGGTGATGATCTTTTTCAGTGCTCATGGAGTACCACTTGCCTATGTTGAGGAGGCAGGGGATCCATACAAGGCTGAGATGGAGGAGTGTGTGGACTTAATAATGGAAGAACTGGAAAGGAGAAAAATAAATAATGCATACACTCTTGCATATCAGGTAAAGAGTTACCTTCTCACTTGCAGGCTATTACATTTTAGTAACTATACACGTCAGGCAGCGATTTTCATTTTTGATATGTCAATGGCAGTGGGACTGTCCCACATTTCACAGTGACTACCGGTGGAAAATCCCGGATACTTTTTCGTTTTTTTTTTCGGGGGCCACTGGGGGTGGGTGGGGTGGGGGCACTGAGGCCTGGTAGTTGGAAATATGTTAACTGGGGAAGAAATTTGAATATATTTAGGGTTGGAGTTATTTAGTCACTATTTTGGAAGAATAATATCTGTACCATTTTTTCATACAAATATATAGTACAATATACCAAAATCATTTACGGAGTATTATAATTAATTAATTTGCTGCAGAGTAGGGTTGGACCTGTTGAGTGGCTCAAACCATATACAGATGACACAATAATTGAGCTTGGCCAAAGAGGGGTGAAAAGTCTTCTTGCTGTCCCTATAAGGTGTATAGCCTGTTCCCAACTTATAAGTTCTGGTTTTCAGAGTATGCTGATGCTTATACATTTAGATCTGTGCATATTGTCAGTTTTGTCAGTGAACACATTGAGACATTAGAGGAAATTGACGTTGAGTACAAGCAGTTAGCTCTGGAGTCTGGTATACAGAATTGGGGCCGTGTTCCCGCACTTGGTTGTGAACCCAGTTTTATTTCGGATTTGGCAGATGCTGTTGTTGAAAGCATTCCATACGTGGGAGCAGTTGCGGTCTCAAATCTCGAAGCTCGGCAGGTTAATGTGCAATATTGAACATTCAAAATAAGTGTTTTTGGAAGAAACTAGCAGATTAAATAAACAGAGAAAACCTTGATCATATTACCCCACATTAAGTATGATAAGACATATTTTGAAACAAAGGTATCCCTTCAAAATGATACTTAGGGTCCATAGGAACTCAGAAGAAACAAAAGTAAGTGAAGTACTATGTGCATTTAAATTTGGAAGGGAATAAAATGTTGTTGAAAAAAAAGGGTTTAAACTCGACAAACAAATTTTAGATATTTGTTCAAAGTTCAAACAATGTATAAAGATTAAAGAAGTGTATATATATGTATGATTTTTCATAAAAAAGAAAAAACTTGATTTTGTTCTGTATTAACTAAGTTAACGCCAATTTGCCAAACCCTAAAATGATCAATTTTCCATGCATCCCCCCTACCATTCCAAACAGTCTTAAAGTGAAGGGAGTAATAAATACACGAATGTTTGAGGTGCAATTGGTAAACTAATTAATTTTCCGGGTATATGAATGATGTCTACAGTCCTTAGTCCCTCTTGGCAGTGTCGAAGAGCTATTGGCAGCATATGATTCACAACGTAGGGAACTCCCACCACCTGTAGAAGTCTGGCAGTGGGGTTGGACTAAAAGTGCAGAGACATGGAACGGGAGGTTAGCTATGTTGGCGGTGCTTCTTTTGCTCCTCCGAGACATCACCTCTGGGGAGGGCTTCCTCCACCAATGGGGTATACTGCCTCTTTGAATGCGGAATCGTATAGAATCTCCTAACACATGCAAGAACCATTCCTTTCTTCATACTATGGAGTTGTATTTTGAGGTTTAGAATGACCGCTTCAAGATTTTTGACCAAATATATGGAAAGATGTAGGATGACCCATCACGCGTTGTGACCATGAGAAGAGCAACAAAGGGGAAGGAAGCAGCCTCCTCTCTATCCATATAGGTTTTTAGTCTCCACTTTTAAGATGGTTATAAACAACCAATGAAAGCATGCATTTTTCAAGAGTAGATCCTCTTTTGCTTGCTTTAAAGTATGCTTTGTGTAAAAAAAATACTACTCCATATTGTATGTGTATAATAAAGTGCATGTTTTGTACATTCAAGTCAGTGCATGTTCTAGTGCGGTACATTATGGTAATAAAACAGCGTAAGAGACGTTATTTGTGTGCATTGCCATATTACTCTGACATATTGCACAATATAAGTGCCACCTTAGAAGGATATTTTTTAGTTCATCGCAAGTATCACTTTAACATATCCTCCAACTTTTGTCCTTTATAAAACCAACACGTTGTGAAAATAATGGAAAGGCATACCTAATGAGGTAGCCTAGATGTTCATATATAATAGAAGAGTTCTGAGTACATTAGGAAACAAATAAATATGGAAACCTAATTAAAGTATAATTACTCTATTACACCCCCTCAAGCTGTGCAGGGGAAACAATGCGCAGATTGTCCCTAAGAAAAATAAAACGCTGCGGAGATAAACTCTTTGTCAAAATATCTGCTAGCTGAAACTGAGTAGGAACGTGACGAACAACAAGATCACCATGGGAGACTCGTTCTCGTACAAAATGATAATCAATGCTGATATGCTTACTCCGAGCATGTTGAATAGGATTAGCTGACAAATAAGAAGCCGAAATATTATCACACATCAATGTGACTGGTGCACGAACAGGAAACCCCAATTCAAATAAGATGGAGCGTATATGAAGAGTATTCTGAACTGTGTATGCAATTGCCCTATATTCAGCTTCTGTGGAAGAACGAGAGACAGTTGGCTGCTTCTTAGCCTTCCACGAAACCAAATTAGGACCCAGAAAAATAGCAAAACCAGAGGTGGACCGACTGCTATCAGGACAGCCAGCCCAATCAGCATCGGAGTAAGCCTGTATGGTAGGAGTAGTAGTGCTCGGCCGAAGCAGTAATCCATGCGAGATAGACCCCTGAAGATACCTGAAAATACGCTTAACAGCCAAAAGATGAGGTGTACGGGGCGCATGCATAAATTGAGAAACCAAGTGAACAACAAATGTAATATCTGGTCGAGTCATAGTCAAATACTGTAAAGCACCTACCATACTTCTGTACTCAGATGGATCTGCTAGAAGATCACCATCAGTGAGAGAAAGTTTGGTTCGTGTAGCAAGAGGGGTACGAACAGGCTTAAGAGTGTGAAGATGAAATCTGGTGAGAAGATCAGACACATATTTTTGCTGAGATAAAAATAAACCAGATGGTACTCGAACAGCTTGGACACCTAGGAAAAAGTGTAAATCCCCCAAATCCTTCATAGCAAAACATCGACCCAGACATGAAATAAATGTGGAAATAAAGGAGGGGGAATTACCAGTAACAATAATATCATCAACATATAAGAGAAGATAGATCACTAAAGAACCATGCCGATAGATAAACAAAGAATTATCAGACTTACTGCAAACGAAACCATGCGTCAACAAGAAACTACTAAATCTGTAAAACCAGGCTCGAGGAGCCTGTTTGAGACCATAAATAGCCTTACGGAGGCGACAAACATGGTTAGGAAACTGGGGATGAATAAAACCATGTGGCTGACGCATATATACTTCTTCAGTCAGATTACCATGTAAAAAAGCATTTTTAACATCTAACTGACGAATAGCCCAATCAAACGAAACAGCAAGAGATAAAACAATACGAACAGTAGTGGGCTTAACGACCGGACTAAAAGTTTCAGAAAAATCCACACCAGCTTGTTGAGTAAAACCTTGAGCCACCAGACGAGCCTTATACCTCTCAACTGACCCATCTGAATTAAATTTAGTTTTATAAATCCATTTAGACCCGACCACATTTTTACGAGGATTAAATGGTACTAAATCCCAAGTATGATTATGAATGAGTGCATTAAACTCCTCTGCCATAGCCTCTCTCCATTTAATATCCTTATTAGCTGTAGAAAAACAAGAAGGATCACATGCCGAAATATCTGTTTTGAGATTAAAAATAGTTTTTGGTTTAAAAATCCCAGATTTGGCTCGAGTTTGCATCGGATGACAGTTCACCGGGGAAGGTGCATGCGGAGAAGGTGGCGGTGCTGCCGAGGATGGTGGAACGGACAGATTTGGGGTGACCGGAGGAGAGGATGGAGGTGGTGTGCAGAGTGGGGAACTGGACCGAGAGGAGGCATATGAGGTCGGGGATTTGGGAGTGCTAGGGAGGTCGGAAATGGGTGTGGAGAGGTCTGAAGTGGCAGGCACGGTCGGGAGTGGGGTGGTCTCGACCGGGTGTAGAAGATGGGTACTGTCAGAAGGTTGGGAGTTTGGTCGAGAGGTAGGGGAGGTGGTATGGGCTGGAATGAAAGAAGGTAGTGTGCTCTCATGTAGCTGGACAGTATTAGAGGATAAAATGGCAGGTTTTGAGGAAGAAATAAGGTCGGAGTATGGAAAAATATCCTCATAAAATCGAACATTCCTATTGATGTAAATTTTGCCACTGATAGGATCTAAACAACGATAACCTTTATACTCAGGGGCATATCCCAAAAACACACACAAAACAGATCGCGGAGATAATTTATTTGCAGAGGTGGCAATAAAATTTGGAAAACAGGCACAACCGAATACACGCATAAAAGAGAAGTCAGGTGAGTGGTGGAATAATTTTTCAAACGGAGAAAGACCATTTAAATTGGGAGTGGGAAGACGATTAATAATATAGGTAGCGGTAAACACGGCATCAACCCAAAAATTAGCTGGCATTTTTGCCTCAAGTAGCATAGTGCGAGTTAATTCAAGTAAATGTTTATGTTTACGTTCAGCTATACCATTCTGTTCAGGAGTGTCAGGGCAAGATTTCCTAAACAAAATGCCATTACTGAGAAAAATTTCACGCATACCATGATTATCAAACTCACCCCCTCCATCACTTTGAAAAATTTTAATCTTGGAATTAAATAGATTTTCCACCATTAGTTTAAAATTCTTAAAATGACTCACAACTTCACTTTTACGACGCATAGGATAAAGCCATGTAAATCGTGAAAAGTCATCAATAAATAAAACATAGTATTTAAAACCACTTGTAGAAAGAACAGGAGATTGCCAAACATCTGAATGAATCAAATATAAAGGAGAAGTGGATTTATGCCAAACTTCTTGAAAAGGTAATCGTTGTGATTTTCCTAAGCGACAAGAAATACAATCATGAGAAAAGTGCGAATTACTAAGAATATTGCCAGTCTTCCTAAGCCTATCTAAGATACGAGTGCCACAATGCCCCAACCGACGATGCCAGACTGGTCCAGGAGCAACATGTGAGGCGAGAGCAACAGGTGAGTAAGAAGAAAGTGAGATGGGGTAGACACCACCATTACTGGAAGCTCGCAGAAGCACCTTCCCCGAAATTTTGTCCTTAACACAAACAGAGTTTTTATCAAAAATCACAAAACAATTATTATCGGCACATAATTTTTGAATGGACATTAAATTATATTTAAGGTGTGGAACATGATAGACAGATTTTAAATGAAGAGGTCGAGGCGGAGTGGACAGATGCAAGTCACCAATAGTCATAACAGGTAAAGTGGAACCATTTGCAACCGTAATAGAAAGTGGTCCAGTATAACTAGATTTATTGACTAAAATACCTTCATTAGCGGTCATGTGAGCGGAAGCGCCAGAGTCAGGATACCAAACAGCCGGAGTGGATTCTCCAGTAGGAACAGCTAAGGCAGGAGTAGATGGCTGAGAAAAACGAGACGGGCACGAAACAGCGGAATGACCTGGGGAATGACAAATTTGGCAGACAACGGGTGGTGGGACTGAACCAAAATTATTCTCAAAAGACGGGATTCCTGCAGACACATTGTTAGTACAAAGAGTAGATAATGCAGGAGTATAAAACGATGACACAACCGTATTACAAAAGACTGTACCCGGTTGTCCCGAAAATTGAGTGTACTGCTGTCCGCGGCCGAATTGTTGCTGCTGGTGGGAGTGGGGCCGCTGACCGAACTGCTGCTGCTGCGCGGGGGACTGCTGCTGCGGGGGGAGCGGCTGACCAGGTGCGGGAAACTGCTGGCGTCCGCGGCCACGTCCACGCCCCCGGCCACGGCGACCTCCTCGGCCGCCCCTATAGGGCTGTTGTTGTCCGGCAGCATGAGCCACATCCTGAGGTCCTCCCGATGATATGTTGGCCGAAAAAGCAGGGGCACCAACTGATGATTCCAAAGATTGTTGATATTGTAATCGTGCCTCTTGATGTACCAACTTGGTGCATAATTTGTCAAAAGTAAGTCCTTCGGGAAAAAGTGTAAGTGGTCCGACAAGCGATTCATAACCCGGTCCCAATCCATAAAGAGTATGTTGTAAAAGATCAGAATCAGAAACCGGGCAATTAATGGAATTCAAATTGTCCGCTATTGTCTGAATTCCACGAACATACTCTTCCATGGATTGATTAGCCTTCTTTCGTGAATGTGTCAACTGATGTTTTAACTCCATGGAACGAGCAAGGCTTGCCGCCATAAACCGGGATTCCAACTTTTCCCAAATTGAAGCGGAATTCTTAAGAGTATGAACCTCCATCAAAACTTCACGAGAGAGAGTAGCAAATAGCCAGGCACGAATAGTTTGATCCAGTTTTAACCAGTGATAATATTCAGGATTCATGGAAGAAACCTGATATAAATCATAGGTATATAACGGTGGAGCAGGGAGCGACCCATCGAGAATGCCGAGGACACCATTCGCTACCAAGAACGACTCAAATTGAGTTCGCCAAGGTAAGTAATCTTCCACCTTCAATAATTTGGTGGTAACAATTTGATTGATTGCAGAACCAAGAGTCATACCTTGCGCCAACGCAGAAAAGGAAACCGGAATGGAATTATCCAATTGGCGCCGGTGTATAGGCTCGGCCGTGTGAGGCATACGCAGACCAGGAGCTCCGGACAAAGTTGAACCGCCAAATCGAGCTCGGACAGCCGCGGCACTGCTGGATTCGGCGTGGGAGTCGGCATTAAACAGAGGCGGTGGCCGGATTGTAGGTTGTGTTGGTGTCCATGTAAAAATCGGCGGGATCCATGGTGTATCAAGCGGCGAGCCCGAGACATGGGGATGGAGTACCTCGGACTGCAGCGGCGCTGTGAGGGATCCGTCGTGGGAAGCTACGCTCATTACCGGCACGTCATCTGCCGGCGTTGTAGTCGCGGCAGTGGAGCGGGGAGCGGCTTGGGTCTCGGCGGCGGAAGTAGTGACCGAAGACATGAGGAAAAAAATTTAGAAACCTAGGGCTCTTGATACCATGTGAAAATAATGGAAAGGCATACCTAATGAGGTAGCCTAGATGTTCATATATAATAGAAGAGTTCTGAGTACATTAGGAAACAAATAAATATGGAAACCTAATTAAAGTATAATTACTCTATTACACGTCACATGAAATGAATCAATGACAGCGGGGATACATGCGGAGGTAACATTGTCTGAAGAGTAATCAATTGGCTTGGGGTATGCGAAATTCCCCACTTGCATGAACCTGCTTTACATGCTTCTCATACTCATCTTCTTCCTCAACTGGTACTTCGTCTTTGTTTATTACATCTTCATCCCCCCAGGGGAAGCCTGAGACAGTCCGGGACATTGTAGGTGGACTCCTTGCGTCCGCCACGATTTTCATGATGTCATCGACGCTCTGCAGGCCGGAAAAGGTTGCACTGTTCCTTTGGTAGTAGATTGCTTGAGCTGATTCAGTGAGTTCTCTGGGCAAGTTCTTCAAGAACCATGGGTGGTTCTTAATCTCATTTATTGTGATTCTCTGCATGAAATTAATCGAACTAAATTGAAGTGACATCATTCTAAAAAACAAAATTGGTATGAAAATTGAAAAATGGTTTTTTAACTAAATAAAATAATAAATGGATGATAAGGTTGACAACTCAAATAAAGAAGGAACCAATTCAAATGGCAATTTTTAGTCCTTCAGTATTGATTAATTAGTTAATAATGTTGCAAAACACACACAAGTGGGATAGTTGGGTTACCCGGGAAGGACTGGTGACAAATATGCGAGAAAGAAGGTGCCTGCAATCTTTGGATATATGAATGTAGTCTGGAATATTGTACTGCAAGTTTATTATTTTCTGCGCGCCCAAAATATTTGATGTTATGTTGTTGTAAACAAATACTCCGTATATACTAGTAATTGTTATCAAGTATAAATCATTAAAGATTTGGGTGGAATAAAAGAAGAATTGGTTTATTAATTTGCACAACTTACTGTGATGGTTTTTCTAAAATTTTTGGGATCATTGGTGTCTTCGAAGGGGTATGCTCCAACTAGCATCACGTACAGAGTTACTCCGCATGACCATACATCTGCCAACTGTACATTTAATTTAATTAAACTTCAGATACAATGTCTTCCAACAAAAGTTTAGATACAATGATACATCATACTCCCTCCGTCCCCTTTTAAATGTCCCGGAGGAGGGTGACACGAGTTTTAAGAAAAGTTGGTTTGTGTGGTTGATATTAATTGATAAAGTAAGAATAAAGCAAGAATAAAGTAAGAATGATTTTGAGCCACACAAATTTTACCAAATAAGGTATGAGACAATTAAATAGGGACATCCCAATATGGTAAAACGGGACATTTAAAGGGGACGGAGGGAGTATATGCTTAATTTAAACGTGGGTCCAAAAAGACCAGTACTTTTAGTTCCATTTAGTGCAATTTTATCTAATTTTTATTATTATATGAAGGTTTTTCAAGAACATTATTGTAATGAAACTTATTAAAAAATACTCCCTCCGTAACTTTAAAATCTTCTCATTTGAAAAGTAGGTAGATTAAGAATAGTGAAAGAGAATATGAATTATTGAGGGTATGATAGGAAAATAGTGGAATAAGGTGATGGAATGTAGGATAAATCCAAAAAAAGTAGTTGTAATAGTGTATTATTTTCAGAATTATTGAGGGTGTGATGGGAAGATTTAGAAATGAGAAGATTTTTTTGTTACGGACGAAAAAGGAAAGTGAGCAGATTTTAAAGTTACGGAGGGAGTATATGATTAAAGCTAATCTAAATATAGTTTCATAATCATTTATATATAAAAATCGAATATAAATGACTACTATAGTACTACCTTTGTGGTTCTGTCCCATTTTATGCGTCACGTTTGATTTTAGGACAATTTTTAATAAAGTGGTTGGAAAGGTAAAATGTCACATTTTTATGAATAACTTTACTTTAGTCAAATATCTAATTATTTCTTGTTATTTTGTGTAATGAAAGAGAGAAATTGTCATAAAGAAGATAACCTTAATATATACGGAGTACGTATAGTCTATAGTAGGTATAAATAAAAGGACCATTCTTGGTGTACACAAATTGTACACAAAATGTGTACATTGTCTGTGTACACAGATAATTTAACATCAAGTACTGCCCCTTTTTGAACGAATTGTCTGTGTACACAGACAACTAGGGGGGTTTTGTGTACAACTTGTGTACAACTCATGTACACTAAGCATTTTTCTAAATAAAAAGAAGAAAAGAAAGTGTAGCTCACCTTGCCGTCGTATTCTTTGCGAGAAAGAACCTCGGGTGCTATGTAAGCGGGTGTTCCGACCGTAGACTTTGGTATTGAATGCAACACCGATGACTAATCAACAAACCATCAATAATGTTGAAATAATTGATCGATAGAGAAGACAATGGCTGATAAATGATTTCCAATCCGTAAGTTTATTGATGTCTAATGATAGCTTTGAAATAAAACTCTTATTTAATGAAAAAAACTTATGTAACTTACGGAGTATTTGAAAAGCTATTCAAACGAGTTTATTATACAAGCATATGAAAGAAATAAAGATGTTTTTACTTGGACCGTAATTTGATGGTCTGGTCTGATCTAGTCTGGTCTGATAATGTCTGGTCTCTTTGTATTTTTATAACATCCAAGTCTGGTTTGATCTGGTCTAATCTGGTTTGGGACGGATTGCCGTCCACGTAAAAACATCCCAAGTCCACCTCCCTAACTTTATATATTATTCTCTCCGTCCCGCTAAGATTAGCCGTCCCAAAATGATCTTCTCATTTCCCTAAATGGAAAGTTATCCTACATCAAAACAGTGTCAAACAATGCCAAACAGTGCCACACAGTGTCGAAACAGTGTACTTTACAGTAAAGTTAAATTTATTTCCCAAATATGTGTGCAGGTCAAAGTAGGAAGTTCTTAACGGGACGGAGGTAGTATTTGAAAAAGCATTACTTAAAAATGCTATTCGTAGCATTACTTCTCACTTTTCTTTTTGAAACGCTCTAAAATCAAATTTTCACTCATTATTAGTATTTGAATAGTAGAATACACTTTCACCCCTATGAAAGACATCATTAAGTGTTACTTCATTTTTTTTCGCACTTTAAGAAATGGCATACGTGAAGATTAGTCAATAAAATATCCTATATATTTAGCACAAAAATCCGGGATTTCAAACTAAAAATTTAATTGTGAAGAAGAGGAAGTAACATATATCAGGTCAAACACACACCCTACACATATGTGATCAATTGCATTAAATAACATCCAACCGAAGTTCAAATCAATCAAATTCATATTAGAGTAGGTAGTTCTAATTCACCAAAATTGTGACAAGTATATTTGGATAGTGTCACATAGAATTGACCAATGAGCGGAACCAATGTTGTACCTTTGAGTATCCGAAGTCACAAATCTTAAGCCGAGGTGCTCGACTTCCATCTAATAGTGTGTTTTCCAGCTTCAAATCTCTATGGCATATTTGCTGCGGAGTGTAAACATTGCACAGTCGCAAATAAGTTAACATTATTTTTTTGGAGAAAGTTTAATATTTTAAATATAAAGATTTTGGAGTTAATTTACTTTTCATGACTCCCTATTTAATTTAATTAATATAATAATTCGTACCCACTCTCTCAGACAAGGAGTGAAAATTTAGGATTGAGATCCTCTACCATACGGTAAGGTGCCTTATCCAATTGGATGACAAGGATTAAAGCACAGGTCATGAGATTCATGTCAAAAGTGAAGTAGTCCTAATCTTCTACCATCCATTTTTTTTAATCTAAGAGTTACAAACAGCCAGACACCCTCCTTGTCTGCTTAACCAAGGCAGAGAATCCGGATCCGAAAATTTATCCAATTAAATTATAAAATTTCATAAAATTAGATAGAGAGTTGACCAGCCATTGGGAGGACTAACCATTGAATGGCAGAAGTTAACACCAGAAATCAATTGCTGAAAGAAGTACCTAGCCTGCACATTGATGCACACAAACAATTTCTCTTTAATTAAACAATCATGATATATGTTCTACACTATATATGTTTTATACTATGTGCCTCAGAATTAGTTTGTTTCGGTTTGGATTTCACAGATAGATTTTTTTAGCTTTGATTGTCAATAATTCAAAATTTTAATACCAAATTGTTTTAATATCTTAAATAATAGGGAAAATTCTCTAAATAGGTAAAAACGTTTTGAAATTTCAAATTAGGAGGACTATCATGTTTTTATCCCCTGAATATATAAGAGTAATTTCTGCCGAGTTTGCTATTACCAGACTTTAAACATGACAACTTTTTTCAAACTTGACAAAAATTACTCTTGTTTATGAAATAAAAAGATAACATTTTGAAATTTCAAAACGTTTTACTCTTATTTATTTAACTTTTCATTAATGTACTACGTACTATACGTAGTAACAGTTAACATTAATTTTGAACATCGTGAAAATGAATATATCGATCAATACTTAATTTGAAGGCCACACACAAGCTAATAGACACTAAATTGTTTTTGGGTATGTGTTTTAATTAAATTATACTCCGTATACAGCATGGAAGAAAGAATGAAAAGATGGGGGGTGGGGGTGGGGGGGGGGCATGCCTCATCTTCACTGAAACGGCCAGCTTGGCAGATGCGATCAAAAAGTTCTCCACCAGCTGCATACTCCATCACTATGGCCAAATGTGTTGGTGTTAATACTACCTGCCTCATCATCCATTTTGCACTATTTAGATACTATATTATACATATTTTATTTATTTACGAATGTATTAAAAACATTGTTTCATGAAAATATTGTATGCATCTAAGTACAATTCAATACATGAGTTTTATAATGTTGACTTTATTACTAATAACTACTCCCTCCGTTCCCAAAAATACTTCCCACTTTCCTTTTTGGGCTGTTCCTAAAAATTCTTCCCACTTTCCCTTTTTGGACAATTTGTGTGGCTCACATTCATTTTACCTTTTTCTCACACAACCACAACCACACATTTCCACTTTATTCCACTTTCTTAATAAGCGTGCCAATTCAAACCGGGAAGAATTTTTAGGAAGGGAGGGAGTACTTCGAACAGTTTTATATTGTGCGTTGACAAACGCAACCGTCACGCAGTTACATTTAAATAAGAACATGTTTCAATTAATCCATGAAACAAAATGTTGAGAAATTATTGAGTAAGCTGGGTCAGATTAAGTAGACAGTATAAAATATTGCATTGGGTACTCCTATCAAATTAACTTAACTTGATATTAGAGCAAATAAAACTTCAATAAGCAATTATATCCTGGCTATTGATTTGATTATGCCTCCATAATGAACTACAAGATTGATTTGTTCAACGACCGACCAGGGCGTATTAATTTGTCTCACACCATACATTGCGCATAATAAAAACTACTAACATATACACCTTTGAAGATGAAATTTCAAATGTTAATAGCAAGCCGCGCGCAATGATCATGATATATTAATTGATGCATCCAATTAACCCACCTCTTTGAAGCGTATAATATTGGGATGACGGAGCGATCTATGGTTAATGATTTCCCTCGCCACATTTTCATCAATCTTCAAGCAAGCAAGCAACCCAATTAATTAACTATTAGAATTAAACAAACGTGATAGAGTAATGACATATAAACAAGCTGGAAATTAATGGTTAGCAAATGAATTGGACGTAATTAATACAATTTAGAAGAGAAATAATGATGAATTGAATTGATCATCTATGATTATTGCATATATATGGCATAGAACGAACGTAATATATAATTACTCACCTTACGGCCGCGTTCAATGTATTTCATGGCGACAAGCTCCTTGGTCTGCTTGTGACGGAGGAGCTTAGCCACCCCGAAGTTCCCACTCCCCAATTCCTTCACCAACTCGTACTTCTCCATCTCCGATGGATCCTTTAATTTCCTCCTCTCCAATTCAATTCTATCTCTTATACTATATATATAAATGATCCCCCAATTTTCTTTCAATTCTCAAGAATAGATATATTAAAAAAGTAATAATTATATCTATCTATCTATTGCTAAATCTGATCGATAATTAACGTCATAGTGGATATATAAACGATCCACACGATGCTGATCAGACATGCAATGACCAAATGGATGTCTCATAAATATGTGATTGGGACTTGGAATTGGGAGAACCTAATTAACTCCCACAATGCGAAAGAATAATAACCCAAATAATAAGTACGTCATCGTTTTTAAGATAAAAAATTAAATAGCGCTCTTTAGGTATCCTGTAATTAAAGATGTTTTCTTTTCGACTAAAATGTGCTTATCTGGTTTGGTGGTCTGGTCTAATCTATTTAAGTCTTATCTGGTCTGATATGGTTTGGTAAATGTATGATCTATGTGTATTTTATAATTGTTCAAGGCTCATCTAATCAAATTTATTTAAGTCTGGTCTAATCTGGTTTGATTTGATGTATTTTATAACTGTTCAAGTCTGAATTGCCCGTTCTAGTGTAATTATATAATTTATATTTATGGAGTTTCAAACGATCATGCATTAGATCATTATTTGGGAGAATGACATTATTTGGTCCCATTTGGGTAAACCTAGCGAGCTCCCTGTGTTTTTTGTGTCACGTCATATTTTTAACACTTCGTATTTTAGAACAACCTAGGGTTTCAGAATTTCCTAGATTTGTCTTGGAGAACTTTAAAACAGTTTTGTTTTGAATAAACTATGAAATAAATTAAAGGGTTTTGAAGAATAAATTCTCTTTATACTTAATTTTCAAATATACACTTAACAAAATTTTTACAATGTTCATTTAAATTAATCCAACGTGTTTTAAACACTATATATTTAATTGTCTATATTCACCTTAAATTAAATGACCTAGGGTCACAACTTTTAAATGATATCCTAACGTACTTTTACAATTCTTCAAGACTTAAGTTTAGTCATCTATTCATAAAGAGGGGGTGGAGCAAGTTTAATCAGGCCATGATGCGGTAGTTGTCAAGGATATTTAAACACATACTTCGTATATGCAGTTAATGCATAAAAAATGCAGTTAATGCATAAAAAATGCAGTTAATGCATATATGGACACCTCATCCCCAATGAGTGGCGAGACTAGCTATAAGATTCAGGGAGTGTTTGCAACTGCTTCTGCTTAAAAAAAAGCACTTTTGGAAAAGTAATGAAAAAGTGATTGGTAGTAAAAGTTGATAGTGTTTGAGAAAAAAGTGATTTTGAAAAGTAAAAGTTGGTAGTGTTTGGTAAAATAAGTGCTTTTTGTGTAATAGAAAAGGGAAAAGCACTTTTCACACGCAAGCCGAGAAAAAGTAAAAATTGGTAGTGTTTGGTAAATAAGTGCTTTTTAAAGCCAAAAGCTGAGAAGTGCTTTTTTTTAAGCAGTTGCAAACACTCCCTCAATGGATTTCAAAACCAAGTTTAGAAATAATTAAATGAAATCAATACGCAGCTCCTTCCAATCTCGATCCTGACATTTCATGTGCTTTTGTTAGAGTCCCACACCGGAAATATTTGAATCAACGAAGTGCTATATTAAGGCATGTGCTACTCCTCCTATCAGGTTGAACTTTTAGGATGGAATTCCATGTCTTAACATGGTATCAGAGCCAAATCGATCCATGGTGTGGAGCCCCCTTATGAAAAATGATGACACGATTATAAAAAAATGACAACGACGAATTGAACCAACGAAAAAAATGAATGACGGCACGATCCAGACGAAGTGTCTGGTCGTGAGGAGGGGTGTTAGAGTTCCACACCGGAATTATTTGAATCAACGAAGTGCTATATTAAGGCATAAGCTACTCCTCCTATCAGGTCGACCTTTTAGGATGAAACCTCATATCTTAATAGGGGTTCCATCCTAAAAGGTCAACGTGATAGGAGTAGCTCATGTCTTAACAGCTTTAGAGTTTAGACATCAATTAAAAAAAGAATTTAAAATATTATATTTATATATTAATTTCAACTAGATGCATGTATTATTCTCCTCAAATTTTAAATACTTTTCTCAACATAGATGAATGATAATTCAAATATAATGAAATGATAAGATTCTGACGCAGATAATAAAATTGTACTACGACGAAATATATAGGATGTGAGAACAATAATCAGGATTAACCAGATTGATAGTTCACAATCAAATATATAATGCAAATAGTAGTGTTAGTACTACACAAGAAATCTCAGAGAATACAAATTACAAATATAATATACTTGTATATATAACTCTTATTATTATATTTTCTACGACACTTATATTTTGGTCATATTTCCTCTTTTTGTTTCCTCTTTTGTTTGTCTTTAAAAATTTTCTATTTTCCCTTAATAAATTAATTTGTGATTCTTATTATTTTCTATCTTCTCTGCACAAACCTTGACTACATAATTTTTGCTATTTTTTTGGATGAAATGTAAATATGTATAGTCATCCAAGAATGTTTGTGTACATCATATCTTAATCTTAAAAACTTATAAACACCAATGATGGTTATGGCATTTTAGGAATGATAAAAATGTTGGTGTAACACTGAAGCAAGAGATACTTGTACTATTTGTTTTTATTGTTGAACCCTTCAACATTATACATATTTATGCTCCTTACCACCGTTAAGTTCAAACGGTTAGGAGGTGTTTACTTCACTGCTAAAATCACAGTTAGGTTAGTAAGACAGGTGAAGTAAACACGCACGCTGCTTAAAAAGCCGCTTACTAACCGAAAGAGGTGCTTAAAATGCCGCTTATTAAGCATACCACCCCCCATGTATTAATTAAGCGGCACTTTAAGCTTTTTCAGTTTCCGAATTTACCCCTTTCCCTTACCCTATTGTTACCCATGCCCCACCTACCTACCCGGCCCCACCTCGACCCCAACCCCACCCTACCCTTACCCACACTACCCTACCCCTACCCGACCCCACCCCTACCCTACCCACACCCAGACCCCACCCCTACCCTACCTATCCGACCCCACCCTACACGTACCCCACCTACCCGACCCCACCTTACCCCTACCCTACCCTACCCTGACCCAACCCACCCTACCCTACCCTACGTACCCTACCTACCCGACCCCACCCTACCCTGACCCAACCCAACCCTACCACATCCTACCCCTACCCGACCCCACCATACCACTGCCCTACCTACCCGACCCCACCCCTACCCTACCTACCCGACCCCACCCCTACCCTACCTACCCGACCACACACCTACCCCTACCCTACCTACCCGACCCCACCCTACCCCTACCCTACCCTGACCCTACCCTTACCCCGCCTTAACCCCCACCCTACCACTACCCTACCTACCCAACCCCACCCTACCACTACCCTACCTACCCAACCCCACCCCTACCCTACCTACCTAACCCCACCCCTACCCTACCTACCCGACCCACCCTACCACTACCCGTACCCTTACCCCACCTACCCCACCCCACCCTATACCCCGACCCCATCCCTTACCCCACCCTATACCTAGGGTGGTGGGGTCGGGCCGATGTGATAGAGGCGCTAGGGGCAGGGTAGGTGCAGTGGGGTCGGGGGTAGGGTTGCAGCAGGGTGGGGTCGGGTAGGTAGAGTAGGGGTAGGGTGGGGTCGGGTAAGGTAGGGTAGGGTAGGGGTAGGGGCGGGGTTGGGGTAAGGTGGGGTCAGGGTGGGGTTGATGTGGTAGGGGCATATGGGGTCGGGGGGTAGGGCCGCGGTAGTGTAGGGTGGGGTCGGGTAGTGGTAGGGTAGGTAGGGTGGGGTAGGGGGTGGGTGGGGTAGGGGTAAGGTAGGGTGGGTAAGGGGTTAGGGTGTGGGTACACATATTATATTATATTATATACTTGTGTTCATGAATGTTTGTGTGTGTATATATGTATAAGGTTATTTTGGACATTTTAATGTTAAGCGGTGTTTTAAACCGTTTGAAGTAAACACGGTCTTACAACATTGTTTATTTTATGCGCCGCTTATTAACACGGGTCTTAATAAGCACCGTTTAATAACCGGTGAAGTAAACATGTCCTTAGAGTTTCTACTTAACATTCTATCCATTGTTTTTATTATTATTCTATGTATACTTGTTTGCTTTTATTTTTATTTAATGTTTTCATCATTTTAAATCTTTTCTCTGTTTACTTATATCTTACGTAGAATATAAAATTTCATATTCTCCTTTAGGAATGAAATGTCCGATACCCAGTAATTTGTTCGCGCGGATTGCGAAAATGATTACTTTGGAACTGCCCCTTCGTTACTAAGCTCTTGTGGCCGCAACGGTTTGACTATATCTCTTTGTTAGGAGTTGTTATGTCATCTTATTCTTATTGCTTATTTTTATTTTGTTCATATCAAATCAGATCAAAACATAAAAATTCAAATATAATTAGATCAGATAAAAAAAATTCCAAATCAAGTCACATCAAATAGATTTAGATCATAATATATAGATCAAATCATATCGGATCAGATCAGATCAAATGAAATAAATCAGACTTAATTTATTACTTTTATTATTATTATTATTATTATTATTATTATTATTATTATTATTATTATTATTATTATTATTATTATTATTATTATTATTATTATTATTATTATTATTATTATTATTATTATTATTATTATTATTATTATTATTATTATTATTATTATTATTATTATTCACAAAGTTTCCGTGCAATTCCAAACAATTCAAATATACTAATCATTAACATTCCATAATGTTAACCCTGTCAAAATAACTTTGGGCATCTTCCCTTCGCGGATCGCACGTCGTACCACTAGTGGACAAAAATAAAAACTATAGGCAATCCCAAGTAAGGGTGCCATCACCTCACAAACCATCTTGCTAATCAACCATGCACACCATCACAAAAATAGGTGACGAATCAGCAAAATAATCAGAAATTTATTAGGTGGTACAAGTACATGCAATAGAGATAACTTTGTACACCACATATTGTAACCATATCTTCCACCATACCTTGACCTTTGCCGCAATAATTTTTGCCTCATTATTCCATGTGCCGAGTACGAGTCTATGAGTTCGTTGAAAAGCTTGCATAACTTTATTCTAGGGAAAAAGTACAAATATACGTACCCCTGTAGTATTGGTGTGAGAACAAATATACCCTTGTTCTATTTTTCGGAAGAAATATCCCCCTGAAGTATTTGTGAAAGTGCATATATACCCTTGAACTTTTTTAAAGGTACAAATATACCCCTCATATTCTTATAAAGGAGCAAATATACCCTTATTGACTTTAAATTGATAAAATAAATTTCAAAAAAACACCAATCATAAATTATAAATCCAAAATTAAAAAATAAAAATTTTAAAAATGTACTTGTGTCCAATTCTCCCTTTTATTGTTTGTAAATCACATTTAAATATTGTTAGTATAAAATGTTATTTCAAAACATTACTATATATTTAAGATTTTTTCGAAAAAAGTGTTAACTTATGTGTTCCAATACAAAAAATATATAATTATTTTGCATTCTTTGCACTATAAAATTACATATTTTGTATGACGATAAATAGTTCAAGATTACAAAATAGTGAATTTAATTTTATTAAGTTTAAACAAAATCAAAGAATGTTACTTTAAAAAAATATAACAATGTGTTCAAAATTTCATAACAAGAATAGAAGTAATACTAGTATTAATGAATTTGAAGTGCTTCATTTACAACGGAAAAAAAAAATTTGAAATTTAAAATTAAAGAATTAATATTTTAACATAATAATAAATCTTTATTTTTAAATTTTGAATTTATATTTTATTTTTGGTGTTCTTTGAAATTCATTTTATCTATTTGAAAAAAATAGTTCAGGGGTATTTTGCGTCTTTATAAGAACATGAGGGGTATTTTTGCACTTTTTAAAAGTTAAGGGGTATATATGCACTTCAACATATACTTCGGGGGTATATTTGTTCCAAAAATAGAATAAGGGTATATTTGTTCTCCCACCCATAGTGCAGAAGTATATACTTGTACCAAGTATTATGTATCACATTTTACACTTCTACCAAATTTGTTTTTGCAGATCGAACAAACTTAACTAACACTCACACTCGTACAAATATAAGAGGTAGATTCTATGGTACCCATAAGGGATCATACATTTGTCCACATGAACCAATGAGAATGTTGCAATTGAATTATTTAAATCTAAATTAAAAAAGATAAAGTGATGTGGTCCAATCAAATGATTGATAGGTACGGTATCCAATTTTTTAAAAAGTACCGGAGTTGTCACCATAATAAGAACCATAACAATTTTGAAAGTATAACCTGACTTGTATTTATACCCCTTTAATTGATTAATGGAAACATAGATTATTCTGCCTAAATAATTCACACAAGGCTAGCTATAAACGGGCGAAGAGGGCCTCGTTCTTCTAAGGAAAAACAAATTGCAGAAATTGCCCTAAATAGCGAAATTCTAAAATAAGGGTATCATGTTTTTTATTTCCCGAATAGTGTTTCATGTATTTAGAGATATATGTACTCGATCACATTTAGTTTCATGTATTTGATATATACGGTATTACACATTGATGATTAAGTATTTCAATTGTCAATATCTTATTCATAATTGTGTTTCTTTGGACTTATGTTGTCAATAAGTAAGTGTGAGCTTATATGATATAGCATAAGATCCTAAAATAGCCCCAATCAATGATCATCAAGAATGAGATATTGATGATATGCGATAAGATTGGTATGTGGACTCCATCATACTTTTAGAAAGTATAGTTGATCTCACAACTATGAGTTCATGTACTTCATGATGGTCACATAGATATTTTAGAGAATATTAGCATACCCACCGAAAAACCATTTGATAAGTTCTATTCATGTGTCTATGGGATTATCGGCGTATTGACTTGAGGTCAATACGTACTACATGTCTACATGTGCGGAGTGATGTACTTTGACCATGACCAACGCTTGCACTCCAATCGGGGTAGTTACGGCATGTGTTTGGTGCATCACGAAGCACATGTAGTAGTAGTTGAGCCAAAAAAAGGATTCATTCCTCGTAATAGATTAAGAGAGAACATTTTACTTCTCATATCTAGATGGATCATAAAGTCATTGGCCAATGCAAAGATATATTCATTTTGGATATCGAATATGATCATTATGGATCATCTAGAAAGATTGAGAGACAAATACTAAGTTATTATAATAGACACAATATCAAGTTCTAGACCTAATTGAATGTTCGTTGAATGAAAGGATCGTATCACTATGAGCTCTATATTACAAGGAGTTTGAATAGTCCTCACAAACGTCCTTATATATTAAGTTTGTCTGGTAAATCGTCTAGAGATTCTGTTAAGGCCTTAATTTGATTAGTGCTTAATATATACGGTCCTATGGGTCACACAATAAGTAATTATACCTTTTTTTTTACCCCGGAAGGCAAACCACCCATAGGTGGGGCAAACGCCGGGGGACGTTTACCGGAGTTTTATTAACTAGACAATAAGTGATTATACCTTCCGATTGAATTGTTAGAAAGAATTAAATATCATTAATTGGATTACATAATATTTAATTCGTAATACTAGAATTAGATTAAATATTAATTAGATTAAACATATTTGATTCATGAAGTTGAAGGAGATTTTTATTTGATAGAAATAGTTAAGTAAAATAGATTTGATTTATTATACTTAATTAAGATGTATTTTTAATTAAATAAAGTTGATATTTTCTTTTGTAATTTAGAATTAAAAAAAGTAAAAATTAAATAATAATAAGTAGAGAAGAAGTAGGGTGGCGTGACAAGCCATCCCTAGCTAACTTCTCTCTTGTTATTGTTTTATTTACTTTATTTAATTATGAATAAAGTTGTAATTAAATAAAAGAAAACAAAGTTGTGGATTAGTTAATCTAAGAGGGAGGTGGCCGTACCTCTCCTCTTGATTACGAATTCCAATTTGTGAAATTTATTTAATTGATAATCAATAATTAGTATTGGTCCTATTAGGACTGGAACTCATTAATGAGAAAGACTTTCATTGTGATTATTGTGATTGGGAAACTAGTTTAGAACTATTATAAATACATCCTCTTCCTTCATACTTAAGGACGAGTTTTCTAAGATTCCGTATTAGTAGTATATTTCCATGCGAAGAGATTTCCTAGCCTTTCTCTATGAGAGATGTAACCGTTCTTTCAGAAAGGAAAATCACGTGAATACTTAAGGTCAAGAATTATCACCACTAGGCTGAAAGATCTGTAAGTTCCAACTCAGATCTATAATATTAATGTTATATTCGTTGTTTTGTCATAATTAGGGAAGATCTGTTTGGGAAAATTTTAAACTTCCGTTGTTGTACTTTCGAGGTACGTTACATCAATTTCCTAACAAATAAGAGTAATCTGCCAAGTTTGGAAAAAATGTCATGTTAAAAGTCTTGTAATGCCAAATTTGGCAGAAATTTACTCCTATTCCGGAAATAAATAACACGATACTCATATTTTAGAATTTCAAAACGTTTTTCCTCAAGATAAAATTTTTAAACCCCAGCCCCCTTTAAAGCGCCATTTCTGGGTCCCTCAATATCAAGTGATGAGCCATAGGATTGCTAAATGCTATTGGTTACCGGTGGGCGTAGCTCAACTGGTAGCGAGGGAGTGCCACAAGGGTTAGGTCTCGGGTTCGAATCCCGGCAACTACGATGAGGGGTTACTATGCTGAAAAATGCATAGGGCCTCTGTAAGTACCGGGGACAGAGCCCCACTCTCTATCTGTCAGATTGTGATTATAGTCCAATTTACATCCTCCCATCGTGCCGTCCGGTCGGTGTTGGGGGGCCCTCAGGGATGGGGTGTCATCCTTTTTTTTTTTTTTTTTTTTTGCTAAATGCTATTGGTTGACGAAAAGAGTGGCTAGAAAGGCCAATTTTACCGGTCACTGACAAGAGAAAAATAAAGCCGTTAGTGAAGCACCTTTTCCTTATGTTCACAAATGCGATATAAAAATTAAGTGTTATTTTAAGAACACGGCCTGACGCACGAGTTTGGGCACGGCCTGACGCATGACCTGACGCATGGGTTTGGGCACGGCCTGACCGCAGCCTGACGAACGGGTTTGGGCACGGCCTGACGCACGGCCTGACGCACGGGTTTGGGGATGGGCAGACGCACGGCTCTGGACACGGCCTGACGCACGGCTCCGGGCACGGCCTGACGCACGGCTCCGGGCACGGCCTGACGCACGGCTCCGGGCACGGCCTGACGCACGGCTCCGGGCACGGCCTGACGCACGGCCCGACGTACCGCCTGACGCACGGCCTGACGCACGGCTCCGGACATCGCCTGACGAACGGCCTGACGCACGGCTCTGGACACCGCCTGACGAACGGTCTGACGCACGGCTCCGGACACCGCCTGACGCACGGCTCCAGACACGGCCTGACGCACGGCTCCGGACACGGCCTGACGCACGGCTCCGGACACGGCCTGACGCACGGCCTGACGCACGGCCTGACGCACGGGTCACGGCCGGACGCACGGCTCCGGGCACGGCTCCGGGCACGGCTCCGGGCACGGCTCCGGGCACGGCTCCGGGCACGGCTCCGGGCACGGCTCCGGGCACGGCTCCGGGCACGGCTCCGGGCACGGCTCCGGGCACGGCTCCGGGCACGGCTCCAGGCACGGCTCCAGGCACGGCTCCAGGCACGGCTCCAGGCACGGCTCCAGGCTCGTGCTTTAGGCCTTTATTTTCCGTTCGGCAAGCTGCGGGAGACTTTGGTGACGGGAGGTTTCCAAGCACAGGTCAACAGCTTCTGCAGGCGTAGGCAGCGGGCATATGGAGAAAGAGGCTTCAATTGGGATTTTGGTGCAGACATGTCAAGGGTGGATCATTGAGGAAGAGGAGGGGATTGTTATTGATCTTGGTGGAGACGACAAGGGCAAGGAGCAAACCAGAAACTTTGAATGGCTGGTCGAGGCGGAAGGCAGTCCGACGATCCGCCCCCCTCCCGAACCGCCATCGGGGCCTCCTTTGCAAGATTTTTCTTTCAAGGTGGAAGATCTTGGATTGGAAGAATTGAGGGCGGGCAGTGGTGATCTCTTTTGGGCGAAAGAAGATGAAGAGATGTTGACTCGTCCCCCTCTTGAACCGCCTCCATGGAGGAATTGTGCGTCTAGGATTTGGAAGTCTATTTCTATTTTTGTTTTTAGTTTGTTTGTGTTTTTACTTCGATATTCATGTTGTTTTGGTTGTTAGGTACGTTTATTTTTGTCAGACTCTTACATTAGGTGGGGGTGATGAAGGTATTGTTCTGGCCACGTTAGGCTCATTTAGACCCACTATAGGATAAGCGAATCATATTGCTCTATCTAGAGTGATTGTTTCTCCAGCGAATCATAAGCGAATCATATTGCTCTATCTAAAGTAATTGGAAAAATATTAATTAATAAAAATAAAAGTGAATGTAATCTTACTTTTCCGTTTCGGCAAAAATGGGTACGGAAACCCGTAACATAACCTGTTGAATATGTGGTTTTGTTGATGACTAACCATGCAGGTGGAACGGCGGACAGAACCGCTCACAGTTCCTTAAGAAACAAAGGGCAGAACTATCATCAGGTCCAAATGAACATTATTATTGTGTTGTTGACTAACTATGCAGGTGGAACTAATACTGAACCATTTCTAGTTCTGTGATATGGTTTGAATTAATATTGATTACACCTATTTGATTTTCAATTAATGTGTCTTCCTTATATGAATGCTTATACTTTGTCAAGAATATTATTTTAAGTAAAAATATCTTTATGACCAAATAATATATACGTATTTTGCTTATATGAGTGCTTATTTGAGTGGTATATTACTTTATGGAAATTATAGCTTATTACTTTATGGAAAGTAATATGAGTGCCTTTTTGCATGACCAAATAAATATATACGTAATTGTGCTTTTAACTTCATAAAAAGTAATTGTGCTTTTTACTTTATGGAAAGTAATTTTGGCTTGCAAAATTAAGGATTGCATGACTCATGAATTGATTGACCATAGCATTAATGAATTAAATATCTTGCTTTATGGAAGATGACCGTATGACGTATGTGGCATTTGCTTTTTGAAATAAATATTTCTTACCATACCAATTAAATTGCCATCCATGATTGAATTGTTTGAGTGGGATCTTTGCACATAGTAAGATACACGTAGCATCATTTGAATTGGATTACATGCATAGCTTGACTTTAATTAATCAAGTATGGAAGGAATCCTTTATGTTTTATGACCGTAGCATGTTCTGTACCTTGAAAAAGATAATCATTAGTTTGAATTTAAATACTAAATGATTGTCAAAGGAAAGTAATTACGGAGTACTTTAGAATAATAGCATGATTGCTAAGTAATATTTGCGGGCTTTCTCTATAGGACACTCCAGCATCATGATAGAAAATGATTAGCAGCTGACCAACAAAGAAAGCCATCTCCAGACAGAAAAGGCTTTGCTGCTGCTTCCTTGTCTACATCATCTATTGCTTACAACCCTACAAATAAAAACATCAATCCAAACGTTTCCTAGGAAGCATGGGTGACTGGGTGTGTAGATATAGTATGTAAAACACAGGACAACGTATGCAGGGATGGATTTAGGGGGGGGGCGCGGGGGGGCGACCGCCCCCCTTGGACATTCAATTTTTTTTACCATATATGTAATATTTTCATAAAACTTTCATAATTTAATTAGATTCGCCCCCCTTAGCTTTTAATTTTCAAAATTAACATATATAGTCTTACATAATGTAATACTTAATTGGAGATTTAAAAGAAGAAACATCTAAAATAATTTACATAACTTAAACAAATAAACAATAGAGTAACTCGTTATTTATGATTTAGGATACTTATTATATAAGAATTCCTAGTTTTGTAATGTTTAATTATCTTTATTAGATAACAAGTACTGGATTTCGTAAAACATATATCAAACAATATTAAATACCAGACACACTAATTACACCATTTTTAGATCACGTGAAATGAATCCAAAATATAAATATTTATAGACATTAGATTACATAATTCATTTACTTCTTGCTTTCTAAAAAAAAATTATTGCATGGATAATAAACTTTAAATTATTATAGAATTAATAAAAATATTAAAATATAATATGCACCATGTGTGTGTGTGTGTGGTGCATATTATTCTAAAAATAACAATCTCATACATACTAGTATACTACTATTGTAATATTAAGAAAATTTGTCATGAGTCATGACTCACGAACACTCTCCTTGGTTGACAAAAATTACAATTCAATAACCGATTCATGAGGTTAAACAATGTAAAAGTTATTGAAAATGTATTGGTTGATGTCTTTGTCATCGTCTAAACTTAGAATGTAATAGATTTAAATGTCGTTCGGGATGTGCATGTATTAATGTCATTTTTTGAATAAAAATAGCCGCATAGCCCTACAGTAGCGAAAAAATTTCGCCCCGCTATACTAGGGGAAAAAATTTCACCCCGCTACACTAACAAAAAAAATTCACCCCCTACACTAACGAAAAATTTCGCCCCCCTTGACTCAGAATCCTGGATCCGTCCCTGAACGTATGTAGAATTATGAAAATGAACAAAAACCTGCCATTAAGTGTTAAACCAGTCCGATGGGAGGTATAAATCTTGGAAACCATTACACGGAATGTTAAAATACGATGCATGAAAACTTGAAAATTTTGTTTAAAACTTTTTTTCTACAACATAAAAAATACGAAAAAAGGTCATGCAAATAGTTGCAAAAGTGTTAAAATTAGATGAAGTGTTAGATTACTTAGATAAATTATTATATAACAAAACATCTTCCATCTTATAGATTCATTGGACATCACTTTTTCCCATTAGTTTCCTACAATGCAAAGTTTGCAATTCAACAATCACTTTTTTGGTATTTTGGAAAAGAACTTATACACACAATATCAATATGGAATATACTATTTTATTCTCAAGTATCATAATACGCTATAACTAAAGACTCGGTAGGTTTCTCAACATAAAGTAGGTGTCGTAATAGTCTAATACACACAAATAGAACAATTAGTCAATAAGCAACCTAGCACTGCATTTTCTTGTTTTAAACGGGCTTTTGGCGTACCTATAAAATACATCCCTTAAGATCATCCAAAGCTTCTTTCACTGCATAAATGATCATTTTTTTTACCTGTCGGAAAGGGGCATGCACAACATAAATTTTTCAATAATGCTTGTATCATAAAGCAATAATAGTAATAATAATAATAATAATAATAATAATAATAATAATAATAATAATAATAATAATAATATGTAAGAAGAATGACAACAGTAGCAGCAGCAGGAAATGTAAAATTCAGTCATATTAATGCATTTGAGTGAAAAAAGTATTGAGTATACAGTTTGCGAGATTAAAAAAACAATTGCATCCAAATACCAAAAGATCTAACATAGGATCAATGTAAATGAAACAAAAATGAAGGGGGTGGAGGGCACGTCTAGACTTAGATGGTAAACAAACAGAATACTATCATAGAAATAGAATTATGATATCTTAGACATAAAGTCGGTATATAGAGTGTGGAAAATAAACATTTATGTAAATTTCATAAGATTAAATTGTCATACCCTAAGAGATTATGCTTTTGATCTCTAAGGTTATGCTAATCCTACATATTTACAATTCATAGGAAAGTAAAAGTTCAGGTATTCAAAAAAGGAATCGCACCTCCAGTTTATCTTCCTTGGCCCTATGATTCTTGGGAAGAGTACGGAATTCCTCGGTCAATCTAATGCATTCAGGAATACTTTCAGGAGAAACAAAGTCAGCAGCAACTTTAATGCATGACTGCCAAGTAAAAACAAATAGAGGTGGTCATTAATGGGAAGGAAACTATCATAACTGATTGAATATATCAGCAATCATCATACCAGGCATCACAGTTAAAATCATAAACAAATGCGTAGTATAATTAATATATTGTCACATTGAAAATTAGAATACTAAGCACACCCAGCACAATTTGTTATTTAGTCTAGCATGACATTCACATATAATGCTTATTAAATTCTATGGATCTACCGAAGCCTCATGTATTTCTGTACTTAACAGTCCTCTTAATTTGTACTCCCTCCGTCCCGAAAAGGTTGGCCAAATTTCCTTTTTTTGATGCCCCAAAAAGATTTGCCATTAAAAATAAGGAATATGTGGCTCAAGTTAATTCTCTCTTCTCTGCACAAATTTCAACCACACGGTTTTTACTTTATTAATCTACATGAAAGTCAACTTTGACCAACCTTTTCGGGACGGAGGAAGTATTACATAATCCCCTTTTGGAAAGTAACTGAATAGTTTTTTTTTTACCTTAGTATGCTAAGAAATGGACATTAAATTGCTACTAGGAGGAATGAGGATATTTTCTTTTGGAGTGAAATTTGTTGGCCTGGTCTGAACTGATTTGGTAATGTCTGGTCTCTGTGTATTTTATAACTACGAAAGTCTGGTCTGGTTTGGGACTAAAAACAGTGCAAAAGAAAACATCATGACTCATCCAAAGTAGCATATTCTTTTTGACCTGATACTCCAATGACAGTCCAAAAAATGACCATTTTATGCAAAGGTTTACAGAAGTGGACATAAAAAAATTTAACAAGAATGCAATCATTAGAAATTTAAGTGGTGGCTAGAACACAATGGAAAAGTAGAACAATTGCAAATATTACCTTGGAAAATAAGTCAACAATTACAGCGCATGCTGGAGAACAAACCCACTTTCTTTAAAGAGATTGTAGCATTTTTTAAGGGTCCATTTGGAACCCAGAAAATGATAGGAAATTAAAATTATTTTGGTAGGAATTTTAGAAGGAAACAACATTGGGGACAACCAGACACATAAAAAATGGTTCAGAGTTCAAACTCAATAAATCAATTCTAGATATTTGTTCAAAAACATTTTATTTAGTATATCATACATAGACTAGAAAATCTAGATATATACCAAAAATTCAAAAGCTTTAGTCAACTGTGAGTTTTTCCCGGATGTTTCAATGTCAAACCAAATATAGTTTTTTGGGGTTTCCTTCCATTTGAGTTTCTTTAGTTTTTTCTTTTCTCTATCATCTTCTGCCTCCAGGTATTAGCCTAAATATATGCAACAAACCACGCCTATAAATATGGAAGTACGAAGCACCAAGTACTCCGAGTGGAGTAGAAGAATAAGCTAATATACCTTTAAATTTCTAACTTGATGTGGGCAGCCAGCTGGTATGAGAACAGCATCTCCTAATTTTTGAACGAAGGTCCATGGTTCAATCCCTGTCGAATAAAGTTTATCAAATGATGGTAAAAGATACTAAGGGGCAGCCCAGTGCACATAGGTGTCCCTGCAAGCCGATAGTAAAAGTCTAAAAGATACTAATCAAAGAAATTTGGAAACATTGATCGGGAAACAGTTGGAGTAAAAAAACTAACCGTATTCTTCCTTTAGTCTCCTTTTATGCTCAGCAGTCAAGTAAAAAGTTTCATCATGTATAGGATGAACTACCTAAGAGGCAGAAAAAAAGAAAAGAAAAAAGTAAATACATCGTGGTAAACGAAATAAAGAGATCTAAAAACCACTCCAGGAAGAGTGACCCAAGAACGTTTGACATGTAATGCACATCATTGCAGTTCGCCAGTTTGTATATTAAAATTATACCAAAATAAATATTTCCACATAGAAAGGTAAAAAATACTTTATTCTATAATGTTCACTCTACCTTTCACACTTGATGTTTTCTTTAGTTCAAAACTTTTACTAAATGTTTCAAAATTTTCCGATTTTCTTTTCGATTTTTTCACATCTTTTAAAACTTCCCAATTTTTTCCTTATTAGTTGGGACCTTCACAGAAAGAGTCTCACTAATCCTAGGAGTGAGGTAAGGTCTCCATGCATCTGACCCTCAGACCCTAGAGTCCTAGACCCTTCTTCTGAGTGAACATATGGGCAATGTTTGGTTTGGTTTTACGCAGTACCATGTTAACCTTTCAGCATAGGGATAAACTTTTGTTTTTGCACCCCTCTGTATGAAAAGACAAAAATGTCCCTCGATCATGAATATGTTGAAGGCCAAAATAATTATTAATGGAGGGGCATTTTTGTCTTTTCATATGGGGTTGTGGTGCAAAAACAAAGGTTTTTAAAAACAGGGTGCAAAGTCCAATTTTGACAATAATATGGGGTGCAAACTCAAATTACCCCTTCAGCATAATTTGAGACAGTTTTGCAGCATTTGGGGCTTTTAAAAATTCTAAGTGTAGCTTTTAGGGTCAATTTGATGCATTCAATAGAGTGCTTCTAAGAGCATCAAACACATCATTCTCATGATCAAGTTCAATTTTCAATTTCAAAGAGCTACAAAATTAGTGCTTTTTGATTTTTTTGTGCCAATTAGTTTAACATATTAAAATTTTAATTATAAAATTAAATTTTTAGATAAAATAGTATCTTCACAAAATTTACAACTGCTTTGTCTACACATATACCATTAAATATACCAATGGCATTATTAATAAACAGCATTTTTGTAAAATATCAATGTTATTAATAAAAAAAATGAAAATAATTTACAGTTTATAAGCTAAAATTTTGACTAAAAAATTATTTATGTAAAACTTCTTACTTTATACATTTGTCTTAAATTCCCTTTAGTATTTCAGCGTTCCAACTTCACACCGCTGTTATTTTCCTGAACACATGTGTTTTTACAGTTCTCAGTTCTCACTACTCCAAATGCTACAGCACCAAATTTGTAACACTTGTTATCGTAATACTGAAACACTGAAAACGCTACTACCTTAGGGACCAAACAGACCAGAAAGGTTTTTTGACTTTTTTCCAAAGTTAATACCTGCGGCACTGGATAGCAATAAATGTGTCTGAACTCTTTGAAGTGCTTTTTGAGATATTTTTCCAATTTAGGAACATCTTCTCTCCTAAAAATATCCCAGAGAGCACCACCATCATCACCAATATCTTCTAATGCTTCAGGGGCACTATTATTACTTAACTGCAGTTCACAATTAGCGCTCGTATTCCCACATTCCTCCCACACACTATTTGCACTTGTGCCATGAGTGCAAACCATATTTTGCATACTATTTGATTCACCATTTCCTTGACCAACACAGTTTGCGTTTGCAATTGTACCATGGGTAGAACATTTTTCTTTTAACCCATCAAATCCATTTTCACATTCTTGCTCCTGGCTGACCTGCCGTTCCTTTAGATCCTGTGCAGCATGCTGCTTTTTAAACTTTTGTATACTTAAAAGGTGTTCCATTCCTAATTTTGTTTGATGAATATGTGTTAGTACATTCACCTGCAACACAGAGTTTAAATCAGTATAGGCCTAATATTGAACTATTGTAACCACTCCTATTCTAATGCCAGACAACAAGTGTCTCAAAGGGAAAAGAAAAATATGGTGTCGTTTGGTAATGCGTTAAAGGCAATTGTGCAGTCCCTTCCAATCTCTTGGAGGGCAGGAGGGAAGAGGTGATTGATGAGAAGTGATGATTACGAGGAACAAATCAAGTTCTCCCTCAGTTGAGAAATGTACGACTGGTTGCAATAACTCGTATAACAAAACTGTTACTCCAATGATGATTATTCTTCCAACAAAAAGAGATTAAACAAAATAAGGAAAGCAAGTAACAGCCCTAATACATAATGTTTTTTGTTTTCTGTTTTTGAAAACAATGACAATAAAAAAGTTTGGCTGATTTAAGACTTGAAATTTGTGGGAATGATGAATGTGATGTTTTTATTGTTTTCAGTAACTTGCTTCATAATTACATTTGCAGAAGACAGTGTGTAAAGAATAAAAGATACCGCATCAGACATATCACAGTGCAGCTTTGTTACTGAGTCCCCACGCCCTAATTCTTGATGAACTCCATAAGCAATATATGTCTTTGGCCCCATATCGGGTTTCAAGGATTTTGTTGGCAGCTTCAGTGCTAGATTTAAGTGCCCACTTTTAAGACTGGTAAATGCTTTAAAAGGAAGAAAGTTTTCAAACTCAGCAGCATGACGAGGCAACATCTTGCCAAATAAATTGGATGGAGGCCAGTCTTTCAACTTCAGAATTACAGGCCAATTATATCTGTCAAACATGCCATCCATATATCCTTTAAAAAACTTGGCAATTTTAATATCAGCCTGCACATCATCCCCAAAATAAAATTAGCAACATATGACCTCTAGAAGAAATTGACCACCCTGCATCATTAATCATTATCATAGGCCCACAAGGAAATTGCGACGAGAAATCTAGCAAATGCGGCTAAAGAATACCACATGGCAGTAGTTATCACTCACCATGCAAACTAACATATCTTCCAGGTGTTGACTATCTCATTTCAGTTGTCCACAGAGTTTGAGTCTAGTACTCTAGTATATACATATGTGAGGTAAACCTCACTTTTTTATAATCCTTTTGTGGTGAGTTAGGCTCAATTTGACATGCTCATAACCTCACCCAATGGTGGTTTGTGGAGCATGTCCCCCCCTCAAAGGTTTGCGATAGCCTCCTTGTGGTCCCTAGGGCTCATTCTCCATTTCCCCACCTACTCAGTTCACGTCTAACCCATTGGTTTTTGTAGGACGCCTGCACACTCGTGGTTTGGGGCCTTGGGGCTTGTGCTCATTTGGCCACTCATTCAATTCTCGTTCAGCTTGGGTAGGGGGTATGGTTGAGTATCCTCACACAAGTTTTTCTAATTGGTTTTACTCTAGTATATAAATGTGATGTGAGGTAAACCCCAATTCTTGAGTATCCTTTTAGGGTGAGTTAGAACAGGACAAGAAAACGGAAATACAGATGATAATTAGGGGGGAAATGCACTGACCTCGCACCAATTCAAGCAGTTAACAGCAACAACATTTAGAAGCTTCGTATGATGTTGACTACTTTTCTGACGAAAGGCACGCATCATAACCTGTGGTTCCCAACTCAACCCTGAAGCAGTTTCCAGAACATTACTGACAATTACAGGCTGACCCTTACTCCAATGCCATTGGAAATGATTCAGGTCCCCGGGCTCAATGTCTTTAGCTTCAGGATTGTACAGATAGTTATCAGCAGAATCCTCCCGAGATGCTGCCTTGAAAAGCTTGTCACTAAGTTCATACTTGCTAAAAGTTCTCAAACAAGAACACCAAGGATCAGGAAACCTAGATAATTCGTTCAACTTGCAAGTTTTTTCTATTTCTTCTACTCTGGCTATTAACTCTGAAACATAATTTTTCTCCAACAAGTGTTTTAATACTAAGGTTCCCTCGTTGCAACCACCTATGTTCTTTGGGGGACAAGGAATGTCACCTTTTCCCCCAGATTTCCATTCTATGCAGCAATCACCATCACTCTCAGTGGGTTTCACTTCAGATGTTAATTCAATTTCCTCACCAGGAAGTTCTTCATCAATATCATTGGGTTTCATTTCAAATTCTAACACAATATCTTCTTCACTGGATTTTAACCCAAAGTCTTCAACAGCAAGTTTTTCATCAGTCCTTTTGCGTCTTCCTTCACTAACAGGTTTGCTATCAGTGTTACCATACAGATAGTCTATCCCATTGTTAATGTATTCGAAAACTACTTTTTCATTCCCCTGTAAGTGGCCATTCCTCAGCTCTTGGCAGCAGGTAAGACAAAGGTCAAAGGAACACTTTGAACAACTTCTATGATAATCAAAAATTGATGTGCTGCAATTGTTGCTGAAAGAAGTAGTCGCACATATGATACTTGAGCAAAGAATAATAAAACAAAAAATGAAAAGTAATTTAGAATGAATAGAGCGTTAACGAAACCTACCAATACATTCGTTCAAACTCGTCACAAATGGCTCTTTCTATATGTACGTCTGAAGGGGTTACTCCTATGAGGGGGGGAAGATAAAAGAAAATTAAGTTTATAATCTTCTCATCATATACTACAGTTCATAAGCAACTCATATGGATAACATTTCCTAACATTATGTTTGGTTGGGAGGGAGGGCATTCAGCAGCCCACAGTATTAAGATTGAGTTTCTATTCTAAAAATTTAACTTGATAAAAGTAGTTTGCAGTAATATATGTAAGTTAATGTCTTTATAACTTGCCGGTTTGGGATGACTTATCATGCCCAACAAGATGATGGCCCATTGGAGGATACCAATCTTGAAATATGTTAGGAAATATGGTTGTACGAAGAACCACATGTCATGCAATTATTTTGGCATGAACTAGGCCTATTTTAACGGAGGGGGAAGAGGGAGTTCTCCCTCTCCTTACTAGTATTCCAACCCAATTATGGCCCCCTCCCGTCGAACCAAACACACCCAAAGGGAGTATGAAGCAACACACAAATCTATGCAACACCAAAGCATGAAAACACGGATGCTCATTAGCCCCTATAAGTTATCATTTCATGCACTAAAATTATTAGCTTTCATTCATAGAATAATGTTCTAAACAGTATATAAATAATCTCAAACATTAAGCCACGGTATACCATTCTCATACCAAACTATTACATAAGGGCAGAACCTACACACTGGAAACTTGAAATTAGAAAGTATGAGGAATACAGCAGATGAATACCTTGTATTTTAGCTTCAACCTCTCTCTCCCTCGTTTGATCCACATTGAATTGTCTCAACAAAGGCAGGAGCACTCTCAAAATGTGTTTAGAGTATTGAACCTTGTCCTCACAGTTGACTTCAAATTTTAAGTTATTCATTTCCTGTAGAACAGAAGAACAGAGCCAGGTCAGCATACACAACTGGTATCAAAGAGAGAAAAACTCGTATAAAAAAACTACAAAGAGCAAAAAAAGCAAACCTTTAAAGGCCCATCCAATCTCAAGCATGCTTTGCAATTGCAGTTATGGTGACACACAGGGCATTTTTCTGCAAAAGCCTCTTCTGTCATGCCAGGGTACCTTCTTTCAAGGAAACAATAAGGGATGAAAACAGACTGTACAAAACTAAAAAAATCGCTATTAAATACAACAACAAAATGAGGCATGGGTGTGCTACTGTGTCTAAAGCACAATAAGAGAAACTTCCTTCCAAATTTTTCTAGCGTAGGAACTGCAAATGAATACCGCAAAATGAGCTTCCACACAAGCATTTTTCGTGTGCATTTGGCTCAAGATGGTACAGGAAGATAATATGGAGGGTTTGAAGAGGGAAATGGAAGGAAACAAATTGCGGGGGGAAGTAAAACTTGGTTCACACTCAATAAATCCTTTTTAGGTATTTGTTGAAACACATCTTGTGATTATATTTCTACAGTATTATATTAAGAGGAAGATGATTTTATGAATTTTTAATCAAATATAATTCTCCTCCATATTTCCCATGTTCCCCCCTTTCCCCACCATTTTATCTTTCCAAAGACAGCCTTTAAGTCCAAAACAAAGTTCCAAGTTTCCAACAGTTCAGAACATTTGAAGTGGTCAAATTTATTTTATTTTATTTAAGTTTTGCCTCTAATTTCAGTTAACAAAGGCAAAACAGTTGGATAAGGACACAAGGTGAGTGCTCTCACATCCACATTTCAACACGAAACGGGTAAAGAAACATGTAATAAAGAATATATTTTTAGTGTTAAGACATCCCACAGCGGTTATGTATGATCATACAAATAATATAGGGAAAATGGAAAGTAATAATCCAACCTTTTAGCGGTCTTCTCACAATAGTCCCACGTTTTCGTTATTCATGAATAATCCAACCTTTGCACCTCATCTTCATTCACTGGTCTCTGACCGGTTGATGACCTGCTATTCCAAGTTATTTTCTTATCTTTGCAAACCATTATACCATATCTCACCTTTCACAAAGATAATATTATGCAAAGATAAGAAAATAAGTTGGAATAGCAGGTAATTAACCAGTCAGGGACCAGCTAATGAAGATGGGGTGCAAAGGTTGGATTATTCTTGAATAACGAAAAGGTGTGACTATTGTAAGAAGACTGCTAAAAGGTTGTATTATTAGTTTCCATTTTTTCCAATAATATATAAGACATAGATCTGCTGCTCCTATCCTCCTACTACGTAATGGGTGACACTCAGGCTTTTAATATGATTTTATTATTATCTCTATTTAATGTAGTATTATCTATTGTGATTATTGCAATTCACTCCTAAGCCTCTTTAGAGATAGACTAGAACTCTTACTAGCTTCTATAAATATTTATAACTATGTTTCTATTATCAACCAATACACTTTACATGGTATCAAAGTTCATTTAGTTCAAACGAACAGTTGATGACTCAACAATGAGCACGTGAACTATAAAATTGATTTGCCCGCAATTTTTTGGGTTACTGCTCTTAGTATTGATTTGCACGTGAACAGTTGATGACTCAACCAATACACACCAGGTCTTAATAGTTAGTTTATGGCTTTATACCATCTCGAGATGCAAACCAAACAATATCTCCTTGTATTGCAGCTGGTGCAACAAACAACCCTTCCTTTGTCATTTCTCTTACATTGGTGGCATGTGTTCTTCCCAAGTTCATCACCCTGTTAAACAAAATACAGTGAGGTCAGCAAAAGTTGCAAAAACAATTAACATTAAAAAACATCAGCATCCTTTGAATTGCATTCTTACTGGTCTTCTATTTGTACTCTTATCCTCAGTAGAGAGCACTTCTTTCTCAGTCTCTGTTTCTCTTATATCTTCTTCTTCACTGTTTCCTTCTTCAATCCCTTCTGCTTCTCCTTTACAATACATCAGGTTAGACTTTCCTGCCTCTTCTTTCTTAGACTTTGAACTACCTTTCTCAGCACAATCTTTTCCTTTTCCTATAAAAGCATTACCTCTTCCAGGTAGATTTTTACTTTTCGGAGGCCTTCCTCTTCTAGGAGCAGGCTTATGCATCTCTCCTATTTCCACATGAGTAAGAACACCACCCCCACAATCTCCTTCCTTTTTAGGCCAAGAAACACCAAGAACTCCACCATTCCTCACAACCCCACTTTCCACGGCTTCCCCAGACTCCAAACTTTCCCCAGGAAGATTTTTTCCTTTAGAATCTCCACCATTCGCAGCTCCCGCCCTAGGCGGTCTTCCTCTTTTCTTGGGAGGATATTCCTGCTTCAAAGAGGGAAGCTTCTCCGCTTCCATAGAATCTTTCATTTTTAGCTCCGAATTCCCTCCCTCTGATGGGAAATCTATCTTACTACTACTACTACTACTACTCTTTGGGGGCCTTCCTCTTTTGCGCTTCTGCTCTTGCAGAGATCCATCTTTCCCATTCTCTGGCTTAGCCAACTGTTCGACGCCATTCGATTCAGCTTCCCTAGACAAATGTTTCGTCATGTTACTGGAGTCATTGAAACTGATACTCTTAGGTTGCCTTCCTCTTCTACGCTTTACCAGTTGCTCCGCCGCCGCCGCAGCTGCCGGAAAACCAATTGTACTACTACTATCATTCTCTGTTTGAATCCCCGCCGTATTTCCCTCCACAGAAACGCCGCTGGTTTCCGTTTCCCCTCTGGCATGTGTCAAATTAACGGCTTCCTCTGCTTTATACTGAGGGGGGGATTTCTCTTCTGCGTGAAAATGGTGTGGTTCGGGAGAAGTATTCAAATTCAAGCAGAACTCGGGCGTAGCTTCATGCATGTTGGGTTCCTCCATATTTCCCCTTTCGTCCCCTGCAACTGAACTATATTTGAGGAAATACAGTTAGCAGAACAAAGATGGTAAATCAAAAGCAGAAATAGAATGACTGAGTAGGATTTGATACCTAGGGGGTGTATTGTATTAGGATTTAGGTGCTGTTCTGTTCGTCTTATTCTTATTACTTATTACTTATTCTTATTTTATTCAGATCAGATCAGATCAGATCAGAAAAATTCAGATCAGATCAGATCAGATCAGAAAAATTCAGATCAGATCAGATCAGATCAGAAAGATTCAGATCAGATCAGATCAGATCAGAAAGATTCAGATCAGATCAGAAAGATTCAGACCAGATCAGACCAGATCAGAAACATTCAGATCAGATCAGAAACATTCAGATCAGATCAGATCAGAAAAGTTCAAACATGATTTATCACTTTTATTATTATATTAATTATTATTGTTATTACTATTATGATTATTATTCTATAATTATTATTAATAATATTAATAATAATATGATAAAAAATAAGATATTAATATAGTTATAATATTTTAATATAATAATAGTAATATAAATGCAATTATTAAGAAGACTATTATTATTATTACAATATTATAATAATAATATGATTAATATTATTATAATATTATATTATAATTATATGTAATTATAATTATACTTACAATTATAATTCTTATAATTATAAGTATATCAATTGTAATTATTATAATTATATCTATAATTAAATATAATTATAATTGTAATTAATTATAATTATAATAATTATAATTACAATCATAATCATAATTATGATTATAATTTTAATTATAATATAATATTATAATAATATAATTCTAATTATAATATTATTATTATTATTATGTTATTGTAATAATAATATTAATATAATAATATTGTTATAATAATATTAATTGTATTTATATTACTATTATTATATTATAATATTATAATTAATGTTAATATAATTATAATTATTATTAATTATAAATATACTTATAATTATATTATAGTTATAATTTATGATTATAATTATTATTTTTATTATAATTATAAATATTATTATTATTATTATTGTTACTATTGTAATTATTTCACGGAGTAATTATAATAATATTGATAACTATAGTTACAATTATAGAGATAAATATTGTAATTATAATTACAATTATAATTATATAAGTAATTATAATTAAAAATATAATTACAATTATAATTATATCTATATTTATAATTAGTGTAATATGTATAAATTTTTTCATTTTAAATTTAATTATTATTATTATTTGTATAGTTACGATTATAATTATAATTTTATTTAAGTTATATTTGTAATTGCAATTATAATAATTATAATTATAATTATAATCATAGAAATATTCAAATCAGATCAGATCAGAAAGATTCAGATCAGATCAGAAGGATTCAGATCAGATCAGAAACATTCAGATCAGATCAGACCAGATCAGAAACATTCAGATCAGATCAGGAAGATTCAGATCAGATCAGATCAGATCAGAAAGATTCAGATCAGATCAGATCAGATCAGAAAGATTCAGATCAGATCAGATCAGATCAGAAAAATTCAGATCAGATCAGATCAGAACTTAAAAAATTCAGATCAGAAACATTCAGATCAGGCGAAGAGAACAGCTTCTTAGTGGCAAAATTTTAAAAGTACATGGATTTTAAAAGTTTAGGTGTATTCAATGTGGACTTTTAAAAGTCCACAAAAGTCTAGGTGTATTCAATTCGGACTTTTAAAAGTCTATAAAAGTCTAGGCGTATTCAAATTTCCGTTCATTCTTATTGACTTCTAAAATCATGGATTCTCGTGGACTTTTAACTCATTTTTAGTGCAAAAATTCTCTACAATTGTCTCTTCTCCTCACCAAAGATTTCCGTGGACTTTTCTTATATCGGTTCTTCATCCCGTCCCACCCCATTCCTCCCCTCCCTCCTAGGGATGGACCGGGCCAGACCCGGTTTCTGTTCCGAGTCGGACCCGGCCGGGCTTGGAATTTTTTGGGTAAGGCCCGGGACCAGCCCGGGAGTCTACCGGTATCGGGCCGGGCCAGTTCCGGGTTGGGCCGGGCTGGTTCATTTTTTTTCGGTTTTCTTATATATTCCAACCCTCACCCCCCAAACCCTTCCAAAACACCCAGCCTACCTACCATAGGCCCAAACCCCCCCCCCCCCCCCACCCAAAAAAAAAAACAAATAAGGCCCGGACCGGGCCCGGACCGGCCGGGCTGGTCCTCAAATATGCAGTTCCGGAACCGCCCCAATTAATCCCCCCGGGTCGGGCCTAGGCCTGGTACCGGTACCGATCCAACGGGCCGGGTCGGACCCGCACAGTGGCGGGCCGGGCCGGGCCGGGTCCCGGGCCAGTCAGACCGGCCTCGGGCCAAGCCTACTCCCCCCCTCCCCCAACTCTACTCTTCTTTAGCCAAGCCACACCTTCCACTTCAATCTTTCTTCTTTTTCTTCTTCAACCCAGCTCGCCCACCCCTCTCCTTCCATTCTTCTTCTTCTTCTTCTTTAGCTTGCCGTCCCCAGTCCACCCCCTCAATTCAGTAATCCTATATTCATTCGATTCTAGAAGTTTATAGAAGAACCGATATAAGAATCGATAGTATTACATCAATGCAATTCTGATACGTCATCAGTTAACCATTAAGAAAATAAATATTTTAACTACCACTTTGTTTCATCGTTAAATCGTTTAACACATATAAATATAATTTCAAATTAATAAATATATAACCATAAATACATATACAAGTTTTTACAAGATAGAAGTTAAAAGAAAACAATCACTAAGTAGAAAAGCTCGATTGCATTTATGCTTGTACCACATGTAGCAATGAGTGTAACGCTTGTGTAACGATTAATGTTCTTAATCATTAATAAAATGGCCAAAATTCTCGAGCATTTTTGAAACTTTGAGTTTTTTTTAATAAAAATGAATTTGAATTCTTATGCTTCATTTATTTTTGTAGAACTTTGTCTTGCTATTTGAATTACATTTTTTCATTTATTTATTTATTTATTTATTTATTTATTTATTTATTTATTTATTTATTTATTTATTTATTTATTTATTTATTTATTTATTTATTTATTTATTTATTTATTTATTTATTTATTTATTTATTTATTTATTTATTTATTTATTTATTTATTTATTTATTTATTTATTTATTTATTTATTTATTTATTTATTTATTTATTTATTTATTTATTTATTTATTTATTTATTTATTTATTTATTTATTTATTTATTTATTTATTTATTTATTTATTTATTTATTTATTTATTTATTTATTTATTTATTTATTTATTTATTTATTTATTTATTTATTTATTTATTTATTTATTTATTTATTTATTTATTTATTTATTTATTTATTTATTTATTTATTTATTTATTTATTTATTTATTTACTTACTTACTTATTTATTTCTTATCGTACTCCGTATTATATAGAGGAAATCACTCACGGTAGGACTAAAACATAGCATTATTCTTAAAGTATGATTAAATGTTTGGTTTTTCTTAAATGGGAATAAATATTACATATTCACCCCTAATTTAATTAATTAATTAATATAATTAATTGTCCCTAGTTCCCTTTCAGAACCAAAGCCATTTTGTTGGTGACGCGTCAGTCCGATGACGACAGCGGGTGATGGATGTGGACAGGTCACAGGCATATCAGTAGCGACAATCTAGGTGAAAATTTTGACGAACAGCAGTGGCGGTCCGCATTTAAAAGTCTATGGACTTTTTGAAAGTCAATAAACTTATCCATGGATTTAAAAGTCCATAGAATTCATTTATAAAAAAGTCTATGGATTTAAAAGTTCATTGACTTTTTTAAAAGTCCATGGATTAAAAAAAGTCCACAACAATCCAAATTGAATACACCCCCCTAATTTCTTTTACCGCTAGATTAGATTTTAAGAGCTGGGAATTGGTTAGGAGACTGTGGGCATGGTTTACCAAACTTTTCTTCCATTTTTGTTTTTAGTTACTACAGTACTTTACTCCATTTAATTATCATTGCAAAAGTTGTAAGCACAAATTTGAAGTGCCAAATGTGTGCTAAAATTGTGCCAAATCCGTGCTAAAATTGTGCCAAATTTGTGCCGGTCCCGAAATTCAGAGTTAACAAATCTTAATTTCAAAAGTGAAACTAAAATTTTAGTGGAACAAAATTATAAACTCATTGTGACGGAGCAACATCTATGAACTTATGTGTATCATGTAGACAAAAAAATGTATGGAGATAAAGAAGGATAAGACATACAGAGACTCTAAGTAAAGCCGATGGAAAACTCTCGAAGCCGCGAAGAAAACTTCTCTCTATCTACACTCTCTCGATTGTTTTAACCCTACTGACCGACAGACATTACAGACATTCTTTTGAGGGATTATGTTTGGAATTCAGTATGGGTCACTTAATTTTGGACTCACTCGCCACATCACTTGGACTCGATCATGGACTTTGGGATAGGCCTGGGACCGGTTCGGTTCCTAGGCCAAATATGTGGAACCGTTTGAAAATATGAAATTTTACTAACGGTTCGGTTCTTATAAATTATTTTATAGAACCGATAAGGAACCGAACCGTTCTTAGCGGTTCGGTTCTTGTCATTTAACGGTTCCTAGTCTTCGAAAAAATTCTTACAAATCATGACTAAATTTTTGCCAAAAAGACATTCTACGTTTGAAATTACGATACAAATATGCTTAAACAGTTAAATAGAATAATAATTTTAAATACTTTGGACCTTCAAAGTTCCGACCCGCTGGAGTTCTGACCTAATGAGAGGACTAAGAAGCCTAAGAGAACCGGTTGAAGTGAATAATAGTTTTAAATAGTTGAATAACTAAACTAAAATAATGAATGTAATATAAAAATAAGTAAATATACATAAAAAAATATATATATACTCATAAGAAATATATATAATTTTAATTATTATATATAACGGTTTCTTAACGGTTCCTAGTACATATTTTTTTCAGGAACCGAGAACCGAACCATTAATAAAAAAATAGGAACCGAACCGTTAAAAAATAACTAATAAATGTTGGAACCGAACCGAACTGGGTCATAACGGTTCGGTCCGGTTCGGTTCTCCGGTTCTTGGTTCCTAAGTCCCAGCCCTACTTTGGGATTTCGCTGGGTTGCATGCTTGTTTAATTCATAGCCCACCCTCTATTAGATATATTTGCTCTTTTCGACTCATAGTCTTTTTCGCTGGGTTGTATAGCACTTCTCAATTTCATGAATAAAAGTTTTCTTTTTAAAAAAAATCACTTTCATGTCTCAAGCGTCAGTTAAAAAAAGAAAGATAAGACATACAGAATTTGAGATTGACAAAATTGTGAGTCTGTGAGATACTGCGAATAAGAGTTAAAGCGTGGCGGAGCAAAACGAAGAAAGTAGAAAAGAGTGTATAAGGATGTTTTCTTTTGGACTGAAATTTGTTGGTCTGGTCTGGTCTGATCTGGTCTGGTCTGGTCTGGTCTGGTAAACATCTGGTCTCTGTGTATTTTATAACTATCCAAGTCTGGTCTGGTCTGGTCTGTTTAAGTCTGGTCTGGTCTGTTTAAGTCTGGTCTGGTCTGGGACTGAAAACAATCCAAAAGAAAACATCCTAACAAAGTCAGTCTATATACATAGGTATGTATTATTAGGTTGGGAAAAGGTGCAAATAGGCCCATGTACTAACCAAAAAAGGTCAAATAAGCCCTTATTTAGGAGGCTCTGTCCGGCCGTCGCCATTTGGGTTGTTTCCCGATGGAATTTTTTGATGAAATATTTTGAGCATCTTATTCATTAAGTCTAGTTTACTCATACAAAATTTCAGCTAAAACTTTAATCGGGAAGACATTCAAATGAATTCTTGAAAATAAGTGCACACTTAGAAGCGCAGTTATCTTCAAGAATTCATTTGAATGCCTTCCCGATTGAAGTTTTAGCTGAAATTTGATATGGGTAAACTAGACTTGATGAATAAGATGCTCAAAAAAATTCATCAAAAAAATCCACCGGGAACCACCCCAAATGACGACGGCCGGACAGAACCTCCTAAATAAGGGCTTATTTGACCTTTTTTGGTTAGTACATGGGCCTATTTGCACCTTTTCCCTTATTAGGTTTAATACTTATCTATTATATTAGGCCAAAGATGGTAAATCAAAGTCTATATACATAGGTATGTATTATTAGATATAATACTTATCTATTATATGACTGAGTAGAATTTGATACCTAATCTCTTTTACCGCTATATTAGATTAGATTTGAAGAGCTGGGAATTGGTTAGAAGACTGTGGGTATGGTTTACCAAACTTTCTTCTTTTTTTGTTTTTAGTTACTACAGTACTTCACTCCATTTAATTATCATTGCAAAAGTTGCAAGTACAAAAAAGTATTTGAAGTATAAAAGGTACGAACATTAATTTTTGACATCTATTTGTTTTATACTTCCTCCGTTGTTAAATAAGTGTAACGGTCAACATTTCACATTTGACGAGGCACAACTTTGACCATTAATATATATAACTCCCTATTAGTAAAAAAATTAAAAAAATCAGATTTTAAAAATTTAGAATGAGACAACTTTAGTAATATTTTTAAAAAAAATATATATTAATACATGAATAAATAAAATGCAGTCAAAGTAGAACATATGAATAGTGTAAAATTTGGTATGTTGCACTTATTTAAGAACGGAGGTAGTACAAGGTATGACACCTCACTTGTCCCAAAATTCCCAATATTTATGTGGTTCAAACGGATTATAATAGATAGCCACATAAATATTAGTAAATAAATTTTTTCTCTCCTTATTTAAATGATTTTATACAGTATTGGTAAGTTTTTCTCCACAATGTCAAGGAGACCGTCTAGAAGTTGACATTGTTGTTGACATTGCAGAGAAAAACTTACTAAAATTGAATAAAATCATTCAAATTAGGAGAGAGATAATTTATTTGCTAATATTTATATGGCTATCAATCATGCCACATGTGCACCGTGCACATTATAGCATTGGAGATGCTCTAAGTTGTTTGGAATGAAATCATAGGCAATTTCATGCTAAATTTGTGTCAAATCCGTACCAAATTTATGCCAATCTCAATTTTTTTTGTAGTGAATCAAAATTAACAAATCTTAATTGCCAAGTGAAAGTAAAGTTTTAGAGAAGCAAAATTATTTTAGTACAAAGTTATAAACTCATTGTGACGCATCATCACCTATCAACTTTTGTATGGATCATGTAGACAAATAAATGTTTGGAGACAGAGAATGATAAGGCATACAGAATTTGAGATTGCACAGAAGTGTGAGTCGGTGAGATATTGTGAATGTGAGGTAAAACGTAACGGAATGAAACGAAAAAAGTAGAAAAAAGAATATAACAAAGTCTATATACATACGGTTGATGTATTATTAGGTTTAATCCAAATTTATTATATTGGGCCAAAATTGATGTAATGAGTGTGATTTTTATGTAAATGCCTCATTTGTGGGCCTCTTGACGTATTCCATCCATATGTTCACGTAGTTTACTTTGTCCAATCATATAATATTATTTGTGTGATTGAATATTGATTATTAAATCTAATTGAAGATGACCAATTTTATGATCATAATATGAGCCGCTTTATAATCAATGACTTTAAATAAAGTTTGGTGTCAATTTCTTTCCTAAATCAATTTTTAACACATAAAAACTACTCTTAGTTATATCGTATACTCTTATGTCGGTGACTAATGTTTCGCGGGTAACTAAATGTCAATGGTAACTCGATCGGTACAAAAAATGAATTTTTTACACAGAATATTTTATAGGAAAAATTGATAGTAATAATCCCAACTATTGGTGGTCCGCCTATAATAATCCCAACTATCGATTATTTCAGAATAATCCCAACTTTAGGGACCTTCCGCCAATAATGGTCCCTATAAATAAATTGTTGTAGTTTCTAAAGTGGATGAGAAGAGATATAACAAGTAATCCCTATAAATAATCCCAACTTTTAATTTTTACGCTTAATTTCTATTTAAAATTCACTTTTTATAGGAGGTAATATTTGGTCATGGACCATTATTGGCGGACGGTTCATATAGTTGGGATTATACAAAAATAGTCAATAGTTGGGATTATTATTGGCGGACCGACAATAGTTGAGATTATTATTTTCAATTTTTCCTATTTTATAAAGGAATTAGACATTTTTTAAATTTGGGGTGAGTCGGAACCAAGACAAAATTTAAGGGGGCTAAATAATATTCAAACGCCAAGTGGGAAAGACTATAATCTCTACCACTTTTCGGGTATATATATATATATATATATATATATATATATATATATATATATATATATATATATATATATATATATATATATATATATATATACACACACACACACACATACACAGACATACAATAATTTGACCTAAAATCTAATGCAGGAGAATTGTTTCAATTTTCATGAAGTGACACTTATTTTGACCTATATACAATTCACACACAAGAGCACACATACATACACACACACATACATATCAACTTATTGACATTTATTCATTTTATACCTGTTTTGTTAGTGCCTAAACAAAATAATAGATTTCATTTATCAAGCGAGTTTATTTCAATTTAATATGCTTGTCTTTTTATTTAAAATATCAAAGGATGAAATTGGAATACATCCAAGTAGAAGAAGATAAATTAATACGGTAACTTAAGTTACGGAGTATTAATTTTGTTACTAACTTATAAGTATATACTAGTTTAAGTTACTAACTTATCAAGGAAATAAGAGTTTTGTTTTTCTCTTTTCAAATAAACCTAGTAAATTATTTATTTTTTAAAAGGATATTTGTTTTATTTATGCAAATTTAGTACATAAATCTAATTAAACTTATTCAAAAAAGAAAATTTATTGTTTTTTTAAATGAAACTCTTATATTAAGATCAAAACAGTTTTGAGGGCCTGGGATAAACTGAGTTCAATCTCACTCCATTGAGAATTGAACCTGGGACCTCCCATGAGAGAGAGTGAGTCGGCGACCAGCTAGGCTGGACCGTTTCTCAGTCAGATATTTCAACTATTAAGTATTAACAAGAATTTTTTGCATGTTTCTTACTAAATCAAATAATAAATAAATATTTAAGTTAAAAATCAAGTTGCTTTAACAATTTTCTTTATAAACTGATTATGGAATGATATAGGTCAATCTTTGAAGAGGAAATAAATGGTTAAAAGTGAGTTTTAATGTTATTGTATAAAACAAAAAGTGCAAATAGCATGTCAATATTCGAAAAAGTAAAAAAAAAAAAGATAAATATGTTGAATTGAAAAAATAAAAAATTAAAATAAAAGTAAAAGATATGGAGGAAAAATATTAAAATTAGATTTTAATATTTTACTTTAGGCTCCAAGAGTTGTAAGAGTCAAATAGAGGAAATTTAATATGTAGGTATTAACAGTATTATTATTTCACGTTTCAATGTACCGCATAATAAAAAAACACATATATAAATAAAATAAAGACTATCTCTTTTAAAATAATCAAACAACATGAATGTAAATTCATTTATCCTTAAAGTGATTTTGTGTTTCTAATCGCTTTTTTATATTTAAACAAATTATTGTACGAGACTTCCAATATAAAACTATATGGAGATACTGATGTTTTTAGTATATACCAATAATGTGCAAAGTAATTCAATACAACTAACATCATACCATAATAAAAACACTGATGCCAAAAATTCCCATCAATTCATTATTTTTCAATACATAAATACGGTTCATCTAAGTTCTAGTGCTTCCCCACCCAAGTCCCTTGTACATACATTTATGCCATAGATTTGAATTTTTTTTATCTTTCAATGCCAATTTCTATCACATTTGATGTGCAATATAGAATATTTATTAAATTTGATATTTTGGGAAAAGAATCTAAAACATAAATTTGTCGAGAATAAAAGAGAAACAAAATTATTGGGTGGACCATGTAGGCAAATTAAATAAATGTTTGGAGAAAAAGAAGATAAGACATACAGAATTTGAGATTGCACAGAAGTGTGAGTCGGTGATGTACTGCGAATGTGAGTTAAAGCGCAACGGAGTGAAACGAAGAAAGTATAAAAGAGTGTATAACAATGTCTGTATACACAAGGTTGATGTATTATTAGCTAGGTTTAATAAAAAATTATTGTATTGGGCCAAAGTTGTCATGATAAGTTTGATTTTTAGGTAAATGCCTCGTTCGTGGGCCTCTTGACGTATTCCATTCATATGTTTCTCTGGTTTGCTTTGTCAAATCATATGATATTATTTGTGATTGGATATTAGTAAATAAATCTAATTGAAGATCCCCAATTTTATGATCATAATATGAACCATTATCTAAGCAAGGACTTACATTAAAGTTTGGTGTCAATTTCTTCCATATATCAAATTTTAACACATAAAAACTACACTTTCTTATATCGTATACTCATATGTCGATGACTCGATGTTTTACGGGTAACTAAATGTCAATGAGTGAAAACATTGATGCAATGGTAACAGGGACAGAGCCAAGGCACTTGATAGGTACAAAGAATAATTTTGAATTTTTTTTTTACACAGAATTTTTTATAAATAAATTACACTTTTTTAAAATTTGGGGTGGATCCGGGTGGGTCGGAAACAGAACAAAATTTGAGGGGGGCTAAAAAAATTCAAACCGCCAGGTCGGAAAGACTATAATCTCTACCGCTTTTTGGGTATATTTATAGTAATTTTATATCAAATCTAATGCAGAAGAATTATTTCCATTTTCGTGAACTGACATTTATTTTGAGCTATATATAATTCACACACAAGAGCATACATACATACACATACATATCAACTTAAATATAGACATTTATTCATTTTTATACCTGTTTTGGTAGTGCCTAAACAAAATAATAGACTTCGTTTATCAAGCGAGTTTATTTCAATTTCATATGCTTGTCCTTTTTTTTTTATTATAAAATATCAAAGGTTTAAATTGGAATAAACCCAAACAAGTAGTGAAGATAAATTAGTACTCCCTCCATTTCGAATTGTAAGACACTTTACGGTTTACGATGTTTGACCAATGATAAAACAAACAGATTCTTGTCTGCACTCAAATTATTTTTTAGAAAAATTAAATTACGTATTCAGAAACTACATTAAAAACTTTACAAAGTCGCAAAAACATAATCAAATTTGATAACAATTTGACATATAAAGTAAGATATTAAGAGTAATTTGTATTGATCAAATGAATAGGAAAAATATCTTACAAGATGAGACTGAGGGAGTATCTTATAAGTTACTAACTTATCAAGAAAATAATAATTTTTTTTCTCTTTTTAAATAAACCTAGTAAGTTATATATTTTTTAAAAGGATATATATTTTATTTATGCAAATTTAGTATATGAAGCTAATTATACTTATTCAAAAAAGAAAATCTAATTATACTCATATAAAGTCCCACCAGTTGTACCCAAAATTTGCGAAACAAATTTTAAGTATATACGTAAAATTGATCACAAATAATAATATATGAGAATATCGAATAGAATATCTAAATATGAATCCTGATTCTTCACTTGCAATTTCAAATAAATTGGCTTATTTGAAAAAAGCCTTTGCCTTCGGAAGATTTATATAAGTATATATAATTAAGAATCTGGGCATATATATAGATTTATCTAAGCATGTTGAAGATTTATCAATTTACACTCAAATCTGGGCCACGAGTTTCTCGAGATTAAAGCTTAATGAATTTGGCAGCATTCTTTTTTGAGGAAAATCTAATTCCGAAACATTTTAAGCATGCGGGAACAAGAGTGAAGGTAATCAAATGGCAGAAACCGTTAGCTCAAGGGCGGACCATAGTAGAGATCCAGGGACAGTGGCCTCTCCAGCAATTTTTTTTAGTATATATATATATATATAAATAATTTTCACCCTTTCAAAAAATATATTTTTTAAGTTAACACCCTCCCAAGATAAACTTCTCGGGTCCGCCCCTGCTTGAGCTTAAAACTGAATATGAGAGATCGAAGAGGCGAGATGTTGTTTGCTCTGTCTTTCTCGTTGCAAGCTTCATCAAGCGTGGAGGCTGAGCTCCTGGCAGTGGTGATAGCTACGATTTGGTCGATGAATGCTTTCAAGTGGAGTGGAAATGGACTCCTCGATTGCTTGAGCTACATTAAAGATGGTGGTTTTGGTAGATGGTCTAATGCGATTAAGGAAATGACACTCCTCTCAAATAGGAAAGGGGTTTTGTTCAGACAGGTGTGGCGAGAGAGTAATTGGACAGCCCGCTACTTAGCAGCTCATAAACCGGCCCATCTTACACCTTTCTTTGATATGTATCAACTACGTGGGCCGGTCCGCAAGGCATATTACATGGATCTTTTTGGAATCCCTTCTGTTAGTTTTTCTGTTTTTATTGGTTACTATCTTTGTATTATATAAGTTGGGTGAGGTCTAGCCCCCCCAATTTTTATATACTTTTCTATTTCTCTTATCTGTTGTTTTTCAAGAAGGTACACCTTCTTTAGAGATGTCTTGACATAGTCTCTCTTTTTGTACTTTCTTTCCATTTTTAATAAAATTCCGCATATGTTCTCCAACAATTGTCCCACCGATTTTGGGGGTTTGCCTACCGGGTTATAAAAAAAATTAGACATTTCAAATATTAACAAGAAAATTTGGCATATTCGTACTAAATAAAAGAATAAATAAATAGTTACGTTAAAATTCAAGTTGCTTTAAAACTTTCTTAGGAAAATTGTCAAATAGGTCCTCGAACTTTCATAAAAAAGTCAAATAAGTCCTTATCTAGGAGGCCATGTCCGGCTGTCGCGATTTGGGGGGGTTCCCGGTGGATTTTTTTGATGAATTTTTTTGAGCATCTTATTCATCAAGTCTAGTTTACTCATACCAAATTTCAGCTAAACCTTCAATCGAGAAAAAAATGGTTAAAATAGCATGTAAAAAAAGATAATATGTTGAATTGGAAAAGCCAATTATTTATCTGTGCAGTTAAATGAGCAATTATCTTCAAGAGGGAATAAATGGTTAAAAGCCAATTTTTAATGGTATTGTATTAAACAAAAAGTGTAAATAGCATGTAAAAAAAAGATAATATGTTGAATTGGAAAAATAAAAATGTAAAATAACACTAAAAGATATGGAGAAAATTTTTTAAAACTAATAAGGCTCCAAAAGAGTTATAAGGATGTTTTTACTTAGATTGTAATTTGCTGGTCTGATCTGGTCTGGTCTGGTAATGTCTGGTCTCTTTGTATTTTTATTAGGGGTGAGCATGGGACGGTACGAGACGGTTATTTCAAAAAACCTGTCACGTCCCAAAGTACGGTTCTTTTAAAAATCAAGAACCGGTACCATCCCACATATATATAGAACTTGTCCCGTTCTGTACCAATTTTTAGTACGGTTCGGTACGGTTCGGTATGGTTCTCCGGTGTTATTTGGTTCCTAAATAATTAACCCCATGAAATATAATTAACCCTATTTACGTAGCATTGTTTATATCATTTAGTATTGTTTTTATTTTAAAGCTAACTTTTAGTGCTGTCTTGTCTTAATAATTGGATTACGCCCAAAGAATATGCAAGATTGCATATTTGTAATATATAGACATACGGTCACTAATATTTATACTCGGTAATATATTATATATAATATATTATTATTATATTATAACACTAGTTTTCGGGACATACGGTCACTAACATTTATACTTGGTAATATATTATGTATAATATATTATTATATTATAAACACTAGTTTTCGGGACAATTCGGGACAGTACGAGACGGTTTGGTTCAATACAATTTCGGGACAGTTCCGGGACGGTTCTCACTAAGAACCGGTACCGTACCATATTATTAAAAAAGCTCGGTACGGTACGGTATTACATTTTTCCGGTTCTTTCGGTTCTGGAACGGTACGAGGTGGTTCTTCGGTACGGAACGGGAATTCCCAGATCCGCGCTCAGCCCTAATTGTTATAACTATTCAAGTCTGATATGGTCTGATCTGGTCTGATTTAGTCTGGAACATATTACCGTCCCAGTAAAAACATCATAAGAGTCCAATAGAGAAAATTTAATACATAGGTATTAACAATATTAATATTTCATATTTCAATGTAACACATAATAAAAACAACACGGGTATTAAAAAATACGGAGTAACAACTATCCCCTTTTTAAGATAATCAAACAACACGAATATAAATTCATTTGTCCTTAATGTGATGTTGTGTTTCTAATCACTTTTATATATTTAAACAAATTACTGTACGAGACTTTCAATACTCCGTATAAAACTATATCGAGATACTGATGTTTTTAGTGTATACCAATATTGTGTCAAAAGTAATTCGATACAACATCACACAATAATGAAAACACTGATACCAAAACGTACTTCCAGTCAATTCATTATTTTTTGATACATAAATATGGTTCATGGGGTTCATCTAAGTTTCAAACACTTCCCCACCCAAGTCCCTTGTACATACATTTGTGCCATATGTTTCAAGCTTATAATCTTTCACTATCAATTTCTTTCACATTTGATGTGCAATATAGAATACTCCGTATATGTTAAATTTGATATTTTGGGGAAAAAATCTAAAACATAAATTTGTCAAAAATAAAAGAGAAAAAAATATATTTTAGTTCAAAGTTATAAGCTCGTAGAGACGGAGCATCATCTATATATGGATCATTTAGGCAAATAAATGTTTGGAGATAAAGAAGGACAAAACATACAGAATTTGTGATTGCACAAAAGTGTGAGTCGATGATATTATTTATGTGATTGGATATTAGTTATTAAATCTAATTGAAGATCACCAATTTTATGATCATAATATGATATAATTTATAAGCAATGACTTTCAATAATGTTTGGTGTCGATTTCTTTCCTATATCAAAATTTAACACATATAACTACTCTTAGTTGTATCATATTCGCATATGTCGATGACTCGATGTTTTACGGCTAACTAAATGTCAATAATTAAAAATATTGATACAATGGTAAAAGGGGGCGGGGCTAGGGCACTCACCGACACAAAAAATATTTTTGAATTGTTTATTACACTGAATTTGTCATAAAAATATTAGACTTTTTTAAAATTTGGGGTGAGTCGGGGTGGGTCGGAACCTGAACAAAATTTGAGGGGGGCTAAAAAAATCAAACCACCAGGTTGGAAAGACTATGGTCTTTACCGCCTTTTGGGTATATTTTCAGTAATTTGATCTAAATCTAATGGAGAAGAATTATTTCAATTTTCATGAAGTGACACTTATTTTGACCTATATACAATTGACACACAATAGCTCACATACATACACATACATATAAGCATCAACTTAATTGTAGTCATTTATTCATTTTTATACCTCTTTTGTTAATACATATGAACGATAGTATATAATAAATTTGATATTTTGGGAAAAGAGCCAAAAGAGCGTATAATGAAAACAACGATGGAGTTACTTACTTCCGAGACGCTGGATGAAAGGATGAATCTTCTATCAAGGGAGACGACACCCTTCACTGTCGATGAACTCTCTCGAATCACTCTTCTTGAACCCTAGGTCTCAACACGAATATGCGGAATATTTGGATTATTATGTTCCGCATGCACTTATTCTCTTTTATTGGAAGCTAGCTTTCTCTACATGGACCCGGGCCTGATAATGCAGCCCATTTTTACCCCTTTATAATTTTCCATTTTATGGTTTCACATGGAAACACATTTAGATTCCCTTACACACAATTTTGGTTCTGAACATTCTGTAATTTTCATCCATTTTAATAAAAAAAAATTGGTAAATGTTACCCGACATTTATCACACCCAACTATGGGTGGTTCTTGGGCGGTTTTTTTTTTTTTTGATATTTTGGGAAAAGAATCTAAAACATAAATTTGTCGAGAATAACAGAGAAACCAAATTATTTTAATACAAAGTTGTAAACTCATAGTGAGGTAGCATCATCTATCAACTCATGTGGATCATGTAGGCAAATCAATATTTGGAGATAAAGAAGGATAAGACATACATAATTTGAGATTGCAATGAAGTGTGAGATGGTGAGATACTATGAATGTGAGTTAAAGCGCGGCACAGTGAAACGAAGAAAGTAGAAAAGAGAGTATAACAAAGTCTTACATAGGGTTGAGGTATTATAAGGTTTAAACCAAAATTATTATATTGGGACAACATTGATGTAGTAAGTGTGATTTTTATGTAAATGCCTTATTTGCGGGCGTGTTGATGTATTCCACCCATATGTTCCCCTTGTTTGCTTTTTCAAATCATATGATATTATTTGTGTGATTAGGTATTAGTTATTAATTCTAATTGTAGATAATCCATTTTTGATCATAATATGAACCATTTCATAAGCAATGACTTTAAATAAAGTTTGGTGTCAATTTCTTTCCTATTATCAAACTTCAACACATAAAAACTTCTCTTAGTTATATCATATACTCATATGTCGATGACTCGATGTTTTACAGGTAACTAAATTTCAATGATTAAAAACATCGATACAATGGCAACAGGGGTGGAGTTAGGGCACTCAACCGGTACAGAAAATTGAAATTTTTTTACATTGAATTTTATATTAAAAATTAGACATTTTTAGAATTTGGGGTGGATCAGGGTGGGTCATAATCAGAACAAAAAATGAGGAGGGCTAAAAAAAATTCAAACCCCCGGGTGGGAAGACTATAATCTCTAGAGAGAATTATCTAAATAGGAGTAAAAAAGGTTTTCACCTATATATAATTGAGTGAAAATTATATAGACAAGAGCACACGTACATATACATATAAACATAAATATAGACATTTATTTATTTTTATACATGTTTTGTTTGTGCCTAAACAAAATAATAGACTTTGTTTACCAAGTGAGTTTATTTCAATTTAGTATGCATGTCCTTTTATTTTAAAAAATCAAAGGTTTAAATTGGAATACTGCTAAACAAGTAGAGGAAGATAAATTAATAACTTGTATATACTAGTACAAGTTACCAACTTATCAAGAAAATAATAATATTATTTTTCTCTTTTCAAATAAACCTAGTAAGTTATTTAGTTTTTAAAAGGATATTCTTTTTATTTCTGCAAATTTAGTACATAAATCTAATTATACTTATTCAAAAAAGAAAATCTAATTATACTCATATAAAGTCAGATATTTCAAAATTTAACAAGAAATTTTGGCATATTTTTACTAAATTAATAAATAGTTATGTTAATATTCAATTGCTTTAAAAAATTATTTTATAAACGGCTTATAAAATCATACAGGTCAATGTTTGAAGAGGGAATAAATGGTCAAAAGTCACTTTTTAATTGTATTACACAAAAAGTGTGAATATCATATCAATATTCGAAAAAGTAAAAGTAAAAAAGATAAATATGTTAAATTGGAAAAATAAAATATAAAATAACGCTAAAAGATATGGAGTAAAATATTAAAACTAATAAGGCTCCAAAGAGTTATAAGAGTCAAATAGAGGAAATTTAAACCATCACTATTACTCCAACTATTAGTCTAGCTTTCGGGCTTTTAATATTTATTACGTCTCTTGAGACGGGGCTGAACGTATATATACATATATATATATACAATATGACATCCAGTGAATGGGGGGGGCATCAGCTCGCCCCTAGTTATACTCTTAATTGGTTGGGGCCATGAGTGCCCCCTAGCTACGCCCCTAAATGGTATTGACACATCACACATGAGATGATTCATAAAAAAATTGTGTATCTAGAATCTACATGCACTTCATTTTTTTATCATCAAATCCAACGCTTATATATATTAAAATCATTAGGATCGGATTGTTACAACAAACTCAAAATGATCAATTATGACAAAAACTATCCCTAATCAACTATCACAATTAACCCTATGACTAGGCTCTAAGACGATCACCCTTGAAAGAGCAATACGAATCGCTGACCACCAAACGGGTGTGACACAACAATCACTGGCCATATAGATTCTTGTAATAACATACGAGTAATATATATCAAGCAGAATTGACAATCATTATTGTTGACCTAAAACTAAAATCCTCAACAAAAAATGAAGCACCGCAAACAAACATAACACGAAAATAAGCCCATAAAATATAAAATAACTGACAAATACTCCAAACTCCTTCCAGACTGTTTTCTAGAAATATCATCTTCCAAACCCTGACATCTCAATCAATCCAGGCGGCGATACAGGAGGGGTACAGACCGCCGATCTGTATTCTCCCTTGCTCAGCCCTTCATCGCTCCCCATTTGTTCATCACCCGTGTCGAGGGCCAGGACCAAATCTTTCAAACCCTGAGCCATGGCTAGATTGCCAATACCCCTGCAATTCCGATTCAACTCATTCATGTTGTTGCGAGAAGAAACAAAATGCACTTCCGCCAGATCAATTCAAACCAAAAGTTGGTATAAAACCTCTGCCGAACTAATCGAAAAATAGCCACCGGAACAAACCCTAGGATATGCCTAGACAACGACAGCCAAATATTTCAAAAACACATGCACTTCCTTTTGAAGTGCAAATTTTTATTTTATATTTTTATTTGATATAACTACACACATGTGCACACATGTGTTTGTCTATATGTTTATATATGTATGTGTGTGGATATTATTTTGAGGAAGTGATCCAGCTCACTTAGTCACCGATTCACTCTCTCGTACAAGAGGTCTCAAGTTCGAAACACTATGAAGTAAAATTTGGCCCTGTTTACCCCTTGCTCTCCCAGCCACCCCCTCTTAATTCCTCTGGAGTAAAAACAAGTATATTATTTTTAAATATGATCTACGATTTTAGAAATTGTAATGATATTATGTGTTTTACTTCCCCTTTTAAGTTGTCCCAATATTGAGAACATTTGGTCTGAGGTAGAATAATTACTTCGAATGTGAAGTGTAGGGATGTAAATAATGGTTTTACATTGTTTGGCAAGACTTTTTAAATGTAAACTGTAATACACTTTTAAAAACAATTTGCATTATACCATGTAAAATATTTTAGGTTGGGAGATAGTGGTAAAATACTTTGCATGTTTTTTATAAAACACTGCAACAATGCCTTTGTGTGCAAATTAAAAATAAATTATACATCTAGGCAAACAATGTAATCTATTTTACATGCAAAATGATTTTTCCCCTAAACGTTGTATGCACTCATTTTGCGTGCAAGGATTTAACATGTAAGCTACGAAGCGAACCCTAAAAAGTCACATAAAACTTGCTGCATTCTATTCAAATCTCAAGAGTTTTCACTTTTGAACCACTTTATTAGTTATTGTGGCATATGATAAGTCCGCATTCAGACACGCATTTGATGTGTGTTGGAATTGGATTTTGATGGTTTTCCTAGCTTTAAGGTGTTGCAAGTCTCAATTTTAGCTCAAGTCATGTTTACGAGACGTTGGTTCGAGTTTTGTGTCATTTGGAGTCAAAATCAGGAATTTGGAGTTCGGCACCGGCGCTTTAGGAGAAATCGGGATGATTCTAGAAGCATTCGAGATTGATTTAAGAGATTTGGAGGTCAACAGGAGGTTTACGATGAAGATTTGATGACAAAAGAGCTTTAGGATTGGCTACGGGATCAAAAGAAGACGAAAAGAGCTTGAAAACGACGATCAGGATGACCTTCTGTCAATCGTTGAAGCATATCTCCTTGTAGAAAAATCCAAAGAACACGATTCAAAGACCATATGAAAGCTAACTTCAAGGGATACAAATCATATGTTAGGCACTCTCTCTAAGCTCCCCCTAAAAAACGGGGCTTTACAGGCTGTTTAAATAGAAAAATCGGGTGAAATTTGAGTTGAATTGGGATTTCCGAAGGCAGGCACGGTGCCACGCACGATCGTGCCTCCGGATAAAAAACGCGCATTTTGGGCAAGCACGATCGTGCCTCCCTCCAGGCACGATCTTGCTCGCCTGACAGTAGCTCCGCGATGCTTTCTCTTCACGCACGATCGTGCCTACGTAGTTTCCGAATTTTAGGGAAAGAAGGTGAAAAGAGACGATGAAGTCAAACGATCTCTGCTGCGATTTCAGAATGATACCTTCCACCATTTTGATCATATCTCTTGATTGGATGATTCAAATCACATTCGGCAAATTGGGGTAAATAGAGGACTTCATTATCTACAACTTTCATCAAGGAAGCATTGCCAAATTCGGAAACTACGTAGGCATGATCGTGCGTGAAGAGAAAGCATCGCGGAGCTACTGTCAGGCGAGCAAGATCGTGCCTGGAGGGAGGCACGATCGTGCTTTCCCAAAATGCGCGTTTTTTATCCGGAGGCACGATCGTGCGTGGCACCGTGCCTGCCTCCGGAAATCCCAATTCAGCTCAAATTTCACCTGATTTTTCTATTTAAACAGCCTGTAAACCCCCATTTTTGAGGGGGAGCTTAGAGAGAGTGCCTAGCACGAATTTTAGAGGGTTTTTCAGCCTTGTTCATCAATCTTTTGGGATTCTTTGTAAGTTCCACCTTTTTAATTAATGACAATTAATTCTTTTTATTCCAATTCTATTGTTTCTTCAATTATGAATTGTGAGTAGTTGATCATGATGTATGGCTAGATTCTTGATGGGTTAATTGCATGAATGTCGTTTAATTTGTATTTGAATAATTTAACTGATATCTCTTGTAACTTGGAACGGCCGCTAGAATTACAATTGCTTGTATAATAAATTAAGAGAGATCTAGTTAATTCTAGACACATTCACACACACTTAATCGTTCACTAAGAGATTAGTAGCGATTAAGGGGCCGTAAGCTCGCTCGTCTTGGCAATAATTTAGGATCATGTCGCATGAGAGATCAGCCTGGTCCCATAAATTATTGTACTCTACGCCGCGAGAGCGGTAAGAACTTAGTAGTGATTAACTAGGCTCAATTAAATTAATTTCATGTAATTAGGCCTGATCAGTCAGAAATCTGGTTACCCCGGAATCAATCCATGTTCGCTTCGTCATTAATTAGAAAGAACCCCATAGTTTAATCGTTTTATTCGCATTTTTATTTTCCAGCAACCAATTCCGCACGTCGCATTTTTATTTATTTCTTTTTAATCGCTGAATTTAGTTAATCTTTGATTCCCTTTTGTCCGTCCCTGTGGAGACGATACTCGTACTTACACCACTATATTACAATCTATTTTAAGTGCGAGAAAACTCACATCAGCATATCATAACAAGACACATAAAATGACGACACGAGTAATAATAATTTAGGTATTTTCCATTTCATGTGTGATGTATCAATTCTAGTGTTAGACTTAAAATTTTATCTCTAAGCATATTAGAATGCTTATAATTTTTAAATGATTTCAACACGGTATGATATTGTATAGTATTGTCCCGTTTCAAAACGGAAATGTAACAAACTTTGGGTGCATCTCATACCATCTCAAATTACACAATTTGCAATAGGTTACAATAGTATTACATATCGTCGCAAATAGTGATATTTATAGATGTCAACGGGTCTCATAATACCTTTTATTTTGAAACTACATAATATTTCAAAAAAATTACCTCCAACCCGGCTCAAATTCCTCATAAAAATTAACATCAATCTTTAGACAATAATTACATAGAGCTATTCTAGTATATTTTGAGAAGTAGTTTAGATTAGCATATGATATATTGAGGGTCTAATTAAGAACAAGAAAGAAACTTATTAAGTATGTGTTTATGTTGTGCTAAACATGTAAGAGCCTTCAAAATTAAATTTATTCCTCAAAAGGTTGAATCTCAAAACCCTAAGGCCGCCCATGCCCCGATCCGACAGGACATCTGAGACGTTGTAAATTACGGTGATTCAGTCATCTCAATAGTGATGGTCTGATAGATCTTATATTCTTGCGCACTAATAGTCCAGCCTAGCACACATGAATTGGAACCTCCATATGATCGCTGAGGGTTTTGGTATTTGATAATTCCTTCAACTTTCCCACCACTCGACCAATTGATCTACATGTGCGGGTTTCAAAATTGGATTTGTTGAGTGTATTAAATCTAACAATCGAGGAAATCCCTCAAAAATAGATTGAGTAAATTTTATCCTTAAGTAATTTTATCAGGTTAAATATACATTTTTAGTGTACATTCTAATATGTGTTATTAATTTATTAAATATAAAAAATGATATTTTATTCGATATGTACTTACCTAAAAATAATATGGAGTTTATTTAAAAATAATATTGGGAAAACATTTTTTAACCTTGATTTAGAGCTCGTTTAGTAATACTGGAATTGGTTAAATCTGTTGTAATTGATGAAGTACCAACTAAAACGGTTGAATGAGTTGAATATGCTGGATCATGGGAAAATTATAACAAACACATATTTACATATTTTACACAATTCAATTTTACATATTTTACATATGCGAAATTAAAAAAATACATACGGAGTATTTAATTAATGAATTTTTATCAACTCAGAACTTGAAAGATAGATGAATTATTAATCTGAGACGTAAAAGATAAAATGTGGAGGTATAGATAGAGCTTGGATAATTGAAAACTATCGATGTAGAACCTGAAATTCCATAGGTTTTGATTTAATTAATTTTTATTAACTCCATTGCTAATTGCTAATGGATGTTTCTTCACAAAAGTTTATTAGTTATAAAAAATGAAATAACATTTTTTTAATATTCATGAGAAATCAAGTTTTAGATGAATAGTTTTTACTATTTAATCACTCGAGCCCAATACAGATACATTTCGTCTTTTAAGTTCATGATGGGTAGTTATCTATCTTTGAAGTTCTAGTGTGACGAAATTCCTTTATTAATTGATAAAACTATGAGTTTAAACTTTAAAGCACGGTCAAACGGACTCTTAGAAAATAAGAAAGTCGCAAAGTTTAGAACTAAGTCAAAATAAAAATAGATTTGCTGCCTTTTTAAAATGGTACTTCTATAGTTCAACGCTTTAGGGCTAGTTTGCAACCAATTAAAAAAAGTGATTTTGGCTTTTTTTTAAGAAAAAAGCACTTATTTTTCCAAACACTACCAACTTTTACTTCCTTGATTTTTGTGTAGAATCTACTTTTTACTTTTTCTATTACACAAAAAGCACTTATTTTACCAAACACTATCAACTTTTACTACTAATCACTTTTTCCCCAAAAGTGCTTTTATTTAAGCATAAGTGGTCGCAAACAGAGCCTTAACTGGTGCGGGTCTATTTGACTTTCTTTTAAATGAAAACTCCGTAATAATTACTCTTTGTGCTGATCCAATAAGCATCAGAGCTGAAAAAGAAACAGGGGAAAAAGCACTGGGAAAATCCGCAAACCGATTTTATTTTTATTTTTTTCGCAAAGACCACCAATAATCAGTGTCCTCGTATACACGCAAAAATCTAGTCAGATAGAGAGGTCTGTCTTTTCTTTATCTTAAAAAAAGTATATTCACCATAATAAATCCCCAAAATATAATAATCCCAAGACTTCTTGATTTTTTCTGTAAAAAAAAAAGACTTCTTGAATTTATCAAGGAGACAAGATTCTCTGTGAGTCATCCATTAATGGCGTCCTCGACCTCATCAGGAACTGAAGCAAGAGAGCCTCCAAAGCCGAAGCCGAAGTGGGTCCTACCCCACCGGACCGAACCTCTGCAGAAACTGTACACCATAGGGAAGAAGCTGGGTCAGGGGCAGTTCGGTACAACTCACCTCTGCACGGAGAAGACAACCGGCACGGCCTACGCCTGTAAGTCCATTCCCAAGAAGAAGCTTTTCTGCAAGGAGGACTATGAGGATGTTTGGAGGGAGATTCAGATAATGCACCACTTATCCGAGCACCCTAATGTTGTGAGGATAAAAGGTACCATGATCCCATTATTAATTCATTGATGAAAATTTATTTTGTAGTTATTTAACTTATCATGTGATCTTGTTTGTATATTAGGCTTATATTTGGATCCTGTGAAATGCTTAGGAATGAAGAAAAAATGATGAGCAAAGTTGTTCCTTTAATGTTTTGCTTTACTTGAAAATTGCGATATAAATGAAATATGACCTTGTTTTTTATTTTTTTAACATATACCCAGATTTCTTCATCTTTATATAGTTCAGTACATAAGAAAAGATTATTAATAAATATCCATAATCTTTTTATTTTTTAAATCTTTCCCTCTATTTTCTACTTAGCTATCTCACAACTTTGAAGTGTTAAATAATAAGTCAGATAACACATTGGTCTGTTCCTGGCGGTTGGCTTTAGGATGGAAATTTCTTCAAATATTTTTCGTAGTACTTTTTCCTCAAGTATCTTATGGGGTCTAAATGGACCCTAGACGAAGTTATTGATTTTGGTAGTTTGGCATGGATTACTAGTCTTACTCTTTTGTATAGGAATCTTGCCGTATGTAAGTACTTTTGGTGTACTTTTGGTTGAATCTCCCAAATTTTATTAATTTTCTAACCCTTGTTCTTGAATTCTATAAATACAAGCAGCAGCACAATCAAGGATCCTTGAACCATTTACAAATCTCATTCTTCATGTTTAATAGGTACTTATGAAGATGCTCTATATGTGCACATTGTGATGGAACTGTGCAGTGGAGGGGAGCTATTTGACAGGATAGTGGAGAAGGGGCATTACAGTGAGAAGGAGGCTGCTAAGCTGCTCAGAACCATTGTTGGTGTTGTGGAGGCTTGTCATTCTTTGGGGGTTATGCATAGAGATCTCAAGCCTGAGAACTTTCTATGCCTCAGTACAGATGAGGATTCCATTCTCAAGGCCATTGATTTTGGCCTTTCTGTTTTCTACAGACCAGGTAAATCTTTCGATTAAAACTTGAATAACCCAATGCCTTATATGTGAATTTGTGTTGGTCAGTTTTAGTTTCATGATCCTCCTGGTTTTGTACTTAAGGACCTGGATTTGGATAGTTTGGATGAATGGTAGTTATGTTCTTCTAAAAAATATGTGAATTTGTGTTTTTTAATTGCTCAGTGTGTATAGCTTGCTTAACACTTCCATCTTTTGTTCATCTCTCTTTTCTTTGTTTAGAACAGAATCTTCTTATTTTGGGGGATACCATTTATATTTGGATTCATGATTGAATTGGTTCGAATAGTAAATAAAAAATTGAATTCCACATGTCTATTGTCTATTGACTGAAATGTCGAAACCATTTCAGCTAACATGGTTAAGGTCATAGCCATTTGCTTAGTAGTGACGCCTTTTTAAGGTCTCGTAACCTCAAAACCCGAAAAGTTCCCAATAACTAGTAATGACGTCTTTTTCAACGTCTATTACTTGTTATGTCTTGGATAATTACTTGCCGCCTTTTTTCATTTGTCCTGTTATTATTAACTAGGTGAAATATTCTCGGATGTGGTCGGAAGTCCTTACTATGTAGCACCGGAGGTTTTGCGCAAGTATTATGGACCCGAAGCAGATGTATGGAGTGCCGGGATTATGTTGTACATTCTCCTTAGCGGTGTTCCACCTTTTTGGGCAGGTAATTGAATGTGAAATCGAATCCGACAATTCTATCTTGGTGAGATTGTCTGCATGACATTTGTTTGAATTAATACCCAATTTATTCCTTGTCTATATACTACTACTCAATCTGGACTCAGCATTTTTTATTTGGACACAATTTAGTCTTCGACTATGCAATTTGGACTCAATTTAGTCTAACATATTTTTCTCTAATTATGAAGAGCATTCTATCCGCTGAGGACTAAATTGGGTCCAATTTACATGGTTGAGAACAAGCTTGAGTCGTAAATAGATCTAGGTTTACTGAATCCATGAAATTGTCCTTCCCATTTAGAATTAAACATCTATTAGAATAAAATTGTGTCCAAATTGCATAGTTGACGAGTGATTCGAGCAACAATGTATAGTTAAGGACTAAACTAGGGATTAACCATTAACATTCTTTGGGGGTGACGGTGACTAGCAGTGCCTATTGATTGTTTCTTCTGTTATTTCAGAAACTGACGCGGGGATATTCCGCCAAATATTGCAAGAGAAACTTGATTTAGAATCAGATCCATGGCCAGTTGTTTCAGATAGTGCCAAAGATTTGATACGTAAAATGCTTGATAGGAATCCCAACACCAGATTGACAGCACATGAAGTTTTGTGTAAGCCCCTTTTTGCTATTAACTCATAATAGTATGTTCAGAATATCATGCTGACGAAGACAGAGTTCTAACAATAAGAGCACTTCCTTGATTTTGCAGGCCATCCTTGGATTGTAGATGACAATGTGGCACCTGATAAGCCTCTTGGCTCTGCAGTTCTTTCACGTCTTAAACAATTCTCTGCAATGAATAAACTTAAGAAAATGGCTTTGCGAGTAAGAATTTCATATGCATCTAAGATTAATATGGCAGTATTCAGAATTTCTGAGTTATATTTTGCCGCCCCAGCTCAATATTGAAACCCATTAACTGTTTCATCATTTTACAATTTGTATAGAGAGCCTAGTTTTCTTCAATTCTTGCATTGGTTAAGACTGAGGTTCTTCTGGTCGAGTGTAAAATGACTGAACTTAAGAAAATGGCTTTCGAGTAAGATTTTCTTATGCACCTAAGATTAATATACATTTCAAAATTTCTGAATTATATTCTGCCCCACAGCTCAATAATGATAACTGTTTTATTAACTGTTTCATCGTTCTACAATTTGTATAGAGAGCCTAGTTTTCTTGTATAGGTTTAACTGAAGTTCTTCTAGTTGAGTGTAAAAACTAAAAATAGAAGATCTTTGTATTAACTATTAAGTATAGGAATAAGGTTAGAGACCTCAACTTTGGAAGAGTTTTTAAAAGGGGAGAACTATCCAACCCTTATTAAGGATTCATTCTTTCCTATTTAACTGAGGTAGGACATTCTTCAACCCCTTCACCCCTCATGGGCAAGCACATCTGTCTAGATTGTGATATACCATAGTAATATTAAGTTTAGATCAAAAACACCTTTAACTGATTGCTTGGTTGGGGGATTCAGAGGGTGATATTTTTTTTAAAAAACAAATCACATCTAGCTGGTTAAAAATTTAATGTGAAGATAAAAAACAATACACATACAACAACATTACCCAGTGCCGCAAAGGCTCCCACCTATGGTGGGGTAAAGGGGGTCAAATGCATGCAGCCTTACCCTTGTACTAAAAGCACAAGAAGTTGGTTTCCGGATGACCCATGATGAAAATCACGTCGAAAATTGTAAGAACTAAATAATCATATAGTGACTAAATAATCATATTTTGCAACCAACATTTTGACACAAATTAAGAAAATATAAATAAATCCTCCCCTCCCATTCCCTCTGAAATCTTTGACCAAAAAAGCCCTAAAAAGATTTAGTCTCTCATATTTAGCCGGTTTGAAACTCTTTGACATTAAGTAATTCATCACATACATTGTTTTCCACTAGTGTATCTTAAGATTATGGTATTTTATTTTAATTTGACTTAGGTAATTGCTGAGAGGCTATCAGAAGAAGAAATCGGCGGTCTCAAGGAGCTCTTCAAAATGATAGATACAGACAACAGTGGAAATATAACCTTTGAAGAGCTCAAAGAAGGTTTGAGACGAGTTGGATCAGAACTTGTAGAGTCTGAGATCAAGGACCTAATGGATGCAGTATGTATCATTCTTTCTGCAATTCCGTAATTTCTTGCTCACAACTCTTTTGTGTTTATGCCAATGAAACAAGGTCTATCTGGATTTTAATTGACAGGCAGACATTGACAACAGTGGGGCGATAGACTATGGCGAGTTCCTTGCTGCTACTGTGCACTTGAACAAGTTGGAAAGGGAGGAAAACCTCGTATCTGCCTTTTCTTTCTTTGACAAAGATGGAAGTGGGTACATAACCATTGATGAGCTTCAAGTAGCCTGTAGAGAATTTGGTCTAAGTGAGCTTAATCTTGATGATATGATCAAAGAAATTGATCAAGATAATGTAAGTTTTCTTCTCTTATGTTTCTACTTTACTTGTAAGGCTATGGCAGGGTTTAAATGTGTTTAATCGTCCTTGCCATTTGCCAATAGAGCTTTTTAGACCGTTTTTTTTTTTGTTATTCACCCTTTCAATATATGCAGTTACCTTTCTAGCCCCTCCCCATCAACCTTTGTGTACAAAAACTGATGTGTCACAAGACTCTAGTCTCTGGCTTCTATTTGTTTTTATATATTAAAAGTCTGATAGGAATATAGATATAAATACTAATAATAGTACTAGAATAATAGATAAAGAGTGTAATAGGTACAAATAAGGATGCTGGGCCATGTCATATAATGTGGGCTGGCCCATTAGGATATAATTACTATAAAAAGGGAAAGGGGAGAATATGGAGAGGAGGCTGATTTTAGAATCGGGACTTGGGTTTTGGAGAGTGAGTGCCTCTCGAAGTGCCTCAATTGTATCATCTTCTTCGTTTCTCAGTTTTACATCAATAATACTCCTCAATTTACTGTTACAATACTGGAATCTCTATCAATGGTATCAGAGCATCCTTTCTGGTGACCTGATTCTTCGTTGAATTACCAGATTTTTTTCCCGTTCTTGTTGTGAATGGTTCGTATAAGAGAAAAAATGGAACAACGGATGGAGCGGATTCATGTTACTATGGAGCGTAATCATGATATGATGGTAGCGATGACCAGAAAACTAGTGGGGATGATAGGAAAGATGGATGCGATGATCGAGGAAAACCGTGAGGGTAGGAGATCGCGATCTCATCATCGTCACCAATCCCGAGCTGTTTCTTCTGGTTCGCAGGAATCGCGAACTGTTTCGCACTCCGGAAAGGATTCGCGCGATTCCAGACGAGCGAAGGTCTCCTCGCACTCGCGGAAGGATTCAGTGACAAGTCGAGCGCGACATGAAGGGTCCCAGTCAACTGCGCAGGTGTATGCTCAATCGCGAGAAACTTTTTCCCGTTCTAATACGCCGTCGCAGTCGCAATCGCATACAGGAACTACAAGTTCATATCACAGTTCGCAGTCGCGAACCCCATCTTTCAGTTCGCTATCGCGAACTCATTCTCTCGTTTCTCCAAGATCACAGACTTCCTCACTGGCGGACTCGCACAACTTGTATTCGCTAGACTTCACGCACCAGATGCAATTTTCATTGTTTGGAACTCCACCACCTACACGGAACACTGAGTTGAAGCAAACGTTGTCTAAATCTTCAGTTCAAGAATTGAAGAAGAAGGATGATATTCAGGAAGGGGCAGAAAGCATTGAACCATCAGATAATTGGGAAGAGTCCGAAAAGCACAAACCAGATACCCATGAAGTCCGAAGGTATACTAGTGCCTTAAACAGGAAACCAGAAGATGTTAAATCTTGGATTGGTAGAGTTCTTGAACTGGAATTGGGTGTCCCAATAGATATGGTGCATCAACCTTCATCAAAGGGAATGTTGGAAGGGCAGAAGCAGATTGAGGATTTTAAAAGTAATGACTGGAATTCTTGGAATCATATAAAAAAGGGATTGGGAGTAGGATTGGCTGGGAATGATAAGGAAAATGGAATGAAGGTTACAGATAACCAGAAATACGATACATCGGGTGTGTTAGTCGTTGATCTGCTAACTACAGTTCATGAAGCTTCAGCAAGAACTGCTATTCCTTGGCAGTCCAATTTAATAGCTACTGCTCCATTTAGGAAGCCATGGAAGGATTGGATGTATGTGAACAAGGAGGATGTACAAGCGGGATCAGTTCAGAGGGATGCTAGTGGAAGACTATGGTGGAAGAGGGAATTTGATTGGACCACTAAGTGCTGGACTTCAGGGATGACCGGCTGCAAGTGGCTTGCAGATACACCACCTCAGTTTGCAGCAGGTTCTGCACCCAGAAACCCAGAAGATTTTAAAGCTGGGATTGGCAGCATTCCAGAACTTGGATTGGGTGGTCTTAAGGAAATTATGCAACCTTGTTTACTAAACAATAGTTTGGAAGAGCTGAATATGACTGATGGTTTCAGATTTGATAGTGATACTTGTATGAAGTATATTCAAAATAGAATGAGGTTTATACTTGCTGGGAATTATACGAAATATGGTATTATAAATGCCTTGAATAAAGGATTTCTTGACAGCAACAAATGCGCAACAATAATTGTGCATAACCGAGATGAGTTGGCAAACTGTGTCATTACTCTTCTGCAGTTAAAAGAACAGCAGGTCCACACAGGGTTGAAGAATACCAAAGCTGCGAGTTTTCAGAATCACAAGTTCCTTCAATTCAGTAAAGACATGGATACATTCAGTGCTGGAAATGATGAATTGTTTCTAGAAAGTCTGGAAGCAACAATATCAAAGCAGTTAACAGTTAAAGACAGAAAAGAACAGCAAAAGGAGCTATTTGTTCCTATTGAAAGCTCAAAGGCGACTGAAGAAAATAAAACTTCTCCCGATATAACTTCTGCAACAGAAACATCCTTCATTTTAAAGTTTCAAGCATTGAAGCACATGGTCCAATCAATAGGGAGATACTGGGAAGGAAGAGGTGCGAGAAAGAAGTTGAATGGCATGGCTGGTTCTTACTCCCCACCTTGAGGACAAGGTGGTTGTTCAGGGGGGGAGTATTGATAGGAATATAGATATAAATACTAATAATAGTACTAGAATAATAGATAAAGAGTGTAATAGGTACAAATAAGGATGCTGGGCCATGTCATATAATGTGGGCTGGCCCATTAGGATATAATTACTATAAAAAGGGAAAGGGGAGAATATGGAGAGGAGGCTGATTTTAGAATCGGGACTTGGGTTTTGGAGAGTGAGTGCCTCTCGAAGTGCCTCAATTGTATCATCTTCTTCGTTTCTCAGTTTTACATCAATAATACTCCTCAATTTACTGTTACAATACTGGAATCTCTATCAAAGTCTCAACATTTTATTTTCAAATAACATAGGCGTGATTTGAAATTTCAATGGTGATGTTTCGTTTAACCCTAAATCCCTTAGAGAAAGTTGATGTAGAAGGGCCAGATTGGAGTTTTGTGAGCCATGTCATTTTTTAACAGAGGATGGTGGATAAGTAGAGGAAAATTTGTGAGCCATGTCAGTTTTTCGGACAAAGGTCAGTGGATAGGGAGTAAAAGGAAAATTTGTAAATTAAGGATTAATGAGCAAATATTTACTTTCGCAAGAACCTAAAACAAAACACTACATTTGCATGCAGAAGCCATATATTCTTAACAAAATAACTGGCAAACATAGATAATGATCCAAAATGGCTTGAATTTGATATTCAAAACTTTTCATTCTATTGAGTATTGCCCATCTGGTTAAGAAATAAATGTTTAATAAGGAGTAACCTTAAGCTCTCCAATTGCAGGATGGACAAATCGACTATGGAGAATTTGCAGCAATGATGAAGAAAGGCAATGGAGGCCATGGAGGCTTTGGAAGGAAAACTATGAAAAATACTTTAAATTTGGGAGACGCTCTAGGATTTGTAGACTGTAAGGAAAACCCTTGAAAGTTGAAACCTTAATACTAATTAAAACCCTTAATCCTTTTTCTTTCCTGCCTAAACCTTTGAATGCAATATCTTTTTAGCAGAAATACAATTTAGTCCTTACCTCACTGTAGGTGGGGAGCCTTTGCGGCACCGGAATATCGGATAAATGAAAATGATGATGATGATGAGAAATACTTCGTACAATTTAGGTTTTTTAACTTTCTAAGAATGTATTTTCATTCAATCATCATCATCATTACGCCAGTGCCGAAAAGGCTCCCACCTAAGATGGCGTAAGGGGATGTCAGATGTATGTAGTCTTCTGTACTAAAACAAAGACTGTTTTCGGATGACTTATAGCGAAAAATATTTCATGGATTCTCTAATGTCAAGTCAGTGGAACCATTTTTTCCGGAAATAAATTAGTTTTCGAGGTTGTTTGAATCTTTGTGGAAAATTACTTCCTCTTTTGAAACTGTTCTTCTATTTCGTGCGCCGAACACTATGTTCCTGGCGTCCCACTGTCCCACAAGAAATCCAGTCTAAAAAAAACTTGTTTAAAAAAACGTCTAGTAAATTAAACAAAGGTAATAAGTTTATACGGAGTATAATTTATCAAAAAAGAATCCACCATACAAACACGATATGAAAAGTGCCGCTGAACCAACAAAAAATCAAAATGTTCTTGTAGATTTATGTAGATATAATGCTTTTTGTTTCTTGTCCTATAATCAATTAATCAAATCCTTCTTACTTCTTTGAACTGACGCAATTTTATTTGTACACATCATTTTGTTTTTTGTTTTTTAAAAACTTTAATATTATACTCCGTATTTTTAGGGGTGGATTCGGGCTGGGCCGGGTCCCGGTCGGGACGGCGGTTCAGAATTGGTGGACCCGGGTAGCCACTGGGTCCGGGCCGGGCCTCCGTTTTTTTGGCTTTCCTAACCCCCTCACCACCACCCCCAAACCCCTCCTAACCATCAAGCCCAACCCGGGTGGAACCCCCAAAAATGAAAAAAATCAATTTGGCTCGGACCCGGGTCCAACTCGGCCGGGCCGGTTCGCCAAATGTAAGACCCGAGCCTAGATCCCCCCGGGTTTAGGCCCGACCCGGACCCGAGATCCGGGCCGGTCCCGAGATCCGGGCCGGTCCCGCACAGTAGCAGGCCGGGCCGGTCCACGGGCCAGGTGGCCCGACCCGAATCCACCCCTACATATTTTATTTCCAGGGAGTCATAGAGTCGTCAGTCGTATATTTAGGGAGTGTTTGCAACCACTTAAAAAAAGCACTCCTCAACTTTTGACTTAAAAAACACTTATTTACCAAACACTACCAATTTTTACTTTTTCTCGGCTTGCGTGTGAAAAGTGTTTTTCCCTTTGGGATATTATCCGAAATAGGCCTAAAAAGGTTTGAAAATTCCAAAATAGGACTTACATGTTTTTATCCCCAAAATAAGACTAATTACTGTCATGTTTTGGCAGTACCAGACTTCAAACATGACAGTATTTTCCAAACTTGGCAGTAATTACTCCTATTTTGGAAATAAAAAACATGTCAATCCTATTTTGGAATTTTCAAACTGTTTTAGTCCCATTTCGGGAACTTTCCCTTTCCCTTTTCTATTACACAAAAAGCACTTATTTTTCCAAACACTACCAACTTTTACTTTTCAAAATCACTTTTTTCTCAAACACTATCAACTTTTACTATTAATCACTTTTTCCTTACATCTTCAAAAGTGCTTTTTTTAAGCAGAAGCAGTTGCAAACACTCCCTTAGCCTATGAAAGGTTAATTTTAATCACTCCTTAATTAATATCCAAACCATAATAAAAAAGAAATCTTAAAATATGTGATAGAAAGAATGTTGAAAAGTTCATAGATCAATTATCTGAATCACATTAACATTTTCTCAATTCCCGAAACAGGAGTAAAAACATTTTTGAATTCTAAAACAGAGAATTCGAAAACAAATATGTCATATTTTATTCTCTAAATAAAAGTAATTATTTTTAAACTTGAAAAATACTGTCATATTTGAAGGCATTTACTCATAATTTTGAAATGACTAAACATGACGTATTTTGTTGCGAGAATTTCAAATATACATGTATGTCAATTTTCTAGAGAAACGTTTTACATGAAAGCATTCCTTGCTATCAGATAGAACATTTAAACATATACTAACCATATCCATGATAAATAAATTCCCCGAATTACATCTGAGAGAAGAATAATGTCATGAGACTTTGGCATGAGTACTACTTCCTCGGTCACATTGGAAGGTTCCCATAGCAAAACGACACGGTTATTTAGATGATAATTAAATAAAGTACTTCGAGTATATTTTGAGAAATAATTTTAATAGGTATATATTATAATGTAGTTAGTATTGATAACTGTGATGTTTTAAATGTATTATTTTTAATATTTAATGATCAATTCACCACTTAAGATTGTTAATTGTTTCTTAAAATGGAAATGAGAACCTTCTAATGGAACGTCCAAAAAAGGAAAGTGGGAACCATCTAACGGAATGGAGTATATATATTAATTAATGCAAAGGAAAACTGAACACCAAACAAACAAAATAATGTCATGAGACTTTGGCATGAGTACTACTACTAAGTATATATTAATTAATGCAAAGGAAAACTGAACACCAAACAAACAAGTTTCCATTTTGATGACTCCGTAAGGTGTAATTTATCATGATAATTTGTTGTTATTTGGCAAGACAGGGTTTAATGTAAATTTATCTGCTCTAAGTACAAAGTTTTGCCTGTATTACATTATGCGCTGTTATTGTGACCAAACTTAAACCATGGATGATGGTCATGATCAATGATCTCCACAGCCTTCTTCTTCCTTGACTCACGAACGAAGAAAGGGAGTTTCAAAGCTTACTGGGAACAGCCAGGTATTTAGTATGACGTCCCTGAGCAACTATCTTTCCTGTTTTTTTCTTCCTCAACTCTACATTGACAAAAGCTAATGTCTTGCCCACATGAAGTACCTTCGCCTCTATCTCAACCTCCTCCTGATTCAATGGTAGTGCCATCCATCATCTTCTCGGTTATGACTTTTTAGATAATACTCCCTCCATCCCGAAATATATCCGGTTTTACTTTTTGCAAGTTAAAAGTTATGTTTCCTTTTCAGGAATGAAATATGTGGTTTTCATTATTCCACACATTTCTACTCAAATCTCCACCTCTCTTTTTACTTGTCAAATGTCAACTACTTTCTTAGTAAGGACATTTTTGGAATGGAGGGAGTATTAACTACTATGCGAAGGTTGAAAATTCATAATGACGCACATGAATAGCTATAAAATGATTCACACACAGAATTCTGCAATGAGATTAAAAATGCATCTGGCAGTAAATACTAGTACATGTGCCCAGTGGTAACACTGTATGGTTCGGAAAGTCTGAAGGTGTCTTTCCTTCTTCTCATTAGAACAACTAAATCTTTAACAAGTAACCACAAAAACTCCATAAAAGAAAAAGAAGTAATTTGACACACATTCTAAGGCTAGCAACAAAGGAGCTCGTGTCCCTAAAAGCAATACAATACCATTTGAGAGAACTCCTTTTTAGCTTATCAGCCAGGTCAACCAGAATTTGTTTACTAAACGGGAACTTTTTTTTTACAATACGAAACTGGAACTTGTTTAACTGTGTGAACATGAAATGTCAAAACAGTGATATTTTTTAGTAATGCTGAGGTTATTTTTTAAGTTAAAATGACTAGAATTAAGATAGGTGACACCTATATACTTACGTTTATTTTTTTTGAAGTAATTGATTAAACATATAAAAAACTATTTTAGACAATCCAATCTAGTAAACCACTGTCTCAATAAACCAAGGCTGCCCAGCCATAGATTACCCTCACGACCTCACCATAGGGGGGCATATAAACAACAGATGGTAAGGAGTATGTACTTGTGAGTTGTGACTTAATCGGAACAATAAGTTAATTGTTCAGCCATGATGGCAGGATGGAAGAGGTGATTGATGAGCAATGATGATTAGGAGGAATAAATCAAGTTCTCTCCTTCAGTTAACAAAATTGTCACTCCAAAGGTAATTATTCTTCCAACAAAAAGAAAGTTATATGAAAAAAGGCAAACAAGTTATGGTCCTAATACATAATGTTTTTGTTTTAAGTTTTTGAAAACACAAACAATAAAATAAGTTTGGTTGATTTAAGACTTGGAAGTTGTGGGAAACATGGATGTGATGTTTTTAGAGAATTATCTAAATAGGAGTAAAAGATAGCAAAGTTTCTCATATAGGTATAAACTCATTTCCTTCCCAAAATAGGACTCATGAAGTTTTATTCTTTTATTCTTTAAATAGGACCTTTCCATCGTTTCCAATGAAGCCAAAGACTCACAATTTTTTGGCTTGAGAATATGATGAAATAAATCAAAATGACTTACTGAACTGTTTGCGCTTCTTTGTTATGAAACAACAGTTAATCCGTGCAATTTCCGACATGATTTTCATCTCGGGTCATCTGGAAACAGCCTCTCTGTGCTTTAGTACAAGGGTGAGGCCGCGTGCATCCGACCCCCTTACCCTCACCGTAGGTGGGAGTCTTTGCACACTGGGGTAATGTTGTTGTATTTGAATTTGTTTCTCAGCAAAGTACATCATTCCTTATGGGACCTGAAAAGTCATTGACCTAACTGGAGGACAACAGTAGAGACTAGAGAGTGCTACCATTCAGCTTAACAATCAGCATATATTCTCAAGAAAGGTCTATATTTTACAGCACTAACTGCTTGGTGAGTAACAAGTTTACTACTTCGTATAAGTCAGACATGTAGATTTTCTAAAAGAGACTCACGAATTATTATTTAAGTTAACATACCCTAATTACAGTACACATTAAAGCATTGATGGACAAGAGCACTTACATGGAGAAAAGCAGCATCCAAGTAGGAAACACTGATCTCAACTGATACCCCAGTGGACGGCGCACCAACGGTGTGAATAACGGCCGAGCCCACAATGTCTACCAGCTCCGCCGTGGCTCCGCCGTGCAAGAAGTTACCCATATTCTGTTCTCCGCACAAATTCGAACAACTGAATTAACTAACTAAATCCAAAGCGTCATAAATGGGGATAAAATTAAGACAAAACACCATGAAGTTGAGCATAGAAGTGAACCACTAGGCGAGGGGGGACTTTGAGAGTGCAGACAAGGCGGCCTCGCTCGACCAGGTCGATCTTGATGCCATAGGAGATGAAGGGTTCGAAGAATCGTTGGGGCAGGTCATCTACTACGGAGGCATACTCGCCGTCTCCTTTCTCCAAGATTTTTTTGACCGACTCTAGATCCATTTCCTTCCTTCAAAAATACAGAAACCGCAATAGGAGCCTTGACATGATTACATGAATATGACATGGATTAGGGTGCTCTGTTTTAAGTCAATGCATGTGTGAAAAAAAATGGGTGCTCTGTTTTAAGTCAATGCATGTGTGAGAATATGACTCTTCATTGATTCAACTTTAAATTTTATGGGCTAAAGGGTCAAATAGGCACTTTAACTGACTTAAAGTATTCAATTAATCCCTTATATAAAAAGTTCTGCCCGGCCATTGTCAATTGGGGTGATTCCCGGTGGAATTTTTTGATGAAATTTTTTGAACATCTTCTTCATTAAGTCTAGTTTACCCATACCAAATTGCAGCTAAAAATTCAACCGAGAAGGCAGTCAAATGATTTTTTGAAGATGACTACGCAATTAAACAGCGTTGTACATTTCGGAAAATCACTTGACTGCCTTCCCGGTTGAATTTTTAGCTGAAATTTGGTGTGAGTAAACTAGACTTCATGAAGAAGATGCTAAAAAAATTTCATCAAAAAATTCCACCGGGAACCACCCCAATTGGCGATGGTCGGGCAGAATCTCCTATATAAGGGACTAATTGAACACTTTAAGTCAATTTTATGTGATATCTCCCATTCAAATGGTACAAATTTGGAGAATTACCCTAGTAGTGAAGATTTTATACGCTCAAATGTACAGTAGATTTAAGTAAACTTGCGAAGTTAAATAGGTTTTTGTTTACTAAACATTGGGTGAAATAGATAAAATAATATTAGGGTTGAGCATTTCAGTTTTCGTTTTCATTCATTTTTTATTCATTTCGATTCGCTTCGATTTGGAACGAGTTGAAAATGTTATTACCAAACAAAAATCATACTCTCTTGTCCCTTAAAAACTGTGTAATTGAGGTTTGTGCAGGGGAGAATGAATTAATTAGAACCACAAATTCTTTACTAAATAGAGACAGTGACAAAGTTAGTGGGACAACGAAAAATGAAAGTTGGTGAAGTTTTACGGGTGAAGGAAGTACTATTTTTCAGTTTAGTTCGGTTTGGGTTTGTGATTTGTTAATAATACATGATGGTTTTATTTAATATCTTTAGTTCGGTTCGATTTTGTTCGGTTTCGGTTCGATTCAGTTTAATACGATTTGGAAGGAATAAGGTCAAACTCAAACCAAATGACATGTGGTTCGATTTCGGTTTAGTCAATTTGGTACAGTTCGGTTAAACCAAACTCATATGCCCACCCCTATAAAATACTATAATACTATTCCCTCGGTCCCATTTTATGTGTCTTACCTTTCATTTTTTTTGTCTCAAAATAAGTTTATTTGCTTCCATATTTCAAAATAAATACTACCTCTGCCCTCCTAAGTTTGAGACAAGAGAAGGTGACACAGTTATTAATAAAAGTGAGTTTGTGTGATTGATATTGAATTGATAAAGTAAGAATAAAGTAGGAATGATTTAGAACCACACAAACTTTACCAAATAAGGTATGTGACAATCTTAGTGAGACGAACCGAAATGGTAAAATGGGACAATCATAACGGGACGGAGGGAGTATGTGATATACTTCGTATATCCTTCCATTTTATCATACCCAAAACGCAACCACAAGCCGTATAAAATGGAACGAAAAGAGTATATTATTAGATGTTTATCAAGTTAACAAAAGTGAACACCATCCGATGTTTTTTTTTTTTAATTTGATAAGTTACATGAACATATAACAATTACTAATAGAAAAACTATAACAGTCAACCTCCAAAACCTCTTATTTAGAAGTTATATTCAAATTAGGGTAATTGAACAAACAATGAACCTAATGAACTTATTTTTCTTCCAAACAAAACAAAGGAACTAACCATCCTCTTTCAAATTGAGGACACCTTCTAGGTTCTACTAAAAAATTTCAAGCAAGTGCCCATATATCTGGATGGAAACAAGTAGAGGTACTAACATTTTTTTTTGGATAAAGTAGAGGTACTAACATTGTCTCTATGGATGGATGCTAAATTCCAGTCATGGAATATCAAGCAAAATGATCTATCTTATACTCCATCCATTCCAAAATACTTCCCCGCTAAAGGTTTCACATAGTTTAAGAAAGATTGAGTGTGAGTTTCAAAAACTGATTTTTTGGGTATAATATTAATATTGCCTTTATAAAGATGTACTGTATGCCTGTATATGTTTATAGTGTATTTCAAAACCACTTAACCAAGTGAGTATTCCGTAATACTTTTGGGCACATCAAAACCGTTTAAGGAAGACTCTGAATCTCGAAATGCACACCTGAACTGAAATTATGTCATAATATTATGTGATAACTGATAAGAGCCTTTTATATGTGATAAGCGACTTATATTAATATCAAGAAAACATACAAGACAACTTCAATCGTAAGCGCTATGAATAAACATAGAGTTGATTTTATCTGGGCATTTTCAGCTATTTTTGCCAAACAGTTTTGCGTCATTAATAAACAGTTTATATGCAACATTTCGAATCAGGTCCACACAATAGTCTCGAGTTCAATAGTAGACATTAGTCCAGACATTAGCCTCCATCTACTGCTCTAAATACCAAACATAGCCCTAATCTATGAGCCTGTTTGACAACCATTGCTTTCAACTTATCAGGCATTTTTTTTACTAATTGCGTGATTTTGACTTTGATTTCACGCGTTGAATTAAGAAATGGTCAAAATAATTGGGGTTGGAGTAAATTTCTTGTCGAATTGGCTAAAGTTATTATAGACCACCATTTTCACTATTTCAATGTACTTTTTTCTTAAATTAATTAACAAAGTATAAATGAAATACCGATAGTATAATTTTTCAATACTTCAGTCAAATTAGTCACTTCAACTAGAATTTCATAATTTTAACATATTTAACCGATTCAGCCAATTTCAGTGTTATCAAATGAGCCTTATGTATCCAAATAGGAAATTGCTTTATGTGTGCGCCATAGAATCACTAAACCTTATAACCATGTAAGACAAATTCGCTCTTTTTAATTTCTTTTTGCTAAAAGTGCTCCTCATCGCATTCTAGCAACCTCGAACATTTCTTTAATTCTCTAAAGTACGGATGGAATGTTGTACATGTTCTTTAAATTTCAGTCTGTTTAAAAGTTCCTTTTGCACTTTCAAAAAATGTTCTTTTTATCAATTTTTTACTCTTATTAGTATTATATGATGACATTAGAATGTGTAGAATGTTTAGGGAGATACATTCTAATCTAATATGGAGTTCTAAATTTTAGAGAGGACTCCTTTGAAGATGTTTTTTTTAGAGATGTTTTTAACTGAACTGGAATTTTCTAGTTTGGTTTTATTTAATACTCCGTATGATATATGATATGATCTGGTCTAGTATGATAAATGTTTGATATGATCGATAGATATTGAGAAAATTTTACATAAATAATGTATAGAGGGTGATGAATTCTAATCGAATACAACAAAATTTCCATAATTCGTAATTGTATTTGTAGCACCATCCCCAGATGTATTTACTTTTAAGTGAATATTGTATTTTAACCTTATGGGAGAGTTGACGAATTTACGATGTTATGAATTTTTATTAATTATTTTGCGTGAATAGTAAATTCGCACAAGGGGCCCGCACCGGGAGCGGGGGCCGCCCGATATTCCCGAGACCGTATATTTTATTCATCTTGGTCAATATAATATTTACATAGTGGTGGATAATGTATTTGGTACAAAGAAATGGTATAGAGTTGACCGATCGATCAAAAAGGCCAAAATACTTGTACTGGTAATTTAACAGATAAAAGCTCGAAATGAATTTCGGGAATTTATAAATCAAAGTTGGGGGATGTAAATTCATTATAAGGGTCATAATGATTAATAACACATGATATATTTTATTTGACCCGATAAAATAAAATATATTTAAAACAGTCCGAAAAATACAACTTTCGGGACCGATTGTACACTTCGGGACGAATTGGGATGACCTCCCACATGGGTGGGGGCCACCCCACGAAATTATCAACCCAAAGGAGGCTGATTGAGTGCTAGGAGGGATGGAGGACAAGTGAAAGGATGGGAGGAACACCTTTGACACCTAGTGGACCCCATTTCCTTACTCATTTGCAAAGAAAGACAAAAGAAACTATCCTCCCTCCTCTCCCACTCATTGAGTTCGGCCAAGACACACCAAGGGAAGAAGAAACCTCTGCAAACCACTATCCTCCATAGCAAATTCGAGCTCAAGCAAAGGAGTTCCAAGGAGGAAGATTAAAGAAGGAAAAAGCTAGGAAAAAGTGTGAAAATTAAGGTAATGACCTTATCATAACTTTTCCTCTATTTTTTCTTCTATCATATGAGATATATATCATATGAAGAACCTTGAGGGTTGTTCTACATAATTTAAGTGTAGAATAATGGGTTGGAGAGTGGTTCTAAGTCCAAGAACGGATTTAGAAGCCAAACTGACAAGTTCACCGGAAAATAACCTTTTAGGGGTTATTTGTATTGATTAAGGTTTTATGATGTTAAACCTTGTTAGGAACTTGAATAAGGTATTTTTAAGCTTCGCCGGAGTTTCGCCGGAGTTGGTCAAAGTTCGCCGGAGTTGGTCAAAGTTCACCGGAATTAGTCAAAGTTCAACCGGGGAGCGTAGAACGCGCTTAAGCTCACTTAAGGTGAGGATGACCGACTATATTGCTTATAATCCTTGGGTTAATTTCATAAGATTACCTAAGATAATTAAATGTGATTTTCATGGATTATTAATGATTAATAATGCCTAATGAAAATATTGTTGTTTACTAATAGAAGATGCATAATATACAAATTTATGAGTAAATGGTGTATAGTTATGCATTGTAAGAATGATGATATGATGAATGTATGAATCATGAATTTTTGTGATGAAATATACTTTTACTTCATGTATAGAAATCATGAATGGATAAAAGTGATATTTTTTATATTGAGATTAAAACATATATAGATTGGGAAATTCATGGGAATGAGCCTTATAACTATGAATTAAAGAACTTGGTGGCTTAAAGACAAATGGATTAGTATTGATTTTACTAGTCGGAAATGTTAGTATGAAAAGTGATAGAACAAATCCTAAGGGCTTGGATTGTGAGAGAGGTACACCTTAAGTAGTCTTATGAGATGTCTTAAGGTAGAAATGGGTAAACGCTAAGTTACCGTAGGAGTAGGCCTCAAAGGCTACTCATAATAGAGGAACTCTAGGCATAGAACTTGCTTAGTGAACTAGTATCGTGACTAGAGGAAGCCTCTAGCACGATGAAGAATGACTGGAGGAAGCCTCCAGCATTCGTGTAGGACGACTAGAGGAAGCCTCTAGCGCGACGTAATGTGACTGGAGGAAGCCTCCAGCACAACGTATGTAAGGTGATTAGAGGAAGCCTCTAGCACGACAAAACATGACTAGAGGAAGCCTCTAGCATGGTAAACTAATATATATGGGTGTGGCTTGAAGTCACGCGGAAAGAGTTAAATGTTTTCAAAGTAAACATGGTCCTTCGGGCACCACTTGACTTTATATATAAAGTAAGTATACTTTCAAAGAGGGTAACCACGGATTATGACCTATAAAATATTAACATCCTAGATTGAGGGTCTTGGAAATTGAAACTTTGATTATACTTAGTATAGTTGTCATTGTACTTGTCAAATGCTTCCAAGTACTGACCTCCCCTTCACGGGGGAGGCCACCTCACAGTTTCAGGTAGAACTTGAAGGTTGCTACCCTCGCCGTTGCTCCAAGAGAATTCAGGAGAAGAAGACGTGGTTCGTGCTTCCTCCGTTCCTGTTTTAAACTCAGTTAAATTAATGCTCATGGATGTTATCTTTTGAATAACTATTGATGGCTTGTATGCCCATGTTACGCCAAGTGTGGCTTGAATACTTGTATTAAACGTTTCCGCTGCTTTGAATGAATATTTTATATTATGTTTGTTTATGGATGTACTATGTGTGAATGATATCCCAGACGCCTTGTATAGTATGAATGTGTTGGACTGCGGTTGACCATTCGTGCTGTACGGCGGATTGTTGACGTGTCCGGATAGGTCCGGGGCGTGACAGTATTTTTTTTTTTTAATTACTTAGCATAATTCCTTTTTCTCGTTGTATACTTCCATTCTAACTTTATGAAGTTAGTTTTTTTTGTACCAAGAAAGCTTTAGAAACATGAATTGATAAGAAGATGACATAGAATTCGTAATGGTATTTTTAAATTGTTTTGAATTACGTAGTATAATTCCTTTTTTTTTCGTTGTATAATTCCATTCTAACTTTATGAAGTTAGTTTTTTTGTACCAAAAGAAAGCTTTAGAAACATGAATTGATAAGAAGATGACATAGAATTGATGGATTGATGAAGCATGTTTTCTTTTGGACGGTTTTTTTTCCCAGACCAGATCGGATCATACCAGACTTCCATAGTTATAAAATTGATAAACTTACATGAATAAAATTCATATTCATGATTTTGAAATGTTTTTAAGATTTGTTTTCTCGATTATATTGTAATCAAGGACTTAGTTTTTGAGGTTATTTGTATAATATTTGTAGTCTCTTTTAGTATTTTTATACCAAAATATGAGTCATCATCTCAAATTTGGTGATAAATAAAAATTTACTCATGAATATTTTTAAAATATGAATGATTAACTCCATAATAAGATACATAGTGGTTTAATTTTTATGTCTGTCTCACCCTTGCTTGTATTGTGATTAACTTTATAATAAGTTAATTAATCCAAAATTTTATTCATTAATACTTTCAAGACATTTGTTAAATTCTAATAAGCTAAAGAGTTAAATAAACCATCGAACTAACTTAAAAAGTGCAAATCACCCCTTATATAGGAGGCTCTGTCCGGCCATCGCCATTTGGGGCGGTTCCTGGTGGAAAATTTTAATGAATTTTTTGAGCATCTTCTTCATTAAGTCTAGTTTATCCATACCAAATTTCAGATAAGAATTCAACCGGGAAGACAGTCAAATGATTTTCTGAAATGTACTGCACTGTTTAGCTGCGCAGTTATCTTCAAAAATTCATTTGACTGCCTTCCCGATTGAATTTTTAGCTGAAATTTGGTATGAGTAAACTATACTTAATGAAGAAGATGCTCAAAAACTTTCATAAAAAAATTCCACCGGTAACCACCCCAAATGGCGACGTACGGACAGAGTCTTCTATATATATAAGAGGTGATTTGCACTTTTTAAGTTAGTTAAAGGGCCTCTTTGACCCTTTAGCCAATTCTAATGTAATATGTTGTTTTAAATTTTAGGGAGGGCTCCATTACAATGTTTTTAATTGGACTATTTTTTTTTCATGATTTGTCTATTCCAATTGAATTGATTTATATGGACAGTGATTGCTGTGTCACACCCGCTTGGTGGTTAGCGATTCATATTGCTCTTTCAAGGGTGATCGTCTCAGAGTCTAGCTCTAGGGTTGATTGTGATACAATGATAGTTGATTAGAGATAGTTTTTGGGGAAAAGTACGGAAAAGATACTTGTGGTTGGGCTCGTTTTTAGATAGGGTCATGTGTTTCATTCTTTATCAAAGTGGTTCATGTGTTTGAATTCCGTTATCACAAGAGGGTCACGCCGTTAAAAACGTCTGAAAAAGGCCGTTAAAAGTAACCCTGATTTTCAAAAGTTCCCGAAAAATTAAAAGATAAATACCGGAAGGTGCGCCTCAATAAGACGACCGCTAGGCCATCTTTCTTTTTTTGTTTTCAGCCACCCTTGTCACCGAAAAGTCCACCGGAAAAGTGATATCAGCGAAATCATTTGTAAAAAATAATCCAAACAAATCTGAAAAATCCAAAGGCGAAGGTGGTTTGGAGGTCATCTTGATGAGGCGCACCTTTCGGTATTTTTCTTTTAATTTTCTGGGCACTTTTGAAAATCGGAGTTACTTTTAACAGTCTTTTTTAGACATTTTTAACGGCGTGACCCTCTTGTAATAACGGAATTCAAACACATGAACCACTTTGATAAAGAATGAAACACATGACCCTATCTGAAAACGGGCTCAACCACAAGTACCTTTTCCGTACTTTTTCCTAGTTTTTGTCAAGAATAGACATAAAGTTGTTTGTATGCTCCAATATATGATGAAATTGTATAATGTTAAGACCCGGGGTTCCATCCTAAAAGGTCAACCTGTTAGAAGGAGTAGCCCGAAGCTTAATATAGCACTCTAGTGTTTCTCAATTTTCCGGTGTGGGACATTTAACACCCCACCTCACGACCAGACACTTCGTCTGGATCGTGTCGTCATTCATTTTTTCATCGGTTCGTCAATTTTTTTTATTGTGTCGTCATTTTTCATAAGGGGCCCCACACCATGGATCAATTTGGCTCTGATACCATGTTAAGACACGGGGTTCCATCCTAAAAGGTCAACCTGTTAGGAGGAGTAGCCCATGTGTTAATATAGCACTTCGTTCATCCAAACTTTTCCGGTGTGGGACATTTAACAGTGACGCCCTTGTGCGATTACCTTTCCTGTCTTAGTGTTCCTTAATTCAACACTCACTACAGCCATCGCATTCTTTATACCTAATACCTTTGCATCTATCTCGATTTCGTCCTGCCAAAAATTAAAACTAAAATAATTACTCTGCTAACTGTTGTAGTATGTAGCTTGCATTTCCAAAAAGATACAATGTGACAGAAATTAATTGGAAAATAGTATTGGTTTTTCGTGATCAAACTAAAGATTACCTTGACCTGGTTCGTCAAACTTAAATTTTCATGATCAGACTTTGTAGCGGTTTTAATGAAGTTTCTGAATATGTAAATTTTATTTACTAAAAATAATCTGAGTGTGAACAAAGATTGAATTCTTTTTCGTCAGTCAAACTTGTAAATAGCAATGAGAACTTGTCTATGGGGCGGAGGGAGTATGTTTTTTGAGTATTTTAAAGTCAAGTGACTAATACTTTTTGACACATCAAAACCGCTTAAGACCCAGAATCTTGATATGCAGACTATAATTGAAAGTATGTAATTATGTGATGAACCATTTTTATATTATAAACGGCTTATATTGATATAAAAAAACATGCAAGACAACCTCCAGACAACTATTATTGATCCGATCGCGAGCGTTAAAAATAGACACAGAGCCGTTTGTATGCTCCAATACATGATGAAATCAAATAAGTGCATGTAATTATAACTATAATAATTGTAATTATCACACACTAATTGGCATAAACCAATACAACCAACTAATGGCTCATACATGATACATGGTAACCAAGCAAAGCCAAAACAAGGTATTATATGTCATAAAAATGAACTGGTGGTCCTCAGATAACTTCTGCATAGAGGTCCATGAATTGATCCATAAATGGTGCTGATAGCTTCAAATCTTACTTTTAAGTTGTTGAAAACCCCAGTATTTGGAGTGACGCCCTTGTGCGATAACCTTTCCTGTCTTAGTGTTCCTTAATTCAACACTCACTACAGCGATCGCATTCTTTATGCCTAATACCTTTGCATCTATCTCAATTTCGTCCTGCCAAAAAAAAAAAAAAAGAATTACTCTGCTAATTGTTGTAGTATGTAGCTTGCATTTCCAAAAAGATACCATGGGACAGAAATTAATTGGAACATAGTATTGGTGTTTCGTGCAGTGTTTGTAGAAGGACCCAAGCTAGAGGTTGACAATTTGGGTTCGGTTTGTTTTTCGGGTAACCGCTTTCGTTTGTTTTTTTAGGTACCAGCTTTGGTTTGTTTAGAACAGATAAAATGAGGAGTTTTGGCTTTTAAGTGGTCTGTATAGCAATAAAATAGTTCAATATTCACACTAAGCTATGTTTTTTAGTTTGGCTGAGTTGGAACATTTTTGAAGGTATAGAGGTTTTTTTATGCATCAATCTGATCTTATTTGGTTAGATTCAGTCGAGGCTTCAGAATATACAATTTGGATAACCATCATAAAAGTATAACCAATTTGCATATAATGAAGTCTTAGTTCGAATTATTCAGCTTGATTTGGTCCAGTTGGGATTTGGTTCAATTTGATTTCCTACTCTAGGGGTTAATTAATTAGGCAGTCATGTTGAAAGCACAACACAGGCTTTATTAACCTAGGGGTGAGTTCGGTTTAAACGGTTCGGTTTTGATAGCGATTCAAATAGTTTACTTCAATCCGCTAATGATAGTGACTCGTCAAAACAACTTACTGGAATATCAATAAACTGATACTCCATTTGAGTACAATTTTAGTAGAATTTTGTCTAATATTTTACTTCTGTTTTGAACAACTTCTTAAATATCCATTTGATCGTTTTCAAAAAATCATTTCAAATCAACACATTTATTGAGCAATTGGGAGTTTGGGACGAAGAAACGATGTACAGTGGTCAGTAAAAATAAGCTACTGTACTTTTTTGTGGTGAATCACTGAATCAGCTGATTGAAGATAGATAGAAACACGTACACCAGCATAAGCAGCACCGACATAAGACACATTGATATCAACGGAGACGCCGGTCGCCGGAGCACCACCGACGAACACGGCCGCCGCACCGATAACGTCCACCAGCGCCGCAATCACTCCGTCGTGCAATGAACCGTTGGAATGCTATTCCTCCACAATGAGATAATGAATAAATTCCCGCACGAGTAATTATATTGTAGTCAGCAAAGTGAATCAAACAAAATGAAAACCTAGAAATTCAGCAGAAAGTTGAAATTAGAAGAGTACCTCCACAATGCGTGGGGGGACTTTGAATGAGCAGAGGAGGCGATCGGGCTGGACAATCTGGATCTTCAATCCATGGGAGATCAATGGCTCAATAAATCTTAAGGGCATGGAATCTACCACCGCGGGAGATTCATGTTCCTCCCCTTCTCCCTCCAGCAATCTCTTTATCGACTCCAAATCCATCAGGTTTTTTGACCGTGAACCTCTCACGTAATTACGTAAAGCAGGGGGGAGAAATTTTGAAGGGGAAAGGGTAAAAAGTAGGGGTAGGTAAACCGGTTTAAGGTTGGGAAAATGGAAACTAATAATCCAACCTTTTAGCGGTCTTCTTTCAATAATCACACTTTTTGATTATTCATGAATAATCCAACCTTTGCACCTCATCTTCATTCACTGGTCCCTGACCGGTTGATGACCTGCTATTCCAAGCTATTTTCTTATCTTTGCAAATCATTATACCATAAATCTCATCTTTCACAAAGATAATATTTTGCAAAGATAAGAAAATAACTTGGAATAGCAAGTTATTAACCGGTCAGGGACCAACAAATGAAGATGGGGTGCAAAGGTTGGATTATTCATGAATAATCAAAAGGTGGGATTATTGAAAGAAGACCGCTAAAAGGTTGGATTATTAGTTTCCATTTTCCCTTTAAGGTTTGATTTTCTTCCGTTTCAGTTTATTCGGGTTGGGAGAATTTGTGTCAAACTAAAACCATTAGTGTTTCAGTTTGGTTCCGGTTCGATTTCGGTTCGGTTTACCAAAATGAAAAGTATTAGGTTTAATTTAGTTCGATTTGATCAATTCTTATATTTTAGAATTAGAAAATGAAAGTAATAGTTTGTCACGCCCCGAACCTCCCCGGACACGTCAACAACCCGCCGTACAATACGAATAGTCAACCGCAGTCCAACACATTCATATTATACAAGGCGTCTTGAATATCATTCACACACATAACATCCATAAACAAACATAATAAGTAATTCATAACGCAGCGGAAAACATTGTTTAAAACAAAAGGGCCACACAGGGCTATTCATGAGCACGCAGGCTCTATAGTAAAATATCCATGAGCAAATTTATTAATGTTTCAAATAGAATGGAGGAAGCACGAACCAAGTCCTCTCTCCGAGGAATCACTCGATCAACGAGCACATGATGCAAGCTCTAGCCTCAACCTGAAATGGTGGTGGGACGCCCCCGAAGGGGTCAGTACTCTATACGGCTATAAAGTACTGGTGTGGCAGGCATCTAATAGATATACAACAAGTATTTCAAACACAAGACCCTCAAATGGGGTGATAGTACATTATGATTTGTAACCCTATGTTACCCCGTTTGAAAATATACTTACTTTATATAAAATTCAAGTAGTCGGCCCGTGTGCCCATATTCATTTAGAAATCAACATTCCCATTCCCCGTGACTATAAGCCACGACAACTCATAGAGTCCAACCCTAATACATGACATTGTATTCTAGAGCTCGGCTCTACCACATCACCATATAATTCATGTCACTCGGGTCAATTTCCTTACCTTGCGTTCTAGAGCTCGGCTCTATCAAATCACCACGTAAGCCCTAGAGCTCGGCTCTAGTTATTCAATACATAGACTACAAGTCTACCACCTTACCATGCATCCTAGAGCTCGGCTCTATCACATCACCATGCATGAAGGTCCAATTCTTAAGCAACCCTATGCCTAAAATTGACATACCAATAAACTACCATGGGTCATCCTTAAAGACTTCCCACCACTTAACCTTAGTTTCATACTAAGTCATCATATACACTTGAAGTATATTCAAGTGCATTTCATACAATCCCATCTGATGGAGTATATGGCCCAGGAACCCCCGGCCCATAGACTCCTACTTCTCCTACACAAGTCCATTGAGCCCAGAGAACGACCCAGGCCCAAATGCAACGGCTCAAGCCTCAAAGTAGCCCAGAATGCACACTGGGGTGCCTTCGGCCTCCTTGGCCGAAGGCTCCAGAAATCACAGGATAGCTTTTTTGGGCACACGAAACTACTGGGAGAAAACGGCAGAAAACAGAAGCCTTCGGCATCATCGAGCCTTCGGCATCATCAAGCCCTCGGCATCACAGGAGCCTCCGGCTGAACCGAGCCTCCGGTCACGCGGGGCCTTCGTCTACACATGGAACCCTCGGCTACACGAGGAGCCTTCGGCCAAACACGCTCAATCATCGAAGATTCCTTTTGGAGACAGTCAACCACCGCATTTAATGCAATGTCACATCCGCCAACCGCATTAAATGCAGTGAACGTACCACTGCTGGTACCACCCGATTGATGTGACCCCTCGGCCGTTGGATTACTGACACGTGTACCCTCATCGCATTTATTGCTGCTATAAATAGCAGCCCATTCCTCATTGTAAACGATCCGAGATCCCAACTCTCACATGCAGAGTTCATTTAATAAATCGACTCTCTCTCCTCCTATTTACTCTGACTTCTCTCTAAGTTATTCCCGCAACAACCCCTCGGATAAGATATCCCCCGGGTAGACTATCCATCATTTGGTGCTCTCGTTGAGAGGTCTGAACAATCAAGTAAGAAACCCTCCCCCTCTACCAAACACAAAACACCTACCGAAAATGGGAAAAACTCGTGCTCAATCCAAAACCCTTGAGGAAAACCACGCAGCCCCCGGTGAAACCTGTCACGCCCCGGACCTCCCCGGACACGTCAACAACCCGCCGTACAATACGAATAGTCAATCGCAATCCAACACATTCATATTATACAAGGCGTCATGAATATCATTCACACATAAGTCATCCATAAACAACATAATAAGTAATTCATAAAGCAGCGGAAAACATTGTTTAAAACGAAAGAGCCACACAGGGCTATTCATGAGCACGCAGGCTCTATAATAAAATATCCATGAGCAAATTTATTAATGTTTCAAATAGAATGGAGGAAGCACGAACCAAGTCTTCTCTCCGAGGAATCACTCGATCAACGAGCACAGGATGCAAGCTCTAGCCTCAACCTGAAATGGTGGTGGGACGCCCCCGAAGGGGTCAGTACTCTATACGGCTATAAAGTACTGGTGTGGCAGGCATCTAATAGATATACAACAAGTATTTCAAACACAAGACCCTCAAATAGGGTGATAGTACATTATGATTGTAACCCTAGGTTACCCCGTTTAAAAATATACTTACTTTATATATAAGTCAAGTAGTCGGCCCGTGGGCCCATTTTCATTTGGAAATCACCATTCCCAACCCCGTGGCTATAAGCCACGACAACTCCTAGAGTCCAACCCTAGTACATGACATTGTATTCTAGAGCTCGGCTCTACTACATCACCATACAATTCATATACCTCGGGTCAATTTCCTTACCTTGCGTTCTAGAGCTCGGCTCTATTACATCACCACGCAAGTCCTAGAGCTCGGCTCTAGCTATACAATACATAGACTCCAAGTCTACACCTTACATGCATTCTAGAGCTCGGCTCTATTACATCACCATGCATTAAGGTCCAATTCTCAAGCAACCCTATGCCTAGAATTGACATATCATTAAACTACTTTGGGTCATCCTTAAAGACTTCCCATAACTTAACCTTAGTTCCAAACTAAGTTATTATATACACTTGAACTATATTCAAGTACCTTTCATACAATCCAATCCCTAGGATCAATTTAATCAACAAGTTCCAATAATCACTAACTAGTATTTCAATACTATTAAGATTATTGTTATCATACCATTATCCTCATTATTTGTAATTCTCTACATATTTATAATTATGTAGCAGCAACTTAAGTATTCAATCTCAATACACAAATATTTATTTATGTATCCACATAATTCATACATGAGCAAAATGCCCATTTTCACAAATAGTTCATTTATACTCATTTAATCTCATATTATTCATACCTTCTCAAATCATTTCAAATTTCATTCCTTGGCAACTATATCAGTATTTCATCAATATATAATCATCATAATCCATGAAAAATCATGATTTAAGCATTTAGGTAATCTCATGCTTAACCTACAAGTTGTAAGCAATTAGATGTCAATCCTCACCTCAATTGAGCTTTAAACTTTCCCTTCTTGGTCCAATGGTCAAAGCTTTGGTCAAGGTGGATTTGGAACTGATTCCTTGCTCAAATATGAGTGTTAAACAGCCTCCTCAAAGTGCTAGTTCAACCCTTAATCGTTGATACGAAAACAGCCCCTAGAACGGGTGTTTTCCGGCTAACTCGATTCCTAGTTTTCCAATATTTGCATCTAGGTTAGTATCTAACCTTTACATCAATAAAATAACTTTATAAGGACATATTATACACTTGGATTAGTGTATAATAGTCTCACCAATCGTTCATATCATTTGGAGAATGAAAAGTAAAGCTTTGGGGTTTAAAACTCACTTTAGAGGATTAAATCCTCTCCTGCGAGGTTGCGTTTTTCTCGGACGATTTGGAAGCCTTCCACAACTCCGATTCCTGCAAACCAGACCTTCACGGATTCCTCGTCTTGAGAGCTTTCTGTGGGTATCTCACACGCCTTAATTGGATTTGTAAAACTCGAGATATCGACCAGACAGTCTCAGCACTCTCACAGCTCGAGTTCACAGACCTCTGCTCGTTCCAGCTCGATTTTTGTAAGATAAGCCTTCTCTCCTCGAACAAAGACCACTCAATTGAGATAATAGACTTCAAAGGCTATCCAAGGACATATTATTCACGTTGTTTGGTCGAGTATAGCTTCTATAATGAGAGGAGACAAACAGCACACCAATTTGTGCGAAAATAAGGATGGTGGCCCAAGTTTTGATTCCTATCAAGTCATGTGCAGCTCCCCTCCATTATGGACGGCCAAGGTAGGTCTTCTAACCCATTTTTATTTGTTTTGCAGGTACTAATATCATGTGGAGTGGTTCCCAATTGATCCCAATTAATTTGGGGTCCAAATTATCTACCAATACTTCCAAAAATGGGGGAAATGGGTCCTATTGTTTTATCTTTGTCAAAAGATGTCTTTTTGCACTCATCCTAATTTATTTAGAACAAGTCAACTTCCTAAATCACATTATTGATCTCCAATATGTGTAGGATCATCCCAATAATTTACATGATGAAAATTATAAAAGAATACGGGTTTGAACAATACAATATTCAATCGCGTACTTCGTAAAATATTAATCGTTTCTTCCATTGCTTTGAAATCGGAAATTCAATACATAAACTTTGAATTTTAAATCAAATTTTCAAGGACCTTCGGGAGCGGTGTCACAAGTTCACCCCCCCTTAACAGGAATTTCGTCCCCGAAATTCACAGCTCTACTCGAATAGGAAAGCATACTGCTTCCTCATCAAAGCCTCCGTTTCCCATGTCTCTTCCTCGACCCGATCGCTCTTCCACAGGACTTTAACCATTGGGACTTCTTTGCTCCTCAACTTCTTCACCTTTCTATCGGTGACTTTGATAGGTTGAACAGCGTAGTTCAAATCCTCACGTACCTCTACGGGTGGCTTTTCCAATACGTGAGAGGGATCATGCACATACTTCTTAAGCATGGATACATGAAACACATTATGTATCTTCTCCAACTCAGGAGTCAACTGTAGACGATATGCAACAGCCCCAATCCTCTCTATAATTCTGAATGGACCTTTATATCGTGGGTTAAGTTTTCCTCGGGTTTGGAACCGAATGATCCCTTTCCAAGGAGAAACTTTCAAGAATACCTCGTCATCAACCTTAAACTCTAAGGTTCTTCGACGCTTATCTGCATAACTCTTTTGTCTATCCTGAGCCGCCTTGAGTCTCTCTCGAATCAACTTCACCTTTGATTTGGTGACCTCCACCAACTCAGTACCCTCGAGTTTGGCCATGCCAACCTCGTCCCAGCATAACGGTGTACGGCACCTCCTCCCATACAATGCCTCGTATGGAGGCATGCCGATGCTTGCCTGATAACTGTTGTTATAGGCAAACTCCACAAGTGCTAAGTGGTTGTCCCAACTCCCCTGGAACTCCAATGCACAAGCCCTCAGCATGTCTTCTAGGATCTGTATAACCCTTTCAGACTGCCCATCCGTCTGTGGATGGAAAGCAGTACTGAACTTCAACCTCGTGCCCATAGACTCCTGAAATTTTGGCCAAAAACGTGATGTGAATCGTGGGTCTCTATCAGATACAATGGTCACTGGGACCCCATGCAGCCTCACGATCTCGTCCGTATACAATTTGGCTAACCTCTCAAGTGGGTAAGTAGTGTTGATAGGCAAGAAGTGTGCACTCTTCGTGAGCCTATCTACCACAACCCAAACTGCATCATAGTTCCTGATTGTTCGTGGTAAACCTACCACAAAATCCATAGTCACGTGTTCCCACTTCCATTCAGGAATAGAAAGTGGTTGCAATAAGCCTGCTGGATGCTGATGTTCTGCCTTAACTTGTTGACAAGTAAGGCATCGACTGATATATTCGGCTATTTCTCTCTTCATACCCGACCACCAGTAACTCTCCTTCAAGTCGCGGTACATCTTCGTGCCCCCCGGGTGCATGGCATAAGCCGATGAATGAGCTTCCTCTAAGATGGACTTTCGGAGCTCATCATCTGCCGGCACACACACTCGGTCACGAAATAACAAGAGACCATCATCTCTTTCCCTGAAATCCTCCACCGGTCCCGCTTGCATGCGTTCCCGGACCTTCATCAGTTCTGCGTCAGTCTCTTGACCCTTCTTGATCTCATCAAGTAAGGTCGGTCTCACTTCGAATCGTGCCAATAAAGCACCGTCGTTAGATACATCCAATTGGGCCCTCAGTGCTCTCAAACAAGTCAACAATGCCCCAGACGAATTCTTCCGACTAAGGGCATCTGCTACAACGTTTGCCTTTCCTGGATGATACTCAATAACTAGATGGTAGTCCTTTATCAACTCCATCCACCGTCTCTGTCTCATGTTTAACTCTTTCTGAGTAAACACGTACTTCAAGCTCTTATGATCAGTATATATATGACATGTCTCTCCGTAGAGATAATGTCTCCAAATCTTCAGTGCAAACACCACTGCCCCCAGCTCCAAATCATGAGTAGGATAATTCACCTCATGCTTCTTCAATTGTCGTGAAGCATAGGCGATTACCCTCCCGTTCTGCATCAGTACACATCCAAGCCCTTGGAGGCTCGCATCGCTATAGACATCGTACCCCACACCTTGTTTGGGTAATGCAAGTGTTGGTCCCGTTTAATATGGTAATCAGTCTAGAGGGGGGGGGTGAATAGACTGATTGGTTTTTCAACTTTTTCTCAAAGTCAAAACTGACTTATCAGAGAAGGTCTGATTCTGATGACAGAGAAAGGCTGGTTCTGATATCAGAACTGGCCTTGGCAGCGGATTCTGATCTGTCCGGGTAGCCTCAGAAACACTAAGGCAAATGCCTTTCTGATAACTCTTAAAACAAGATCTGCTGAACACAGATTCCAAGTCTTAGAGTTAATCAGTTAATATCCTAAGTGCAGAAATAAAAATTGCAGTAAAGTAAATGACACCGGATATTTTATAGTGGTTCAAGGAACAACTCGTTCCTCTAGTCCACTGTTCCACTAGCTTTGAAGTAGATCAGTTACAAAGCTAATTCCTAGCACTTAAGAAGCACTCCTCGTCTTCTTCAAGCCTAGATGCCACCCAGGATGCAATTCCACGTCCTGATGGCTGGTCCTTTCACTCAGCTTCCCGGAAGTATCACCACTTCACTACTGCAGTTACTTGGACGCCCTTCTTTTCAGAAGATGTTCTGAAAACAGAGTTTTCTCCAACTTGCTTCGTTACAAGAGATATGTAGTTGAAGTTCTTGAAGTGTTGAAGAGCAGGATGAACTTTGCTCTTGTTGGGGATAAGAGATTGTGAGATTGAATCTTCCCAACGTAAGCTTTTTCTTGTTTTTGTGTTGTGGAGTTTGAATCTCAAGAAAGCTTGAATGATGATGTGTAAGAGTTGTAGCAAAGTTGTTTTCCAGTTCTTCGGTGTGTAGCTTATATACTGAGGTTGTCTGCCCGTTGGAGGAGGAGACAACTGCATTAAATGCGCGTACAGTTGACTTGACCGCCGTTTTTGGAAGGTTTCTATTTTTAAAATATATCTTCCCGGATTCCTTGGTCAATCATTTGCAATTAATCCTTCAGCGTATCAGGCTCATTTAATGTGCATTAAATGCTTTCCTTTCATGCACAGTCTTCTAGCCGTTGGATGTTTTTACCCGTTGAATTCATAGCTGTTGGATGTTGCTTGAAAATTTCTAAGTGTTCGTCGAGCTCTGATCAGGCTCTTCTGATATGTTGGATTCTGATGGCTATCTGATGAGTTGAGTTCTGATGGTCTTCTGATCTCTGACTGAACTCTGACTCTGATAGGTCCGCTGATGAGTGCTTCTGATCTGTAGTTCTCATCGGCTATCAGATGTCCAGTCTTATCAGCAACTCTCATGATGCAACTCTGATGGACTTCTGCTAAGAGAACTCTGATGGGGCAGTTCTCATAGAGCAAGTCTGGTCGAGCAGTTCTGATGCACTTCTGATCTGATCCAAAATAGAGCAACTCTGATCGTCGACTACACTAATACTTACAATTGAAAAGTCTAATACATAAAATCTAATTTGGGGGTACTCTAACTTACTAATCCTATAGCATCATCAAAATCTAAATACATTTATTCCTTACAATTTCCCCCTTTTTGATGATGCCAAAACCCTTAAACTATTTCCAGAGAAGTGCCTTTCACCATAAAGAAAATAAGTTAAAAATAAACTTTCATTTAAAAACTTGGTGGGCACTTAGCATAGGAAAGTAGTAAGAGTAAGATACAATATAATCAAATAAATAAGATAAGAAATAACATAAGATATCAGAGCATAAATAATCAGAATGCAATAGAGAAATAATTTGAAATTGCCATGCAAATTAGAGGCAAGCTGGTTATCTTATTAAAGAAAGATATTTAAAGCAACAAGAGGATAGAGTTTAGATATCTTCCTCTTCTAGATCAGCTTCCTTTGCCTCAATTTCCTTCAGATCAGCATTGACCCTAGCTCTGATTGTAGCAAGATTCCTGGGATTCTGATATTCTGACCAGGCAGGTTCAAGCTGGCAATCTAGATAGTTTCTGATGGCTTCAGATAGGTTCTTGCCAGGGATCACTTTCAATCTCCACCAGTCTTCTGCTTCTTGCATAGACCCACCATGGTTAATCATTATTAGTCCATCTTTATCCAGAATGAGATTCTCTTGTTGAGTAGGGGTCATATGCTTCTTCATCTCACTGAATTGAGCAGCATCAGGTGTAGCTAAGTCACTGTTAAGCCATTGGGCCAAAGTGAAAGTGGAGGCTGTCTTCTTTCCTTTCTTGGACCGAGGAGGAGGAGGTCTTTGAATACCAGCAGCTAGCCTCTTTTGCCTTGCTCTTTCAAAGTACCTAGCAGGGTTAATGGCTCTGGAGCTTGGACCTTCTGCTTCTCTGGGAAGTGGGACAGGTTCTCTGCTATCTTCCCCCTTTTTGGCATCAACAAGATCGCCAAGTAGGAGCCCAATTTTCGAGAATTCTGAAGCATGGTTTTCCTTGATAGCTTCAAGTGTACCTGGTAGAGTCTGAGTAACAGAAGCCAGCCCTTCGAGAGTCTCTTTCTGCTTGTCAACAGCTGATTGGATGTCCTTAGTGGTAGCTTCAAGGAGAGTCAGCTTGTGATCTCTGTCCTTTCCACTATTGATCAGTTTGATAGCAAATTCCTTAGAGTCCTTGCATAGGCCTTCAACATCAGTAATCTCTTCTCTAGCCTTGTCAGTAGACCACTGTAGAGTATCAACAGAGTCAGAGATACCCTTGATGACTTTGTCCTGCTCTTCTAGGACCTTAGTGTGATGGAATAGTACTGCTGAGATTCCATCTACCTCTTTAGCAATGTCGCTCAGACTTTCTGCAGTTTTATCCTTGTGGACCTCAAAAGCTGTGGCAATGATGCCTACATGCTTTAGCAGCATATTGATCCCTTTGGAGAGATGTTCACTGACTCTGGTGAGATGAGTATCAGTCTCATATTCAGTATCCAGAATCTTTTCCATGCCTTTGGCGATTTGACGTCCAACCTGCTCTATATCAGCTATGAAGGATTGAGGAGCCTGAGTGGTGGCCAGAACTTGAACAGAGTTGGGAGGGGATTGAGGAGGAGCCTGAGGGGATGGCTCTGATGATGAAATTTGAAGAGGAGTATCCAGGGGTGAGGATAGGGGTTCTGAGGGTGGTTGTTTTGGAGATGGTGGTGGTGATGGTGAACGGTTTCTGATAGGGGATGGGGGTTTACATGGTGATGGTTGTTTGGGTGAGGGCTTCTTAGGTGAAGGGGTTTTCTGATGGATTGGAGATGGGGTTTTCTTGGGTGATGGAGTGGGTGAATGTGATGGAGGTTGGGGTGAAGGTGGAGGAGTGTATTCAGGTGTTGTGGGTGTAGGGGATGGAGATTTGGGAGGCGAGGTATGGGGTTCTGGTGCAATTTGAAGAGGTGGAGATGGAGAGTTAGGAATTACCTCAAGAACTGTTTCTTCAAACTGAGAGGTTCTCCATTCTCTGATCAGATTCATCATGGCTAGAGACATATCATTTGCAGTAGAGGGTTCACCTTCTGCACCTGGAATGGGTTTCATCTTGATCAATGATTCCTGCCTTTTCTTCTCCATTAGCCAGGCATCAAAGGCATCTCTCTCATGATCCTCCAGAGCTTTGACATGCTCTTCTGGTGAGCTGGATATCAGAACAGCCTTGCCTTTGCAGTTGGCTTTCTTTTTCTCTAGAACAGCCTCGAGGAATTCAATATCAAAGCACTGTGAGACATCATCTGTTCCTACCCACTTGAGAACTTCAGCTTCCTCAGTTTCATAGTAGGGGAAGAATTGAAGAATTTGTTGTAGAGGACCCATTCTCCATTTTCTCCAGGCTAGCACACGGTCAAACTGCCTATCCAGAGCTGCATGGAACTCTGTGGGAGATTCTCTGATAGGTGATGCTTGATGACCTTCTGATGGAGCTATCAGATGTATGACTGGTAGGGATGAGAAATGGGACTCTGATTCAGGTTCCCCCTGAGTGTCTGACTTCTTATGAGAAGGGTTTTCTTTCTTCTTCTTCCTTTGCACGTGATCAGAGGCAGAGTCATCAGAGTCATTTCTGATGATTGCTCTTCTTCTCCTCTTCTGCTTCTGCTTCCTTTGGGGAGAAGATCTAGGCGCCAAGTCTGATCCGTCCTGTTCTGATGCATCTTCCTCTGATGCAATTTTCTCAGAAGAGACAATATTAGAACTCTGAGTATGCTTCTTCTTAGGGGTTTGAACAGGCTTTGCCTTAGGCTGCTCAGAGGTGGTTGCAGCCCTTTTTGTGACCTTCTTGGGGGTAGCCTTGGGTTTTTCGACCATTTTCTTCCTGTTCTGCTCTTGCTTGCTGGTTTTCTTCAACTCAGCGGCAATGGCCACGTTGACTTTGGGAGAGATGGTGAGGAAGATGGTCTTTGTGTGGTCCACAGAGGTGGCTTCTCTGAGAGCTGTTTTGGAGTTAGAGATGAGTCTAGAGATCAGTAGTCCATGACCCATCTTCGTAGAGAACATACCAGTCTTTTTGTCCTTCTTTGAGATGGACTCAGAGATGGATTGGAACAACACTTTTCCCCAGTTGATGTTCATCCCTCTGTGAACAGCATATAGAGCTTTGGAATTGGCGTGGTTCATCTGATCAGTTGAACTTGTTTTGCACCACAAACACCTGTGCATTATGCTCATCAGCCTCTCAAAGTCCTTCTTGAGAGCATTTTTCTTCATATACAGGGTTTCTATGCCTGTTGCATCCTCTCGGCAGTAGGTCTGCACAAATGTGGTGACTGAGATGTCCACATCATCGAGTTCAATGAGATTGGGGGTGTCAGTGTCCTGAGAGTCGAGTTTGATGTTGAAGAACTCATTGAGTGAGTCAGCATCGATCTTCAGGTTCTTTCCCTGAACTTGGGAGTGGATGGTGTTGTCAGCAATGTAGGCGTTGAGATAGAACTCAGCTACATCCAAGTTGCTGAAGTGCTCATAGGGATGAGCCACTATCTTGGTCAGTTGCGAGTCATTCATCCCGGCAATGACCGCTTTCATCACTTTAGAGTTCTCGGCCAATAATGGCAGGGAGGACATGTCAACTTTCATCCCGGTGGCGATGTTAGCTACAAGCGCCTTTGCTTCAGACTCTGAGAGATCGGTGATGTTGATGAACTTCATCTTTGAGAGAATTGAGAGGGTCTGAAGATTGGAAGTTTGAGGACGAAGAATAAAATTGCAGTAGCAATTTAGGTTTCAGAAAGAGTATATATGATTTTGGGTTAGTGGACGTTTGATATAATTTGCAGTTTCGAGGTCGCATTAAATGGATTGTGGGCGGAAAGCCGTTTTCCAAATATGGTAATAACTACCGGGGGTAAAATAGTAACTTCCGGTTTATTGAACAGCCTCGCCCGTAGTTTAGAAAATTTTTCTAAGTCCACAGCCCCTCTGATAAGTATTAGCCCTTGTATCAGAGATAGGGAAGTTCTGATATAAGGACCTCTGATGAATACCAAGTCTGATCCTTCCTGCAACTCTGACTTTTGCAAGTCTGAGCCTTCATGATTCTGATTCAAGCTTCTGATGGATAAGAGCTTGAGTATCAGAGATGGGATGTTCTGATGAGTCCACATCTGATACTTCTGCAACTCTGATTCATGTTTCTCTGGGAAGATCATCCATCATTCCCAATTCTTCTCTCAACTTGTTAAACCTTGCCTCAGAGAGAGGTTTGGTCAAGATATCTGCAAGCTGGTCTTCAGTTGGGACATGCTCAATTGAGATGTGCTTCTTCTCCACATGATCTCTGATGAAGTGATGTCTGATCTCAATATGCTTGGTTCTTGAATGCAGCACAGGATTCTGAGTGATGGCAATGGCACTTGTGTTATCACATAACAGCTTGATCTCCTTTGCTTGCACTCCATAATCCTTGAGTTGTTGCTTCATCCAGAGCAATTGAGCACAGCAGCTTCCAGCAGCAATGTATTCAGCTTCAGCAGTGCTAGTAGAGATTGAATTCTGCTTCTTGCTAAACCAGGAGACAAGTCTCCCACCTAGCAATTGACAATGACCAGAAGTGCTCTTCCTGTCCAATCTACAACCTGCAAAATCTGAATCAGAATAACCAATTAGTTCAAAATTACCTCCCTTGGGATACCATAGTCCTGCGTTTGGATTTCCTTTGATATATCTGATAATCTTCTTAGCAGCAACTAGATGGCTCTCCTTTGGCTTTGATTGGTATCTGGCACAGATTCCTACTGCAAAAGCTATGTCTGGTCTGCTTGCAGTCAGATAGAGGAGAGATCCAATGATTCCTCTATAAGTTGTTGCATCAACATCTTTGCCTTCATCATCTGGTCCAATGCCTTGAGATGCATTCATAGGAATTTTGACTGAAGTTTTTCCATCAATTCCAAACTTTTTGATGAGATCTCTGGTGTACTTCCCTTGGTTGATGAAGATGCCTTCAGGAACTTGTTTGACTTGCAATCCAAGGAAATAACTGAGTTCTCCCATCATGCTCATTTCAAACTTCTTCTGCATAACTTGAGAGAATTTCTTGCATAATTCTGGATTAGTGCTTCCAAATATAATGTCATCAACATAAATTTGCACTAACAGAATATGATTAGCAACAGAAATTTTAAACAGGGTCTTGTCAACCTTTCCTTTAGTGAACCCATGGTTTACTAGGAATAGGGACAATGTGTCATACCAGGCTCTGGGAGCTTGCTTAAGACCATAGAGGGCCTTTCTGAGCTTGTAGACACAAGAGGATTGAGTAGGAATGACAAAACCTGGAGGTTGTTCAACATAAACTTCCTCTTCAAGTTCTCCATTCAGAAATGCACTCTTGACATCCATTTGGTATACTTTGATGTCGTTGTAAGCAGCATAGGCTAGGAATATCCTGATTGCTTCCAGTCTTGCAACAGGTGCAAAGGTCTCATCAAAATCTATGCCTTCTTCTTGACAGTATCCCTTTGCTACAAGCCTTGCTTTATTCCTTACAATGTTGCCTTCCTCATCTGCTTTGTTCTTGAATACCCATTTGGTTCCAATGACATTCTGATGCTTTGGTCTGGGAACAAGTTTCCACACTTCATTCCTTTCAAACTGTGTCAGCTCTTCTTGCATTGCATTGATCCAATCTGAATCTTCTAGAGCTTCTTCTACACTCATAGGTTCCATCTGAGATATGCAGCAGGTGAACATGGCTTCTCTTCTTGATGCAGATCTGGTCCTAACACCACTGGTGACTTGACCAATTACTTGATTAGGAGGATGATCTCTTAACCAAGTTAGATCAGGTTCTGATAGTTGCTGTCTAGGCAACTCTGATGGTTCATCTTCTGATTCTTCATCTTCATCTTTGTCTATCAGGATTGGATTGACAGGAGGAGTTGAGAATATAGGATTGTTGATGGCCTCTTCTGATGGTTCTGAAGCCTTATCTTCAAGATTGATCTTCTGCAGGGTCTCTGATAGCTCTTCTGCAGAGGTGCTGTCATCAAACTTGACATGAATGGATTCTTCAACTTGTAGCGATCTTCTGTTGAGTATTCTATAGGCTTTACTTGAACTTGAGTAGCCTAAGAACACACCTTCATCAGCCTTTTCTTGAAATACCTTCAGATTATCCTTTCCATTGTTTAGAATGTAGCACTTGCATCCAAACACATGGAAGTAGCTGATACTTGGCTTCCTTCCTTTCCACAGCTCGTAGGGGGTCTTCTGATGCTTCTTGTGGATCATGCTTCTATTCTGAGTGTAGCATGCAGTGTTGATAGCTTCAGCCCAGTATCTGATGGGCAGTCCTGATTCTGCAATCATAGTTCTTGCAGCTTCTTTCAGGGTTCTGTTCCTTCTTTCTGCAACACCATTTTGTTGGGGTGTTCTGGCAGCAGAAAGTTGATGGAATGTACCATTCTGATCACAGAAGTCTTTGATCACTTTGTTGACAAATTCAGTTCCTCTGTCAGATCTGATTGTCCTGACCTTCATATTCTTCTCAGTTTGAAGTTGCTTTAACAGAGATGGCAACTTCTGAAGAGTTTCATTCTTCTTGGTTAGGAACACAGTCCAAGTATATCTTGAGTAATCATCAACCATAACAAGAGTATATCTTTTTCCACCAACACTGGGAGTTTCAACTGGTCCAAATAAATCCATATGGATCAGATTTAGAGGACAAGTAGAAAGATCTCCAGCTATGGGTTTGAATGAGGTCTTCACTTGTTTTCCTTTTTGACAAGCACTGCAGAGGGTCTCCTTCTTGTAGACAATGTCAGGCAGACCATCTACAATGTGTTCCCTTGCCAGTTTGTTGATAGTTTTGAAATTCAGGTGGCTAAGCTTCTTGTGCCAGTCCCAGCTTAGCTTTGAATTGTCTTTAGCTATCAGGCAGGTTCCATCCTTTGCTGTTTGCCAGTCAACAACATAGATGTTCTTCCTTCTTTTGGCTGTAAGAACCACTTCTTTGGTTGTCTCATGCTTGACATAGCATAAGGTCTTGGTGAATTCAACTGTGTAGCCTTTGTCACAAAACTGGCTAGCACTCAGGAGGTTGAACTTCAGACCTTTGACATATGAGACATCTTCAATGATTATCTGGTTCTTGATCAGCTTCCCTCTTCCATTTGTTTGACCATCCTTGTCATTTCCTCCAAAAGTGACTCGGGGTCCATTGATTTTCTGGAACTCTGATAGGCAACTCTTGTCACCTGTCATGTGTCTGGAGCATCCACTGTCAATATACCATTCTTGTTCTGAGGTGGCTCCAGCACACAGTTCCTGCAAGATTAAAAGGAAGATTTAGGTACCCAAGCAATGTTGGGTCCTGGGGGGTAATGCAGTTTTGGTAGTTGGTACCATTTTGGTCTCATCAACTGAAACCTTGGTGGATGATACCCATTGTCCACCTGGTAGTTGTAGTAAACAGATGTATGATTCACTTTGGGCAGATGCTTGTGAGGATCATGCGTTCTGTTTGCATACTTCTGCATAGCCTTCTTGGTTGGAAAGAAGTCCCATATACTATCAAGATCAGAGGAGCGCTTAACTTTAGACTTCTGAGGTTGACCAGACAACCTCTTCTGCCTATAGTTAATCTTCTCTTGATATCTGCCTTTCTGATAGCAGTTTCTGATACCATTGTCATGAGATTGTCTGATAGTGTTGGGCCTTTGATTATTATTGTTCTGAAAACTTTTCCTTTTGTTAGAGTGTCTGCCAGGTTCATTAGTTTTCAAATTTTGTTTTGGTTTGGCCTTTAGAGTTTGTTTCTCTGGTATGACCTTCTCATGAACAACTTTAGTACCAGAAGTACTAGCATGGCAATTGGGGCTCAGAGTCTGTGGCACTATGACCTTTTTAGCCTTAGCAACTTTGGTGCTAGGCCTTACAGAAGGCTCACCAGACTCTGGTTCAACATATCCAAGACCAGCGGTGAAGTTATGAGATTCACCAATATTCTTCATGGAAGATTGCATCTTCAGAAGATTATTATATCTATTCTCAAGTTCCTCAATGTCTCTTATTCTTTTCAGAAGAGACTCATTTTCAGCTTTCAGTCTATCTCTTTCCTCAGTTAAGAGATTAAGTTTACACTCAGTCTCTTTCCTTAGATCAGAGATATCAACTCTCAGCCTACTGTTCTCTTCTTTAACAAAAGAATAAGTGGCTTGGATAGTTTGGAACTCTTCCCAGAATGATGACATTGGATCATCATTTAAGGCTGTGCCTACCGAAGAAGAAATAGAATCAGAAGTGGAGCATACCTCATCATCTGATTGTGCCATGAGGCAAAGATCTTCAGTTTCTGCATCCAAGCAGCAGAATGCTTCATCAGAGTCGGAGTCTGAGCTGGACTCAGATTCAGAAAGTGGATCTCTCTCAGCTTGTTCTGAGACAAATGCTCTTCTTCTTCTGTGTTGATCATCTGGTTTCTTTTCATCTTCATGTCCTTGCTTCTTGGACACTCTTGGATAGGGGCAGTTTGCTTTGAAGTGCCCAGGCTGTCTGCAGTTGTAACAGAGGTACTCTCCATTGCTTTCAGAGGACTTGGTCTTCTGATGTGGTCTTCTGATGGAAGATGGACTCCTTCCATCTTTCTTCATAAACTTCTTAAACTTTCTGGCAAAAGCAGCCATATACTCATCAGATAATAGAGTAGAGGGGTCAAAGTCACTTACCTTTGAGGTGCTAGCAGTGAGAGCAGTGGTGGTCCTCTCATCAGGAACTTCTTCCTTCTCTTCATGCATCTCAAACTCATAAGCCTTGAGATCAGAGATGAGTCTTTCAGTGGCATAAGTCTTGATGTTCTTGCTTTCCTGGACTGCAATCACCTTCATCTTCCAGGCTGAAGGCAGTCCCCTGAGGATCTTCATGTTGACCTCTTTGATGGTGAGCTCCTTCCCAAGCTCAGAAATCTCACTGATGAGAATCAGCAATCTCTCATGCATCTTATCAATGCATTCTTCTGGTAGGAGTTTGAAGTCATCAAACTTCTTCATTGCAATGGTCAGCTTGTTGTCTCTTTCTTGTTCATCTCCTGCTCCAATCTCATCCAGCTTGTCCCAGATTTCTTTGGCAGTTCTGCACTTCTTTATTCTATTGAAATATCTTTCATCAATAGCTTTGTAGAGAATGTCCTTGGCAATGTTGTCAAGGTTATACTGTCTTTTCTCTTCCTTGGTCCATTCTGACCGGGCTTTCTCAATCATCTGGGGTTGAGAGTTGTCAATAGAGTGAGCAGGATTGATCTTCATGAACTGGATGAAGGGGCCGTTTTCCAAGACTTCCCACATTTCATCATGAAGGGCACATAGGTGTGCCTTCATTCTGATTTTCCAATCATCATACTTCTGATCTGTGAACATAAGATGCTTTGCAAGAGAATTATCCATAATAATAAGTAAAGAGAGGCTAAGAACAAGTGGATCTTTGTTCAGAGAGTAACCTAAAAGATTACAAGAACAAGGAGGCTCTGATACCACTTGTTGGTCCCGTTTAATATGGTAATCAGTCTAGAGGGGGGGGGGGGGTGAATAGACTGATTGGTTTTTCAACTTTTTCTCAAAGTCAAAACTGACTTATCAGAGAAGGTCTGATTCTGATGACAGAGAAAGGCTGGTTCTGATATCAGAACTGGCCTTGGCAGCGGATTCTGATCTGTCCGGGTAGCCTCAGAAACACTAAGGCAAATGCCTTTCTGATAACTCTTAAAACAAGATCTGCTGAACACAGATTCCAAGTCTTAGAGTTAATCAGTTAATATCCTAAGTGCAGAAATAAAAATTGCAGTAAAGTAAATGACACCGGATATTTTATAGTGGTTCAAGGAACAACTCGTTCCTCTAGTCCACTGTTCCACTAGCTTTGAAGTAGATCAGTTACAAAGCTAATTCCTAGCACTTAAGAAGCACTCCTCGTCTTCTTCAAGCCTAGATGCCACCCAGGATGCAATTCCACGTCCTGATGGCTGGTCCTTTCACTCAGCTTCCCGGAAGTATCACCACTTCACTACTGCAGTTACTTGGACGCCCTTCTTTTCAGAAGATGTTCTGAAAACAGAGTTTTCTCCAACTTGCTTCGTTACAAGAGATATGTAGTTGAAGTTCTTGAAGTGTTGAAGAGCAGGATGAACTTTGCTCTTGTTGGGGATAAGAGATTGTGAGATTGAATCTTCCCAACGTAAGCTTTTTCTTGTTTTTGTGTTGTGGAGTTTGAATCTCAAGAAAGCTTGAATGATGATGTGTAAGAGTTGTAGCAAAGTTGTTTTCCAGTTCTTCGGTGTGTAGCTTATATACTGAGGTTGTCTGCCCGTTGGAGGAGGAGACAACTGCATTAAATGCGCGTACAGTTGACTTGACCGCCGTTTTTGGAAGGTTTCTATTTTTAAAATATATCTTCCCGGATTCCTTGGTCAATCATTTGCAATTAATCCTTCAGCGTATCAGGCTCATTTAATGTGCATTAAATGCTTTCCTTTCATGCACAGTCTTCTAGCCGTTGGATGTTTTTACCCGTTGAATTCATAGCTGTTGGATGTTGCTTGAAAATTTCTAAGTGTTCGTCGAGCTCTGATCAGGCTCTTCTGATATGTTGGATTCTGATGGCTATCTGATGAGTTGAGTTCTGATGGTCTTCTGATCTCTGACTGAACTCTGACTCTGATAGGTCCGCTGATGAGTGCTTCTGATCTGTAGTTCTCATCGGCTATCAGATGTCCAGTCTTATCAGCAACTCTCATGATGCAACTCTGATGGACTTCTGCTAAGAGAACTCTGATGGGGCAGTTCTCATAGAGCAAGTCTGGTCGAGCAGTTCTGATGCACTTCTGATCTGATCCAAAATAGAGCAACTCTGATCGTCGACTACACTAATACTTACAATTGAAAAGTCTAATACATAAAATCTAATTTGGGGGTACTCTAACTTACTAATCCTATAGCATCATCAAAATCTAAATACATTTATTCCTTACAGCAAGTACCGGTGCCTCAGTCAATCTCTTCTTTAGTTCCATGAATCCCTTCTCACATTTGTCATCCCATACAAACTTGGCTCCCTTTCGAGTGAGCTTCGTCAATGGCGATGCCAAAACAGAGAACTTCTCCACGAACTTTCTGTAGTAGCCTGCCAATCCAAGGAAACTACGAATTTCCTTGACGTTCTTTGGCCTCTCCCATTCAGTAATGGCTTCTATCTTCTTGTTATCAACAGCAATTCCCGATCCTGAAACCACGTGCCCAAGGAAGCCAATCTCCTTTAGCCAAAATTCACATTTAGAAAGTTTGGCATAGAGTTGCTTCTCCCGTAGTGTCTCAAGAACAAGTATCAAGTGCTCTTCGTGCTCTTCTTCACTCTTTGAGTAAATCAAGATGTCATCAATGAACACAATCACGAATCGATCCAAGTATTTATGGAATACTCGGTTCATCAAGTCCATGAATTCCGCTGGGGCGTTTATTAACCCAAACGACATAACCAGGAACTCAAAATGCCCATACCTTGTGCGGAAAGCACTCTTTGGTATGTCGTCTTCCTTAATCTTCAATTGATGGTACCCCGATCTCAAGTCAATCTTCGAAAACACGGTTGCTCCTCGTAGTTGATCAAACAAGTCATCAATCCTAGGCAACGGATACCTATTCTTGATTGTGACCTTGTTCAGTTGACGATAGTCAATGCACATTCGAAGTGTCCCGTCTTTCTTTTTCACAAAAAGAACTGGTGCTCCCCACGGGGAGTGGCTTGGTCTAATGAAACCGTTATCCAAAAGCTCTTGCAATTGGGTTTTCAACTCGTTAAGTTCAGCGGGTGCCATACGGTATGGCGGTATGGAGATTGGTTTGGTACCAGGCTCAACCTCGATCACAAATTCAATCTCCCTATCAGGTGGAAGCCCCGGTAGGTCTTTAGGGAACACATCCGGATACTTACAAACCACCCTCACATCGTCGATGTTCGTTTCCTCTTTGGTTTTGTCAACCACGTATGCTAGATATGCGTGGCATCCCTTCCTCATCATATTTCTCGCTCTCACGGCGGATATGATACAACTATTTGATTTGCCGCGGTCCCCCTCGAAGCGTAGGGTGTCCCCATGTGTGCCTTCGAGTTCCAACACCTTTGTGTAGCAATCTACCCTAGCATGATGCTTTTCTAGCCAATCCATCCCTAGGATTGCATCGAACTCCATCATACTCAGCGGTACGAAATCACACGTCAAAGTTTGGCCACCGATTTCCACTATACAAGATGGATAGTAATTGTTTCTTTCAACGTCTTCCCCTAGTGGGGTTGATACCACTAAGGTTTGTGTCATTGGTATTGATTGCATCTCTAAGCTCTCGGCAAACGCCTCACTCACGAATGAACGTTGCGCTCCGGTATCGATAAGGATTCGTGCATCCTTCCCGTTAATCTTTAGTGTCCCTACATTCATGAACCATGTAAGACATCTTTCCTATCCTCCCTACTCCTTTATAGAAGGTTGCAATGTTCACACGCACGTTAGGGATCAAGAAGAGGCCTTAACGTCGCAAAACGATGCGAAAAAAATCGGGTTTCGGCAATCTGGGTGCCAGGCACGGCGTGCCCGGGGTAGGCACGATCGTGCCTGGCTCAGGAAAAACGCCCTGGGGCTACTGCCTTGGAGGCACGATCGTGTCTGCCTTAGGCACGATCGTGCCTGGGTTGGAAAAATCCTGGGAACCACTGACTTGGAGGCACGATCGTGTCTGCCTTAGGCACGATCGTGCCTGGTTTGGAGAAAAACCCTGGGCAGCTACTGCCTTGTAGGCACGATCGTGTCTGCCTTAGGCACGATCGTGCTTGGGCTGGGATTATTCCTGGGCAGCTACTGACTTGGAGGCACGATCGTGTCTGCCTTAGGCACGATCGTGCCTGGGTCCCAGCCGCCTGAAGTTGTCCGAAATCCCCCGGTTCGACCCCAAAACCTCGTGCAATGATCCTAGCGATTAGTATCCTCAATTTATGGACTAATTAAGGATAAAACACTAGTATATGAGAGGCAATACCTGCAACGGAGTCCGGGTTAGCTTGAGCATCCGCCTCCGTCATCGCATAGACCCTAGCCTGGGTCCTCCCTTGGTTCACGGATGGCGCGTTGCTCGCACTTGCTCCCCCATGTCCCCGGCTTGCTTGAGAAGCCCCGGGTTGATTCCGCGTACCCGTCGGGCCACTACTTGGTCCCGATGTCCTTGCCCCACTCAATTGTGGACAATGTGCCTTCAAATGCCCGGCATCCCCGCATTGAAAACATCTAGGGGGGTCGCGACATTTACCGGAGTGGTTCTTCTTGCAATTGTTGCAACGAGCTACCACTGAGGTTTGTGACCTCGCGCCTTGCCCACTCGGGCCTTGGTTCCCCCTATATGGTGGCGGTGGTGCCCGGAAAGATCCTCCCCCGTGGTTCCCCTTTTTGTTGGAACCTTGGGAGCCATGACTCTCCCACTTTCTCTTTTTCGCCTCCTCGGCGTCTCTCTTCTTCCTTTCTTCCCATTGCTTCTCTCCTTTCAACCCTTGGTCAACCACTTGGGCAAACGTCATGTTAGGCAATTGTGTTGCCCTGTCACGTATCTCCAAGTCTAGAGCATCCCAGAAGTGGTTCACCATCCGGTTCTCGTCGCAAGCATACTCAGGTATGTAATCGGCAAGATCCCTGAACTTGTACTCAAGTTCCCTCACCGTCATGTTACCCCCTTGGGTTAGAAGGGTGTATTCCCTCACTTTCTTGTTCACCTCAAAGTCCGAGTAATATTGGGCAAAGAATTCTTGTCGGAAATCCTCCCAAGTGACGGTCTCGCCATATTTGCCTTTGGTCCCATCCCACCACTTGGATGCCATACCTTCAAGCAATCTCACCGCAACCCTTAGTTTATATTCGGGGGTGAGTTGCATGTCCAGGGCTGCCTCATTCAGCCGCTTAATCCATTGTGCCGAAACGGAGATGTCACCCGTCCCATCGAACGGTTTGCACCCCAAGTCTCGTGCCTCTTTGATGTATTTGGAGATCCTTATGATCGGACCTCCATCACCCCGACCCCCATGTGGTTCAGTGTGGGCCCTAGAGTCGCCATGGCTTCTCCCTCTTGAAGCCCCGCCCGAAGGTTGCCCAGCCCGGCGCCTTCGGCGTTCCCTCCTCTCCTCACGCTCACGGTGGTACTGTTGAAGTAGTGCTTCAATCCGTGCTAAGGAGCCATTTTCCTCCTCATCACTTACATCATCATCATCCCCTTCATAAGGGGTCTCAACCGGTTCAGTTTCCGGTCGATAGGTCGAGTCCTCATAGGACCAGTAGGTTTCACTTTCCGTGTCGACATGACCGTCACTCACGGTCTGTGATCGGCCTCCACGGCCAGCTCCTCTAGATGCCCTAGAGGTCCTTCGACTGCCCTGTCCAGTCTCCACTGGTACACGGCCAGTCGGGTTCCTCCTAGTAATCCTGCCACCACGGTCCATTTCTGAAAGAAATTTGGAAGGAGTCGTTAGACTCGTATCAAATGTCAATTGACGGATAGGTACTTAAGACACATTTTGGCTCGAGTCACCGCCATACCAATTGCTAAGGGTACCATCTTAACAATTAGAGACCTTGCAACCCAAGTACCAAAAGCTCTCCAAGTACAAAACTTCTATGCTCATGGTTTTCAAAATCTTTTCAAAAAGAGAATTTTGAGACTTCATTATGAAGTTTATGGACTAAGGCTCTGATACCAACTTAATTGTCACGCCCCGGACCTCCCCGGACACGTCAACAACCCGCCGTACAATACGAATAGTCAATCGCAATCCAACACATTCATATTATACAAGGCGTCATGAATATCATTCACACATAAGTCATCCATAAACAACATAATAAGTAATTCATAAAGCAGCGGAAAACATTGTTTAAAACGAAAGAGCCACACAGGGCTATTCATGAGCACGCAGGCTCTATAATAAAATATCCATGAGCAAATTTATTAATGTTTCAAATAGAATGGAGGAAGCACGAACCAAGTCTTCTCTCCGAGGAATCACTCGATCAACGAGCACAGGATGCAAGCTCTAGCCTCAACCTGAAATGGTGGTGGGACGCCCCCGAAGGGGTCAGTACTCTATACGGCTATAAAGTACTGGTGTGGCAGGCATCTAATAGATATACAACAAGTATTTCAAACACAAGACCCTCAAATAGGGTGATAGTACATTATGATTGTAACCCTAGGTTACCCCGTTTAAAAATATACTTACTTTATATATAAGTCAAGTAGTCGGCCCGTGGGCCCATTTTCATTTGGAAATCACCATTCCCAACCCCGTGGCTATAAGCCACGACAACTCCTAGAGTCCAACCCTAGTACATGACATTGTATTCTAGAGCTCGGCTCTACTACATCACCATACAATTCATATACCTCGGGTCAATTTCCTTACCTTGCGTTCTAGAGCTCGGCTCTATTACATCACCACGCAAGTCCTAGAGCTCGGCTCTAGCTATACAATACATAGACTCCAAGTCTACACCTTACATGCATTCTAGAGCTCGGCTCTATTACATCACCATGCATTAAGGTCCAATTCTCAAGCAACCCTATGCCTAGAATTGACATATCATTAAACTACTTTGGGTCATCCTTAAAGACTTCCCATAACTTAACCTTAGTTCCAAACTAAGTTATTATATACACTTGAACTATATTCAAGTACCTTTCATACAATCCAATCCCTAGGATCAATTTAATCAACAAGTTCCAATAATCACTAACTAGTATTTCAATACTATTAAGATTATTGTTATCATACCATTATCCTCATTATTTGTAATTCTCTACATATTTATAATTATGTAGCAGCAACTTAAGTATTCAATCTCAATACACAAATATTTATTTATGTATCCACATAATTCATACATGAGCAAAATGCCCATTTTCACAAATAGTTCATTTATACTCATTTAATCTCATATTATTCATACCTTCTCAAATCATTTCAAATTTCATTCCTTGGCAACTATATCAGTATTTCATCAATATATAATCATCATAATCCATGAAAAATCATGATTTAAGCATTTAGGTAATCTCATGCTTAACCTACAAGTTGTAAGCAATTAGATGTCAATCCTCACCTCAATTGAGCTTTAAACTTTCCCTTCTTGATCCAATGGTCAAAGCTTTGGTCAAGGTGGATTTGGAACTGATTCCTTGCTCAAATATGAGTGTTAAACAGCCTCCTCAAAGTGCTAGTTCAACCCTTAATCGTTGATACGAAAACAGCCCCTAGAACGGGTGTTTTCCGGCTAACTCGATTCCTAGTTTTCCCATATTTGCATCTAGGTTAGTATCTAACCTTTACATCAATAAAATAACTTTATAAGGACATATTATACACTTGGATTAGTGTATAATAGTCTCACCAATCGTTCATATCATTTGGAGAATGAAAAGTAAAGCTTTGGGGTTTAAAACTCACTTTAGAGGATTAAATCCTCTCCTGCGAGGTTGCGTTTTTCTCGGACGATTTGGAAGCCTTCCACAACTCCGATTCCTGCAAACCAGACCTTCACGGATTCCTCGTCTTGAGAGATTTCTGTGGGTATCTCACACGCCTTAATTGGATTTGTAAAACTCGAGATATCGACCAGACAGTCTCAGCACTCTCACAGCTCGAGTTCACAGACCTCTGCTCGTTCCAGCTCGATTTTTGTAAGATAAGCCTTCTCTCCTCGAACAAAGACCACTCAATTGAGATAATAGACTTCAAAGGCTATCCAAGGACATATTATTCACGTTGTTTGGTCGAGTATAGCTTCTATAATGAGAGGAGACAAACAGCACACCAATTTGTGCGAAAATAAGGATGGTGGCCCAAGTTTTGATTCCTATCAAGTCATGTGCAGCTCCCCTCCATTATGGACGGCCAAGGTAGGTCTTCTAACCCATTTTTATTTGTTTTGCAGGTACTAATATCATGTGGAGTGGTTCCCAATTGATCCCAATTAATTTGGGGTCCAAATTATCTACCAATACTTCCAAAAATGGGGGAAATGGGTCCTATTGTTTTATCTTTGTCAAAAGATGTCTTTTTGCACTCATCCTAATTTATTTAGAACAAGTCAACTTCCTAAATCACATTATTGATCTCCAATATGTGTAGGATCATCCCAATAATTTACATGATGAAAATTATAAAAGAATACGGGTTTGAACAATACAATATTCAATCGCGTACTTCGTAAAATATTAATCGTTTCTTCCATTGCTTTGAAATCGGAAATTCAATACATAAACTTTGAATTTTAAATCAAATTTTCAAGGACCTTCGGGAGCGGTGTCACAAAACCAACGGGGCTGAGGCCTCCAATAGGCTCTTGGTTCCCGAGGGTGGTATCATCCTCGAACTAGAGCAAGCCACCGCTGACCTACGTCATCAGCTGCAGAAAAACGCTCCTGATGCCCGCATTGGCCTTGATAATCGAAGGAGGGATCGGAGTGAGAACCAAGTTCCCCCTCCGGCCCCGGCCATCGATCTTCAGGCTGCCTTTGCGGCCTTTGTTCAAAACATGGCTCTCAATTCCGGAGCCCTCGTCTCCCAAGCACCCCTTCAGCCCTATGCTGGAGGAAATGTTATCCAACGTAACTGCCGCCACTCCCTCCTTTGTTCAACAATCCTCCCCCGGGGATTGGCAACGCCGAGGGGGTCATGGCGCAGGATACCGCCTCCTAAGAGGCCCAATCCAGGGATAAACGCCCTGTGATGAAGGAGAAACCCCGAACCTCCGCACTTGAGAGGCTGGGGGGAGCTCCCGGGCACCGAGGGGTCCAAAACCGCCTCGGGAAACAGGAGCTCAGCAGGCCCAGGAAAGTGGAGCCTCCGCTTTGGGTGCCGAGGGCATGCCTCCACCCCGGAGCAAAGGCAAAGCCCTCCTCCATGCCGATGACGCCAGGCACCAAATCAATCAGGCTCAATCCTTCCGGGCCAACTCCCAAGGGGTTGCCCCGAAGGATCCCAAGGACGAAATCATCGAAGCCCTCCTCCGTCAACTTGAGGAGAATCGGCGGGCACCCCCGACAGCTTCCACAGCAAGGCCAGATCCGGAGTACACTGACCTCCGGGCGCAAGTGGAGGAGATGAAGCGCAAACTTGCCGAAGGCTCAGGCGAGCCCCTCATTCAGCTCCGCACTAGGACGCCTTTCACCCCAAGGGTGCTGGCGGCCAAAATCCCCCACAAATATCGGGGGCAACCTATCAAGCCGTATGAGGGGAAGACGGATCCCCAAGAACACTATAGCCGTTATCAAAATAGCATGATGATGATGGGGGCCTCAGATGAATACTTATGCCGTTGGTTCCTTTCCACCTTGGAGGGACCAGCGTATGAGTGGTTCAACCGGTTGCCCGAAGGCAGCATCGATTCTTGGCAAGAACTTGCCCACCGCTTCCTCACACAATTCGCTGGGAGGCATCACTCAAAGAAACACTTCTCCCACCTTCTGAACGTGAGGCAACAGGAGGAAACCCTTCGGAGTTTCCTGGAACGCTGGAGGTCGAGGGCGCCGATGACAGAACCCTGATGGCCCTCTTCCACACCGTCCTCCGCAACGGTAACTTCTCCAGGGGTCTCATCACTGATCCCCCCCGCGATTATACAAAGGCCCTTCAGCGGGGGGACCGATATGCCGAAGCAGAGGAAATCGAGAAGGACCGCCGCAACGCGGATCCTTCTCAGAAGAATGAAGGCAGGAATTGGCCCGGAGGGCCTCCCCCTCCGGCCAACTGAGAGACACAATACAACGATCGCTCCCGAGGTGGCCAAGCCAGACCCGGGGGCGGTTACAAGAATAATCCAAAGGCATGGGCGCAACACGTCCTCCTTGAGCACCCACGCACTCCCCTGACGCATCCCGTCAGCGTCATTTTGGATCACGCAGAAGAGCGAGGGCTCGTGGAGCGAGACTCCCGTACACCCCTCGAGATTTATGCCATCGGCCCTGATGAGCCCTATTGCCGCTTTCACCGCCACCATGGACACAAAACCAACGACTGCCATCAACTGAAAACCGCCATTGAAAGGCTGATACAGGCGGGCCACTTGTCTCAATTTATCAGGGGCCCTCCTCCCCAGGGCCCCCCTCATCATCAAGGGCCTCCGCCGAAGGCGAATAAGTGGGTGAACCCCAACACCATCCCCTTGGGAAACCCACAGGGGAAGAAGCGTGAAATTGAGGGCCTCGATGAAGAGGAAGGAGGCTCCCATCAACAATACAAACGCCACATTCACATGATTAACGGTGGCAACACTGGTGGAGACTCCACCAGTCAGCGAAAGAAGTGGGCTCAATCCCTCTACGTTGGGGAGGTCGACCACATGCCCCCAACTAAGAAGCCGAGGGGGGAACCCATCTTCTTCACAGATGCGGACCTCCCCTCGGGCTCTCTGCCGCATAGGGATGCCCTCGTCATCCGCACTGAGATCAATGACGCCATCATCCTCCGGACTTACGTTGACACGGGGAGTTATGTCAACGTCATGTACCTCAGCACTTTTCAAGAGTTGGGACTCGACAGGGGGTCCCTTCGGCACATTAACACCCCCTCTCCGGATTTACGGGGGACAGCATAGACGCCGAGGGCGTTATCACCCTCAAGGTTGAATTCGGCGACGGATCCCATAGAGCCAAGCTCGAAGTGGAATTCGTCGTCGTCAACCTCGACTGCGCGCACAACATCATCCTCGGCCGGCCTGCCCTCGAGGACTTGGAAGCCGTCATCTCCATGAGGCACCTTTGCCTCAAGTTCCCCACGCCTACCGGCATCGGTTACTCGAGGGGGAATCAGAAGCTCTCCAGGTCCTGCTACCTTCAACTTACCAAGAAGGTTAGTAAAACTGAATTTCGTGTTGACACCATCACCACCAAGGCATTGGAGGAAGAAGAAGGCAGGCCGAGGGCTGAGCCTGCCGAGGAGACAGAAGACTTGATACTCGATCCGGCCAAGCCGGAGAGAGTCCTGAAGATTGGAGCCAAGCTCCCCGAACACCTGAAGGCTGGCATCACCGAAGCCCTCCGCGCCTACTCCATTGTTTTTGCATGGGGGCCGGAGGATATGCCCGGAATTGACCGAAGGGTCATCACCCACCGCCTGGCGGTGGACCCTTCGGCCAAACCGGTACAGCAGCGGAGAAGACCCCTCTCGGCCGAGAGAAGGGAATTCGTGAAGAAGGAGGTGGCCATGCTCCTCTCTATCAAACACATTAAGGAGGTGAAATACCCTTCTTGGTTGGCAAACGTGGTCCTCGCACAGAAGCCCCCTACCTTCCGCATGTGTGTAGACTACACAGACCTGAATAAGGCATGCCCTATGGACCCCTTCCCCCTGCCAAACATTGATCAACTGGTAGATGAGACCGCATGATGCGAAATCATGTCATTCCTCGACGCATTCCGCGGGTATCATCAAATCTATATGCATGAGGGAGACGCGGAAAGAACCGCCTTCATGACACCCGAAGGCATCTTCTACTATCTCGTGATGGCCTTCGGCCTCAAAAACTCAGGTGCCACCTACACCCGCATGGTGGCTAGGGTCTTTCAAGCTGTCCTGGGACGCACTATGGAGGCTTACGTTGACGATATGATCGTCAAGAGCAAGAAGGCATGCACTCACGCCGACGACCTCCGAGATATCTTTGCCATCATGCAAAAGTTCAACCTCCGGCTAAATCCAAAGAAATGCACCTTCGGCGTGCAGGGCGGGAAATTCTTAGGCTACATGGTCAGCCGAAGGGGCATTGAGGCCAACCTCGAGAAAATTCAGGCCATCATCAACATGGAGCCTCCACGCAACGTCAAAGAAGTTCAGCGGTTGACGGGTCGCCTGGCGGCCCTCAACCGCTTCCTCTCCAAATCTGCTGAGAAATCCCTCCCCTTCTTCCAAATCATGAGGAAGACCGCTGGCTTCCAATGGACGTCTGAATGTCAAGAGGCCTTCGACGAACTTAAGAGGTACCTCTCTTCTCCCCCAGTACTCTCCAAGCCTAAGGTGGGGGAGACTCTATACTTATACCTCGGTGTTAGCCCTGCGGCCATCAGCTCAGTACTAATCCGAGAGGAAGACGACATCCAACACGCTATTTTCTACGTCAGCAAAACCCTCCGGGAGGCCGAACTCAGGTATTCTCCCGTCGAGAAGACGGTGCTAGCCATTGTTTGGACCGTCAAGAAGCTTGGCCACTACTTTCAAGCTCATCCGGTCCAAGTGCTCACACATCAACCCTTCGGCGCCCTCATGAGGAGTCCCACTAGCTCCTCCCGGATGGTGAAGTGGGCCATCTTCCTCAGTCAATACAACATAGATATCCGTCCGAGGCCTGCCATCAAGGGCCAAGCCCTGGCAGACTTCGTAACGGAATGCACCGCGAGATCACCAGTGGATGAAGAGCCTTCGGCGCCTCTTGATGAATGGTGGACACTCTACACCGATGGCTCCTCGGCCGCCAAAGCATGCGGAGGAGGGGTGGTTCTTATCACACCTCTTTTCCAGGCACTTTCGCTTGTTAAATCGTACCCGACCGGGTAAGTGTCCATGGGCAGCATTCCTCTTGTTTTTGCTCCTTTTCCTTGCCAAAACTTCTACCACTACTTTACAACTTATAAATGGAAGCTAAAAACAATTACAAACCAAATAAAACAAATGTTTACAAACTAATAAAAATGGTAAACAATACACACAAATCAAACATAAAAATATACATTTATGCACTACTAATTAGTGCATATCAACCAACATCAGATCATCTGGCGGGGCTGGAGTCCAGCGCCTGCCCCAACCCCGTTTTTTGGGGAATGTAGCGCCATACCATCCTTTGCAGCATCCTCCCTGGTCTTGTCCTCCCAAGTGCGTCTTCTCTTCAGCTCTCCTGACACTCCTTCCTCTTGTGTGTCACCTGAGTTCATAGAATTCCACATTCCAGCTTGAGTGCTCTCTCCCGCCCCATCCGAGTGCATCTCCTGCATTAACCTCACGAAGCTTGATGCGTGCTTGCCACCTCCTGAGGAGCTCCCTTCCGAAATTAGCCATTTGCTACCCATATTTGACCATGATTTCCGTCCACTCGCTCTCCATACTTGACGGTAATACTGCCCACCTGCTCGTTTTCTTGGACTCGCTCTTTCCTACAACATCCGCCTTCTTCCTCTTCCATTGCTCTGCCGCTACGCTCGATCGATTCTTAAAACCGATGCCAAGGAGGCATCAAACTAACTGCGCCGCACAAAGTTGGCGGAGAAAAACCCCACAATAATTATTTTTTTAGAGACCTTGAACCACACAATAATTTTTTTTAATGTGACATCCTAAAAGCAAATTCTTTAGAGGCTAGACTTGATTGTAGAAGGATGTCACATTTAGAAGAATTTGCTTTTAAAAAAATTAAGTTGCTAGACGATTATTAGTCTTTTACTATTATTTTTATTAGATTTACTATTATTATTACTATTATTATTATTATTATTATTATTTTACTATTATTTTAATAATAATAATAGTAGTAATAATGGTAATTCTAATTAAAATAATAGTAAAAGACTATAATAATTGTCTAGCAACTTCATTTTTTTAAAAGGCAAATTCTTCTAAATGTGACATCCTTCTACAATCAAGTCCAGCCTCTAAAGAATTTGCTTTAGGATGTCACATTTAAAAAAAAAAATTATTCTGCGGTTTAAGGCATCAAAAACCTGATAAATACAAAGTGTGTGTGTTGTCAGCAATGAATGTTATCCATATCCATACCTAAGAACAACAACATAGACGATGTTTTAATTCAAGAAGGAATAGTGCCGAGTAATTTGTGTAGAAGCAAGACCAAGATACTTATCTGGAAAATCATTTACCCTTATAAGTTTCGATTATCAGTGGATGCGGCTTTTGTTGATTGTAGAAGTTCATGTGGGGCGATTCTGAGAGATGAAACAAGGGAGATGGTGGCGTCCTTTTTCTCTCCAATGAAGGTTCGAACAGTCCTCCAAGCGGAAACTCAAGCGGCATACATGGCTTTAGATTGGTGCTCTAGATTGGGATATTCCGACCTCCAGCTAGAATCTGACTCATAGATGGTGTTGAATATCTTAACGCAAAGGTTTTCTTCGTTGATCTATCTTCAGAGTACGGTTGAGGCAACTCGACGATTGTGTACGTTTTTCAACATTCAGATCAGACATATTTTTAAAGAATGCAACTATGTTGCTCATTATCTGGCACAAGGACTTCATAATGCTGTTTTTAGAAACTTTATCTACCCCAGTAATCTACCGCATTTTATCAGATCTTAATGTACTTATTTAATAAAAGATGGTAAATGTTTCCTGACAAATATATATATATATATATATATATATATATATATATATATTATATAAGTTGTTCGGTGTTCGGTTTACGGTTTTTCTGGTTTTAAACCAAACCAAACCAAACCATTCAGTTTGAGCGAATTTTTACCAAACAGTTTACTTAAGTGAACTCAAACCAAACCAAACCACCAATTTTCGGTTCGGTTCGATTAAACCAAACCATTTTGCCCACCCCTAGTAGGCTAGTAAAAAGCATAAATAAAACTTGAGGAATGATACTTTTTCAATGCCTAATTATTTTAAATATTAAAATTATATTAAAATACTCCTTATTAATTAAAATCATTGTTAAGACTTTGTCATCATTGACCAAAAGAAAGTTAACATTGCAAACCTTTTGGAGATAGAGGTAGTACTTCCTACATGGTATTCCCTTCGTTCCACAAAGTCCTTCTCACTTATTTTTTGGGATATCATAAACATTCTCTTCATTTGTCTTTTGGAAAGTATTGTGTAGGTAATATTCTTTTACTTTTCTTAACGAATCACAACTATACATTCTCACTTTGTTCCCACTTTCTTAAACTTTGATCATATCCAAGCTAAGTTGGGAAAAATTTCATGAGCTAGAGATATTATTATTTTAGCCATCAAACTAATAAATCTATAAATAATTACATACATATAATTACAATAATTATTATTTTTTAAATGTGACATCATAAAGCAAATTCTTTAGAGGCTGGACTTGATTGTAGAAGGATGTCACATTTAGAAGAATTTGCTTTTAAGAAAAAATGAAGTTGCAAGACGATCATTATAGTCTTTTACTATTACTTTTATTAGAATTACTATTACTATTACTATTATTATTATTATTATTATTATTATTTTACTATCATCATCATCAAAGCATTGATGTATGATGATGAAAGCAATGATTTAATTAAAAAAATTGGGCAGTACGTGTGAGTATACACGATAGTATATACTTTGTATTGGTAGTGCTAAATTGCATAGAAGAGTAGATTGACGGAATGAGTATTTTAATGAGAAAATCCACTTTTCCACAAAAAAAAAGAGAAAATCCACTGAATTAGATTATTTTGTTTTATTCCCATAGTACTATTTTGAAAAGTTGTAATGGCTTATTCTTCCACTAAGAATATAACTCATTTGGTAATACTCAAATCGGCTATAATAATTATGCTAAATTTTATGAAATTCTGACTGATTGATTCTGTTGATATATGTGACTCATGTGAGGAACTGAGGATATAGGGCCCGCAAACCAGGCTTCACAGCACACTGGTGCGAGAATAGACTCTTGGGTGGGCATCAAGGATTCATTACGTTTGGAAGTGGAGGTGTTTGAATTAATTCTTAAAAGTGCTTCATCTATCTGAAGGACCAGAAGCAGAAATTGAAGTGTTCGCGTAAAAGTGCAGAAGTAATTTTGGTGTTCTAATTTACTCATAGAATCGCTTTTTAGAAGCTGGGAGAGCAGCTTCCGAAAATTGATTCTGATTCTGCTTTTAAAAAGGAACAGAAGCGGAATCAGTTCCAAACACCCCTCAATAGATTTTGAAAAATCACTCAAACTAAAAGCAAGAGCACGTTTCGTGATCATGTTTTCAGTTCATCAATTTTATTAGTTAACATTTTCATCAAACACATAATTTTTAATTTTGCATGTTGGATTGTGTAATAAGGAATAATAAGAAAAAGTGAGGTTGAAGTTATTTATCTAGTTGTATTGTCTGAAATTGCTGTGGAGAATCATTTTAGCTATTTTTTATACTATGAAGTATAGTTTTTTGTGTTTAAATACTAAAATACATTTTAAATAAAATTTTTCTGTAAATCAACATAATCAGCCAATCCAGTAATTTCAACCAAACTCTCATAAATTTTAGCGGAATCAACCAATGCAGTCGATTTGAGTGTTACCAAATGGGCCCTAAAACATAATTTTCTTTCAAAAACAGGATAATATATTTAGAGCTCATTTTGGTGGTCATGTTTTTCGACTTATGAAACTTATCAGACAATTCTTTCACCAAACGCGTAACTTTTGATTTCACGCTCTGAACTTTTCAATAATATTATAATAATAGAAAGTAAGATTGAAGTTACTTTTCTGGTTGTATTGACTGAAGTTAGTGCAGAAGATTATTTTAGCTATTTTTCATATAATTTTTTAAATTTATTATAAAATATATTTTAAATAATTTATTTACATAAATCCGCAGAATCAGCCCATCCAGTCAATCCAGCCAAAACTACATAAGTTTTAGCAGAATCATCCGATTAAGCCAATTTTGATATTACTAAACGGGCTCTTAAGTTTCCTTATATAAGACTAATTATTTCCTTTGTACTTATTATTTTATTAATTATTTAATCTAATTAATTGTTCCTAGTTTCCTTGAATATACAACTTATTCTGTTGGTAATGGGATTATTCCATGGTGGCAGCGGTAGATTTCGAGCGATGGTGTCACAATCTTGGCAGGTCGGCGGAAAAATCCAAGGAAAATATTCCGACGGTCGGCTATTAGGCGATTTGGGGGTAGTCGTGATCTAGCATTGTGGCCGTGTTTGGAAAATGGCGGATCAGCCAAAAATTGGCTGGTTTGACCAAGTTTGGCGGTTTTGATCTTTGAAAACGCTGATTTTAAGTGTTTGGTAGATAGCGGGATGCTTTAGCGTTTTGGGCCGAAACGCCAAAATAGAAAACGCTGCAAAGTGTAGCGTTTAGTTACGGCGTTTTAAAATTCGTAGTTCACTTCTCAAACTTGCCCTTCTCACCGCTCCTATATCATAGCCGCTGTAGAACTCGAAATCCTTAATCCCTGCTACAGAGATCCAAATTTATGGCCGCTGCAGACCAATATCGCTGCTCAAGGTTTATTTCGAAGGCAAATTTACTTGTTATTTTTTGCCACGACATAACACCTCTTACACATGTGAGCAACTACGTATATATATGTGGGATGAGGTGTCCAACAATCTATGATGTTTCATCTCTCTTGCATTAAGCAAAAAGTATGATTCATCATAGGTGTGTCTACGTGTATCATGGATATGTGTCGCTAGGTGTTTGTATGTGTGTGACCTATGGCATAGAAAGTAATCCACAGCTTTTTCATCATAGAGGTTTGGTTTTTCACTTTTTGTTGTTATATTCATTTTTCAATTTAGCTATTTATATAAAAAGAGATCTGATAAATTGTAAGTTCAAAATGTATAATTTATATTGCGCATATAGAAGTGCACCACATCTGCTATAGAAACTTTGTTTTTAAACATTTACATATTTTGTATTGGTCTAGTGAGCTCATGAATTTTAGTTATTATTATTATTATTATTATTATTATTATTATTATTATTATTATTATTATTATTATTATTATTATTATTATTATTATTATTATTATTATTATTATTATTATTATTATTATTATTATTATTATTATTATTATTATTATTATTATTATTATTATTATTATTATTATGTTTTTATTTAGTTAAATTTTAAATCATTCATTAATTTACACATACGAGTATATTTCAAAATACGTAGTACTCCACTACTCTGTATTAAGCAACAAAATACACATTAATTTATTAATGCCCTTTTTGTCTTTTTAGCTACTAACCGCTATAAACAAACAGTTAAGTTACCAAATATCTTTTTGCAACCCGCTGAATCAATCCGCTGGTCAAATCCGCTGACTCAATCCGCTATTTTCAATCCGCTAACATTATCCGCTAACTGCTAACCGTCAACCGCCAATTGCCAACCGCTAACATTAAGTTGCTAGACGATTATTAGTCTTTTACTATTATTTTTATTAGATTTACTATTATTATTACTATTATTACTATTAGATTTATGAGTATTTTGCTCAATCACAAATAAAAAGTCATATTTTAAATTAGTTGGTCAAATTTTCAGAAAAAAGCTACGTTTTCTATTTATTTATTTATTTATTTATTTATTTATTTATTTATTTATTATATATAGATATTAAAACAAATAGCTCCTTAAATGACAACTTTAAACTTAATCAATTCCTATGTGTTGCTAAACTCAATTCACTCATTTTCTATAAGAATGCCATGTCACCTCTTTTCCCTTCAAATGTACCCAGCAACAAAGGAAAGGATAGCCTAATTTCTTATCATTCTATGATTCTACGTATCCGGGCTTTTTCTCAAAACTGGTTTATGGCTAGACTGAAAAACATCAATAAAACTATTCCTGAGATGCTGATTGAGGAACATCTGGTTCCCAAATCCTTTAAAGCCATAAATCCTAAAATTCAGATTGTTCGATGGGAATTACCTGGGTTGGCTTTCAAATTAAACGTGGATGCTTCCTTTTCTGAAGTTAGGTCTGCGGGTGGTGCGGTGTTGCGATCCCAGACCGGGGAGTTTTCAGCTGGTTGTCACTTCCCATTAGATGCAAACTCCCAAATGAAGCGGAGCTTATGGCGCTACATTCTGCTGTCTCTTGGGCCATTGAACTCGGGCATAGTAGCTTTGAGGCTGAAACGGATTCATAGATGGTAATCTCTATGCTGTCAGATAGTTGTTTAGGTGGTCGATGGAGGAAGATGGTGGAAGATTTGAAGCAGTGGTCAGATGAGGGGTTGGTTGTGTTCAGACACGTTTATCGAGAAGCAAATTGGTCTGCCCATTTCATGTCGAGGTGCTTTCCTGATGGGGAGGAGTTTATTTCCTATTTTTGTTCTGCTGAGCTTCCTAATCGGGTTCATAAATCAATTTTAATACTCCCTCCGTCCCAAAATTATCTTCATAGTTACTATTCACATGGTCAACTCAAATTACTCTTAATCTTTTACTTTATATATCAAATTTTTATCAAACTTAAATTTTCTTGATCAGGCTTTGTAGCGGTTTTAATGTAGTTTCTGAATATGTAAATTTTATTTACTAAAAATAATCCGAGTGTGAACAGGGATCGAGTTGCTTTATCGTCAGTCAAGCATCGTAAACCGAACTATGAAGATAAATATGGGACGGAGGTAGTAGATAAATTAAGACTTGCTTACATTAGATATTGTTAACTTTCTTGGCATTTATTTTGGTTTTGGCATGGGTAAGGTTTGGTCCCCCATGTCTATTGCAGTTTTTTGTTTCAACAACAAAGGAAAGGAAGAGAGTTTGGCAAAATATACCGTACACATGATTATACGGTCCTCACCGTACAACCGGATATTTTTTGCAATTATTCACAATTCAGATGACAATTAGATGCTTAGCTTGCTAGTAGCAACCATATATAAGTATATAACACTTAATTATATGGCAATTATATGACTCATTTAGATGTTTGCGATGAGGATTCCAAGCTCCATTAAAGATGAGGAAATTTGCAGACAGAATTACTATAGTAGTTCAGCACTGGGAAAGGTCAGCAGAAATGACGGGAGTAACAACTTGATAGGAGGAGTAATTCAAATCTTAATATAGCTCTTAATTCCTTCACAAGTTTTCGATTTGGGAATTCAAGACCCCTCTTCACGGCCAGACACTTCGTCTGGATCGTGTTGTCATTAATTTTTTTCATCGATTCGTTATTGTCATTTTTTATAATCGTGTCATCTTTTATTATAAGGGGTCCACACCATGCACCGATTCAGCTCTGATACCATGTAAGTCATGTGCCAGATCAAATACGCTCTTCAATCTTTTGTTTCTCATTTTGATTTTCAGAAGCATGTTGAAGATCACTCACACCAATCCCTTGGAAATACACCTGTTACAAGTCAGCTTATTCAAGTCAAATTCAGCGGGTGGAAGTACTCTAAGCTCAAGCTTTGCATCCTCCCGTGGACAGTTTGCGTGATCTTGATTCTTGATATCCTATCAATGTGTGTTCTTGGAAATGAGTATGTTGGGATATATTATCCCGGCCTATTACTGTTCAGGAGCCCAAGACATTATTCAGTACGGAGCCCGAGCAGCTAGGCCCATTTCGGCCCATCCGGCCCACTTTAGCCGTTTGGACCCACTCCGGCCCATGCGGCCCATTAGGGTGGAGAGCATCCCCTTCCCCTATTCTCTATAAATATGGGAGTTTCCCTCCATATTATGGATCTTTTTCCTTCTTCCCCAACCCATTTACTCTCTCCAGAATAGCTTGCAAGACTCCATTAATGGGAGCTCAAATTGTACTATGTAATGGTGAGGAGAGTCCTAATGAGAAAGAGAGGGCTTGGACATTAGCCTAAAAAGTCCCGTGGTTTTCTCCCTTTCGGGTTTCCACGTAAAAACTGAGTGTTCATACATATATTTACTATATCGTGTTGGATTAAACTCAACAGAGTACTTCAATAATCTTGATCCCTTCCTTGATTTATCGTTTTAATATTCCTACAATTAGGCTGATTATCTCGACAGAGCTCAACTTCAGACCACATGGCAAAACAATCGGACGTCACACTTTCTCGACCATATAGTGTCTGATCGAACCGCCTCAGACAGGAAAAAGCAAAACATGATCATACTTTTGTAGCGAGATCTAGATACCCTCTCAGTGAAAACTATATCTTCAAGGTGATACCACCTAAAAAAGTCTTGCGCGTCTAACATGAGAGACTAAAGGGACATCTCAAACCCCGTACCTTGGTGCAATATGGCAATACAATACTGGCCAATAGGGAGCCACAATATCATCTTTAAACTGCGACTTCCCAAAGGACAGCCATTTAGCATCCCCTCGTCTCTCATACGCTATGAAATACAAATCACTTGAGCGTAGCGCAAACAATAGTTCATCATTAGTAAAACAGACTCTTTTACTGAGGAGAAAAAGCCCGACTTCAAGTACACTGGGAACATCACATACAGGGTTGAGCACTCCATATTTAAGCCTTTTAAAACCCTTGGAACCCATGTAATCTATAGACAAATTTTTGTCACTAGCCCAGTCACGAATCGAGCGTATAACTCTCAAATAACTTTTTATAGCCGCAGTGATGTTATCTACATCAATGTAAATATTGTGAGAATTGGGAAGGCAACTCTTAGATCCAAATGTTTTGAGTATAGATCACAAAAAAGTACATAAGAGGTGAGTGCTTTACGCTTGAACATCATCAATTTATATTCACAAAATCCACAACTATTTCTCTTAATATGCTCTAACTGACTAACTCATAAGATGGAGGAAGGGCTTCTCATCAGTCATCGCTAGATTAACATTAAAAACCTTGATCACGGTAGCGGACTCCATAGAAATAGCTTTCCAGGTGATACAAACACCCCGTAATATATATTTTGTGTAGATTCTTAGTTTAGCAATTGGCCGAAACTTAATCGGATGATTTATAAGAAATCTTCAAAGAGCGTCTCTATGTGCTCGATACGTCAGACACAACTCTTCAATTTCAATGTGACCTTTTATAATGGAACCCTAGATCTTAACATGGTATCAGAGCCAAATTAATCAATTGTGTGACCTTTTATGATGGAACCCCTAGATCTTAACATTCTCTCTAATATGTAGTGCTTTTAGTTATAATAAGGTAAACCGGCTAAAAATTGAACGAGGGGGCTTTCTCTCTCATATGTAAGGATTTTAGGTATAAAATGATAAGCTTGCTAATAATATAGTTGAGCGGCGAACTTTTTCTCTCATATGTAGTTTTTCTAATTATAAGATAGTCTTGCTAGCTAACCATTTAGCGGGAAATGTTTTTTTCTCATATGTAGTGGTTTTAGGAATAACATAAACCGGCTAACAATTGAATGGGAGAATTATATTTTTTTCTCTCACATGTAATGTTTCTAGATATAACAAGATAAGTTTGCTAATAATTGAGCGGTCAAATTTTCTCTCTCCTATGTAGTCTCTTATGTATTAGAAGATAAACTTGCTAACAATTGAGCAAGTATCTTATCATATAAGTAGTTCTTTTAATAAGTATAAGATAAGCCGGCTAACAATTAAGCAGTAGAATTTTATCTCTCATATGTAGTACTTTTGGGTATAAATTAATCCAGCTAACAATTGAATGGAAAATTTTCTCTCATATGTAGTTGTTTTTTGTATATGATATGCTGACTAAGAATTAAACAAGATAATTTTCTTTCTCATATGCTAATGAGTAGCAAGTTACAGAGTATGATTTAACTAATACATAGTATTTGTTAAAAAATTGGTTAACTAATTTAACTAATGACTAGCAAGTTACGGAGTATTATTTAACTAATATGTAGTATTAGTATCAGTATTCGTTAAATTCAATATTTAATGGATTCAATTTTTTAGAATAATACTTAATTTACAAATTAATTTAATCATGAAACTAATAAGTACAAATTCTAATGAGTGGTATTAATTAATTTTTCCTAATATACTCTTCATTGAATATCTATTGTATGAGTTTAAACTTTATGATATTAGCTTATTGTATTCTTATTTTTTGAAAATGTAGAATCCTACAAAGTTATTTTTATCTTAATATTTAATTATATAATAAGTAAAAATATATGCATCCGAGTAATCCGTGCATAATTAAAATAAAGCTCCCATTGATTTTTGCATACTCCACATGTCTGTATCCGAGTAATCCGACTATTCACATGAGGAAAAAGGTTAACTTTTTTCGAGTTGTTGCACATTAAATATCATACATTCATACAGAGTATAACATATCTTTTTTACTCAAGTTATAACTTTCCTTTGTTGTCAAGTCACACTAATATTGTTGAGGTTTATGCAAATGAGAAAGAAATAACAAGGGCCACAAATTAGTTGATTAAAACGAAAAGTGATAAAGTTTTTGAGACATCCTAAAAAAATTGTGGGACCTAAAGATAAACTCATTTACTCAAGTTCTAACTTTCCTTTGTTGTCAAGTCCACACTAATGTTGTGCAGGTTTATGCAAATGAGAAAGAAATAACAGGGGCCACAAATTAGTTGATTAAAACAAAAAGTGATAAAGTTTTTGAGACATCCTAAAAAGAAAAGGGACGAGGAGAGTATGTTTTCAATATTGGGATCGAACTATCCCAAATTTTAGAAGTATTTATATTTTATGTATAATTTTTTTTTTGCAAATGTTGTTTATATCTATTCATCCCAACTTCTACTCGGCCCCATATATACATGAACTGTGGCTGATTTTTGAGCATGTTAAATCAGTTCTACATGTCCATCATTTTCCTCATTAGTTCTTTTAATTCTCTTTTATTCAAATTGCATGAGTAACGAGTTGAATTAATTTATTTTAGCAAAAATTGATAGTAATAATCCCAACTATTGGTGGTCCGCTTATAATAATCCCAACTATTGATTATTTTAGAATAATCCCAACTTTAGGGACCATCCGCCAATAATGGTCCATGATCAGATTTAACTCCTATAAAAAGTGAATTTTAAATAGAAATTAAGTGTAAAAATTAAAAGGTGGGATTATTTATAGGCATTACTTGCTATATCTCTTCTCATGCACTTTAGAAACTACGAGAATTTATTCTTAGGGACCATTATTGGCGGAAGGTCCCTAAAGTTGGGATTATTCTGAAATAATCAATAGTTGGGATTATTATAAACGGACCGCCAATAGTTGGGATTATTACTATCAATTTTTCCTTTATTTTAAGTATTAAGTGACTTGTAGTAAATTTTGAGTTGTATTGTTTAAGTATATTCAATTTATTTGAGCACAAGCATTTGGATTGAGAATACCTTTTAGTTTTCTATATTAACGTGGAGGTTCAATTTTGCATTTGAAACCAAAACCTATCAAGTCTTTAGATGACCTTGACATAACCTCTTCCTTTAAATAGTAGGCAAACCCCCCATTCATGACAAGCATGCTTTAGGCTTTGTTTGCAACCACTTGTGCTTAAATAAAAGCACTTTTTGGGAAAAAGTGATTAGTAGTAAAAGTTGGTAGTGTTTGGTAAATTAAGTGCTTTTTGTGTAATAGAAAAAGTAAAAAGTAGATTCTACACGAAAATCGAGATAGTAAAAGTTGGTAGTGTTTGGTAAAATAAGTACTTTTTTCTTTAAAAAAAGCCAAAAGCACTTATTAACAGAGATTGCAAACAGAGCCTTATTTACGCATAAAACACTAAATCACAGAGAACATGCTAAGTATTTGGTACATTCGTATCTTGTTGTATGTTCTTTTGTTTGAAGCGTATTACATCCCGTAGGAAAGATCATTTTGACTTCTAAAGCAATTGCCCCGACTTCATTTACCATGCATTAAGTACATGGTACGAAATAACAGATTAACCTCAAATTCACAAACATTTCTGATTTCACTCCGAACTTGTGTAGAATCTGATCTGATCATATCTTAGTGTATTTCATTCATCTGTTGAAAGCGTTTTATATCTCGTTGGAAAAATCTTATCGAGTTCTAAAACACGCCTTTAAGCGTCGGTTTCAAAATATTACAAGATAATTACCTAAAGAACCGAATTTCAAATCCAATATTGTATTTACGCTAAAAGCACTTTATTTATGCTGAAAACGCTAAATCACATAAAACCACCAGAAACCCCTCATCACTGTCGTATGCTCTTAAGGACCAGAAATCAACAACCACCTTCACCAACTGTTAACCACCATTGCCAGACTTCTTAAGGACCAAAATCATCCATAACCAACTGATTCAAAATTTTAATTCTTGAGATTTTGTGTCATTTGAAATCCATAGCCGAAATCTCCATCTCGAGAAACCCAAATCTTGATTCTCAAGATCCCGTGAACCGAATTCACATACCCGAAATCCCCTAAGCCCGGAGCCCCAATATCCTAATCTCGGCTCCTACCCAAAGAGTCACTTATGGGTCTACCTGAAAGTTGTTATCCTTCACCCGTTCCTTGGCTCCAAGACCCGAGTTCCACACCCGACATCCTAAAACTCATCCCCTACCCCCGCATTCCAATACCTGACATCTTACACTCGAGTTCTAGGTCCCGAGATCTTAATCAAAATCAACCCCTGATATCTCACCTGACATACACCCCAAATTCTTTCCCCGAGATATCACCCTCAATCATTTTTTGTGAATTTTCTCGCACTTAAAATGGTTGTAGAAAAGTGGTTAAAAGTACAAGTATCGTCTCCACAGGGACGGACAAGAGAGAATTAAAGATTAACTAAATTCAGCGGTTAAAAAGAAATAAAATAAAATAAAATGCAATTGTGCGAGATTGGTTGATTTGAAAATAAAATAATGCGAATGAGCGATTAAAATAAAAGATTGGTTTCTCTCTAATTAACGACGAAGGGAACATGGATTGATTCCGGGGTAATCTGTTTCTGGCAGATCAGTCCTAATTACATGAAATTAATTTAATTGAGCCTAGCTAATCATAGTTCCTACCGCTCTCGCGGCGTAGAGTACAATAATTAAGGGGACCAGACTGATCTATCATGCGACATGATCCTAAATTATTGCCAAGGCGAGCGAGCTTATGGCCCCTTAACCGCTACTAATCTATTAGCGAACGATTAAGTGTGTGTGAATGTGTCCTAGAACAAATTAGATCTCTCTTAACTTATTCTACAAGCAATTGTAATTCTAGTTGCCATCTAGGCTACAAGAGATATCAGTTAAATTATTCAAACACAAATTAAACGGAATTCATGCAATTAAACCATCAAGAATCTAGCCATACATCATGATTAACCCCTTCATCAATCCCAAATCCCTAATTAAACTACTCACAATTCATAATTAAAGCATCAATAGAATTTGGAAGAATAAAATTAATTGTCATTAATTAAAAAGATGAACTTACAAATAAACCCAGGGTCTTGGAGTCAACAATAATAAAAACGTAAGTAAATTCGTCCCTAGGCCTCTCCGTAATGTTCCTAACCCTCAAAAAGGGGTATGGAGGCCTTATTTATAGAAAAAGGGGAAAAAAACTGAATTCTAGCCGAACTGGGACAACTTTTCACGTAACACGGGGGTAGGCACGATCGTTCCTACCTCGCCAAGCACGATCGTGCCTGGCTTCCAGTAGCTCCATGCGAATTTCCCTTCAGGCACGATCGTGCGTGGCCTGTTTTTCATCGTTTTTCTATTCCGAATTTGACAAAACTTCCTTCATGAAAGTTGTAGATAATGAAGTCCTCTATCCACCACAACTTGAGGAATTGGATTTGAATCATTCAATCAAGAGATATGAATAAAATGGTGGAAGGTGGCATTCTTAAATTGCAACAGAGATCATCTTACTTCATCGTCTGTTTTCACCTTTCCCCTCTCAGATTCTCGCAATGGTGGATTCATATTATTTGTAGCCCTTGAAGTTGGATTTCATATGAAACTTGAATAGTGTACTTTGGATGCTTCTACAAAGAGATATGCTTGAACGATTTACAGAAGGTTATCCCGATCGTCGTTTTCCAGCTTCATTATCTTGTTTTGATCCCATAGCCAATCCTAGAGTTCTTTTGTCATCAAGTCTTCATCGTGAACCTCCCGGTGACCTCCAAAGCTCTCAATCCACTCTCGAATGCATCTCGAATCATCCCGATTGCTCCTCAAGCGCCGGTGCGAAACTCTAAATTCCCGATTTTGACTCCAAATGACACAAAACTCGAACGAACGCCTGGTAAACATAACTTGAGCTAAAATTGAGACTTGTAACTCCTTAAAGCTAGGAAAACCATCACAAGTAGGTCTGAGCAAAACCCGAACCGACCCGCAAAACCCGAAGTTTTTTTCGGATATTATCCGAACCGAAATGGATATCCGACCCGAAAAACCCGAAACCGAAAATCCGATTAGTATTGGGCCTAGATCGGGTGGCGGGTAGGGTTTGTAAAATCCCAACCCGACCCGCCCGAATATCCGAAATATATTAAATAATTTAGTGTGTACTTTGAATATGTTAAATTAATACTTGTGTTCAATTATTTGTGTAATTATTTATGCAATTTGTGTTAAATTATTTTTGTAATTTGAATGTGTAGTGCACTAGTGTGTACATTTTTGTCAAAGTGACATTCCAACACTTTAATTATCTAATTATAATGTGTTTTAATATAACCGAAATATTCGAAATATATTAAATTATGTAGTGTGTACTTTGAATATGTTAGATTAAAACTTGTGCTCAATTATTCGTATAATTATTTATTCAATTTGTATTAAATTATTTGCGTAATTTGAATGTTTAGTGCATTAGCTTGTAGATTTTTTGCCAAAGTGGCATTTAAACACTTTAATTATCCATTTTTTTTAATATAACCGAAATATCCGAAACCCGATCCGATATCCGATAATATCCGACTTACAAATATCCAAAAAACCCGATTTGAAATATCAAAGGGTCGGGCTCAATATTTAACTTAAAAAACCCGAACGGGTTTAGGGTACGCAGACCCGACCCGCCCGAACCCGACCCGTGCTCAGTCCTAATCACAAGTCAATCCCAATCAAATGCGTGTCAAGATACGAACGTATCAAATTCCCCCATACTTAAGCCTTTGTTTGTCCTCAAACAAACTGAACAAACGGGACTTACGATAATCACCACACGAAATTAAAATTATTAGCATGCACAAGTAGTTAAAGGGATATTCACATATTTTTTTAAAGCGACTATTATTATTAATGAAAGAAAAGAGTACAATAAGTAGGAGGGCCAAACCAAAGCCTACTTATAAGAGAAATTACACAACATAAGGAAAACTAACAGCATCAAACTTAAGAATACCAACAAATTTGTTAAAATGATGAGTTGTGGTTTTAATGTTCATACTATGGTGAGCCAAAAACTCCGCAGCTTTGTTCATTTGTGGAGTGGTGTAGGAAATGGTCCAACCCCTCCCTTTGAGCTTTTTTCTGATCTTTTGAATATTTGTGAAGTGCTTCCAATGATGAAGAGAGAGTCCGTTAATCCCTTCATATACCTCCTTATCATCCACTTCAATAATGAGATTTGTAGTAATAGTGTTTTCTAATAGTGGGATGATATAGTCCAGAGTTTCATAAATCTGGGTACTGTGTATTGTTTGACTAGTGAGGCGTGTGGCATGGCTAATATATCTCCCCTCGTGATCTCTATCAACAGCTGCCGAGCAAGTTATGTTGGGTGTTATATTACGACTTGCGACATTGACCTTGTAGGTATTTGTGGGCGGTTTAATCCAGTGACCTGTGACTGTCTTGGTGGCCTGGGTTTTTGGAGGGTTTGTGTGGATGTTGAAGGGAGCATTCTATAGCAACAGAGATGATCTGACTTCATCGTTTGTTTTCACCTTTCTCCTCTCAGATTCTCGCAATGATGTCTTCATATTATTTGTAGCCCTTGAAGTTGGATTTCATAATCAACTTGAATCGTGTACTTTGGATGCTTCTACAAAGAGATATGCTTGAACGATGTACAGAAGGTTATCCTGATCGTCGTTTTCCAGTTTCATTATCTTGTTTTGATCCCATAGCCAATCCTAGAGCTCTTTTGTCATCAAATCTTCATCGTGAACCTCCCGGTGACCTCCAAAGCTCTCAATCCACTCTCGAATGCATCTCGAATCATCCCGATTGCTCCTCAAGCGCCGGTGCGAAACTCTAAATTCCCGATTTTGACTCCAAATGACACAAAACTCGAACCAACGCCCGGTAAACATAACTTGATCTAAAATTGAGACTTGTAACACCTTAAAGCTAGGAAAACCGTCACAATCCAATCCCAACACGCATCAAATGCGTGTCAAGATACGGACTTATCAATCATCACCTGAATTAACCCTCAAAATCCCAAGCCACACAGATCTCACCCGCGATCATCACTCATATCTCTATGTGATATAACCTGCGATTTATCCAAAATCCCACACACAAATCCATAAAACTCAAACCTGCTTTCATTAAGCCTCGACCCAAATAACATTTAGCCCATTTAACCCAGACCTAGTCCAAACTCATCATATGTTTATTGTTGGCAGCACAGGCATAAATGACACTCTTATCTGAAGAAGAGGTTTACCCATAGGAGAGTTGGGTTGATATAAAAGATAACAACTTTCTGTTAGACCCATAAGTGTTCAAATGCCAAGATATGATCATGGTGTCCATTCTAATAGGGCATACGCTCTAGTCAGCTCTCAATCTCTCAACACAAGTTCCCAAGATTTACCTGAGACAATTTTTGGGGAAGCATGCACTCTGTAGCCAATACAGAGTGATTATATCAGCATCGAATTGCCTCACTCAAAATTTCAAAATTATGATTATACTTGTGTGGATATGTTTTTAGTGATTGACAATTATATTTGACATTATTGAGATTTTAGAATAAACATGGAAGATCTTAATACATGATAATGATGATAATTAATATTTAGACACTACTACAAATGTATTATTACTTATCCTTCTCTCCAAGAACTTATCACTCAATTCAAGGCGGATAAGATGATTTTAGACAAAAAGATGAAATGTGAGTCTTCAGTTCAGGATGTCACAGTTTCTTCATTTATTTCTACAGTGACGTCTCCAGTTTTGGCTGATCAGAACGATTTAATTGTGGTCACTGAAGATTGCTCTTTCACTCCAGTTATTTCTCGGTGTAATAAGAAAAAACTTGCTATTCAGGCATCCTCCATACAAACTAGAGCACAATCGCGCTTGAAAGCTTAATCTTTAGCTTAGCTTGCCTTCCTTTGCTTAATCTTCTTATAGCTTATTTTCCTTAGCTTTAATTTTTACTAAGTCTCTCCAATTTGTTTTCAATTTTATTAATAAATTTGGTAGGTGTTCCCCGACATTTACCCCACTTTTTAGTGGTTTACCTTCCTGGAATTTTTTTGCAAATAATAGTATATAAGAGGTTGTTCAAAACCTCAAAAAAGTAAGTTTAGTGTTTTATTATTGATTACCATCAATATACTTATTAATAAGTAGCAAATTCTAATGAATGATGACATTTACTTTTAACTAATATTCTTTTACTTTTAACTAATATTCTTTTACTTTTAATATTTATTGTACTAACTTATATATTATGGTGTTGAGTTATTGTACTCACTTTTTGACGAGCACTTTGTCATAGTGTGTCAAAATAAATTCGATACTAACGCTTATACGTAGTATAGTGAAGTAGAGTTCGTATCCACTGGGAAAGAAATCATTCTCTTTTATGAAACTAGTAAATAAAAGGGTTTTTTTTAGGATTGAGTGATTTAATTTAATTAAACACCAAGATGAATGACTTATATGTGATTTAATTCAAAGATAAAAAGAACTTGGCTTTGCTACTTTTCACTTGTTGATATATTTAGTCGATCCTTGTTATATCTATAACTTATCTCCTCTTGAATACTCAATCGAGGAGTATCTCCAATTCATCGAAGGTAGTTATTAACAACGACCGTTCATGAACAACTCTTACTATTTATCAAATATAGAACAACGTCGTATACCGATTTAATAGTAGCATTTAATCATTTTAACTCCTTGATGAAATCAATTGAGATTGCCTCTTCAGTTTATTAACCACGACTGTGCATTAATAAACTGAAGTTACTTACTTGTGAAACCACCAACAATTAACCATCAGTTCATTGATTGTTTCTAGTAATAATTAATGTCCTTGTTGATATATTTAGTCGATCCTTGTTATATCTATAACTTATCTCCTCTTGAATACTCAATCGAGGAGTATCTCCAATTCATCGAAGGTAGTTATTAACAACGACCGTTCATGAACAACTCTTACTATTTATCAAATATAGAACAACGTCGTATACCGATTTAATAGTAGCATTTAATCATTTTAACTCCTTGAGGAAATCAATTGAGATTGCCTCTTCAGTTTATTAACCACGACTATGCATTAATAAACTGAAGTTACTTACTTGTGAAACCACCAACAATTAACCATCAGTTCGTTGATTGTTTCTAGTAATAATTAATGTTGAGGCGTTAACTAATCATCACTTAGCAACACCCCAACATTAATATAGAAATAAGATTAAGGGAAGAATTAATATTCAAGAGAAGAAGTTAAGAAAATAACTCACAACTTTAATATTCAACAAGTTTCAAGAGCAAAACCAAGAAATGGAAGTTTAGTTCCTCATTTAGAGACTAAACATGCTAGAAAAATATAAAGAAATATTTATTCTAAACTGAGCTTAAGAGTATGGAAGAAGGAATGAAAATTAGTGAAGAAAAAGTGTGCTATTTATATGTGTTTTTCAACACCTTTATTTGGGTACCTGACCGGGTATAGTGCCTACCCAACCGGGCATCGGTCAACTTTGGATCGATTCACCATGTTCTTGTGTTTCAGCACGTCGCGTTGTCTCGGGTCACTTCTCACCCGACCGGGTGACATACTTCACCTGACCGGGCGAGTGCAGTGTCCAGGTAACCGCAGCTGTTAAGTCTTACCCGACCGGGTATGTTCCCTGAGCAGTTTTTCTTCATGTTTTCCCCCTTTTCCAATACCAACATTGCTACCACTACTCTACAACTTACAAATGAGAGTTGAAAACAATTATAAACAAAATCACACAAATGTTTACAAACTAAAAGATAAAGGTAAACAATCCACACAAGACAAACATAAAAATATACATTTATGCACTACTAATTAGTGCATATCTCTTTTTTAGTCCAATGTAATTATATATATATTTTTTATTTTTATTTTTAATGAGATCATGAATACAAATATGTGTACAAATGGTTCTTTTCCATGCGTATGCATGTGTACTATATTGATTCCCTTTAGATCTTGTTCGGGGTAATCTCACATGAAGGCAAGAATATGATGCACGAAATGTTAGATGCCCATGTTTGATTCTCGAGGTTGAGAAAAAATCGAGAAAGTTATATTCCCGGGGATATAATATGGAGGGGAATGTTAAACCCATCCATACCTTAGGTTATCTAACATTCCCAAGGATTTCCTAAGTCTCTTCTGAAAACACCCTCATTTAATTATCTTTTTTCATTTAACTTCTTTTCGACTTTTCCATTCTTAATTGGGGCTAAAACAATTTCACCATATTTTGTCTTCATCTTATGAAAATAGACTTTGGTACTACATTCGTCCCACTTAAAGTTCACGCCCACTATTCTCCTCTCAACGTAAATATTCTTAATCTTTTACTTTATATATCCAACATTTATCAAATCTGAAATTTTGCGACTTTACAAGACTAGTTTCTGAATATGTAAATTTTATTTACTAAAAATAATCTTATTATTGACAGAAATCATTTAATTTTATATTCAGTCAAATATAGTAAATTGTGTGACAATATTTTTAGTGGGACAGATGGAACATGTTTATTTAATTATATTCACATGTCTATTCTTGTAATTAGCATTATTCTTTTTTCCTTAAAATTTATTTTTTTTAAATATTTGTATGATAAGACTTATAGATTATTTATGTTTTTTATGAATGGGTTTCAAATTAATGGAAAATCGATAATGTTTTCTTTAATTTGAAACAAGTTTTACGAATAACTTGAAATTTTTTAAATTGAATTTTTTTCGGAATGATAAAAGATATATTTAGTAAATATGGGTATAAATATAGGTTAATCCACAGACGGCGCCAGTGTTGAAGTTAATCCAACACAATATAGTAAATATAGGTATAAATCTGTATGAACACTCGATTGTTACGTGGAAACCCGAAAGGAGAAAACCACGAGACTTTTTAGGCTAATGTCCGAGCCTCTCATTCTCATTAATACTCTCCTCATCATTACAAAGTACAAGATATTGAAGCTCCCATTAATGGAGGTTGCTAGCTAATCTATTCTAGAGAGAATAGACCAACTTATAATATGGAGGGAAAGTCTTATACTTATAGGGAAAAAGGGGTAGGGGAGATAAGTCTACCCTAATGGGCCAAGTGGGCCGAAAGGGGCCCAAAGGCCGAAATAGGCTCGATATGTCCAAATGGCCCTTGCCACTTAGGCTCTGTACCGGGGTCATGTCTTGGGCAGATAGTAAGTCGGGATACTATATCCCAACAATTACTATTTGAACAAAGTTTGTTTATCATTTTGTATTGGATCTACACTTTTTAAAATTAAACTCACTTTACTTAAAAATAATTCAATTAGTTTTGATTTTATTTATTAGTAAAATAAGAAATAATTCATTTTTTGTCTTTAATTTCAATTAATTTAGATGTGGGTTGTAATAGGTTTATTGTGGTAAGAGAAAATATTTAAAGAGCATTGAAGTAATTCACCAAATCTATAACATTACGTGTAAGATATCTTTCAACCAAATAAATTAATGTCACACTCCATTAATATCAAACAAACACGAATGAGAAAAATTGAATACATTCTCATCAATCTAACACATCCAATAATATAACATTCTTATGATAATATGATATTTCTTGAACCAAACCCGAGCACTTAAAAGAATAGACCAATCCACCAATCACGACTAGCAAGTAGCAACTATCTTCATCCAGCCATCGCACTCATAATTTCAAAATTATTAGACCTTAGCCAATGGCTTTAAACGTTGGTATCACAAAGATTTGAGATAATTTCATCCAATTAGTAAAATTTTGACATAAAACAAAAACAAAGAGGTCAAAAATTCACACCATATTTTTTTAATCCTCATTACATTGAATTTGTCAAACCCCTATCGTGATGTAAACACTACATTGTACCTTGATAAAAAGGTACTCCAAGAAACATGATGAGGCACACAAGCTATTCTAAATTTTGAAATGCAACAAATTTCCTTAGAAAGACAAAGTATTTGATTGTGCTTCAAACGAAACAACATTCAACATTTCGAAAAATACTACGTATAAAAGCACCTAGAATAGTTGTACTTTGAAGTACTTCTCAAACATTTTAGGTTACTTGGGATGTTTTATTCTCATTTTTTTAATTGGATTTTGTGATCAGAGTAGATATTTTATGTGCTACTCGGTAGTCGGTATAATTATTTAGAATCTTGCTCCAAGTGAATACAAATTGTAAAATCATCACTGTTATCACAAAATAAGGTGATGTGAGAGTCATAATAAGACACCTCATATGAATCCATTGTTTTCACTCATTACTGAATTTACCATAAATCAAATATCATGATGGACTCACATTATTAATGACCTTCTCACAGTTGAAAGAAGATAAGGCTAATTTAAGGGAGTGTTTGCAATTGCTTCAACTTTAAAAAAGTGATTTTTTAAAGTGGTTTTGGGAAAAGTGATTAATAGTAAAAGTTGGTAGTGTTTGAGAAAAAAGTGATTCTGGAAAAGTAAAAGTTGGTAGTGTTTGGTAAAATAAGTACTTTTTGTGTAATAGAAAAAGTGAGAAGCAGTTTAAAGCACCCTTCTACCTGCTTCCAGCTTTTAGCTTTTAAGTGATTAATTTAAGCAGAAGCTGTCATTTGAAAACATTCTTTTCAACTTTTTTTAAGTCAAAAGCTGAAAAGTGTTTTTTTTAAGCTAACCCAAACACTCCCTAAGCTCGCTACACCTTTCATAATCAGGGTCATAAAAAATGAATGAAATAATCAAACGATTGAATTTGATGACATTGTGATCATAAAAAGATCATAATGTAAATATATTTTAATAATAAAATAAAAAATGAAAAAGTTAAAATAGTCCGTCACACAATTCAACCATAAAATTTATTAATCTGAAGTATTATATAATTCAATAATTAATAGCCGAACTAAAAAAAATAGTGTTGAGTACTAAAATAAAATAAGGTGTAGATAGAAACAAAACTTAATTTAATAAAAATAAGATCAAGAAACTCAATTTAAATAATTCGTCAAATAAAAGTAAAACATGTGAGAAAGATTGTATGGTTCCTCAAATTGGAAGTTCATTTTCTTCTTTCTCAAGTAATACACTAATACTCAATCCCTTATCTTTTGTAATATTTTTATAATTTTACTTTTTTTTATAAAAAAATAAGTCAATTTTTTTATAAAGAAAATGCCTTTTAAATTTGATCCATATTTTATATAAGTACTCAACAATTTCATAAGAAGTGAATACTCTGCTCACACTCGATTGCAAATAAACAACATTACATAATCAGATAATCTCTGGGAACGAAAGATAAAACAGTGCATTAAATGTTTAGTGATAACTAATAAATCGAAATATAATTATAATATGTGAATTCCGCAGGAACATGCTTTGAATCTCCTTGCTGATCAATTAAGGCTTACGGTTTTCAATTTCGCAGCTTTCTCCTTCTCCGCCTTCATTTTGTCTTCTTCCTCTCCTTTCAAATTGGCATCTACTTTAGCTTTCTCCTCCGCCTTCTTTCTTTCGTCCTCCTCTGCTTTCACTCTGGCGTCTTCCTTAGCTTTGCCCAGAGCCTCAACCAGTGCTTCCAGACAAGTAGTCTCGTCTCCCTCGCCCGATTTCGGCATCAAGCTCTCCGCAACATCCGCCGGCGTAATTTCCGTCTCCGTCAACAACCGTTCGATCGTCGGGAAGAGCTCGTGCGTTTCAACATCCAAGTAGTTTTTAGCGAGCACTTTAAACGCTTCGAATCCGCAATAGGAGAGCTCGATGTGCTTGTCCATTCTCCCTCTCCGGATCAAAGCCGGGTCCAGCTTTTCCCTGAAATTAGTGGTGAAGACGATGATCCTCTCCCCTCCAATGGCGGACCAGAGGCCGTCGATGAAGTTCAGAAGACCAGAGAGGGTCACTTCGCTCTTCTTCTCTTCAGGTTTCTTCTCTTTCCCGATCTTCAGCGGGTCTTCTACCTCTGTTTCCTCTGGTTTACCCTTCCTCTGGCCGGTGAGTTCCAGAGAGCAGTCGATATCCTCGATGACGATGATGGACTTACTGGAAGTGTCGATCAGGAGCTTTCTCAGGGTAGTGTTGTCCTTCACGGCGGTCAATTCCAGGTCATACACATCGTATTCCAGAAAATTAGCCATGGCCGCCACCATAGAGGACTTTCCGGTGCCCGGAGGGCCGTAGAGGAGATACCCGCGCTTCCACGCCTTCCCGACTTTGGCATAATACTGTTTTGATTTGCTGAAGGTGATAAGATCGTCTATGATTTCTTGCTTCTTCTTGGGGTCCATTCCGATGGTCTCAAAGGTCGCCGGATGTTCGAAGGCGACTTGGGTCCACATTCGCCGGTAATAATATCCTCCGTCGTTCCTGATGTTGGTGTACAGCTTCCTCTGCCGGTCCTTCACCGAGATCTCCTTCCCCTGCTCCAACACGTGTTTCAGGTAAGCTCCGGTGACGATGTGGCGGTGCTTCTCGTGGAACTTGAGGGTGAAGAACTTTTTGACTTCATCTCCGCCGCGGAAAGAGATGGTTTGGCTGGTGGGGAATTTCATCTCGGAGACCCACCAGAGTTTGATCCCCTGAAACTCGTCGGTGACCTCCTGGAAGTAGTCCATGCTGAGAACCAGAGACTGGGAGTCCCTGAAGTCCTCCGCCTTGAGACGCTTAGCCTGGTGGGAGGAATTGGCGGCGAGGTAGCGCTCGATGGCCTTGTACATGTTGCCGGAGGTGCCTCCCCTGAAATAGTCGCCGGATAACTCGTGGAAGGAGATGTGGACGTAGGGGTAGAACAACCTTCTCAATTTCCTGGTGTGCGACTTCAGGAAAGTACGGACTTCATAGGGGCAGTACTGGGAGAAAGTCGCCCAGACCAGCATGAGGGTCACCACCGTCGAGCCCAGCGTCCCCCACACCGCCTCCATTCCCATTCCCATCGCCATCGGCACCATCCTTTTTCTTCGCCGGAGAATTATGTTTCCGGTGGGTACAACGGCGGCTGATATGGAAGGAAACTGAAAGGGTTGAAGTGATCTGTAAATGATATGCCACTCCTCAGTAGACTCTGCTTTCTGGTGGTGTTGTTTACTACACTTGTATATAAAGACACAGCAAGACTTGGTGACCAAGTAGGATGGTACTGTAGGGACAAATAAAATGGCATTACGACAAATCTCCAAACCTTTTACCAAATGCGGAGTAGGATGGTGCTTGGTGACCAAGTACCTCAAACCTTTTAAAAAATGGGGTATCGTACCTACTATGCATTTGATTGGTCCAAATCATTAAATCCCTTTTAATTTAGATTTAAATAATTCAACTGCATGATTCTGATTGGTCCATGTGGACAAAGGTACGGTACCTTATGGGTACCATAGAATCTACCTTACTTAGGACCATCATTAGATTTGACCGGAAAATTTTTGTTCAAGTAAACACATCTTAAATCTCCAATTCCATTCGAAATTTGGGAAATTATGAGTTTAATCACAATTTTAATATTTTGATACTTGAGCTCGTTTCATAACCAAGTTTTATAGCTTATCATTTACTTTTAATTTCATATGTTGAATTGTGTAATAATAAAAATAAGAAATATTGTCAAATAGGTATTGTACTTTTACTATAAAGTCAATTGAATACTCGTACTTTTTAGTGAATCAATGAAGTCCACGAAGTGTTAAAAAAATGATCAAATTAGCTATTTCTAGGTAATGATCCAATTTCCAAGTAATTGTGAGATTTTGGTAAAAGGTACTCTAATAGGAGTACTGACATGTGTATTTTTTTTAGGCAGGAAGGTAAACCACCTAGGGGTGGGCAAACGGGTCTTGGAACCGCGGTCCGGTCCGGGTAATGGCGGTTCGGGTCCAAAACGGGCCGGTTTCCATTTTTGTTGCCATAAAACGGTCCGGGTAGGTCCGGGTAATTTTTTTTAAGGACCCGGGCCGGTTCCAAAATAAAAAAATAGCGGGTACCCGGCCCGGCCCGTTATATATATTGTATATTAATTTATTAATAGTTTTGTGATAATCGGTTTTGAAATAGTTTTGTTTTCCTTTGCTAGAAGTAGGATTTTAAATTGAGTTGCAGTAACATCATTTTGCTTTCAAATTATTGATTAAATTTTACATAAATTTCTTATTATTTTTATTGTTATTGAATTATTCCTTTCTATGGAATTTAATTACTCGTATTTGTTAAAAATGATTTTGTAATATTTGTTTTCATAATATTGTTCTTAAAATATATAAATTGTGATTACCACCCCCATGTATGTGTCAACTTTGGCTAATACTGAAAATTTGTTCTTAAAGTATATAAATTGTGATTACCACCCCCATGTATGTGTCACCTTAATATGTGATGTTAGACAACATTTTTAATTCAAATGTTAGAAAATATGTATTTTGGCTATGTTGCCGATTTTTGGAACTTTAATTGTTTGGAACTTATATACATGAAATTATGGAGTATTGGACTTGTCACTTGTGTTACATGTGCACCACTATGTTGTTATTTTGAAACTTGCTAATGTACTATATTACTCCGTATTAATTATTGATTTTTGGAACTTTGTGAGTTTTTACTAATTTTAAGACATGAGAATAGAAACCGTAAAACCCGGACCGGACCGACCCGTTTCAAACGGGCCGGGTAAGGTCCGGTTCCTATTTTGAATTTTGCAATACCCGGACCGGACCGGACCGTACAATGGAACCGGCGGTTCCATTTTATTTTGCATTACCCGCCTCGACCCGGCCCGTGCCCAGCCCTAAAACCACCCATTGGTGGGGCAAATGCCGGGCAACATTTGCCGATTTTTATTAATTAGAGACGGTTACATCGAGAGAGGGGGACTAGACCGAAACCTCTCCCTAAGAAGCCTTCCTCATAAAAGATGAAAAACAACAACAAAAATAATAAAATAATTTTGGGGGGCTAAATCTGACCCAAAACAAAATACATGAATCAGAAACGAAAACAAGGAAAGTTAAACAAATCAGCATAGTAATTCCTCTTAACCTCCTTAGGCAGGTGACCGACCCGATCAAACAGAACCATCTGGGCCAAATTATTTTGATGACCCGCTAATACATGGGCCGTTCCATTTACTTCTTTGAATACATGCCCAAATGAACAACCTTTCCCAATAGCCTTATCTCTAAACCTTTGAACACCACCATAGTTGCCTGAATCGTTCCTGAGGATATTCAATAAAGAAGAAGCATCTGTTTCCACCTGAATATCAGTGATACCTTCATCCAACGCCTTCTCCGTAGCAAACATCATGGCATTCAGTTCAGCTTCTTCACTAGAGCTCGCGGTAATCGGGAACGAGGCAGCCCATATCATTTCTCCTGCTCGATTTCGGAGGATGGCTCCACCTGTTGAATTTCCAGGTATAAAAGCTGCGTCCACATTGAGTTTATAAGTTTTATTAGGCCTTTTCCATCTTATAATCTGCAAACCTGGAGATGAAAAAGTAAATTTGGCAGAAATTAGGTGTTCACGAATAAGAAAACCTTCCACTCTTCTTCTTTTGATTTTGGCCAACCTGTACGCCCAGTTCTGAGTATACATCTTGATTTGGAAGATGGTGTTTTCTGTAGATGGAACAGACCCCGAACCCCAAGTATATGTAGCATAAACCTTCCAAATGTGCAAGCATATAATTCCAGATATATTGTGCTTAAAAATGTCTGCCATTGTTTTAGAACCTGCCTCAATCCACCACTGAATCAACATTTGTCTGATAGAAGAACATCTGCCCATGTTGATATTAAAAATATCCATAAAATGATGCCAAATTTTCTTAGTATAATCGCAACTCATGAAAATATGATCAGTAGATTCACAATTATTCCTACAAAGAGGACATCTAGAGGGTTCTAGAGTAAAGTGGAATCTCTGAAGATTATCAGCTAGGGGTAGAAATAGGTTCAACATCTTCCAAAGAAAAATCTTAATCTGCATATGCTGATATTTATTCCAAATGTGTTTATCAGTAAAAGTAACTGACCTATTGTTCCTCACTTCATTGTATGAAGAGGCTATGGAGAACAAGCCATTAATTCCAGGATCCCATTGCATAATCCCATAAGAATTGAAAGAGCATAGGTCAGCAGCAGTGTCATTTATACTGCATAGTCTTCTCCACACACATGAGTCAGTGACTTTGGGCATCATGTCCATCCCTCTAGGATATTTAGCCTTGATAAACTTACACCATAGTGAATCCTGTGTCTTCCACTTCCACCATAACTTTAGGGAGAAGGCATTTTGAACATCAGCTAAGGCTCTTACCCCCAGTCCCCCTTCCTCTGTTGGAAAGCAAATCTTTGACCACTTTGCCCAATGAAAGTTTTTTCTGTCATTTGTAGAACCCCAAAAGAAAGAAGACATTTTCTTTTCCAGAGTGGAGATAACCTTTTTGGGGAGAACATCAGTAGCTAATATATGATTAGGAATAGCACTAAGCACATGCTTTATTAATACTAATCTGCCCCCTTGTGAGAGGTTTTTCTGCTTCCAGGATGAAAGTTTGTTATCAAATTGTTTGATAATATGAGAACAATATTGAAATCTGTTCACTCCTTTATGCAGACAAGCACCCAGATATTTCATTGGTAGACAGGACTTCTGCATACCAAGAATTCTTTGGATAGTTGAACTTCTGTAAGTAGCATTTTTTCCAGTAATGAAACTGCTTTTACTTAAATTGACAGTCTATCCTGAGGCAGATTGATATTCATTTACAAAATCCTTGAAATTGACCAAGGATCTTGAGTCCCCATTGATAAAGATCAATAAATCATCTGCAAAACCAAGGTGACTAATAGGATAACCTTGATTACCCATCCAGAAGGGTTTAATTGCCCCCTGCCCCATTCTGACTTTTAATCCTCTAGAAAAACCTTCAGAGGCAATAATAAAAAGAAAAGGGGATAGGGGGTCACCCTGTTTAACACCTCTCTTAGGCTGAAAATACCCCTGAGGGCTCCCATTTACCAAGATAGAAAGATGGGTAGATTGCAGATTATTCCTAACCAGAGAAATGAACTTGTGAGAAAAACCAAACCTCCTTAGCACCTCAAATAAATAATTCCAAGAAAGCTTGTCAAAGGCTTTGGCCATATCCAGTTTGATGATAACATTTGAGCCTCTAACTTTCTTATCAATTGCAAGAACCATTTCCTGAGCCATAAGGATTTGATCTGAAATGTCTCTGCCTTTAACAAACCCAGCTTGTTCCTCGGTAATTATTTTAGGGAGCAACTTTACTAATCTAGAAGCCAACACTTTAGTACAAATCTTATTAGTAAAGTTTGAGAGACAAATGGGTCTAAAATCAGAAAAGGAGGAAGGGATATCACTTTTGGGAACTAAAACAATAAGAGAGCTAGTAAATCCTTTAGGAGGGGGAACCCCAATGAAAAATTTCTGGACAGCTTTCACAACATCACTCCCCACAATATGCCAACATTTTTTAAAGAACTTACCTGTAAAACCATCGGGTCCAGGAGCACCATTATGATTTAATTCCCAAATAACATCCTTAACTTCATCTTCAGTAGGAATTGCAGTAAGAATTTCATTGTCTTCTTGATTCAGTATTTCAGGAATACCCATCAGAAATTCATTATGTGTTGTAACATGTTCTACAACATAGAGTTGAGAGAAGAAATCTACAGCTGCAGTTCCAATCTCAGGTAAACTTGACAGGTCTCTTCCATCTGAATCTTTAATAGCAGTAATCATTTGTCTTCTTCTTCTTATTTTCACAAAAGAGTGAAAATAGTGAGAGCTACAATCACCTTCTTTAAGCCATTTTATATGTGCTTTCTGTTTCCAGTACTTCCTTTCCAGTCTCTACTTACTCAGTAAAAGTGCTTTTTTAAACTGCAATTCGTCTCTATTTGCATCAGTAGGGGCATTTAAGAATTCCAACTCAGCTTTAGCAACCTCTTGTTCAATAAAATTAATATCCTCAAAGATATTACCAAAAACTTCCTTGTTCCACTTCCTCAAATCATTTTTAAGCCTCTGAAGTTTAATAACCAATCCTTGCATTCCACCCCCAGTAAAGCTTCCATTCCAACTTTTTTCAAGAGTAGATAAAAAGGATTTACTAGACAACCACATGTTTTGGAACTTAAATTGCCTGGGCCCTGACTGGAAGTTATTTTTACACTGGATAAGCATTGGGCAGTGGTCCGAGGGGGTCTGATTAAGGTTTGTAACCGTGATTTGGTCGAATGAGTCAAGAAACAACTCATTGAAAAGACATCTATCTAACCTTCTCCATAACCTTCCTCTTGATCTTACCCCAGTCCAAGTATACTGACAGCCTGCATATGGAATGTCAATAAGATTGCAATGAGAGATACAATCCTTGAAGTCCAGCATACTTGTCAGATCAAGTATGGAATCTCCTTTATGTTCTGCATTAGTCATAATAGTGTTAAAATCACCCCCCACCATCCAGGGGTTGTGAATATGATCAGCAATGTGGGTTAACTGCTCCCATAGATCTCTTCTTTCCACAGGAGTATGCTTGGCATACACAGCAGTGATCCATCCCTCTCTTGAATCATAGGAAAATTTGAAGTGGACATACTGTGAATGCCAAGTAGTATCAGAAATATTAATAGTATTTGAATCCCAAAAGATCCAAATTTTATTCACACTATTAAAGAGAACATTAGTAAAACCGAACTCCATTTTGTAATAATTGGCCTTATCAGAATCAACAAGAGGCTCTATAGCCACTAGAAATTGAATCCTCCATTTTTTGATTAATTGAGAAAGTCTTGGCCCGGAGGAAGCCAGACCTCTCACATTCCAAATTAATCCATTCATGGATGGGGGTTAGGAATAGTTTTAGTTTGCCTCTTGGCAGCATTCCTAGTAACCATTCCTGGAGTTTGTTGAAATTGTTGCTTCTTCTTTCTCCTTCTCCCAACCTTAATGAAAACTCCCTCATTCTCCACTTCCTCCATAGCATTTCCACCACCCTGGGCTAAGGCATCAAGTAAGTCAGAATCCTCTCTAGCCCTTCATTTGCTACCAGGAAATTGACTTTATTAACTAATCCAGGTAATGCTTGCATCCACTCCTGTTTGCTTTCATATCTGTGTGATGGTTCTGTGTCAGAACCATATTCTTTATCTGCCAATTCCTGATCAAAAACCTTATGGTGTTCCACAGGAAGTATGGAAAAGTCATCCTTTGGTTGGCTGTTATTTGTTGAAACTATAGGTCCAGGTATTTCTCCTTGAAGAATAAGGTTCATATTATTCATATTACCCTTCTCCTTGCTAGTAACATTGCCTTTGGTAAATGTAGGAGGGTCCTCATGGAAGACTTCCTCTGTATCAGTCTCAGATTCTTCATGCAGGGGCAGAAAGTCACATTGCTAGTTTCAGCCTACACAGATTGCAGGGCCGGTCCTGGGGCATGGGCAGGAGGGGCATGCGCCCAGGGCCCTTTGCTCCAGTAGGGCCCATAAATTTCTCAAATATGTGTGTGTGTGTTTGTGTACATCACTATTTTAATTATATGTATATCCTAAATCTATAAAAGGTAAAATATAAAATCAAACTTATATTTTTTAGATACTTCTAATTAGTTATTCAGCATCTACACGATACAAGTCTATATAATTTTGAACATCCCCATTAGAATTCATTGAGAACATATTTCACCATTTCTTTTGAATCATTATATTATGGATTATTGCATTAATTTTATTCTTTTAGTGTACATGTCTTATGTATATCCAGAACTTATTGATATATTTCACAAATTTCCTCCGATTCTCTAATTTAGTGAAAGATTGAACTTTAGTGTCCATAATTTAGAAACGTAGAATTTGTTTTTGTCTAGTGAAAATGTGATCTAAAATATGAAAAAGTTACTCCTAATTATACAAGATATAATTTCACAGCTTTCCTTAATTTAAATTTTTTATTGCACCTAATAGTTGCACTACTTGTTTCACTTCGCTCTTAGGTACATTGTTTCCTCAAATGTCACTTATCAAATACCGTATATATATTTTCTAACCATGTGCTTTGTTAGTTTTTTTGATGTGTTATACTACTTTTGGACGGTAAAATTGTATAATTTTAAATTATAGATTATTATAGCAAAAAGAACATTATAAACATTCCCCAGCTATCCTTGAGGCCCAGTCTATTTGTATTGTCCCGGGCCCATAAAATGTCAAGATCGGGCCTGACAGATTACATCTCAGAATCATCCTTCAACAGTCCTGACATGTGTATATATAATAGGAAAGTTCAAAACATAATAGAAAACAACTATTATGGCTTTCCTGCATATCTATCACCTCCGACATCCTTACCTTCATACCAAACCGTCCCCCCCCCCCCTCCCCCCCTCTGAGGCAGTCTCGTCCCTTTCTATATATGTTCAACGATGGCACGTTGATACATGGAAAGAAGTATAGAAAGATATATAGAAATAAACAATAAAGAAAGAAAAAGAGACGAGGGAAGAAGAACATCCCTTTTTTGGTTAGTTCGAGGGCTTATTTGCCCATTTTCCCAACTTTTAATTCTACTTATGTCACTCACAAACAAGATCTATATGCTTATTGTCATATTTTAAATTTTTTGACAAGCTTTGATACCAGGGGCGGAGCCAAGGGGGGGTCAGGGTGGTCAGCCGACCCCGCTGAAAGTTTGAAAGTATAGAGCTCTGAAATATATTCGATTTGATATATTATGGCCCTCGTAACTCATTACGAGTAAAAAGTTATGACTTCTGGAAAATCAGCACTATCTAAACGTAAAATCAGCAAAATTTAATGTATAATAATGATATTTTCTTAAATTATATAAATAACGCATAATTAACTCATTACTTACGTGACATGATTCACAAACAGAGCAAAAAAAATCTATCTTATTGCTTACGAATACCTATTTATCTAAAATACAAATGAAACATTCAACTCGAACATTGCCTAAAAATGATTTACTATTTTCATTTTGTACATAGTTGAATTTCGATCCCCCTGATATGTTTTTCTGGCTCCGCCACGGTTTGATACTAATTATAGTTGGGGTACTCAAGCTTTCTAATAATTATAATTGAAAGATTAATTAAATTTTGTCCATACTTTATTACTTTATACGGAGTACTCAACAATTTCACAAGAAGAACTTTCTAAGCAACAATTTGTCAATTTCACAAGAAGTGAAATACTCTTCTCACACTCAATGAAGAAGAAACTACATTAGATAATCACTGGGACGCAAGAAATAAAAACAGCGCATTCAAAGTTTTTTTAATCATAAAAAACAAAGCGCTTTATACTAAAATCATTAAAATGAATCGCTAAAACAAACACAAAAAGATCGTCCTGACAACAACTATCCCTAACCAACTAGCACTATCAACCTTATGATTAGACACAACAATTACTGGTCATATAGATTCTTCCAACAACATAATATCTAGCAAAATTGTTAATCATAATTGTAAACCTAAAACTAAAGACATCAACAAAAAACGGAGCAACATAAAAATGCGAAAATAAAACAATAAAAAATTAAATAACTGATAAATCTTTCCATATTCTAACATCTCGATCGCTCCAAGGAGGCGGTTCAGGGGGCGTCAATCTGTCTTCTCCCTTGCTCAACCATTCACCCTCTACCCATGTTGATTCGCCAAAAATTAACCCTTCGATCTCCTCCTCAATTGCAGAAATGAGACAACGCTGCTTTAGAACTTCCATAGAAGACATGATTATCATATCTTGAACCTTGGATTCGTTTCCAAAAGATTTAGCCGCACTCACGCCTCCTTTAAGATTGACAACAATCATGAGAAAAAAAGAGGTAAACGAAAGCTTTATGTGCGGTCTCCTTAGAACAAGAATAAACACCGAACAAGAAGAATCAAATCTCCGCCAAAAATAACTCAACTAGGAAAACTTTAGACTATGGCCGTAGGAAGAAGAAAGGAGTTATCCCACAACGATGTTCGATAGGTTATACCTATTAGAGAATCTCATTCAGTGCATTCAAAGTTTAGAAAGTTAGTAAGATTTTTTTAACGAAACTAACTTAACTTATCATAACAGAATGAAGGTGGGTTACAAATTGATATCAAGTCTTCTGTCTACCGTCCGCCCTAAAACCAGACTTCGAATTGATGATCTCCATAGAAGGAATATAATTCGTTGATCCGCTTTGGGCTTAACTGAGCCAATAATAGCAATTCAAACTTCTTGTCTCCTATCCTAAGTTCTAAAGTTCTTTTGTTGGAAAAACACAACAGGCAAGACAAAGTACAAATCCAAAACATAAAAAATAAAAAACAAAGTGCAAACAAAATAAAAGTATCTTTTGCTAACATAACCCTCATCCGTGTCAGTAAGATCTTAAAATATTTGAATTTTGATATAACTAATAAATCAAAATAGGATATGTTAATTCAAAAAGGAACACACTGTGAATCTCCTTAGTGATTAATTAATTAAGGCTTACAATTTTCCAAGGCCTGATTCGCTCGAATCCATCATCATATTTCAATTTTGCAGGTTCTTAAGCTTTCTCCTTCTCAGCCTTCATTTTCTCTTCTTCCTCTCCTTTCAATTTGGCATCTTCCTTCGCTTTCTCCTCCTCCACCTTCTTCCTTTCTTCTTCCTCCGCTTCCACTCTGGCGTCTTCCTTAGCCTTCTCCAGAGCCTCAACCAGTGCTTCCAGACAAGTAGTCTCGTCCCCCTCGCCCGATTTCGGCATCAAGCTCTCCGCAACATCCGCCGGCGTAATTTCCGTTTCCGTCAGCAACCGTTCGATCGTCGGGAAAAGCTCATGCGTTTCAACATCCAAGTAGTTTTTAGCGAGCACTTTAAAGGCTTCGAATCCACAATAGGAGAGCTCAATATGCTTGTCCATTCTCCCTCTCCGGATCAAAGCCGGGTCGAGCTTTTCCCTGAAATTGGTGGTGAAGACGATGATCCTCTCTCCTCCAATGGCGGACCAGAGGCCGTCGATGAAGTTCAGAAGACCAGAGAGGGTCACTTCGCTCTTCTTCTCTTCAGGTTTCTTCTCTTTCCCGATCTTCAGCGGGTCTTCTACCTCTGTTTCCTCTGGTTTACCTCTCCTCTGGCCGGTGAGTTCCAGAGAGCAGTCAATGTCCTCGATGACGATGATGGACTTGCTGGAAGTGTCGATCAGGAGCTTTCTCAGGGTCGTGTTGTCCTTCACGGCGGTCAATTCCAGGTCATACACATCGTATTCCAGAAAATTAGCCATGGCCGCCACCATAGAGGACTTTCCGGTGCCCGGAGGGCCGTAGAGGAGATACCCGCGCTTCCACGCCTTCCCGACTTTGGCATAATACTGTTTTGATTTGCTGAAGGTGATAAGATCGTCTATGATTTCTTGCTTCTTCTTCGGGTCCATTCCGATGGTCTCAAAGGTCGCCGGATGTTCGAAGGCGACTTGGGTCCACATCCTCCGGTAAGGGCTGAAATATGTTCCGTCGTTCCTGATGTTGGTGTACAGCTTCCTCTGCCGGTCCTTCACCGTGATCTCCTTCCCCTGCTCCAGTACGTGTTTCAGGTAAGCTCCGGTGACGATGTGGCGGTGCTTCTTGTGGAACTTGAGGGTGAAGAACTTTTTGACCTCATCTCCGCCGCGGAAGGAGATGGTTTGGCTGGTGGGGAGGTTCATCTCGGAGACCCACCAGAGTTTGATCCCCTGAAACTCGTCGGTGACCTCCTCGAAATAGTCCATGCTGAGAACCAGAGCCTGGGAGTCCTTGATGTCCTCCGCCTTGAGACGCTTAGCCTGGTGGGAGGAATTGGCGGCGAGGTAGCGCTCGATGGCCTTGTACATGTTGCCGGAGGTGCCTCCCCTGAAATCGTCGCCGGATAATTCGTGGAAGGAGATGTGGATGTAGGGGTAGAACAGCCTTCTGAATCTCTTGGTGTGGGTCTTCAGGAAAGTACGGACTTCATAGGGGCAGTACTGGGAGAAAGTCGCCCAGACCAGCATGAGGGTCACCACCGTCGAGCCCAGCGTCCCCCACACCGCCTCCATTCCCATTCCCATCGCCATCGGCACCATCCTTTTTCTTCGCCGGAAATGTGTATTTCCGGTGTGTAAAACGGTGGCTTATACGACTGGAAACGAAAAGTTGGAATGATCTGGAAATGATATGCACACTCCGCTGCCCGGTGTCGTTATATATAAAGACAGGCCTTTAAAGAAAGACACATCAAGTTGTGTGGTAGTGTAGTAGTGTACTATTGTAGACATTTACTGTAGGGACTAATAAAATGGCATTATGAGTTATGACCACAAGTGCCTCAAACCTTTTACAAAATCTCCAATTCCATTCGAAGTTGGGGAAATTATTAATTTACCCACAATTTCAATATTTTGATACTCTTAGCCCGTTTGGTAATATGAAAATCGGTTGATTCGGCTGATTCTGCTAAAATTTATGAAATTCTGTCTCAAATGATTGCATTGATTGATTCTGCTGATTTAAGAAAAAACATTTTTAAAACATACTACGTATTTTATTAATAGAATAAAAAAAAAACTATATGTAAACATAGCTAAAATGGTCATCTCCAGTAACTTCAGCCAATACAGTCATAAAAGTAACTCCAATCTTACTTTTTCTTAATATAAATTCAGCGCGCGAAAAAAAAAGTTACGTGTTTGGTGAAAAAGTTGGCTGATAAGCTTGATAAGCCAAAAAAAAGAGTTACCAAACAACCTCTCTATATAAAACTATCAGGTTCAATTGAGCTTTATTTGGATTAATCATGTAACTTTTGATCTTGCGTGCTAAATTGTGTTATAACCAAAATAAATAAAGTTGATGTTACATTTTTGATAGAATTGTCTGAAGTTACAATAGAAAATCAGTACAGTAGAATTGTACAATTTTTTAAATTTTATTAATAAATATACGTAGTATTTTACGTAATATTTTTCTAATTCAGATACAACTTCCAATTTCAATAAATTCAGTCACCAATACCTTTCACCATTGTTTTTCAATAAATTATAAGTCGTACACTTTTCATAAACATTGCTTAACGAAAACCATTTTGTTGTGGCTAGCACTCTAGAAATTTTAAACAACAATAATACTCCCTCTGCATTTGTTCACTACCATAGCATTGGGCACATTATTTAAGAAAGAAATAGTAGGGGTAATGTATAATGTAGAAAAAATTAGAGAGAGTGTGTAAAAGTATGAAAGAGAAGATAAAAAGTAAAAAAAATAAGGGTAATTGAGTATTTTTAAAGAAGAAACTTACCAAAAATGGAAAGTGTAGCAAACTTTTAAATATATCCTAAAAAAGAAAGTGTAGCAAACTTTAGAATACGAAGAGAGTATATTTCTTATGTTTTTTAGTTGTAATAATGTAATGTTACAATTTTCACGTTTATCCATTTCTATTTTTGATCATTGATATATTTCGTTTCTTATTAGTAGTAAAATTGAAAAAATCGAATGAAATAGTGTGTTGGAATGAAAAATAAATCCAAAAGAAGTAGTTGTAATTGTGTATTACTCCGTATTTTCAAAATCATTGAGCGTATGATTGAAAGATTTAGGGAGTGTTTGCAACTGCTTCTGCTTAAAAAAGTACTTTTGGAGTGATTTGGAAAAAGTGATTAGTAATAAAAGTTTATAGTGTTTGAGGAAAAAAAGATTTTGAAAAGTAAAAGTTGATAGTGTTTAGTAAAATAAGTATTTTTTGTATAATATAAAAGGGAAAAATACTTTTCACACAAAAATGCTTTTTCACTCCAAAATGCCCAAGTTTTATAACTATAAATGCTGCATAATGTAGCACTTTTGCACCCCAACTGCCATTAAACAGACATGACCAATATGTTTTTTTTAAATGGGTCTATATTGAAAATAAAGGGTGGCTTTATCAACCCCTTTCCTCTTTTAGTTATGAGGCAAATCACCTGCATTTCATAAAGGAAATTGTATGAAGTGTTAAAACAGCAACAAATAAAATACGTGCCTTTTTAATAATCTTTGTTTTCAGTAATCTAATCTTTGTTTAATTTTTGGTTTATCAGTTCTATTATCTATTTTTCGCCATACATGTACTTTTTGATTTTACACGCTAAATTGTGTAATAATAAAAATACGTAAGGTTAAAGTTAATTTTCTGGTTGAATTGACCGGAGTTACTGTAGAGTTGATGATTTTAGCTATTTTCACATAAAAACACGAAATGTTAAATGAATATGTTTCATAAATTGATACGTATGGCTAAATTGTGTATTTTATAAATAGAATATGTTTTTAATATAATGTTTTCATAATTTAGTAGAGTCAGCCATTTTAGCCTGAATTTAATAGATTTCAGTATAATCAATCGATTAAACCAATTTGAAACATTTTAGCCATTTTACCAAATAGGCTCAACATCCATTTTGAAACATGAAATGTTAATTGTTTCGTTTTGTAGTTATGAGTTTCAAAGTAACTAAAGTCTATAGAGATAAAAAAATTCAGCGTTCAATGAAATATACTATCCCCTCACAAAAAATTAATTTCAATTATAATTTTGATGATTTTATATATATATTTCCATTTCCCTTTTCGAAAAATTTGACGTGTCTAACCTTGATTCATCTTTTTCTTGATCATCCACAATCATATGTTTACGCTTTATTTTCACTTTATTAGTATGCATGTCAAGTCAAATCAGAGTATGAGAATACTCCGTATCATATAAATTTATTAACTAAAAAATGCTTGGACACAAATAGGAAACATAATATTATTGTGGGAGGGTCACGCAGAACTTGCCATTCTAGTTGGGTCAACATTGAGCACCAATGCCATGGATAATCAATCATACTTCAATTATTTTTGTTCTTGTCCGGCTCAATAGGTGAGACTGAGGACTGTGAGGAGAGTAAAATGGGGAAATGACCAAACAACGGATATTTGAGGCGTCTCCCAGGAATGTGAGGATTCGGTTTTTGAAAAGGAAGGGTGGTCTAAGAATGTTTTTAATTTCATTCGTTTTAGATCAAATCAAACCAAACCAAATCGATCAAATAATATCAGAGGTTAGACTAGATTTTGAAGTTATAAAATACACATGGAATAGACATTTATCATTCGAATTGTACCAAACAAGATTTAAATGGGGTTGGTCCGATCAATAGATCAAATGGACGAGAAAATTACATTTCGTTTGAAAACATCCTAAGTGAATCACTTCCATCACTTAAGATTCACTTATTATAGTATGGAAGAAATTCCACTTTTGGTCCTTCGAGTTTTGCACCAATTCCACAATTAGTCATCAACTTTCACTTTATCCATTTTTGGTACCTGACTATTGTTTTCTTGACGATTATAGTCCTTTTTCCGGTAGTAAAAATGCCCATATATAGATGGACTGAGGATGTTTTCTTTTGGACTGAAATTTGCTGGTCTGGTCTGAACTGGTCTGATCTGGTAAACGTCTGATCTCTATGTGTATTTTATAACTAAGAAATTCTGGTCTGGTCTGTTAAAGTCTGGTCTGGTCTGGTCTGTCTAAGTCTGGTCTGGTCTGGTCTGGGACTGAAAACAGTCCAAAAGAAAACATCCTGAAAATGGTCAAGAAAACAATAATCAAGTACCAAAAATGGATAAAGTGAAACAGGAGGACTAAATATGGAAATACACAAAACTCGGAGGACCTAAAGTGGAACCAATTCTTATAGTATGTCTCGGAGTTCAAGTTATCAAAGAAGTTAATTCAAATTTCTTTTGAGTTGTTAACGAATTGTTATGTTTTTCTGGAAATTCTCAGTTTTATGTCTGACCCATTTTAACATTAAGGTATTATTATGATTGCTTTTGTATTTATTATTTTATCATCAATAATCAAGTGTTTTCATTTAAAAAAGAATTTCTTATTCTATCTTCATCAAAAGGCCGTTTTCCTTTCATAATCCGGTTGTCCTATGAAAATCACTTCAGAGAAAATCGATTTAAACTAATTTCCCTGAAAATCTCAAAATATTTATGTACATAATACTTTATTGATTTCTTAAAATACGTGCAAGTAAATTGTATAAAACATGTAAAGGACGAAAGCTAATAGAAGTGTATGAGTATTTCTTTTTGAAAATTTATATCCACACACACGCATGTGACATGTGCGTAATTATTATTCCAAATATTTTGCTAAATATGAACTTTGAATATGATGTATTCGGATTAGATTTGGATTAGTTAACTGATTGCTCTTAGTTTCAATTCCTATTCAAATTTCTGATCAAGATTCAATAATAGTGATGTTCTAATCTCATATTCAAGACTGAATGTCGAACTATCAAAATTAATCCTTTTGGTGTAATAGAGTAAAACAAATCGGTTGTTATTAAGAAACTCAACAAAATTTACGATTTATTGCTTAATTAAAAGAAGATAACAAGATATTTTTAAACAAACCATACAGAGCAGTAAATGGAGAAAATTAACTCGGGGTGAAATATGTCCTACTAATGCAAAATGAGGCTAGATGTTGCATATAGGGTTCATCGAATTGGTTGAAGGCACTAAATTGAGTTTTTTTAGTTTTTTTATTTTATTGCTTTTTATCCACTAATCGTGATTTAAAGGAAGTTGTCCATACTCCTATTTAATTAACCTTTCAGCTAAATAAATATTACTCCGTACTACGTATAATGTGCCACTCATTGAAATTTTGTGATCGCAAAACGGTCCATCAACAGTACAGTGGCAAAGAATTTTCGTTTTCAATACTCCCTAATACCATACAACCATAACTTTTCAACCTCATCGTAATATAAGCATTTTTATTAACTCTATCCCGCGTGGGGACAATCCCATGGAATTAGGCAGGATCAAAGTATAAGTTGGGTCGGTATAAAGAATTTTTTCAGGTACATTTTTACACACAAATTTTTACACTAAAAATACCCATGGATTGATCCCCTCTACCTCCACCCCTTAGCTTTAGTCACCGTTAAACTATCCTTGCTAGTACCTACCCCTTTATTCTATTGATATAGTAGTATATGACTTAGCAAGCTATTGCGATCAATAAGAATTTTACGTTATGCACATTCAAAGAACAACTATGATGTGTGTTCCCAATTTCCAATAAAAATAAACAAGTATTTGTTACATTCATACATTAGTATAAAATATGCGCCATTACATAAGATTTTGACGATTCCAAATCTGAAATAAGATTTTGACGATTCCAAATCTGAAATGTGTACTAGAATTATATTTGATTGTGATTATGTTGTTTATTTGATATCCATTATTTAAGGTAATTAAATTAGTAAATCACCCATCACTAACTTAGAGCATCTCCAATGCATGGTTCCCTTTGAGGGCTTATTTGCAATTTTCACGCTAATAGTTTATCATTGGACAATTGCTTTTCTTTTCGCTAGAGAAAGCTAATTATTCAAAATAAGCTACTAGGTTGAGCAAAGAGAATTATTAATAAAACATTATTATAAATAAATGAAGAGAAAGATATTATAGCTAATCATTGAAAAAGTTATGGGAGCAATTAGCACTGTTGAAGATGCTCTTATAATACGGAATTGATAAAAAAATTGGGAAAAATATCGATACAGTATGTTAAGTTCTATTAGCTTATAATTGCATTAACATAAATAAAAAGAAAACAAACTAAAGAAAAAAGAATGAACATTCAACTTATATTGTGACACCGTTATACCATATAGGCTAGTATAGTAGTATATCGGTCCTAATACGACAGACACTGCTCTCTAATTAAAAAAAGTGCAGCTCAGAGATCTTCTTCGGCCATCTATTCTCATTCTTTTTTAATCTCTCTGGTTCCCTCTTTTCTCGATTTCTTCTGTTTTTTTCTTTTATTCTCCAATTATCTTATTTCTCTTTATCAAAATATTACTACGTAAAAATCAGTGTTGTTCGGTGCTATAGTTTATGGAATTGAGCTTCACGGACAAAATGATTCAGCTTTCTAATTTGTCTTTATTCGGAATTATATAACTCCCTTCAAAATAAATCTAGTTTTTTTCATCAATTCATAACACAAGTTGGATTTTATTAATCTATAATAAAAAATACATATTTGTACTGAAAGGTCTCCAACATTTCTTTAACCTATATATCTTGTAGGTAGGATTAGATAACATACATTTTCACCGGTCTCAAGATACATTTCCGTTACAGCAATTTACATTTCAACCAGTCTCAAGTTATATTTTGCATATACACAATTTACATTTTGACTCGTCTCAAGTTACATTTTTCATGAATGTGATTTACATTTCAATTTCAAGTTGCCTCTAGTTATATATCCATTAACACGATTTATATTTTAACTTGTCTCAAGTTACATTTTCATTGACGCGATTTACATTTTGACATGTCTCAAATTACATTTGTATTAACACGGTTAACATTTCGACTTAACTCAAGTTACATGACCAATATTAACACGATTTACATTTCACTTTACCTCAAGTTACATTTTCCATACACACTCGATTTGCATTTCGACTTGACTAAAGTTACATTTTGCATACCCGTAATTAGTACTTCAACCTCTCTCAAGTTACATTTGCCTACATGCGATTTACATTTCATATATGAGATGTGGGGAATAATAATCTTGGAGGGAGTAACACGAGTTACATTTTAGTGCACAAATTACATTTGCAGCTATCTGAGATCACATTGATGTGAGCGACATCCACATCACCAAAAATATTGATATATATATATTCACCTGTGTTTTTTAATTAAAATTTAAAGTTAAATGACGGCGTTTTAATAACAAGAATATGAACTCACTATGGGCCGTTTTTCCACGATATAACAACTTCAAGGAAGAAGGCATGTCCGCATATGGATGAGGAAAAAAACACAAAATGGGCTAAACAGCAAACCACGATAGCACTTCCCTGCAAGAATTCCCTAAATAGGAGTAAAACGTTTTAAAATTCCAAAATAGGAGCATCATATTTTTTATTCCCTGAATAGGAAGAGTAAATTTCTGCCAAGTTTGGCATTACAAGTCTTTAAACATGGCATTTTTTCCAAACTTGGCAGATTATTCATATTCAGGGAATAAAAAACATGATACTCCTATTTTGTAATTTCATAACGTTTGTACTCCTATTTAGGACAATTTCCGAAAGAAAAATGTAGAAATTAAAAAAAATCTGAGATTCAAGTATTAATATCACCTTTTCATTTCAAAACAATCCTCCTACATTGTCTTTCACCTCAATCCTACTTTTTTTATTATCATCAAAGAGCGGCCATTATATTAAAATCAAGAACACATACAAGACAATCTTCAAACAAGATTTACAAATCCAATCGTGAATCCTAGCAAGCAGACTTAGGACATGTTTACTTTGTTGTTTAATAAGCAATGCTTATTAAGACATGGGATAGTAAGCCATTGCTTATTAAGAAAGGCTTACTAAGAACATGTTTACTTTGTTTTCAATATGGGCTTAAATAACCTAACATACGTTTACTTCACTGGGCTTATAAGGTGGGTTATATACAAAATGTCAACAATAACCTTATTTCATAGGATTAACAGTACCCATTAGAAGCGGTAACCATTTTTGTTGTAGAATCCCATCCAAATCCACTTAATGAAGCAGTGCGGCCATTTAATAAGTCATAAAACTCTTGCCAAACTTGTTTGAGTGTTCTTATACGAGATTCAATGTGTGGTTTGGCATCCAAGTGAGAATGAGGTAACTTTTCAGACATCATTTTTGCTAGGACGCTTAAATATCCTGCTTCAAATCCTCCTTTTTTTCCATTATGTGTGCCACCGCTATACAATTCGACCATGCAAGCAATAAGAGTTTGGTCTTCTTGTATAGTCCATTTCCTTCTAGTTGCTTTTTCAACACGAGGCATCTTGAAAACAAACACAAAAACAAATAAAAACAGCCACATGAAATGTTGACACACAAAACAGAATTACTCTCAATTATAACACATCCATTCCGGTGTGGTTGGATTCTGTTCAACAGCCCAAGGACTTGGAGCGAGCAAGGGATGAGGATTCTGTTCAATTAGTATTTCAAATCCATTAAGCAATAACAGTTATAAAATACTAACTCCCAGCCGACACTTCCTTATTTCATTTTGTGATAATTTGTAAATCTCAAAAGAAAGCTGGGTTGAATTTCTATATTAAATCTAACCTATTTCATTTTGTAAATCTAACTATTCGATCCTTACATTTTCCTTCTCACTTTTAACACCAAGCATATTAAAAAAGTGATTTATTAGAGCAGACTAAAAAACTATGGAAGTGGTGAAGACATATAGGTTAAAGGGATGTTAAAACAAAGCAATAATTTATGCATCTAGAGGCACTTTGTACTTGCTAATGAATTTTTTGTCACTTAAAATATTATAAAAATGTCTCAAAGTCAACCAAATAGCAGTATTGTCAAAAGACAATTATTTCAAAAGACAATTATGCATCTGGAGGCACTGGTCTCTTGCTAAAGGGATTTTCTAGTATTGTCAAAAGACAATTATTTTTAGCTATATTTTGCTATGTATAGTTGGTGCAGGTCCAACAGAAAATGTCAAACGAGTCAAACGAATTTGAAAAGATACTCTGCATTATTTTTCACTAATGGATAGGAACATTATCATACCTTACTCACTAACCAAAACCTGCAGGAAAGGGACTATTGCTTAATAGCACAACGTGAAAAAAGGATAATTAGAGAGGAATGAAGAGAAAGTTGGTGTGCAGTGTACAAACACACAAGAAAATATGCTGGGAAGGTGAAGAAATCAAAGAACAAAAAAGTGAATTGCAGGGATAATTTGGAACGTCGGGTCCAAATTCAATACCACGTATAACCCTACCTCCACACTTATCCGGAAATAGCCATACGATTTCGAAATAGTATATGAATAGCAGGTTAGGTTTAAACTTTTATCAAGCAATTTCCACAATCTATCTCACACAATATAACTATTAAAGGTTAGTTTTACCTGAGGTGTCGATTGGGACATGGAGGAGTTCCGCCGGTGTCGATCTGGGAGAGAAAGAAGTGTAAGGATCGTTTCCGTCTCCGGCTCAGGTCTCCAACCTTCTAAACTAAACTCACACACACCACTCTAGGGCTAGGCCACAACATCTCCCATGTTTACTCACTCTTCTTCACTCCACAAAGGAACTCTCACACAAAGAAAGGAAGAAGGAAGACTCTGCTGATGTATTGCAGGCTTATCTCACAAAGAAGGAAAGGAGCTGACTTTATACTAGGCAGGCAGCCTATTGGGAAGTCACGGGTAAACAACAGGACATTCACGGGTGTGACCAAGACAACAAAGGCTCACGGGTATAAGCAAGGCAGCAGCAGACAAAAAACAATGGGGCACACTCCAGGTAAGTCAACAGGCCATAATAAGTGATTTCAACTCAGGGAATCAAAGTGGGAGTAAACATGGGGTGCAAGCCTAAATAATAAAGTGGAAGGGAGGCCTTGGTAGGACCAATACCTCCAACATTCTCCACCTTATTGGTCCTAAGTGGTGTAGAGTAGCAAAACAGGTTGTGAGGAGACTCATCATCACCGGGTCACCCGGAATATCAAAAGACACAACGGGCAAACACTTTATTAGGCAACCCACAGTTATCCACAGTCAAAATTTAACACGCGTTTACAGGACAAGTGCTTCTCAGCAGAAAGACACTTGGTACCCATATCCGCGGGGTTAAACTCGGACGGGATCTTGCACAGCTTGACTCCACCTGCATCAACAATATCACGTATGAAATGGAACCTAACATCAATATGCTTAGTTCTATCATGAAATACAGGATTTTTGCAAAGTTGGATAGCCGATTGGCTATCCGAGAAAATGGTAACTCCCTTTTTGAGAAACCCAATTTCGGAGACAAGGCGTTTGAGCCAGATGGCTTCCTTAAACGCTTCTGTGGCTGCAACATACTCGGACTCAGTGGTAGAAAGGGCCACAATAGGCTGTAGTTGAGACTTCCAACTAATGCAAGAGCCACACAAAGTAAAAACATAAGAAGTGGTCGACTTCCTGTTATCTCTATCATTTGCATAGTTAGAATCAACATAACCAATCAATTCAATACCACTAGCACATTTAGAGAAAATTAATCCATGCTTCACAGTAGAAATCAGATATCTAAGCAACCACTTAAGAGCATTCCAATGGGGCAAACCAGGGTTGGACATATATCTACTCAAGCAACTAACCGCATATGCAATATCAGGTCTAGTGCTAACCATAAGATACATCACCGACCCTATTGCGCTGGAATAAGGCACAGATTTCATTTTCTCAATTTCAGGAGCGGTCTTGGGAGACTGGTCCTTACTTAACACAAAGTGAGATGCCATAGGGACATTAACAGGAGAAGCAGATAACATATTAAATTTACTCAAAACTTTTTCTATGTAAGAAATCTGATTCAAAGTAAGAGTACGCTTACTCCTATCCCTAACAATGTTTATGCCTAGGATCCTCTTGGCATCACCTAGGTCTTTCATGGCAAAATTCGCACAAAGACATTTCTGCACATCTTTAATAGCATTCAGAGAAGGACTAATTATCAGCATGTCATCCACATAGAGTAACAAAAATACGGGCACAGAAGAAGTATTTTTGAAATACAGGCAATGATCACAAACAGATTTCTGGAACTTCAAAGATATCATGCATTTATCAAATTTGATGTTCCACTGCCTAGGGGATTGCTTCAGGCCATACAAAGCCTTCCTAAGCAAACAGACATGCTCACTTCTCTTGGGATCCACAAAGCCCTCAGGCTGGGTCATATAAATTGTTTTGTCCAATTCACCATGCAAAAATGCAGTAGTTACATCCATCTGTTTCATTTCCCAGTCATGGTGAGCAACTAAAGCAAGCATCATACGAATAGTGGTGAATTTAACAACAGGAGCAAAGATTTCTGCATAATCTACCCCCTCTTTTTGAGTAAACCCCTTCGCAACCAACCTAGCCTTAAACCTAACATCACTAGGTTCTTCCTTAACCTTAAACAACCACTTACACTCAACAACCGAACAGTTGGGGGGTCTAGGTACAAGGGTCCAAGTCTGGTTCACTCTCAAAGAGTCCATCTCACTTTTCATGGCACTAATCCATTTCTGAGACTCTTTGGAACCTAAGGCTTCACGGTAGGTCTTGGGTTCATTCAGCTCTAGGGATTCAAACACAGAAAATGCAAACATAGAAGTATCATGCACAATGAAAGCATAATCAGGCATACTATCAGCAGTTCTCCTGATAGCCCTTCTACTCCTATCTCTAGCAAGTTGATAATCATGCAAATTATCACTACTAGGCTCCACATGCAACTCATGCAAATTATTGTTATCATGAAAAACAGATTCAGCACCCATATCATGCAAATCATGCTCAGTATCATGCAAATGCTCCACCTCACTCGAGGTGGTGGGACTATCATGCTCAGAGGAATCAAAATCATGCATAACAATATCATCAGTAATAACAGGATCAACAGACAAAGGACTAGCAGCAACAGGGACAGACTCCACCTCACTAGGAGTACTATCAGACCTAGACTCAGGATCAGAAACAGACTTGGTCAAGCAAGGAAAATCAGTTTCATTAAACACCACATTTCTGCTAAGGACCACTTTAAAGCCTACCTGGTTCCTATCCCATAACCTGTAACCCTTTACCCCCTCTGGATAACCTAGGAAGACACACTTCTTAGACCTAGGATCCAACTTGTCACCCTGTTGGTGTGCATACGCTGCACAACCAAACACCCGAAGGTTAGACAGATCAAGAGGCTTACCGGTAAAAACGGTTTCAGGACACTTACCACCAAGAGGGACAGACGGGGACCTATTAACCAAATAGGCAGCAGTAGTGACTGCTTCACCCCAGAATTTCTTAGACAAACCAGAGGTAGCTAACATGCTTCTAACCTTATCCAACAGAGACCTATTCATTCTCTCTGCTATCCCATTCTGTTGGGGAGTATAAGGCACAGTTTTGTGCCTTTTTATCCCACAATCCACACACAGCTTATCCATCTCCTTATTACAGAACTCTAACCCATTATCGGTCCTAAGGGTCTTAACTTTCCTGCCAGTTTGGTTTTCAACTAGGGTTTTCCACTCCCTAAACCTCACAAACACATCTGACTTGTGTTCTAAAAGGCAAACCCACACCTTCCTAGAGAAGTCATCAATAATGGAAAGGAAATATTTCCTACCCCCGTGGGTAGGAACACTGGCAGGACCCCAAACATCGGCATGAACATATTCAAGCACAGACGAACACTTAGACAGATTAGGGTAAGAGGAAGGAGGGAAGCTGACTCTATGCTGCTTGCCCAACACACATGACTCACAGAAAGGCACAGAAGTCACAGAGTCCTTACCAAAATAACCAGCCCTACGCATGACATCTAAACCCTTATTGCTCATATGTCCTAGCCTATTATGCCACAAAGAGGTCTTATCAGAACATACAACATTCACAGACTCAGCAAAAGGTTTAGCATGACACACATAAAGGTTATTCACCTTCTCAGCTTTAAACAAAACAAGCGAGTTTTTCAGGATTTTCATACAACCATTCCCCCACTTTCCCTGCAACCCACTACTCTCCAAAGCAGCAACAGATAACAAGTTATGACACAAATCAGGGACATGCCTCACATTCTTAATGGTAAACACAGAGCCACAAGAAAACTTCAGACATATATCACCAACACCAAGCACATTGCATCTCTTATTATCAGCTAAGGAAACGTAGCCACTATCACATAATTCATATGTAGAAAACAAATCTCTAAAGGGGGACATGTGATAGGTACAACCAGAGTCAATCAACCATTCATGCTCAGACAGGGAATTTCTCACAGAATTAACATGGTCACAAACCATCAAAATATCACCAAGGTCACATTTATCAACAGCTACACTAGCATGCTCGGTCTTCTTAGGGTGGGGGCAATCTTTAATGAAATGGCCAGTGTTACCACAATTGTAACACACTCTCTTCCTAGATTTACTCCTCTTCCTCCCAGGCTGACTAGTGTTCTTACCCTGACTATTTTGCTTAGAGTTCTTAGACCTACCCTTAGATCTACCCCTAACAAACATAGCCTCACCGGAGTCCCTGGACTGACTAGCACTACCCCTAGCATGCTTCAGGTCTAATTCCTTACTCCTTAACCCATTCACCACAATGTCTAAAGAAATCTCATCCCTACCGTACTTAATAGCGGACTTAACATCATTATAAGAGTCGAGAATGGCATTAAGTAATACTATGGGAGTGTAATCATCTATGTGTTTATCACCTGCCTGTTTGATATTCTGTATCAGTTTATTAAACACATCCAGGTTCTCATCTATATCCTTAGTCAGGTCAAGCCTAAACCTAAAGAATTTCTCTAGTAAGAACAACTTCCCTGGTAAAGAGGTATCAGTATAGAGACTATCCAATTTCTCCCACAACTCCTTAGCGGACTCAAGAATACCCACTTTCCTAAGCACAGAATCAGACAGATTCAAGTAAATAGTAGAACAAGCAGTTTCGTTCATTTCAATTTGCTTAGCCTTATCTTCTGATTCAAGGAAAATACCAGTGACAGCTCTGAAAACTTTTTGCTGTATTAAAACACACTTTATTTTCTGTTTCCAAATATCAAAATCTGTTTTTCCATTAAATGGAAGCATACCATACTGATTCGCAGCCATGGTATCAACCACAAAGGAACACAAAGCTAAACAGACTGAATTGACAGAAAACAATCCAACCCGGGCTATAAAGTAATCACTTTAATAACCCCGGGCAGCATGCAACACATAGCAAATATTGGACATTTTGGCAATTTAAACAATTCCAGGTAGAAAATTAAAATTAATTAATTCTACCCCTACCACCCAATAAATCACCCCTACGCATAACAATTAAACTAAATAACACAAAACAATTTAATTAATTAACTAAAACAGTCTACCACAAAGGAGAAAGTTTAGTACGTACCTGGGGGGTTGGCGGCCGGGATTAAATCAACCGGCGGCCCGCGGGGAGGGGGAATAAATTAAATTAAAATTCGGAATATAACAAATAGGAAGTTTACAGAAAACTTACCTTCGCGAAACCCTAGGAGAGCGTTTCGACCTTACCTACCCAATTTTAAAAAAATTGGGATTTTTCTGGAGGAGTTGACTGTGTTGACCGGCGTTGACCACCGTTGACCGGAGGCAGTTGACTGGGGTCCAGCAGCTCCAGTCCAGGTCAGCAGCTCCAGCCCAGCAGTCCAGCGGCTAAGCAGCTCCAGGTCCAGCCCAGCAGTTCAACAGCAACTCAGCTCCAGCAGCTTCATTCCAGGAGCCCAACGGCCCAATTGATGAAGCCCAGTCAACCCCCCCTTTTGTTTCAGCCCGTCCAGATCAGTGCCTCAGCTGACTTGCGTATCATCTACGCGAGGTCTGTGACGAGGGAAATCGGACGAATTGCAAACCTCGGCTCCAGTGACGGAAGATGCCCGGCGAGCACACCGGCGACCAGCGGCTCCAGAGGCGAGCACACCGGCGAGCGTCCCTGCGGTGTCGTGCTTCAGCGACGAGCGACGGGTGACCCTCGTGAACAGGCTTTGGATCCAAAATCCAAGCCTCAATTTCCGGCGGCGAACTGAGTTCAGTGACCCAGCGTTTCTCAGGCAACGGTCAGGAACTCCTATGCGGCGAACGAATCTCGGCGATGGCAGTGCTTCAAAATTCCGGCGAGCAACACCTTGCTTCCAGGCGGCGAGACGGCGGTTCCAGGTTCCGGCGAGGGTTTCAAGCTTCGGTCAGGGGTCTATTTCAACCTCCGGGCAGCGAACGGCGAAGAACCAGACCTTATGGAACTCCAGCAAGCTCCAATAGATGGCGGCGGCGGACGGCGGCGGCGGACGGCGGCGGCGGACGGCGGCAGACGGCGAACTCCGGCTCTGATACCACTGTAAGGATCGTTTCCGTCTCCGGCTCAGGTCTCCAACCTTCTAAACTAAACTCACACACACCACTCTAGGGCTAGGCCACAACATCTCCCATGTTTACTCACTCTTCTTCACTCCACAAAGGAACTCTCACACAAAGAAAGGAAGAAGGAAGACTCTGCTGATGTATTGCAGGCTTATCTCACAAAGAAGGAAAGGAGCTGACTTTATACTAGGCAGGCAGCCTATTGGGAAGTCACGGGTAAACAACAGGACATTCACGGGTGTGACCAAGACAACAAAGGCTCACGGGTATAAGCAAGGCAGCAGCAGACAAAAAACAATGGGGCACACTCCAGGTAAGTCAACAGGCCATAATAAGTGATTTCAACTCAGGGAATCAAAGTGGGAGTAAACATGGGGTGCAAGCCTAAATAATAAAGTGGAAGGGAGGCCTTGGTAGGACCAATACCTCCAACAAGAAGTTAGGCAGAAAATGAGATGAGATGTCGTGAGAAGAAGAAGAAGGGCTGCGGCTAGGATATACATGTAATAAAAATATTATAAGCGTATGAAATAAGGGCAAAACCGTCGATAATGAATTGCTTAACTCACCGGTTAAATAAAACATGGGGGGGGGGGGGGGGGGGGGGGCGTGCGCTTCATAAGCGCCGATTAATAGGGTCAATTGCTTAGCAAGCGTTGTTTTACCCAGGGTCGGACGTTTACTTCGGGCTTCTTAGTAAGCTAACGGTGAGCTTACCATCAAAGTAAACATGTCCTTAGAGTCAGTCACCTCATACAAAGCAACATGACTCGCTAAACCTAAAGCGGACAAATTTAGGCCTAAAACGATTGGAACCGAAACCCTGCCTATCAAAAGAACACCAAAAATCCAAACATTCAAACCAAATGTATTCGAACTAAAACAGAAACAAGTGCTATTAAAGAGAAAATAATACTCCCTTCATCCCACTGGACTTTGCCAACTTTCCCTTTTTGTTTGTCCCAAAAAACTTTGTCACTTTCCCTTTAAAGCAATGATTCCGTGGTTCTTTTCATTTCTCTTTCCACTGCACACATTTCAACCACACAGTTTTTACTATTCTAATTTCCCACCTAACATCAACTTGGCAAAGTTGAGTGGGACGGAGGTAATACTGAAATAAAATCTTGTCAGAAAGCTCTTCCCGGTCTCGATACAACCTCCCACCCGCACCTACCTTGTTCATCCGCCAACGTTATCTTCTCATACATAGTTGCAATCCCAAGCGTTAGAACAATTAAAATCAATATAATCTGCCGCTTCAACCCCATATTGATAGGGGCGGCGGAAAATCTCTAACCAAAGAGGGGAGATGGCCGCTAGGGTTCCTCTCTCTAGAGAGAAGAGGGAGGGGATTGGTCTTTTTCCTCAATCATACTTTTTAAAACATGTCATATCATTTCTTCCAAAAAAAATGTCATATCATTTAATTGATTCCTAAATAAACTTATGTAAACTGATCAATCCGTGCATTGTACAGTAGAATTCACTACAAAAATAGTTCGTCTGTTGAGTAATGAATGTTTTTTTATATAAAATCAAATTAAAGATATAAAAATCCACAAGAAAGATATAATTCATATATTTTTTGAAAGATATAATTCATAACCAACGAATGATAAATTGAAATTACATTTCGAATTCATATATTTTTTGAAAGATATAATTCATAACCATGAATATGGATTTTTTTTAATGAGAGTAAGAAAAATAAAGAAATCAAAATGAAACAAGAGAAACACCATCGTTATATATTCCAGTGATTATAAAGTTGATGTCACATAAATTGGTGTTGGTACTTGGTACTCTGTCATGATAAAAATAACCTTATTATGCATGAGTTCGTGAAATGATATAGTAACTAAAAATTTAGCAATACAATACTATGAATTTCTTTGTATAATATTGAAATAACGTCTAGCTTTCCAAATGTTGAAAATCTTATTCATATGCCACATAAATTTTGAAGTATTCATTTTGTGCCTCATACTCAAAAGATACTGAAACACGACCTTTAATTTATGTACAATTTTCATAGTTAATAGAATAAGTTAGTACTCCCTCCGTCCCGCTAAGATTGTCATATTTTACTTTTTCGGGAAATCTCATAAGATTGTCTCGTACCAAATTTGATAAAGTTTGTGTGACTCTAAAGCATTCTTACTTTATTCTTACTTTATCAATTTAATATCAATCATACAAACTTACTTTTCTTAATAATCGTGCGACCTTTTCTTGTTCTAATCTTAGTGGGACAAATGTAGTAATACTTAAACTAAGATAATAAATATGGTAATTGTAAGAGATATGTTACCTCTTACATCTCACTATTTGTTTTTCTAATTTTTATCAGAATTATTATGTTTGTTTCGTACTAAAGTTGGTGATATTTGTTCTGCTTTAAACGTATTCTTATGAATCATACTATCATAATCAAAACTAATCTCATAACTACACTTTTGTTATAATATATGTGTGTGGCTTGCACATGTTATCCCATAGATAATACAACATCATGATCAAAGTGGTATTATTACATAGTTATTGATAGAAAATATGTTATCCTTGTCATATTACTCCCCCCGTCCCAAAAACAACTTCCCACTTTCCTTAAATGGATGTCCCAAAATTAACTTTACACTTCAATACTTTCCTTATTTGACAAATTATCTACATCAAAACAGTGCCAAATAGTGCCAAACAGTGTCAAACAGTGTCCAAACAGTGTTTAAATAGTGCAAAACAGAGGACTCCACAGTAAAGTCAAATTTATTTTCTTAATCTATGTGAATGTCAAACTATGAAGTTGTTTTTGGGACGGAGTATTTTTTAATAAAAATAAATTGTAATAATATACAATATTTACATTATCTTATTAATATCATTACCCAAAATTATAAATATATTAAGTACTTATAAGTTAAAATGTTAATATTTATGATAAAGTGTGATTAGTGATAAATTAAAACTTACTCGTATTACATTTAGTAATTATGATATTAAATAAAAACATTTAAAGTTATACTTTGTAACGTTTAATGAACTACATATTAATTTCACATTTAATGTAACTAAGACTTCTGTGTGGGTGGAAAATAGTTTCCTATTTTCTTTTCCACCACAGTATCTTTGTATATATAAAAAGATAAAGATTACACTACAGAAGTGACAAATTGAAACTGTGTATCCAGGAAAATGGGAAACACCGCAACAAGAAAAAAATGCTCCCTCCGTTACCAATATAACTAAATAGTATGGATTTTGAAGTTTGACGAATTAAAACTAAATTTGTTAATGAAAATATTGTAAATAAGAGAGAAAGTGAAATTTATCTAATACGTAAAATATTCGATATGTCTATGAAAAACTTCCACTATTACTACTCCTGAAATAGGGTGGACAAAATGTGAATTAGTAACTTTATTAGTAATACTAGTATTCCACCCGTGCGTTGCACGGGAGTTAATATTTAAATATTATTTAATATTATGCAATAATATATAAATACATTTATATATAATAATATTATCACAAATATTAGAGGTTTAATAAGAAAACATATAATAAATTAATGAAAATCTGATTTTTACTACCGGGGTTGAAACTACTTCCATGTGAAGATCTTCTTGTCTAGGAGAGTGAATCGACGTCCGGTGAATTGTGTCGCTTCCTCTTATTGAAGATCATGTAGATGGCATTGTTTTCAATTTTTCGGATATCCATCATCAATGCACATCACACCCTAGTTATCTAGTACTCCGTATTTCTTAAAACATCTCTTTGTTTAGCACGCGTATAATTGTTCTAATTAGTTTTTTTTTCTCGATTTGTGTGTGTCATCCTTGCGCTGTTGCGCAGAGGCCATGCTAATCTAATTGTTCTAATTAGTTTATATTTATTAAATGTAGACATCTTTTATATACTTCTATCACTTGAATTTGGATTTAAATCAATATATATATATATATATATATATATATATATATATATATATATATATATTATATGATAAGAGATCACATACTAACCATGCTTAAAATACTAACTTACTAACTCAATAATATGCAACACATTGAACTTCAATATGCAGTACAAATAATGTAAAGATGCACACTGTGAATTTCAATGTGCAATAAAAACAATATGCAAAACTTTGAACTTTAATATGCAGTACAAGTAATATGCAACACTTTGAACTTCAATATGCAGTACAAATAATGTAAAGATGCACCGTTTTTGATAGTTTGTAGGTTAGCATGGGAGGAATGGTTAGTATGTGATCTCACCCCTATATTATATATATATATATATATTAAAGAGGAACTTTTTAAGAGCATACGGTGTGCCACATAATCCTGTCATGTCATCATATATAATAATTAATTAATTATTAATTACTTTTTATGCTTCTTATTGTTTATTACATTCTATTTTTTATTGCATATTGATATGGAAACAAAATATTGTACGATTATATAGAATCCACCTTATTTATACTACGTAACTTTTTGAGAACCTCTACTTAATTACTCCGTATTAATTTGTATGACACGGATTAGCATCCTTTTTTATTTGTAATAAAAAATAAAGTAGATTGAAAATTTATTTGTAAGAACTAAATTTTAGATGATGAAGTACGTCATTCATAAAATTTAGTTTAGTAGATTTAATTCATAATTTGTATTAAATTGTATGACACGGTTCAGTCATCCCTTTTTCATAATTTGGAAGATTCCGTCAATTTAGCCCAATCAGTTAGATTTAATTTATTATAGTAGAGTCAGACAATTCAACTCATTTTGGTATTATCAAACGGCTTTATATGAGACTGAATTTATTTTGCTTTTACATCACATTAAATTATACTACGCATATGATTTCGAAATTATCAAATTTACAATTAACTAAATTATGTAATGCTCATGCATCGCATGGGCTTGAAAGCTAGTTGTACTTGTATTAAAAGAATTTTTTTGTTTAACATTACACATGCATTAACACCATTTGGCATACTCAAATAAAATAAATATATTAATTTACGAAATCATTCTTTGTACTCTTTTTATAGGAATTAAAATTCACACTTAGGGATGGACCCTGGTCAGGCCCGGGTAGGGATGGACCCGGGCCGGGCCGGTTCCGGTTCCGGGCCAGGCCCGGGCGGGCTTTTTTTCGGGTTACATGGGCCCGGAACCGGCCCGGGTTGATACCGGGTCCGGGCCTAACCGGGCCGGGCCGGGCCCGGTTCAATGTTTTTTTTTTTTTTTTTACTTTCTTGTTATCTCCCTACCCCCCCCCCTCACCCCCATGCCCCAAACCTCCCTAAAATACCCAGCCCTACCCTAGGAAAAGAAAAAAAATTGAAAAAACCAAAAAAAAAAAAATGAACCGGGCCCGGCCCGAACCGCCCGGGCCGGTTCAACAAAAATAGGGCCCGGAACCGGCCCGCCCGACCCGCCAACACGGGCTAAAAGCCCGGAACCGGCCAACCGGGCCCGGTCCGGTCCGGGCCCACACAGTAGCGGGCCGGTCCGGTTCCGGGCCGGTTCGGCCCGGCCCAGTCCATCCCTAGGACCGGGCAATACCGGTTTTGGAAAAGTGAAGCCCGTATGCTCTGGTACTGGTTTTGGTCGGGGCCTAAACATGACCTAGCCCTAAATCCTAGTCGGTACCCACCCATTTAATTAAAAAAAATTAAAAAATAAAGCCCAAAGCCCCTCACTTATTTCCTCCAGTCCGGGTACCAGGCCGGTACCGGTCCCTAAAAAATGGGCCCAAACCGATACCAACAGTACCGGTCCGGGGACAATTTTGGGTCAAGCTGCCCGGACCCAAATGCATTCCTATCCACATTCCACACCAATCAATTGATCATTTTAAGTTATAATTTCTAAATAATAGTGTTTATATTCTTCACTTTTGTGATTTTGTCTCATCAACAACACATTCGTTGATATACTTATTTTTTATAGTCCGTACCTCATCCTTTTAAATCTTCGGATTTAAGTATATTGTGGATATGAAATTTTGAAATTGGGATTTGGAACAATCAATCATATGACGTTTATGTTTTTTTTGGAGCTAGAGCTTTTGCTATAATGAGATAAGGAATAGTACAGCGTTGATACTTGATACCTAGTCAAGAAGGATGAAAACTTCAAATCTGATGAACTCAAAGCATGCAAGGTTGTGCATTAGAAACAACAACAGGGAAAATAAAATGAAATAAGCAGTTCAAATCAAGAAACATTCACTTTGGGGGGGAGGGGGGGGGGGTCTCAGGCAACATGCACATCAGCCATTTGATGTCCTCCACTACTGCAGGCTCAACGGGCAACACCTCCACTTGCCCCATCTCAGAATGTTGCGTGATAAATAGCCCGCTTTCCCAACTCTGCTGCTTCTTCAACAGACAAATCATACCGATACCAGTTATCCAGATTCCATAAGCATATGGAGAACCAAATGCCACAGAGAACCTGTTTCACTTTATCCGTCAACCTTCACTATCCACATAATATAGTCTTGGACCCTTTTTATCCCAACCAGTGGTCATAGTTCCAAGTTTCCAACTGATAAGCTCATTCCACAGTAAGAATATAAAGCAAGAAATAATATATTACAAATCTGCCAAAGGTCATTGAACCATCTCAAACTCAATAAACCAGTTTTAGATTTTTGTTCAAGCTTATTCTTTAAACAGAAATTGCCCTAAATAGGAGTAAAAACGTTTTGAAATTCCAAAATAGGAGTATCATGTTTTTTATTATTCCTTGGACATGAGTAATCTGCCAAGTTTGGAAAAAAATGCCATGTTTAAAGCCTTGTAATGCCCAAACTTGGCAGAAATTTACTCTTATTTAGGGAATAAAAAACATGATACTCCTATTTTGGAATTTCAAAACGTTTTTACTCCTATTTAGGGAATTCTCTCTTTTTTAAACTATTGTCTAATTGTGTTACACAACGACTGAAAAATATCAATACATGTGCAGCTCTATTCATATTATATTATCCAGATTTTCCAAGGTAAAACCAAATGCTCAGAAACAATACTTAGCTTGGATTTTTTCCTCTCAAGTTACACTACTAACTTCCGCCTCCCAAACATAGCCTTCAAGAAACATGTTGAAAAAAAGAAAAAAGTACTCGAAATGAAAAGCATACTGTGACAAATCTCCTGCAGAACTGTGGATGCAAACACTAATATTTCCATTTTTTCAATCTACTTTCTCATCACCAAATCTTGCTCTCTGATCAACTCCAGGAGGATCATATACTCCTTGGACCTATATACCAAAAAAACTAAATGGATTTAAATGAATTTGAATTTAAGAACATCAGGCACTGGTATATTCTGCTTTGGTATGGTAAATGAATTTGAATTTGAATTAGAATTTTTCACAGACAGTGAAGGTGACTCTTGGAAACCTAAAACCCGCAAGTTCATACACTACTATATATATTTGTTAACAATATGATAGTTCCAAATTCAGAATTAGTAAAAAAATTATTTTGCAATGATCCTAAAGTTGGATCTTTAGCAAAAAAGGTATCTCATATAGCAATAAATATGATTCTCTTTCCGGCCTAGGTTCCTGGCTTCTTAGAAGAGTAGTTGAAAATATTTTGGTTGGATTCAGCAATATAATATATTCCTTGATTATAACTAAATCTCTTTTACCAAAATTAAACAAATGAAGAACAAATTGAATAGAGAATCTTAGCAATATGAGTTGACTTGAGCAAGAGTTTATTGCTGTCAAGCTGCTACTCTAAGAAGTTCAAATACGGAATGTTGTTTTTTTATAATTGTGGATGGCCTACAAAGAAAGATTTTTTATTGAAAAAAACTGAATGAGTACATATCAATAGGATTGATAACTAAACTTAAAAAGGATAAGGATTAAACACGCACAAAAAAATGATCCATAGTAATAACTAACCATGTAAGCGGTTCACGATAATAGTGCTCTTCTTCTTCCTCAAGAGCCCATCCAAAAAATGCCACAACTGACCCTGCCCTAACACCAGCAGCCAAAGGAGGGTATCATTCGCCTGATTCAAATTGAGTTTGTGGTAAACTATTATTCTAAATCAAATAATCCATATCGCAACTTCTTCCCATTCGCAAAGGTGCATTCATACAACATAATTACATCTATAAGACTTCCTGGTCTGGGAATGTCCTGGACTCATTACAACATTTTAGGTTGACACTAAATCAATCCAATTCATGCCAATAGCACCACCTATTACTAAAAGATTCCCAACCCTAGGGAGACACTAAGGTTTACATTATAAAGTACTACTTCGTATATAACTAAAAACAATACTTTTGGAGTTTCTTACCCAAGAATTTGGCAAGGTTGTCAAAACTTTTGTTGATATCCTAGTCATAATCAATAAAATCTTTCTCTCGTCTCCTTGCTCTTGGAGTTTAGCCTATTAACAAAAAAGGAACCATCCATAAATATCAAATCATTAGAACTCTAAGAATACATGCTCTTGGAATTTATCCATCAAATTTTCAAAATGCCTCCAATATCATCCTTATAACTAACACCAAAAATCAATGATTTGGAAAAAATCCAAATGTTTGATTTGGAAAATTTATGTTTCACTAATTTTGCCATAAATTTACCTATAGTAATCGAAGCATATTAGATTATAGCATACATAATTTGGAACTTCTATATCAACCTAGGAATACACAGTGATGGCAAGTCCGTAAGAAGATGATGATTATACATTTCGTTGAGATAAGAGAATTGAGTGAATCCTTCAAGGCTTAATTTATTTTTGTTCTTAATCGGACTCTAACATGGAAAGGCTGACTATCAGTTGTAAATATCATTCAAATCAGAAAGATGTCAACTATCATTGTTCTAGGATCTTCTGGTCTCTCATTCCTCTTCCAATATTTAATACTCCATCCGGTTCTAAATAAACTTCACACTTTCCTTTTTGGGACGGTCCAAAATAAACTTCACACTTCCTTATTTGGCAAAGAAATCTACATCAAAACAGTGTTAAACAGTGCCAAACAGTGTCTCAACAGTGCCAAACAGTGTCTCAACAGTGCCAAACAGTGCCAAACAGTGTCTCAACAGTGTACTCTACAGTAAAGTCAACTTTATTTCCTTAATAACTGTGAAGTCAAACACTGAAGTTTAAAAAGAACCGGAGGGAGTAATAAAGAGTGAGATTTAGCTTTAATAAAAAGTAATCAAGCTACTGGTCACTCATGACCCACGAATCAAGCCCATCCATCTTGGGAACCAAAACATAAATTAAGAGCATTAATCTTATTACATAGAAGGTTTAACAATAGTCTACATTTGAATCGTACACCATCTGTAATGTTTAAGAACATTAAGAAACCTTTGAATCATAGACGGTTTAAGATTTAATGAATCCAAGGTCAAAATTCTTCTTAGACTACGAATGCAATAAAATAACACATAAGCCTGATCTCTGGAATTAAAAATCCTCTATCGTAGGAAGACAATTAAGGTTGAACAAAATCATCTCAATTAGACCGCTTTAGTTTCTGGACTCGTTAACACATTTTAGGGGCGATAGGTTGAAACTCAAAGCAAAACGAATATCTCAAATCTACTATCAAAAAATATGTAGTACATATTAGCAGTATCACCAAAGAAAGCAACAATATCACCAAAATGAATAAGGGCTAGTGAGCTACTGCTCTCAAAGGGCTTAAAGGAACCTGACTAAATTGGTTTGAGTTTAGTTCCAAGAACGGCTACTGTTTTCTGATGGGGAAAGTGATCCAGTAAAAGGGTTATTTAAAGAAACTATCAACGAAGGACTATTTTAAGCACGAAGTCAAGCTTAGAGGGAATAATTTCATTCTTCTTCTATTGTTTTTTGTTTGAACTTATTATTTTCATAAACTCTTAGATATTTCTCAACCACCTCTAGTGATGAATACCTCCATTTTTAGACATTTTTAGATTATTACCTTACTACTCAATAAATGTCAAAGGGTTTTGATGGAGTATATGGCCCAGGAACCCCCGGCCCATAGACTCCTACTTCTCCTACACAAGTCCGTTAAGCTCAGGAAACAACTCCGGCCCAAATACAACGGCCCAAGCCTCAAAGCGGCCCAGAATACACACTGGGGTGCCTTCGGCCTCCTTGGCTGAAGGCCCCGAAACTCACAGGATAGCCTTCTCTGGCATAAGAAGCTACTGGGGAAAAACGGGCGAGAACATTAGCCTTCGGCACTATTGAGCCCTCGGCACCAGGGGGAAGCCCTCGGCTGAACCGAGTCTTCGGCTACACATTGAGCCTGCGGCCATACATGAAGCCCTCGGCTACACGAGGAGCCTTCGGCCTTACAAGGAGCCCTCGGCTACACGAGGAGCCTTCGGCTGGACTAGCTCAATCATCGAAGATTCCTTTTGGAGACAGCCAACCACCGCATTTAATGCCACGTCACATCCGCCAACCGCATTCAATGCGGTGAACGTACCACTGCCGGTGCCAACCGGCTGATGTGACCCTTCGGTCGTTGGATTACTGACACGTGTCCCCTCATCGTATTTATTGCTGCTATAAATAGCAACCCATTTCTCCTTGTAATCGACATGATCTGCATCTCAACTCCACATCTCGAGTTCATTTAATAAAATCGACTCTCTCTCCTCCCATTTGCTCTGACTTCTCTCTAAGTTATTCCCGTAATAACCCCTCGGATAAGATACCCCCCGGGTAGACTATCCATCATTTGGTGCTCTCGTTGAGAGGTCTGAACTATCAAGTAAGAAACCCTCCCCCTCTACCTAACACAAGCCCTCACCAAAAATGGGAAGGACCACCCGTGCCCAATCCAAGACCCTCGAGGAAAACTACGTAGCCCCCGGCGAAACTAACGGGGTTGAGGCCTCCAACAGGCTCTTAGTACCCGAGGGTGGTGTCATCCTCGAACTAGAGCAAGCCACCGCTGACCTACGTCAGCAGCTGCAGAAGAACACCCCCGATGCCCGCATTGGCCTTGATAATCGAAGGAGGGATCGGAGTGAGAACCAAGTTCCTCCTCCGGCCTCGGCCATCGATCTTCAGGCTGCCTTTGCGGCCTTTGTTCAAAACATGGCTCTCAATTCCGGAGCCCTTGCCTCCCAGGCACCCCTCCAGCCCTACGCTGGAGGAAATGTTATTCAGTTGCCACCACTCCCTCCTCTGTTCACCAATCCTCCCCCGGGGATTGGAAACGCCGAAGGGGTCATGGCGCAGGATACCGCCTCCCAAGAGGCCCAATCTAGGGATAAACGTCCCTTAATGAAGGAGAAACCCCGGACCTCTGCACTTGAGAGGCTTGGGGGAGCTCCCATACGCCGAGGGGTCCAAGACCGCCTCGGCAAACAAGAATTCAGCAGGCCTCAGGAGAGCGGAGCCTCCGCTTCGGGAGCCGAGGGCATACCTCCGCCCCGAAGCAGGGGCAAAGCAATCCTCCATGCCGATGACGCCAGACACCAGATCAATCAGGCACAGTCCTTCCGGGCCAACTCCCAAGGGGTTGCTCCGAAGGATCCCAAGGACGAAATCATTGAAGCCCTCCTCCGTCAACTCGAGGAGAATCGCCAGGCACCCCCGACGGCTTCCACAGCGAGACCAGATCCGGAGTACGCTGACCTCCGGGCACAGGTGGAGGAAATGAAACGTAAACTTGCCGAAGGCTCAGGCGAGCCCCTCATTCAGCTCCGCACTAGGACGCCTTTCACCCCGAGGGTGTTGGCGGCCAAAATCCCCCATAAATATCGGGGGCAACCCATCAAGCCGTATGAGGGGAAGACGGATCCCCAAGAACACTATAGCCGTTATCAAAACAGCATGATGATGATGGGGGCATCGGATGAATACTTATGTCGTTGGTTCCTTTCCACCTTGGAGGGACCCGCGTATGAGTGGTTCAACCGCTTGCCCGAAGGCAGCATTGATTCCTGGCAAGAACTCGCCCACCGCTTCCTTACACAGTTTGCCGGGAGGCACCGCTCAAAGAAACACTTCTCCCACCTTCTGAATGTGAGACAACAGAAGGAGGAAACCCTTCGGAGTTTCCTAGAGCGATGGAGGCAAGCCTCCCTCGAGGTTGAGGGCGCCGATGACAGGACCCTGATGGCCCTCTTCCACACCGTCCTCCGCAACGGTAACTTCTCCAGGAGTCTTATCACTGATCCCCCCCGCGATTATACAAAGGCCCTCCAGCGGGGGGACCGATATGCCGAAGCGGAGGAGATCGAGAAGGACCGCCGCAACACGGATCCTTCCCAGAAGAATGAAGGCAGGAATCGCCCCGGAGGACCTCCTCCTCCGGCCAACCGCGAGGCTCAGTATAATGATCGTCCCCGAGGTGGCCAAGCCAGAACCGGGGGCGGTTACAAAAACAATCCGAAGGCATGGGCACAACCCGTCCTCCTGGAGCACCCACGCACTCCCTTGACGCACCCCGTCAGCGTCATTCTTGACCATGCGGAAGAGCGGGGGCTCGTTGAGCGAGACTCCCGCACACCCCTCGAGATCTATGCCATCGGCCCTGATGAGCCGTATTGCCGCTTCCACCGCCACCATGGACACAAAACCGACGACTGCCACCAACTGAAGAACGCCATCGAGAGGCTGATACAGGCGGGCCACTTATCTCAGTTCATCAGGGGCCCTCCTCCCCAGGGCCCCCCTCATCATCAAGGGCCTCCGCCGAAGACTAACAAATGGGTGAACCCCAACACCATCCCCTTGGGAAACCCACAGGGGAAGAAGCGAGAAATTGGGGGCCTCGACGACGAGGGAGAGGGCTCCCATCAACAATACAAGCGCCATATTCATATGATCAACGGCGGCAACACCGGAGGCGATTCAACGAGCCAAAGGAAGAAGTGGGCACAGTCCCTCTACATTGGGGAGGTCAATCACATGCCCCCTGCTAAAAGGCCGAGGGCGGATCCCATCTTCTTCACAGATGCGGACCTCCCCTCGGGCTCCCTGCCGCACAGGGATGCCCTCGTCATCCGCACTGAGATCAATAACGCCATCATCCACCGGACTTACGTTGACACAGGGAGTTCTGTCAACGTCATGTATCTCAGCACTTTTCAAGAGTTGGGGCTTGACAGGGGGTCCCTCCGACACATCAACACCCCCCTCTCCGGATTTACGGGGGACAGCATAGACGCCGAGGGCGTCATCACCCTCGTGATTGAGTTCGGCGACGGATCCCATAGAGCCAAGCTCGAAGTGGAATTCGTCGTCGTCAACCTCGACTGCGCACACAACATCATCCTCGGCCGTCCCGCCCTCGAGGATTTGGAAGCCGTCATCTCTATGAGGCACCTCTGCCTCAAGTTCCCCACACCCACCGGCATCGGCTACTCGAGGGGGAATCAAAAACTCTCCAGGGCCTGCTACCTTCAACTTACCAAGAAGGTTAGTAAAACAGAACTACGTGTGGACACCATCACCGCCAGGGCTTTGGAGGAAGAAGAAGGCAGGCCGAGAGCTGAGCCTGCCGATGAGACCGAAGACTTGATACTCGATCCGGCCAAGCCGGAGAGAGTCCTGAAGATTGGAGCCAAGCTCCCCGAAAACTTGAAGGCTGGCATCACCAAAGCCCTCCGCGCCTACTCCATTGTTTTTGCATGGGGGCCGGAGGATATGCCGGGAATTGACCGAAGGGTCATCACCCACCGCCTAGCGGTGGACCCTTCGGCCAAACCAGTACAACAGCGGAGAAGACCCCTCTCGGCCGAGAGAAGGGAGTTCGTGAAGAAGGAGGTAGCCATGCTCCTCTCCATCAAACATATCAAGGAGGTGAAATACCCCTCTTGGTTAGCAAATGTAGTCCTTGCACAGAAGCCTCCTACCTTCCGCATGTGCGTGGACTACACTGATCTGAATAAGGCGTGCCCTATGGACCCCTTCCCTCTGCCAAACATTGATCAACTGGTGGATGAGACCGCGGGATGCGAAATCATGTCCTTCCTCGACGCATTCCGCGGGTATCATCAAATCTATATGCATGAAGAAGACGCTGAAAAAACTGCCTTCATGACACCCGAAGGCATCTTCTGCTACCTCGTGATGGCCTTCGGCCTCAAGAATTCAGGCGCCACCTACACCCGAATGGTGGCCAGGGTCTTTCAAGCTGTCTTGGGGCGCACTATGGAGGCCTATGTTGACGATATGATTGTCAAGAGCAAGAAGGCCGGCACTCACGCCGAGGACCTCCGGGAAATCTTCGCCATCATGCAAAAATTCAACCTCCGATTGAATCCAAAGAAATGCACCTTCGGCGTACAAGGTGGAAAGTTCTTGGGCTATATGGTAAGCCGAAGGGGTATCGAGGCCAACCCCGAGAAAATTCAGGCCATCATCAATATGGAGCCTCCGCGCAACGTCAAAGAAGTTCAACGGTTGACGGGTCGCCTGGCGGCCCTCAACCGATTCCTCTCTAAGTCAGCCGAGAGGGCCCTCCCATTCTTCCAAATCATGAGGAAGACAGCTGGCTTCCAATGGACATCTGAGTGCCAAGAGGCCTTCGACGAACTTAAGAAGTACCTCTCTTCTCCCCCGGTGCTCTCCAAACCGAAGGTGGGGGAGACCTTATACTTGTATCTCGGTGTTAGCCCTGCGGCAATCAGCTCAGTACTAATCCGAGAGGAAGATGGCGTCCAACACGCCATCTTCTACGTCAGCAAAACCCTCCGGGAGGCCGAACTCAGGTATTCTCCCGTCGAGAAGACGGTGCTAGCCATCGTTTGGACCGTCAAGAAGCTTGGCCACTACTTTCAAGCTCATCCGGTCCAAGTGCTCACTCATCAACCCCTCGGCGCCCTCATGAGGAGTCCCACTAGCTCCTCTCGGATGGTGAAATGGGCCATCTTCCTAAGCCAATACAACATAGATATCCGTCCGAGGCCTGCCATCAAGGGCCAAGCCCTGGCAGACTTCGTAACGGAGTGCACCGCAAGATCAGCGGTGGATGAGGAGCCTTCGGCACCCCTCGATGAGTGGTGGACCCTCTATACCGATGGCTCCTCGGCTACCAAAGCATGCGGAGGGGGAGTAGTTCTCATCACACCCGAGGGCTTCCGCGCCTATTACGCCATCCGATTCTCCTTCAAAGTCTCCAACAACGAAGCCGAATATGAGGCCCTGCTCTGTGGCCTTCGGCTGGCCGCAAATCTGAAGGCCAAACAAATCCACGTCAAGTGCGACTCCAAGCTAGTCGTAGGCCAACTCTCCGGCGAATATGAGGCCAAGGAAGGAAGGATGAAGCAATACAAGGAAGCAGCCAAAGAATTGTTTAAGGTATTTGAGGCACATTCCCTCACCCAGATACCGAGGGCTCAAAACTCTGAGGCCGACATTCTATCCAAGCTCTCGGATGAATCCCCCGAGCACCTCTCCAAAATTGCGAGAATTGAGGAACTCAGCCTCTCAAGCATCCACGCGAGCCCCGTCATGGACATCCGCCTAAGGCCGGAGGACTGGATCTCTGACATCATCGCCTTCATCACCACAGGGCAACTGCCCCAAGACGAAGCCCGCGCCAAGTTAGCAAAGCTGAGGGCTCCCAGCTACACCATCGAAAACGGGAGGCTTTACAAGAGATCTTACAACGGCACCCTCCTTCGGTGCCTTCATCAAGATGAGGCCGAAATCGCCATGGAGGAAGTGCACAGTGGCACTTGCTCAGCTCACCAGGGACCTTTCTCCATGTCCCGAAGGCTCATAGTTCAAGGCTACTTCTGGCCCACGATGGCTAGAGATTGTGCTGATCTAGCCCGAAGGTGCACCGCTTGCCAACACTTTCAGAAGGCCCCCGGCAGACCAGCGGTTAACTATGCCCCCATCAGCACCGCTATACCCTTCTCCAGGTGGGGGATTGACTTAGTAGGCCCTCTGCCGAGGGGTACCTCCAACAACAGGTACATCATTGTGGCCATCGACTACTTCACCAAATGGGTAGAGGCCGAGCCCCTCGCCAGCATTACCGAGGCCCGGTGCCGCCACTTTGTCCTCAAAAATATTCTCACAAGGTTTGGCGTCCCCCAACAAATCATCTCCGACAACGGGACTCAGTTCGAGGCAGCCCCCTTCTGTGCCCTCCTTGAAGCTTGGGGCATCAAGCACACATTCTCTTCCGTTGCCTACCCTCAGGGCAACGGGCAGGTGGAGAACGCCAACCGAACCCTACTTGAAGGACTGAAGAAGAAGCTGGAAGCCGAAGGGGGAGGCTGGGTAGAAGAACTTCACAACATCTTATGGGCCTATCGCACGACCCCTCGGCGCGCAACAGGCGAGACACCCTTCTCCCTATGCTATGGCTTTGAGGCTAAGGCTCCAACAGAAGTGACCCTTCCGACCCGAAGGGTGGAACAATATGAGCCCGAGGTCAACGACGTCAACATGGCCCTCGACCTTCATCTCATCTCGGAACGCCGAGAGCAAGCCTTCCTCAGGGCCGAAAACTATAGGAGACAAGTCAAAGGCTACATCGACGCCAAGGTCCGCTCCCGAGAATTTCAGGTGGGTGACTACGTCCTCCGACGAAGGGAAGCCAGCCTACCCACCGAAGGAGGGAAAATGGCTCCCAAGTTTGAGGGCCCCTACATCATCTCAGCCATCATCAAACCAGGGACATACAAGCTTAAACGCCCCAATGGGACGGAGGTCCCTAGACATTGGAATGTGCACCACCTTGTGAAATTCTATCAATAAGGCATGAGCGGCCAAGCCCTCATCCTCACCAAGTGTAAATATTAGTGGCCCAAGGCCCCTTCTGTTTTTGAAGAATAATCAAAAGGCCAAGCCTTCATCACCTACATATTATACAAGCGGCCCAAGGCCCCCCTTCTCTCCTACACACGAGCGGCCAAGCCCTCATCTCTTCACCATAAAAGGCCCAAGGCCACTCCCTCTTATGAGGAGGAACAACAATTTAGGTACCAAGTACCAAGTGTATGGGTCACCCCCATCACTCTTTGAAAACACCAAGTGTTTTCAAAAACTTTTACATATTCCTGCAAAAAAAAAAAAAAAAAAAAAAAAAAAAAAAAAAAAAAAAAAACGGGGGGTGCAACACCCCTCGGCTCCGGCTGGTACCAAGTGCCCCCGGCTATTTGTGTTCTACACACAAATAAAACCCTTCCCAGGGACGCTTTCCGCGCCATCCCCCAAGGGGAGGCAGGCAACGGACCATGTCCCGGGCCCAGGATTCGACTTCCACAAACGAAACGCTCCCCGCGCTATCCCCCAAGGGGAAGCAGGCAACAGACCATGTCTCGGGCTGAGGGGACGACTTTCAAAACCGAGGCGCTTTCCGTGCTATCTCCCAAGGGGAAGCAGGCAACAGACGATGTCTCGGGCCGAGGAAACGACCCTCAAACCCTTCGGGATATCGGAAGGTCATTCCCGAAGGGGGAGCCAACGGTTTGTTCCGTTGCCTCCCATATAGGCCAAGCCTTTCCTAGAAACCAAGTTTCTAGATGCCTCTCCTACACCATCTAAATAAAAAAAAAAAAAAAAAAAAAATAATGATGTGTAGGGGGGAAGGAACTCCTCGGATACTATTCTCCCCGGAGGCTCTACACTTCGGACATACCTTCCCGAAGGCTCCAAAGGCGACAGAAAATTTCCCAACAACAGAACATCTGGCAACATAGCCGAAGGCCCCACTACATAAAGCCTTGGAGAGCAACAGTTCCCCCGGAAGCCCAAGAAGGAGGCTCACTAAGCAAAACTTCACCTAGATTTGGCTAAGGCCGAAACTCGGCTGGATCAAAATCAACTAGGTGACATACCGAAGGCTCCACAAAGTTTTGAGGCAAGCTAAACCTATATCTACACAAACCGGAGGGTTCATGTCGAAGGCAGAATGGCACCCGACTCATTCAAACCGGGGGGCCGCTCAGGAAGTTCCTACACTCGAAGGATTCACTAAAGCACCTATTGAAACTTCGTGAAAAATGACTAAGTTCGCAAATGCGGACCCTTCGGGAGGGCAATTCTTCACCTACAGACTCATGGTCGATGGCCTCCCAAACTACTTGGCAGTAGCCAAAACCTACACTACTAAACAAAGGATTCCAAGCTTCCCAGAGGCATTGGAGGCAGCTTCACTTGGGAAATCTCCTAGATCTAATTCACCTTAGCCCTCGGTCCTATTGCTACAACCCGGAAGCAATCCCTATGACTCATCACCGAAGACATGCGGTGGAATTTTACTTAGAAAATTTTTCTAAGTCCACAATCACGAGCCTCCGGCAAATTCTACTTTACAGCCGAAGGGTCCTGGTCTGGTTTCACTTAGAAAATTTTCTAAGTCCACAAGCTCTTGGCCTTCGGGAAACCAGGCAGGGGAAAGGAGAACATACATTCATTCATACACAAACACAAAGAGGAACAGGGGCATACATTCAAGTTCAAGATGAAGGAAACATTCATTCACAAAAGCCCGGAGGCACAATCATTCATCAACAAGAACATTTTAAAGTGCAAAAGATGTTTGTTTACAAGGCATGGCCGAAGCCAAAAACCTATGAACTATTACAGGAGTTTATACTTGAGGAAATTCTAAGTTCATGCATCCTTGGCGGCATCTTCCTTCGGCCTCGAGGTCGCATCGTCTTCGGCTCCTTCATCACCGCCCTCGCCCATCAGCTCAGAATCTTCTAGATCTGGCCTCTCTACGCCCTCGGGGAGTGGAGCTCTTACGTCCGGTTGCAGGGGGGGAAGGCCATAGATTGCAGGGTCAAAATCCTTCGGATCAGTTTTGAAGTGCCTGGCTAGCCTCCTATATATGAGGTTTTGAGTAAAGAACTCGCCGCCATCATAATAATCTTTGCCCTTCTGGGCTAGCCACATGGCACCCGGACCCCTCGTCCATTCGTCCACCGAGGCCTCCACCACTGACTCCACCCATGCCCTTCGATCTTCCGCCTTCCACCCATCAGCAACGAAGGCATCGACGGCATTCTTCTCAGCCTCGGCAACAGCTTCCTTCTTGGCTGCCTCGGCCTCCTCGGCGGCAACCTTGGCGGCTTCGGCAGCGGCCCTCTCTGCGTCAGCCTTCCCCTCGGCCCTGGCGATTATTTTGTTATTCTCGAGGATGGAGTTGAACGCCTCCGTCTCCCGCCGGAGGGACTCTCGGACCTCCTGGAGCTGTCGCCGGGACTCCGTCAGGGCCTCATCAGCCTGCAACTTCTGCACCTGGTATTGCTCCATCCTCTGGAGCAGTTCCCCAAGCCCGAGGGCAGCCTGCAAATCAAAACCGTCATACAGCAATGATCAGCTTGGTAAACTAAAAATACACCAGGCCCATCAACTAAACAAAAGTTAAGAGAGAAACTTACAGTGACGGAGGCTTGGAGCACCTTAGCACTGAGGGCGTCATCCTTCGCCCTCGAGAGCACCGACTTGTCAGTCGGGGGTGTGGCACCCTTTAGGAACTCCCTCGGGTTGAGGGTGCCATGCATGATGGCAGTTCCCTTGGTGATGGAGAACTGCACATCATCCCGGGGCCAGACCAGGTTGTTGCCTTGGTCCCCGGGGGGAGGAAGAGCATTTGCTGAGGGAGAAGAGGAGGAGTGCTCTTCGACAATGACGAGGGGAGCGTCCTTCTTCTCAGGGCCCCCCTTCTTTTTCTTCTTCTCCGGAGGCATCACGCCCTTCCCGGCATTTTTTCTCTTGGGCTCCGCCTGGGCTCCCCCGGCGCCGGCACCGGCACCAACAGCTTTTGAGGGTCCCTCACCCTCCGGGACCCGAGTGGCCCCCTCTCTCTCGAAGAATTCATCGACGGGTTTCTGAACCCCCGTCTCCTTCTTCTTTTTCGGCTCCTTGGCCAGCTTCTTCTTCAATGCGGCAAAGGCGGAGACATCCATGCTGATACCTGCAAAGAAGTCAAACCGGAGGGGTCAATTCAACAAAAAAAAAAAAAAAAAAAAAAAAAAAAAAAAAAACATGCAAATATCCTAAGTACAATAAAGCAGACCCTCCGGTAACTACCTCCAATGCTACCGAAGGCTCCCTCGAGGACGGGGTACTGTTCGTCCTTTTCACCCAGGAAACGATACCGCCGGAAGCCGAGGGCCAGCAAATCTTCCGGGAGGGTCGAATCTTTGACGGTCACATGCTTTGTGGCCCCCGGCAGCAGAGCAACAAGCTTCTTCCCCGCCTTCTGAAGCGCGGCACTTCCCACCTTTGGGTGCCGCCGAAAGTGATTACGCAGTTCCCCTGGAAACGGGTTCTCTGCCATCTTGATGTAGCAGAACCGGTCCCTCCATCCCTTGTGAGACGAAGGCACATCATCAAAGAGCCTCCAAGGGGCAAGCTGCTGCAAGTTTGCAAACCCCTCGGAGTTGGTATGCCCCCCACGGCACAAGTTGAAGCTTTGAAAAAATAAATCGAGGGTCGCGGTTACCCCCCGGTCCCGACAAAGCTGAAGGAAGCCGGTTATGTAAGAGTGGCTGTTCGGGGTGAGCTGGCAGGGGGCTAAACCTACATACCTCAGGTACTCAAGAAGAAAAGGGTGCAGCGGGAACCGAAGGCCCATGGCCACCGACAACACATGGACCGCAAAACATCCCTCCGGAGCCTGGGACAGGAGATCATTAGGCCCCGGCTCAATCACTGTTGCCGAAGGCCCCACGTGCAATTGAGTGACATAGCACTCCGCTCGATCGGCTCTCGATCTCAACGCGAGGGCGGCGGTGTTCAGCCATGAATGCCCCTCGGGTATGCCCACGGGCTTCCCGCAATCTGCTGCAGGTTGCTTCTTCTTCTGAGGGGCTTTTGACTTCTTTTTCTTCTTTTTTCCGAGGGCTACACTCAGGGGCTCCGGGTCCAGGGGCCGGGAGGTACTCGTCTCCCCTGAACCACGGAGGGGCAAGACGGCGACTGTCACCTCCTGTCGCTCCCTCTCCTCCTCTTCTTCAGCCACTTGGAGGGCGAGGGCAAGTTCTTCGTCTTCAACGACTTGCTCGAAGTCTTCAGCTTCGGCCTCGGTTCTGAGATTATCTTGGACCTCCTGCGCCACTGCGGAATCGTTATTGCCCGAGGAGGTCTCACTCGAGGACTCCACGTCCGAATAGCCCTCTTGTTGCACTGAGGGCTCCCTCGAGATATCTTGAGAGTCGCTTTGGGTTGACATCCTACCGGAGAGAAGTTGAAGGATTTAAAGGGGAAGGTTACTTAAAGCCCTAACCGAAAGCTCCCTAGAAACTCGCTAAACACTAAATCAAAGAAGGAAAAAGCAAAATCTACTAAGGAGCTCAAGAACAGGCGAAGAACTGAACTTGGGGCGGAAGGAAAACTTAAGTTTGATCAATGAGAAGGCTTTCTCTCTCTAGAAATTTCGGCAGAGCTTCGCTTCAATTCTAAAACGCGCAGCGGAAATGAGCTCAGACTTGGGGTATATATAGGCCTTCAGCCTCGAGAACTGGGCCTCGATTTGAAAAGCCCATCATTACGTGCCGCCGCCTCAGCCAATGAATGACAGCCGCCCACCCCCAACCAACGAGGGCACGCCACGTCATCCCCTCTCCCAACGGCTATATTACAACGACTATATTTCGGCAACACTGGGATGCCCCCGAATGATAGCCTCCGGTTAGTCACTTACCGCAGCCTTCAGGCGACAAATTACCCCTTATCAATGTTATCACCCCTCGGGAGCTCATCAACTCATCATAACTCCTTCAGCCCGAACTCGACTTCGGCCTAAAGGAGTGGGGGGACTGGGATACACCCCTCGGGGATCATACATAACAAAAATTTCTTCATACAAATTGACGCATACGGCCTCCGGGCAATACACCTATGCTTTCCCCAGAAAACCCTCGACATGTGGGGGACTGAGGGAAGCCTTCGGCAATCAGCAGAAGACAAGTTCTCCAGCAAAGGCACCCAACGAAATGATGCAGCCACCGGGAGAATAAACACAACTACTCCTTTTCCCTCAAGTACCTTTCGGCAAAAGGAGTGAGGGACTCCTGATGGAGTATATGGCCCAGGAACCCCCGGCCCATAGACTCCTACTTCTCCTACACAAGTCCGTTAAGCTCAGGAAACAACTCCGGCCCAAATACAACGGCCCAAGCCTCAAAGCGGCCCAGAATACACACTGGGGTGCCTTCGGCCTCCTTGGCTGAAGGCCCCGAAACTCACAGGATAGCCTTCTCTGGCATAAGAAGCTACTGGGGAAAAACGGGCGAGAACATTAGCCTTCGGCACTATTGAGCCCTCGGCACCAGGGGGAAGCCCTCGGCTGAACCGAGTCTTCGGCTACACATTGAGCCTGCGGCCATACATGAAGCCCTCGGCTACACGAGGAGCCTTCGGCCTTACAAGGAGCCCTCGGCTACACGAGGAGCCTTCGGCTGGACTAGCTCAATCATCGAAGATTCCTTTTGGAGACAGCCAACCACCGCATTTAATGCCACGTCACATCCGCCAACCGCATTCAATGCGGTGAACGTACCACTGCCGGTGCCAACCGGCTGATGTGACCCTTCGGTCGTTGGATTACTGACACGTGTCCCCTCATCGTATTTATTGCTGCTATAAATAGCAACCCATTTCTCCTTGTAATCGACATGATCTGCATCTCAACTCCACATCTCGAGTTCATTTAATAAAATCGACTCTCTCTCCTCCCATTTGCTCTGACTTCTCTCTAAGTTATTCCCGTAATAACCCCTCGGATAAGATACCCCCCGGGTAGACTATCCATCAGGTTTATTTTTAGAACTTTCAGACATGGTCCAATCATAAATGTATAATATAATAAAATGGAATGAAAGATTTTGCAGAAAGATAAGAACTAATTAGATTAGAGATTCAAAACATAAGAATTTAATTTGTAAGAACTAAACATAGATTATAGATCAGTTAAAACTAATTAGAAAATTGTTAAGTGTTATATGATTTAAAGATATACTCCATAGAGTATGAACTTATTCCAACAAACTATCCTAATAGATGAATTGATTGAATTTATGAGTTGTTAAGAGAAAACTGTATGAAGTATATAATTTATATGGAGTATAAATATATGAAGTATCAATTATAGTGGAAAGCATTTTTTGAAAACAAAAAAAATATAAAAATGAATGTTCTCTGCATTGTCAACTTAACCTGTCCGAAGGAGAGCGGAGCAGCCTCCCCTGCTCTACATCGATTTCAAAGTTATGAAATTGAAATCGTTTATTTCAAAAATCTCAATAGCAGTCACAGAATATTGCATATTCTTACTATCCTCATCTATTTGGGGCTTGTAAATATTGAAAAGTATAGGAATAAGTGAATCAAAAAACATATTCATACCCTTATTATCCTCATCTTTTTTGGGATCTTCCTGAAATTCCTAGCTTGTTCATTGTGGGAGCTACGGAAGCCTAAGAGACGCATACGAACATTCTGGACCTCTTCAATTCCAACGATGATAGCCAGTTCGGTAAGGAGGGTTTCAGAATACGATGGATATGATGGCGGGTGAAGCAGACCATTTACCTAAATTTGGATAATGTTGAAATTATCTTCACACAAAATTTCAATTAAAAAGGAAAAAATGAGAATTTCAGTCAAAATTAGGGTTCATCCAAATGACATGTTATGAATCAAGAACGGTAAAGTGTAGGTTTGAGAAGAAGCAATTAAGCAAGTGAAGGAGAGTTAAAGAGTGCTTACCTTTGAATCGATCTTCAGCTGAGCAAGACGACTTCGATCTGCATATATGGAGAAGGTGGTCGGCGGATGAAGAAGAAAATAGAAGAGAAAATTTCTCTTGCTGAAGCGGAAGGGGTGCGATGGACGGAAACAAGAGAAAGGCGATTATTTTTTTCGGTGTAAAATTACGGAGCAGAGCTTGGCACTAGGCGGGAGAATTTTCTCTCTCCAACGTAGTGCTTTTAGGTATAGGATTTAAGAAAGAATATTTTAGTCTAATATGTAAGAGAAATTTTCAAAATAGAAGTAAAACATTGATAAAATTTTAAAATATGAGTGGTCATACTTTGTGACGATAAATATGTCCACCCTATACCAATGATACTATTATTTGAGACGGATATATATTTGGTTATAGATTTTTTAATTTCTAGAAGTATTACTACCCAAAACTTTAAACACAAAGATTCAATGAATATAATTTTATAGCCACTATTGGTTGGCTAATGGCCGGATCTAATACTATTGGCCTGTTATACTCGAGCATGTGTTTGACCAGGCCCAGAATAAAACCCAACTAGTGGAGATTGATCCGGGATGATTTAATTACTACTTCCGTCCCAAATTGAGTTGCAAATTTGACTTTTCTTGGCCAAACAATCTCGTTTTGTTCACTTAAAAATTTGACGCCAAATTTTAAATATATTCTAATTTGGAGTTTAGAACTTTGAAGAGATTTTAATGTAGTTCTTGAATATGTAAATTTTAATTATTAAAAATTGAATAATTATCCATAAGGAGAGTTGACTTTTATTATTGGTTGACCAAAAAATGTTGACTTTGCAAAACAAATTATGACAGAGGGAGTATTTATTGGGGCGGCTGGCCCATTGGTGTTCGTATTAATTAATTCATAAATTAGTCCGTATTAATTCATAAATTTAGTCAAGCCCATGTTATATTTCATAATTGGATTTTGTTGTAAACGCTTATAAATAGGCCATCAATCTCATGTACTCACTAATCACTACAATATTGTTACTACACTCAATTGTTGTCGTTTTCTCCATATGCTATTTTCTACCAACAACTGTATTGGAAACTTTAAACAGCATAATTATAGTTATCTATTCGAATACTCATCTATTAAATTATATAAATTACACTTTTTTGTGCAAATAAATTACATTTTTATTCAATGTCTATATTCCATCATATATTAAAAATCATTTCTTTAAACACAACCTTCTTTACTTAAACCAAGCATTCCAGCTCAACTGGTTGTGAGGTTATCGTGTCTAGTGGGAGGTCTCGAATTCGAACCCCGCTAGGCACACAAGGGTTGGAAACTCAATCAAGTGAGTTTCAGCCCTGGTTACTCCGGGGGCCCTCCCCAAGACCCCTGGAGAAAAAAAATCAATGGAAAAAAAACCTTCTTTTACGTAAAATAGTCAAACATTGTTATTACTAATAATTATCCGCAAAATGTTACTTTCCTTTTGGGAATTGTGATCGAGGTAGTAAATATTCAATGCAATCAGCACCCTTTCCAAAACTCAGTCTCATACTCTCATACCAATCCCGCATAGGCAAAAACTATTGTTAAAAACAAGAGAATGTTAATGACGATATATATATTGAGCAAAATATCAAAAACACACTCATGTTTGTGAAGTATTTTTTTGTCTATATACAGACATAACATATTTTCAAATACGTTATGTCTGTATACAGACAAAAAAATACTCTTCACAAACATGAGTGTGTAGGTGTGTGTATGAAAAATGTGTACCAATAGATTTTTTGGCAAAATATAATTGCCGGAAGCCCTATACTCCGATACAATTATACACATTAGTATATATATATATTTTTTATCATCAAAACATGACTCTATTCATATCAAAAGATTCAAGATCATTACATTAATCAAAGGGAAAATAAATACACATTAGTATATTAATTAATGAGGAATAATTATGTATTCGTATGTGTTTTGTACATTTTGCCTGTATCAAGCAGTTTATACAAAATTTCTACATGTTTTGGACAAATTATAAGTGATATCGATCTACAAAATGCATAAAAAGTGAACAAATCAAATACTACGTACCTTTTTCCATTTCAGGCGCCTTCTTGGGCTATGACAAATGAAATCATAAAACAAACCCAAATGTGTTTTAGAAACATCATAGGTAGATTCTAATGTACACATAAGTTTTACGCATTTTGTGTATACTCTTCTAGTTACATGTAACTTTTGAATGAAATACTTGTGTACAAAATGTGTACACAAAAATGTGCACAAAATGTGTACCAAACTACTTGTCAAAAGTTAATCAAGAATCAGGGCAAGGAAGCATGCCTCTTGAATACTGATGAAGATTTTTTGAACATAAGTAGTTTCTTCAACAACTTCACCATTAGAAACGGGGAAAGTATCCCACCACCACCAACTGCCTTCCTCCTCTTGCGCATTTCCGTCGCCGCCGCCGCCCGTTTTTCATTCGCCGGAGGAGGAGTCACATCCGGCGACCACCGGGGTTCTGAAACGTCGTCGGTATGGAATCCCGCTGACCCACTACTCTCGTGCAATTCGTCGTTGAAATCCTCCCACAACACGTCCATCCCCTCATCCGCGCCGCCGAAAACTTCCGACCCGGGGGAGCTTTTCCGGCAGCCAAAGTTCATCTCCGACTGAGAGGGAATCATCCACAGATCTAGAGATGATGGAGTGGTCATCAGGTTGAGGTGGACGGAGACGCCGTTAGCGGCGGTGGGAAGGCAGAGAGTTTCTGTGACCATTTCTTGATCAAAATTTATTTGGTGGTAGACTTTGAGGGTTAATTCGAAAGAGATTGGAGTGTTTATTTATATGTACGTAAAGGAGGTCTTTGTCAAACAATAAATAAAAGGGGTGTGATAGTCGCCGGATTGTTCGGATAGCATTATGTACGTTCTTTTTAAAAGGGGTGTGGCCCACCTTTATGTGAATTAGACTTGACTCTACTGAAGTTTTAAAGTTGAAAAACTTTAGTCTTTATGATTATGAGAATATTTTACCTTTTACTCGATTTAAAGCGGGCATACTCCTATAGACGGTCTCGTGGTCTGAAAGTTTGGTGTGATCTGATTTGTTAAAGTCTGGTTCGATCTGTTAAATTTAAGTCTGATTGAATCTAGTTTAGTCTAATTTGAGACTGCAATGGTTCAAGTGAAAACATCCTAAGATATGAGTAAATCTGTATCTCTATAAAGCAGGTGAAGTTTAGGAGACTCTTAGTTTAAGAGACCTACTTAAAACTATTTTATGACATCTCATCTGATCTACTTAGCCATTCCGGGTTCAATTCCTATTGACACCAATGCATTGAAGCATGCTAACCGCATGAGTGTTGTGTTAGACAAGGCCTTAGGCTCACATGTCTGATATCCTTTTTTGCAACTTCCATGTAAGGTGTGGTTCAAGAGAGACTAGTTTGTGACTTTGTGTGGACGGAGACGTCACCATAGATGTTTGTTTTGCCGGGCTAGTTGTTTTACTCGGTGGCTGATTTCCAATTTGAGTTTTGGATGTTCAATGCTTTTTAACTATAAATTTAAGGTGTAATAAATAATTATACCTAATTTACATATATATACCTACATTTTAAAAAAAAAGATTGGGTGTTCATGTGAATCGTTTTGAACCTGAGTGGCTCTGCCACTAGTTAGACTGTTTCTTTCTAGTTGTACGAAAACTTTTTCATATGTAAATAGTTCCTGTATTTAAAATTAACCGTCATTAAAAAAAAATGGTATACGGAGTATATTTTTCCCACACTTATGATTAGGATTTGTTTTAACTCGGTATGTTCAGTAGTAATTATTATTATTACTATTACAGAAATCCTTCTTGTGCACACTTTTTCTGTACGTACTCTTATATAGGTTGATGTGAAGTTATTCTTTTTGTCGTGAATAACCTATTTACAAACTAAACACATGGAGGTTTTTTTTTGTTATTATTAAATAACCTTATATACGTACTCTTATTTACAAACTAAACTTAACCTATTTGGGAGGTAAGAGTTAGATTGGTACTTCAAGTTGCATAAAAAGGGTCAAATAAGTCCTTATATAGGAGGTTTTGTCCGGCCATCGCCATTTGGGGAAGTTCCCGGTGGATTTTTTTGACGAATGTTTTTGAGCATCTTATTCATTAAGTCTAGTTTACTCATACCAAATTTCAGCTAAAAATTCAATCGGGAAGTCATTCAAATGAATTTTTGAAGATAACTGTGCAGTTAAAGACGCAGTTATCTTCAAGAATTCATTTGAATGCCTTCCCGAGTGATGTTTTAGCTGAAATTTGGTATGAGTAAACTCGACTTAATGAATAAGATTCTCAAAAACTTTCATCAAAAAATTTCACCGGGAACCACCTCAAATGGCGATGGCCGGACAATAAGGACTTATTTGACCCTTTTTATGCAACTTCGAGTACCAATCTGACCCTTATGCCATTATTATTGTTACTACTACGGAGTTATTGTTTTGAGCAGAGGTTTGAATGATGAGAGATCCAGTCAATCTCCATTGCTGGCCAATGATGACAAGTGTGGAAGAAATTAATGTTGGGAGTACAGTGAGAAGGAAAGAACAAAATCCTAATTACACGTACACACATGATACTTCTTTGTGTGTACGAAAATATTTTTGTATGTGATTGTGCATTTGGTGTTTAAAGCTTTAAATACTTGGACACGACATTCTATCAATTTGGCATCAAGAGTAAACAATATTTGTCCATAAGTCAGTCAACATTTTGACATACAGTACCGATTGAATTGATTAATGTTGGCTTAATCACTTGTACCAGTTATGCTAATAACTTTAGTGAAAATAACAAAAATAAAAGCAGTAATTAATCATAATAAAGAAATAGGAGAAGTGGAAAGAAAGAAGATCGAAGAGAAAAGGAGGGGGAATCATTTGTTGTGAATAATAGAGGAACAAATAATATTGAAATATACACCGTGCTCGATACCAATTGACATAGTTCATCTGGTAGATAGAGTGTCACAAGGGTTAGTTCAGGTTCGATTTCTAGCAATGACTATGAGGGGTTATTATGCAAAATGCATAATGCCTTGTAAGTATCTGGGTCATAACTTCATCCTTTATCTATGAATCTGTAATTAAAGTTCAATTTACAGCATTTCAATTAATTGTCCAATCGGTGTTGAGGGGTCATTGTTGGGCCAGGATATTTCCGTCATGACGAAGAGGCCCAGCAGTGGATTTATGAGTTAAGGCATGCGGCCCATTTTCCAAGCAGTATAGACGAAGTCCAGCAAGAGGAGTCCAGTTCGGTCAGGATAAGAGTGAATCATACTTGGAGCAAAAGAAATGACTTGACACGTTCAAATGTAGTGCCGCCTATTTCGACGGGCAGTTAAGGAGCTGATAAGAAAGGAGGAGGCCAATTTAAATAGGATACGTTGTAAATAGAAGGCCATCTTCTTCATTGATCAATTACTACTAAAACTACTTACTCCATTACTAACGAAACTCATTCGTATTCTAAAAGCTTTCATATCCGGATTCTAGCACAATACTTGTGTAAATTCTTGTGCGAAGCCTAGTTACTTTATTCTTAATTGTTTGGAGAAATTGTTAGTTTCTTGCTTAAACAATTTGGCGCCCACCGTGGGGCCTCGTGCAAGAAAGAATTCAAGTATGGAAGGAACGAATCAATTGCTAATTGAATTCCATGAACAATTGGAGACGGTCCGAGAAGAGCTCCGGCGCGAGATGGCGGAAAGAATGGCCCTTCTTCAGCGCGAGAACGACGTACTTCGTTCCCAGGTACAATCCGCAGTCTCGATAGCTTCAAACTCGAGGCCCAGCCGAAGGGGAGATGCATCAACCGCTGCAACAAGGCTAGATCTCAGTTTCTCCCCGGCGGCGACGAATCCACCAGTAACGTCGACGGATCCAGTTTCCCTTACGCTGGGTCTGTCAACGACTCCGACCGGGGAACCGTTCTCGACGGTCATCTCGCAGGTCATCCCCTACACGCCCCTCACACCAGCAACTACTCCACCAGCCAATATACCGGTTTGTTTCTTCCCGGAGTCCCTTCGGGTCGGAGCAAACGGATCAGGCCTGCATTCAGCAACCCAGAGTATGCCTGTGACGACTCTGTCTTCCCTCCCAGCGGAGCCATCAATTCCCCATTACAGAAGTAGAACTTGTGGAGATGCTGGACCATCCGGTGTCAATACGTCGGCCCGTAAGACTAATATCCCGTCGGATCCGTCAATCCCCCACTACCGAAGCAGAACTCAAGGAGATGCCGGTCCGTCGAACTTTATGCAGGATGCCAGGAGAGGCGGGCCTAGTGTGTCGTTCTTGGAACCTCAACCACGGCGTTTCTCTGAACCCAACGTATCGTCGGCACAGACGACATGTGAAACGATCCGTCGTGAGCACGCCCAGACGTCAGCACCAACACTTCCATATTCATTTCCCATCCATCCGGACGTCGCAGATGAAATGTCTATGTTGAGAGAGCAGATGCGTCAGATGCAGGATAAAATCAACGGGTTACCAGGTGTCCCTCCACCTTTGGACAGAGCTTCTAGAACATGTTATGCGGAGTCTCCCTTCAGCAGACGCATCACCAACATCGAGATACCTAGGAAGTTCGCTGCTCCCGCCATGAAGATGTTTGACGGGACGTCAGATCCAGTGGAACACGTCGCTCAATTTAAACAGCGCATGTTGGCCGTAGCACTTAGCCCGGATCAAAGAGAGGCCTGCATGTGTCGGGGGTTCGGGACGACGCTGTCAGGACCAGCCTTGACCTGGTTCGTCAACCTACCAAACGAAGGGATCGACTCGTTTGCGGAGTTGGTAGACTCATTCACACAACAGTTTGCAAGCAGCCGCACCCTGGAAAAGCAAACGAGCGACCTGTACCGGATTATCCAACAACGCGACGAATCCTTGAGAGATTACCTTCACCGCTTCAACAGGGAAAAGGTATCAATCTCAAGGTGTGACATACCTACGGCGATTGAGGCATTCCGAAGGGGATTGAAGAATGATTCGGAGTTATACAGGGAGTTGACAAAGTTTCCTTGTCGCACATTCGAAGACGTCCAAGCTATAACCTTGGCCTTTATCAGGCTAGAGGAGGATTTGCGGGCACAACCACATGCTGACAGTTATGAAGGGGGGCACCGCAAGTCCAGTACGTCCAGAAGGCATGACTACCGGACTGGCAAGCCTTACGCCAAAGCTGAAGAGCGACCCGTTACGGCAACGACGCATTGGCTCGACGATCCTGATCTACCTCCAGTTATTCCTGACTTCTGCTTTAATGTCAGTACAGCGGGGCTCATCAACTCGTTGGAAAGGCTAGGAGAGAAAGTCAGATGGCCCAAAAGAACCGACAAGCCAGCTGGAAAGCGAGACCCGAGCAAACATTGCGACTTCCACAACGACATCGGGCACAACACCGAGGACTGCGTCGCATTGCGAAAGGAGGTCGCCTATCTTTTGAAGAACGGGTATCTGACGGAAATCATGTCAGAACGGACTAAAGCTCTTTTAGGACGAACTGACAAATCGTCAACTAAAGCGGCACGACCTCCATCACCTTCGGCTCCCTGCCAGGTAATTAATTTTATTAATGGAGGGTCAGATTTATGTGGCCTAACGTATTCTGCTGCCAAGAGACATGCTCGGGAGTATTCCCGAGACAAGTCATTGCAGGTATGTCAGGTAGAAAGACGACGTGACGACTGGAGAAGCACGGCCATTGCTTTTGACGAGTCAGATATGCCAGACCCTATGCAACCCCACCATGACACTCTGGTCATATCCCTTAGGGTGGCAAACTTTGAAGTGAAGAGGGTCCTTGTTGACAACGGAAGCACAGCCAACATAACTACCATGAGGATGCTGGAGCAAATGGGAATCAAAGAGGATGACATAGCAAAATCAGGATCTACCCTCGTCGGCTTCAACGGAGAGCCTAGCCGGACCATAGGTAATATCTCTCTCCCTGTTTGCGCTAACAGTCTTAATGTGCAGGTCAGGTTCGATGTAGTCGAAGACCTCCCAGCTTACAACATGATTTTGGGGACGCCATGGTTGCATCAAATGGGAGCCATTCCGTCGACGTATCACCAGGTCGTCAAGTTCCCGACGCCTTGGGGAATAGAGTCCATTCGGGGAGACCAGGTGGTAGCCAAGTCTTGCTATCAGACGGCCATGAAGCCTACAGCAAACCCTCCAACTTCGGCATAGCAACTAAAGGGTGACCCAGCTTTGGAGGAAGATGACGAAAAAACGGAAGAAGTAGTCATCGACAACGAGCATCCAGAACGGGTCATCCGCATCGGGACAAATTTGCCAGCAAGCCTCAGAGCTGAACTGGTCCAGTTTCTTAGACAACATAAAGAGGTATTCGCTTGGAGTCACAAAGACATGACGGGAATTGACCCGAAGATCATCACGCACAAGTTAAATGTCAATCCGTCATATAAACCAGTCAGACAGCGAAGAAGACGTTTCGCAAGGGAGCGGAACGACATCATAAACCAAGAGGTCGAGGCTCTTCTCCAAACCGGGAAAGCCAGAGAAGTCAGGTATCCAGATTGGCTAGCTAACGTCGTTGTCGTCAAAAAGAAGGCAGCAAAAGGAAAAAAGGCAAAATGGCGAGTGTGCGTGGACTTCACCGATTTGAACAAAGCATGTCCAAAGGATTCATTTCCCATGCCACACATTGACGTACTGGCCGATGCGACTGCCGGACACGAGATGCTCTCATTCATGGACGCCTTTAGTGGATACCACCAGATTCAGCTACATTCTGATGATCAAGAAAAGACGGCCTTCATTACTGAAACAGGTACGTATTGCTATGTTGTTATGCCGTTTGGTCTAAAAAATGCAGGTGCAACGTTTCAAAGGCTCGTCACCATGATGTTCAAAGATCAAATTGGAAAGACCATGGAGGTATACATAGACGATATGATCGTCAAGACAAGGAAAGCTGGGGACCACGTTGACAACCTGGCAGAATCATTTAAGAAGTTGACGGAATACAACCTGAAGCTCAATCCGGCGAAATGCGCCTTCGGTGTGTCCTCAGGGGAATTCTTAGGCTATATCGTCAGTGAACGTGGAATAGAAGCAAGCCCAGAGCAGGTCCGAGCTATCATTGACATAGAATCACCAAAGTCAGTCAAAGATGTGCAGAGGTTGACAGGTCGAGTTGCTGCTCTGAACCGCTTCATCTCCAAGTCATCTGACAGGTGTCGCCTTTTCTATGACGTACTTCGTAAGAACAAGAAGTTCGAGTGGACAGATCGACACGAGCAGGCACTCCAGCGATTGAAGGAATATATGACAACCCCGCCGCTGTTGACAAAACCAAAGGAGGGCGACGAACTTCAACTGTATTTGGCCGTCTCAGAACATGCTGTCAGCGCCGTGTTAACCAAAGAAGACGACGGAGTGCAGACACCGGTATACTATGTAAGTAAGTCATTGAATGGACCCGAAACCAGGTACGCTTTACTTGAAAAACTCGTTTTAGCTTTGATTACTGCATCGGTTAAATTACGTCCATATTTTGAATCACATACTATTTGTGTGCGGACTAACTATCCCATGAAATCAATCATGAGGAAACCAGAGTTGTCAGGTCGGATGGCCAAGTGGTCAATCCAACTGGGAGCGTATGACATTAGGTACGAACCACGAACTGCTTTGAAGTCCCAGACGCTTGCTGATTTTGTGGCGGACTTTAGCCCTAAACTCCAGTCCGAAGCCGAAAAAGAAGCATGCATCATCACAGACGGTCTGCCTCAACAGAAGTGGACATTGCACACAGACGGGGCGTCGAACTTAAACGGAGCAGGCCTGGGCGTAGTGCTAAAGTCGCCACAGGGGGACACTATGCTCCAAGCCGTTCATTGTGATTTTAACGCCACAAATAATGAAGCGGAGTACGAGGCATTGATCGTAGGCTTAACTTTGGCAAAGGATTTGGGTGTCAGGCTACTCCAGGTAAAATGTGATTCCTTGTTAATAGTTAACCAAGCTAATGGTGTTTATGCAGCAAAGGATCCCAAGATGACGTCCTACCTGCAAATCGTCACGGAGTTGATAGCATGGTTCGACGAAATCACACTTGAACAAGTACCAAGAGAAGAGAACACACAGGCAGACGCTTTGGCCGCGATTGGGTCATGTCTGGGGGCAGAGGTCAATAGTAACATCCCTTTCGTCCACTTGACAAGTCCGGCAATTGACAGGTTGGAATCCGTCAGCACAATCAATCCGCCCTCACAAGATGACTGGATGCAGCCATACATAGCATACCTGAAACATAACGTCTTGCCGTTAGACAAAAAGGAAGCTAAGGCATTCCTCTCCAAGGTAACTAAGTTCTTATTAATCGATGACGTTTTGTTTAAAAGGTCTAAAGCAGGCCCGTACCAAAGATGTTTAGCACCTCAAGAAGCCATGAAAGTACTCAGAGATCTTCATGAAGGCGAGTGTGGAAACCATGCTGCGGGGAGGAGTCTGTCTAACAAAGCTCTCCGCTTTGGATACTACTGGCCAACCATGCGGCACGACGCAATCACCTTCACCCAAAGTTGTCAGGCTTGTCAAAAGCACGGTCCAATCCGTCATCAGCCGTCAGAATCACTTCACCCGGTCCTCTCACCCTGGCCTTTTATGAAATGGGGAATGGACATCGTGGGAAAGCTGCCCGAAGCCCCAGGACAGAAGGTTTACATGTTGGCCATGACGGACTATTTTTCAAAATGGGTGGAAGCTGAGCCATTCCGTCAGGTACGTGATGAACAGGTAATATCTTTTATTAGACGTAATATACTTTGCAGGTTTGGCATTCCATCGGAGATCGTGTGCGATAATGGGTCCCAGTTCATAAGTGCAAAAACCCGACGCTTCTGCGAAAGGTACAACATCAGGTTGGAGACGTCGACTCCTAGGTACCCGCAATCCAATGGACAAGCCGAGTCTAGCAACAAAATCATTGTGTCCAATTTGAAGAAACGACTCGAGAAAGCACAAGGCAGATGGGCTGACGAGTTACCCCTGATATTGTGGGCTGACAGAACAACTCCAAAGAATGCGACCGGACAGACTCCTTTCTCCTTGGTGTATGGCTGCGAGGCGGTCATACCAGCAGAAATTGAAGTGCCGTCCTCAAGATACGGGCTTATGACTGAAGAGCGGAACAACGTCGAGTTAATACATGATCTTGACACTATCGACGAAATTAGAGAGAAAGCTAAGATCCGACTACAGTCCTATCAGCAAATGGTGGCAAAGAGTTTTAACAAGAACGTTCGGGCAAAGGTGTTCAAGAAAGGAGAGTGGGTTTTGAGAAGAGCATTCGGAAATGAAGCATGTGGGAAATTCAGCCCCAATTGGGAAGGTCCGTATAAGATCGTCGACATTATTGGACAGGGGGCATATCGCTTAGAGTCAATCGACGGTAAACAGGTTCCTAGAAGCTGGAATGCGGTACACTTAAAACTTTTCCATTTTTAAATATTTTTATATCTTATTTAATGATCCGGTTAGAGCGAGTCACTAACTTAAGCATCGGAGGGCCGTTGGCTAAAAGCCAATGGCCAGACCTAACAAAGTTTTGAAGTGCAGAAAGTCAAGCGAAGCGCTGGGTAGGTCCCTTGGATACGTCGTACATCCTGGTAAGGGCCATGACATTTCGGGTGTGACGGATCTGTCACAACGTCATGATTAATGTGCGTGTCACTTCGAAGTTTTGCCTTATCTTTCAAGCTGATCCTTGACGGATCAGTAAGTTTACTCTGGAAAATTTCATATCAAGAATAAGTCAAAATGATTGGATTAGAATACGTTAGGGATAATTTAAATGGTGTCTCTCTAATTTTCCTTCGAAATATTTTGTACTTATTAACCTGGTAAGTCTTTGACTCACTTAAAGAGATGGTAGACAAGGAAGGCTGTGACATGTCAAAGGTATGGTGTGTATTTCGTTCTTAAAACACATGCATAGTTGCTTACTGACTTAATCATCGGAGGGCCGTTGGCTCAACGCCGACGACCAACTTTGACGGTTTGTAGTGAGTGCAGGGTCAACTTGAGACAAGCGGCAGAGGACCAATTTACGAAGGATGGAAAGCATCATTTACACCCTTACCAATTGGGTATTGTACATCAAGAAATAAAAGAAGGGAAAGGGTTGGGCTGCCCATGAGAGTATCATGGATTACAGTCCCAACCGGCCCTTACAACATATATGCTTTTGGCCAAAATCAACACACATACATGACATCACATATATATACAGCACTAGTGCGCACACACAGAATACAAAAACAGACACATCAAAGTTTTTCACATCAAACATAGCAAAATGAAAGTCAGGCCTTGGATAAACCACCAAGTGCACAGGCATAAAGAGTCAAGAGTACATCCCGTCCTGGATAAACCACCAGGATATCGGGAGCAAGTTCAGAGATGTTTTAGCAAAAATGTTAAAAGGTACAGAGCAACCTAAGCATGTTGGGAGTCAGCCTCGCCATCAGATTGTCCTACGTCGAAGCCGTCGTCGGCAATGGGAGGATCTACGTCCTCTTGAACCTTTTTCCAAGTTGCAATATCCTCCTCAGCATTCCAGCCAGATGACTCACCCGCAAGAAAGGAGGCCATAAGTTCTCCCCTCGTTTGCCAGACGTAGTAGCAAGCTGCGTCAGTAACTTCCTGTTTCTTTCTCCGACCATAAGCTTCCAGCGCTTTAATCCTGTCGACAAGCCTTGAGATTTGAACAGATTGAGCTGACACCTCCTTTTGCAAGTCCTGGACCAGTTTTGCACTTTCTTCTGCTGAGGAGCGAGCAGTAGACTCCTTATGCCTGGATTCGTCAAGAGCTTTCTCCAGCGAAGCCACTCTCTCAGCGGCAACCAGACTCGCTTGCAAGCTCTGACAGGACATACCATCACATCAGGAGGCTGCTTACAAAGAAATAACTAAACAAAGTCATTTTACCTGAAAAGCGTAGGCCGAAGACGCAGACAGTAGTCCAGCTGGAGGCAGGCATTTGAAAACATCTGGAGAGGAAGGAAGCATGAGCTTGTGCATTTCTCCCTTCATCAGGGACACGTCTTGTAGACTACAAAAGTCAGGGGAAAGTGACACCATTACATCCAGTGGCTTGGAGGTCAGAACAGTCTTGGCCTCGTGAGGACGCGGTATGTTTGGTTTGGTTTCGGCAGCAGCAGTTAACTTGGGAAACTTCTGGGGAGTGGAAACTAGTCGAGGAGAGGCTCTTTTCTTCCGGGAAGCTAAGGCAAGCAGCTCATGAGCAGAGGGAACCAAACGAGAGCTAGACGAAGATGCGGCAGCTGCAAACACACAAGCATCATGAAACAAACACCACATATTGAGAAACCCCAGTCAAAGGGCGTGACTGTGCTTACCAGTAGCTGGAAGGGGACACTTCTTTGGAACCATCTGAGGATTATCACCCACAGGAAAGACGACCTGCATTGGGGTATAGATGTCTGCATTCTCACCAGCACCAGTTTTCGAAGTGTCTGATTCCTGATCTGAGTCGTCAAGTGAGACTACGGACGAGCCTTGCATCAGATTAATTGAAGTCTTCATATTGCGATTAGAGCGCCTTAACCCAACAGATCTATCAGGAGTGAGAGTGGGGGGCATACCTGGGGATTCAGTGACCAGGTTTGCAAACCAACGATCTTCAACAGGGATAGCTTGAATTTGGGCTGTTCGCTCCTCCGACTTGGGTCCGTGAGGGATGGATATTGTTTTCTTTTCTGAAAAATCAAGGGTTGCAGTTGATTACCAAATTTCAAACATATGTTTTTTAAAAAAAAAAAAGACAACAACAAACGAGCACAAAAGATACAGAAGTTTTTGTGGTTTACCTTTGTGCAGGTTATCTTCAAGAAAGGACCCTTCGTTGCCAAGCGAGTCTTTGAGAACAAAAAAATACCAATGCATCCAGCCCCTGTCATTTGCCTTGTCGACCTTGTGAATGAGCCTCGGTTTCCTATCTTTCATCGCCAAAGTGAACCTGCCAGGCCCTGAAGTTCGGAGTTCATAGGTGAAGCCCAAGTCCTCGAACTCGAAGGGAATACCATACTTTTCGCTCACAACCTCTAGTGCACGAAGAATCCTCCACACCTGAGGCATAATCTGAGAAGGCGATAGGTTCACAAACTCCAAGAAGCCCCGGGTTAGGGGAGAGAAGGGAAATTTCATCCCAATCTTGAAGGGGTAGTACAGGAAATTCACCCAACCAGGGCAGAACCAGTCCATACGCTCGTTCGCCGCCGGAAAACGGATAGTCGCAGTGGGGGGAAAGCCAGCAGAAGTCTGAATGAGTTCCACTTGTTCCTCAGTAAGTTTTGCTTGTTTGGCACTTTTGGGTTCGAGGATGTGTTGCGGAACGAAGCCTGGGGAAGCCATGGGAGCTGACGGGATGGTTGCAGAGGAAAGAAGGAAGAAGGGTTTCGAAGAAGGAAGAGGAATGTGGCGAGTAATTCGGTGGAAGTAATTATGAGTATGAGGAAGTAGTTGGCTGCACAACTTCCAAGACGGTTTGATTTCAAATTCGAAGTAGCAATTGGGCAGACGGTTCATTTCTCTCAGCACCAATTACTCCATCGAATTGGGGGCAATTGTTGGGCCAGGATATTTCCGTCATGACGAAGAGGCCCAGCAGTGGATTTATGAGTTAAGGCATGCGGCCCATTTTCCAAGCAGTATAGACGAAGTCCAGCAAGAGGAGTCCAGTTCGGTCAGGATAAGAGTGAATCATACTTGGAGCAAAAGAAATGACTTGACACGTTCAAATGTAGTGCCGCCTATTTCGACGGGCAGTTAAGGAGCTGATAAGAAAGGAGGAGGCCAATTTAAATAGGATACGTTGTAAATAGAAGGCCATCTTCTTCATTGATCAATTACTACTAAAACTACTTACTCCATTACTAACGAAACTCATTCGTATTCTAAAAGCTTTCATATCCGGATTCTAGCACAATACTTGTGTAAATTCTTGTGCGAAGCCTAGTTACTTTATTCTTAATTGTTTGGAGAAATTGTTAGTTTCTTGCTTAAACAGTCATCGCCGATGGAGTGTCATCCTTTTGCAATACGGTGCAAGCAGGAGCTAGCCTATGCTACTTTGTTTTAAGAGCAATTAATCTACATGAGCTGATGAGCCAACAGGAATCAGGTTAAATTTTTCACAAGCTCATACAATTTTTGCTATATTCCTAAATCTTTCATTACAAGCTAATATCTCATAGGAACTTAAGATATGAATTTTATTTAGATGTGTATCAAAAAGAAAAATATTTATTGTCAATCAAATAATAAACTTTAATTATTCGGTTTTAAACATTTAATGTTCAGAACTTTTTCTCAAAAGTTTTTTTTTTTTTTAATTCTCATCACACATTTGACGTACAAAAAACTGTTTTTGTTAATTTTCTTTTCAAAGTGTATGAAATGTTGTTTAAAGTTAGATAAGAATTGTTTTTTTTTACAATTTGAAGTTTTCAACCACAGAATCATGGCAGCTTCTAATGCAACTTCCGCAGCTTTTAAGGCACACATCAAAAATTGATTTGATAAATCAAATTTGGACATTTGGGGCTGTGATGGTCAAAAGGTAGGTTTGGACATTTAGATTTCCCTTCAGTTTTAGTAAAACTAAGATACAGATTAGTGATTACTAAATAAAACTCAAATTATATTATTGGGTAGTTTAATGTTCTTATGCTCCGTATTATAAAATGTTACGGTATAATAATTAATCAGTTTCAACAATTTCTATTCAGCTTAATAAAGAAATATTATCAAATTCATAACAAAATAACATTTATATGTTGTGATTTCAATTTTGTTCTGCAAAGGGAAAGGGAATTGAAATGCCACCTTCGCTAAAAGTGGCGAATAAGGGTGAAAATATCCACCGGAGTCCCATTTCTTCACTTAGTTGCAAGTATTCATAAAAAAAAGGGATGAGACCTCATCTCTGAGGGCTCCAGCACCGATATAAATTAGACTTTAATGACAAGCTGTAAGATATAGAGTGAGGCTCTGGATTCGAACCCGAGATTTACCTCTTGTGGCACTCCCTGTCTACCAGTTGAATTACGCTCACCGGCAATTGCATGTATTCATCTAAATGTGTGAATGAGTTCCAAACTGGGTATGTAGGATCTACTTTTTCTATCAAACCCCCCTTCATCATTTTTGTTTAAACACTTAATTAAATTGTAGGGCATTGAATTTCAAATGATTCCAAACAAAAGGATTTGATTTGTTTATTACTGCATCTTTTCTCTTCAAATGATTCCAAACAAAAGCATTCGTACTTGAAATTGAGTTGTTTGAAGAGTCTCACATAATTTGAGCAATAGGCGGACCTGTACCGCTATACCGATGCATAAATGGTTGAGTCAGATGAATCAATCAGCTTATTTCTTCTTTAAATTTAATTTGATTTATGAACATTACAAAGCAGGTTCATAAAAAACCACAAAACAATGACTGCCCACGTATTATACAGTAATATTTTACCCCTAAAGTTTCAACTACAAATCTAGATATTATTGAAGTCGTTGAATTATAGAAGTTTTCGTATGATTACCAAATATTTCAAGTTATACTTCGTATTACATATTAAATTAAACATGAAGCGAAGTCATGTTTATATATTTTCAACTGTACCTCAATGAATACACACAAATTAGTTCAACTCATTAACATTATGTTCTGAAGAGAAAACCAAGGAATGAATGAATTGAAAGAAAATTTTGCGAGTTTCATTTACATATTAAATTAAACATGACGCAAAGTCAAGTTTATGTAGTTTCAGCTATATTTTTGTTGGTTTATAAGTAGAGTATTATTATAGTTGTTTATATGACGATTTAACTGTATAAGAAGACAACTGGGGATATTAAGGTGTAATTATCCGATGTTAAAAATTTATTTCATAATTTGCTTAATGAAATTTGTGAATAATACTCCGTATTGTAATACTCTCAATCGAAAGAGGCGTTTTCTTCGATCATCTTAGAGCATCTCCAATGCTAATACGTTAACAGTGCATATGTGGCATGAGGGATAGCCAATCAAAAAATAATAAATAAAATATGTCTCTCCTTATTTGAGGGATCTTATATCATTTTGGTAAGTTTTTCTTCACAATGTCAAGCACAATGTCTAGATGTAGACATTGTGGTTGACACTGCAGAGGAAAACTTACCAAAAACACAAAAGATCGTGAAAAGACGGAGAGAGAAATGTCATAAAATCAATCTTTTGTGTCTATCTCTCTCATGCCACATGTGCACCGTGCATATTCTAACATTGGAGATGCTCTTATAAAGGAAAATACCTCTTTAGAAGCATCATAAAGTCTAAGAACAAAATCTTTTGAAAACAAAGCTTGATTAAAGAGCTTTATTTCATTATATCAAGTAATTACCTTTAAGTATAAAGAATGTGAAGAATTGAATTGCCACCTTCGCTAAAATTGATTTCAATTTTGTTCCGCAAAGGGAAAGGGAAAGGGAATTCAAACCCAGTTTCATCATTTTTGTCTAAACACTTAAATTATAGATATAATTCTTGGGCATTGAATCTAAATGATTCCAAATTAAAGCATTTGAATTGATTCCTTGAGCATATTTTTTTCATTTTATTTCCTTAATCGTTTGAATATCTTTATTACAAGGTTGAGTCGTAAAGCTTTTTCATTGGCTCATTGCATAGTCATTTGTAGTCTTGTAGAAGTGCTCGCTTCAGCCTAGGTTCATCTATCTAAGGCAAAAGTTGTTGGTTTGATTCTTACTAGAATTTGAGTTGTATGAAGAGACCTTTCCAATATTTGAGTTGAGTGATTCTTGTTGTATACTGTACACAAATTGTGATCTGCTTATGCTAACAGACATTTTGGCATAAAATTTTACTTTTTTTAAACGAATTGTCTGTATACACAAACAACTAGGGGCTAGGGGATCATGTACAAATTGTGTACTAATTCTATGCACAAAAAGAAATTTTTATTTGAGCTAGAGGCGAACCTGTAGCGCAAAAAGAATTTTTTATTTGAGCTAGAGGCCAACCTGTAGCGCTCAGGGGCGGCCCTACGGGGGGGGGGGGGGGGGGTGCAACATGGGCGACCGTCCTAGGCCCAAGAAAATAGAGGGAAAAAATAGACCCAAAAATATTTCTTTGTATATAGTGTGAGTAGACTTCTTTTTTAATTTTTAAGTTCAAATAATTGGTTCAAGGTTTAATTTTTAAAATAAATGTAAAGTGACATGTCTCTCTTAATTCTCTTCAGATCTCTAAGTTTTATAATCCTTTTAATATCAAAATTACCAAGTTATGTTAGGCCTCCCAAATCCAAAACTCCCAATTTGCAAAGTCCATCCAAATTAATTTGTTGATTCCAAATCCCAATATCAACAAGAGTAAAAATGTTGCAAAGCGGTGAGTGTCTCAGTTGTTTGTTAATAATTGAAGCCAATCAATCGAGAAGCCCAAACGGCGGTCGGTGACAAAAAAACTTTTTCTTTCAAGGCTTTACACAATTCATTTGTGATCAATAAATTATTCTTGATAAAATTGGTGAATGAGGTTGGGATATATATATATATATATATATATATATATATATATATATATATATATATATATATATATATATATATATATATATATATATATATATATATATATATATATAGAGAGAGAGAGAGAGAGAGAGAGAGAGAGAGAGAGAGAGAGATTAGAAAAGACAAGGTTATGTTAGAAGGGATCAATGAAATTTTTTGTTATTGTTAAGAAATTGAATTTTGAAAATTATGTGAGAAATGTTTTTAAGTAATGTTTTACGAAGTACTTTTTATGTGATACCTGTGTTGTTACTTTTCACCAAACATGTTATTTAAATAATAATAATAATAATAATAATAAAAAAGTAAGTTTCATTTTTATTCAATTACCTTTATCAGATAATTTTTAATAATTATATTTTTAAATAAATATAGTTTATTATTTTTTTTTTAATATAAGCCCAAACTATTATCTCGCCCATAGGCCCGAAAATAGACTGGACTGGCCCTGGTAGCACTATACCGATGCATAAATGGTTGAGTCAGAGCCTCAGAGGAGTCAATCAGCTTATTATTTTTTAAATTGGATTTATGAACATTTACAAAGCAGGATCATAAAAACCCACAAATTAAAAACAATGACATATCAACGTATTATAAGATTTTACGCCTAAAGTTTTTAACTACAAATCTAGATATTATTGAAGTCGTAGAACTATAGAAGCTTTCGTATGATTACCAAGTATTCCAAGTTTTATTGCATATTACATTAAACATGATGCAAAACCATGTTAATGTATTTTCAACTGTGCCTCAATGAATACACGGAAATTGGTTTAACCCATTAACATTAAGTTTGCGAAGAGAAAACCAAGGAATGAATGAAAGAGAATTTGGCGAGTTTCATTTACGTATTAAAATAATTAAACATGGCACAACGTCATTAACAGTCGTTAGGATTGATTGAGTCACTGTGATTTACAACCTCGTATGTGCTTTGTCGGGTCGGGGCGTGGGGGGTTTAAGATTGGGATTTGGGGATTCAACCTTTTGGATAAATTAAAGTGAAGTTCCCCTTCTCACGAAGGGGGAGGGGGGCTATTAGATTTTCTTGGGTGTTCATATAATTTACATTTCATCTAAACAAAACTAAAGCGAAATGAATATAGGTAGGGGTGTACCGGAACTGGATCGGCCCGGGATTAGGCGGGCTCGGGATTAGGCGGGCTCGGGATTAAGAATTTCTGGCCCGGTACCGGCCCAGGGTTTTACCGGGACCGGGTCGGGCCGGGCTTCGGGCAATCGGGCCAGGACAGAGCAATAAATTAACAAAAATATTGCAATCAAGCCCAGCCAATTCAGGACCTAAAAAATGAGCCTGAAGCTCGCCCTTATAGCCACTGGGCAAGGCCCCGGGCCGGGACCGGGCCTAAAAAGTAATGGGTCAGGCCAGGCCTAAACATTATTGGATTGGGTCGGGTCGAGCATGGTTGGGCCGACCCGTCCCAGTCCATCTCTAAATATAGGATCAGAATCAACTTTTTACAACACTTCTAAACTAAAGAGTATTAGAAACATATATTCACTTGAAGTGCTCGTTTACTTCCATAATTAGTTAACAATGAAGCATCTTGCACAAGAAGAAAATATATCGCACTTGCGTGTCATTTCATCAGTTATTACTCCGTACTATTCATATTAAGATGCAACTTTTACTAATATGCAAGCTGTTATGTTCATACATTTTTACTTATTTTGTTTACATAATTTGATTAGTCCATATCTAAGAAAAACTTTAAATGACATTTGCTTATACAAATCATTTGTATAAAAATGATTTGTACGTAGTATAACTTATCACCATTACAATTACACTTGCTTTTTAAAACAGTCGAACAAAAAGAGTAGCTGCATATCAGCATAAAAAAAGAAAATAAACAGAAACGAGTGTGTATGTGACAATAGCAAAATGTATTCCCAGCTTCAACTAGGACTCAAAGCAGTATTTTCAACTGTCATCATTGCAGCATATGTGTATTACTCCGTATAATTTATAATACATTTCCAAATCACAAATCATTTCGACTATATAAACAGGTGGTAACAATCCAACACTGAATTTAAGCACACTCAGAGGACATGAATAATTGCCCCGAGTTTTTAGGCTTGATTCATTCATCAAATAGTCAACAAGTTCACAAAAAATGTCACATTTATCAGGCGACAGCAACGAATACATGGAAGCTTAAGTTACAAACAAACCTGGAAAGCTTATTAAGTTTTGCCAAACGGGAATCACATCACCAAGGAATTGGCTGGCCATCCCATGCAAAGAATTTACCATTATCACTCTGCTTTGCATTCTGGATGATGCTGAGAAGCTTTTGCACAGAATACTCTTTCGTGAAAAGCTTGTCTTTAGCAACATTTTTCTGAAAAGGTTTTGAAAGATCTGTATCTACCGTGCCTGGGTGCAGCAGAAGGCATATGATTGGATCTTTTTTGCGGGCAAATTCCACTGATATGGTCTTTGTCACTGCAGTGGAGAAATGGTTTTTATATACTATCGTATAAAAAAATTCAGAACAATGGGATCAGTTTCATTTTGTGCTATCTTGCAGAGCAAATTGTATACAATGTGTCGATGAAAAGCACAAAATCCTTATCACTTACAGCATCCTATTCAGTATTCATCCAAGGTATGCTTGAAACCCAGAAAATGCTCCAGAAAAAAAATGGCAAGAAAAATGTAGGGAAAAGTTTGAAGGTAAGGAAACTTGGGGAAGTTTAATATGGGTTCAAAACTCAATTAACCTAGATATTTGTTCGAACTCGTTTTACTTATGTACTTCTGTTATGTAAAGAGTACACAAAACAAAAAATACCCAGTATGTCACGATGTCCCGCTAACTGGGGAGGGTGAGATTTAAAAGGGATGACCTCTACCCCTAAAGTCGAGAAGATGTGTTTGTGAGGACCAGCTAAGAAAAATTAAGAAGTTATGGAGGTAGTTGAAAATTTGAAAAGATGTGAACTTATCAAACAAAACACCATTTATATTAAGCCAAAAATCTAAGTACACGTGAAATCTCAAAATGTTCTCGCCAAATTAGACTTCCCTTCATATTTTGCAAGGTAAAGCCAAACACTAGAAACACCAATTTCTGGATCTTTTTTCCCTTTCCAGACAATTTCCCGGTTTCCAAACACAGCCTTTATGAATAAAAATGAGTCTGACTTAAAAAAAATGTATTAGATGTTTAAATGAAATATTTACCATCATAAAATATCATCAGATCAGATCAGAAAAGAAACAACAGCAACAACATTCAAGCTTTAGTACGGAAAGGGTTTGGGGGTGAACCGACATATGAAATCTTAAGTTTTAGTATCCACACAAAACTACAAATTTGAATATTGGAAAATTTAATGAACAAATGCTTCAAAACCATACACTGATTTAAAGCAGCCTTTGAGGATCGGTATGAGTGCCACCCTCCTAGAGCATTGTCTTCAATTGATCCAACCCTTGCACTTAAGTTGGCAACTATAGCGAAATCCCTCTCTGTTCCACCTCCAGCCTTCAGTAAAGGCCACATGTGCTGTTCATACATATTTTGTCAACTCCAAGTTATTAAGGAAATAACTTACATTATGCTAATAAACTCGTGACACCTGCCTTGATCATGTCAGTTGGGTTAAGATTCTGACCATCCGGCATCCATTTCTTTTTCTTTGGGGGTAGAGGTGAGGGGCTAAGGAAGTTTAGTGAAAACGAAGCCAAATGATAATACCTTGATAACCAATACAGGACCTACAGCATTGATATCATAAGCAAGAAGCAATGATGACCTCTGTACTTTGGTCAGTGTAGTTTCTGCACTGAAAATTTGGGTACATAATGGCTCACATAACTTTAGTGAAAACCAAAAAAAATAAAGCAAACTACTGATGTGAAGAATGTGGATTTGCCCATGATCTAGTGCAAGAAATTATAAGCTGTGGCTATAGTGGACCTTCATAAAAACATGCAAATCTATCAAACGAAACATAGGTACCTAAGAAAGCATAAGTACCTGGCTGCAGAATGTTTGGTACTGAAAGGATGCCGGATGCATTAATTAGAAGGTTTAGGGAGCCATATTTGTCTTTAACTGCATTTGCTGACATCTGCATTTGGGCATTTTGACGTGATAATGGTGATATAGTTTAGCTTTCCTCATATTCCACACGTACTAAACAATAAGTTAAGCGACATATGTATAACTATAAGTTAATTAGATGGTTTAGGGCGCCATATGTGTCTTTAACTAGAGTTGTGTCCTACTTTAGGCCTCAATGACCATAACACTAATTAGAGTAAGGTATAGCAGCAAAATAAGAGGAAAATGGTATGATCAATGCTTTCTTCATATATAATACGGACTACTTTGTATCTTCCATCAAGGAAATCGATAAAGTTACTACTTTTCTCCGCCTAGTTCAGTTGGGTCACATTTCAAACTCCAGTTATTTCATTTATACGTATATCCAGATAAATTAAATCCCAAAAAACAGTGTTTATGGTGATAGCAAAGTGAAGGTTTAATTGTAAAGGATAACACCTCTATAGTGCTTTCGATTGTCAGGTCCAAGGCATGAATATCTAGTCGATCGGGGAATTTGTCTTTTAATCCCAGAAGCCCTGCTGCTCCACTAGGGTTCCGACAGGTTGCAATAACACGCCCGTCGTCGTTTCTCTCCAGCAATTGCTTAACCTACGACGTTTCAGGAGCTCAGCCAAATTTCAATATGAAGGCAGCAATGAAGGAAGGATTGAAAAGCAGAGCGATAATCAAATAATCATAGAGAATCTTCTTACGAATTCAAGGCCAATGCCTCTGGAAGCTCCTTGGACCATGGAAACGCTTCCGTTCCATTGCTTCGTAGTGTAGGAGGATGCCGAGGTGGAGAAGCTGGTTACTGGTGGTAGCCTGAGATACGCCTTTTTCAGGGAAAGAATGTGGCGGCCGGCCAGATTTATCAGCGGCGAATTCATTTCTATCTCCCGCGCTTCTTTCTAATCGTTTTCCTTTTCCTGCAAATAGTGATCAGAAATTTGGAGGTAGCCAGGTAGGATCTAATTCTGGCGTTTAGCAGAAGGCCGCGGCAGTGTAGCATTCACGGTGATGATCATTCCACGTACGTAGGCTGAGTACAAGAAAAAAAGTCTGTGAACAGAATTTATACACAAATTAAAAAGGGGTAATTGGAGTTTGCACTCTATTTTATTGTTCAAAACAGTCTTCACAAATATGTGTACTGATATGTACAAAAATGATTTGTACAAATACTTCCTCTGTCCCTAATAACTTTGTCAAGTTTGACCGGCACGGGATTAATTAAGTAAAAACTGTGTGATTGAGGTTTGTACAGAGGAATGAGAAGTAACTGGAACGACAAATTCTTTATTTAAATGAGAAAGTGGAAAAGTTAATGGGACATCCAGAAAAGAAAAGTTGGCAAAGTTATAAGAAACAGGGAGAGTAGTTATTTTTTGTTTAGGCTTAAGCCTTCACCAATCATCACCCTCTAACCTCAAACAAGTGTGTAAAATGTGAACAAAAAGTGAAAATTTCAGAGTTAGATGTACGCAGTCTTACCCCTACTAAAGCACAAAAAGACTGTTTCTGAATGACTCATTGTAAAAATCGCGTCCAAAATAGCATGGACTGATTGTTGCTTCATATTCTCATATTCTCAAACCAAAAATATTGAGTCTTTAGTTCAATAATAAATGGAATGCCATATCTAATCACTTCTTGAAAAAAACTGTAGTCTGCTTCGTGATTTGGCATGAGCTCACATGCAAATGAAGAACTTTAAAACAATATTCATATATTTATATGAATATGAATAGTTTTCTGTGACTTTTTTGGAAAGTGTCACCTAGTGATGGACTCAACCGGTTCCGGGTCCGGCCCAGGCCCGGCCCGGCCAAAAAAAATCTGTGAGGCCCGGAACCGACCCGGAAGTACACCGGTGCCGGTCTGGGCCCAGGCTGGGTCGAGTCCACAAACTCATCTGCATTTTTTTTTCTTGATTATTTTTATCCCCTACCCCCCACCACCCACCTCACCCCACAAACTCATCTTAAAGTCCCATTCCAGCCCATTTAAACCCAACCCAAAGCCCCAAACCAACAACAAAAAAATTGAAAGACCCGAACCGGGTCCGGAACCGGCCAGGCCGGTGCTCATTTACCTAAGCCCGTACCCGACCCGATTACCTACCCCAAACCGGGATTAGACCCGGAACCCGGTACCCGGTTCTCGGGCCGGGCCGGGTCGGTTCCCGGGTTGGGTGGCCCGAATCGGGTCCAAGCCTAGTGTCACCTTTCATAATAAAGGTTCCGTTGTTACATACCATTTTGAGTAACAAAGATTACAGACATGTGGAGTATGCAAAAATCGATGGGAGCTTTATTTTAATAAGATTACTAGTATGCACGGGAAAAAGAAGTTGATGCATAAATTTTTACTTATTACATAATTAAATATTAGAATGAAAATAATTGTTTAGGATTCTACATTTTGAAAAAATAAGAGTACAATTAATAAGCTAATATCATAAAGTTTAAACTCTCACCGTAAATATTCAATGAAGAGTATATTAGAAAAAAATAATTAACACCACTCATTAGAATTTGTACTTATTAATTTTCGTGATTAAATTAATTTTTGTGAAATTATTGAATACTAATACTAATACTAATACTAATACTAATACTAATACTAATACTAATACTAATACTAATACTAATACTAATACTAATACTAATACTAATACTAATACTAATACTAATACTAATACTAATACTAATACTAATACTAATACTAATACTAATACTAATACTACTTATTAGTTAAATAATACTCTGTAACTTGATAGTCATTAGCTAAATTAGTTAACTAATTATTTAACAAATACTATGTATTAGTTATATCATACTCTATAACTTGCTACTCATTAGTTAAATTAGTGCTAGCATATATGAAAGAAAATTATCTTGTTTAATTCTTAGTCAGCGTATCATATATACAAAAAAGAACTACATATGAGAGAAAATTTTTCGCTCAATTGTTAGCCGAATTAATTTCAATCCAAAAGCATTACATATGAGAGATAAAATTCTACTGCTTAATTATTAGTCGCCTTATCTTATACTTGTTAAAAGAACTACTTATATGATAATTTACTCGCTCAATTGTTAGCAAGTTTATCTTCTAATACATAAGAGACGACATATGAGAGAGAAAATTTTCTTACTCAATTATTAGCAAACTTATCTTGTTATATCTAGAAACATTACATATGAGAGAGAAAATATAATTCTCCCATTCAATTGTTAGCCGGTTTATGTTACACCTAAAACCACTACATATGCGAGAAAAACATTTCCCACTCAATGGTTAGCTAGACTATCTTATAATTAAAAAAAACTACATATGAGAGAAAAAGTTCACTCACTCAATTATTAGCAAGCTTATCATTTTATACCTAAAATCCTTACATGTGAGAGAGAAAGCTCCCCCGTTCAATGGTTAGCCGACTTAATTTATACCTAAAAGAACTACATATGTGAGAATGTCAAGATCTAGGGTTCCATTATAAAACGTCACACAATTGATCAATTTGGCTCTGATATCATGTTAAGATCTAGGGTTCCATCATAAAATGTCACATTGAAACTGGAGAGCTGTGTGAGACGTGTCGAGAAGATAGAGATGCTCTTTGAAGAATTCTTATAAATCATTCGATTAAGTTTCGGCCAGGTCGACTCATCTTCTTCCTCCGACAAATCCCTAAATCCATTATAAACGACCTAAACCCGGTCATTGAGGACTCATCTTCTTCACTCTGAATCCCTAAACCCGGTCATTGACGACTCATCTTCTCCCGACCGAAGAAAACTCCGCGCCAATGCGGATCCCGATGCCTCAGGATGATCCATCTGTTTCTTGCCATGATGATCCACCAACGAGAACCCCAAGGAGGTGGATGAGGCCAAGGCCAACCATGCTTTTCACATTGCACATCCATGTTTCACACACCTGTTTCGTCACGATTGGTTTGGGACTTCTTATCCAAATAATCCAACTCAAACCTGATTCGGTGTTTCAGATTATAGAGGTGGTTCTGCACACACTCCTTTGCCTGATCAGCATATTGATTGTAGCGATAGACTCTAGGTTGACATTTTGTATCGTATCAACCCTAGAATTTCTATCGCTTCTGTTTTCTGGACTTGTGACTTATCACAACTTGTATAGCCACCATGAGCCGTAGAAGTTCCTGGACAAAGCAAATTGTTCAGTTCCTTCCATGGCTATAGGTGTGCACCTAGTCTGTTTTTGTGTCTCTCTTAGATCGTTGATCAAAGAGCATAAAAAACACAGACTTGATTGACTTTTTTTTATTAATCTTGTTTATAACTTGAAGTTTTTAGTGCTACCTCTATCCCACTAACATTGTCGGATGAGCGGTTACTAAGAAAAATGTGTTTATGTTTTTTATTAAAAAAAAAAGTATCTGCCAATTGCTAAACTAAGAATCTACACAAAATATATATTACGGGAGGTTTGTATCACCTGGAAGGCTATTTCTATGGAGTCCTCTATCGTGATCAATATTTTTAATGTTAATCTAGCGATGACTGATGAGAAGTCCTTCCTCTATCTTATGAGTTAGAGCATATTTAGAGAAATAGTTGTGGATTTTGTGAATATAAATTGATGATGTTAAAGCGTAAAACGCTCACCTCTTATGTACTTTTTTTGTGATCTATACTCAGAAAATTTGGATCTAAAAGCTGCCTTCCCAATTCTCCCAATATTTACATTGATGTAGATAACATCACTACGACTATAAAAAGTTATTCGAGAGTTATACGCTCGATTCATTATTGGGCTAGTCACAAAAATTTCTCTATAGATTACATGGGTTCCAAAGGTTTTAAAAGGCATATGGAGTGCTCAACCCCGTATGTGATGTTCCCAGTGTACTTGAAGTCGGGCTTTTTCCCCTAGTAAAAGAGTTTGTTCTACTAATGATGAACTATTGTTTGCGCCACGCACAAGTGATTTGTATTTCATATCGTATAAGAGATGAGGGATGCTAAATGGGTGTCCTTTGGGAATTCGCAGTTTAAAGATGATATTGTGGCTCCCCATTGGCCAATATCGTATTGTCATATGCCCCAAGGTACGGGGTTTGAGATGTCCCTTTAGTCTCTCATGTTAAACGCCCAAGATTTTTAGGTGGTATCACATTAAGATATAGTTTGCACTAATTGGGTATCTAGATCTCGGTGCAAAAGTATGATCATGTTTTGCTTTTTCCTGTCGGAGGCGGTTCGACCAGACACTATATGGTCGAGAAAGTGTGACGTCCGGTTGTTTTGCCATGTGGTCTCAAGTTGAGCTCTATAAAGATAATCAGCCTAATTGTAGGCATATTAAAACGATAAATCAAGGAAGGAATCAAAATTACTTGAGTACTCATTTCCAAGAGCACGCATTGATAGGATATCAAGAATCAAGATCATGCATTGTCCACGCGAGGATGCAAAGCTTGAGCTTAGAGTACTTCTTCCACCCGATGAATTTGACTTGAATAGGCTGACTTGTAATAGGTGTATTTGCAAGGGAATGGTGTGAGTGATCTTCAGCATGCTTCTGAAAATCAAAATGAGAAACACAAGATTGAAGAGCGTCTTTGATCCGTCACATGACTTACATGGTATCAGAGCTGAATCGGTCCATGGTGTGGACCCCTTATAATAAATGATGACACGATTATAAAAAAATACAATAACGGATCAATGAAAAAAGTGAATGACAACATGATCCAGACAAAGTGTCTGGCCGTGAAGAGGGGTCTTGAATTCCCAAACTGAAAACTTGTGAAGGAATTAAGTGCTATATTAAGATTTGAATTACTCCTCAAATCAAGTTGTTACTCCTGTTGTTTCTGCTGACCTTTCCAAGTGTTGAACTACTATAGTAATTATGTCTGAAAATTTCCTAACCTAAAGCTTGGAATCCTCATCGCAAACGTCTAAACAAACCATATAATTGCCATATAATTAAGTGCTATATATGGTTGTTACTAACAAGCATCTAATTGTCACCCGAATTGTGAATAATTGTAAAAATATCTGGTTGTACGGTGAGGAACGGATAATCATGTGTATTGTATATTTTGCCACATTCCCTTCCTTTTCTTTGTTGTTGGGTACATTTGAAGGGAAAAGAGGCGACATGGCATTCATATAGAAAATGAGTGAATTGAGGATAGCTTGACACATAGGATTTGATTAAGTTTAAAATTGTCATTTAAGGAGCTATTTGTTTTACTAGTATGTGTACCCGTGCACTGAACGGGAAAATATATGCGTAAAGTTTTTATTAAAATTGTCGGGAAAATTAATTGACATGAATTCATCAATTAGTATTTAAAAGAAAATTCAATTTACTATGGACAGAGTTGTCAAAATTAGTCGAAGTCCGCATGGCTAGCCCATTTCATCTCACTTCACGGTGGGTTAGAGTTGTCATTATTCAATCCTGTGAACTCACCGGTTTCGTGGTGCAACTCGCACGGGTAGCAGGTTAAGTGAGTTGACCTATGTATGTTGCGAGTCAACCAAAATGTAAACATCTATTTTTTACTTTTATTATCTTCAATATTGATGCTTTTCTACCCAAATATTTTTCAAATATACTTATTAATTAACAACCCTTGTTGAACTATTATTTCTATATATAATAATTATTCAAATAAATTACTCTAGCATTATTTCTATATATGTACCAGAATGTTAGATTTGAAAATTGTGTATTACGGAGTATAAATATAAGGTTGAGTTCAAATGAGAAGACACCTTAACGTGTAAAAAGTGAATTGGAATGAACTAATTAAAAATGTTAGATTTGAAAAATGTGCATAATTTGAAATAGAAATTTGTGCTATAATAAATAAAAAATGTTGTGACATTTTTGTAAAAAATCAACCTTTCCTATACTTTTAAAGTCTGAATTACTTTAACTATAAGTGTATTGTGCACCCCTATCAAAAATAATGTGCATTTTGAGTTCATTAGGCACTTAGACGATCCAAGCTATGAAATTGGGGAGTGCTAACCCATTTAACAACGTGAACATAAATTGTGAAGTATAAATAAATATGTGACAAAAAAACGAATCTACCTTTAGAGATTGATTTGACAGACCTTGTGAATTATTAAATATGGAGTAGATAAGTAACATCAAATTTGTCTCATTAAGATCGAGACATGTGCAACTATTAAAAAAGAGTTTATCTAGCTAATGTTGAAATGAAAAGTAGGGACTTAATGTAACAATGATTTAGAACTACATATGCATCATAATATTTGGAACTTATCAAACTTAGTGAACGAAAGAAAAAGGATATGTCGGAGAAAATTAATGAGACGAAGGATGTAATAATTATCATATTTTGGAAACAAATAAGAAACAATTTATAAAACCCCCCGAATAAAGGAGAATCTCTAAGAGTTTATGGAAAAGAAATAGAAATAATATTTTTATTTTAAGAGTGGATAAAATTGTTACTTATTTTTATTTTTGAGTATTTGGATCTTGTAATACCGGCGAGTGCAAAATTTTACCTAATTTTATATTGAACATTATAACAAATATATACACATATATTAATATAAAAACATATCTATAATATTGAAATACATAAGAGTAGAGTTATGGAAGTTGAATAGCTTTTTCTTTAATTTATTATTTTGCCACATGTCATTTTTTTATACAAAGGATGTTGCCACATGTCAACAATTCCTCTAAATAGTTCTTTAGGGGTTTGCTTTATTATATTATATAGAAGATATAGATATAGATTATCTATATATAATAAATAAATAAATAGAATAGAAAACATAGCTTTTTCTGAAAATTTGATCAACTAATTTAAATTAGGACTTTTTGTTTGTGATTGAGCAAAATACTCATACAAGGCTAGATCACGACTACCCCCAAATCGCCTAATCGCCGACCATCGGAATATTTTCCTTAGATTTTTCCGCCAACCAGCCAAAATTGTGACGCCATCGCTCGGAATCTACTGCCGCCACCACGGAATAATCCCATTACCAACTGAATAAGTTGTATATTAAGGAAACTAGAGAACAATTAATTAGATTAAATAATTAATAAAATTATAAGTACAAAGGAAATAATTAGTCTTATTTAAGGAAAAGTAAGAGCCCGTTTAGTAATATCAACATTGGCTTAATCGGATGATTCTGCAAAAACTATGAAGTTTTGGCTGGATTGACTGGATAGCTAAAATAGCTAAAATAATCTTCTATAGTAACTTCAGTCAATACAACCAGAAAAGTAACTTCAATCTTACTTTCTATTATTATAATATTATTACATAGTTCAGAGAGCAAAATCAAAAGTTACCCGTTTGGTGAAAAAATTGTCTGATAAGTCTGATAAGTCGAAAAACATGGCCACCAAATGAGCTCTAAATATATAATCCTATTTTTGAAAGAAAATTATGTTTTAGGACCCATTTGGTAATACCCAAATCGTCTGCATTGGTTGATTTTGCTGAAATTTATGAGAGTTTAGTTAAAATTGATGGATTGACTAATTCTGTTGATTTACAGAAAAAAAAATATATTTAAAATATATTTTAGTATTTAAATACAAAAAATATACTTCGTATAAAAAACAACTAAAATGATTTTCCATAGTTACTTCACTCAATACAACTAGAAAAATAATTTCAACCTCACTTTTTCTTATTATTACACAACCCAACGCGCAATTTATGTTTTTGCGCGCTGAATTGTGTAAATAAGCAGAAAACGTAAGGTTAGAGTTACTTTTCTGCCTATATTGGCTGAAATTAGTGTAGATGTTTATTTTAGCTATTTTTACATATAATTTTTCTTTATTTTATTAATAAAATATATTTAAAAAATAATTTTTTCTTGAATCAGCAGAATCAGCCAATGCAACCACTTCAGCCAGAACTTCATAAATTTCAGCAGAATCAACCAAATCAGCCGATTTTCGTGCTATCAAACGGGCTCTAAGAACAAAATCTTTTGAAAACAAAGCTTGATTAAAGAGCTTTATTTCATTATATCAAGTAATTACCTTTAAGTATGAAGAATGTGAAGAATTGAATTGCCACCTCCGCTAAAATTGATTTCATTTTTGTCTAAACACTTAAATTATAGATGTAATTCTTGGGCATTGAATCTCAATGATTCCAAATTAAAGCATTTGAATTGTTTATTTTCTTTTCTCTTCCTTGAGCATATTTTTTTTCATTTTATTTCCTTAATCGTTTGAATATCTTTATTACAAGGTTGAGTCGTAAAGCTTTTTCATTGGCTCATTCCGAGCGATGGCGTCAACAATTTAAATTTGTCCTTATCTGAAAGTTTAAGTTATTATCTAACACCAATAATTTCCTTATTTAATGTTTACACATGAAAACTTACTGTTTTTTTATCTGAAATATGATGGAGTGAATCAAAATGACTTATTAAAAACTCAGTTCTTTCCCTCTTCACTTATGGATACATTACACATTAGAAGTACAACCTTGCTTTCTTCACATTTTAGGGCTATATTCGATTGGTTAACATCTACATTACTTCATGTATTGCTGCTATATAAGAAACAAAGGCAGAACAATGCCTATAAAAAGATTCAGATAAAGGACCAAATATAACGAGTTATTTCTAATCACTTCATCATCAGTCCTGTGTCACAAAGGCTCCACCTACAGTGGGTTAAAGGGTAGTCGGATGTACGCAGTCTTACCCCTATGAAAATCGCGTCCAAAATAGTATAGACATACTGCTGCTTCATAACAAAGAAACACAGACAGTTTAGTGAGCCTTTTTTCTTTATTCTATCATATTCTCAAGTAAAAAAAATAGTGAGCTTTTAGTTCCATTAGTCACAAATGATGGAATTCATATCTAATCACTTCTTGAAAACAAAATGTAGTCTGCTTTGTGATTTGGCATGAGCTCACATGCAAATGAAGAACTTTAAAACAAGTATTCATATATTCATATGAATATATATGAATAATTTTATGTGACTTATTTGCGAAGTGTCAGGTTTCATAATAAAAGTTCTGTTTTTACATACCCATTTTGAGCAAAAAAGATTACTTTTTAAAAACCTGAAAAACCAAACGGTTTTGCCTCACAAAATGGTTAGTTGTGTCATGTTCCTGTTTATTAGAGATATTGATTTAAGGGAAAACTGTCAATTTAGTCATCGTACTTTCATTTAAAAGTCAATTAAAATCTCGTATTTTTAAAAAGATCAATTAAATCATCAAACTTTGTAAAAACATTCAATTGAATCCATTTGCAGATTACTTGTCATGTCAACGGGTCACCTGTTGATGTGGCGCATATGTGATAGCCCAATCAACAATATTTTTGCTGACGTGGCACACATGTGGAAGTCCAGTCAGCCATGTGTGTACCACGTCAATGGGTGACTTGCGGGCATGACAAGTAACCTGCAAATGGACTCAATTGAACGTTTTTACAAAGTTCGGGATTTGATTGATCTTTTTAAAAGTATGATAACGTAATTGACTTTTTCATGAAAATATGAGGACCAAATTAAAATTCACAATTTTCCCTTGATCTAAAACATAAAATGTCTCCAAATATGACTAGCTAGCCGTTTTATTATATTCAGCATTTCAGCCCGTGTTTTTCATAACTTGAGTTCAACCTGGTCCACTCGGGATCTATAGATTTTGACTGATTTCTTAGCCTATTATTTCAACAACACATTAAAACAACCACTAGATCTAATTCTATTTAGGAAGAATCAGAGATGTGTTAAACTAGAATCATTGATTCTCATACAAGTTCAAGGCAAATAATTGACATTTGACGAGTTTTATAATCGGCACAAGGTCTGCTTCTAATGACAAGTAAATAAATGATTTGGTTTTGTAGCATCCGTACAAGTATTTACCTCCTCAAAATATTATTGATTGCTTCTAAATGAAACGGGGTTTATAGGCACTATTATGTGTTTCTAAATATGACACTTCGATTGGAAAAATGCTCTTTTGCTTAGACCTAATTTAAGAAGAGAAAACTACATGATGAATTTTTTTCAATGGTTATTGATATAGATTACTTATATAATAGCGTTGGTTAGAAACGGTTAAAACACTATTCAGTAGTAGTTAGTCTGTTAATATCTACCTCAGCTATAAATATAAGCCGATAGATATAGTTTGTACATATTTTGCCTATTCAATGAACTTCTCTTTTATGATCTTCATGAAACTCTGCTTTCTTCTCTATTCTTAGATTGCATTACAGACTCTCAATTTACTCATTCGCCACACCTTGAGAGCTAAATCATGTGATCTGAAATAGTCATCACGCACATGGAGAAGGGTGAACACAAAGGACCAACATGAAATTGAGAAAAGAATTACCATACAAATGAACAAAACCACTAATAGGATAGTTATTTTCGATGTTTATGCAAACAACAAGCATCAATATAGACTATCTATGTTCCACTAACATTGGAACATGAGGATGTGACGCACTTACTAGGAAAAGTGAGTTTATGTGGTTGATATTGAATTAATCAATAAAACAAAATAAAGTAAGAATGTTTTAGAACCACGTAAATTTTATCAAATTTGATATGAAAGAATCATAGTGGGGTGAGCCAAAAAGGAAATATGGGATAATTTTAACAGGACGGAGAGAGTACATTCTATAGGCAGCTTCTCTTGCTCGGAGGAAAGACTACACATTCGAGATTTGCGATTCCATTAAGTATAACAGAGGACTCGGCATGCAATATAAATGTGTTGTACAAAGAGGTCTTTATCACCGATTAGTTTAAATTTTATTAAATGTGATGACAATGGTAGATCGACAAACTCTACACCAAATGTGGTGTACAAAGATGCCTTTACCAATTTTATCTTAAATAAAAATGAGAATATTTTAATTTAAATTGACAGGCTAATGCTATTATCAAATAATTGTCAAATATTATCAAATTTAATGTCATTACAAAAAAATAATTAAAATTACTATCAAATAAAGTAAATAAATTTTTATGTCGTGCAACGCACGAGTGAAAAACTGGTATATATTTAAAAGAAACCAAGAAGAAAGATATTCTAACAATCGAGTGGTACAAATAGGGAAGTTAGCTAGAGAGGAAGCAATTTAATTAAGTTTGATTGTCTACTCTAGACTTTTCCATCATTTTCAATGAAGCTAAAGACTCATTATTTTTTGGCTTAAGAATATGATGGAATAAAACAGACTTACTAATTAAATTGCATGTGCTTCTTTGTTACGAAGCATCAGTCAGCCCATGATTTTCAACACGATTTTCATCATAATTCCGGCCTTCGGAATGCTTTAATATACTACGTGGTACGATAATACGGGGGAGCCTTTGGGGCATTGGGTTAATGTTGGGGTTGGTGTAGTGTCTACTCTAGACTATACTCGAGTGCATACTTGAATAAAAACAGATATACCTCAATACCTCATATTTTCTAACACATTCCCATATTCTTTAAGCTCTTACTTATAAATACCAATTTATAGTGCATATATTATTAAGTAATCCATTTCTTTTCACTTCACTAGCCAATATATATTGTTTCAATATTTTATTTCTTGCTGCTTAGCTGCAAATTGAACTCCTGGCTTTCACTAGCTAGCTAGCGTAGGTATTCTGATGGAAAACAAGGAGGCCAAGTATGATGATCATGGTCATCATGATCATCATCATCTAGGGATGATCTTCATTATGATTGTGATAATGATGGTCGTGAATAATGGAGTGGGAGTGGATGGTCGCCTGAGAATGGATTACTATATGATGGATTGCCCCTTGGCTGATTTCATTGTTAAAAACATTGTGAATAAACATTTGGAGAACGACCCTACCCTTGCTGCTTCTCTTCTTAGGATGCACTTCCATGATTGTTTCATCCAGGTAAGGCCATGTCTTCTGGGGTTCCATCTTTGTAACAACTATAAATAAGAGTTAGTAGTATTGTCATATATATAGTGAGGTCACCGGCCTTATCCTTAAGTTATAATCACAATTCACAATATAGCAGTATGATTAATGGAGGATGACATACAATATTTTACTCCTATTAATTTAGAATTGAATAAAAGAAAATACTACACAGTACCTTTATTTGTGAAACTCGATTAACTCGTTTTTCCTCATATTTAGGTAAATTCTTTAAAAAAAAAACATAAGAATGTACTCACTTTGTCCCGAAACAAATGCTCCAGTACCCTTTTTAGGATATCCCAAAATAATTGTCTTGTTTTCTTTTTATAAAAATACAATGTCATGTCATGTTATTTTGTTCAAACCACAATCACATCTATTATCTTTCGACCACTTTATCAATGTGCGCTGAAGCAAACAAAACAATTAATTTAGTAAGGAGGTAGTAACATATACTCCGTATATGGTGTGCATGCATACATGTATTCGACCAAGCTTCAAACGAAGTGCTATATTTAGTGGAACGTAACTAAAAAAACACTCCCTCCATCATACAAATTTGGTTAAATTTGATTGAATAAGGAGACAATAATATTTTTTTTAGGGAAAGGAGACAATAATATAAACTATGTCATTCCGATTTTCTCAAAAGACAAAATTAATACTAGTATTTAATTTGAGACCAGATGTTTCACCTTAATAATATAAAACGTAAATCTTGTATCATAGTTTAATGTTAATATTTTACTGATGAGGGAAATAGTTGAGCAATTAGTAATAAATCTATCACTTTTATCTATCACTTAATTGTAAATAAAGGAAATTAAAGTTGCAAAGGTTTTGAACACCCAAATAAGAAAAATGGAACCAAATAAAAGAATACCCAAGTAAAAAAATGACTAAAATGTTTTGTATTGATTGATGAATGTAGGGGTGCGATGCATCTGTATTGATAGATTCAAGTCAGAAGAATAAGGCAGAAAAGGACTCGCCGGCCAACTTGAGCTTAAGAGGGTATGAAGTTATTGATGAGGCCAAGGAAGAGCTTGAGAAGCAATGCCCCGGAGTTGTTTCTTGTGCTGATATTGTTGCTATGGCTGCCCGAGATGCCGTCTTCTTTGTATGTACTATGTACTCTTTGTCTTTATGACGTTTAAATTAGGATAGGATAGAACAAGTCTTTTACTTGGACGATTATCAATCCCAGACCAGCCTTAAATAGATCAGACTAGTCGACAAGACAACACTAGACGAGACATCCATAGTTATAAAATACACAGACCTGACCAGCAAATTGCAATCCGGCCAAGTATAAACCTCCTAGGCGGACTCTATTAACCATACATTTAAATTTGATCAATTGATTTTCGGAGAATTTCCGTACCAGAAATAAAAACAATGAGTAATTCAAAATTATTGTAATATTGTGTTGTCATTAAATTATACTTCTACATTTTGGCATGACCATTGACTAAGCATTAGTATAGCAGTAGTAATGTCATAACTGACGGTATTTTTTAAGGATAGACACTAATTTGTAATGTATAGTCCTACATACTTCATAGTTCATACTCCCTCCGTATCTAATTAATTGACTCGTTTGCTTTTTACTTATTTTAAGATAATTACTATAGATTATATGAAAAGTAAAAGTTTTTTGGTACTGTAGTAGTAATGTAGCGGTACTGTAACTCCTTTTTGAGTGAGTTTCTTTTCAAAAAGGGAATGGAACAATTAATTTAATACGTCCCAAAACGGAAAGTGAGACAACTAAATAGAAATGGTAGTACTTCATTTGACTAGGCTGGAGGTCCAGTTTATGAAATACCCAAAGGCAGAAAAGATGGAAAAAGGTCAAGAATAGAAGACACTAGAAATCTACCATCTCCCACTCTCAACAGCTCTCAGCTTATCAGCATGCTTAGGCAGCGTGGCTTCACGGTTCAAGAAATGGTAGCCTTGTCGGGTACCAAAATCCTACGGAATAATAGTAATGGTTTTTACATTCTTTTTCAATTGTCTGCCACCACCAAGGTTATCCACTAGTGCAGTCCGGAAAAAATCTCAGTCAAAGTTTGTTGAGTTGCTTACCGGCCGGCCACTAAGAAGTGCCGGAATGGAGTTTAACTTTTAAGGAGTGGTTGCTAAAAAAAAGTGGTTTTCAGGTTTTGAGTTAAAAGAAATTGAAATGAATGTTTTCAAGTGATAATTTCTATGTAAATTAAGTAATTAAAAACTGAAATCTGAAAGCATGAGGAAGGATGCTTTAAGCTGCTATTCTCTTTTGGGATTTTGCCTTGAATATTACAAATAAGTGGATATTTGACAAAAAAAGTGACCTTTTATTTAATTTTCCAAAAATGTGACTGAAAACTAACAGTACCGCTACAGTAATGGCGCTACAATACTTGTGCTACAGTGACGATTTTACAGTGACATCACTACAGTGACAATTGTACAGTGACCGGGGTTTGTATCAAACTGTGACACTGTGACCGGGGTGGGCTGTAAACACTGTAGAATGGAAAAAAATATTTATTTTATCAAACACCACCAACTTTTACTTTTTCAGAAGCATATTTTATCAAACATTAGCAATTTTATCTATTAAATACTTTATCCAAAATCACTTTTAAAAAAAACTATTTTTTTGTAGTAGAAGCAATCACAGACACTCTCTTAGTCTTGCTCTAGAATCACTTTGTTATAAGGTGTCTTCCTCAACTTCTAAAATATTGCTTTAAGAGCATTTGGAAAATTAATTTATTTATATTTTCAGACAAACACTTCAATATCTGCTTCTATATTTAATCCAAACACCCCTTATCAGAAATATTCATTAACGGGGTGGCAGGGTTACACACTTGTACTGTTATACATCAACTATAATATATTAACATCATCATACTAGTAATATTTAACAAATGTGAATCAAGGGTCATACATCTACTATAATATCATCATATAGAGCCCGTTTGGTAGCACCAAAATCGGCTGTTTTGGCTGATTCTGCTGAAATTTATGATATTCTGGCTGGAGCGGCTGTTTTGGCTGATTCTGCTGATTTAAGAAAAAAATATTTTAAAAATATATTTTATTAATAAATTAAAGAAAAAATTATATGTAAAAATAGCTAAAATGGTCCTCTACAGTAACTTCAGCCAATACAGCCAGAAAAGTAACTCCAACCTTACTTTTTCGGCTTATTACACAATTCAGCGCGCGAAAGTAAAAGTTACGTGTTTGGTGAAAAAGCTGGCTGATAAGTCTGATAAGCCGAAAACAGAGTTCTCCAAACGGGCTCATAATATTTAACAAATGTGAATCAATTTTTGAATATTATATTCTCAAACCAACAAAAGATGAGGAAAAAGTTATCTTCATCACATCTTTTTAATTTCAATTTATAGTATGTGTAGTTTCCATTGCCTAGAAACGAGTATCAGATAGGGTGGATTCGGGCCGGGTCCAGGTCGGGCCTAGGCCTGGGCGGGCCGGCAGTTCAGAATTGGTGGACCCGGGACCGTCCCAGGTAGCCACCGGGTCCGGGCCGGGCCGGGCATCCGATTTGGTTTTTTTTTTTTTTTTTGCTTTCCTACCCCCCCCCCCACACCCCCCAAACCCCTCCTAACTATCAAGCCCAACCCGGGTGGAACCCCAAAAAATGAAAAAAAAAATCAATTTGGCCCGGATCTGGGCCCGACCCGGCCGGGCCGGTTCGCCAAATGTAAGACCCGAGCCCGGACCCGAGAACCGGGCCGGTCCGGTCCACGGGCCGGGTGGCCCGACCCGAATCCACCCCTAGTATCAGACGCATAATTATATACTAGTACTTGCATGTATGTATCTATATACTCTGTGCTACGTATATAGTTTGGATAAATTAAAAGAAGTTCTTAATGTTGGAATGTTTGAATTGCACTCATATTTATCTATACCGCACTTTTATAGTGAACTTTTTGAAGAAGAAATGCGTCAATGCATTGTAAAAAAGTGATGTTTTCTACGAACATAAAAATGTAGTATAGCTTTGTAAAAGTAAAAATCTTCGTATTTCAAACATTGAACATTTTTTATTTAAATTGCACATTTGCACCTAATATAGAGAGGAGAGAGAGTAATGTTCATATAATGCCAGGCTGATTGGGAATTCCATCAAGCCGAATTCATTTTTAATGGAAAAGGGAATTTGTAATCCAATTTCTTTTATTCAGCGTTACCAACTTATGTAGCACAGAAACTCTTAGGAAATTGTATCTCTTCATTTCGAAATTTCTACACAAACTCTTTAAAAACTCTCCAAACAAACATTTTTAACAGAAATTGTCGTTTTTTGTTTCTCATTTCCCCCATTATTTTCGGGTTTCTGTGCAACATACTTACAAACTACTCCTAAGTGCACTTAAGGGCCACAACACTCGCAGCAAAATCACAAATCCCACATCATGTGCAGGCGCCCATAGCTTGGGAGCAGCGAGGTGCGCATCATTCAAGCAGCGGTTGAGCAGCTTAGACCGGACGCATGCTGTGGACCCCACTATCGACGGCAGGTTTGCGGAGACCCTGTCTCGAACATGCAGTGCCGGAGACAGTGCCGAGCAACCCTTCGATTCAACGAGGAACACATTCGACAACGACTATTTCAATGCACTGCGGGGAAAGAGAGGCGTCCTCTTCTCCGACCAGACATTGTTCGCCGATCCCGCTACTCGGAGCATTGTCAACAGCTATGCTATGAACCAGGCAATGTTCTTCTTCCATTTCCAACAAGCCATGGTGAAGATGGGAAGGCTCAATGTTAAAGAAGGACCTCAAGGTGAAGTCCGGCAGAATTGTCGGGTGGTTAACAATTGATCTTCTCAACCAAATTAGTGTCTAATATAAATGGGGAAAGAGTTAATAAGGTAATGTTTGGCTTTCCTAAATGGGGAAGGCTTTCATATTCTACTAGTGTAAAGCCCGGGGCAATGCCCCGGTAGCACGCCAATTCGATTAGAGTTAAAATAAAAAAATACGGGGTACTTATAAATATTATTGTGAACTATTCATATAATCCAAAGTTGAATATAATGTTTTATATTATGAACTAACCACAATCAATTACAAATTTGTATCTCATAAATGACTATTAAATTATCCATCATCATTCGTTATATATTTATTCTTTAGTCCATATCAAGGTTTTAAATAGAGTCATGATTGGAGTTGTGATTACTCGGGTTAGGGCTATTGCAGTAATTGCGATCATTGTGGTTGGGACTACTGTAGCAGTTGCGTGTGTATTGCAGTCGATATGTTGTGAATTAATTTTAGATTCAAACGAAATAAGAAGAAAAAAAGTAGTGTTAGGATTCATTGAATTACAAAAGTTGTGTACGATGGCTTCAATGTTGAGATTTTCCGTTTACCAAATGACTTTTTCTTGGATTGAAATTCTAAAAATATCTCTCTATGACCAAAATAAAGAACACCTGCTATTGAAAATAATTAAGGGAGAGTATAATAATAATTTAAATTTAAAAACGTTGTACGTGCTTAAAGAATTAAAACTAAAAATTAAATTTGAACGTACTAAATATTTAATACCTAAAATGAAAGAGAAAATTAAATTTATTATATGAACAATGAATGATAATAATATTATGTAAACGCGCTCGTAAAAGTAGCTTGTAAAAAATTAGGATGTTTTTAATTGGATTTGAATTTTGTGGTCTGATCTGGTCTGATTTGAACTGGTCTGATAAATGTCTGGCCTCTGTGTATTTTACAACTGTCAAGTATGATCTTGTCTGGTCTGGTGTGATTTGGTCTGATCTGATATGATCTGGAGTAGGATTGAAAATAGCCCAAGTAAACACATCTCATTGAGTGATCATTCTTGCGCTTAAAGATCAACTCTATTTTTATTTAAGATCTCTTTAATATAAAATATTGCACCATGGAAGACATGCCAAAAATCATCATTCAAGATCTAGTTTTTGTATATTGTGATTCATATATTAGTTTTTACTATTTATAGGATTGATTATATCATGAAGGATGAAAGAAATAAATGTGTTCCCATATATTAGAACTCCTGTGTATTAGAATCCTGTTGGAATTTTAAGGTTGGAATCCTAATAAATTTTTAAATTCAACAGATATTGATATAGGAGTACTTTGAATTTTTGTAAAGAAAATTTTGTGGTCTTATTATATAATAATCTAGTCAGATCAATATTCTTTTTGCACTCTTCTACTTTTCTTTTACGATTGTCTATACATGGATAATACCATTGTTCTAAAAATCGGCCTAGGCGGACCGATTAATCGGCCTAGGCGGCCCTAACCGTAGAGGCCGAATCGGTCTAGTCGGCCAAAAAATCGACCTAGTCGGCCAAAAAATCGGCCTAGCGAGTTTTAGAACAATGGATAATACTTATTATTATTATTATTATTATTATTATTATTATTATTATTATTATTATTATTATTATTATTATTATTATTATTATTATTATTATTATTACTATTATTACTATCATTATCATCATCATCATTATTATTATTATTCTTATTATTGTTATTGTTATTATCATTTTTGTTGTTATCATGATTATTATTATTATTATTATTATTATTATTATTATTATTATTATTATTATTATTATACAGAGCCTATTCGTATGTAATTAGTACAATGAAATCTCATTTGCTAACCTCTTGATAAGCATTGAAAAATCAATTTCCTATTCTTATGTACTTCATACTCCGTATTACGTAGCATTCAAAATAATGGTGAGTCGTTTTACCAAGAAAATAACTGTGAGTCTTTTCGGAAGTATTTATTACGGAGTAATACTTAAGTAGTGAAATTAATTTTTGTTAGCCAATAAGAGTTTGACACATGGCTTTACTATATAAAACAATAGATGTGTGTTTGTGAAGTGTTTATTTTGGAGATTATAGTACGAAGTTTAAAATTTGTAATGTCTGGGAAAAAAATCCAATGTATTGCAGAGTATTTGAATAAAGTATCCTTGAGTAAAGTAGCATTGAAGAGGTAATTAATGAAACCCAAGCCCCCCCCCCCCCCCGAGACACAGGGGGATCTATGTACAGGTTATGGTAGACTGAAGCCCAGGGCAACTTAGAAATTTTTCAATTTTTTTAGTGTAATTTTTTTCATTTTTCACAATTAGCCCACCCCGTTCATATTTGACCCTAGTATAATTCCTATTCAGCCCAGGGCATCTCAAATTCCTGGATCCGCACCCGAGGTATCACACATTCACACCCACCCGTCCCTGATTCCCGTAATCCCGTCCCCGATTAGCTATACATCCATGCAAACCCGATTAGCTATACATCCATGATCCATGCAAAGGTTGCCTTATAAGAAAAAGGGTTCAAGTTATTTGCTTAAAAGTTTCGCCCATAGCATATCCAGGCTATCCATAATTGCAGCAAAGTTTTTGCCAGTTTTAATCCCCAATTGTTGTGTCAATGACACTGTTGGGATTTCATTTTTATTTTTTTTTCTTCGACTATTGTGCGAAAGACATTTTCAATTCTCGAATTCAAATTCCCCACATTTAATCCTCTTGAGTGGTATCAAATCGACACTTTTAGTCCTTTAACTGTGATTTTGGCACAATAAGTGAAAGATTAAAAATGTCGGTGTGACCAATAGTGTCACTTTTATGAAATACAAAGGGCTAAATATAGAAAATTTCAAAGATAGGTATCAAAACTCCAAAAGTGTCATTCAGACGATAGTTGAAAGATCATAAAAGGATAAATTTAAAATTGAGTATCAACTATCAAGTGTCAGTGTCACCAATATAATATAATAATTGGAGGACTAAAAATGATAAAAACTCTTGTAGACACAAACCACAGCCAGTATAAGAAGTACATACATAAATCAAAGCACATGAAGTTTCAGGCAGAAAGCTATAAATCTTAATGCCCAAAGGAAGTCCTTCCCATCATTGCCATGAAATCCTCTACTGTAACCTCTCCATCACCTACAGCATTTCATAGCACTTCATATTAAGGTCCCGTCTTGGTTAGTAAATCTGCTGAATTTTTTGAAACGAAATGCTTTTGGTTTGAGGCAAATCAGTGAAAAGTCATTTATTCTGCTATTGAAGAGAATCAGCAAAAAATAGCCACCAAATTAAAGACTAATTAATTCCCCAATATAAACTAACACCAACTAGGTCTAACTTACCATCTCGATCTGCTCCCTCTATCATCACTTTTATCTCCGCATCACTGAGATTCTCACCCAAATCCCTGGATACTTTCTTAATGTCTGCAGCAGATATTTTCCCCTGCAGTTTGAAGATTTTTACTGACAAAAAGAAGAGAAACACACAGTGGGATGGGGGCAAGAGAAGAAAAGATAACTACGTTTTTATCTTTATCAATAATGCTGAATGCTTTCGCGAGTTCTTCTTTAGTATTTCTTTCTCCAAATTTGTTTGTCATCATATGCTCAAACTCTTCAAAATCAATTGCTCCGCTCCCATCCTTGTCAACTTCTGCAATCATGCTTTCGATTTCCTGGGATTACAAATTAGAAGTTAACCAGAGGCAAGTTGTCATTACCATATCTGTTTGGTAGAATGATCAGATTACAAGCCACGCAGGTAACATTTATGAGCAAGTTTGGACTGGTTGTTATCTAGTGTTTGCACTTTAAACAAATGTTGAAAACAAATGATTGTTTGCCAGTTAGGTAACTATAATGCTATCATTAAAGCTCGAGCTAAAACCTTATTGAGCTGGGCCTCAAACATCACGTTAAATTGTGTGATATTAATGCGAGTTGAGTAACAATTACACCCTAATGGCCTCATTGTTTCTTTAAAAGCCACAACAATGTCTCTTGAGTCTTGACCTTAAACACTGAAACAATACCTTGAAACCTACACTTTAAGGACTTGCATGAAGTATATGCACTGAACATATCAATACCTCTTCAGTTGCTTCAAAACCCAGAGCCCTGTAATGATACTATGTTCAGTGAAACAGCTGTCCTATATATATATATATATATATATATATATATATAGAATAAAGATCAAATGAGAACATTGCTTAACGTGAGAACGTGAGAACATCACATTTACCCTAGCGTGTTGCACAATGAAGCTTGTATATTGCACTTTTTCACATTTCAACAATATTTACCAAAATGTCACCGTGTTTATTTAATATAGGCTTAATCCGACCAATTTGAAAATGTGCAACAGAATAGCTCCAATGTGCACCCCATTGATTTAAATGTGAGTGTTCTCACGTTCTCACGTTAAGCATCGTTCTCACTGGAACCGCACCCTATATATATATATATATATATATATATATATATATATATATATATATATATATATATATATATATATATATATGTATATATGTATATATATATATATATATATATATGTATATATGTATATATAGGGGAGGGTTCTAGTGAGAACCCCCTTTAAGATGAGAACTCATTTTAAAATGAGAACTTTAAATCTCCATCATTAATTTTTATCATCAATGGTTAATAATACAATGTGTATTAATTGCATAAGAACCCCATTTGAATTTGGGGTAATTATGAATATGACCCCATGTGAATCATAATCAATGATTGGAATTTTCTGTTCATTGAGCACAATAAAAATTGTAAAAGAATAACTATAGAAACCTCATGGCAACATTCAGCTCCTTGGCATCGATTGTGCCTATACAACAGGTAAAACATAGTTAACCCAGAGTTTCAGGAGAGTTTGGCACATTAAGTTTCCAAGGATGTTAGAATACCAGAGTTGTCTGTATCAAAGAGCTCAAAGCATTCCCTTATTTCTTGCCTTTTCTGTTGTGTTAAACCATGGTGGGGGTGCCCTCTTGGCTTCTCTCTCCTAGAATGGTTGGCCTGCATCATATTGTTAAATTTGTTATTCTATGATTGGTACAAAAAGAAGGTGCATGATGACGATGAGAGGTAATTACAAATGGCACATGCATAAACTACAGCATATATTCAAACAGCAAGAATATAGATCACTCTACATCAACTAAATACTTTTTAAGGTAACTGCTCAAACTTCTAAAAGAGAGAAAACTAAAGCAGAAGATGATAAAAGACAAGGGTAACAGCCGAATATGCATACTAATGACACAAACAACATTGGATGAACTGAGTGAATAGAATATGGAAAGGAAATTAAGGAATAACATTCAATAACGTTCTGTTAAATACTCCTTCATGCCTACATCCCCACTTATTTTGTTTGACCATCCAGCGGCCAACTTATTTCTTTTTTTATTATTATCTGATATTTTGTATCAAATCTTTATCATGCTCAAATTCAGTTTTGTGGTTCAACAGAACAATAAGTGTAGTTTCTGAATATGTAATTTCTAATTATGATTAGTAATTTAAATATTATTATGATTAGGAGATATTTAATTTTAACTTCAGTCGAACCTGGTAATATAGGATAAATAAACTGCGATGGAGGTAGTATATGCTTATTCCACAGCTCGGTTCATTTTATAGTCATAAAAGTCTAACTGTGTGGAAGCAATTGGATTAGTTATCTCGAAGAGGATCATGGCATCAATTGCTACTGATCTATCTAAAACATGTCTTCATATTAATATCAAAACTATACTTGTAAAAAATTAAAAGTTTAAAACTAGGGAAAACTCTCAAAGAGGAGTAAAAACAATTTCAAATAAATTCCAAAATAGGAGTACTATATTTTTCACTAAATATGAGTAAATTACAGACACTATGAAATCAAACTACCATATTTTGACATTACCGGTCATTAATAAGCAGTACTGATGCCTGTAATTGCTCTTAATTAAGGGGATATAGTACTCTTATTTAAGGCAATTTTTTCTAAAGCTATTATTGAATACTGCAGTTTTGGTAGAGATATGAATTATGAAAAAGTACAACTAAACATGCATAGATGCAGACAATGCATTAACTAAGACTAATTTTAATGGTATGGCACTAATAACACATAGAGACACAATATAGACTATCAGGTCCAAAAAATATGGATACAAAAAAATGATAAATTCTGCTATATACTACTCCCTCCATTCTCTAATAGATGGCTCTATAGCCTTTGGCACAAGATTTAAGAAGAAATTAATAGGGGTAAGATAAAAGGTGTAGTGGGTTGGGTGTTAGGGAAAAAGTAGGAAAGAGAATGAAAAAGTAGGAAATAGAATAGGGGTATATAGGTATATTTATTGAAAAAACATTCTAAAAATGGAAAGGGAGAAATGTATTGGAGAACATCCCAAAATGGAAAGAGAGACACGTGTTAGAGAACGGAGGGAGTACTTGAGTACTTGTCCCAGAAAAAGGACATGCCCTTCCAAGGCTGAGAATAAGGTTCTACAGAAAAACATTGAGTATGTTCATCCATACATATTCATTAACACGTTGTTTCCTTCGTTTGAGTCTTTGAGATGATCCAATACATTTTCAGTTGTCACAAACTCATATGCAGTGGATAATACACATCAAATTGTGTAATAAGGATTTACTTGGACTGAAATTTGGTGGTCTGGTCTGTTTAAATTTGGTCAGTGAAATGTCTGGTCTCTATGTATTTTATTACTATGAAAGTTTGGTCCGGTCTGATCTGTTTAAGTCTGGTCTGATCTGTTTAAGTCTAATCTGGTTTGGGAATGAAAATAGTTCAATTAAAAACATCCCAATGATGGTACGCCCCTAAATCAAGACCAAAATCGCGAGGGAATGCTCAAGGTATTCTAGCCCTCAAATTCAATGGATGTAGAGCAATTACAGAGTACTGAAAATAAAGTTAGGTCTAACTCATATGTATTTGCAGTGTGATAAAGCCAGTAAATTGCTCCCAAAGGGTGATAAAAAAAAAAGAATTGCTTAGAGCCTATTTTGCACTAGCTAAGTTACATTCTCAAATAGTGAATTGCGGATAATCTAAAGCGTAAGTAAACAACAAATTACAAAAATATGCAGGAAAGAAATGAAATCATTTTACCGTCGTACGTTCTTCCAGATAGGTCTGCAATCAATTAAATTCAAAAAAAAAAACACATAAGACCATAATCAGAAGATAACCAATAAAACAAACGCTTGGTAAAACTAAACAGAAATTATTAGAACATAGCCAGACGAAATTTTACCATGGCTTTGTTCTGTGCACGAGGATCGACGGTGATATTTTCTGTCGGGCGTCAGGCTTGTTATGGAAATTGCGGCTTTACTAGGCTTTCTAAATTGCAGCTAATAGTCTCGTATGAAAGAGAGGAATGGCGGGCGGTTCTTCTGCTGATATCGGGATTTGATAAGCCCCCGATCCATAGATTTTACGAGAGCAGGGCACACTACGTACTAAACTTACTCTGTAATAAAATTTTCAAATTATACGGAGTAGTTAATTACATATTACCTCCGTCCCACTCAACTTTGCCAAGTTGATGTTAGGTGGGAAATTAAAATAGTAAAAATTGTGTGGTTGAGATTCGTGTAGAGAAGATAGAAATGAACAGAGCCACAAATTCATTGCTTTTAAGGGAAAGTGACAAAGTTTTTTGAGACAAACAAGAAGAGAAAGTTGGCAAAGTCCAGTGGGACGGAGGAAGTATTAAATAGTTCATTTCTGCAACTTTGGTAAATCAAACCTACGAGTTTTCATATTCTGAAAATGTTGTATATTAGTTTCATTATCAATACTCCTAAAAACATCTCTCTCGATATAGCACACCAAGCAATCAGTAAGATAATCATCTTTCATCTTATTACGAAGATCTGTCCTGATAATATTCATCGCAGAGAAGGCTCTTTCAACGATGGTTGTTACAACTGGTAATACTAAAGCCAACTCAATCAGTCGATATACCAAATGAAAAGAATTGTGAACTTTAAGTTCAACCATCTTTTTGCAAACTTCACCAATAGTCTGCACGGCAGAAAATAATTCATTTGTTCTCATTTCATATATCCACACACCTGGAGTTGCTCTTTCAGCTCCATTCGATCAACAGATGAAAAATCGTATGAATATAATTCCACAAGGTTCAGTAGATTTGACTCACAGAAATTGGAGAACTTATCTCTAGGATCAAGACATGTTAAACAAGTGAGTAATTATGTGTTTGACTCACTAAAACAGCTCTCCAAACTTCTTGAAATGTTTTGCTTTTGATTCTTGAAATTAAAAAAACGTGTTCTGGAATCATTGTGTGCACCATTTACAACTTTTACATGGTCTCTAAATGTTTCAAGACTTTTTTTCCAATTACGAAACCCGGTCCTCACAAATACATCATCTCCAAATCTCTTCCCTTCTACCCCATGGAATAGGTAACACGAAAAGCAAAATGTAGCATCTTTAGAAATACTATATTCCAACCATTCCCAATTTTTAAACCACTCTGCTCGAAAACATCTCATTTTTTCCCAAATAAAGTTCGTGGAAAATCATGAGACAACGGTTGACAAGCACCTTTACCGACATAAGCTCTCATCACGTCATCTCTTACTCGAGGCTCATGTTCAATGATTGGCTTTCATAATGCGGAATCGCTAATGATATCCCACTCACACGTACTATCTGTGTGGGCTCTTTTGTCTCCCCTAGTGTCATTAGACTCATCTCGGACAATGCTTACATTCGGAGCAACAACATTTGCATCGCTTGAGATAGACTGATTACAACGTTAGAAGAACTACCCCCTCGGGTTAATGACCTCTTAGTCCGAATTACAAAGTTATCCAAACTCATGTTTCTAATAAAAAAGACAAATACAATCAAGTCTAAAAATTAAACTAAAAACCTTACAAATTAGAACCCTAATCCTTAAGTAGAGCACATTCACAATCTCCAAAGTATCAAATTTCAAGTAAACAAACAATCCCCAAATTAGCAAATAACAATTTAGTATATAACCGTAACATTTTAGTATCTTGATTATCTAATACTAGTAACTTTTTGTACGAGTTGGGGCACTAATTTTACCTGAAGTAGTAGTAGTGAAATTTTTGGCCGGAAGCAGGGGCACCTATTTTACCCTAAATACTAGTAGTGAAATTCCTGGCCGGAAGCCGGGGCACTTGCCTCGGTAGGTCCCGCCCTAGTAACTCATTTGATGATCATTAAAATAGCTTTTGGACCGGGTCATGCTCTCATTAGTCCTTGGTCTAAATTTTACTCAGTACAATCTTGCAATATACAAACGGAAGTTGAACTTCACCCACTTTTCTCACCCATTTTATCGGGTTAAAAACGGATCTTTTTTTTTAACAAAAATGGTTTAACTTATGATAACTTATGAAAGTAGATTACAAAGTTACAACAAGACTTTTTCTACCGTCTGCTTTAGGACCAGACTTTGGATTAATTACCTTCGTAGAAGCAATATAATTCATAGATCTCGCTTTGGACTTACCTGAGTCAATGATTTGCAGACTAGACTTCCCGTCCCCTGGCTTAAGTTCTACAGACTGGAAAAACACAGCGCAACCAAACAAAGTACGAATCCAAAATGTGGAAAATAAAAAACAAAGTGCAAGCAAAATAAAAGTGTCTCTCACCTAACATAGTCCTCATCAATCTCAGTCACACTAGCGGGTCAGGGGCCTAGCACCTGCCCCTATCCCGGTTTTTGGGGAATCAAGAGTCATAACTTCCTTCACTTCGTCACCCTATGCATGTTCCTTCCAAGTGCGTCTTCTCTTTAACTTTCTCGTTCCTCCTTCCGCCTTAGCCTTTCCTGGATTGGTAGGAGTCACCATCCTACTCTGAGTGTTCTCCCCTATATCTTCTGGATTCTACTCCTGAATCGCCATATCCATGCGGGTCTTATGATAAGAGTTTGGGTCAGACTGATTTGGGTCCACATTAATGGAAGGAATTGCTTTTTGTTCAAATTTTTCCGAATTTCGATGTAATCAGATCTGTGAGAGATTACCATTAAATAAAATAGGGAAAACTGTCAAATAGATCTCTGTACTTTTACAAAAAAGTCAATCAAATCCTTGTACTTATATGTGAATCAATTAATGTTAATTACTTTTTTATTAATACTTCTTCAATTCATTTTAACTGTTATATATCCTTGATATGTTAACTTTAATTTGTATCATCAAGGTGATCGATTGATAAAGGTTGTCAATATTGTTTTGTTCAAATAATATAATTGTATTGACACTATATTGTGTTGCTAATCATGACAGTGTGAAATTAATAGAAAATGTCATGATGTTAAGAACAATGTCATTTTTTTTATTATTAATAGTGACAATGTGAAACATGTTTTTCAATAAAACAATGTCCTTTTATACTATTGTCATTGAATTCAACACTTATCATTTCTATAACATTGTCATTGTTATGACAATCAATGACATTGATATTGAAATTGTCATTAATACAACGTCATTTTTTGTAATATTGACATTGTCATTATCAATATTACAATGTCATATTTTTTTAGCATTGACATGCATTGTCATTTTCATGACATTGAGATAATTTTAAGACATTTTGACAGTTTCTAACATTGTAAATATTTACAATGATACAATATTGTTACATATATATCAATGCCATCATTGAAAACAATGACACTTCTTGACAATGTCACAATGTCATTTCTATAACATTGAAATTGGCATTGTCATTATTACAATGTCATTTCTATAGCATTGAAAATGACATTGTCATTATTACAATCTCATTTTTTAAATCATTGACATTGTCATTTTTATAATGTCATTTTTAAAAGCGTTGGTGTTGACATTGTCATTGTCATTACTTGGCATTCTTACATTTTTCCTTATATTTTAATACAATGTCCACAATGTGATTTTCTATAAAAGCAATAGTTATAACATTGGGATTTTTCATACCGATTTTTTTATTAGAATGTGGTTTTTTATAACATTGAAATATGATTATCACTATAATTATTACAATGTCATCACTATTTTTTAACATCCGACATTGTGTAACACTTTCCAGACATTATAATACACTTTAACAATTGTTTTTGTGATCATTGTGCCATTTTTCATTAATTTACTCACAAAAAGATGTCTGTTATGCCAATTGCTATTGCGGCCATTGCCGGCCAATACATATGAGCCTTTTACCTTGATTTGCAAAAAGTGTATGTTATTAACAGGCCCGGTCCTGACATTTTGGAGACCCGGGACGCATTACAAAAAGGGGCCCTCGAAACCTATGTTGTAAAAACCGACCGGTGAGCGACCCGGTCATGTGACTGGGTCACGGGTCAACCCGGACCCGGAGGGTCAACCCGGTCAAATCCGGAAAACCGGTCAACGATTATACGTCTATATAATAATAATAAACATATAATTATATACACTCTCATTATATATTTTTATTTGTATTGTACATTTATATTATAATTTGGCATGATTTTCATTCTTAAATAAATATATAAATGTATTACATAGTTTTTCTTTTTAGGGAATTGAAATTGCAATTTTATTGGTTTAAAAAATGCATTAAAATTAAAAAAGAAATTACTTTTTTTTTGGAAAAGACCGAAAACCGGGTTTTCCTGGGTTTTTCGGGTCTCTTGGGTCGGGTCTGGATCGGATTTTTTCGGGTCAGCCGGGTTTTTCCGGTTTTTGACCATTTTCGGGTTTTGAAGAAACCGAACCGGATTTTTGTCCGGGTCACCGGGTTCCGGGTCAACCCGGCCGGGTCAGGTCGGTTTTTTAAACATAGCTCGAAACCGGAACTATAAAGCTGAAAATAAATTTTATTATAAAAACAATATTCAATACATAAAGCAAGCACTCCTTAGATAAAAATTACTAAAAAACAATTTCTCCGAGTAATCATAAATGCAAAATCACCCATGATACTATGACAGTGTCAAATTCAATACTACTTCATGTAGAAGCAAACGCAACAAGGAATTCGTTTCAACACAACCTGCAATAGAAAAAATTGCTCCTAATTATTTAGAAACATTAGACCAGTATGTTTAATTTTGACATATTTGTAATCAAAGTTCATTAAAAAACAAAAAATACTAGTGCTAACTCATTGTTAACCTTAACTAAAATTAATAAATTAACAATCACATAATTCACAATTAATCAAAAGTAGAACCCAAGATCAATTTTACGGCAATTCCAATAGAACAATAAAATTTCACATTCGATTATGAAATAATCAACAAATCACCAATTTAATTCATCCCTTCAAATCTAAAATAAATCAACACTAGAGTTAAAAGTAACTAAGTAAATCACCTCCACAGCTCCACAATCACGAGTCTGCAAATCTGAAATTCATAATTCCTTTCACAGATTTCGTATGAAAATATCAAGATGGAAAATTAGAAGAAATAATCAACTAGTCTAACTGTCCTGAGGCGAGAATAGAAGAGAAGTTGAAAGAAAGTCAGAAGAGCAATAGATTCCGGAGTAAAGCTTGAAAAAAAAAAATCTAAATCAGAATTATATAAAAGAAGTCTGAGCGATGGCCGTAGGTGTTTTGGAGTTCAGATTATCAATTAGCAAGACGAACGGTCGAAACTCAAAAATAAGGAAAATTAAAGAGCTGTTCAACGCTTGGCCTTCTCAATGTTGGACGACGGAGATGGGACTATGGGAGAATGCCGAGATAGATATCGATAAATTATACTCCGGGTGCATAGTGCAGTTTTTTGCTTATACTACTATACGGAGTACTACGTATTATAAATATATAGACGGAATAATATATAAGTAACATATAAATATATGGGCCCCATAGAGGAGATGGGCCCTGGGCATGTGCCCCTTTGCCCTCCCTCCAGAACCTGGGCATGTGCCCCTTTGCCCTCCCTCCAGAACCGGGCCTGGTTATTAAATTATCATATCATATTGAGACCCCATCAATTTTAATTTATCAATGTGGCGGCGCATGGATCATAAAATTAATAGCTAAAACTAACGTATTGCACCATGCATAATGGAACTTTAGAAATCAAAACGAATAAAATTGTTAGAAGAATCAAACAATTATGTCTGAGAAAACACTTCCTGTGTGGAAGCCTCTACTTGCAACGGCACAAACTGCTTTGGAATGGAAGGGCGCATATGTAGCAGCAACATATCTTCAAACGATGAGGCTATTTTTGTCTCTTTAATTTAAAAAATTCTCTCCACGAGTAAAAAAGTTCGAAGTCTTGTTTACTTCCGCTTCCCATGTTTTAGTCGTATGTAGTGCTGGACTCGGGCCGGGCGGCCCGAACCGGAACCGGCCCGGCCCGGCCCGGCTACTGTGTGAACCGGCCCGGCCCCGTGGCCCGGTCCACCGGCGGTTCGGGTCGAACCGGCCCGGTGGATACCGGTTCCGGGCCCGGGCCCTCCATTTGGTGAACCGGCCCGGCCGGTTCGGGCCCGGTCCGGGCCGGATTTTAATTTTTTTTTTTTTTTTTGAAATTTTTTTAAGTTTTGGGTTGGATTGGGTATTTTGGGCCATTTGAGGTGGTTTGGGGTGGTTTGGGGTTGAGGGGGAGGGGTAGGGGGTTAAAAAGGAGAACCAAAAAAAAAAAAGACCGGTTTGGCCCGGCCCGGCCCGGCCCGGTTTGGCCCGGAACCGGAACCGCCCACCGGCGGTTCGGGCCCGGGCCCTAGTTTTCTGGCCCGAGGCCCGGCCGGGCCCGAACCGGCCCGAGTCCCCGGTTTCTTTCTCCCTTTTTCTTTCTCTCTTTCTCCTTCACCCAATCTCCCGTTCTTTTCTTCTCCCTACTCGCCCCAAATGATTTCTTTTGCAGTTTATGTCTTCCAACTCTCATTCTTCTGAAAGGCTGTGGGAGAAGGAGGTTGACAAAACTGAGGGCGTCAGGCGGCGGACGACGGGAGCTGGGGAAGTTCTGGGAGAGAGGCGGTGCACGGCGGCAGTTGGCCGGTTGGGGCAGTTGCGGGCGACGGGCAGAAATGGTTGGGGAATTTGTGGACGACGGCTGGTTGGCGACGCATATTGGATCGGAGTAGTTGTTGACGAAGGGCGGTCAGCAACGCAGATGGGATCCGAAGTAGTTGTGGACGACGGGCGGCGGAGCCTAGAGAAGCTGTGAGCGGTGGGCGGCGAAGCCTGGGAAAGCTGTGGCGGCGGGACGGCAGATGGAGATGTAATGGGTGAAGGGTGGTGCACAATGAAAACCGGGGAACTTGTGGGCTACAATTGATTGGTATGGAAAGATAGAGAATAAATAGCAGGGAAGTAGATCTGAAGAAGAACCAAAGAAGATAGGAGGGAAAGAAGAAAGAGAGAGAAAAGGAAAAAAATAAAAATGTTGACACGTGGACATTCAGGACAACTATAACCGACATTATATGTGTGAAACCGGCTAAATGACTAATTTGACCCATTTTTAACACTTCCGGGACTTGATTGATTCACAAAAAAGTATAAGGATTTAATTGACTTTTTTGTAAAAGTATAAGGACTTATTTGACAATTTTCTCAATAAAATACATTTTCCAACCAACAAATTTCGATTTCCACCTTCAGTAAAATAGCCTTTGTAGTCGAAATGCATTAAATGTATAAGATGTGTTCAACTAAAAACTCTTTTGATGATATACTAGCAATAGATAAGATGTGTTCACTATGATATTTCATACTCATTGCAAACAAAACTAACACTACAATTTGCTATCCCCGTAAATAGTGTCTCAATCTATACTCTTCCAAGCCACAATACACCATGACCACGATTAAAATTCATTGAGAAAAGATTTCTCAATGTGATGAAATTTGTTTTTTTTTCTTAAACTTTACACACATTGAGAAAAGATTTCTCTAACGATATGAAAAACTTTTTTTGGGGACAATTCTTTCTAACCTATATAGTATCTGTTCAAAATACGAAAAAACTTTTAAAAAGGACAATTGACGTCTTGTAATGATCTCTTTATGTAGTTTGATATGTTACTCCGTATTAGTTATAAGTAATGCTAAAAGATAATTATGGTTTCACCACTAATAAGACATCTATTCTAAATTAGATTTTGCTTGGATAGATGCATGGATTACAAATTTGCCTTAGAATTTCATTTTAACTTTTTCACAATTATTTTATTTGGAAGAAACTTTTTTACAATTATCTTTTCTAGCTTACTTTCATTTGAGCCCTACTTAACATTCTTTTCATCCCGCAAAAAGAAATCATCTGTACGTATTTATAATCCATATTGGGCACAGCTTTATTTTGACTTTTTTTAGGGATTCATCATTCAAATCCAAAAAATTAGTAAAGATGATTCTGATGACATGGTCCATTATTTTGAGAGCATGGTTGACTGAGGAAGTGAGGAGATTATTTCGCATGATAATTTGGATAGAACGATTTATAATTAAAATATGAATCATTTTAGATTAATTATAAATTAGGAGTCCCTATATCGTACACCCGGGTGTACGTACATCCAGCCCAATTAATGAATTTGACAGGTGGGCTGACATCTCGTTCCAGGATTCCTTCACAAAAAAATTAAGAACCCCAGCAGGATTCGATCCCCAGACCCATAGTAGCATATGCAACCTTCCAACCATCTCACCAAGTCATCTTGTTGGAATAATCTGTTCTTTTATCTTACTTATCCTATATAGTTTCATACTGCGTATTAATAATAATAATTATAATATTAACTATTCTTTTGCCTTTTCTCATTATTACTATATTAAAAGAGTAATTTATATTTTTGAAGTATTTATTTGATCTATTAATCATACTATTAATTTATATAAATATAATTATATTTTTTTTATATAGTGTTAGGTTTCTAATAAGCCTGATGCTCATCAAAATTGTTTTAATGATCATAATAGGTCTGATGCACATTAAAAGTTTAATAATGCTCATTTAACAGAAACACTGATTTTCATCTCAATAGATGATATTTGATGCTCAATGAATATGTTGTTATTCAAACTAACAAACTTTGCGATTTTCATATCCTAGGAACATTTTGTAAGATGTGCATGCTCATCCGGTACTGATCTTATGCTTATTTTCTAAATGTCATATCAGCATATTTTCTATAAAGTACTATTTTACATTAGGTTCACATATTGAAATTCATAGGAGTTGATTAGAAATATAATTTAATAAGTTTTTATAAAAGGAAAATTACATTGATATGACATTGTAAAAATGAGCATAACATGAGTACCAAGTGAATTGAACATACATAACTTACAAAGTGCACATTGATATGAAAATCGTAACGTTTGTTAGTTGAACATCATGACATTTTAATTGAGCATTCAACCTCCACTATTGAGATGAAAATCACGACTTCTAGAGAATGAGTAATAATGAACTTTGAATGAGCATCATACCTATTCTGTTCAGTATTAGGAGTATAATGTTCAGAATCGTAATATCTGCTTCATAACTTCTAATTCACTTTCTTTTTGTTATTTTTATCGTAAGGTTTGTTAGTTGAACATCACGACATTTTGATTAAACATCAAACATCTGCTATTGAGATGAAAATCACAGTTTCTTGTGAATGAGCATTAATGAACTTTTAATGAGCATCATACCTATTATGTTGAGTATTACGAGTGTATCATAAAATAATACATTTAGAAAGTGAGCATAAGATCAGTATCAGATGAGCATATGTAACTTACATCACGAGTATTAAGGAATTTGTTAGTTGAACATCACGATATTTTCATTGAGCATCAAACCTCCTCTATTGGGATGAAAATAATGGTTTCTGTTAAATGAGCATTAATGTACTTTTAATGAGCATGATACCTATTCCGTTGAGCATTAGTTTCATAAGTATTGATATGACATTTTAAAATGGACATAACACTACTCCTGAATGAGTATACATATATTATAAAATGAGCATTGAAAAATTCAAAAGTTCATTTAAATTTTTCTAATATGCTCATTTAAATATATTTAATGAGCATCGAACGCATACAAATGAGCATATGTAACTTACAAGATGAGCATTGATATGAAAATTGAATGTTTTGTTCGTTGAGCATCAATACATTTTCAGTGACCATCAAACCTCCGTTATTGAGTATTACAATTTGCGATTGAGTATCATGATTTGTGATCTCGTGTCTATAATCAACTCCTATATAAATTTAATGTAATAGAGACTTTTGAAATATGCATTGCTAAAAACATTTTAAAAATGAGCATAACGGAGTTACTAAATGAACATATATAATTTACAAAATGAGTATCCAAAAATTCAAAATATCATTTGTGTATATTCATTTTTAGGCGTTTTACTCATTTGAGTTTAGAGAAAAGCTCATTTCTAATATGCTTAATACTCCGTATTAATATATAAAGAAAAAGAAAGAAGTAAACAACACATAAAGAAAGGAAAAAAGTAAAGAAAAAAGACAAAATTAAACAAAACAAAGACCAAGTAGCTAACGGTAAAAATAAAGAAAAACATGAAAATAAAAAAGACAAAAGTAAAAACGTAACTATCAAAACTAAAAGGATCCAAACTAAAAACGTAACTATCAAATCAAAACTAAAAACGTAAGGAGGATTGCGGCTGAAGAAAAGAGAGAAAAGAGATGACGGAAGAGAAAAAAGACGGAAGAGAAAAAAGACGGACGGCATAAAAGAGATGACTCAGCAGGACAATGATGAGAAACGCTTGAAGTTGGCATATATTACAAAAATACCGGGTGTACCTATACACCCGGGTGTACCATATAATCTGCGATAAATTAGAGTTAATTATTTAATGGTGAACTCACATTGTTCTTGTTGAAGGTCATTTTATGTCCTGCTTTAGGAATTAGGACAGCTTCATAACACCAAAAAACCGCGAACTGTGCTAAACCGCGATAACAGATCCAGGAAGCAGTGATGTACTGAATTGAGTTAGTTGGTCACTTGGTCCTCCCCCATTCTCATCTTCTACATTGACTCTTTAACTGCAGCAGAGACGCCGATTGTATTGCACAGTAAGTGCTTCGGAAGTACTGCGGAGCGGATCGATCGGATAGGAGTACTTTGTGGCAGAAGAAAATGGAGAAGATGAACCAGACGCTGGAGAAGATGAAGATGCTCGTAGGAATGGATGTGGAAGACGTCGAAGGAACCGCTAATCAGCAGCAAGAGTCCTCGTTTGCTTTCATTGAGGACTTCAATCGCAACTGTACTCTCTCCACCAAGCAGGTCGGTAGCTCTTAATGCTATTCCGTTTTTATTAGTACTCTCATTACCTTCTGATTTCGGTACTACTTTTGTGATTGTGATGTCGAATAGGCCCCAACTAATTGCTTGAAAGAGATGCTAGTTCAGAGTGAAATGTAGATTATCCAGCTGTTAGTTTTGGATAACCGCTATACTAGTATGTTGTATTAGTTAACAAATCAGGCCTAGAAGAACTCTATGTTGAAACTGTACCATGTTGAAGCACCAAATTTACAGCTATAGTATTGTTGTTGACTTGTTGCTCTTGTATCTACAAGAGAGAATATGTGTGGTACATTTTCAAATCATAGTTGGTACATTGAACACATGCTAGTTGGTAACATCAGAACTATAGTTCTGAGTATTAATAACATTAGAAGCCATATTAAATATGATCTAAATAAGTCATTGGGAATGAATAACTGATTGACTAAAATGCATAAGAAAATACTAGATATACAAGGAATAAGATTTGAATCCTAAATGCTAGTAAAAATGTACTGTTTTTTACTAACACAGGTTTCTGAGGCTGTTTAACAGCTAATATTATAAGGCATTAAACAATTGTATTGATCTATAGAAAATGTATTATACTTGGATTTCATAATCCATTTCATTTTAATTCATTTTCTTTTTGCAGAGGCTTTATGGTTTTGCCATCTGCTTGGCTTCTGGTGTTGCTTGTACACTTTTGGTGAGTTTCTGTCTTTAGATATTCTTAGTTTCTTCCTCATTGTTGATACTAGCCTTGCTTAGTTTTATGTGCAAGTAGCTGGGTTAAATCTACATACCTTATATTATGTATAAAAGTATAAAACTATAAATTGTATAATGTGTTGTGTAGTTTAAGAGAAGGCAAAAGTTAATTCTTTTTGAAACCATATAATTCATAGATTGTGGAGATGAGCATGGTTAGTGTCCACTTGTTACAGTTTTTAATTGGATGATGTAGAGTTCAAAATGAGGTACAACTATTTTTATGTTAGAAGTGTGAATACACTGCTGTGCAGAAATGCATCTATGTATGTGTAGCAAGGGAATGAGAAAAGAGAAATACATTATAGAATTAAAGAATTTAGATGGCTCATTGGGCTCAGGAGCCCGCCTCCTGGAGCTCACAGGCTGTCTGGTTCAACTAAGCTCTTAAACTTTCTTTGATAAGTTCATTCCTCATTTCTCAAACTATTGAATACAATATTTTTTATGAGCAATCCATCATGATTTCTACTTTTTTTTTGTGGCAGTCCATGTTGGTGTTTCTCCATCCAGTAAAATTTGGAATAACTTTCTCCTTTGGCAATCTGCTTGCACTTGGAAGGTCTGAATATTATACTTTCTTCCTGCATGGCTTTGATATACGGTCATACGGAGTAGTTTACACATGGTTATCTAAGCTCTCTCTGTAATATAAAGTTGAGATATGTAACTGATTCAAATTTTCAGTAACATGAAAATGCTCACCATCATTTGCTGGTTGGTTAGTGATTTTCCCAGAACAAACAAAAATGGTTGACATCCTACAAGACATATGGGATATATATGGATCACGGAAACAGTGAGGCAAGGAAAGAAAATGCTAAGGGGACTATTTTTTTATGTTGGTCTTTAACTCTAAGGATGCAAAGGAAAATAAAACCTGATTAATTTATTTAATCGAATTCATATATTTAGAGTTCTTAAGTATATATATATATATATATATATATATATATATATAATAGAGTTAAATAAATTAGTAAATAAACAAACAAACAAACAAATAAACAAATAAGAAGAGTTTAAATAATTATCTAAATTAAATCTATTGAGTTTGAGTCTACCCTTCAGTTTCTCTAAAATTTTATTTCCTGTACATTTTCCTCCATATTTATATCTACTAGTCTTTTCTGGGTTCTAAATGTACCCATATAGAGACTGCTCTTTGGCTTTATTAGTATACTATCCTTCAGAATAGAAGGTTTAGTGTGACTGACCGACCGGTTTGACACTCAAATCTATCTAGCTCCAAACATCTTTAAAGAAGTTTTTAAAACATAAGGCATTCAAAATTTATTTCTAGGTTATGTGGATACTACTGTGTGAAAAGAACGATATTATTCAGCTGTAAAATTTTGGTTCTTTCTATGGCAGCACAGCGTTCCTCATAGGACCTAAAAGGCAGGTAACAATGATGCTGGACCCTATTCGTATCTATGCAACCTCCATATATCTTGCAAGCATCATCATTGCGTTATTCTGTGCTCTATATGTGAGTTTCATGGCTCCTTTCTCCATTACCATTCTAATTCTCTTATTAGCTGTTTCATGATGCTATTCGTGCACTGCATATCATTATCATTAAACATTAGGTGAGGAACAAGCTACTGACACTTTTGGCAATTATATTGGAGTTTGGAGCTCTTATCTGGTATATCAATATGCTCTCATCTCTCTCTCTCTCTCTCTCTCTCTCTCTCTCTCTCTCTCTCTCTCTCTCTCCTCTCTCTCTCTCTCTCCCCCCCCCCTTGACTGATTATCTTGCCCTCATTTATGACTTTGGGTTGGGAAGAAAAAATAGGGTAGTGGGCAGTTGTTGGGTGACTTGGATTGTGTGGAAGTGTGCAAAAGTATAACTGCATAAGCAAGCTTCATGTTTGTGATCACTCAAAATAAAATAAAATAAAATAAAATAACTCTGTTCTGTCTCACCAGTCACCAACAAAGGTGTGAGACCTAGAGTTAATTTTAATCCCATTTAGAGTGTTTTGAAGGGAGGGGGGGCATGGTATTATATCACTGTTTTATTATTTTTGGCTCAAAATGACCTCTTATAAACCTAAAGTGCCATTTGGAAACCCCAATGTTTTCAAATACAAAAGCATATCTAGATAGCATCTAAAAAATGACACAGATTGTTTTCAAATTTCCTACTCCAACAGCCATCTAAAGTAATTGTGAATTCGAGAACCGTGTTATGTGTTAATGTGTTAAATGATACTTGCCTCTAGATTGCTTTAATAAATTTGCCCCAAAAACCATTTTATATTGTGGTAGCGGGGGATCTAATCATTTGCCTATGTATATATTTTGAGCAGGTATAGCTTGAGTTACATCCCATTTGCAAGGTCCATGGTCTCCAAAGTCATGGTTGCGTGCTTGGACACTGAATTCTAAGTTCTAACCACCTGAGGAGCGGGTGGAGTCATAGAGAAAGAGAGAGATCAAGTTTTGTCATTTGTGTATAGCAATTAGCAAGTAATAGAGTGAATGTTACATGTCAGGATTAGCTAACTGCGTTTGAAACTCAAATTTGCGTACTGGATATCATTTTGGCTGAACCTATTCCAGCCATTCAGGTGCGATGAAGCATAATAAGGTCTTCAAAAAAAACTTCGTGCAGCCTTGGGCATATTTTCAAACGCTAATTTCTTTGTTGGCCAAATTTTTTAATAACTTTTAAAGAATTCACCTTATTCAAGTATTTCCAATTTTCCATCAAGAATTCAAGATAATAGATGGTCACTATTTTTTCAAATCTGTAGATAGATGAGGCCTATTATTACACCATATAGGTGCCAAACTGGGATTGGGTCAATTATTTGTGATATTATCATAGCTCTCTGGTCCTCTGGATAGAGATCTATCAGTTCTGATTGAAAGCGTTTTAATGATCCATATTTTGTTTTACTGCAGATTTGTTTTCCCATAATAAAAAAAGCTCCAAAAAACAGTACATGAAAATCATTATAATATAATATGTACATGAATGTTACAATTGAACCATGTTTTTCCAGCATTTAAGATGCCCAAAATTTGAAAAACCATTCCTCTGTAAAAACACTTCTTTATGTGCAATTTTTGCGAGCGCTTCTATGTTCCTCATTCATCTTCCTACTCAGCGGTCTGTGATGTTGCCTGGTTATGTTGCCCGTGGGTCTCTGCAAAGACCTGACCATGATCTCTTACATCTCTGAATATGGAAAGAAATGAGTTGAGACTTTCAGAAGGGTGGCCCCCTAAAATCCACAACAGTAAGGAGCTAAATGAGTTCATGCCCCCTCCTCCGTTCTCAGGTTGGTGAGTTTGAAGAGAGCTTCCATTATTATCTGTTGATTCCACACTATCTCCTCTTCCTGTTGTTGTGGCAGTAGCATCAAGTCCTCTAGGATCTACTACTGGACCAGGGGGGTTCCTGGTTGGTGTGTTTAACCTAGTAATGTGCAGAGTTGATGCAAGGATTGTCGATGATGTTATGTGGAAGTCCGGATGCTGTTGAAAATGTGACCGTTGATTTTGCATGTATCTCTGCAGTGCTGGAACCTTGTCACAAGTCAAGCCAGGGCAGTATATAAAAAATATCAGGAGTGCAAATCTAAAACTACGAAAGCATAATTATATTTTAGCTTACTATGTTTTTGGTCACTAAAATATAGGTTAAAGGGTCAAATAGGCCCTCAAACTAACTTAAAAGTGCAATTCACCCCTATATAGGAGGCTCTGTCCGGCCGTCGCCATTTGGGTTGGTTCCCGGTGGAATTTTTTGATGAAATTTTTTGAACATCTTCATTAAGTCTAGTTTACTCATACCAAATTTCAACTAATAATTCAATCATGAAGGCAGTCAAATGAATTTTTGAAGATAACTTCTCAATTAAACAGAGCAATACATTTCAGAAAACCATTTGACTGTCTTCCCGGTTGAATTTTTATCTAAAATTTGGTATAGGACCTATGGGTAAACTAGACTTGATGAAAAAGATGCTCAAAAAAATTCATCAAAGAATTCCACCGGGAACCGCCTCAAATGGCGACGGCCGGACAGAGCCTCCTATATAAGGGATGAATTGCACTTTTTAAGTTAGTTCGAGGGCGTATTTGACCCTTTAGCCTAAAATATAAATATAACGTTCGTTGTTTAGGTCAATATAAAGTACTTTTTTGTTTTCCATATTTGACAAGATGAAATACTTACACAAGCCTTTTACATATAAAGAATTTTTAGAAGCATAAAAGATAGTCATGGAGAGGACCTCACCTCAAAACGGTTCCAAAAGTATATGATTAGATGTTGCACAAATGAAGCAGTTGCAGAGAGTGCTAGATAAGAAAAGCCTGGAAAAAAGGTTGATTAAATATAATGAGTTGATAAAAGTAGATATGGAAAAGCATAGGTACAAATGTTGATTGGAATAGTTCTTTTCCACCCTTACCATAAGTATAGGAAAAGAAGTAGATGTGGAAAACCAGAAAATAGAGCAAAAAAAAGCGAGGGAAGTATTTCATTGATATTGGTGTGCGGACACTGCAATAAATTAACAAAACAATTACATTAGAGAAAAACAATAACAAGCACATCAGAATTGTTGTTTGCAATAATGTTTCCTGGCTCATTTTAAAAAAATAAATGTGGTGTTAGAAAGATATACTCCGTAAATTTTAATCAAGAACTCTGCACATTAATTAAAATAGAAAATGAAATATTGGACATAAAAAAATTTGTTCATTTGTCCCAAATTTCCTTTTACCGGATAATCTAGACCACCTCTCCACAATGATTTCCGTTACTTATCTACAACTTGATTATCTAACTTTACCTCCCACACTTCAATTGCCCAGTAGTCCATAATCTACGTTATACAATTTAAACACATTGAAAGATGTCTTTGACATATACTTTGAGAGAGAATGAGATAAACCTGATTAGTGTAAAGAGTTCACATAACCAAACAAGAATCAAGACCATGAAAGCCAGCAGCTGATCATCATAAAACTCAAACAGGAAGAACAGGATGCCAATCATTATCTGCAATTCAGATATGAAATTTTCAGCACTTGTACAGAAAAAAGTAAACACATTAATTAAGAGAACAAGGTAGGGTGCTTACAGGCACAAAAACAAGGGATTCGATCACATGGACAAATATTAACTGAAAAGTTGGAAGCCTATGCCGAGCATGATGTTGGAGCTGAACTGAAACAATGTTTGTCAGGGAGACAATGAATAAGAAAAGGGATAGGCATGATATGTGGTGGCTCAAAGAAGATGCGCAAAAAATACTGGTAATTAGAATTTACTCTCCAGCAACCAATACGACATAACACATAAAGTGAGCGTCTGACTCCAGGAATGTCAGTTTAAATTAGATAATCAATTTATCTCCTGAAGCACTACCAGTTATTATGTCCATATTTGTTTTGATGGAAATTGTTTTATCCTTAACAATGCACTTTAAATGATTAAGTATACTTTGTAGTGTCATTACTGCCATAGAGTTTCTCCTTGCTGCCAAAGATTAAAAGGCACAATAATAGTGACCATCACAAAGAAGATGAGATGAGAAAGCAAGAAGAGAATAGGGGAAGAAAAAGAAATGAGTAAGTAAGGAGAGAGTAGAGGAAGAAGAAGAACTAAGTAAAAGAAGCATATTTTATTGTTTCACGCCTCTAATATCATTGGAATTGCTATTATAAGGCTCTTCCACACAAATGGGATCAATGAAGGGTGTCGTACTTCCAAACCCTAGTTTTGTAAATTTGGTAGATACTAAAAAAGTAAAAATTGACAGTGTTTTCAAATTAAACCTTTCTACTGTTTTTATTTTAAAATATTTCAAATTGGATTCCAACCAATCAAATATAAACCTAGTAGCTTGGTTCTGTAAATGCTTCTCACTGGGTGGCCTACTTAGCGCAGTCTAAGGCAAGTACCGAGCTTAAATCAGCAAACAAGGTGATGTAAGATTAGTTGAAGTGGATGCACCCTGAGAATCATCTCAGCGGGCAATGAAACTCTTCCTTTTGACATGACTCATTAGATGCAAAAGATTAACAATATAATGAACATCAATCAAATAAGCAAAACAGTCCTCTGACAGTAGTATAACGTAGTTTATAAACCGGAAATAAAGAGAGGTAGGGCCGTAGCAAATTGTTATGTAGCAAACCTGTAAACTTCAGCATGCGAGTTTGTGTCTCTCTTAATGTAAACGAAACTGACATTGTGGTGGTGAAGAAAACGAAAAGTGACATCATGAGTACGCCACACTTCGTCACAAGGTAATCTACAAGAATAGAGAGCAAGCCACAGCATCAAATTGATGATCATTAGACTTATCATACAAAGAATGAAAGTTGCAAACTGCACTTATAACTGCCCAGGATAAGCAGTTTTAATAATTTTAAGGAAATAGTGTCTTATTCTGCCTTGTTTCTAAATTCCAGGGTTCAAATCAAATACATGTTCCTAGGTAGGCATGTAAAATCAATTAAGCAAATTGTTATTAGAAAAATGAAACAAAAATGGATGTTATATACTTATATGAACATATCATTCTCGTACATATAAAAGAAATGCACCATTCAAGAATGACTGACCTCCCAATGTTGCAGAACTTTCAGGTTTCTCATGAGCATATGTAAGATTGTAAAACTCCTTCGTTTGGTGATTATAAAGATAACCTGTATGCAAGTTTCAATAACTGTGATGATAGTATAAAATGAACAATATTTGACCTATAATTTTTCATAAGGAACTACTTAATACCTTGACCAGGAGAACTCAACAAACTGTTGATCAGAATAGTATCATACCCAACAAGCCTGTTGATAAGAAGTTGCTGCCACCTGAAAGAATAAAGTCCATTACTTGGAAAGGTTACTAGTGTCATGATTATATAAAATCACAGATTCTCTATTGTTTACATCTTGAACTTAATTATTTTCAAGAGAGTAGGAATTGTCTAGAGGACAAGATCAACTCCCATGCGGTGACATTTTACATCATTGGTCCTCATAGGCTCATATCAAGGTGAAATTCGCGATTGAGAAGTCAAACATAAAAATAAAGTGTTTCGTATTCTGTAGAAGTTGAACTTAGTGAAACTCAGAGGAATCCCAGCTAAACTTCAAGGTGAATTTTCAAACATCTAATATGATTCCCTTTAAACACAAAATGACTTGGTGCAAGATGGAGAGTTGGTCATATCAATTCCGTACAAAAATCTGTTTACATCGCGTAAATCTATAAGCTATAAATAATTTATCTATAAGCTATACATCATTTATTTATTTATACAAAATTCTTTATACCTTAGTGTGGGGAAGAGTGAAGCAAATCTCTGTGCCACTGTAAGTCTATAAGCTATAAATCATTTATTTATTTATTTATTTATTTATAAAAGCATCCTTTTTACGATTTTATTACACATGCGTAAGGCATGAAGATAATAACCTGTTTCCAAAGCATGGGTGTCGAGCTGAGATGCTTATGTTGATTGTATAAATGTTATGTTGTAACCTAGCTTCTTCCGATAGTAAGAAATAGCCCTGGAAAAAAACATATACCAAAATACATCAAACAATAACAAGGCCAGAACATCATGCAACATTAATCTAGTAGGTCCTGAGGAGAAAATGCATGGACAGTCTTGGGAGAAAGATGAAACACATTAAGAGCATCACCTTCTCCAATGTGAATAAGAAAGTTGGTTCAAAGGTGTTGCTTCTTCTCTCGAGCCAATGCACTGTAATATCCATATAACAAATTCAGCATTTCATTTTTTCCATGTGTATGCACTTGCCCAATCCGTTCATGCAACATAACCATAAGGTCCATAACAATGCAAATAAGAATGTTACCAGCATATGAGTTAAGCTTGTGCAAGTGAAGTGTTTTCAGAAGCTGCGGAATATCAATTCTCAAATGTATACCAGCTATATCCTGTATACCAAGAGTTCAGCATTGTTCAACAAAAGGAGTGAGTAACAACTAACAACAACGTACATATAGCATGAAATTTAGTCACATGAGTCAAAACAAATTATATTAACCAAGAGTAAGCTCCAGAGTTGTGTTTTATGCCATTCCAGCTACTTACCATTACCAGGCCTTAGACAACTTATCATGACCGCACCTTAATCAAATTATCATTTTCAGGCCTCAATCCCGATGCCAGTTTAACAAAAACAAACATTAAACATTTTAAATAATCTACTGCAACTAGGCAATTAGGCATGAAACATGGATCGTCAACACAAATAGAAGAATCCTTATTTGGTGCTAAATATGACTTGTTTAGTCCTAAAAAGAAATCAAAGTAGCTAATATTCCATATTGTAGGAGTGAATGAGTCCTATTTTCATAAAGAAAAAGAATGATGGTCCTATTTGAAAAAATGTGTTTATGATATAGTACTTCATATAAAAGCAGATATTGAAAAGTAAACAATGACATACAATACATACTGATTCATTTTACAAGATATCTAATTTGATAATTTGTGAAATTTCAATAATATTAGTTTCAGAAAGACTCTTTCTCTGAAACTCAACTGTTAGCACTGTACTTTTACGAGTTTCCGCACTGAAGATTGAGTTGAAATAAATGCACTTCGCTTAGTTACAATCAACTACTTACCCATAAACCTCCCAAAACACGCTTAGCGAATCTCCAAAGGACAGTCAACCGCCTTTGCCACTTCCGGCCCAGCTTAAATACAGCTGCTTTGAGTGATTCCTTTGAAGATATAAGAAGCCGGCTAAGTGAACCATCTTTATTAGTTTTAAGAGCAGCATTATCACCAGCAGACTTGATGCTATTACCGCTGGTAGAAGTTTCAGGTTGGGATTCCAGAAGGTCATAGTCAGCCTTCCAAAAATTTGGAGCAGGTTTACCCCTCCACGCTCCAGTAGTAATCCAGTTCAACCATAACTTTGCTGCAAGGATTACCGAGCCATCTTCTACAACATGTATGACTTTAATAATTTCAGTATTACTTTTGTCGCCAAGGGCATTAACTTCATAATACTCAGTCTCATTCTGGAGCCACAAACCAGAACTGGTAATCTGCAGCAAGAGACAGCATCTGGTAACTTCTAATTATCAATCCATTTAACCAACATAAGACCATGCAAAGCATAAGCTAAAACAACAACCTTGATTTGAATTATTTGTGCATTTGATATGTTCACTTTTGACAGCTCACTCGAACAACCAGGCTGCAAATCAATAAAATCCGCAATTTAAAACTCCAGAACATCTGTAAGTATCAAGCCACTATGAATGAATTCTACTATAATAAGAGCAGAAACATCACCAAAGACTACATTTCCGCGATCCACTATTTCTTCATCTATAGAAGGGAATAAAATTAATTCTAGAAAGTCATCGGTAAGCAAAAAGCAGGACTAACAGCACCTGCTGGACATAGTTGGCGTGCATAACAACGAGAATACAGAAGAGAACGACGGCGATGAAGAGGTAGAGATACTCAAGCGTGGCTCGAATCCTTGGATTCAGCATCTGAGAGAACCGCTCCTGTACCCGTATAAACGTCTGTTCCGGATCCATCGATTATACTCCTATATATACACACAGATAAATGCGTACATACAGGTGCCTTAGTTTCCTGTTTTACGTATCTTTGAGCATCGAGACGACCGTATATGCTCAAAGTCAAGCGTGCAAATTCACGAAACAAAAAACCACGGCGTTGTTAAACATCGGCTTCTTCAGAGAAATCTAAATACGGACTATACGTTCGTCTGCTTCGCTGATCGGAAAGCTTACTAGGGGTTTGGTTAGTGCTTAGTTTGAAGCTGAGAGTTTTCTTCCCCAAAGTTCGAAGATGGAAGCTGAAAGTAGGATAACCGCGACTTTGCACAAATGGGGCCCGGTGTATCCATTTTCTCGATAAATTTCAACATACTCAGTACAATTTTAAATTTTTCACATACCCCTGCCATTTGGTATATTATCCTCGGACCCGATATTTTGTTTCGGATTCTGATGCTACGTCCATTGTGAAATTAGATACTTTTAAATCCTCCCGACCATGTAGTGACTTAGGGGCTGTTTACTTTCAACTTAATGGTCTGAATGCATATAGTGACTTATTCGGTCAGGTATATACTTGTGTTTACTTGGGACTTAATTTAAAACAGCACTTATTCGCTCAGACAGTTTTCAACTTAATGATTCAGCGGAAATAATACACTCCTTATCGCTCAGACATACGTACGTATCCCTTATCTCTTTTTTAACCCTTATTTGGTTCATCGCTATCTTCTTCGCGTAATTTCTCCTACGGCCGCCAACCTGCGCCTTTCATCTGCGGACAATCCATCTCTCTCACCGCCGCCAGCCTGTGCTTTTCACCTCCATCTCCAGCTCTCAACCCTCACCTTCTCCATATCTATCGGTATTTCCCTTAATTTTTCTCTTTAGTATTTGCTCTTTATTTTGCTTTCGATTTCCCCTATTAAGAGCTCATCCTTGTTATCTATCATACTTTTCACTACCTATAATAAAGTTTAGATTTTTTGAGTAAATTCGCAACTTTTTCTTAGGTCAGTCAATCTTTAGTAATTTTATTTACATATGTTATATTGTTATACTTCATGTTTAATGTTGGATAGTTTCATATTACAGATTCATGAATGGTTTTCTGATGTGTTCTTCATTGGATGTTGCTGTGTAATTATGTAATTTTCATAACAGTTAGGAATTTTCTAATCTAATTTATTTAATTTACATGTGTCATATTGTTAAACTGCATTTTGAATATAAAAACAGGGAGGGATTGAATGTAAAACCGGCTGCTTAGTTAAATTTTTTAGAGACATGTGATTTAAAGAGTTCAGTGACACTTTTAGAGTTTCATTTGGTTTAAGATTTCAAACGTTACTATCTATGTTGTATATTCAATTTAAAATAAAACGTGCCGGCATGGGAATGCATCCTATGAATGACGGGTAAAATTACAGAGTGTGTGTATATAAGTTATCATGACCAGACGAATCCTATTAGTATGTGTATATTAGGCCTAATTTGTATGGCAGTCTTTGTGGTTTATATTTCTTTGTATTTTAGCATTTGGTTATGCATTTTAGCATTTGAGCATTCGGTTATGATCTTGTTTTTAACAAGCTACTTCAGTTAAAAATTAAAGAATCATGTCATAAGTGCTAATGTAGAAGCTCTTTTAAGATAAAGTGGTAATGGCTGGGTTTCAAGATTAATAAAGTGTCATATGTGCATTCTTTGAAGGCAAGAAGCTTCTGCAATTTATAAGCAACAACCTAATAGGCTAGAGCAGTGCATATTATTCGAAAGGATGTGACTTTATCTTTTCTTATTATAAATATCTGCCTGCTTTTGAACAAGTGCAAATAAGCCATCCTATTGTTTACTTAAAAAGTTGACAGATTTTTCTTAAATGAGTAAAGCAGATTTTATTTTGGACTTCTTATATGAAAAGTTAGCCATCTATTACCAGTCTATGAATTATTGGGACATACGTATTTCACTTTAGGTATGGAACACATTGGTGAATCAGAAAAGCAAAAAAAATGTAGGATAAGTTGGAAAAATATGAATGTGGTGAAAACGTTTCTTGAGACCTGTATCCATGAGATTTCTGTAAACGGGCGGGAAGGTAGTAGTCTGAAAGCACTCTCTTGGAAGAAAGTTGCTGACGTTTTGAATGTGACTCACAAGTTTTCTGTTGACCGGAGGCAAATGAAAAATCATTACGATTATCTGAAAGGAAAATATGGAGCCTGGTTACTACTCAAAAATAAAACGGGCAATGTGTATGACCCGTCCACCAACACATTTAATCTTACGCCCGAGGAATGGGAGATTGAAATTAAGGTAAACTTTTTTCGTGATGGACACCTCTATTTATTTCAATGCTCATTTCTTTCATATACTTTACATTTTACGACTATTGTTTGTTTTGGATGAATTATGACTACTAATTGTTTTTTGGATGAATTATGACTCTTGTTTGTTTTTTTGGATGAATTATTGCTCTTGTTTGTATTTTATGGGATGACTAATATCTGTTTTTGTGACACTTTTACTTTATTTTGTGACATCAAGGAATGTAGTATTTATTTATAAATATCTAATTTATACTTTTTTGCAAGATTAATATGGATCTTGAGGCGCAAGTTCTAATCCTAATGCTTGTGTATTATTATATGAGGCGAAGAAGTTCTACTCTAAGAATGCGAAGACTACGAGATAACAATTCTGCATTAAGTGGACATGCTTACACACAAGAGTTATTAGAGGGTTCTAATACACAATGTGTGGAATTAATGCGGGTCTCTCATGTTGGATATGTACTATTATGCAACCATTTTAGACAAAGAAATTGGTTGAGTGATAGTAAACATATAAGTGTTGAGGAAAAGATGGCAATATTTTTGACAACAGTCGGAAATAATCAGAGATTTAGAGTAAATAAACGAAGATTCCAACACTCCACACGAACCATTCACATATGCTTTCATGAAGTTCTGCAAGGAATGATGGAATTTGCAAAAGAAATGATTGTACCAACAACGCCTGATTCGGTTCAAAATTTGTCAAACCGGCAAAAACGTTTAAGAGAGATTTTTCCGGTATGTGCTCTTTTTTATTTTTTGATTCAGAGTTATATGTAAAAAGTATGTATTAAATATTTTCACAATTTAATGAAGGGAGCGATTGGAGCACTAGATGGAACTCTTGTACACGCAATTGTGCCTGCTGAAAAGCAAACTATTTATAGAGGAAGAGGAGGGGGTCGGTGTTATCAAAACGTTTTAGGAATTTGTGATTTCAACATGATATTCACTTTTGTTTGGGCTGGTTGGGAAGGAATAGCACATGATTCTCGAGTACTAACGCAAGTTGTATTTAATCCCAATTCCGGCTTTCCACTACCTCCACAAGGTGCGTATCGTTGTTTATTCTTTCACTAAATGATTTTAATTAACATATAAAAAATAACACTCAATTTGTTACAGATAAATATTATCTATGTGATGCTGCATATGCGAACACGCGTGGATTTTTGGCTCCATATCGTAACACAAGGTATTGGTTAGCAGATTATCGACGTCGTCGTGCATTGACTAAAGAAGAAAAATTCAATCATGCACATGCACAACTCCGGAATGTGATTGAACGTACTTATGGTGTATTGAAAGGCAGGTTTCCAATCTTAGAACAAATGGCTTCTTATCCATTTGCGATACAAAGGAATGTGGTGATTGCTTGCTTTGCCGTTCATAATTTTATTAGAAAATCTAACATTGATGATAAATTTTTTGATGAATGGGATGATGACAATATAGTCAACAATGAAGCACATGAGCAAGTTGAAGATATTGGAGAAGAAGTGCATGTAGCACAATGGGGTACACAAAGTCTACAATATATGACGAATTTGCGAGATGAAATCGCTAATAGACTTGTTTAAATTTAAAGTGTTGTTCTCATAAAATGCTTGACTTTTTTCTTATCATGTAATGTGACTTTTTTTATTTTATTAATCCATATGAAGTTATTAATCCAAAGTAAACAGACTACTGTATACATTCAGCACTTGTTCTAAACAGAAGGGTTATTTGGTCATTTGATGTGATTCAGACTTTTCATTCAGCACACTTAGTAAACAGTTTGTTATCTTACTGTCACTTAATGCAGACAGACAACTTAATGCAGACAGACATCTTAATCCATTCAGGACTTAATGAAAAAAAAAGTAAACAGCCCCTTAGCAAGTTAGTAACGGATCTGAGAAGGGGCATTAGGGCATATTTGGAGTTGGTGGTAGTGGCTAGTGAGTGGGTGGTGGGGTGGTGGTGTGGTTCGGTTGGCAGTCGCTAGTGAATGTGATGTGTACATTTTTGACATATTTTGTGCAAACACAAATATCTACATATAATCCATATAAAACATGTAGTAGAGCGTGTATCAAATATATACACAAAAAGGTGCACACCGAACATTTTTTTGACAGTTATATTGTTTCCACATTGAGAGAGGTTTTGGACTCAATCCCATAAAAATGTCTTGAAACTAAGGTTTTTCTTTAATATTGGTATATTAAAATTTATGTGTCTTGAAACTTTGGAGAATAGTTCACTAGTTCATAAACTCCTATATCATGTGAGCACAAACACTGATACCTAAATCATAAAAAATGAAGTGCATTTGATGTTTAATACCTATTTATGAGATTCTTTTTTATAGTGTTGAATTGAATTTAGCTAATACTACGTACTATATATCATTTCGTTCCAACATTTGGTGTTTGTCTAAATTTGGTGTTCGTCTTTCTTGTTCATTCAAAAAAATTGTTTAACATACTCCGTATATTGTTTTTCTAAGTTTTTTCCAAATACAACTCAATCAAGTAATTCATTTTCTCAACGCACATCAAGGAATAATGTTACTCACATATGTATCTAAATTTTGACCAATGGCCTAGACGGACGTCTAGACGGGGACTAGTCGGAGACATAAAATTTATAGTTTTATCAATGTTTTTGCTAGTAATGATTTGGTTGTGTGTATATAAAAATATATGTCCACACATACTTATTAACATGCATGAATGGTAGAGTTGTCACATTAATAAATTATAGGCGTGTTGCGCATTCAGCAGTTAGCGAATAGTGGGTTATATTAGCGGGTTGTTGATAGCGGATTCAGTCAGCGGATTTGACTAGCGGAATAAATTAGTGGGTTATTAACAGATGTTTGGTAATTTAGCTGTTTCGCCATAAAATTAGTAGAAAACACCATTTTTCAAAACGCCAATCCAAAATTCTCTTATTAGCGGCATTTTCATTTTAGCGGTTTCGCCCGAAAACGCTAGTGCTGAACCGCTATTTACCAAACAACTTTTTCACTTATTGAAAACGCTAAAAGTGGTCAAACTGTCATTTTTCGACTGAAACACCGTTTACCAAACATCCCCTATATATATACTCACATAACTTTATTATGTAATAAATATTATTAAAGAATAAAAATATTATTAAGAGTATATACAAACATCTATAATTTTTATCTTAATCTACAATTAGTAGCTTTCTTCATATGTGTTATTAAGGTTAAGACACATATGTCTCTTAGAAGAAGAAAAACAAAATGTTCGGTGAATCTTAACGCCATAGATGGCCGATTAAGCATTCTAGGCGGGCAATTAGGTGTTCTAGGCGGCCGACTAATTCACCTAAGCGTCAAACCAATTAGTCGGAGCGCCTAGAATAAAATTGGGGCACCCGACTACCGCGTAATGCCTAAGCGGGAACTAGTCGGGCGCCTAGAACTGTTTTTTGAATAGTGGTTTTGAAGTCAACTTGTGTTCTTCTTTAATCATTACATGCTAATAGTAGATGTTTTTTGTACATGAAAAAGTCAAAAAACCAACGAAAAATATGACTAAAATGTTCTAAAAATTACTAAATGTACTTGTCCCAGTGACACCTCACGGAAGCATCACATTCCTCCTGCAGTACTATCATGGATATCAAGTTATCAACATTGACAAGCTAGTGACACGAATGTCGATCCTCTACCTTACGGCTTACAGGAGAATATCCCGCACGAATGAAGGGCCTCGCATATTTTTTATTGGACCGCTACTAATGGTCAAGCACCTTAGTACCTTAACTGCCACAATATCCCTACAAATTTGCTCTTTGTACCCATCCAATGTACCCACCCTATACACACTACAAATACCCCAAAAAAATTACCCCCCTCTTTTCCCCTCACCTCACCCGCCAATGACTCGCTCCCCCCTTTCTCGAAAATCAAAACACCCGCCGTCCTTCTCACCCAAATCGAAACTCCTCTCCCCCATACTTCTCTCCCACATCCGCACGAGCAGTCTGGTTTAGAGGTGATAACCGGCATCCCTGCGACCACTCTCCTCTTCGAAGCCGTTCTTCATCTGTGTCGATTCGAAGCGGGGCTTCTCGAAGTGTGGGCGATTTGAGGGTTAAGAAGCGACGAGCCCTTTCTTCAACTTTAAGACGGCGAAGCACACCAGTGGAGATGGCGGACGGGTATGTATCATTTCCCAATCTTTGTTTAGTTTTAGGGTAATTTTTTTAAAATTTTTTGGATTTGTTGGGTTTTTGGCAAAGTTTGAACATGGGGCTGTGTGTATGTGAAGTATCCGAATAAGGTGAATTTGTGAAATGTGTGAAGTATTGTGTGTGAATCACCATTTATTTGTGGTATACTTCTGGTTCGAACATTTTAAGACTGAATATGTGAAGTATTGTGTGTGAATCAACATTTATATATGAATTGGTATGCTTCCTTTGTTGATGTTCATAAGGTGTGTGTGTGGTGGTGAAATCTTCATTGGGTGTTAATTGTTGTCTGTGCATGACATTGTGTCTATGAAATAGTCTAATTACTTTGTTCATGTTTATAAGTTGTCTGTGTGGTGGTGCAAAATTGATTTGGTGTTGATTAGTGTCTGTGCATGATATATGTGTCTATGTGGTGTTGTGAAGTTCATTTGAAGTGTTATTTATTGTCTGTGAATCAAATTGTGTCTGTATTATATAGTCTAGTTCCTTTGTAAACGTTTAGAAGTTGTCTATGTGTTTTATTGTGTATGAATCAAATTAGGAGTGTTATTTATTGTGTTGGGGTAATCTTTTGGTCTATGAAGGTCTGTTTTTGTCTGTCTGGCATAAGTTAATTTCTGTTTGTCCAACTGCCAGGGCCCTGAAGCTACGCATTCCAAGTCATGATTATTTCCCCGCGCAGTATTCCGTCTGTTCAGCCTTCAGAATTGCAGCGAAGTGGGTAAAAGACAGATTATCTCCAACACAAAAGGATAGGTTTCGCGAATTACCTTGGGGCCATCTCATTGACATCCCACAAACAGACAACTCTGGCCAAATCTTGCACACGCTGGCCTTACACCTAGTGCAGGACCAACCGGATAATGAGCTGTGGTTTGGCATTGGGGGTACACTGTATAAGTTCACTTATGCAGATTTTAGCTACATAAGTGGATTACCAATACATGACGAACCAGAAGCTGCTGAAGCAGACCCTGCCGCACCAGAGGATGAAGATTGTGGAGATGATTCTGGACAGCAATCTGGCCAAGAAGATGAACCAGTAGGGGCCCTTGCCGAGAAATATTTTGGTGGCAAAGATAACATAACCCACGCCAATATGAAGAATATCTTTACAAAACTGAAGCCATCCAAACGCGGTGATGATGCTGTGAAGTTGGCCTCGTTGTTCTATATTGAGTGCGTTTTGCTTGCCAAGGACAACACTACGAGGATCAATGCATCATCAGTCAGATTGGCCAACGATTTAGAGGCATTCGGGAAGTGTCCGTGGTCACTTCAATCTTACAAGATATTGGTGAAACACATGAAGGATCTGATGCAAGACCAACCTGATAAGTTCCAGGAGCGGAAGAAGAAGAATCCTAAGTATAAGAATGCAAAGTTATTTGTTTACGGGTTTCCACTAGTTTTGCAGGTATATATGTCAACTTCCCAATTGTACTTACTGTTTACGTATATATCACTATTTCAAACTGTTTGAATTGGAACTATTTTAATTCACTATCATTTAAAGTGATTATAATTTTCCTATTCGCTTTTGAAAACTATGTTTATAATTTTGTAGTAATAATATCATATGGATCTTAATTTCTAATATCTTATTTGAAAACTGTGTATATAATTTTCCTATACCCTTTTCATATAAACTTAACTAATTTTATATACAGTTTTCATATACCTTTTTACACTAATTTTCCTATACGTGTTTATAATTTTCTTACAGTTTTCATATACCGTTTTACATTAATTTTATACACGTTTTCATTTATGTGAAGCACAAATGTATTTCCTGTTTATTCTTATTTGTATAGGTGTGGGCGTACGAAGAAATTCCTGAAGTTGGTACGCACTTTGCAAACAAAGTGGGTAATCATGACGTGCCTTTGCTTAATTGGACGGCTGTACCGAAATTTCATTACTCCAAGCTTAGAAGATTGGTCTTTCCAGAGGTATGTTGCATTGATTAAGTTAATTTAAAATACCCTAAATTTTACTAATTTTTATTAAGCCTAGGAGGAGGAAAAGGTTTCTGATTCAGAGGAGGGAGAGGAAGAAGATGAAACAAACGAGGAAGACGTTCAACTTTTTGGAAAACTGAAAATATTGGAGGAGATGCAGAACCTGCGGGTATGTGTTGAAAAGGTGGAAAAGAAGATTACTATCGTTGAAGATAGTATTTCAGAAATTAAGGTACTACTTCAGAAGCTGATTGGTAATCAGAACCCATCTGTTCAAGAAGAGGTATGATGTAACTTACTTTGTGTGTGTCATTTGCGGGCCCTTTTCATTAACTATGCGACTAACACTGTCAACTACATCTATTGTAGGTTGATAAGGTTGATAATGATGACGTGGTTGTTCAGGACGAGGCTGCGGTTGAGGCCGATGGTGAGAACATAGTACAAACTACTGACGGTGAAGATGCCGAGGTTATCCATGCTGATGTCGGTCAAGGTGAAGGTCAGGGTGCCGCTGCAGATGTTCCTTTGAAGAGCACGAGTGTACATGAAGAAGGTGCCGCTGCAGATGGTCATGGGGTGGCAGACAGGCAGTTATCTCCGACCGCAGATTTTACCGCCCATGAAGATGGTGTTGTTAAGGAAGTTGGGGACGTTAGCAACCCCTTAAATAATGAAGGTGGCACACGGGCAGATTTGATCATCTCAACTGTGGTGACTGAGGTATGGTTGTTGATGTGTCATTGTTGTTTTTGTGCACCATGAAAATTGATCTACTTATTTACTTGATAGGTGGATTGGGAAAATGAGCACAATAAGCATGGCAGCAACTTCCCGGATATTATGATGTGTTTAAACGAGGTAAACACATATTGGTGTTTATAATGCAACTTCCAAGATATATGTGTAATAAAGCAATGTTGGTGCAATGCATTTTATGTTATGGTTTGTATAGTAAGATTGTTTAAAATGCATTTTAATTCCATGGTGTGTAACAGGACTCTCAACAGGTGGAGGATGAGCAGTTACCTTCGGTAACCGCGCCCGGTCCATTTGAGAATTTGGATTGGGATGGAGGCGATGTTGGTAGTACACCGCTTGATGTTGAGCCACTTGAAGATGTCAGCACGAAACATCGACATAAGAGGAAACGGTGTCGCGCAAACTACAAATGCTCACCATACCTTGACCCGATTATCCCAATTGAACCTCCTATGTTTCACCCAAGCGACGATGATATTGCATCTCTGAAGGCGTGGATTGAAGAACCTGACAATGTAGAACCGAAAATGGTTGTTCTGAATCTACCATCATTTGATGAAGTGGATAGGGACTTTTTCCGTGAGCTTGTTCAACCAGATGAGACACTATGGTCCTATGTGAGTGCCTAAACTTTTTCAATTTTTACATGATTCAATAAATGTCTCACGCTGTTTTTTCTTAGCATATGGATGCTCTATCGTACCTGCTTGTAAAAGATTGTAAGACGGAGAAGCCGTATAAGCTAATAAACCCTTACTTTACGGTATGTCTTTATCACTGTATCTTTACCAAACTTACATAAGTATTTCCAATTTTTGGGTCATTATAAATTTTCTTCGTGCAGCATCAACTGTTGAGTAAGGATGCTAACGATGAGAACGTCTGGACTCGCGATAAGTATCTACCAGCTGTGGACTGGAGAGGTTTGGAGAAGGTAACTGCTTAAACTCTTTTGTGTAATTGTTTGTGTATTTTGGTTTGGACTCTTTTAATTGGGTTAACGTTTTCGTACCTCTGAATGTTCTTGGTTAAAAAGTGCTCAAGTATTTTGTTGTTGTTGTTGTGTTAAGGTTTTTGTACCTTTGAATGTTGTTGGGATGCATTGGGTTTTAGCGGAAATTGACCTACATGCAAAATTGGTGCGTGTATATGACTCTACGAGAATGAGTAGGTCAAGGTTGCATGCGGCCGATCTGTGTGTCAGACTTCCGCTCCTCTTCCGAGTCATACAAGCCCACCCAGATCTGAGTAAGGTAGAGGTTTGGAAAGCTAAGGCAGTTGCAGATGTTCCACAACAGGAGGGAGGGTAATTGTAATCTGTTAATCTTGTATTTGTTTATGTGCAGTGTACAATTATGTCTGTGAGCACAGAATAATTGTTTGTTATGTCTGTGTTGTAGAAGTATTTGCGGACTCATGGTTGTTGCTTATGCGGAAGCATTGATGTTGGGGCTACCGATGAGGCCATATTGCGAGTATGCGAACGTGGCCAGCAAGAGATGGCATTTCGCACTACGGCTTTGGAGTTTGAGGCAGACTGTTTCGTAGACATATGTGGATGTCTATTTTTTTGCTAATGTGTATACATAACTGTCATGGTTCCCATGTAAGAAACATTATTTTGCTGGTTTTGTGTTTTTGTAACCTTCTGGAATATAATGTATGATCATGTACATTGTTTTGGCGGTTGTGCTGTAATGAACGTTGTACAATGTCCTACAAGGTTATTCCCCAAGAGGGTTCATATGAAGCATGTAACCAAATTTCTAAGTTGGTTTTTGTGTTATTTTTAACACTTTGAAATGTTATGTATCATAATGTTCTTTGTTTGTAATAACATGTGTCTGTGACTATATAATATATTGTCTGCTAGTGGAAATTTGTTTGTCTGTGAGTATATTAAGTATTAACAAGCAAAATTTATAAAGTTGTTGAAGTAAAGCTTATAGTTCATAAAAATAATGTTCATATCACTTTTTTTTTCATCCAAGAATAATTTTGTATACTTTAAAAATATCTTAAATACTGGATATAATCTCAACTACATGGTATAATAATGATAATTTTAACTATAAAATATCTTAAACAATGGATATAATCTCAACTATCACATGAATATGAGCGTGAATTAAATATTTTCTTGTTTACATGAATATGTGCGTTAATTAAATAATGGATATAATCTGAATTATCACATGAATATTTTCTGCCCCTCCAAATAATTGTGTCTATGAATAAATATACTTGTTTGTGGCAGAACACCGATCTGATTGTTTTACATAATAATGTTTGTGACTATAAACAGTTTCATTGATGATACAACAAAAAAACAGTACATCATAGTACATGTATTCACATCAAAGATAGATTTAAATCTAAACCAGTAGAATACATGATTGGCCCATTAGCTGCACCATGACTAGGCCCTTCACCATTACCATGTTGAGTTGTTGTGGTTGTGGGTCGTGCATTATCCTTCTTCGGCCTTCCTTTCTTACCCTTTTCTAGTGGACCCTTTGCTCTGTTTTTCCTTGGAGCTCCCTTGCGCTTCGTACATTTTGGATCTCCAATAGGTGGAAGTGGGACCTCGGCATGAATATTTGTTTTTGGGTCTTCAAGTGGCGTCATGTTGCCAACAATACAAGAATGGCTAACTGGAGGAGTATATGTGGTCAACTGGGTTTCTAACCAAAGGAGGACTTCATTGTATTTCGCCTCATCATCCACAATCATGTTGGCAACAGACTCAAATGTCTTGCATAACTTGTCAAAGCGTTGTTGTTCAACCGTTGTAATCCATCCGTCGTAATTGATTTTGACTCGTTGGTACGCTCTTTTCATGTCTTTCCTCCATCTACTCATTAGGTACACCTCGGGCAAGTGGTGTATATCAAGCCGATTAAATACCACAAGCAAGTGTCTACATATCATTCCCCTAAACTCAAACAAATGACAACTACATATTCCAAAACAAGTAATTGGGTCAAAGTCAATATGGAAGTTCACATTCTTCTTAAATCCATTAATATCCATATGCTCCTGCACTGTGTATTTTCTACCGTCTTCACATAAAAGGATATCACAATAAAGCTTTCCTTCAAGTAATTCCCTTTGAAACTCCGCAAACTTAGAAAGGGTATAAATTTGTTGCACTTGTTTTTCCATTGGATATCTAGTCACACATGGAATCATTTTGGTAAATGAGTTAGTATCCGCTTGAAATTCTTTTTCCACCTTATCACGCAAAGCACATCCGTATTGTTCAACAAATTGTTTTAGAGTGGTTTTTGAATTGACAAACTTATCGAAAAAAGCGTTGATGCTCTCACTTCTTTGAGTTGTGGACATGCCGGCCCAAAATGTTGGCTTTAAATAACATGGTACCCACCGGTTTCTTTCATTGTACATCACCCCAAGCCAATCATGCTCTTCTAGTGAAAACCTAATCACAATTTAAGTGCACAAACAAGTAATCAGTTTCTAAATAAATGACATAGAAGTAATTCTCTGCCCACAAACACATTGTGTCCGTGAAGTACAAACTATATTGTCTGTGACAGACAGACCTGTCTATGAGGCAGAGAAATAGTTACTGCCAGAACAAAACACAAAGCTTACAAATTCATACCTTTGAACCATATCAAGCCATTTTTCCTCAAACTCTTGGGTGTACTGTGAATCATAAATGCAGTCATGTATAACATCCAATATTTCATCTTTTTGTGCATTCCCTCCGAGTTTTTCGGGTACCTTTTTCATTATGTGCCATAAACACCATCGGTGTTTCGAATTTGGGAAGACAATTGCAATGGCGTTTTGCATGGCACGGTCTTGGTCGGTAATAATCCCCATTGGAGCGATTCCATCCATGCATTCAAGCCATGCTTTAAACAACCACACAAAGGTTTGTGTATCTTCATTAGAGACTAAGCCACATCCCATTAGCAATGATTGCCCATGATGGTTTACCCCGACAAAAGGTGCAAAAGGCATGTCATACCTATTCGTAAGATAGGTCGTGTCAAATGTTATGACATCTCCAAATTCTTTGTACGCATATCTAGACCTATTGTCGGCCCAAAATACATTACGCAATCTAGACTCATCATCTAAGTCAAGTGCAAAGAAAAATCCGGGACATTGGTCTTGCATTTTAGCAAAGAACCCTTGAATGGCAATTGCATCGCCACTACCTAACCTAAGTTGTCTCACTTTATCTATATAGTTCCTACAATCTTTTTCAATGAAGGGAAGTTGATCATATCCACCGGCTTCAACAACGGCCGCGGTGAAGCTTTTATTAAGTCGTATTCCCGCAACTTCATTTATTGCAAGTTTCCTCGCCATTCCATGAGTCAACTTCCTATGGCAACGGAATAGTCTAGCCTTTGTTGGACTCATAGGATGTGAATGTTGTACAAACAATTTTGATATTTCCCAAAGTCCCTCAGAATTTACGTGTGCTCGTAGTCTAGCCCCACACCCTATTTGCATTGAAGGTTGGGGCTTCAATTGATTTTTTGACTGACTACCTCTCTGACCAGCCCGCGAACACTCTAGTACAATTGACACAATCTTTACTCCTTTTTTGTCTTTTGTTGTGCTCCTAGTTCTTATAGGAAAACCCAAACGCTTCCCATATGCTTTGTAGAAATCATAGACCGCTTCTCTGCTTTCAAACTCCATACCAAGCTCTGGGTCTTTACCAACTTCAATCTCCATTGCCACCCCTTCTCCATCTGTTATGTAACATAATTCATTTATTCATGCGTTGAAACCAACCTACTATCACACACAGACAGTGATAGGTGCACACACAGACAATTCACAAGTTTCACAAACAATACCACACAAACAAACAAGTGTAAGGCGTTCTACATACACAAACAAAAACAAATATTAAGAACTTACAGTTGCATAAAGTTATATATGTTTGAAGAAACGTATGCATGAGTTCAAACAAACTTAGGGGTACACATAGACAGTAAAAAATACACACACAGACAACTCAAAACTTCACCAGACACCCACAACACTACACAAACAATCTTGTCCACCACTATTTATTCATGCACTCAAACCAACTTACTGTCACACACAGACAATTCATAATTTTCTCAGACATGTTGAATACCACACAAACAAACAAGTCTACGACGTTCTACATACACAAACAAAAACAAATATTAAGAAGTTAGAGCTGCATAAAGTTACATGTTTGAAGAAACGTATGCATGAGTTGAAACAAACTTAGGGGTACACACAAACAGTCATATATGCACACACAGACAATTCAAAAACTTCAACAGACACCCACAACACTACACAAACAAACTTGTCCACCACTATTTACATACACAAACAATAGAACAAATAAACAAGTTCCACCTCTAACACCATGTCTGTGAGAAGAAATGTATTTTAACGTTCAATGAACTGCTAAAACCATGAGAGAAGAAGATGAAGTCATACCGAGGTCAGAAACGACGTCCATGGCCGCCGCCGACGTTAGTCCATCTTCTCCGCCTACGTCCGTCGTAACGTCACCTTCTCCACCTCCGGTGTGTCCATCACCTTCTCCAAGTCCAGCCTTCTGTCCGGAGCCTTCTCCGCCTACGTCCGTCATTCCGTCACCTTCTCCATCACCGGCCATCTGTCCTTCTTTTTCTCCAAGTCCGGCATATTTTTCCCTTTCATCACCTCCGGTTTCTTCAGCTCCGTCAATCCACATAGACCAAAATTCGTCGTCGTTTGTCACCATGGTTTTGTCCAAGAGAAAATCCATGGAAGAGGAAGGAAACTCCAGTTTTTTTGTCGTTGATGGTTGCTTAGGCGTTGAAGAAGAAGACACTGTGTGCGGGGGTTTTGATTTTCAAGAAAGGGGGGAGTGAGCGAGAAAGGTGGGTCGGTGGGGTGAGATACGCGGGTGAGGTGAGGGGAAAAGAGGGGGTAATTTTTTTGGGGTATTTGTAGTGTGTATAGGGTGGGTACATTGGGTGGGTACAAAGAGCAAATTTGATATCCCTATTAATGCTATGAAAGTAAGGCTGTCACAATAACATGCACGCTGTCGCCAATGCTTTCATACAAAAAAATAGTGATTGCAACAACACCTTCATAGTCATCCAAAGTCTTGCTTATTGCAAAATTATACTCGCATTACCCATTAGCAAAAACAAAAACTCTATATTAAGAACATATTCCAAAATGCAACCATAACCACCACCTAGGCCTCAATTAAATAAAAAATGTCAGAGTTTGAATCCCATTGTTGTCACAGGTTCCCTTATTGATTGAACTGTACAGCAATATGCAACACATTATAAATATATACAGGTATTGATCTGTCATTTGTCAAGCAGTATCACTGAGTGAATTTGAAGGAAGAATAGGAGAGGGAGCCATTGCTCCAGCTCTGGTGAATAAGTTCTGCCCTCGGCTCCCCCCCTGCGGCTCCAATCGCAACATGTAATGGGTAGAAGTGTTCAGGCCACGGGTGTGCAAGCTTTGAATGTGGCGCTTTCTCATCATAGTGGTTAACATCTTCATACCTGCACAAGACGAGAAGACACAAGAAATGTTAAAACAAATCAATCAGAGGTTTGGCCGGGAAGGGAATGGAGCATGTAGCACAAAACTGTCACAAGGTGGACTCTGGCACATACCCTCCTCGGTCAGACCCTCACCTAGGGTTTTCATAGCATGTTTGGTATACTTTTGCTGTGTGAAATGCTGGAGGATTTCTCTCAATGCAAAAAAAGGGGGTGGGGGAGCTTTCAATGCATGAGGAAAAGGAACTCTGCCGGTCTGGGTTGCAATGATTTAGTGGTTGATATTAAATTACTCAAAATTAGAGTCGCGTTTGGAATTGAGTTAAGTAACCAAAATCGCATAACTCCGGCAAACACAGTTAAATTTTAAGGAGCTCCTGTGAACTGTGGACACACAAAGTGTGTCATGTAGGTCCCTTTTTAGCTTAATGAGGGATACACATTAGTTTATCATCACATCTGGTAATGTCGGGCACAATGACAGCACCATTGTTCATAATTGCACAATGCAATTACGACATGAGGCGTGCCTCGCGCAATCCTGTAGAATGGCGCAAGATTGCATGGCTTGAGGGGTGACGAAGTTCTTCTGACCTCTTGGAGAAAACTAATGAAATTTCAAAAAACATTGGGGGAAAAACTAAAGCATTTTGAGATATTAGGGAAGTATCACAAAGCATAACTGCAATATTTTATACTCTTATTATCCTTCACAAATAAAACATACATAAGGCGCCATAGTCTTCTCAAATTTTCCGCTATCACTATTGTCTTCAAAATATCGGCAAATATTTCCATAAATTCAAAATGGTGATATGGACTCCTTAGAATAACTCTGATATGAGGGATTGTGATCCCTGTAATTTCAGGAATTGGGAACCTAGGGAATTTCCTAACTCTGAGGTTTTTCAATTCCACACAAAAGTGGGACTGAAAAAGAAGATATTCCAGATGGCCATAGTCAGAAGTAGGGACTTTTGGAATATCCCCATAGCACTACTCATATCTGAATATCATCACAGATAGAAAACTACTTGCATGAAATGGCCTCCAGTTCAACTTCAGAGGCATGTGTGCAAATAAACAAAACATAGACCAACATATTAAATAAATGGTCTAAAAAGAGTGTAATGGTAAATAGGAAACTTGGCAAACAAATTTTACTTATTTCTTATACAAAATTTTCTACTTTTAGTTTCCTTACCCAAAGTCATTCCCACTTTTAGTCATTGACATTCAGTGATTTTACTTTGCTCCATAATTACACCAATTTTGTCACTATTGATCTTTCTGGTCACTTCTCCAACCAAATTCAACCAGAAAGTGGGAAAAAATTAGCTTGGTAAATGGTCCCGAAGGACCACATGTGACATGAAAATATTGAATCCACAATTGTGTGCCAAAAGTGAAAATTTGAAAATTGGGGTTAAATGTGGAAATGACTTGATGGTTGTGGGACCAAAATGGAAAGTTCTCTTTTTACACCACCAAAAAGAAGTTTCAATATTAAGACAAATTAATATCACAGATGACTTACCTTCCATTGAAAAGGGAAACTTTGAGCCAGTCATCAAATTCCTTAGCCCAAGGAAGAGGAGGTCCTTCACTCCTGAGAGTCCGCAAGTTATGAGTGGCAGATCCAGACCCAATTATGAGAACACCTTCTTCCTTAAGAGGAGCCAATGCTTTGCCCATATTGTAATGGTGTGTTCCATTCATGTTTGGCTGGACAGAAAGCTGGCACACTGGGATATCAGTGTCTGGATACATGAGCATAAGAGGAACCCATGCTCCATGATCCAAACCACGTCTGGTGTCTTTTTCCACTTTCTTGAAACCAGAAGAGAGAAGTAACTCAGCTGTCCTTTTTGCTAACTCTGGCGCTCCTGGCGCTGGATACTTGAGCTGCCATTAATCAAACATGTAGGTACAAGGTGACTGGTGATTAGTGAAGTCAACAGCGCAATAGCAGCATAGCAGCACAGCGGCAGGGCTAGGCTACTAGATTGCCTATAGCGAAGAGGCATATATTTATCATTATTGAGACTTCGAGTAATATGTTTATCATTTATTGGATTTGATATGTGTGTGGCATGTAATTACATGCATACATATAATTATGTATTATGCATATACATAGTCAGAATAGCTGTCGTCCCACTATCCACTTTACACCTTTACCCCCATAGCATTTTCAGCGTTGGCCACCACGCAAAGCTATCCAGGATCGACAACACTAAAGATGATGTATATATTTTGTACCCTATAAAATCAACTATGACTTTGTGAGTACACCCCAATACTCCACTATTGATACAAATAAGGATTTCTTCATTGTCTATCTCATCTATTTTTCAAACACAATTATTACTTTAATAGGTCATATGGCATCCTTATAGGAAGAGTAATACAAAGCCTTAATACTACGTATGTTGGTTGGTATTTTCTATTTTTCGTATATATTTTCTTTTAGGGAGTTAAACCTAATTTAACAAAACATAAGAATCTGATCTGATGAAAGTTGTCAGCTGGGATGGGTTGGTGTAGGCAAAATAACTCCTTCAGATTATGTATATTTATATTTACATATAATAGAGAGGTGAGTTAGGCTCAATTTTTATGCAGTTAGCACTTAGCATCATGACAGGTAAGGCCTAAGCTTATTGATTTGGTAGAGGTCAGATGTCTAGTTAGGCTCAACAACTTTACAGTTTCACGCAAAAGACGCTGCAGAAGGCATCACGGTTCATAATAACTGACGCAAAGATGATCCAGCTTCCGGGATTAATTAAGTCTACGCTTTGTTATCAAATGACTGCTATGAAACCAAGGAGTCGTCCCCAAATCATGACCGCTTTAAAACTGTCCTTATTAGACAAACTACAGGACGCTGTTATCACTAAATCCCAACTACCTAAATGAACACACACATTTAGGTAAGGCGGATGGCTAACCTGATACATCTGCTTGGGGAAGCCGTAGAAGTCGTGGATGGTTTCGTGGCGGCCGCTGATGGAGTTGATGGTAGGTACGGAGGTCTCCCAGTGGGCGGAGATGACTAGGATTGCGGTGGGCTTCTCCGAGAAGATTTTCTCCCGGAAAGATTGGAGAAAACGGCGGGCCGGTAGCGATTCGTCGATGGAGAGAGTTGGCGACCCATGAGAAATGAAGAACGTCTCTTTCAAAGGCATAACACCGGCCATTCGTTAAACAAACGTCTCCGCAATTCGATTCGATTCTGATTTTCAGCGCTTCCGATCCTCCTTTCGCGTCTGTCTTGTCTTGCTTAAATAAATACGAGTGCATTGAAGCAGATGATTCAAAGTCATAGTTTGACTCGGTGCTGGCTGGAAAATTAGAGATTAGTCTATGCTACTTCAAATATGGATTCTTCTACGCACCGATGTTCATGTCATGAAGAAAGTGAGGTATAATTTTTTGATGAAATTTTTATCACATGTTTTCTCTCAAGTCTAGTTTATCCACACAAAAATTCAGCCAAAAACTCAATCGGGAAGGTTGTCAAATAATTTTTGCAAGTTAACTGGTCCAGAATAGGTATTTTCCGGACCAGTTAACTTGCAAAAATTATTTGACGACCTTCCCCATTGAGTTTTTGGGCTGAATTTTTTTGTGGATAAACTAGACTTGATGGAAACATGTCATAAAAATTTCATCAAAAAATTCCACCCGGAAGGCGGCCAAACGCCGCGGTCCGGACGGCGGTTCCGGTCAGGAACTCCGGACCTGATCATTACTCTCTTCTACGACGTGTTCTTAAAGCGTAATTAACGTGCCCCATTTTTAAGCTTTGTAAGACAAATTATCTACTCAAAGAAATGTGATTTAACTACGGATTACGTAGTACTTAATATGGTAAGAAATGTTTTTTTATTATCCATATATTATCTCTCACGGAGTATATTTTTACTTTTACCAATTCATCCTGTTTCTTCTTATCTTTTGAATGTTATGTTTGTAAAATGATAAATTTACACTTTTGAAACTTTCAAGTCCAATTCAAATTCGAATTCAAATATATCACACATTAACAGTGAAGGAATAATGAAATTAGTTAAATCATTTATCAAATGAAAGTTCACTCTTTTATTTATTATGGAGATAAATATTACACTTGTAGATCTATTTTAAGTCTTAACTCCCAATATAGATATAGTACTTGTTACGTACATTTATTCATTTAATTATTGTTTTTACAAGAATATTACTAAAATAAAATTTATTCACATAAATATGACAATATAGTGTTGTGGTAATTTAAATTCAAAACTTCAACATGAATTACTATGATTTTATTACTACTCTAGTAACTAGTCATATTTTTTGTAAACCATCTTTATTTTGATCATATTTATGTAATTATTTCTTATATTTATCCGTTATTTCATTGCGTTAATAGTACATGTTTCAAAATGTTGAATCCTCAACCCTAAGTACTCCTACCCTGACAAGGTAGCCCAATGCTAATAGACTACCTGTGCATATCAGTTGTTCGGCTCATCACACAAGAACCGTAAAATTACAGACTACAGTTGCGAGTTTCGATCATTAATTAATAATCTAACTTTTTTCATAACTCAATCAACTAAGCTACCTAAATGGATATTGTGTTAAGAGTATAAATGCATGGATAGGTGAATGCCAATTAATTTGTGCTATACCCTTTATCCTCAAGCTATATTTTCTTCTTCTTTAACTTAGAAATGTTACTCTGTAAAATCTTGTTGTATACTATACACAAACACTTAAAACAAAACTTAATGAACTTAAACTTAAAAAATAATTAAAGTTCATTTCTTAAATGTTAAGGGATCAACTAATGGTGATGCATCAGTGTGATTACCTAATTAAACAATCATTTGATTACACAACTGGAAAAACGGTTAAACATGTAAGACTATCATAAAAATTGTTTTTATAAAAGTAAGACAAGTTTTGAAAACTGAAGGATAAAATTGACATAAATTGTGATATATTAAAGGGTTGAACTGAAATGATAAAATTAGTAACAATTTAAATCGACTCATTAATTTTGGATTCAGTTAAGTTGAGCTTTTCTTCTAAAAACCATATATGGTTTTGAATCCAAAATGGTTTTTAGAAGAAAAGCTTTTCTTCTAACCATCATCCGTTCACTAATTTTGGATTCAGTTAATAATTAATCATCATATTATTATATGGTTTTAAATCATCTTCCTTCACAACAACTTCGAATCATCCTTTTCCTATACGTAGTATATCTTAAAAATATTTCCTCTTCTTTCTCTCTTCATTCCTCAACCCCAAAATCATCAGTCCATCTTCAACCACACCGTCTTATTCAAGATTAACTTGAGATACTCTAGTTAACCATTATATTGTGAAGCCTCCCACTCATCGAGTGTAAAAAGTTGTTTGTTTTATGATCTTACATGTAGATTCATTATACAAATTTTATGATAACCATTTATGTGAAATTAAAGAGAACGTATGTCGGTCTGACTCATGAATGCAAATATGCAATACATAAAAAATTTAATATTTAAATCCATCTCAGCAGTCATTCAGTCAATAATATTTCATTCGACATTTCAACCGTGAAAGTAATTAAAGTTCAAATTTTGTTCAATAAAGTAGGAATAAAGATAATGTGATATGTCAAAATACAAGTACTATGTTTTCCCTTTCAATATGATTATATGAATGCTTATAAGTTATAATCATATACATTAAATTAAAATGTAGTCAATTATGGCATTAATATTGTCTTATTAACAATTGTTAATATCAAAATATTGAAATATGATACCAAGATAACAATTTACTCCTATTTAAATAAAAGAAACATCTATTTATAAATTTCACGTTGTGTTTATTTTAACTCTATTTCCCGAACCTTTTTTTATTTACATGATGGTATGCTTTTTTTACATGATTATGTGCGCACAATAGAAAATGTCCTTGTTCTTCAAGAAAATACATGAATATTGAGCCCTTGATGATCATTTTCTATTAATGTAAATTTCAATATTATTAATATTTTATAATGTTTATTAATACGTACGGAGTAATTAAATATAATTACAGTCAAAGTTATGCGTTGGCAAACGTGAAAGTCAAATTATTGCAACTTTTAAAGAACGGATGATGGTATTATTCATTTATATTTATATAATACATATTCATTTTTTATATGTTTTGAGCAAATAGCCAATTACCAAGCATAAAGTTAATGATTTTATCTATTTTGGCCTTTTGGGTGCTTCTGGAAAATACATGCCAAAAATTGGCCAGACATAATAACATACACATGGATTGGAAGGAAAATAGATGGGCAAGCGCCAGAGGCAAAGAAGTGTATATTATGTATAAAAATTAAATATATACTAGCTATTACAAAAGAAGGGGAAATGAAGTACAGGGGGGGTGAGGGGAAGACCATAAATGCAAATAGTCCAGCGGCTCAACTGAGTAAAGGGATTTGCTCAAGACTTTTAAGTAGCAGCTGCAGTGGCGGAGGCCTCCATGGAATCATCTAAGGCTTTAAGCAGCCTAAATAATGTAGCGGCTTCCCTAATCCTTGAGAACTCGATACAAAACGCTTGCACTTCAATAAACAGATCTTGAACTGCAATATTCATTATTATAATAATAGAAAACAGGTAAGTTCAGCAGAGAGGCAAATAAAACATGTATCATCATTAGTTTGTACAAACTAATAATAATACTTGTAACTTTTACAACAATGGTAATTATGGTGGAGCCTAAGGGCTTTTCACACCATGTGTGTACTTACCGTCAATTATTTTATTCCGGATCAAGCTCTGTAGGAAGACGCAAACGAGCCTTACCAATCTGTTCTGCATATACTTATCCTGAAAATTATAAGGAAATATAAATAAATTTTGAATAACAAAATGTTAAGGAATTAATCTTATACCACAGCAACTATACTAAGGTAAGAAGCAGAGCTCTTCAAAGGGACCTTGATATTCTCACAGGAAGATATGCAGTTGGTAATATACATATGTATAAATTCAGTTGGCAAATCAACTGCTTGTGTGAGTCGGTTAACTACTTCCATTGAATGAAGACTCATTTCCATATTAACAAGAACTGTAAAGTATCTGCAACCATATAATCAGAAGTTCATCAAATTGAGAGACATAACCGCAAATCAAGACTCCGAAAGAATATTATGAAAAATGGAAGAGACGAAGAGCACTAATGAATAGAATGTGAACAAATGGGCATACTCAGCAATTTCTGGTGAATTCACTAGCTTGGTAAGAACTTCTACTGCAATAAGAGGATTGTTCTCAACAAGCTCCTGGAAGTAAAATAAATGAATTTGAACCCACACAAAACACCAATTACTGTTAATCTTTAGAAATTTCAGTATCTACGGTACTTACTGGAAGTTTCCTCGGTGTTAGACCACAATGGTATACTAGCTTTGGGTCATTCGCCAACTCCGTTACAACTTGCTGCAGGAGATGTTAGGATAAAAGATTAGACGAGCAAAAGCAATGCAGTCTTTTGAGTTCACCATTACTATTTAGAAGAATGATTTTTCATACTAGCAAAAAACAAAATGAAGCAGTCTTTTGTCCTACTACTATTAGAACCATGGGTGGTTATTAAGGAAGGCCTATTTAAAAAAAGGCCTATTTTTAGCTTTATGTATAGATGAAGTCCAGTGTTTTCAATCCCAGATAGCATAGTGTAGCGGCCAATACTGAAAGCGCTATAGCAGTATTGCTGATAGGACGATAGCGGGATGACCGATATTTGGACAATAGTTGTACAAAATACATAATATATGTATGCATATAATTACATTCCATGCACATATCAAATTCAAGAAATGATACCACAAATATATTACTCAATCTCAAACTTCATGGAATTTATACTTATAGGGGCACTAGTGTCTTAAACAAAATAAACGAATAATTTAAGTAACTTATCTCTAAACATTAAAAATTAAAAATTACTCCGTACAAATTAAGCTCCTGAGAATTCTTGATAAATTAGCCATCTCAAGATCTCATTATAAGAGAATCAAGATAGTTGGGATGCCTTGGACTACCATAACATGGAGATACACGGTGTATATTATATTTGATCTTGGTTTCTATTTTGAGCTCTTTTAGTTGGGTTATGTTGTCCCTCACATGTTTTGGAGGGTGTGGTGAAGTTATATTTACTCTAAAAACATCAGAAAGTAAAAATACTCCCAAATTCCCTCAAAACTAGCACTGAAGTAGCCCCGTAAATTATATCAGCGCCATAGCGACCGCTACAGCCGCCGCTATTCTTCCCTCTATAGCGCCTGCTACTGGCCCTATTGTCATCCACTCCACTTTAGGAAATCTGATAGGGCCTACCCTCCACTCCGCTACTCAGCTGCGCTATTAGTTTCACTGAGATGAACTTTCTAAAACAATGTTCTAACATCACCAACATAGAAGATGAATTAAAAAAAATTCAGCCTATATAAAGTTATGACATGGCTGTAAAGAAATACTTTTTCCTCTGGGTAGTCAAACAGCTATCAGTCCTGAATATCAGTAAACATGCACAAATTGCACACTGGTATTCATGCAAAGATCTCAGATGCCAAAAGATGTAGTTATGACATGGCTATAAAGAAATATTTTTTCCTCTGGGTGGTCAAACAGCTATCAGTCCTAAATATCAGTAAACATGCACAAATTGCACACTGGTATTCATGCAAAGACCTCAGATGCCAAAAGTTGTATGTTTTGTGAATAATTTCATCGAGTTTGCAACATTTCTTGACAGGTATGATACAGGTTATAGGTCCAACATTAATAAGCATCAGACCTCTTGGTGAGCAGGAGCAAGTGGTCCCTTCAGAGCTTTTGCAATCGAATCCCTCATTGCTTCTCCTCTACTAGTATCAGCACACATTCCATGATCCCACTTAAGCTCATAGTTGGAATCAGGGTTTAGCCACACTAGCTACAGAACATCAGTAAAATATTTAGTGATGCAAGTATGGCACTTTTTATTTTGGAACACAGCAAAACATTTTTATGTTTTCATCCGTGTAATATATATTATTTTCCTTTTAGTCCCTTTCTAAGTCAGAATGCATGTTGTTGACGTAACTCTAAACTTTCCACTTTGGTTTTTTAGTTTTTAGAGACTTTTAGCGTAATGAAAACTACGCGAAATTAATCATTCACGTTTTTAATATAGCTATCAATGACTATCTGGAGATAAAATTTAAGTATTTCAGAATGAATTGAAGAAGAAAAAAGGAATAGCAAACCTATTAGTCATGTTTGCTTCATTGTCAAATAGATGTTGTTAGGGTTGGCGAGGGACTAACAAGATAAATTACATAAATTGCAGGAATGAAGAACTAAAACATGTTTAAGCCATAATAATATGAAAAGGTAGTATGACATGATAGCTTATACCTAGTTCTAAGTTGCAGAAATGATCAGTGTGCTTTTAAAGAATTTAATATTATATTCGAGCTTACCTCACAATCCAGCACTGGAAGCCTAGGAGGGCGAGGCCGTATCCACTGAGGTCCTAGTCCTTGGAAGGACATTTTTGACAACAGTCCGCTAATAGTCTCATCAACATCCCCAGATCCTATCTTTGGTTTAGATCCCAATTGCAAATCAAACCTGACATTCCACAATGACACATGAGATGGAAAATTACAAAGAAGCAATTTATTAACTTTCTTTCACATTTCAGCCAACAAGGGGAAAATGATGTGTGAAAAAAACGTTGGCGGGATGTTTCTCCTAAAAGTGATTGAACATCTAACTAGATAAATACATAAATAATTAAATACACAAATAATCCGATCAATAAAAACTCATACTCTGCTGAACTGCTATCACATCCGTGTGGCACATCGGGATCCGGAATAATATTACTCACTGTGTTGCTCTTGAACAAGAAATTATATTTTTCTGGTAGAGCTTTACCTCCATACTGTTGTTGCAACTGCTCGCGTTGTGGGAAAGTCTAGCAGTTTAATAATAAGAAAGACGGCTTGGATAAGTGACCGCACTTGCAGCATCAAAAGGATATAAATAAAATGTTGTTACTCACATGCCGTGAAGGGTCGAAATTTCTCACGTAATCTGTAGCAGACTGTTTCAAAATCTGCATGGACGAGAAACTGATTGAGTTAACTAGGTGAATGAGTTAATATGCAAACAATTTAAATGTGACAGTTGATTTTTTTAACTATGTTGGCTGCTTCATTAATTAAAGATTCCTTCACTTCATGTCCCACTTAAGGAGTATCTAAGAAGAGTTCCAATAAGTTTTCGAATGATATGTGAAAAGAAATAAAACATGTCCAGTACCTATTGAATTTTTTTATTGAGCAAGTAAACATCAAAACCATTATAGTGGAAGAAGTTATATAGAATGAAAAATTTAAAACCTCTTCACTGTTGGCAGAACATAGTAACTGGAGAATAAATGCCCTTTCACTTTTTTCAGCCGCTTCATCAGATGCAGCCTGTAAATAATAAAAAACACATTGGCATGCATTCTATTTTAAATCCATAATGAATTAGAAGCAACACGCCGCACTTTCATGTAGTTATTAAATAGACCCAAAGAATGAATATAGGAATGTAATGTAAAGTGATCCACATCTAAAGACTTTTCAGCTTAGAGAAAACCAAACTAGAATGCTTTAAGGAGCGTCTGAAAACTTGAAAACACATTGACACAACTTTTTCTTTCTTTCCCCTGACATATAAGCCGGACATGGTCACAGTTTCAAGCATTGAGTAGTAATAAACATGATCATCATAGAATGAACATAGGGTTGTAAAGTAAATTGATCCACATCTAAATTCTTTTCAATATAGAGATAACAGAAAAATTAACTAGCATGCTTAACTACCAGTATTATCCCCCCAATGAATCATAAAACAATGAGTCATAAAACAATGAGTCACCTTTCATCGCTTTTGTCTCGGAAAAATGAACAAGGCACAAAAACAAAGAATGAATTTCACACAAGGAGGATCATTGATTACTGATTGACACTATAAACTAATGAGATTGACACACAACGCTTTTTAATATAGGTACCCCAAATGGACATAATGGCTCAATCAACCTTGCAGAAACTTCCTAACATTTTAATCCCATCAAAGATCATCTGGCTAGTAAGATCATATCAAAATTGGGCATTAAAAAGACTCACTTGTTATTACTAACGATTCACGCATAGTTAAAAATAAAACACACTTAGTAAGTAAAACATTTGCATTCTGATGGAAAACTTACATTTATAAGCAACAAGATAAAAGGATTTGATGAAGGCTGTTGGGAAGAATATACTCTATAAAGAATTGCTAGAGCAACCAACCTCTGAGAGGGTTTAAGAAACTTTCCCTGCAAAGAAAAAAATGAAAATTCAGTATGAATGTATTGAGCTGCAAATCTTATCTTCTCAGCTCCACACATAAAATCGAGAAAGATGAAAGGTTCTAAGCTTTTCTTTGTCATCTCTAGTTTTAATAGCTGATCTAAAGGCTCGTTTAATGTAACTCGGATTCCATAGAAATTCACCAAGTTAACACCACTTCAACTTCGATTCCATTCCACCAACTGAAAAGGACAGACAGTAAACGAAGAACAACCATTCGCGCAGACGCGGTCACGTGCAATTTAACTCTAGCTAAGGATAACAACCACACACAAAAAACTAGCTTTGCAACGGAAATCCATTCAAACCGCGTATATAATAGGTACACAAGCATATGTACAACGATTGTCACAGATTAGGGTATTGACCTCAAGGATCATGGCGAGAGAGACGCAGGCATTGAAGTGGCGAGAAAATTGGAATTTTGATTTGAAATCGTCAACGATAGCTTCCAACGACCGTTGATGATCTTCTCCGGCTTTGAGCAGAGACAGGAGTGTTCCAGATTCTTCAATTCCGAGCATATTGCTACTAGTTTTCACGATGCACTTAGAACTGTAAACAATAATAGAATAGAGATACTGAGAAATTTTATTTGGGCCTCCTTGGCGCAGCCTTAAACTTACCAGGCGAACCTTTTTTCTCCAGTATTGGACATATTTGTCCTCCTTCAAATTTGATACGGAGTATAACTCACTCATACCTACGTACGCACCAAGGAAAAAGCTACGGCTGCCCTAATTTGTATCCATTTGTACTCCTCCCTATATTTGTGAAACACAAAAGCACTTCATTAATATGGAGCAATTCATTTAATGTGTTGGACTTTTGTAAACCACACATATAGGAATGCAGTTCGTATACCGTGGTATCACCCCACGGTGAGCACTGTGCTCCCACACCCAAAACGACGTAGTTTTGCATAATTTTGTTAAAAAAATCGCGTGAACAGTAACGCGTGAACAGTGCCCGCGTGTACAGTAACTGCTTTTTTGTCCCAGTAGTATGAATGATGTAACTCGCGTGTAAAGATATGTAACTCACGTTATTGATCAATGTAACTCAAGTCCATTCGAAATGTAACTTACCAAATACATATTATAAGAAATAAAACATTGGTTTTAATGCAAACAATGAAAAAAAGTCTAACTACACAATTACTTTTCCTAAATCTTGAATATGTTTTGTTTTTAATATCATGACCTTCACAAGGATTTTAAAAAAATATTTTTTTTTGTTTCAATAGCAGTGGGTTATTTTTTTATGTAACTCATGTTATTACAAATGTAACTCACGTTGATGACAAATGTAACTTGCGCTTCAGAAGATGTAACTCGCTTATAAAATAATGTAACACATGCATAAAAATATGTAACTCAGGCATAAAGATGATGGATGTATCTTGTTCAATGTAACTCACCTTAATAGATATGTAAATTGAGATTAAAAAGAATGTAAATCATTTTAATTAAAATGTAACTTTAAAGAGCTAACTTAAGCTACATGAAAACAAAAAAAAAACATTCCCCAGACCCCATATCTTCGTTTTAGTAGTTCGAAGATGTAGAAAGCCAAATCCCTGATGTGGAAAATTAATCCCAGCGCAGGAGCCGGAGTTCAACTCCATCTTCCCAGCGCACGCGACCAAGACTTGGATCGATCGGCTGTCTATTGGTTGGGAGCAGATACAAGCGAATCCAGGTGATTCCATTGTAGAGCTGATACAAAGCTTTTTCTTCAGGCTTGGTAGGGGACGATGGCTAAACAAGAATCGGCATCCACAATTTCAGATCCTCTTTCCTTTGCTTCAAATTGAATCTGCTAGGGTGCGATGAATCAATTAGAGCGTGATCTTAGAGATCGGAAGAGGGCAATTGTTTTTATTAATCAAAACGGTACCGTTTGGGATCGGCGCACGGTGCGCACGCTGGGCCGATCCCACGGTATAATGCGATAGGAATGGGGTACTGTTGAGGTTTATTCCTTCAACCCCCGGGTCCAACACGTAAGCCCAAGGATTTCGAATGGAGTGTGTGTGATTAAACTAGCCCAACAAGCAGATGATATGGATTAGAAAAGCAGGAAAGTAGCAAGTAAATGATTAGGTATTATTATCTCTTAATAACTCCCTAATACAATACTTTTCGCTAAGGCTCCGTCGGCCGTTCGTCTTACAAGGCAGTAGAAGTGCTGCGAGTAAGAATGCTATAGCTAGAGTGCTAAGAATAGAAAGTTGCCAACCCTTTACAATGAAATAAATGCTTCTATTTATACCCGCCAATGGGCAGGTGGCTATGCTGACGTGGAGGCCTGTGGACCGCTTGTGCCCCAACCACCAAATCTTCAGCATTAAATGCACTTCCCGCCAGAATCTAGGTTTCCCGCCTAAATAATGGGGACGTTCATCCGCCTGGGAAGCGAGTTGGATCGCTCCAAGTGATCCTCAAGAGGTTTCGGCTGTTCGTCTCCTGGCCTTGTGGATTCTCTCCATGTGGACTGGATTTCCTCGGATGACTATAGGCTTGCCATGGGGACGTCCGTCGTCATCCCCTGGTCCCTGCATAGACGTTCGTCGGGATGGGCCGCTGGGCCTGAACTCCCAACCCCAGACGTTCGTCCCTCCCCAAGGAATATGGGCCTGCGGGCTGGCCTTGTGGTTTGACTGGACGTACGTCTGGTGAAGAAAGGGTTAACGGGCCGGACCCCGGCTTGGGCCCTTAACCCAACACAAGTCCCCCACTTCTGATGTTCTGAGCATGCGCAGGACATAAGGAAGTATAAACCCCCTCGAAGTAGACGTTCGTGTCTTGATACTTGTGTCTATTGCATCCGGTGGAAGCGTACGCTCGTGGTCATGGTGCTTAACAGCTGCCGACGGTTCAGGAAACGAGGTGACGGCTGCTGTAGCGGCGGTGCATTTTCCGAGGAAATGTCATCATTACGCTTTCGCCCCACGCACAACGCGTGAGCCGGAATACGCTCCCTGCCACGCGTCAGCCCCCCGTTGGCTCCCCCACCGGTGTTTCTCCTATAAATGCCGGGTTTTCCCTCTGGATTAGGGTTCCCGATTTCTGCTCTCTTGCTTCCGAATTTCTGCAGCTCTTCAAGTCTTCTCCCGCTTTCAAGCTTGGCTAATCCCTTTCTAAGGTAATTTCCATCCTCTGCTTCTCTTCCTTGTTTTGAATTCTCTCCGAGATGGTTTCGATGGAGATCTCGTCAAGTTCTGGTTCGGGTTCATCGGGTTCCTCCTCGGGCTCCTCTTCCGACTCCGGTTCACGCTCTTCGGGCGAAACCAGCACTTCCGGTAGTTCTGGCTCAGCCCCTACCGTGGGAACTGTTCAGGTCGGGGAGGCCCAAAATGTTGTTATTGCGACGGCCTCTGGTGAGGAGGGTACTGATTCGGGGGAGCAAGGGGATATGGCCCTTGACGTTGTGGACCCCGTGGCTGACGTTGGGGAACAGGAGTCCGCCGGTGAGGACGATCGTCCGGATGGATATGACTCTGGGGTCGAGGCCCAGGATGGTTCTGACATCGAACTATTCGATCTTGGGCTAAAGATAGATGTGGAGAGGCATCTATGCCCGATCAAGAATGTCCTCTGCCATGAGCAGATCTTCTCGCCGGTAGCCCTTAACAAGCTGAAGGTGTTCTTCCCCCCTCCGTCCGTATACAGCCTCCGTGGCGCAACCCACGTGATGAGGAGACGCCCAGGGATGATTATGGTGCTTCTGGACCCCATCGAGGCTGGGCTGCGCTTCCCTCTTCATCCGTTCTTCGTGGAATTCTTCTGCTGTTACCAAATAGCCCCCGCACAACTCATGCCGAATTCATACTGGTGGCTCTCCGCCTTCCTAGTCCGTTGCAAGGACAATGGGGTCACCGCCACTTTGGATCTGTTCCATTATTTCTACCGGCTCACCCCCCAAAATTCCAATGGTTTCCTGAGCATCGCAGCCCGTCCGAAGCGGAGGTTGTTCAGCGGAGCACCGAGTTCCATCCATGATTGGAAGAATCGGTTCTTCTTTGTGCGGTATGCGGATGCTCGTCTGCCACTACGGTGGAATGGCTATCCGCCCAAGATAGGGTCCCCGGAGCTGACCGACGGTCTGGAGGAAGACATCAGGAAGATCTCGACGGGCGGCGTCCGGCCCTTGGATGACTTCCTAACTTTTGAGGCACTTGCCGCGGCAGGAATAGGTACCGCCCATACTCTCGGGCATCTTTCCTCCTACGCTCGTCTCGGGGTACTGGGCGGTCCTGACCTCCGAGGTGAGTCATTCCTGACGCTCGTCCATCTAACACATTTCCCATTTCCCTTTCAGGTCTCCCCCCGACCCAAGAACAAATGAATCACGAGAAGCTCCTCAGGACGAGGAAAGGCAAAGGCGCTGCTGCTGATGCTGCCCTCGCCAAGGCCAAGGCCGCCCAAACAGCAGATTCTAACTCCTTCGCCTCCCAGGCCGATCGTCGCACGGTGGAGGCGGAACAGCACCTCATCGCCACGGTGATGGCGCAGGGGTCCCAGGCCCCAATCCTTAATCCTGGCGTTCCCGAGGTCGTGGCACCTCTGCAGGCCGTCCATCCCCATGAGGGAGAGAAGGCGAAGGACAATAAGTCCAAGAGGCCCCGGGGGGCTTCCTCTTCGTCCCCCGAAGAGCAGGAGTTGATCCTTCCCTCCCTTGGGCGTCCGGCTCATGATGTTTGGCAGGAGATTGCCTCTCTGGTCGGCATGGAAGTGCCTCCCCGGACGTCTTCGGAGGCCTCCAATGCGGTTCTGGCCGCCGCTCTTCAGGTGAGACTTCGCCTCTCGCTGGGCGGTAGATTTCCGTATTCTGTTGATTTGAAGTCTCATCCTCTGTGTCTCTTTTGTAGGTTGGACTCTCTACGCTGCAGGCCGAGGCTGCTCGGGAAGCCGATGCCCTTCAGGCCAAGAACAAGGCAGATGCGGCCTTGAAGAAGGCGAGAGAGGCCGCTCGTCTTCAGGAGAAAGAGCTGGCGGCCAAGGACAAAGAACTGCAGGCCGCCCTGAAGGTAGCCCGCGAGTCCTCCGCGAAGCTCGCGGTTCTGGAGAAGGCCGGGTTCAAGCTCGTCCCAGCTCTCCCTGCTCCCAAGGACGAGGCCCCTGAATGGCTCGTCGATGATACCGGGTATCATAACTCTGGGGCTTTCATGATCACCGCCTAGAGGTATCTCGGCGGCGCTTTCGGCGATGTATTCGCCGCCGAGCTGCAGAAGCGTGCGCCGAAGGACCGGCTCAAGTTCGGGGTCCAGGTCCTGGAGAGTGCCCCCTTGGCCGAGAAGTTCCTGTATGATGTTGGAGATTCCTCCTTCGTCATCGGCTATAATGAAGGGGTGAAGGCCACGCTGCCCGTGTTTGCTGCTCTTCAGGGCCCCGATTTCAATCTGGCCCGGCACACCACAGACCCCGAGCTGATCCGGGCGGTGGGCAAATTGGAGCGGGACGCTCGGCGGGAGGAAGCTAAAGCCAGGGGTGAGGTCCCGGAGCCTCCAACCCCCGAGCCCGAGCCCGAAGATGAAGAAGAACCCATTCCCGGGGGGTCCCGGCCCGTCTCCCCGGATTTTGTTTAGTGTAGCTTGTACTTTTGTCATGACTCTGTAATATCCGGTCAGTAGAGCCGAGGAATACACAACTCTTTTGCTCTATCATTGTCTCTACGTCCATGAACTCTTCCTGTTTTCTTTTGTCGTTAATACTATTTTGCTCTCATGGGGTATAGCCCAAGTTCGTGGGGACGTTCACGTCCACACTTCGTTCCTGTTTCCCAATCTCTCGGGATATGAACGTATGCTTGGGAATACCCCACATATGTAAACCACTTCCCCAGACGTACGGGGTGTGGCCGTAATCTCCCGGATCAGAGTTGGTGAAGACGCTCGTCCCGTGGTTATAGGCATAACCATCCATGCCGCGCGCGCCCAACTTAAACTTGGTGGGGAGACGTCCGTCTGAAGAAAGATGGGATATGGATGCACTCCTCAGAAACAATGTCTTGATAGAGAAGTCCGTCGCGTTAGGAATAACATAACCCTTTACGCGTGTTGTGGTGGTACGAGCATACCCCGTAGATACGCACGTCTTCCCGTGAGTACAATTTGTGGATGTGGTCTGTGTGCCTCCATAGGGGGACGTTTGTGGCATCAAACCGGATTCCTTCGCGGTGATTGTGAGGTGGTAACATCGAGGAGCCTTTTGTAAGGAATAAATGTAATTAGATTTTGATGATGCTATAGGATTAGAAAGTTAGAGTACCCCCAATTAGACTTTATGTATTAGAATTTTCATTTGTAAGTATTAGTGTAGTCGACGATCAGAGTTGCTCTGCTTTGGATCAGATCAGAAGTGCATCAGAACTGCTCAACCAGACTTGCTCTATGAGAACTGCTCCATCAGAGTTCTCTTACCAGAAGTCCATCAGAGTTGCACCCTGAGAATTGCTGATAAACTTGGACATCTGATAACCGATGAGAATTACAAGATCAGAAGTACTCATCAGCGGACCTATCAGAGTCAGAGTTAGAGTTCAGAGATCAGAAAGCCATCAGAACTCAACTCATCAGTAAGCCATCAGAATCCAACACATCAGAAGAGCCTGATCAGAGCCCGACTAACACTTAGAAGATTTTAAGCAACATCCAACAGCTATGAATCCAACGGGTAAAATCATCCAACGGCTAGAAGACTGTGCATGAAAGGAAAGCATTTAATGCACATTAAATGAGCCTGATACGCTGAAGGATTGATTGCAAATGATTGACCAAGGAATCCGGGAAGATATATTATAAAAATAGAAACCTTCCAAAACGGCGGTCAAGTCAACTGTACGCGCATTTAATGCAGTTGTCTCCTCCTCCAACGGGCAGACAACCTCAGTATATAAGCTACTCACCGAAGAACAGGAATTAATCTTTGCAGAACCTTTGCTCCATCTGTTGCTCTGAACTTCATACTACAAGCTTTCTTGAGATTCAAACTCCACAACAAAAATACAAGAAAAAGCTTACGTTGGGAAGATTCAACCTCACAATCTCTCACCCCCAACAACGAGCAAAGTTCATCCTGTTCTTCAACACTTCAAGATCTTCATAACACATCATCTGTGACGAAGCAAGTTGGAGGAAAAACTTTGTTTTTCAAAGGATCTTCTGAAAAGAAGGGCGTCCAAGTAACTGCAGTAGTGAAGTGGTGATACTTCCGGGAAGCTGAGTGAAAGGACCAGCCATCAGGACGTGGAATTGCATCCTGGGTGGCATCTAGACTTGAAGAAGACGAGGAGTGCTTCTTAAGTGCTAGGAATTAGCTTTGTAACCGATCTACTTCAAAGCTAGTGGAACAGTGGACTAGAGGAACGCGTTGTTCCTTGAACCACTATAAAAATATCTGGTGTCATTTACTTTACTGCAATTTATATTTCTGCACTTAGGACATTAACTGATTAACTCTAAGACTTGGAATCTGTGTTCAGCAGATCTTGTTTTCAGAGTTATCAGAAAGGCATTTGCCTTAGTGTTTCTGAGGCTACCCGGACAGATCAGAATCCGCTGCCAAGGCCAGTTCTGATATCAGAACCAGCCTTTCTCTGTCACCAGAATCAGACATTCTCTGATAAGTCATTTTGAACTTAGAGAAAAAATTGAAAAACCAATCAGTCTATTCACCCCCCCCCCCCTCTAGACTGATTACCATTTTAAACGGGACCAACAAGTGGTATCAGAGCCTCCTTGTTCTTGTAATCTTTTAGGTTACTCTCTGAACAAAGATCCACTTGTTCTTAGCCTCTATTTATTGGTTATTATGGATAACTCTCTTGCCAAGCATCTAATGTTCACAGATCAGAAATATGATGACTGGAAGATCCGGATGAAAGCTCATCTTTGTGCCCTGCATGATGAAATGTGGGAAGTCTTGGAAAATGGACCTTTTATCCAATTCATGAAGGTCAACCCTGCCCATACCTTAGACAACAATGTACCTCAGATGATTGAGAAAGCTCGGTCAGAATGGACCAAGGAAGAGAAAAGGCAGTACAATCTAGATAATATAGCCAAGGACATCCTCTACAAGGCTATTGATGAAAGATACTTCAACAGAATCAAGAAGTGCAAAACTGCCAAAGAAATCTGGGACAAGCTAGATGAGATTGGAGCAGGAGATGAGCAAGAAAGAGATAACAAGTTGACCATTGCAATGAAGAAGTTTGATGACTTCAAACTTCTGCCAGAAGAATGCATTGCTAAGATGCATGAGAGATTGCTGATTCTCATCAGTGAGATTTCTGAGCTTGGAAAGGAGCTCACCATCAAAGAGGTCAACATGAAGATTCTCAGGGGACTGCCTTCAGCCTGGAAGATGAAGGTGATTGCAGTCCAGGAAAGCAAGAACATCAAGACCTATGCCACTGAGAAACTCATTTCTGATCTCAAGGCTTATGAGTTTGAGATGCATGAAGAGAAGGAGGAAGCTCCTGATGAGAGGACCACCACTGCTCTCACTGCCAGCACCTCAAAGGTAAGTAACTTTGACCCCTCTACTCTTTTATCTGATGAGTACATGGCTGCTTTTGCCAGAAAATTCAAGAAGTTCATGAAGAAAGATGGAAGGAGTCCATCTTCCATCAGAAGACCTCATCAGAAGACCAAATCTTCTGAAAGCAATGGAGAGTACCTCTGCTACAACTGCAGACAACCTGGGCACTTCAAAGCAAACTGCCCCTTCCCAAGAGTGTCCAAGAAGCAAGGACAAGAAGAAGAAAAGAAACCTGATGATCAACATAGAAGAAGAAGAGCTTTTGTCTCAGAACAAGCTGAGAGAGATCCACTCTCTGAATCAGAGTCCAGTTCAGACTCCGACTCTGATGAAGCATTCTGCTGCTTGGATGCAGAGACTGAAGACCTTTGCCTCATGGCACAATCAGATGATGAGGTATGCTCCACTTCTGATTCTATTTCTTCTTCGGTAGGCACAGCCTTAAATGATGATCCAATGTCATCATTTTGGGAAGAGTTCCAAACTATCCAAGCCACTTATTCTTTTGTTAAAGATGAGAACAGTAGGCTGAAAGTTGACATCTCTGATCTTAGAAGGGAGACTGAGTGCAAACTTAATCTCTTAACTGAGGAAAGAGATAGACTGAAGGCTGAAAATGAGTCTCTTCTTAAAAGAATAAGAGACATTGAGGAACTTGAGAATAAATACAATAGTCTTCTGAAGATGCAATCTTCCATGAAGAATATTGGTGATTCTCATAACTTCACCTCTGGTCTTGGATATGTTGAACCAGAGTCTGGTGAGCCTTCTGTAAGGCCTAGTACCCAAGTTACTAAGGCTAAAAAGGTCATAGTGCCACAGACTCTGAGCCCCATTTGCCATGCTAGTACTTCTGGTACTAAAGTTGTACATGAGAAGGTCATACCAGAGAAGCAAAATCTAAAGGTCAAACCAAAACAAATCTTGAAAACTAATGAACCTGGCAGAAAATCTAACAACAAGAAAAGTTTTCAGAAAAATAATAGTCAAAGGCCTAACCCTATCAGACAATCTCATGACAATGGTATCAGAAACTGCTATCAGAAAGGCAGATATCAAGAGAAAATTAACTATAGGCAGAAAAGGTTGTCTGGTCAGCCTCAGAAGCCTAAAGTTAAGCGCTCATCTGATCTTGATAGCATATGGGACTTCTTTCCAACCAAGAAGGCTATGCAGAAGTATGCAAACAGAAAACATGATCCTCACAAGCATCTGCCCAAAGTGAATCATACATCTGTTTACTACGACTACCAGGTGGACAATGGGTACCATCCACCAAGGTTTCAGTTAATGAGACCAAAATGGTACCAACTACCAAGACTGCATTACCCCCCAGGACCCAACATTGCTTGGGTACCTAAATCTTCCTTTTAATCTTGCAGGAACTGTGTGCTGGAGCTATCTCAGAGCAAGAATGGTTTATAGATAGTGGATGCTCCAGGCACATGACAGGTAACAAGAGTTGCCTATCAGAGTTCCAGAAATATAATGGACCCAGAGTCACTTTCGGTGGAAATGACAAGGAAGGGCAAACAAAAGGAAGAGGGAAGCTGATCAAGAACCAGATAATCATTGAAGATGTCTCATATGTCAAAGGTCTGAAGTTCAACCTCCTAAGTGCTAGCCAGTTCTGTGACAAAGGCTACACAGTTGAATTCACCAAGACCTTATGCTATGTCAAGCATGAGACAACCAAAGAAGTGGTTCTTACAGCCAAGAGAAGAAAGAACATCTATGTTGTTGACTGGCAAACAGCAAAAGATGGAACCTGCCTGATAGCAAAGGACAATTCAAAGCTAAGCTGGGACTGGCACAAGAAGCTTAGCCACCTGAATTTCAAAACCATCAACAAACTGGCAAGAGAACACATTGTAGATGGTCTGCCTAACATTGTTTACAAGAAGGAGACCCTCTGCAGTGCTTGTCAGAAGGGCAAACAAGTGAAGACCTCATTCAAACCCATAGCTGGAGATCTTTCTACTTGTCCTCTAAATCTGATTCACATGGATTTATTTGGACCAGTTGAAACTCCCAGTGTTGGTGGAAAAAGATATACACTGGTTATGGTTGATGATTACTCAAGATATACTTGGACTGTGTTTCTGACCAAGAAAAATGAAACTCTTCAGAAGTTGCCAACTCTGCTAAAGCAACTTCAGACTGAGAAGAACATGAAGGTCAGGACAATCAGATCTGACAGAGGAACTGAATTTGTCAACAAGGTGATCAAAGACTTCTGTGATCAGAATGGCACATTCCATCAACTCTCTGCTGCCAGAACACCCCAACAAAATGGTGTTGCAGAAAGAAGGAACAGAACACTGAAGGAAGCTGCAAGAACTATGATTGCAGAATCAGGGTTGCCCATCAGATACTGGGCTGAAGCAATCAACACAGCATGCTACACTCAGACCAGAAGCATGATCCACAAGAATCATAAGAAGACCCCCTACGAGCTATGGAAAGGAAGAAAGCCAAACATCAGCTACTTCCATGTGTTTGGATGCAAGTGCTATATTCTAAACAATGGAAAGGAGAATCTGAAAGTATTTCAAGAAAAAGCTGATGAAGGTGTATTCCTAGGCTACTCAAATTCAAGCAAAGCCTATAGAATACTTAACAAAAGAACTATACAAGTTGAAGAATCCATTCATGTCAAGTTTGATGATAGCACCTCTGCAGAAGAACTATCAGAAACCCTGCAGAAGATTAATCTAGAAGACAAGATTTCAGAACCATCAGAAGAGGTCACCATCAATCCTGTATTCTCAACTCCCACTACTAATCCAATTCTGATAGACAAAGATGAAGATGAAGAATCAGAAGATGAACCATCAGAGTTGCCTAGACAGCAACTATCAGAACCTGATCTAACTTGGTTAAGAGACCATCCTCCTAATCAAGTGATTGGTCATGTTACCAGTGGAGTAAGGACCAGATCTGCATCAAGAAGAGAAGCCATGTTCACCTGCTGCATATCTCAGATGGAACCAATGTGTGTGGAAGAAGCTCTAGAAGATTCAGATTGGATCAATGCAATGCAAGAAGAGCTGACACAGTTTGAAAGGAATGAAGTATGGAAACTTGTTCCTCGACCAAAGCATCAGAATGTCATTGGAACCAAGTGGGAATTCAAGAACAAAGCAGATGAAGAAGGCAACATCGTAAGGAATAAAGCAAGGCTTGTAGCAAAGGGATACTGTCAAGAAGAAGGCATAGATTTTGATGAGACCTTTGCACCTGTTGCAAGACTGGAAGCAATCAGAATTTTCCTAGCCTATGCTGCCTACAATGACATCAAAGTCTACCAGATGGATGTCAAGAGTGCATTTCTAAATGGAGAACTTGAAGAAGAAGTTTATGTTGAACAACCTCCAGGTTTTGTCATTCCTACTCAATCTTCTTGTGTCTACAAGCTCAAAAAGGCCCTCTATGGTCTTAAGCAAGCTCCCAGAGCTTGGTATGACACATTGTCCCTATTCTTAGTAAACCATGGGTTTACTAAAGGAAAGGTTGACAAGACTCTATTTCAGATTACTGTTGCTAATCATATTCTATTAGTGCAAATCTATGTTGATGATATTATATTTGGAAGCACTAATCCAGAATTATGCAAGAAATTCTCTCAAGTTATGCAGAACAAGTTTGAAATGAGCATGATGGGAGAACTCAGTTATTTCCTTGGATTGCAAGTCAAACAAGTTCCAGAAGGCATCTTTATCAACCAAGGGAAGTACACCAGAGATCTCATCAAGAAGTTTGGAGTAGATGGAAAGGCCTCAGTCAAGATTCCAATGAATGCATCTCAAGGAATTGGACCAGATGATGAAGGAAAAGATGTTGATGCTACAACATATAGAGGAATCATTGGATCTCTCCTCTATCTGACTGCAAGCAGACCAGACATAGCTTTTGCAGTAGGAATTTGTGCCAGATACCAATCAAAGCCCAAGGAGAGCCATCTAGTTGCTGCCAAGAAGATCATCAGATATATCAAGGGAAATCCAAATGCAGGCCTATGGTATCCCAAGGGAGGTAACTTTGAACTAATTGGTTATTCTGATTCAGATTTTGCAGGTTGTAGATTGGACAGGAAGAGCACTTCCGGTCACTGTCAATTGCTAGGTGGGAGACTTGTCTCCTGGTTTAGCAAGAAGCAGAATTCAATCTCAACTAGCACTGCTGAAGCTGAGTATATTGCTGCTGGAAGCTGCTGTGCTCAATTACTTTGGATGAAGCAACAACTCAAGGATTATGGAGTGCAAGCAAAGGAAATCAAGCTGCTATGTGACAATACCAGTGCCATTGCCATCACTCAGAACCCAGTGTTGCATTCCAGGACAAAGCACATCGAGATCAGACATCACTTCATCAGAGATCATGTGGAAAAGAAGCACATCTCAATTGAACATGTTCCAACTGAAGACCAGCTTGCGGATATTCTAACCAAACCTCTCTCTGAGGCTAGGTTTAACAAGCTAAGGGAAGAACTGGGAATGATGGATGATCTTCCCAGAGATACATGAATCAGAGTTGCAGAAGTATCAGATATGGATTCATCAGAATACCCCATCTCTGATACCTGAGCACTTATCCGTCGGAAGCTTGAATCAGAGTTGCAGAAGCATCAGATATGGATCTATCAGAATACCCCATCTCTGATACGCGTATTCATCAGAGATCCTCGTATCAGAACATCTCTATCTCTGATACAAGGGCTAATATCTATCAGAGTGGCTGTGGACTTAGAACAATTTTCTAAATTTCGGGCGAGACTATTCAATAAACTGGGTTTTACCTTTTTACCCCCGGTAGTTATTACCATTTTTGGAAAACGGCTTTCCGCCCGCATTCCATTAAATGCAACCTCGAAACCCCAAATTATATCAAACGTCCACTAACCCAAATCCATATATACACTTTCTGAAACCTAAATCGCTACTGCAACTTTACCTTCGTCTTCAAGCTTTATCACTCTAAACTTCCAACTCTCAGACCTCTCAAAAACTCCTCACTAACCTGAAAATGAAGTTCATAAACATAAACGATCTTTCCAAGGAGGAAGTCAAGGCTCTTGTAAACAATATTGTTACAGGCATGCGAGTTGACATGTCCGCATTGCCCCTATTGGCAGAAAATCAGAAGCGGATGAAGAAAATCATCCAGGGGATGCATGATTCCCAACTGAGCAAGATTGTTGCTCATCCATATGAAGAATTCAGCACCATGGATGTAGCCGAGTTCTATCTGAACGCCACTATCACCGGAGAAGCCATCCACTCACAAGTTCAGGGCAAGGACTTAAAGATTGACGCCGACGCTCTAAACGAGTTCTTTGGTGTTCAACTCGACTCTCAGGACCCAGATACACCCACCCTGATCGACCTAGACACAGTGGACATCACTGTAGAAGCCTTCGTAGACATCTACTGCAGGCCTGAAGTCACAGGCATAGAAAAACTGTACATGAAAAAGTACCTGTTGAAGAAAGATTATGAAAAGCTAGTCAGCATCATGCACAGATGCCTATGGTGCAAGACCGGATCCACTGATGAGATGAACAATACAAACGCCAAGGCAATTTATGCAGTTCATCGGGGCATGAACATTGACTGAGGGAAGGTAATCTTCAAATCTATCTCTGAATCAGTGAAGAAGAAGGACAAAAAGACTGGGCTATTCTCCACCAAGATGGGCCATGGTCTTCTCCTCTCCCAAACTATCAAAGCTCAAGGATTGGAGCTCAGAAATCCTTCCAAAATTGATCACTCCAAACTCGTCTTTCTCACTGCTTCTCCAAAACTAAATATTGCTGTTGCTGCTGAATTAAGAAGAGAACAACGACTAGAGGAGAAAAGGGAACAGATGGCTGCTAAGTCAAAAGATGTTTCCAAGAAGAAACCTCTGCAAAAGCCAAAGGCAAAAACTGAGAAGGATGCATCAGAGGAAGATGCATCAGAAGAGGATGAACCAGTTGTGGCACCTGTCAAAAAGCTAAGACAGAAGAGGAGAAGGAAAGCAATCATTCCGAGTGATTCTGATGCCTCTACTTCTCCTATCAAAATGAAAAAGAAGAAGAAGAAGAAGAAGAAGACCAACTCTCCTCCCAAGGAATCAGCACCTCAGGGGGAACCAGAGTTGGCTGATGCCCAAGAAGGAGCTGCACTTCAGATCTCTAATACTCAGGGGGAACCTGCATCAGAGGTCCAACCCATCTCTGCACCAGCATTGCAAGTCACCATCTCTCCACCAGAGCACCCAACCACATCAACTGGAGTTCCTGAGGTAGATCCCATCTCTGCCCTTGAGAGACAATTTCAAAGGGTGCTAACATGGAGGAAGTGGAGAATGGGACCTCTGCAGCAGATACTTGCCCAAGCTGCCTCCTTTGAATCTGAGGAAGAAGAAGTCCTCAAATGGGCAGGTACTGATGATGTCTCTCTATGCTTCGACCTTCCATTCTTACATTCTGTGTTGGGAAAGAAAAAGGAAAGCCACAAGGGAAAAGAGAAGATGACTGCTCCACCTTCAGAAGAGCATGTCAAGCCTCTATCAGAGAGTGAGATTCCCATCTTTGAAGCATGGCTGATGGAGAAGAAAAGGAGGGAATCTCTAATCAAGATGAAACCTGTTCCAGGTGCAGAGGGAGAGCCATCAACTGCCAATGACCTACCTCTGGCAATGATGAACCTTATCAGAGAATGGAGAGAATCTCCAGTTGAAGAAACGGTTTTAGAGGTAATACCAGTATCTCCTATTCCTCTAATTACTTTGCAACCAACTCCATCTCCCCCACACTCACCTCCCAAATCCCCTTCACCCAAACCAGTCACACCAACCCCAACACCACCACCATCTCCTCCACCCTCACTCATTTTACCCACTCCATCACCCAAGAAATCCTCCACACCAAAACAACCCTCACCCTGCCACCAGATAACCCCCATCAGAAGCCGATCACCCTCACCTCCTCCTTCACCACAACATCAGAGAACCCCCGCTCTGCCAACTTCACCTCATCAGAGCTCACCCCATCAAAAATCCAAATCTGCTTCACCTACTCCTCAGCAGAAGCCTTCATCCAAACCTCCATCTCCTCAACAATCTGCAGCCTCCACCCAAAAGAGAGAACCTGTTGTGAGGATTCTCTCCTCAACTGAAGACAATGATGGATTTCTCACATCCTCATTAGCTGGTGATCTTCAGTCTGCAAAAAGGAAGACTCCTACACCTCCTCCATCTCCTATCCAACCTCAACCTCATGAGAATGAGATGCCTCAGAACTTCACTCCTAAAGAAGTCCTCATTCCATTTCAAGAGTTTGTGGAATCAGCTGAAGACTTCGGAGATCAGATGGTAGCTGGTCTCAACAAATTGATTGTTCTGACCCAGAAGAATGATGCTCATCTGGATTTGGTTCAATACAACATTGAATCTGAACTTGCCAAGATTTCTACAACTCTTTCTACCTTGGCAACTACCTTCCTGAGCTTCATGAAAACTTCAAATGAAAAGGTAGACAACATTGCATCAGAGGTAGCCAGTGTACACACTGTTCTCTTCTCTCAATCTCTGACCCTCTCTGCTCAAGACAAGGCTATTCAGGAGCTATCTGATGCTGTGGATGATCTCCAATGGTCCTCTGATAAGCATGCTGAGCATCTAACAGATGTAGAGGACATCTGCAAAACCTTGAAGGAATTTGATATCAAATTGATAAACAGTGGAAAGGACAGAGATCACAAGCTGACTCTCCTAGAAGCTACTACCAAGGATATCCAATCAGCTGTTGGCAAGCAGAAAGAGACTCTAGAAGGGCTGGCTTCTGTTACTCAGACTCTTCCAGGCGCTCTTGAAGCAATCAAAGAAAACAATGCCACTGAATTCTCCAAAATTGGACTCCTACTTGGTGATCTTGTTGATGCCAAAAAGGGGGAAGAAATCAGAGAACCTGCTAGAGCCATCAGAGCTGCAGAAGGAACTAGCACCAGAGCCGTTGATCCTGCTGTATACTTTGAAAGGGCAAGGCAAAAGAGGATTGCTGCTGGTACTCAGAGACCAACTCTTCCAAGATCAAAGAAAGGAAAGAAGTCAACTTTCACTCTTGCTCAATGGCTTAAAAGTGATCTAGCTAAACCTGATGCTGCTCAGTTTCATGAAATGAAGAAGCACATGACACCTCTCCAACAGGAAAATCTTATTCTGGATAGAGATGGGACGATCATCATAAATCATGGTGGCTCCATGCAAGAAGCAGAGGATTGGTGGCACATGAAAGTGATTCCTGGCAAAGACATCTCTGAAGCCATCAGAAACTACCTTGATTGCAAGCTTGAACCTGCCTGGTCAGAGTGTCAGAACCCAAGGAACTTGGCCTCCATCAGAGCAAAGGTAAATGCACTTCTGAAAGAAGTTGAAGCAAAGGAAGCTGAACTAGAAGAGGAAGATATCTAAACTCTATCCTCTTGTTGCTTTAAATACTCTTCCTTAATAAGAAAACTAGCTTGCCTCTTTTTGCATGGTAATTTCAAAGTATTTCTATTTGCATTCTAATTATTTATGCTCTGATATCTTGTGTTATTTCTTATTTTGCCTATCTGATTGATTGTATCCTACTCTTACTATTTTCCTATGCCAAGTGCCCACCAAGATTCTAAATGAAAGTTTGATTTTAACTTATTTTTCTTCATGGTGGAAGGCACTTCTCTGGAAATAGTTTAAGGGTTTTGGCATCATCAAAAAGGGGGAAATTGTAAGGAATAAATATAATTAGATTTTGATGATGCTATAGGATTAGAAAGTTAGAGTACCCCCAATTAGACTTTATGTATTAGAATTTTCATTTGTAAGTATTAGTGTAGTCGACGATCAGAGTTGCTCTGCTTTGGATCAGATCAGAAGTGCATCAGAACTGCTCAACCAGACTTGCTCTATGAGAACTGCTCCATCAGAGTTCTCTTACCAGAAGTCCATCAGAGCTGCACCCTGAGAATTGCTGATAAACTTGGACATCTGATAACCGATGAGAATTACAAGATCAGAAGTACTCATCAGCGGACCTATCAGAGTCAGAGTTAGAGTTCAGAGATCAGAAAGCCATCAGAACTCAACCCATCAGTAAGCCATCAGAATCCAACACATCAGAAGAGCCTGATCAGAGCCCGACTAACACTTAGAAGATTTTAAGCAACATCCAACAGCTATGAATCCAACGGGTAAAATCATCCAACGGCTAGAAGACTGTGCATGAAAGGAAAGCATTTAATGCACATTAAATGAGCCTGATACGCTGAAGGATTGATTGCAAATGATTGACCAAGGAATCCGGGAAGATATATTATAAAAATAGAAACCTTCCAAAACGGCGGTCAAGTCAACTGTACGCGCATTTAATGCAGTTGTCTCCTCCTCCAACGGGCAGACAACCTCAGTATATAAGCTACTCACCGAAGAACAGGAATTAATCTTTGCAGAACCTTTGCTCCATCTGTTGCTCTGAACTTCATACTACAAGCTTTCTTGAGATTCAAACTCCACAACAAAAATACAAGAAAAAGCTTACGTTGGGAAGATTCAACCTCACAATCTCTCACCCCCAACAACGAGCAAAGTTCATCCTGTTCTTCAACACTTCAAGATCTTCATAACACATCATCTGTGACGAAGCAAGTTGGAGGAAAAACTTTGTTTTTCAAAGGATCTTCTGAAAAGAAGGGCGTCCAAGTAACTGCAGTAGTGAAGTGGTGATACTTCCGGGAAGCTGAGTGAAAGGACCAGCCATCAGGACGTGGAATTGCATCCTGGGTGGCATCTAGACTTGAAGAAGACGAGGAGTGCTTCTTAAGTGCTAGGAATTAGCTTTGTAACCGATCTACTTCAAAGCTAGTGGAACAGTGGACTAGAGGAACGCGTTGTTCCTTGAACCACTATAAAAATATCTGGTGTCATTTACTTTACTGCAATTTATATTTCTGCACTTAGGACATTAACTGATTAACTCTAAGACTTGGAATCTGTGTTCAGCAGATCTTGTTTTCAGAGTTATCAGAAAGGCATTTGCCTTAGTGTTTCTGAGGCTACCCGGACAGATCAGAATCCGCTGCCAAGGCCAGTTCTGATATCAGAACCAGCCTTTCTCTGTCACCAGAATCAGACATTCTCTGATAAGTCATTTTGAACTTAGAGAAAAATTTGAAAAACCAATCAGTCTATTCACCCCCCCCCCCCTCTAGACTGATTACCATTTTAAACGGGACCAACACCTTTAATACCGCGGTAGGTACCGGTATATAGACGCCACGTGTTCCACCGTGATTGGCGCGACCCCCGCGGTGCTGCCTATAAGTACCCAAGGTCTTGCGAATTCCCCATTTGCTTAATCCTTAGCTCTTGTGCTGTGCAACTACTTTCTCTCTCTAGCTTTCCCTGCATTGCTCCAGGCTCCAGCACCCGTAGGTACCGAACGTCGTCATGTCTTTGTCTGGGTTGGAACCCCACAATATTGATCCAAGGACCCGAAACCGCTCGTCGTCCACCGAAGATAGTTTCGACAACGGGTGTTCTCCTGGCGATGATCTAGAGTTTTATGAGCGGGGTATGCCACCTCGGCCCCCCCCGCCATCATCTGAATTTTTATGGTGTTCGTCGCCAGCGTCAGCGTCTATTGAATGCGGATCGTCGGCTGATAAGCCAATGGTTCCTCCCCCCAAGGATTTACGACGATCGTCGTCTGCGCAACCCGATGCGCCATCGGCCCGACTATGTGGTGGTCCACTTAGACTCCGTTATAGCCGGCCTTCCTTTCCCCCTCCATAGCTTCCATCTAGAGTTTTTTAGAAGCCTCGGAGTGGCGCCTGCCCTGTTTGTCCCTGCCGCCTACAGGGTCATTGCGGGTTTTATCATTAGATGCCACAGTGTTGACGTGACCCCCACTGTAGATTTATTGCATCATTTCTTCCGGTTATCCCCCTTCGGACGTACGGGGTATTTAACCCTGGTTGCGCGTTCGTCCATGGTTCTGTTTTCAAACAACGCCGGGAACCCGGATGGCTGGGAGGAGCGGTTCTTTCTCGCCGACGTAGGCTCCCTGATGCCATTCTCCGATAGGTGGAACGCCTATCCGGTGAAATCTATCCCGCTGCCCATGACGAATGAGGAACTTGGCTATGCCAGGCGTATAGCTGGCCTTGGCGTCCAGAACCTTCGGTCGTTGGTAGCCGAGCCTTTCAAGGCCCGGGCCGGGTTAGGTGCGTCTATTTGTACTTGCCTTGTCCTGTCATCTTCTAGTTGTTGTGGTTCTGAACGTCTTGATTTTCTTCCTGCAGGAGTTTTCCGTCTACGTCATCAATGGGACGTGCCAACGTTGTTCCGCATGCCCATGTCCGCGAAAACAAGGACGAAGCTAAGGGCAGGAAGCCGCTCGTCCCCAAGATTGAGTCTCGAGCGAGCAGGAGACGATCGGACGATGCGTCAGAGGCCGGAGCTTCAAAGAGGCCGCGCAATGATGGTACTGCCTCTAAAGCCATCATAGTGGCTGATGACTCCGATGGCGAGCCTGGGAGTCCTTTGAAGCGGAGATCCTCCTCCCAGAACAAGCCCCCCGTTTCTCCTCCAGTGCACTCCGAGGTTCGTCGACTTCGGGATGAGGATGTCCATGCTACCAAGGGTCCTGACGATGTTCGTCCCCCTTCGCCTCCCAAAACCAACGGGTCCTCCCTTGGCCTCATCGAATTCTCCGGGGTTGGCCCTCGCAAGGAGTCGATGATGCTCTTTGGTCAAACCGTGTCTTCCATCTGGTGCGGTCTCAACCTCAAGGTCCCCCAGGATTTTGCCGCTCATGAGGCCCCCGAAGACCTCCTGGAGTGTGGGCAAAGTACCCTGGATAAGGCCGGGCTGTATTTTCACAAGGCTCAGATGGCCTTTGAGCATCAGGGCAAGGAGATGGCTCGGGTGCGGGCTGAATGCGATGCCCTCTTGAGGAACGCCAAAGGCAGGGCCGGAACACTTCAAGAAAAGGCCGATGCCTATGACAAGCTCGTCCAGGAGAGCATTTCCCAGAAAGAGCTTCTTAGGAAGCAGGAAGCCGAACTTGTGGACCTTCGTAGCCGACTATGGGCCGTGGAGCAAGCAAAGGTGGAAATCCGCCGTACAGGTGTGGATAACCATGTCCCCATCTACGAGGCCGATGTTTCGAAGATCAAGGAATCTGGTTCCATCGAGTTCCAGAAATCCAAAGCCTATACTGGTGCCATCCAGACCATGGCCAGAAAGTTTCTTCCGAGGTTCGTCGGTGAGTTCTTGGCCACCTGCCCGGACCCTTATTTAGATGGCATCAAGTTGCTCCAGGCCACTCCCACTGGGGAACGTTTCCTCGATGACCTTGCCGACGATACTTATCTCAAGGGTATGGTCGGCCTCGTGGCAGAGAATCTCCCGGTCTTCGAGCGTCACTTCGGAGCTCCCTTTGACCCTGTGGCAGCTGGTTTCGATTCCCTCATGGTAGACGCCCATAAGGGGGCCCTTGAGCTGCTGATGGAGCGTAAGGAGCGTGAAGAAGCTGAGGCCAGGGAAAAGGCCAAGCAGGTCTCCTTCAAGGTTCCGACTCCGGATGTTGATCAAAGTTGATTCTCCGCTCATCGTCTTATACTTGTACCCATTTTTTCATTATGTACATTGTACCTTTTATATTGTACTTTCCGGTCATCAGTACCGAAGAATAAAAATCATTATTTGCTCCATGTCTCTCTCTCTCTATCTTTTTTTTTGGAGCCTTTTTATCAGTCTTTGTCCTTCCCAAGCTTCGTGGGTACTTGTCTCCTGGTTTCGTAGGAGAAGTTCGCCATCCCCGCCTTGAGAAAAAACAGGTTTATCCACGTCGGGATTCCCTATCTCCGTTCGTCCCCAGCCGCGAACTACTAGTCTTCTGGCTTCACAGAAGGCTTTCGTCATGCGCTCATCAGGGGGAGGAACTAGGCTTCGTTCGTCCTTGTCGTGATCCTACTAGTCTTCTTACTTCGAAGAAGACGCTCGGTCAATCATCGATCGCAAGGAGGTCACTGGTTTACCCTATCGCGGGTTCCCTGCTTCGTCGCCCCATACTCGTGGCCCTACTAGCCCTCTGCTCCAGCAGAAGGTGTTCGTCGATCCACGGGTCATGGGAGGAACTGGTTTATCCTGCCGAGGTTCCCTTTGGTACGTCTAGCCTCCCCCACGTTCCTACTAACCTCCGCGTCGGGAGACGTTCGTCACGCGGCGAAGGAAGATCAGGCATACCTCGTCAAGACTCCCTCTCTCATAGGAGCTTCTCCCTCCCCTTCTCCTCTCTTCTCTTTTTTTTTTCTTTTCTTTTTTTTTTTAGAGGAGGAAATCGCTTCAATAGCACTTCGGCTTTTAATCTCTCTGTAGGGAGTGAAGAACAGAAATAATCCTTTTAATATAGAGACGACGATCGGTGGTGTTACATGGTACTTCGACCAAAATATTACAAAAAGATCTATCTCTAATTATTGGTAGAACTTCTTCAAGTGTTCGACATTCCAGATCCCAGCATGGTTCCCCTCCAAGGTGTGGAGGAGGAACGTCCCCTGGTTGTATCTTCTCATGACCTTGTACGGCCCTTCCCAGTTTTTGGCCATCTTGCCACCTTCGAGCGGCCTGCTCTTTTCCCTCTTCCTGAGTACGAGGTCCCCAGCTTCAATTTCGCGGATCTTCACCGCCTTGTTGAAGTATCTTTGGGTGGCTCGGTGATATTCCTCCATGCGACGAGCTGCTAGGTCTCTTCGTTCCTCAATGAAATGGAGCTCCGCTCGTAGGTTTGCCTCGTTGTCCTCCGGCCGGAAATGCTTTGTGCGATGTGTGGGCACTAGCACCTCTGTTGGCACCTTGGCCTGGAATCCGTATGCCAAAGCAAAAGGTGTCTCGCCGGTTGCCGTCCTTGGGGTCATTCTGTACGTCCAGAGTACGTAATTGAGCTGCTCCGGCCAGGTGGACGCGTAATCTTCCAATTTCTTTTTAATCCCATCCATGATGGTCCGGTTCATGTTCTCCACCTGGCCGTTGGCCTGCGGGTAGGCCACCGAGGCCTTAGAGTGCCTGATGCCCCACTTCGCCAGGTATGCCTCAAATCATCTGCCGACGAACTGCCGGCCATTGTCGGTGATGACCTGCTCTGGAATTCCGAAGCGGCATATGACATTTTGCCAGAGGAACCTCTGACATTGATATTCGGTGATGGAGGCAAGCGACTCGGCTTCTACCCACTTTGTGAAGTAGTCAATCGCTACAATGACAAACTTCCTTCCGCCGGTCGTCGTCGGGAGAGGGCCCAGTAGATCTATGCCCCATCTGGCGAAAGGCAATGCAACCGTCATCGGGGTATAGAAGCTTTCCGGCCGTCCGGGGACAGGAGCATATTGCTGGCACACTGCGCATTTCCGAGTATGATTGAAGCAATCCTGCTGGATGGTCGGCCAGTAATACCCCTGCAAGATGATTTTCCGGGCCAAGGTGCGGGGACCCTGGTGGCTGGAGCAGATGCCCTCATGTATCTCTTCGATGACGGCTGCCGCCAGGCTCGGCGGGAGGCATCTCAAGTATGGCCCTCCGAACGTCTTCTTGTAGAGTTGTCCATCAATGAGCTCGAAGTTGGGGGCACGCCTTTTTATCCACACTGCTCTTCCTGAGCTGCCATCAACCTTAGGCTCGGGGAGCGCGCCATCCCTGAGGTAGTCTGCGATCTCCTTCGACCAATTAGGTTCGGCGATGGAGATGGCCTCTACCCGGATGACGTCCGTCGCCGGTGTTAGGAGCGACTCTTGCCTGACGAAGCCCCTGATGTGCCGGGGAATGCTCGTCGTGGGGTCATCACTTGGTGGATTGCCTAGCTTGGATAGTATGTCAGCCTCGGCGTTCTCCACCCGCGATACCTGCTCAATTATCACCTGTTCGAACTGCGCGGTTTGTTCCTCCGCGAGTTCTTTGTAAACCTTCATCCTCTCCTCCCTGGTTTCGGCCGTCCCATTCATCTGGGTTACCACCAGCTGACTGTCCATCCTCACCTTCAGACGAGCTGCGCCGAGTGCCTTTGCACACTTTAGCCCTGCGATCAGCGCCTCATATTCAGCCTCGTTGTTGGTGACTTTGAACTCAAATTTCATGGAGTAGTAGACCTTGAAACCTTCGGGCGAAGTGATCACTGCTCCTCCGCCGCAACCTTTTGCACTTGAGGCCCCATCGGTGTACATCTCCCACCAGTTGTTGAAATCATTGTCGCCTTGGGGATCGTCCTCGGTGCGCGCGGTGCACTCGGCAATGAAGTCTGCCAGCGCCTGTCCCTTGATCGTCGGCATAGGCTTGAATTCTACGTTGTACTGGCCGATCATCAGGGACCATTTGGTTATCCTCCCGCTGGCCATGGGATTCCGGAGGATCGTGGCGAGAGGTTGCGTCGTGTATACAATCACTGGGTGTGCCTGGAAGTACGGTGCCAGACGTTTGATGGATGCTATCAAGGCGAGGACCGTCTTCTCCATCAGTGTGTATCTGGTTTCCGGGCCGTTCAGTGCCTTGCTCACAAAGTAGATTGGCCGCTGAACACCCTCTGTCTCCTTGAGTAGCACAGCACTCACTGCCAAGTCCGCCACCGCCAGGTACATGTACAGCTGCTCCCCGGGGTCCGCTTTGGTGAGGACGAGCGGAGAGGAGAGGTATACCTTGAAATCCTCAAAGGCAGCCTGGCAGTCCGGCGTCCATTCAAAGGGATTCGCCTTCTTCATGATCTGAAAGAAAGGGATTGCCTTGTCCGCTAGTTTTGACATGAATCGGCTCAGGGCCGCCAGTCTCCCGGTGAGGCGCTGCACGTCCTTCAGATTCCTCGGGGCTTCCATGTCAACTATTGCCTTTACCTTCTCCGGGTTGGGCTCGATCCCCCGTTCACTCATCATGTAGCCGAGGAACTTGCCGCCCTTGACAGCAAAAGCGCACTTCTTCGGATTGAGCCTCATGCTAGCCCCCTCCATGATGGTGAAGATTCTCTCCATATCCCGGACGTGGTCTTCCTTCTTCTTGCTCTTGATCAGGATGTCGTCCACGTAAGCCTCTGTTGGTCCCGTTTAATATGGTAATCAGTCTAGAGGGGGGGGGGTGAATAGACTGATTGGTTTTTCAAATTTTCTCTAAGTCCAAAGTGACTTATCAGAGAAGGTCTGATTCTGGTGACAGAGAAAGGCTGGTTCTGATATCAGAACTGGCCTTGGCAGCGGATTCTGATCTGTCCGGGTAGCCTCAGAAACACTAAGGCAAATGCCTTTCTGATAACTCTGAAAACAAGATCTGCTGAACACAGATTCCAAGTCTTAGAGTTAATCAGTTAATGTCCTAAGTACAGAAATATAAATTGCAGTAAAGTAAATGACACCGGATATTTTTATAGTGGTTCAAGGAACAACGCGTTCCTCTAGTCCACTGTTCCACTAGCTTTGAAGTAGATCGGTTACAAAGCTAATCCCTAGCACTTAAGAAGCACTTCTCGTCTTCTTCAAGTCTAGATGCCACCCAGGATGCAATTCCACGTCCTGATGGCTGGTCCTTTCACTCAGCTTCCCGGAAGTATCACCACTTCACTACTGCAGTTACTTGGACGCCCTTCTTTTCAGAAGATCCTTTGAAAAACAAAGTTTTTCCTCCAACTTGCTTGTAAGGAATAAATGTAATTAGATTTTGATGATGCTGTAGGATTAGAATTTTAAAGTACCCCAAATTAGATTTTATGTATTAGAATTTTAATTTGTAAGTATTAGTGTAGTCGACGATCAGAGTTGCTCTGTTTTGGATTAGATCAGAAGTGCATCAGAACTGCTCGACCAGATTCGATCTATGAGAACTGCTCCATCAGAGTTCTCTTATCAGAAGTTCATCAGAGTTGCACCACGAGAGTTGCTGATAAATTTGGACATCTGATAACCAATGAGAGTTACAGATCAGAGGTACGCATCAGCGGACCTATCAGAGTCAGAGATCAGAAAGCCATCAGAACTCAACTCATCAGAAAGCCATCAGAACTCAGAAAGCCTTCAGAGTCCAACACATCAGAAGAGCCTGATCAGAGCCCGACTAACACTTAGAAGTTTTCAAAGCAACATCCAACAGCTATGAATTCAACAGGTAAAAACATCCAACGGCTAGAAGACTGTGCATGAAAGGAAAGCATTTAATGCACATTAAATGAGCCTGATACGCTGAAGGATTGATTGCAAATGATTGACCAAGGAATCCGGGAAGATATATTATAAAAATAGAAACCTTCCAAAAACGGCGGTCAAGTCAACTGTACGCGCATTCAATGCAGTTGTCTCCTCCTCCAACGGGCAGACAACCTCAGTATATAAGCTACACACCGAAGAACAGAAAAACAACTTTGCCACAACTTTTGGTCATCATAATTCAAGCTTTCTTGAGACTCAAATTCTACAATCCTCAACAAGACAAGCTTACGTTGGGAAGATTCAAACTCCAAATCTCTCATCCCCAACAAACGAGCAAAGTTCATCCTGTTCCTCAACTCTTCAAGAACTTCATCAAACATCATTTGTGACGAAGCAAGTTGGAGGAAAAACTTTGTTTTTTCAAAGGATCTTCTGAAAAGAAGGGCGTCCAAGTAACTGCAGTAGTGAAGTGGTGATACTTCCGGGAAGCTGAGTGAAAGGACCAGCCATCAGGACGTGGAATTGCATCCTGGGTGGCATCTAGGCTTGAAGAAGACGAGGAGTGCTTCTTAAGTGCTAGGAATTAGCTTTGTAACTGATCTACTTCAAAGCTAGTGGAACAGTGGACTAGAGGAACGAGTTGTTCCTTGAACCACTATAAAAATATCCGGTGTCATTTACTTTACTGCTATTTACACTTCTGCACTTAGGATATTAACTGATTAACTCTAAGACTTGGAATCTGTGTTCAGCAGATCTTGCTTTCAGAGTTATCAGAAAGGCATTGGCCTTAGTATTTCTGAGGCTACCCGGACAGATCAGAATCCGCTGCCAAGGCCAGTTCTGATATCAGAACCAGCCTTTCTCTGTCACCAGAATCAGACCTTCTCTGATAAGTCACTTTGGACTTAGAGAAAATTTGAAAAATCAATCAGTCTATTCACCCCCCCCCCCCCTCTAGACTGATTACCATATTAAACGGGACCAACATTGCTTCGTCACAAAAGATGTTTGATGAGGATCTTGAAGAGTTGAAGACCAGGATGAACTTTGCTCTTGTTGGGGGTGAAAGATTGTGAGGTTGAATCTTCCCAACGTAAGCCTTTTCTTGTATTTGTGTTGTGGAGTTTGAATCTCACGAATGCTTGTAGAATGAAGTTCAGAGCAAAAGTTGTAGCAAAGTTATTTTTCTGTTCTTCGGTGAGTAGCTTATATACCGAGGTTGTCTGCCCGTTGGAGGAGGAGACAACTGCATTAAATGCGCGTACTGTTGACTTGACTGCCGTTTTGGAAGGTTTCTATTTTTATAATATATCTTCCCGGATTCCTTGGTCAATCATTTGCAATCAATCCTTCAGCGTATCAGGCTCATTTAATGTGCATTAAATGCTTTCCTTTCATGCACAGTCTTCTAGCCGTTGGATGTTTTTACCTGTTGGATGTTGCTTGAAATCTTCTAAGTGTTAGTCGGGCTCTGATCAGGATCTTCTGATGTGTTGGATTCTGATGGCTTTCTGATCTCTGACTGAACTCTAACTCTGACTCTGATAGGTCCGCTGATGAGTACCTCTGATCTGTAACTCTCATCGGTTATCAGATGTCCAAATTTATCAGCAACTCTCATGGTGCAATTCTGATGGACTTCTGATAAGAGAACTCTGATGGAGCAGTTCTCATAGAGCAAGTCTGGTCGAGCAATTCTGATGCACTTCTGATCTGATCCAAAGCAGAGCAACTCTGATCGTCGACTACACTAATACTTACAATTGAAAATTCTAATACATAAAATCTAATTGGGGGTACTCTAAAATTCTAATCTAAATAACCTAGCATCATCAAAATCTAATTACATTTATTCCTTACAATTTCCCCCTTTTTGATGATGCCAAAACCCTTAAACTATTTCCAGAGAAGTGCCTTTCACCATGAAGGAAAATAAGTTAAAAAAAACTTTCATTTAGAATCTTGGTGGGCACTTGGCATAGGAAAATAGTAAGAGTAAGATACAATCAATCAGATAAGTAAGATAAGAAATAACACAAGGTATCAGAGCATAAATAATCAGAGTACAAGTAGAAAGAATTTGAAATTGCCATGCAAAATAGAGGCAAGCTGGTTATCTTATTAAAGAAGAGTATTAAAAGCGACAAGAGGATAGAGTTTAGATATCTTTCTCTTCTAGTTCAGCTTCCTTTGCTTCAATTTCCTTCAGATCAGCATTTACCCTAGCTCTGATTGTAGCAAGATTCCTGGGATTCTGATATTCTGACCAAGCAGGTTCAAGCTTGCAGTCAAGATAATTTCTGATGGCTTCTGATAGGTCCTTGCCAGGGATCACTTTCATTCGCCACCAGTCTTCTGCTTCTTGCATAGAGCCACCATGGTTAATGATTATTAGCCCATCTTTATCTAGAATCAGATTCTCCTTTTGATAGGGAGTCATGTGTTTCTTCATTTCTTGGAACTGGGCTGCATCAGGCTTGGCTAGGTCACTGTTGAGCCATTGTTGTAGTGTCAAGGTGGTAGCAGCCGATTTCTTCCCTTTCTTGGACCGAGGAGGAGGAGGTCTTTGAATACCAGCAGCAATCTGCTTCTGCCTGGTCTTCTCAAAGTATATAGCAGGATCAGGGGTACCAGAGATGGGAGTCAGAGCTCTGGTGCTTGATCCTTCTGCAGTTCTGATATGTTCTCTAGTATTTTCCCCCTTTTTGGCATCAGCAAGATCACCAAGCAGGAGTCCAATCTTAGAGAATTCGGAGGCCTGGTTCTCCTTGATGACTTCAAGAGCACTTGGCAGAGTTTGAGTGACAGAAGCCAGTCCTTCAATGATTTCTTTCTGTTTGTCAACAGCAGTCTGAATATCTTTGGTAGTAACTTCAAGGAGAGTCAACTTGTGATCTCTGTCCTTTCCACTATTGATCAATTTAACGGTGAGTTCTTTAGTATCCTTGCACAGTCCTTCAACATCTTGGAACTCCTGACGAGCTTTATCAGAGGACCATTGGAGATCATCAATGGAATCAGAGATGCCTTTGATTGCTTTGTCCTGCTCTTCAAGAGCCTTGGTGTGATGAAATATGACAGCATTGATTCCATCCACTTCCTTAGCAATGTTTCCCAGGTTTTCTGCAGTTTTCTCCTTGTGAGCCTCAAAGGCTGTGGCAATGATGCCTACATGTTTTAGTAGTAAGGATATGCCCTTTGAGAGATGGTTGCTGATACTAGTGAGACGAGCATCAGTTTCATACTCAGCATCTAGGATCTTCTCCATGCCCTTTGCAATTTGTTGTCCAACCATTTCTACTTCTGCCATGAAGCCCTTGGATGGACCTTGATTGTGGACAAGAGTCTGTACTTGCATTGAAGGAGAGGAGGATGATTTTTGTGGAGGAGCCGGTGGAGAATTCTGAGGAGTGGAGTTCTGATGGGGTGAGATGTGAGAGTCAGGGGTTTTCTGATGTTGTGGGGAAGGAGGGGGTGAGGGGGATCGGTTTCTGATGGAGGTTATGGGTTTGCAGGGTGAAGGTTGTTTAGGTGAGGGCTGCCTAGGTGATGGAGTTGGTGACTCTTGAGGAGGTTGAGGAGAAGGTGGTGGAGTGGAGGTGGGTGTTGTGGGTTCGGGGGATGGAGATTTAGGAGGTGAGGTATGGGGCTCTGGTGCAATTTGAGGAGGGGGTGATGGAGAGTTAGGAATTACCTCAATGGTAGTTTCTTCGAATTGTGAAGCTCTCCATTCTTTGATCAGATTCCTCATTGTCAGGGCTAGATCATTGACAGTAGAGGGTTCACCCTCTATACCTGGGATAGGTCTCATCTTGATCAGGGACTCCTTCCTTTTCTTCTCCATCAGCCATTCTTCAAAGATAGGAACCTCGTGTTCTGATAAGGCTTTGACATGTTCCTCTGATGAGGTAGCAGTCAGTTTCTCCTTGCCTTTGTAGCTTGCCTTCTTCTTCTCAAGAACAGATTGTAAGAATTGAAGGTCGAAGCATAAAGAGACATCATCAGTACCTGCCCATTTGAGGACTTCAATTTCCTCAGATTCATAAGTAGCAGCCTGAGCAAGAATCTGTTGCAGGGGTCCCATTCTCCATTTCCTCCTAGTGAGTACCCTTTGAAATTGTCTTTCTAGGGCAGCATGGGGATCCAGTTCTGGGATTTGAGTGGTGAGATGCTCTGGTGGAGTTAAGATGATGTGCTGATCTGGTGCAGAGATGGGTTGGATCTCTGATTCAGGTTCCCCCTGACCATCAGAGATCACTAGTGCTGCAGCTAACTCTGATGCTGGTTCCCCCTGAACCTCTGATTCCTTTGGGGGAGAGTTGGTCACTTGTTTCTTCTTCATTCTGATAGGAGAGGTAGAAGCATCAGAATCACTCTGAATGGTGGCTTTTCTTCTCCTCTTTTGGTTCATCTTCTTGACAGGAGTGACTTTGGGAGCCACAACAGAAGTTTCCGGTTCTGATGCATCCTCTTCTGATGCATTTTTCTTAGAGGTAGTCTTAGGCTTCTTCTGAAGCTTCTTCTTCTTAGCCTTGGGTTGTTCATCATCAACCTCAACTGTAGTAGCTGGTTTCTCCCTCAGTTGCTCATACTTGCTGGTTTTCTTCAGCTCTGCAGCAACAGCAACATGTAGTTTGGGGGATGCAGTGAGAAAGATGGTCTTGTTGTGGTTTACTTCAGTGGCTTCTCTAAGTGCAATATTGGCATTGGAGATGAGCCTAGAGATTAGAAGTCCATGACCCATCTTAGTGGAGAACATCTCTGTCTTCTTGTCCTTCTTGGCAACAGACTCAGAGATGGACTGGAGAAGGACTTTTCCCCAGTTGATGTTCATGCCCCTGTGAACTGCATAGATGGCCTTGGAGTTGGCATTGTTCATTTGGTCAGTTGACCCAGTTTTGCACCATAAGCAGCGGTGCATAATGCTCATCAGTCTTTCAAAGTCCTTCTTCAGGACATTCTTCTTCATGTATAGTTTATCTACTCCGGTTGCATCCTCCCAGCAGTAAGTGTGCACAAACGTCTCCACAGAGACTTCGACTGACTCCAAGGTGCGCCGTCCCTCAATCTGATCTCCTCCTCAATGGAGGCATACTTCTGCGCTCGGGCCAGCACTTCGGTGTAGCTGGTGCTGGGATTCCTCCGCAGGTCCCGGTATAGGTCCCCTGTTGCCAGGGCACTGGTGAACATGTTTACTCCCAGCCGCTCGTCCAGGTCATCCACCTGGAGCACTTCGTCTCTCCATCTGACCAGGAATTGGGCCAGAGGTTCGTCCTTCCCCTGCTTCACACTGGTGAGCGATGTGAAGCTCTTCTTGGGGGTGGTGCTGGCAGCGAATTGTGCCATGAACTGCTGGGACAGCTGCTCGTAGTTATCAATGGATCCGGGCCTCAGCTGCCCGAACCACTCTTGAGCTGGGCCCCTCAGGGTGCTGAAGAAGAGCCGGCAGATGGCCTCATCGGATGCTCCCAGCATGGAAAGGTTCCCCTGGAAGCTGATCAAGTGAGCCTTGGGATCTCCGGTCCCGTTGTATACTATCCCTTGGGGGGGCCTGCAGTCCCGCGGGATCTCTGCATTCATGATCCTCGGGGTAAATGGTGAGGTGAGGGAGAAGCGCGGCGTGGCCGGGACGGGCTCCGCCCGTCTGTCTATCTCGGCTATTCGCCGTTCCATTGCCTCTAGCCGGGCCTCCTGTGCGGCCCTTCCGGGGGACACAGGAGGGGCGGCCTCGAGCGCAACGTTCCTTCGAGGGGGAACTGCGTCGGGTTGCCTCCGGGTGATATGGGCACCATGCCTTTGGAAACGTCGTCCAATATTACTGACAGCGGGGGTGATGGTGGTGCCCTGATGTTCTGATGGAACGTCCGGCGTGCGCCCCCGATGATCGTCCTGCCAACCATATCGAGGGGTGCTGGCGCCGGTGTGCCCCCAGCCTCGTGGGAGGACGGATTGTGTCCCAACCTCATGTGGATGGGCGTCCGGCGCCCGGCAGATTCCGCTGTTTCATCCAGGGACTGCATGCGGTGGATGGGTGATATGGGCGTCCAGATGGTGTTAGCTGAGTACACCTCTTTGTTCGCCTCCTGTTCGTCCGCCATTCGGCGCATCGTTTCCGCTAGCTCCCTCATGAGTCGAGGGTCGCGTCTGGCCTCATGGGGGATGAGGTTTGTGAGGCCACCTTCTCCCCCAGTTGTCCCCAATGTCTCGGAACGTTCCGTGGTTTGTCCGCGGTTGCTTCGTCCGCGGGACAGCTGCTCGGAGAGGTCACGTTGGCGGTTGTTTCTTGTCATCGTGCTTGCTGTGGGTAGATTTAGTAGCTGTTTGGGAGAGTTTTTTGGAAACTTTTAGTTCAGTTTCCCACAGACGGCGCCAGTGTTGAGGCTTATTTTACCAAACAATACCACTTTTACTTTCTCGGTTTTCGTGTAGAATCTACTTTTTACTTTTTTTTATTACACAAAAAACACTTATTTTACCAAACACTACTAACTTTTACTACTAATCACTTTTTCCCAAAAAGTGTTTTTATTTAAGCACAATCACTTGCAAACAGAGCCTTAGTTAATTGTAATTGTAATTGTATTGCTTTTTAAATTAAAAAAAAAACTAGTATAGTGCTTTTTAAAAAAAACGCGCTCAAGAAAAAAAACAATTGGTGCATATATTTTTACTCATTGTCTATTTAATATTAAAATAAAAATAATTGTAGGATTTTACATTTTCGGAAAATAAGAGTACAATAAACTAATACCATAAAATATAAGCTCATAACAATAAATATTCAATGAAGAATATATTAGGAAAAAAAATTAAACACGACTCATTATAATTTGCTACTTGTTGACAAATTGAATACAATAAATATTAAAATTAATGAATACTACGTATTAGTTAGATAATAACTTGTTACTCATTAATTAAATTAGTGCTAGCATATGCGAGAGAAAATTATCATGTTTAATTCGTAGTTGGCTTATCTTACACAAAAAGAACTACAATTAAGAGAAAGTTCTCTTGCTCAAATTTTAGTTGGGGGAGAGGAGAAGAAGAAGAACTAAATATAAAATAAAAATAGCATAAGAATGGAAAATGTTCATGTACGCTGCTTTCGGGTTGAACTTTTTAATGAAATCTGGTGAGCATATTATCCATGAAATGTAGATAATGTCCACCAAATTTGAGATTAAAATTCAATCAGGAAGTTAGTTAAATAAATTTATGAAAGTTGCACAATATTTTGGGCCAAAAAATGCATTTTTTTAATAAATTATTTAACTAACTTCCCGATTGTATTTCAATATGAAATTTGGTTGACATAACCTACATATTAGGGAGAACATACTCACAAAATTTCATCCGAAAAATTGATACGGAAGCACCTCAAAAGAAAGAGGCCTAAGAATTACAACTTTTAGGTCTACCTTACATGCACATTACCCGCATAAGAATGTGCGAATTTTCCCGTTTAATAGTCAGCAAATTTATCTTCGAATACCTAAAATCACTACAAATGAGAGCTAGATTCTTGTCTAATCGTTTAATTTTTAGTCGGCTTATGTTATGTTATGGTATACCTAAAAGCACTACATATGGAAGAGAAAATTTTCCTGATGACTTGTGCTAGATTATCTTATACTTAAAAAGAACTACATATGAGCAAGAAAGTTTTGCCACTTAATTATTAGCAAACTTTTCTTTTTATACCTAAAACTCTTACATATGAGAGAGAAAGTTCTCCCGCTTAATTAGTAGACAACTTACCTTATATACCTAAAAGCATTACATATGAGAGAGAAGAATTTTTTCGCTCATTTGTTAGTCTTCTTATCTTATAGTATACCTAAAAGAAGTACATATGAGAAAGAGAGAAATCTTCCGCTCAATTGTTAGCTATCTTGTCTTATACCTAAAGCACTATATATGATAGACAAAAATCTTACTCCCCACGTCCCTTAAAACTTTGTCAACTTTCCTTTTTTGGATGTCCCACTAACTTTGTCACTTTCCCTTTTAAGATAAGAATTTGTGGTTCCAGTTAATTCTCTCTCCTCTGCACAAACATCAACTACACAATTTTTACTTTATTAATCCTCGTGCCGATCAAACTTAGAGTTTTAAGGGACGGAAGGAGTATTTTTTAAACCCGGTAGGCAATGATTGAGAAAATTCCTCTTCTCAATTGTTAGCTGGATTATTTTATACCTAAAAGGCTACTTATGAGAAAGAAATATCTCGCTCAATTTTTAGACGGCTTATGGCTTAGTCTTTCTTATATCTAAAATTTTATATCTAAAAAGCCCAACATATGAAAGAAACATTTCTTCCGCTCAATTGTTAGATAGCTTATCTTACCTTATATTGCGTATGAAAGAGAGAAATTTCCTGCTCCATTAAAAAGTCCTTTTTATTAGCCGTTGATCTATTGTTACTTTCATGTTCTAATTTTGATATTTAGAGCCAGTTTAGTTACACATAAATTGACTAAATTTCCTTATTCTATTGAAATTGATGAAATTCTGACAGAAGTTGCTGAATTAGTTGAATATGTTGATTTATAGATAAATTTAATTAAAACTATACTTTATTAATGAAGCAAATAAAAAATTATATGAAAAGTAGTTGAAAATGATTTCAGTCAATTTAAGTCAAAAAGTAACTTCAATAAAGCTAAACCTTAAATAGCTCAAAGTTGTTTAAAACAAATAAAAAATGATAAATCAATATTTTTATATTTTCCCCGGCCTTTTCTTAACAAGAAAGAATAGTAAATTGAACTAAATTTAGAAGTCTTATTTTTAGCACTCAAAGTGATTATCATTTTCATTTGCTAATACTTTATCTCGAGTGACATTATAATAGGAAGGAATAAGGTTTGTAATAGTTTAACGAAGGGAGTAGAATGAAAAGCCAAAATAACATTAGATTTTTATTAATCGTACGGTTGATGGATTCAAATTAGTCACCTCAAAGTTTTATTTTATTAGAACTATTTAGATTTTCATTTGCTGATTTTTTATATATCAAACCAATGCACATCAAATCATAAAATATTTTAAGAAAGTTTTTTCAAATTAATTTAGCACTTTTAGATATTCCCCTTTCATAGTCTGATTTTGATTTTCGAGAATGTTTAGTAGCATTGAAATTGGTTGGATCTAGTAAAATGGGTGAAATTCTGAGAGAAGTGGTTGAATAAGTTAAATATATTAATTTATGAATAAATTTAATTTAAAATATATTTTAATAATGAAATAAAGAAAAAATTATATGAAAAGTAGCTTGAAATGATCGTCACCTTCAGCAACTTCAGTCAATGTAGTCAAAAAAATACTTCAACCAAGCTAAACAAAAATAAATCAGATTAGTTTAAAACAAACCATAAATGTGTAATAACAATTTTCATATTCGCCCCTTCTATTAAAAAGAAACAATACCCTGTTATTACATTGAATTAAATTTAAAAGTTTTAATTATTAGCAGTTTAGTACCCGATGTTGTTATCATTTTCATTTGCTAAGTTCTGAATTTTAGGCGTCTTTATAATATTAAAGGGAAAAGGGGCAAATAAGTCATCAAACTAACCAAAATCGTGCAAATTGCCCCTTATATAGAAGGCTCTATCCGACCGTCGTATTTTAGGGAGGTTCCCGTGTAAGTTTTTGATGAATTTTTTTTTAGCATCTTCTTCATTAAGTCTTGTTTACTCATACCAAATTTCAGATAAAAATTCAATCTGGAAACCAGTCAAATGAATTTTTGAAGATAACTGTGCAGTTAAACAACACAGTATATTTCAGAAAATCATTATACTGCCTTCCGGGTTTTATTTTTAACTAAAACTTGGTATGACTAAACTAGACTTAATGAAGAAGATGTTCAAAAACTTTCATAAAAAAATTCCACCGGGAACCACCCCAAATGACGACGGCCGGACAAAACCTTCTATATAAGGGGTGATTTGCACTTTTTTAGTTAGTTCAAAGGCTTATTTGTCCCTTTTCCCTAATATCAAGGAATAATGTTTATAATACTTTAATAATGAGTGAATAAAAAGATTTGGTTTTCTTTAATTAACGACAAAGGGAACAGGAATTGATTCCGGGGTTAACCAGATTTCTGGCAGAACAGGCCTAATTACATGAATTTAATTTAATTGAGCCTAGCTAATCATTACTAAGTTCTTACCGCTCTCGCGGCGCAGAGTACAATAATTTAGGGGTCCAGGCTGATCTCTCATGCGACAAGATCCTAAATTATTGCCAAAACGAGCGAGCTTACGGCCCCTTAATCGCTACTAATCTCTTAGCGAACGATTAAGTGTGTGTGAATGTGTCCTAGAACAAATTAGATATCTCTTAATTTATTCTATGAGCAATTGTAATTCTAGTGGCCATCTAGGTTACAAGAGATATCAGTTAAATTATTCAAACACAAATTAAACGGCATTCATGCAATTAAACCGACAAGAATCTAGCCATTCATCATGATTAACCCCTTCATCAACCCCAAATCTCTAATTAAACTACTCACGCCTCATAATTGACGAATCAAAAGAATTGGGATGAATAGAAATAATTGTCATTAATTAAAGAATTGAACTTACAAAGAATCCCAGGTTCTTGGATTAAACAACGTAAAAAACGTAGATAAACTCGTCCCTAGGCCTCTCTCCAAAGTTCGTAACCCCCAAAACGGGGTTATGGAGGCCTTATTTATAGAAAACAACGAATTCGGGTCGAATTAGGATCAATCGCGGCCAGGCACGGTGCCAGGCACGACCGTGCCTGCGACCGTGCCTACGGAAGGAGGCCGAATTTCGCGTCCAGGCACGGCGTGCCTAGCTGCCAGGCACGACCGTGCCTGGCCTCCAGTAGCTCCTAGGTTCGTTTCTCATCAGGCACGGCATGCCTAACTCCAGGCACGACCGTGTCTGACCTTATTCTTCACTTTTCCTTCGTTTTCTTGCTCCAAACGCTCCCGGATGCCTACGAGGTCGATCCAAATGCTCTTTCTTCATCAGAATTTCGTCGTGAATCTCCCGGTGACCTCCAAATCTCTCAAATCTTTCTTGAACGCCTTCAAATCTTTTCCACATGCCTCTCAAGCGCCGATTGCCGGACTCTAACTTCTTCAAATCAACTCCAAATGCAATGAAACTCGATCCAACGCCTGCTAAACACAACTTGAGCCAAAATTGAGACTTGCAACGCCTTAAAGCCAGGAAAACCAGCAAAATCCGACCCGAACACGCATCAAATGCGTGTCTAAATACGGACTTATCAAAGTGAAATCTAGAATGCTTATACCGAATGAAAAGGGACATTGTCTTTCCCCATGAATAAGTGTAGCTCCACATTCTGAGGGTTTTTCCACCATAATTCCCATTTGGATGTGAGACACTTGGTGATGGAAGCATAACCAATTGGGGCATCAAACCATACGTACATCACCTAGTATGTAGAAAAAAGAGACAATTATGTAAAAAAAATTAAATCTCCCTTGTCCAGGAAAAGTAGTAGTCCTGTTTGGTGGTCAAGTATTCATTTTTGTCAAAGTACAACTATTAAAAGTCATGAAATCACATTTTTATTTTAAAAATTGTGTATTGGCTTAAAAAATGTATTATACTCCCTCCGTCCCCCAATTAAGTTCCCAGTTTGACTTTTACGGTCTTCTAGGTGAACGTTTGACCCTAAATATCTAAAAATTTATACTTATAAAATCTAATATAAATTAATATTTGAATAGTAAGAATTCCAGTGAAGTATATAAAATTAATTTTGTAGCATAAAATAATGTAAATTATGAATGATTAATGGTCAAAGTTTTTGAAGCTTGACCCAAAAAGTGAAACTGGGAACTTAATTGTGGGACGGAGGGGTTATTAATTAATAGAATTGTTTGCAGCCTTTTGACAAATATTTAGCAAATTATAAGAAAAATTAGGCTAGCTTGATGAAATCAGTTTTTCTGGACAAAAAACAGACATGACTCTTTGTTACAGAGGGTGTTTACATATACAGGACGTAAATATACGTGAACTATACAATTAATAAAACAATTCAACTAAGAAAACCACAATCAATCAGTATAGGATATACCTTCTCTTTGAATTTTTCCACAGGAATAGGAACACCCCAGGTAAGATCGCGAGTGATGCACTTTGGTGGCATTTTATTGTTGAGAATATTTTGCGTATCAGTTACTGCTTGTTGGTTGGATATTTCCATCTTTTTGAATAGGTCTTGCAGACGCCCCTTTAGAGGATCAACCTGTAGAAAAAGATGGTCTGTGTTGCGAAGGGTTGCACTTGAACTCCCACAAATCTGCCCATATGAAGTTAGGTGATTAAATCGGTAAGGAGAAATGTGGGATCGTAAAAATTGATATATCAAAAGGAAGGGAAAATAAATAATACCATGCAGACAGGGTTTAGTAACTCCCGAGCATTCAAAAATTTACCACAATGCTCGCATTGATCACTTTTACATGACTTGTGGCAGTGCGGGCAATGACCTTCTACGAGACTATCTGCCAAGAACGTCGGGCAGACCTCACAATACAGCTGACAAATAAAAAACACGCATTACTACTTCTAATTACTAAAGAGTCCATCCAAGGCATCAAATGATTACACATTTAAAAAAGATTAGGCCCTGTGAATAATGACTAGATAACTATGAATGCCACACAAGCCTTCTTCTATAGCCTGCTTACTATCCTGATTTGGCTTATTCTGTTTGTCAGCCCAATAAGTTGCCTCTCACTTACTTATTTGGCCAAAATTAATTGTCAATTTTGGTGAAAACATTCAGCAAAAAAAATCATTGTCAAACGGGTGAGAATGAATTGAGACATTGATAAATCAAAAGGCAATTTAAAGACATAGTAGTGTTATAATAAAAACTAGGTTGTTGTCTTGCTGATAGCAATTACAAACAAAACCAGTGTAAGGCTGTAAGCGAAAGGCAGTTATACACCAGCACATAGCCAAATCTCAGCCACTTGAATCTCAATTGACTTCTGAATCATGTGAATGCAAAATTATCCAAACATCTCTATACAGCCATAGTTACTACATATTTTTTTTTTCTCTCCTACACTCTCACCCCCCCCCCCCCCCCCCCGATACCGTTAATAAGCAGGTTTAACCCAATAACAAGCTAAAAACAGTGAAAAAGTGTAGAGATGGATATATAAAGGAAAACCTGTTCAAGTGTATCCTCTTTCAAATGATTGTTGCGATACAGAGAGCTGAACACATCTTGGCAAACCTCAGTATGTTGAGGTGTAGATGTTCGACCAAAGTGGTCGAAACGAATGTTGAACCACTCATAAAGTCTCCCTGTGCAATTTCCGGTATTTCTCGCAGATCTCCGGGGGCGTCAACTTCTCCTCTTTTGCTTTGCGTTCCGTGGTCGTCCCGTATTCGTCATTACAACAAACGTACAAGACGTTATAGCGTCTCAGACGACAGAAACGTGCATACACGTCGGCACTGAGAACTGAGCCGATTACATTCCCCAGATGAGGCTCATTATTCACATAAGGGAGAGCACTCGTCACCAATATGTTCCGTTCTCCTTCGAGTGGTAAAGGTGCTTCCTCCATTGCACTGGAATAGGCGCTTCCTCCCTGTAATAATGTGAGTCAAGTAAATAAGTATATATTCTTTTATAATTAGTACGAGGCAAAACTTAAATATAATTTTGTCCACTATCCTTGGATTATATATCAGGTATTGTTTTTAGAAAAATAATCTCAATTAGAGAGTAATTATTTTCTTTATTATGACTTTATACTTGGTATATAATAAACAAGTTCATGAAAATTTCGTGCCTTAAAAGACACAGGACCGCCCTTGTTTAGTAAAATCAAGATCTAGTGTAACGAACGATACCTGGTTCTGGAAATCACTAACACGGGTAAAACCAAGGGAAAGCTACGGAGCTCCGGTGAAAGAAGCAACGGCCGACGGGTCACGGGAGTATTTCCGTAGTACACTGTAATAAATATAGCAACAATAAATTAGGGCGTAGGGTTTTTTACGACAACAATACCTTAAAGGCTTTCCACACAAGCATAAATGAGTGACTTGGATATTAGATCATTGGCAATTCTAGCTATACATTAGATATATTTGATTTATTTCCCTTGATCATTACTCATTTATTCTAATAGATTATTTATATCAATGATATTTTTAGTATATGATACTCCGAGTATATGTCGGGTTTCAATGATATTTATATGATATTTTTAGTATATGATCAAGGTGATATCAATGATATGAGTAATGATCGGAGTATATGTGGGGTTTCAAAGAAAATAGGAAAAATTCACATCATTAATCACACCTATTGAGGCTCTTCCAACAATAATCCCAAATACAAGTAATTCCAATATAATCCAATTTACAAGGGGTATCTTCTCTAAATGAACCGGTAACCGGAATGAATCAGGTCATCAGGTCACCTATCCATGTGTCTAATTCTGATTGGCCTTTATACATTTTCATTTTTTGCTTTCACTTCTTTTCTTTTTATTTCTTTCCTCAAAACTGCAGCTCCCTCGATCCCTCCTCTCGATCTTTGGATCAGCTCGCCGCTCCCCGTCTACCCCCTTTCTTCTTCTTCTTCTTCTTCTTCTTCCGATCTGCACTACTCCTCCCCACCTTATTCTTTTGGGATTCATCAAAATACTCTCCTTCACCCAGTTGTACTTTGTCGCCGGCCCTCCATCCATCCCAACGTCGCCATCCCCCGGTCATCCAAGCTGGGCTAGTTTCCATGATTCGTAGGTCGACTATCATCCAATTTTTGTCATTGTCCACGATGAACCATGTCAAATTTGAGTTTGAATTGTTCAAATTAACTTTTCCGAATCTGAAATTAAAAGAAAGAAGTACAAACTTGAGTATGGTCGCAAACCCAAATAAAAAATGAAGTTCAAAGTGAGAAGGATATATCCATGTGCGGTAGAGAGAGGGAAAGAAAAGAACAGGGGAGAATAATCCATGGAAAGCGCAAACCTTGATCCAGAAACCATGCATACAGTCCAAGCCATGCTAACAACTCTTTTTCCTATACAGTGTGATGCCCTCATGTCCGTCGATTGCATGTGAATGGAATACGAAGTAAAGAATAAGAAATGGGTAATGTGAGAAATAATACCAGGCTTAACCTTAATGGTAGCCCTGGCAGATATATTTATACTAGAAAGAGTTAATATTACACAAGGAGTTCCACACTAAAAAATAATAATAAATCTACACTATTACACCCCCTCAAGCTGTGCAGGGGAAACAATGCGCAGATTGTCACGAAGAAGAATAAAACGTTGTGGCGACAAACACTTGGTAAAAATATCTGCCAGCTGAGCCTGTGTCGGAACATACTTAACACGAAGATCACCATGAGCTACTCGTTCACGAACAAAATGATAGTCAATATTAATATGCTTACTCCTGACATGTTGGATGGGATTAACAGACAGATATGAAGCAGATACATTGTCACAGAACAGAGTAGTCGGAAAACGAACAGCAAACCCCAACTCGAACATAATAGATCGTATGTGAAGAGTATCCTGAACCGTGTAGGCAATGGCTCTATATTCAGCTTCCGTGGAAGAGCGGGAGACCGTGGGCTGCTTTTTGGACCGCCAAGATATAAGATTGGGCCCCAGAAAAATTGCATAGCCTGAAGTAGACCTGCCTGTATCAGGACATCCAGCCCAATCAGCATCAGAATAAGCAATGACCTCTGTAGAGCCACGTGAGGACTGTAAGAGTAGACCATGAGTGGATGTTCCCTGAAGATACCTGAAAATACGCTTAACAGCCAACAAATGTGAAGTGCGTGGAGCATGCATAAATTGAGAAACCAGGTGTACAACAAAAGTAATATCTGGTCGAGTCAAAGTCAAATACTGTAATGCACCTACCATACTCCTGTATTCCGTGGCGTCAGCGAGAAGCTCTCCATCAGTAAGGGAAAGTTTAGTACGACTAGGAAGTGGTGAGCGCACGGATTTTAAGGTATGTAAATGAAACCGATGAAGAAGATCTGATATGTATTTTTGCTGAGAAAGAAACAGACCAGAGGGAGTACGATGAGCATGAATGCCAAGGAAGAAATGTAAGTCTCCCAAGTCCTTCATAGCAAAACATTTATTTAAGAGAGATAAAAAATGAGTGACTAACTTAAAAGAATTGCCTGTAACAATGATATCATCAACATATAATAACAGGTAAATAATATCATAATTACGCCGAAAAATAAACAAAGAGTTGTCAGACCGGCTACAAGCAAAACCATGAGAAAGAAGAAAACTACTAAACCTATGAAACCAAGCACGAGGTGCTTGTTTAAGTCCATAAATGGCTTTTCGAAGCCGACACAGATGGTGAGGAAACTGAGGATGAACAAAACCCGGAGGCTGACGCATATAAACTTCCTCAGTTAAATTTCCATGAAGAAAAGCATTTTTAACGTCAAGTTGGCGAATCGGCCAACCAAAAGACACGGCTAAAGTGAGAACAAGACGAACAGTAGTGGGCTTAACAACAGGACTAAATGTTTCAGTGAAATCAATACCTGCCTGCTGATTAAACCCCTGAGCAACTAACCGTGCTTTGTAGCGTTCCACAGACCCATCAGCCAAATACTTAGTCTTATAAATCCATTTTGACCCAACCACATTCTTTTTAGCATCAAATGGTACTAAATCCCATGTATGATTAGAGATAAGAGCATTAAATTCCTCTGCCATAGCAGCTCGCCACTTAAGATGTTTATTAGCTATTGAAAAAGAAGTAGGATCAGGTGTGCTAACAACTGTGTTTAAATTAAAAATAGGTTTCGGTTTAAAAAAACCGGATTTGGACCGGGTTTGCATTGAATGAATATTGTCAACCGGGGCGGAGCTATTGGGAGCTGCTGTGTTGGTCGAGATGGTGTCGGCCAAGGAGGTAGAGGTTGCTGGGGTTTCGGTCAAAGAGGTAGAGGCTGTTGTGGTTTCGGCCAGGGGGGTAGGCACTGTTAATTTGTCGGCCAGTGAAGTAGGGAATGGTGGTGTGTCGGCCAGTAAAGTCTCAGCCAGAGTAGTGGAAGGTAATTGGCTGTCTGCTAAGGTAATGGGAGTAGAAGAGGGGCTGGGAACATGATTATAGGTTGGAGTGGGTGCATGGAAATCTGGGAGTGAGTCAACTGGATGGGATTGCAGTTGCAGGTCTGAGGATGGGGGCTGATCACTGGTACGTAGGGGAACCAAAGGAGCGGTGTAAGAAGGCATACTCGACGGAGACAGTGTAGCACTAATCAACTTAGAATATGGAAAAATATTTTCTAAAAATCGGACATTTCTGCTAATATAAACCCGACCAGAAATAGGATCAAGACAACGATATCCTTTATATTCAGACGCATAACCAAGAAAAACACACTGAACAGACCGTGGAGAAAGTTTATCAGCAGAAGTGGCATTAAAGTTTGGAAAACATGCACAACCAAAAACACGCATTCCAGATAAATCCGGTGCAGAGAGAAACAATTTTTCATACGGAGAAACACCATGTAGAGTAGGAGAGGGTAACCGATTAATAATAAAAGTGGCAGTGAGAACAGCATCAACCCAAAACTGAGCGGGCAAATTGGCAGTGATGAGCATGGTTCGCGCTAGTTCAATTAAATGACGGTGCTTGCGCTCAGCCACGCCATTTTGCTGCGGAGTTTCAGGACAAGATTTTTGAAAAATAATTCCAGAATCAGTAAAAAAATTCCGCATATGAAAATTATCAAATTCACCCCCTCCATCACTCTGAAAAATCTTAATTTTGCGGTCAAGTAAATTTTCAATCATTAATTTAAAATGATGAAAATGAGTAGTAACCTCAGACTTACGCCGCATAGGATATAGCCATGTAAAACGAGAAAAATCATCCACAAAACAAACATAATATTTAAAACCAAGATGAGATAACACAGGAGATTGCCAAACATCAGAATGGATTAAATATAAAGCACACAGACTGTTGTGAAAAACTTTATTAAAAGGTAACCGTTGTGATTTTCCCAAACGACAAGGAATACAATCAGAAATAGAAGCAGAAGTGCCAGAAATTAAATTATTAATTCTAAGTTGATCTAAAACACGAGTACCACAATGTCCTAATCTATTATGCCAAAGGGAAACAGAAGCAGCAGAAAGGGCAACAGGTGGAAGTGCAGGCTGACGAACAGGATAGACACCATTATCACTGACCGCTCGAAGTAGAACCGCCCCCGTAGTTTTGTCCTTTACAGAAAAACAATTTTTATCAAAAACTACAACACAGTTGTTATCAGCACATAATTTTTGAATGGACAGAAGATTATATTTAATATTAGGCACATGAAAAACAGATTTTAGGCGAAGAGGACGAGCAGAGGAACTCAAAACAACCTCACCAGTATGCATAACAGGAAGAGAAGTACCATTAGCTACAATAATTGAATGAGAATTAGGAGAAAAGGTTTTATTAGACAAAATACCTGGATGAGGAGTCATATGAGCAGAGGCACCTGAGTCAGGATACCACACAATGTCAGTAGCATCAGGAGCCTGAGCAGCGAGAGCAGGTGCAGCCGGCTGAACAAAACGGGACGGACAAGTAGAGGCGGGATGACCTGGGGCATAACAAATTTGACAAACTACAGGATGAGGAACAGAGTTCCCTTCAACAGATGAAGAGCCTGCATATCCACGGTTAGTACAAGAAGCAGATAAGGCATAAGTATAAACATGTGACTGAACAGATATACCTGCTGAGCCTGGAGCCCCAAGAATGCCCGCATGAGGTGCACCCCCTGGAACATAGCCAGGAGGGGGGTAGCCGTAGCCCATCGGAGGAGGAAAGCCATAACCATGCTGATGTGGGGCATAACCGCGGCCACGCTGTCCGCGGCCCCCTCTGCCCCGCTGTCCACGACCACCCCTACCGCGATAACCTCTCCCACGTTGCTGCTGCCCGCCGTTGGGAGGTGGCTGCCCGGCAGCCTGAGCTTGGACCGCAAATGCTTGGGCCTGCGGAGGCTCTTCTAGAGTACGCATATACTGTATAGTTTGCTCCTTTTCAATCAAGCAGTTGCGTAGTCTTTCAAAGGTGAAGCTCTCCGGAAATAGACCAACTGAGGTAATAAGAGACTCATAGTCTCGTCCCAGACCCATCAAAATAGTTTTAAATAGTTCACGAGGAGCAACAGGATCATTAATCGAAGCTAAGTTATCAGCAATAATCTTAATGTCTCTGAGATAATGCTCCACAGACTGATTAGGTCCCTTCCGAGAGGTAGTCAATTGGCGTTTTAATTCCATGGACCGGGCAAGACTAGCAGACATAAAATGAGACTCTAACCGACTCCAAATAGCAGAAGCATTCTTTAAGTCATGCACCTCAATTAAGACATCTCGAGACAAAGTGGCAAATAGCCACGAACGCACCGTTTGATCAAGTTTTAACCAATTACAATAGTCCGGATTAATTGTCTCAAGATGAAACGCATAAAAAATATAGGGAGGGGGAGCAGGAATCGAACCATCTAAAATTCCCAAAAAACCATTGGAGAGCAGAAAAGACTCAAATTGAGTACGTCAATATTGGTAATCCTCTACCGCAGCTAATTTGGTGGTCACAACGTTGGTAATATTAAGGGCAGAAAATCCAATACTCTTAACTAATTCATTAAGAATAGAGCCGGTGTTGGCAGCAGTACTTCGGGGAGCAATTGGCCTAGGAGAGGAGAGTGGTGCAATACCTGGTGCTCCTGCAAATGTAGGACCAGCAAAATTGGAGGCAGAGTCCATGGGAGGAAGAAAACTTCGGCCAGTAGAGAGGACGGGCTGCACTGGTGGATGGACTGAGGGCTGTGTCGGCGTCCAAGTAAAGAGGGGAGGATTCCAGGCGCTAAATTCCGTCGTAAGAGGAGGCGGCATCCAGGTTTGAGAGATAACAGGGTCCATTGACATGAAGGGAAGAGTTGTTGAAGCAGCCATCGTTTGAGAAGACAGACTGGAGGCCTGCTGCGAGATTGAAGCAGCGGAAGATAGAGGCTGAGTTGCTGGAGACGAAGAGAAGGCCGGCGACGTCATCTGGGCGGTGGCTGAAATTGTGGCCGGCTCAGACAACTCAGCGGCGGCGGAAGAAGTTGGCGTAGAAGTCATCGTAGCCGGAAAAAAAATTAGGGATTTTAGAAATTGGCTCTTGATACCATGTGAGAAATAATACCAGGCTTAACCTTAATGGTAGCCCTGGCAGATATATTTATACTAGAAAGAGTTAATATTACACAAGGAGTTCCACACTAAGAAATAATAATAAATCTACACTATTAGGTAAGAATGTAAGATGAATAGAGGTAAAGGCGTAGGGTTGAGTGAGTTACCTGAGTGGCTGATCTATCCGTTTACATTCCTTCCTTTTTTTTCTTTTTTTCTTTTTAATTTTTGGGAAAAGGTGCAAATAGGCCCATGTACTAACCAAAAAAGGTCAAATAAGCCCTTATTTAGGAGGCTCTGTCTGGCCGTCGCCATTTGAAGTGGTTCCCGGTTGAATTTTTTGATGAAATTTTTTTAGCATCTTATTCATCAAATCTAGTTTACTCATACCAAATTTCAGCTAAAACTTCAATCGGGAAGGCATTCAAATGAATTCTTGAAGATAACTGCGCAGTTAGAAGCACAGTTATCTTCAAGAATTCATTTGAATGCCTTCCCGATTGAAGTTTTAGCTGAAATTTGGTATGAGTAACTAGATTTGATGAATAAGATGCTAAAAAAATTTCATCAAAAAATTCAACCGGGAACCACCCCAAATGATGACGGCCGGACAGAACCTCCTAAATAAGGGCTTATTTGACCTTTTTTGGTTAGTACATGGGCCTATTTGCACCTTTTCCCTTAATTTTTTACCTGTTTAGTAAGTAGTAAGTGACCTAGGATCAACATGAGAAGATTACCCATCAACTTTGGATTATTTTGAAATTACACATATTTGGGATCAGGGGCGGAACTAGGGGGGAGCGAGCCAGTGCCCGCGCCACCCCTTCGCCGGAGTTTTTTTACTACTAGGATTAGGTATTTAGAGTGCCGCCCCCGATGGACTTCATCTTCTTCCTTGAGGCGACTTGCGGACTTGCGGACCTGCGGTGCAAGATGCAGCGAACCAGAGAAGATATGACGTGCAGCAATTTTTTTTTTAATTAAAACAATCCGCCAAACGAGGTCGTTTGGATAAGTGCACAGTAAAATAAAAAACGACGTCGTTTGGCCCTAAACTGATAACTTTTGAGTGTTTGACCTTCCGTTCCCGTCCAGACCTCATCCTCGTGCTTCAAAGCAGAGCCGCAATCCTGCCTGGCGCCTTCGCAAATCGCAACTTCGTTTGATAATCCGCAGGGCGCACACCGTAGTCCCTCCTTCTTCCCCGCAGAGTCGCCGTCAGACGCTGCCTTGTTTCTTCGATATAGAAGTGAGAAGCCGGAACTCTGACTTCCGATTCGCGTTTAGGCGGCCACGGTTTAGCCAGTTGCGTACTTTGGCTTTGGACCTTTTGGTAATTACTTTTAAAATTGAAATTCCTTTTAATTATTTTAATTGCTTAATGCTTATTTGCTTTAATTACTTATGAAAACTTAAAATTGAATTAATTAATTAATTACTTTAGAATTTAAATTCTTTGGCAAATGTATTGATTATTCACTTTAATTGCTTTAAAGTTTTAATTGATTAATTGCTTGAATTGGTATAAAGTTTAAATTGTTTATGCAATTTTTTGATTAATTACTTTTATGGCTTTACCTGCTTTAAATTTTAATTGATTAAATGGTTTAACTCTTCAAGAATTTAAAGTTGAAAGCATTTTTAACTTGTTAGGTTACTCATGTGATCATGTCTATTTTACAATTTGTAACACGAGGCGTTGGGTCTTCTAGACGGAATAACGAAGAAAGAAATAGAAAAAAAACATTCTCGTGCCGAATTTGATCCAAATGATGTTGTGTCTGATCCTGAATTACGTAAACCAATCAAAGATTATAATTGTTTTATGAGAGACCGATTGGTCATGTATATACATGGAGAAGAAAATATTTGCTAAAATTGATAATGAATCAATTTTGCAACGTTTTCAACATATGGAGACACGCCGCACACAATTGTCTAAATTTTGGTTTCTTCTTCTAACTATTAATTGTAATGTAATGTACTCTTCTCACAATTTTTATATTCTGTAAACTTTAATTACAATTTATATTTTTGCATTGATAATACTTTTAGCCACCCCTTACTTTTTGTTCTGGTTCCGCCCCTGTTTGGGATTAATATGAGAAGATCGTTAATAGTTCGGATTATTAATGTGAATTTTTCCAAGAAATATCTTATCTTATAATATACAAAACGAAGTGGAATGTTGGCCAATAATTCTGCGTCTCAATCATGGGTCAAAAAGTCAGTCCACCAATGACACTAAAATGTCCAGAAGTTAATAGAGGATCCGGTGGTTAACAAAGTGCATGTGAAGTCTATTAAAAGTTGTGCCACAGTAGCATAGGAGCGTAATGCATTGCATTGGAACTCTGAGTAATTAGGCTACTTCTGTCTTCTAAAAAGATGAGAAACGACAGTGAGTTTGGCATTTCATAAGCTGAACTTTAGAGAAGAGCAAGTCTCAAAGCATAGAGAGTTAGAGAGACATTAGGTGATTGCCGATTGACAGTCCATGGAGGGCCTGAGGAGGCTGGAGCAGGGAAACAGACATTAGGTGATTGCCGATTGCCACAAAATCAATTCGCCGGCAAAATCAACAGGTCAAATAAAAGGTACCTCCATGCTATTCCATTGACAAACTGTTGCTCTTGATTTCTTTGATCCCTTTCAAGTTGTCATGAGGAAATTTGTTTTGCCGACAAGGTGCTTCATCGGAGCCAAAGAAACCAAGGAGAAGTGAGGTCAAAGTTGCTTAAGGAAATCGTTCCTAATTTTGAAACCTCACCTGGAAAGAAAACAGGATACTACGTTCTCGGGCTCTCGGTGAGAAATCAACCCACTCATTTACTGCCTCACTCTCGACAGAGTGGTTTTCATGGTGCGTACGTCTATGTTTTCTGTGCCTTAATGTTGTTATTTATGTTGTTACCCGGAGAAGCTGATCAGAAAACTCAAAGTTTAGGTACTGGCGGAAGGTTCTGCCGGGGGATTAAAAATGTGTTCGCATATTTATTTTGGTCGAGATGGTGTCGCTGGAGACGGAGATCGGAATACTCATCGGAATTGTTATGGCTAAAATCTACTTGATTTTGGTTCCTTCTGGCTGGTGCGTGGTTTTCTCCTACTTCCGTTCCACCGGAACCGTCGGGCGTCGCCGGAACCAGGCGGGGTGGCTGGCTTGCCGGCTGGGTATGATGACCGACAAGGATGTTGGCATATCACAGGTCTTGGTCAACACGTCAGTTTGTTTTTTGAGCTGGTGCGGCGCGGATACGAAAAGCATGATGGCTGTTTTTAATGAAATGTCTAGGAATGGGGAGTGGTTGGGCCGCAAACTGTTTTGAGTTTTCTTTGCATTGTTGGTTGAATTGCTGGATTGACGTTTGATTGTGCTTTTGATGAAGGGTGTTTCTATTCACGACCCCTTTTTACTAAACACAGCCACTAAATTAAATAGGAATAATTAAAATAAATCAAATCTCTTAATTACCCTTACCAATGCCTAACGATCGTTTAATCGACTAATCCCCTGGGATTAGTATGCGAGCCTGGCGCAAACCTCACAGAAACGCACTGGGAGGAGGAACGAAACCCTGGCCCTCCAGAAAACCTACGCACGAACGAGCAATAAACGTAGAAATACATTTTTTTCTCCAGTTACGTTCCACATGAGGTTAGTACAATATCATCAATAATTCCTGCATGATCAAACAAAAACATGAAAACAACGATAGATTAACTGTTTTTAGAAGGCAGGCACAATTCACAATTTGAATTTAAGCAATTTTTTTCATTAATTAATTTGAGCAGTTTTTAGTACAAACCCAACGAAGTTAGAAGATGGTTGAAAAGAGCAAGAATCCAGATAACATAATTCACAGATGTTTATATAAAAAATTGCAGGGAATATAAGAACTGTAGTTTGTCTCTTAAGCCCTAAAAACATCTGTGAACATTTTTCATTAAGCAGTTTGTCTCTAAACACTTGAAAAATGCAGAAGGCAATTTTCCAGATAAACATTATGTTGTCCACTTCACGGAATTCCAAAAAACTTAGTATTATTTCTAAGGTTTGATTTACATTTGTTTCCATTACCTACCTTTTGACTTATTTGAATCACATTTACTACACAACAATATTGTGCTAATGATTTTTGTAGTTTTTATCGTGTTTTCAAATGAGTTAATCTTCATAAATAAAAATGGAGAATATGGACCACATCATCTGTCATGAGCAAGAAAATGATGATGATAAACCCTTTACGGTGGTTAGTCATGATCGGGGCTAGGGCTGGACTGAACCGGGCCGGTTCGGGCCTCGGGCCTGGGCCCGGCCGGGCCTCGGTTCAGAAATATGAGGCCCGAGCCCGAACCGGGGGTGGGCGGTTCCAGGTCCGGTTCTGGGCCGGACCGGGCCGGGCCGGTTCACCCGGGCATTTAATTTTTTTTTTGGCTTCTTTTATTTAACCCCTAACCCTCCCCCTCAACCCCAAACCACCTCAAATGGCCCAAAATACCTAATCCAACCCAAAACTTAAAACAATTTCAAAAAAAAAAAAAATTAATTCCGGCCCGGATCGGGCCTGAACCGGCCGGGCCGGTTCACCAAATGGAGGGCCCGGGCCCGGAACCGGTATCCACCGGGCCGGTTCGACCCGAACCGCTGGTGGACCGGGCCACCGGGCCGGGCCGGTTGCTACAATGGGCGGGCCGCGTCGGTTCCGGGTCGGGCCGCCCGGCCCGAGTCCAGCCTAATCGGGGCCATAGTATTTGCTCACCAATTTTGTTCCGAGTCACGCGGCCCAAGAACACTTCTCTCTAGTCACTCCTTTACGTTGTGGCAGAGATCGAGCAGGCCTTCGAAGTCTTTGCTCAATCACTCGCTCCCAAAGTTTCATGGTGTGACTCATAAACTTAATCCCTCATAAGCTTAATATGAAAAAATACACGAATATAAGTTATATAAATACATCACCCATCCTTGAAGTTCCCAAAACGTCTATAGCTTTGTTGATTTTTTAGAAGTCATACCTCATATTATACCACTCTAAAGAATCACATTTAAGGCGGCATAAATGAAGGAAAAAACCACTTGTATACAATTTGTACACTTTGCGTATACAACCTCTATTTTGTAGGCAAGTTATTTATGTATGCAAACAAGTGTGTGAAACGTGTACAGAAACTAAAGTGTGTATTCCAAACAGTTCTCATAGATGAATGGACAATGTTGGTTATCCTTTCGATGATTCATGAAAAAAAAACTAATCAATTCATGTCTATGAAAAAATACACGAATATAAGTTATATAAATACATCACCCATCCTTGAAGTTCCCAAAACGTCTATAACTTTGCTGTGTTTTTCTTTTTGGCAGTGCTACAACTGTAGTTCAGGTTTACTCGGACTACACAAGGAGGCTTTAGATGAGAGATTTAAGGAATATCTTAGTATCAAAACTTGGTTTTCTAGTCAAAGTTCGACAAATGACCACCAAATGCTCTTGTTGTTCACCAAACATTGGTCAGTAACAGAACAACCTAACAGGAGGTGGCAATTCCATCAGGATAGTTGGAAACATGAATGCTATGATGATGATACCAAAGTACATTCTCTTAAACAAAATCGTGGTATATTGTTTTAATAAATTGCATGAAAGTGATGAAATAAGGATAAGTAAAAGCATTCCAAACAAATGCACAACAAATGTTGGAAGAACTCAGTTGCACAACGTTCTATAGCAATTTTTGGGAAATTCCATAAATAGGGGTAAAAAAGTTTTGAAATTCTAAAATACAAACTTGATGTTTTTATTCCCTAAATAGGAATAATTTCTGCCAAGTTTGGCATTATCAGACTTTAAACATTGCAGCTTATGCCAAGTTTTTTCCAAACTTGACACAAATTACTCCTATTCAGGCAATAAAACATGAAGGTCTTATTTTGGAATTTCGAAACATTTTTACTCCTATTCAAGGCAATTTCTAGCAATTTATTTTTTGTCTAATCAGCCTAATCTTTTACTACACACTGATTTATATGGTTAGCTGATAATGAAGCAGTGTAGGGTTTTGCTTTGACTGAAATTATGAAAGATTATGACTTTAGCAATATCAGCAACATAGCAAGTGTCAGCCACACTATCATTAGCTTTAGTCAAATTAATCATTAACTGCTGATACGTAATCAAAGGTCCAAATAATCAAGCAAAAATTACCAAAAAATATGAAAACCTTAAATATATTCTTGAACCCATTATGAAAAATGCAAGACAAAATCAAATCATGACCCTCCAAATTTGCTAAGCAAACCGCCAGTGTATTATGTACCTAGTAAACATTAAAAATGACAATGTTTTTTATTCAAGTTCCAAAACATAGCAAGCATAGTTCTTACTACAAATTGATTGCCATTACCCCAGGTTCAAGAACTCGAAGGAGGGGGTGAACTTGAACCCGAATCGGCATTGTCACGGCGAAGCCTATCAATTAACCCTTCCAGCTCCTGGCGAGATGACTCTCTGCCGAACATGAATCCATACATGTAGTAGATGTACAAACAAAATATTAACACAAAAAGCATTACATGGAATGACTGATAAACAATGACAAAGTAATTACCAGTAAGAAACAGCCGAGAAAACGCCTGCAGTGGTGACTGTTTGCAGCAAACTGAAGCTCTTCTGCATTGAGGTTAGATGATTCTGCTAGTGATCCCTGCTCGATCTCTGCCACAACGTAAAGGAGTGACTAGAGAGAAGTGTTCTTGGGCCGCGTGACTCGGAACAAAATTGGTGAGCAAATACTATGGCCCCTTTACGGTGCTCATATGGACCACAACGTATGTCAATTTGTAAAGGAAATGGAGAAGTCTAATGCCACTAATAATTAAAAAAATCGGTTATTATTAATATTTCATTGCTTCAATTGAAATCTAAACTATATACTCCCAATCTTTTTCAACCATTTATAAACAAAGAAGTGTATTTAGTAATGCATGCTACTAACCAAAAAATATTAATTGAGTGATATTTAGTGCTCAAAATATTCCTTACAACCTTCATTTTGCTGCTGGATAAAATAATGAAAACGGATTGAATGGACCAAGATATACCTGCATTGCCAAATTCAAAGTTTTTGTATTTATATATGTTGTCTTTCTGTTTTATAACATACATATCAGTTTGTTTTGTTCCTTGTTGTTATATTTATTTAATTTGTGAACCATCCCTATTACCAAAAGTGAGTTGTTAGTCCTAATCTTTATGCGTGATTATTACTCCTAGTTTGATTGTCACAACTTATTCCAAAGTATTTGAATTAAAGTATTCAGGGTCCCGGGATTGTGTTTTGAAATTGAACATCCTATAAGGAGCTCATTTATTTATTAACTGTGTTTGCAAAACTGTGTTTTTCTAATAAACAGATTCCCATAAAAACAATGTCTTTTGTTAAATAAAGTAGGGTGCATACATTAATTGTTTTCAAAAGAGGGTGCAAAGACTTTCAAAAAAAAAGAGGGTGCAAAGTCTATTAATTAAATAAAATAGGGTGCAAACTCAAATTGTTTCTTACTAAAACACTTAGAAAACATCCTTTAATGATGTTTTGTTCAGGACTGTCTTCAGTAACAGACCAAATCAGACCAGACTTATATAGACCATACCAGATCAGATTTGTAATTAAATAAAGAGGGTGCAAAGTCTATTAATTAAAAAAATTAGGGTGTAAACTCAATTTGTCTCTTACTAAAACACTTAGAAAACATCCTTTAATATGTTTTATTCAGGACTGTTTTCAGTAACAGACCAAATCAGACCAGACCAGATCAGATTTGGACACTTATAAAATAGACAGAGACTAAACGTTTAACAATAGATGACACCATACCCACAAAAAGTTAGAAAAAGACATCCTACAACTACTAATACGCCCACCTAGACACCAACACAAAACTAAAAACTCTACGGTACTACTGTCCTAATTCGTAAACGGCGGAACAGGTAAGTATTCGCCGACCAGCCGTGTCTTAGAGCTTTGTTTTTAGGGAAAACTGTCAAATAGGTCCTCGAACTTTCATAAAAAGGTCAATTAAGTCCTTCTATAGGAGGTTCTGTCCGGCCGTCGCGATTTGGGGCAGTTCCCGATGAAGTTTTTTGATGAAATTTTTTGAGCATCTTATTCACCAAGTCTAGTTTACTCATACCAAATTTTAGCTAAAAATTCAATCGAGAACACATTCAAATTAATTCTTGAAGATAATTGCGCATTTTTGCGTTCTCGGATTCATTTGAATGCACTCCCGATTAAAATTTTAGCTGAAATTTGGTATGAGTAAACTAGACTTGATGAATAAGATGCTCTAAAAATTTCATTAAAAAATTCCACCAGGAACCGCCCCAAATCGCGATGACCGGACAGAGTCTCCTATAGAAGGACTTAATTGACTTTTTTATGAAAGTTCGAGGACCTATTTGACAGTTTTCCCTTGTTTTTATGGATACTTGTTTAGATTTGTGGTAAGAAATAACTGATCGAAGATGGGTACATTTCAGAAAAGTATTTACCATGATATATTTTTGTTTCAATTTTATGTTTACATATAGTATTATTTATAATAACTAATTATGATGTATATTTTTTATTTGATTTGCAAACGAAAAGTATTGTTCAGTTGATCACCGATTATGGCAATGGTTTTAGAATTTCATCTCATGATTCCTTCACAGGTTGCTGCATCCGGGTTAAAGATTGCTTCCCCCACGAATTTCCTTGTTATTAAGGTGCTGGTAATGATGATTAGCCGTATCTTACAATAGAATGTCTCAATCCTAATTTTTAATCATATCTATTACTTTAAAAAAACTGATTTTTTCCTTAAGAAAAAAAGAATCTTTTTTTTGTTAATGTTTATCAAAAGTATACTACCTCCGTCCTAGTCAAAGGTTCCCGTCCGCTCTTCTTTAGTCAACCGGTCATCTTAAAGTATTCTTAATCTTTTATTTTATATTTCGTGTATCTAACTTTTATCAAATTTGAATTTTGTTTTTGCTACTTTATAAAACTTTTAATGTAATTATTGACTATGTAAATTTTATTTGCTAAAAGTTATTCCCCCGTCCCATTGGACTTTGCCAACTTTCCCTTTTTGGTTGTCCCAAAAAACTTTGCCACTCTCATTAAAGTAACTAGTTTGTGGTTCTCCTCATTTTTCTCTCCTCTGCACTAACTTCAATCACACAATTTTTACTATTCTTATTTTTCACCTAACTTAAAAAGTGCAATCCTGGACGGAGGTTTGTATTAAATCACGAACAGGGATTTGTTATCTTTATGGTCCATCAAACATCGGGAGTATATAGGGATTTTTTAAAGTTCAATATATAAGGGAGAGCACAACTGATTTCACTACTCTTTCGTTCTCTAGGCGGGGATACATATTTGCAGGGCCGGTGATAGGGGCATCCCACCTAGACACTTGTCTAGGGCCTCCAACTTCAGAGGGGCCTCCAAATTTTTATGTAAGCCCATTAATATTATAGGTATATATAACCAACTTAAATTGTAAATTAATAATAAAATCCTCCAAATCTAAAAATAAAAACATTAAGGGCCTGTTTGGTAACGTCTGCCAGGGCTGGAATGACTGAAAAGTCTGAAAAGACTGAAATGAAAGTGTTTGGTAATATATTAACTGAAATGACTGATTAGGTGTAAAATAGGGGTTTTCTAGAAAATAGAACTTGTTGTCAACCCATCCAATAACTGCACCATACTCTTCTATTCCGCACTAGCAAAATTCCCCAACAAACTCAGATCATCAAGCTGCAAAATTCCCCAACAAACTCAGATCATCAAGCTGCAAAATTCCCCAACAAATTAAGATCATCAAGCTGCAAAATATCCTCCACCCGATGTGAGCCAATAAACTCCTAGCCTAACTGTGCCATAACTCCTTTATAAAGGAAGAGTGGAAGACCCAACAGAGAACTTCAGGGCTGATTCTGCCTCCCACCAACAAACGAGGAACACCATAGAACAAACACACTGGTTCCATTGTCATATATTCGAGGAAGAACTAGGAGAGGGACATGGATCTGCGAAGAATTGAAGAAGAACAAGATATAGCATAGCATAGAGCAGCTTACCTATACATGAATATATGGAGAAGCCGAGCTTGGAAGGAAAAGTTACGCAACCGAAGGGGAAGGCGTCGGGTCGATCAGTAATTCAGTATAAGAAGGGGGGGGGGGGGGGGGGGGGGGCGCAAAGGAGTCCTTACAGCAAGCAACGATCAAGTAATTCAGTCCAAACAGCCCATGTAGCATGTGTTTGGTTATTTTTTTTTTACACTTTCAGGCTTATCAGCCTATTATGGAGGCTCCAAACGGCCACTAAAATACAAAATACAAATACCTGCGGCCCACTGAATTCCGATTTCCGAGTTTCCCCAATCCCCTACTTCGAAGTTCGATACTTCCGTCCCTTCGTGGCTTCGCTTCTCGCAATCGGCAATCAGCCTTCTCGATTCCGCCGACCGATTATTTGCAATTACAGGCCGCAGTGAGAGCGAAAGACAGCCCATCAGCCGTATAGAGGTTCCTTTCCGACAGTCGGGCAGTCCGGCTAAAGGTATGTATCAATTTATGCCGTAAGGTCTTTTGACTTTTGCCTTCGTGGCTTCGCTTCTCGCAATCTAATTTTTGACTTATGCCGTATGATATTTGGGAAGCAAAGAAGACTATAACGCAAATCTACTTTAGCAATCCTTAATTTTGTATAGATTGCAGAACAAGGAATAAGAAGCAGAATGCTTGACATAAATCTATTCCGAGAAGACAAAGGCTTCAACCCAGAAGTTATCCGGGAATCTCAACGACGGCGATTTGATAATGTCGATGTAGTAGACGAGGTCATTGAGCTGGATAAAGAGTGTCGTCAACGTATGCAAAATCCTTTTCCCCTGCTCTCCAGTTACTTTTCAATTCATTCTATGAAATTTCTTCCTTCAAATAAAACTCTTACAGGTCGATTCGAGCTGGATACTTTGCGAAAAGATTTTAATAGGATCAACAAAGAAGTTGCCAAGTTGAAGATTGTAAGTAGCGAGGACTGATTAAGACTTGGTTGTTGTTGACTTGTTGCATGGCTCTACTTGAACTGAATTGTGCAATTTTATTTGGAGCAGGCCAAACAAGATGCAAGTGAGTTAATTAACAGTACTGAAGAGAACAAGAAAGTGACAGCCAAGAAAGAGGAAGAAATGCAGGAGGCCCAAGCTGCATTAAATAAAAGGTTGGAGGTTATTGGGAATCTTGTGCATGACACAGTTCCAGTTAGCAACAATGAGGTCTGTCAGCATCTTTGACTTATTTTTTAAGAGTCTTTTCTGTTTCTTTATTTTAACATATGAGTTTCCAGGAAAACAATGCTATCATTCGTCAATGGGGTGCAAGGAGAACCGAATCAGGCCTAAAAAACCATGTTGAGCTTGTCAAGCTTCTTGGAATTGTGGATATGGTCAAGGGTACTGACTTTTCCTGTCCGGAGCATCCATCTAAGATCCATAAAATAATTTCCGAACATGAAATTAGTTATTCCGAATCGTTGTGTAGTGACACAAATTACTTTTGTTATCATTCCAGTGTCTTATTCATTCCTCATTCCTCATTCTATGCCAATTTACTTCTTTTTAACACATCTAGGTGCAGACGTTGCTGGAAGCAGGGGCTACTTTCTGATAGGGGCTGGTGTTGATCTAAACTATGCACTAATTGATTTTGGCCGTGGTTTTTTGAAAGAGAGGGGATACACTCAGATTCAAACTCCAGCCTTCATGAAGCAAGGTGCCATGGCAAAATGTGCTCAACTATCTCAATTTGATGAGGAACTTTACAAGGTATGGCTCTTGTGAATTTGTGATGTTTTTAATACTAGTATTCCACCTGTGTGTCACTCAGGATGTAAAATAAAGATATTATGCTCCCGCTGTCCCGAAAAGAATAGCAAATTTTGACCGGCACAACAATTAAGGAGAAGTAGAAATAAAAGTTTGCTTTACAATTTTACCCTTCCTTCCGCAAAGAAGTACAAAAATCTTACAGACTAAATCCCCTGCGTAAGAAATGACTTTTCTACAAAAAGTAGAATTGCTACAGGGTTTAATAGTATTATTTCAATCAAAAGAAAAGTTGTCTGCTCTACTGCTATGGTACGTAAACTCAAGTGCTTTCCCAAAGTGGAGGGAAACACTTTATTTCCTCCCAATTTTCACTTTTCATCCAGAGTATCCTTTACAAAATGGAGGGAATCTGAAGGTACAATAAAAAAGAAATTTAAACATTTCACTTTTCCCACCATATTACAAAAATGGTTACTTCTATAAATATAGAACTATAGGAAACGCTTCCAACACTCTCCTGCAATCTCCCAACTCCTAAGCCTATTATTCTGCACTTGCTACTTCATGAAATGGCCGAAGGTCATCTCCCACCTTCCAGTAACTTGCACTTCCGGTTTCGGTTTGATCCCTCTGTGGAAAATCAAGAGGAATTAGTAATTTTTCAAGAGGCAAGTTTAACCAAGAAGCATAATGTGTTGCATGGACTTGAGAGGCATAAAGTGATGGAGAGGCTTTTAGCTAATAAAGTCAATGGAAAACTCAAGAAAGGCATCCTCAAAGAAGCAAGTACTGTTTTCAATATATCAACACGAACAGTATCCAGTATATGGCTGACATTTATGAAGCAAATTAAGGCTGGGAAAGAAGTTGATATGCAGCCCAAGTACAAAGGAAATGTTGGAAGAAAGAGAAGTGAATTAAATCTGGAAAAAATAAAAGACATACCACTGAGAAGAAGCACTTTGAGGTCTCTTGCAGTAGAATTAAATGCTTCTACGTCCACACTTCACAGACTGGTCAAAGAGAAAGCAAATAGAAGACACTCAAATGTTGTTAAAACATCCCTAACAGAACAAGGTATGCGAAAAAGAATGAAATTTTCTTTAAGTCATTTAATACCTCATACAATTCCTTCAAACCCTACATTTCACGATTTCTATGAATACATCCACATAGATGAGAAATGGTTCTACTTAACATATGAAGTTGGACATTTCTATATGAAACCTGAAGAACTAGGCCTGTATAGGGCAGTCCAGAGTAAAAGGTTTATTTCAAAGGTCATGTTTTTAGTGGTTGTGGGGAGGCCTAAAATCGGAGAAAGTGGGGAGGTGTTATGGGATGGAAAGATTGGGATTTTCCCATTCACTTATCAAGAAAGGGCAAAAAGAAGCAGCAGAAATAGAATAAGAGGAACCCTAGTCACTAAGCCTATTCCTGATTGTCTCTATCGTCGCATATCACGAACTTCAAGTCTGACGGAATTGTCACCTCTGAAACTGCAACTAACAACTGTCCATACGTAAAAACCGGATGTCGCAGGAAAATGCTCATAATTTCCAATGATAACCCCTGACTCATAGATCAGACCCTTCATTCCCGATCAGTTCTTTCTTTTTATTACATCTCCAAACCAACCAATGTCTTGTTACAAAAAAATACAAAAATCTTTACAATAACTTATTCCAAGAGAGAAGTAGGCCTCCCTGAATCAACAATAAGACCCTTCAATCCGATCACTTCTTTCTTTTTAATATTTAGCTACGTTGTAGATCGTTCAACCTTCAAGAATTGAGAGTCCTAATCTTGAAATTGGTGTAAATAAAAGGTAAATTTGCAAATGCATTCTTTAACATAAACAATTCTTAAGAACACCTAATCATTCCTTATGTGTCACTAATGACCCTTGGGTTAGTGTCGTCATTAACTTGTTATTAAGTTAATAAGAAATATATAAATGGAAATAATCCACTTCTTATTTGTCCAATAAAAAACATCTTAGAATTGGGAGTCATAATATCAAAAGTTGTAGAAAGGTAAATTTGCATATTTCTTAAGAACAAATATCCCAAAAGAGGTATTCTTAAGAACAAATATTCCAAAAATAGTATAAATACTGGTAAACTTCCAGAGTCATCATCACTATCAGCTTCATCCTCAGCTTCCTCATCAAGAAATGCCTTCACTAGGTCACCTCTTGCAGAACTATTCTTAAGAACAAATATTCCAAAAAATGCTTCTTCAATTCTTTAATATCCATTGAAATGCACAACTTTTTTGGATGATGTCATGAGTATTTGAGACATACACGCAACAATGCAACATGTACTCCATCTGCAGTTGTGACAAAACAAAACCGAGGTTTGTACAGTTTTCTAGATATAAAAATCAAAACACTGGTCTTCGTTAAACCTTATGCTTCTGTTCTTTGTTTCGGCTGTTGATCATCTCCACTTTTCTCTACTACTACCTCCGTCCCTTTTATATTGGGACGGAAGAGGGTGACACGATTATTAAGAAAAGTGAGTTTGCGTGGATGTGTGGTTGATATTAATTAATTGATAAAGTAAGAATAAAGTAAGAATGATTTAGAGTCACACAAACTTTACCAAATATGGTATGGGACAATTTTAGTGGGATTTCCCGAAATGGTAAAACAGGACAATATAAGGGGGACGGAGGGAGTATTTATTATCAAAAAATAAATACAACTTTTGATAAGAAACAAGAGAGCTAAATGTAAAATGAAATTTATTATCTTTGCCATTATTTTGTTTTGAAAATTTAGCCCAAGAGAATACATAAGTTTTACATTAAAGACAAAAAAGTTACAAATTTGATCTACTCACCGTCAGGGTGTTTAAAAATTTTAGTTTGAGAATAGAACAATTAAAAATCTTAACCCAATACAACAACAACAACAACATCCAAGCCAATCCCAAAAGATTTTGGGGTCGGCTAACATGAATCGATCTATGATATCGATGCAAAACATAGAAGACACACAAGAAGAAAAAAAAGGAAAAACAAATAAGATACAGATAAATAAATATAAGAATAAAAATATAAGAAAGATAAAGATTAAAAGATTCATCTTCATCTAATTCACCATCCTTCTGAATTATGTAGCCCAAGTAACGAAACATATCACACACCGGTATCTCCTTACCATCAAGAGGAATCCCACTTTTGCTACTACTTCTACCTCCACCAAACTTGCAGTCCATATACTTGGTCTTGCTTCGGCTCACCATCCTTCTGAATTATGTAGCCCAAGTAACGAAACATATCACACACCCGATTGTGTCTCATCAATCATTACAATATCGTCGGCAAACATCATGCGCCACGATATATCTTCTTGAATTGACTTCGTAAGTTCATCCATGACTATAACGAATAAGAAAGGACTCATAGCCGATCCTTGGTGCACTTCGATAGTAACAGGGAACTCTGCGGTCCTCCCTACACTAGTACGGACACTCGTAGTACAAGCCTCATACATATCCATGATGATACTGATATACTTACGTGATATGCCTTTTCTTGTTAAGGCCCACCAAAGGACTTCTCGAGGTACCCTATCATATGCCTTTTCCAAGTCAATGAACACCAAATGCAGATCCTTTTTAGTGCCTCTATACTTCTCCACAACTTGTCTAAGAAGGTGAATGGCCTCAGTTGTTGAGCGTCCAGGCATAAATCCAAACCGATTCTCTGAAATTTTCACACTTTTCCTAAGTCTTTGCTCAACCACTCGCTCCCAAAGTTTCATGGTGTGACTCATAAGCTTAATCCCTCGATAGTTGGCACATTCGTGTACATCACCCTTATATTTAAATAGGCGAAAGAGAGTACTCTTTCGCCAACTCATTGACATTTTGTTGTTTCTCCAAATCTTGTTGAAGAAATGTGTTAGGCACTCAATGCCTTTCTCTCGCAAACTTCTCCAAGCCTCGATCAGTATGCCATTTGGGCTCGCTGCTTTCTTCCGCCCCATCTTTCACATAGCCTCTTTGACTTTTGTTATTTGGATCCTTCTCACGAAATCCCGATTAACCATACACTCGGGTATAGTAAGATCATCAATACCTTGCGCTTTATTCCCGTTGAACAAGGTATCAAAGTATGACCTCCACCTCTCCTTTATTTCCTTGTCCTCCATTAGTACCCTTTGATCGACATACTTCACACACTTAACTTTTCCGATATCTTGAGTTCTACGGTCACGAAGATGAGCAAGTCTATAACATGGTTGTCACGGCGTCGCCTAGGCGTCGCCTAGTCGGCGACTAGGCGTCCAGTCCAGGCGCTGAAGGAAGCTCGCCGGCTTCACTCGCCTCGCCAGAAGAAAATCGGTCGAGTCTGGCGTCGCCATGTCGTTGTGTTGGCGACGGATTCCTCGCCTAATTCGTAAGTCGCAGAAAACTGGGCCAGAACTCCCAAACCCAGTTAAAAAGAAAAATAGATTTAGGCCTTAATTATTTTTAGGAAGCTAATTTCATTCGTTTTTAGGAAGCTAAAGCCCTTTAAGGATTTAATTAAGGCTTCAGATTTTAATTAAAAAGCTAAGCCCATAGTTACCTTACGAGTTACGACCTTACGGAATACGGACGAAGAAGCATCGCAGAAAGCAGTCTAGCAAGAAGACGAAGTCGCAGAGTAGCACTGTAGCATGCGACTTTCTCGTTCTCAGGTTCCGGATACTTCTATTTAAATCTAGATATTTTTATATCGCAGAGTATATTTAAGAGTATATTTAACAGTATCTTATTTTCTTAAATACACTATTGCAGTGATTCGCAGGTTCCCGACTTCTAAGGCTTCTGAATATATATAACTATACAACAGTGTTTTTAAAATCTAGATATTTTAAAATAAGAGTATATAACTATCCAACAGTGTTTAATCTATTTTCTGTAGAAGCTTTACTTATCGCAGAGTATAACTATACGATATAATGTTTTTAATTATTAATTGTGGATTTCAATTCTAAGTTATATACATTTTAGTTAGTAATATATTATACATAATATATAAGTAAAAATATAATTAAATATGTTAATATATATTTATATATATAATATATTATATAATATACACATATAGGCGACTAGTCGCCTATTTGTCGCCTAGGCGGGCGCCTTGTCGCCTAGGCGATATGGCGGTCAGGTGGCGCCGCGACTCGACTTACCGCCGTGACAAGCATGGTCTATAAATACCTTTTTCTCCTTCCTCAGAGTCCAATTTTGCATACAATTCCTTGTTCACTTTTCCTCTTGCTTCTTTTATAGCTTTCTTTGCTCTTCTTCTAGCCTCCTTGTACTCCTCTATGTTCTCTTCGCTCCAACTTTTGCCCAATTTCTTATAGCATTCCCTTTTGGTCGTTATTGCTTGTTTCACCTCATCATTCCACCACGATGTGTACTTTTTTGGTAAGAGACATCCTTTAGATTCTCCAAGTATCTCTTTCGCCACTTTATTAATGGTGGACTCCATTTATAACCACACATCATCCACATGTGCGTCATTATCAATGGATCATACATCTTGCTCCAACATTTTCCGTGCAAAAGTTTGTTGGAGATTCCCCTCGAGCCTCCACCACATTATCTTTGGCTCCCCTTGATCCCTAAACCGCATTCTCTTTTTACCTGGAAAATCAAGCACAAAAAGATCTTAACCCAATAAGTTAAGAAAATAATTGAACACAAAATTTTGCAATTTTAATTCTTCTTGCTGTCATAGTGCCAAAAAAACAACCCATAAACAAAGAATAAAGGAAAAATATTTTAATTTTCTCTTAAGCTAATATTGTGCTTCCGTTATCATAGCCCCTGAATAAAAAGAAAAAGACTAAATAAGAAGAACAACATTATATTCTACTTTTACCATTTAATATAGCTCGAGGCATTTAATATATGTTTTTAATATATCAGGCAATGTTGATTGGACAATAAAACCAAATGTTATGTCAGGCAATGTTTTTAACTATTCGTAAATTTGAAAAGTTATTTGGGATCTAGAACTTTATTAAGGCTAAGAAAGTGTTGATTATAAAACCAAATGTGATTCCAAAACTAACAAAATGTCAATGAGAAGAAAAGTGGTAGATGAAGGAAATACTACGTATAAATTAGGTAAAATTTGAAAGGTGAACATTTTAAAGACATAGCAGGTATGTTTCAAAACATTTTCTTGGATGTTGAAAAGTTCATGGTCAAAATTTGTGATGTTTTTAAAATATCAGGTATGTTTCAAATATCTTGTGCTTGCAATGTGATTTTGAAGGAAAAAGACCTTAAAGATTATTCTGTCAAGTGATTGAATTTTTTCTATGGTGGAACCAATGTCTCTTCGTTTTTCATTTTCTAATGTGATGAACTTGATATCACATTGATTGAGTTACCTGTTCATGTAGGTGACCGGTGACGGAGATACCAAATATCTCGCAGCGACATCTGAACAGCCCCTGTGTGCAATGCATATGGGTGATTGTATTGATCCGTCAAAGCTGCCGGAAAGGTATTGATTACATTGTGGACATTGTACTAAGGAAATTTCTACAACTGCCAGTTTTTTAATGAATACAAATCGTTCTTTTTACTTTTTTGTACCTTTTCTTGGACTGGCTTGATTTGTCTCTGGATTGTTGGTGTTGCTAGATATGTTGGGGTATCATCTTGCTTCCGTAAGGAAGCTGGCTCACATGGACGCGATACCCTTGGGATTTTCCGTGTTCATCAGTTTGACAAAGTTGAGCAATTTTGTATAACTAGCCCTAACAGCAACGACTCTTGGGAAATGCATGAACAGATGATCAACAACTCAGAGGAGTTTTACCAGAAGGTCAGAGAACTTTCATGTCTTCTGTTATAGTTTTTGTTTTTCTTGCTACTTTTTTATGCCCAGGCAGCCAAGAGGTTGCACTTGTATTTACTTTATACTGTGACTATAGAGTATGCAGAGTGTTACTTTCTGGCTAGAAGTGATTTTTTTATAATACTATGCTTTTAATGATGGCTATTAATGCACAAAATTAACCTCATTTCTAGCCCAAAAATAAATGAAGATTGCTAGATTCTAGCAATTTACCGTTACTCATTTCAGATCTGCACCCTGATTTGGGTGATATTTTTTCTTTGCACACGAGGTTAATTAAATCACTCAATTGCTTTCAGTGAATTTTCTGCATATAGTTTTAATTCATTCTCATCCAACTCAGATACTTGTCAAGTTGTTACCTTGGAGAGCATAATGGTTGTACTCTTGCTCAACTTGCCGGTAGACAAGCAATTGTTCTCATAAAAATGCCACTGTCTAGGGTTGTCATGTCTAGGGTTTGTCGGTACAAAAAAAGAATAGAACTCCCTGCTCATATAATGGACTATGTCCTCAAACTGAAGCTTGTATGAGCAAGAATGCTGTGATGATAAAGGCTCAAAGGAATTTTCACTGCCCTTTTCAGGTAGAATAAACCAATTGTATCTGACATCTTTCTTGTATTTTCTCGAAACCTGTTCTTTGCTTTCACTTTGTGGGATAACCTCGATAACTTTGAGAACATTCCCTTCAATATCCTTCCCAGAAAGAACCAGTTTCTCAATTCTTGGGAGCTCTGGGAGAACCACATCTGTTGGTTGAGATAGTATAAGTTCTTCAACAAAAGAATCTGAACGGATTGGTGTATATCCAAATATAATACGACAAGTATAGTCTTCATTGGTGACGTCAGAGGTTCTAAAATTTGCTCCATCACTTATAGTTCTTTTTCCATCACTAGTTTCTCTATACCAACTGCATAAGCTTGATTCTTCATAGCAGCCAAAATAGTTACCCTTTCTGAGGTAAGCACTCGAGTATAACTCCTCTATATGAACATTGGAAACGACCAAAGAAATAGCAGAAACAAGGATATCGCGAATGGAAACCAATGCATTTCCAGATTTTCCATCGATGCACGTTGGAAGGCAGTAAAAGTCAAGTACGTTCCCAGTCTTCCAGGGTCAGAGTATACATTAAAGTCTTGCAACCCGTATGAGCGTGGATTAAGCTATATGATGCATCTAGCAGTGCGGTTACATGAATCTTATCCTTTGTTCTAAACCATGGACACTCTCCAGTCCCTTCTTTACCTCTTAAAAATCTTCTTTTAGGAATAACCTCCTTGCCTTCATAGCATTCGGGAAATGTTAATTCAACTCCCTTTGGTTCCCCAGGCTCTACTGGTCCAGACCAGATACTCTTGGGGCTTCCTTTCATCCCATCTTTTCTTACAGGAGTGTAAATAAGTTCCTCTCCACTTTTCAACATCATCAATAGTCAAATTCAGAAAGTAATTAGAACTGATTTTATCTTTGACACCACCAGTCTCCCCACCAGTTTTCAACATCATCACTTAAAAGTTAAAACAATTCACATGAACATTCATCCATCTCCCCGCCAGTATAAGAAGCCTCGAAACCAACACGGTCCCCTTAAATCAAAGATCCATGAGATTCGAGCAAAAGGCAAGTTGGTAGCCCCGAAAGGATAGGTCGAACTTGCTTTGAAGGGATACCAACTATTTGTAAGGGAAGCAATCTCTGGGTTCCTGGGCACACGAGGTTAATTAAATCACTCAATTGCTTTCAGTGAATTTCCTGCATATAGTTTTAATTCATTCTCATCCAACTCAGATTCTTGTCTGCTTTTTGATAGAATTATAATATATTCACTATCTTTAAAAATCAGGTTTTCTAGTATGCATGATGCATCCATTTCTTTCTTCTAGTGTTTGCCGATATGCATTCATTTCCTTTTGCGTGGTAGTTGGTAAAAAATATGTAGCTACTTTTATAGTCAATGCCCGTCTAGGCAAGGTTGTTAGGATTTAGAACTTCGACAAACACCCGCATACACACGATTGTAAGATGCGAGAACTAAAGAATTTAAAGTAATTCACCTGTCAGGTTAACCGGCTAGTCCATTGTGTGAACTAGAGAGATTTGTTTACCTGCTAGTCCATTGTGCGAACTAAAGAGATTTTACTAGAGAGAGAATGCGTTACAATTTCTGGTGATATATATTTAGGGTTCACTAATGATCTATTTATAGAGATAGGAAGAAAATTCTAGAGATTGGACTTGCTTTGGTACCAAGCAACCTAGCTCTGGCTCCAAGTAACCCAGCTTTGGCCCCGATCAACTAGATTGTTTTTGGCCCCAAGCAACCTAACATCTTTCCTCCACCATTTGAGTGGATCAGATCTCCACCACCCAACCACCCAACAATCTCCCACTTGGTGGCTGATCAACTCTCTGACCAGCTTCCCTCCAAGCCTCGATCTCTGTGAAAACACGTCTCTCTCTGCAATCTCTCTTTCTCTTTTCATCTCTAGTTTGCGCCTTCTCTTCAATCAACTATAAGGCCAGTTGAAGCCAAAGCTTCAACTTCTTTGTCATCTGAACTCCCACTGCTTCCTGCTTCCTGAAGTATATTACCTGAGCTCCCACTTGAAACTGAGTCCTTAACCAAGTCCTCACTTTCTGAACTCCCACTAGCCCCCGAGTTCTTTCTGCACCTTGATTTAACTTCTCTGCTCCCACTGCAACCTGAAATTTCAACTGATTTCGTGCACGAACCTGAGTCAACACCAAAACTTCTTTTTGTTATTGCAACTTGAGGTAGGGCTGTGCATATTTGTATGAACCTGTTTCTTTCTCCAAACTATGGTTGGCTGTTTCTTCTTCACGAAAGTAACTCTTTTTTGTCTGCCATAAACATACGGTGCAAATAAAATGGGGGTAAGGGGGGAAGATGGTAAATTTAATAAGGTTAGTTTAGACATTTCATCTAAAAAACTTTCCTAAATTGGAAGTGTGAAGATGGATCTGGACCTGCCAAAAATGGAAAATGTGAAATTGTTTTGGGACCTGAGAGAGTAGTAATTATATTCTAATGGGCCGGTCCATATTTTCTGACATGGCCCAGAATCCTTATTAATACAAGACTACACTTATTTAAGATCATTCTATTACTATTATTATTATTGGCTGACAATGTCCCTATCATATCTCCCCCCTTGAACAACCACCTTGTCCTCAAGGTGGGTGATAAGAAACAACCTTGATCTTCAACGTCATCATCATCATGGCGCCTCTCCCTTCCCAGTATCTCCCAGATGGCCGGACCATGTGCTTTAGTGTTTCAAGCTTCATCATTCCTTTTGAACAAAGTAGTCCACAGTCCACACCCTGATGTATCCAGATTCACTTCAGGGAGAGTCAAGTTGTTACCTTGGAGAACATAATGGTTGTACTCTTGCTCAACTTGCCGGCAGACAAGCAATTGTTCTCATAAAAATGCCAATATCTAGGGTTTGTCAGTACAAAAAAAAGAATTGAACTCCCTGCTCATATAATGGACTATGTCCTCAAACTGAAGCTTGTATGGGCAAGAATGGTGTGCTGATAAAGGCTCAAAGGAATTTTCACTGCCCTTTTCAGGTAGAATAAACCAATGGTATCTGACATCTTTCTTGTATTTTCTCGAAACCTGTTCTTTGCTTTCACTGTGGGATAACCTCGACAACTGTGAGAACATTCCCTTCAATATCCTTCCCAGAAAGAACCAGTTTCTCAATTCTTGGGAGCTCTGGGAGAACCACATCCGTTGGTTGAGATAGTATAAGTTCTTCAACAAAAGAATCTGAACGGATTGGTGTATATCCAAATATAATGCGACAAGTATAGTCTTCATTGGTGACGTCAGAGGTTCTAAAATTTGCTCCATCACTTATAGTTTTTTTTCCATCACTGGTTTCTCTCTATACCAACTGCATAAGCTTGATCCTTCATAGCAGCCAAAATAGTTACTGTTTCTGAGGTTAGCACTTGAGGATAACTCCTCTATATGAACATTGGAAATGACCAGAGAAATAGCAGAAACAAGGATATCACGAATGGAAACCAATGCATTTCCAGATTTTCCATCGATGCACGTTGGGAGGCAGTAAAGTCAAGTACGTTCCCAGTCTTCCAGGGTCAGAGTATACATTAAAGTCTTGCAACCCGTATGAGCGTTGATTAAGCTATATTATGCATCTAGCAGTGCGGTTACATGAATCTTATCCTTTGTTCTAAACCATGGACGCTCTCCAGTCTCTTCTTTACCTCTTAAAAATCTTCTTTAAGGAATAACCTCCTTGCCTTCATAGCATTCGTGAAATGTTAATTCAACTCCCCTTGGTTCCCCAGGCTCTACTGGTCCAGACCAGATACTCTTGGGGCTTCCTTTCATCCCATCTTTTCTTACAGGAGTGTAAATAAGTTCCTCTCCAGTTTTCAACATCATCAATAGTCAAATTCAGAAAGTAATTAGAACTGATTTTATCTTTGACACCACCAGTCTCCCCACCAGTTTTCAACATCATCACTTAAAAGTTAAAACAATTCACCTGAACATTCATCCATCTCCCGCCAGTATAAGAAGCCTTGAAACCAACACGGTCCCCTTTAAACAAAGATCCATCAGATTCGAGCAAAAGGCAAGTTGGTAGCCCTGGAAGGATAGGTCGAACTTGCTTTGAAAGAACAGGAGCACCTCGGGCTTAGACACGACAAAAAGGTTCACCAATTACAGATATGAAATAGCCAACATCAGCCAGTGAAATTAAATAGGAAGAATCTGAAGGGATACCAACTATTTGTAAGGGAAGCAATCTCTGAGTTCCTGGGCGACCACTTTCTTGACCTTTGCCAACTTTTGACTCACCAATCTGGCCATCATCCAGTACTGGAGTGCAAAATGATAGAAGTTTACCAGTAGCATCCTTAGCTAAGTGATATTGAAGAAGATCTGATGCTTCTGGTATTTTTAAATCAGATTCATTTTCACCCTCATGAAGATACCATTTGTAAATGCTTTTTCCTTCATGACCACCAATATAACCATATGCTGCTGTAAGTATTCTGCCCTCATGCAATCACCAATGAACGCTAAAAAGTTTAGGCTGGGTGGAAGTGCTTCAGTGCTTCGTTGACTGGTACCTTCACCCTTAGGCGCTCCAGGAGTAGTTTGCCCCAGATTCAGAGAAACGACTTGCGAGGAAACCTGAGAACAAACTGACAACGAAGAAGCCTTGTCCTGCGAACTAATAGCAGCTTAGGATACCTGCGAACTGAGAGTATCTGCTTGTGACGAAGCTGGAGTACTGGGAGAAGAGATTTGCGACTTATGTCAAACCTGCGAACTCAGCAAATCTGATAGGGATGAAACTGGCGACTGCGACAAACCTTTGCCTTTTGAATTCATGCAATGATGCACAGTCCTTGATCGTCCTCGCCGGCAACGTTGTTGCCGCAGCTTGCCGCAACTCGTAGAACCAGGTCCTCATCTCCTTCGCCCAATGACTTTCTACCTTTTCCTTGCTCTTCCGCGCTTCTCCTTCTCCAGGTTTGAGCGCTTCTCCTTCTCCAGGTTCGAGCGCTTCTCCTTCTCCAGGTTTGAGCGCTTCTCCTTCTCCAGGTTCGAACGCTTCTCTTTCTCCAGGTTCGAACGCTTCTCTTTCTCCAGGTTCGAGCGCTTCTCCATTTTTCCTCACTCAACCTTTTTCGCGAGCTTCTCCACTTTTCCGTGCGAAGCATACTGGTCGGACTGCCTGCGCAGTTCCTTTCCGCCTTGCGTAGACAGGCGCTTCTCCATGTTAGCGCGCAAACCAGAGGTAGCCACCTTTTTCTCTGACCGTTGATGTTCCCTGCGCTCCATTTTTTATGGCTGGAATGTTGATCGAAGCTTCCAGGGTCGAGGGCTCTGAGACCAATGATAGTACCTCAACAAAGCAGCATAAATTCAGTGTTCAATTGATAAAATCCGAGGAACCGATCCTCCCAGTACAATGGCGCGTAACAGTAACCCACGTACAGTAGCGGAAAACAGAAAATAGAAGAGAACATGCTTTCTTTGGTCCCAAGCAATCTAGCTTCAGCCCCAAGTAACCTAGCTTTGGCCCCAAGCAAGTGGACAATTTTTTGTCCCAAGCAACCGAACATATTTCCTTCACCATTTGAGTGGATCAGATGTCCACCACCTAACAGTTGTAAAAGGCACAACACGAGTTTGAGAAATCTTTCATCAATTTAAAAATTGTTCTAAAAATATTAATATGCAAGTAAAAAAGAGAACAATAAACCATTAATTTGACGATAAATAGTCTAGTCATCAATAATTCATCATGATGAAAATGAATCTGAAACTATCTATCATTTTTGTTTCAGCTAAAGATCCCCTATCGTGTTGTTTCCATTGTGTCGGGCGCATTAAATGCTGCTGCTGCAAAAAAGTATGATTTGGAGGGATGGTTCCCTGCTTCTGCAACATACAGAGAACTTGTTTCGTGCTCAAACTGCACTGACTACCAATCCAGAAGATTGAAAATTCAGTACGGGCACAAAAGGGTGGGTTCTCTTTCTTTCCTCTTGTTGTAGATAAGGCTGCCAATATGTATAATACCTAATTTTTTTTGTCCTCTTACATTTGTTTTTTATACTGTTTATAACACAGGGACAATATGTTCATTTATTGAACTCTACTCTAACAGCAACACAAAGGACTATTTGTTGTATATTAGAGAATTACCAAAGGAAAGACGGGGTGGAGGTCCCCGAAGTGTTGCAACCTTACATGAACAACGTTACATTCCTTCCGTTCATCAAGAACATCCCAAACGGTGAAAGAAGAATGCCCAAATGTAATGAAAATATTTAGAGCTTCTTGATCTTGGAAAGGAAAAATAATGAATGTATGTTTATGGTCAAAGATTTCAAGTTAGTGCGTTCTAGATGGTGATGTTGCATGCAAAGACTTGTTATAGACATGCATTCTACCCAACCTTTCCTTTCTGTGTTTAAAACTAAATTATTAAATTGTTTGTCTTGATACTCAGAAGCATTTATGGACATGTTAAAATACCACATATTTTCAATTTGGTATTTCTTATTTTATGCTCTTTAGTAAAAATGATATTGTTCAATTTGTTTTCTCTTGTTTAAAATAGGAAAAATTCACATTAATAATCTAAACTTTTAGCCATCTTCCAATATTAATCCCAACTTTGAGGCCTGGAACCAACTCAGTTTTCCACTGGGTCCGGGCGCTTTTCTAATTAACCCACCTCTCCCCCCACGTCCCCCCCCCCCCCCAAAAAAAAATCACTCTGCCCCACCCGGGAAAAAGTGAAAAACAAAAAAAAAATGAAAAAAAAAGGCCTGAATTGGGCTGGTTCCTATTATGGCTGACCCGAGCCTGCCCTATATAACCCCCGGGGCCCTGGGCCGACCGACCCGGACCGGTCTCTGGCCCGGTTATCGGGCCGGATTGGTTCCAAACAGTGTCAGGCCGGGCCTCGGGTTGGTCGGCCCGTAACCGGTTTATCACTAGTTCGTTACCGGGGCACTCCCTTCAAGATTCTATTGTTTTACATATGGTTGTTAACGAATCAAATAATTTATACTCGGTTCGTGATTCGAATTCGTATAAGATGATATATATTCGAAAAATTCAAATACAAAAAGAATACTAAATTTGATTCGAATTGTTATCAAATACAAATATGGATATCACTATATTTGGGTCGAATGTTAATCCAATATATTCAATTAATATTAGTGATAATATTAATAATAGTAATAACACTATAATAACTTTTAAAAGCTAAATGAATGATTTTAGTTTGATTCGTGATTTAGGGGAGTGTTTGGAACTAATTCTGCTTCATTTGTAAAATAGAATCAGAATCAGTTTTCAGAAACTGGTCTCCCCCAGTTTCTGAAAAAACTGATTCTAGGAGTTAATTAGAGAACCATAAATACTTCTGCACTTTCAACCAAACATTTCAAGTTCTGCTTCTGCTCCCTGAAGGAGTAGAAACAGTTTAAAAAATCATATCCAAATACCCCCTTGGATTCACGAATTATGATTTAAATTCGAAAGTATAGAATATATTCGATTATCAATTTATTTGACACATTATTTGTGTAATTTCTTATATGTGTGTGTTGTGTTTATTTCAAAAACTTTGAAAAATATTTATGTACAGTAATAAAAAAATTGATTCACTTCAGTATATTGTGCACAATCTAAAAATGCATTGAACCATTAAATTTTAAGGAAAAATGTAATGTTACAAAGTAAATTCACTTCAGTATATTGTGGCATTGTGGACAATGTAAAACACATATTAAGTCATAACATGCATTTATAAATATAGGAAAAGTTGTTTTAAAGTGATATTTGACTAATACTCCCTCTGTCCAGGAAACAAGTTTTCGGGTTGACTTTCACAAATTTTAAGGAAATAAATATACTGTAGGGTAAAGTTTACTATTTTGACACTGTTTGGACATTGTTTGGCACTGTTTGGCTGTAGAGAATTTGCCAAATAAGAAAATGAGAAGTTTATTTTGGGACATCCAAATAAGGAAAGTGGGAACTTGTTTCCGTGATGGAGGTAGCATTTAAGTTATGATCAAATCGATTCGATATTCGTATATGAATCGTTAAATATTCGCATTGTTAAACAAATACAAATACAAATCGAAAATAATATTCGTTTCATATTCGGATTCGGATTCAAAAATTTAAACAAATACAAAATCGCACTATTTGACTCGTTTCGGTTTGTTTACAACCCTAATTTTACTTTTACACTTAAATCGTGTCATACAGTTATTGTTAGGTGTGGATTCCGACCAGCGTCCGATCCCGGTGTGAAACACTTTGGCCCGGTACTGGTCCGGTTTGCTCTGGTACTGGTTTCGTCCGGGCCCAAACAGTACTTGGCCGGGCGGGGTTCGCGTCGTTACCGCACATGCAATTAATTTTTTTAAAATACAGTTGGGCAAGGACTGGGACCGAGCTCAAAAGATCGAGCTAGAAGCCTGCCCCTTAAAACCACCAGTCCGTGTCGGGCTGGGCCAGGCCTAAACAGTACCAGGCCGGTCCCCAAATTAAAGAACCTTTTTTTTAACAATATCATTCTTTAGTTCTTAAAGTTCAGAATGAAATACTCTGGTTACTGCATCAAGACTGTTTTGAGCGTCATCAACGTGTAGAAGAAGATCTTTGATCTCTGGCCAATTGGATTACAAGTCATTCTTAAAAAAATGTCAGGTTTCCCAAATTGTTGCACTGTAGCCATAGCGTCAAGATATCGCTTACACATGTCACGAGGCCCCCAATAAAAGTAGCAGGTAGAATAACTCTTTGTCCCACATCATTACCATAAACCATGCCTATATGCATACTATCAACCACACCACTGTATGTTTCAAATGTGAACTCTTGTTTCTTTAATCTGAAGTAATTCAACCTTTTTGTTTCTATTTTGATGTAGACATCAACGATGAATTGTAGACATCAACAGTGCAAGCTGTTGGGGTATCACGTAGGGGGTGATAATCGAGTACTTGGATTGCTTAAGGATCGTGTAAGTTCACTTTCTGAATTGATATTTCTCCCCTATGTCTGGGTTACAAGAAATTCAATCTAGGATAATCCTAGATAGATCTGCCCTTGGACACTCTAGAAATTCATTTATATATGGATTTCTAGAACTCAGACACAATTAAGAACTAGAGCCAAACTAGTGAGTATATGGATTGTTATGCTTTAATTTGATTGCCAAAGTGATGAAGATCCGTTGGATATGTTCCCTCTTACTCCTCTGTACGAAATATGGTGGTATATATCCATATTAACCGTCCTAGGCAGTTGCAACACGTTTAAGAATAACCGCGGCAGTTTTTGGGAAACTGCTAGAAACTGCCCAACCGTTCTAGAACTCGGTCTAGAACCACAAAGCTGGTCTACTGAAAGTTATACCTCGAGTTCTACTTCGAGTTCCACTAACGTAGACAATTTGGAATAGAACTAGTTCTTATATACAAGTGTGCACTCCACACCTACTAACTTGTATTAGATCATAGTTCTAATTCCCATTGGCACTCATGTCATTTCCAATTACACAAAATGACCGGTGACACTAAATTCATCAACACAAGCAAACATGCACTTTGGAGAGAGTAAATGAGAAGTAGTTCATTAAAGAGTAAGCCTTTAATTTTGTTAATATTATGTTAAAAATAAATTTGTAAACAGTGTTTTGGTAATAAATTTTACTAAGTTATATAAACTTTTGAGAAAAGTATTTAGTAATATATAAATGATTTTTTCTAGTAATGACATTCATAAGGGCCCCATGAAAAATTAAACTGAGATCGAAAGAATGAAATAAACTTGTTGTATTGATTTCGTACGAACTTATTGATCAAAGCTGGAATCGATATTGTAATTAAAAAATTATTGCATATTTAAAGCTACACAATAATAAGTTAACCCAAAACAATGTACACATGATTGTTGTAATCATGTGGATTGCCAAATTCAATGTTTTTGTATTTATATATGTTGTCTTTCTGTTTTATAAGATACATATCAGTTTGTTTTATTCCTTGTTGTTATATTTATTTAATTTGTGAACCATCCCTATTACCAAAAAGTGAGTTGTTAGTCCTAATCTTTATGCGTGATTATTACTCCTAGTTTGATTGTCACAACTTATTCCAAAGTATTTGAATTAAAGTATTCAGGGTCCCGGGATTGTGTTTTGAAATTGAACATTCTATAAGGAGCTCATTTATTTATTAACCCTGTGTTTGCGAAACTGTGTTTTTCTAATAAACTGATTCCCATAAAAACAATGTCTTTTTTTGTTAAATAAAGTAGGGTGCATACATTAATTGTTTTCAAAAGAGGGTGCAAAGTCTATTAATTAAATAAAATAGGGTGCAAACTCAAATTGTTTCTTACTGAAACACTTAGAAAACATCCTTTAATGATGTTTTGTTCAGGACTATTTTCGGTAACAGACCAAATCAGACCAGACTTATACAAACCAGACCAGATCAGATTTGTAATTAAATAAAGAGGGTGCAAAGTCTATTATTTAAATAAATTAGGGTGTAAACTGAATTTGTCTCTTACTAAAACACTTAGAAAACATCCTCTAATATGTTTTATTCAGGACTGTTTTCAGTAACAGACCAAATCAGACCAGACCAGATCAGATTTGGACACTTATAAAATAGACAGAGACTAAACGTTTAACAATAGATGACACCATACCCACAAAAAGCTAAGTTAGAAAAAGACATCCTACGACTACTAATACGCCCACCTAGACACCAACACAAAACTAAAAACCCTACGGTACTACTGTCCTAACTAGATACTCACCCGCGCGATGCGCGGATGAAAACTTATCACTTTGTGATAAAGAAGTCTATTATAAAAACGCAAAAAGAATTGGATACGTATAGAATGAAATGGTAAGTAATGTAATAAATGTTCGTAGTTAAAGAGAAATTGAAACATCGTCGAAAAAGGGCAAATGTATTTTTGTTTTTGCAAAGGCAAATGTAAATATTAAAAAAGAGATATAACATTTTAAAGTACGAAGTGGTAAGTAAATTAATGGTGTGTTCATAGTCAACTACAAATTTTCTTCTTGAAATTGTAGCTCCAAGAACATGATTTTCAAGCCTTATAATAATCAAGCTTGTGCCATTGCATAAGCCCATATAATGATCAACGTTTTTTGAAGAATAAAACCAAAACCCAAAAATTCATTTATTTGAATTTTACTTAAAAAAATAAATTTTAAATTATATACAAATACACATCTAAATCCAAATTTGATACACTTCTTAAATCTTAAAAGGAACTGAACCACACTTCTAATTCGTAATTACAAATAATAATGAATTATAAAAATTAAATAATTTTGATTTTAACAAATATTAATAAAAGAAGCCAATGATAATATGATATCATAAAAAAATTAAATATTTTCGATTTTTATTCAAATTAAATTTTTATTGGTCTAAGAATTAGGCTCAATAGTTCATACCTTCAATTTGATCCAATTCCAGCCACTTATGTCCAACATCCCTATTAATAAAAAATCTAAACACTTCTGGTTTTTATTAAAATGATAATTTTAATGGTCTAAGAATTAGTACCGAAAATTTATAGCTTGGATTATAATTGAACCCAATTCTAGCCTTTTTGACCCAATAACCCAATTAATTTACACATTTACGCCTACCCTACCCAATCCAACAACGGTATCAACCCTAATATTGAATCCGTAAACCTACCCGACCCAACCCCTTAATATATAATCCCAACATACTCTGTACCTCTCCATTTCTGGAGACTCATCGGTTACACTCTTAGACCGATGGTCTCCAGAACATTCGCCGCTCTCTTCATACATAACCTACTCCTTCGTGTATGCCATCGTCTAGCCCTTTGTCTTACCACTTTTCCGGTCATCTGTGAAGGTCAGTGAGGTGTTAAGGCGAGATGTTTAGCGGCGATTATCATCGTCCGTGGATTCCGCGGTTGCGTCTTAGTCGTTTGGTATATCCTCTATCCAAACATTCGTCCTCAAACATTTGTTTCGTTTTCAACAATTCGTATCTATATTTTCTACCGATTTTCACAAATCTCATATGACCGAGCGTTCTTGTAATTTGTTTCACCAAATCATACTTTTTTTCCCGCACGCATGACATTTTGTAATAGATTTGATTGATTTTTTTGACGAATCGTTTTTCAAAGTTTTTACTAACATATGTTGATTTGTTGAATTTTGTACCGTTTGAGGATAAAAGAAACATGTCGGATATACCATTTTGATGGCCAGATCTGTCAAAATATCAGATCTGTGTATGGCGACCGATGAACATGATTTTTGTTTTTTTAATTTGGTGTCTGACATAGCAAATCTTTTGTTTGAATTGAAGTGACAAATACATAGTATTATCTCTAAATATTGAGATTTAATGTATAGTTTGTCATACATGAAGTTAGCTTTATAGATAAGAAAGGTGATTATAGATGATAATAATAATAATAATAATAATAATAATAATAATAATAATAATAATAATAATAATAATGAAACAAATCTTTTTGTGTTCCTTGTCTTTTGATGAATCTTTTTGTAGTTTGCTTTAAATTGCTCAAATACGAAGTACTACGTATTATTTTGTATTCCTTGTATAAATATGGAGTATAAAATATTTATAACAATATCTAATAAAAATTAATTTTACAATGGTTGTAATTTATATCCATTATTTTATAATTATACGTACTATATGATCTTACAATACAGTATTCACTCTATATACTACGTACATGTATATTTATATACCATTATGGTATAAATACTATAAACTATGTATATTGTATAATTTTATATTTATATGCCGTGATGGCATAAATACAACTCCGTATATATTGTGTATTTCGTATAGCTATTAATACTATCTGCCCCACACCTCCAATATACTCCACTATGATCCAAAAGAATTTTGTCACACTGCAACATAAATTTTATATCTTAAACGAAAATTAGATATGTAAATCCAAAAAAATGTAGTATACTGGTCTCAAACTACCTGAGTCAATACAGACCAACTCCATCCTCTGTCCTCCCCTGGCCTGAGGAGGCAATGCATACCACCTTCACCTTAATGACCCAAGTAGTCTTGGTGTAATCAACATCTAGGAGAAAAGAATGCATTCCTTGATTTGCTGCCATTGAACAAATTGTTATGAGAGTGGATGCTGTGTGTGGGATGGAAATTCAAGTGACTGAAGTAGCCTATTTATATTGTTGTAGAGGCAAAATCTACTCTAGTTTGCAGCGGATATTAACACCAATAACCAACGGATAACCAATATATTCACACAACCAATTCGAATTTGCTTCTACTTGCAAAGCATTTAATATCATTGTCTTCTAAAGATCACGTCTAAGATATGAGATCTCTTGCATTAAATGCACAAAAAAAATACTCTGTATTAAGTACATTGAACCCTGCGAATAATTTGAAATTCTAATAAATAAGATATACTCCGTAAGATGTTGCTTCTTTTGCATTTAATGTTCCAAAAAGTTTTGAAAAGACATGTTGCTACAATAATTATTAAATCTTATTTTCCAACTCTTACACTCTGTTTTCGAGACATAAAGCTGCTAAAGGAGCCAACATTTAATGCGTCCTTTGGTCATGGACTTGCCCTGAGCTGGTGACCCGTTTTACAACCCATTCGACCCGGTTTGACAGTGGAATTGGGCGGGAAACTCAGCCAACTTTCCACTGCGTTTTGTATATAGAAAGATTCGTAAACGGCGGAACAGGTAAGGATTCGGCGATCAGCCGCGTCTTAGAGCTTTGTTTTTATGGATACTTGTTTAGATCTGTGGTAAGAAATAACTGATCGAAGATGAGTACATTTAAGAAAAGTATTTGCCATGATATATTTTTGTTTCAATTTTATGTTTACATATAGCATTATTTATAATAACTAATTGGGATGTATATTTTTTATTTGGTTTGCAAATGAAAAGTATTGTTCAGTTGATCACCGATTATGGCAATGGTTTTAGAATTTCATCACAGGTTGCTGCATCCGGGTTAAAAGATTGCTTCCCCCACGAATTTCGTTGTTATTAAGGTGCTGGTAATGATGATTAGCCGTATCTATTACAATAGAATGTCTCAATCCTAATTTTTAATCATATCTATTACATTAAGAAAAAAAGAATCTTTTTTTTTGTTATTGTTTATCAAAAGCATACTACCTCCGTCCTAGTCAAAGGTTCCCGTCCGCTCTTCTCTAGTCAACCGGTCATCTTAAAGTATTCTTAATCTTTTACTTTGTATTTCGTGTATCTAACTTTTATCAAATTTGAATTTTGTTTTTGCTACTTTATAAAACTTTTAATGTAATTATTGACTATGTAAATTTTATTTGCTAAAAGTTACTCCCTCCGTCCCATTGGACTTTGCCAACTTTCCCTTTTTGGTTGTCCCAAAAAACTTTGCCACTTTCTCATTAAAGTAACTAGTTTGGGGTTCTCCTCATTTCTCTATCCTCTGCACTAACTTCAACCACACAATTTTTACTATTCTTTTTTTTCACCTAACTTAAAAAGTGCAAAGTCCGAGACGGAAGTTTGTATTAAATCACGAACAGGGATTTGTTATCTTTATAGTCCATCAAACATCGGGAGAATTTAGCGATTTTTTAAAGTTCAATATATAAGGGAGAGCACAACTGGTTTCAGTACTCTTTCGTTCTCTAGGTGGGGATACATATTTGGGAAGCAAAGAAGACTATAACGCAAATCTACTTTGGTATTGTTTGGATGAAAGGCTTAAGTGACCTTGAGCTGGAAAAAACGATCTGAATCAAAACGTTCAACCAGGAAACGTTTCAATTCAGCCGGGTGTTTAATTCCCATAAAAGCCTGGCCTTGCCGCACTCGTATGTTAACTTGCAGCAGCACATTGGAGTATTGGACTATCAAACTATGTGGATGTATACGTAGGACGGAGTAATAATTAAGTAATAACATGTGTTATTGGTGGTGAATGGTGTAGTCATATTCCACAATCAGTTTATTTAATTTTAATTTCCTCCTACAAATTACACGTATGGTTGAATGGTGTAGTTATATTTTATTGAGTGAACATAGTGCCTGAAAATGAGTTTTATCTTAAAATATAATTTTCTTTAATAGAAGTATGTGCCTTATGTAACATTTCAATTTAGCAATTCAAAATTTAGGTAATATTATATTATATTATTTTATATTAATAAAGGCTGAAAATATAAAAATCATTATAATAAATATATTTTATTCTTTTAATAAATGATATGTCCTTTAATGTAATTTCATATTATCCCTGCACTTTTTCAGCTCTTTTTGCAAAATGGGTTTACTCCATTCAGCTAGTAATTCAGATTCAGCACTTTGAAGTTCAGTTCCAGACAATAGTCTCTGTTTCAGACAAGGCCGGTTCTATTAAGTTTTGGGCCTATGGGCGATAGACTATTTTGGCCTTATTTCCAAGATAAACAGTAAACTATACTTACTTAAAGTAAAAATTACGGAGTATAATAAAACTGTGAAAAATTACTCTAAATGTGATATAAAAAAACGTTTGTATATTCATATTCAGAAAATAAACAAATGGCAATCCTATTTTGAAATTCTAAAAAGATACTCCTATTTCAGGAATTCTCCCTACAACTATCTAATAAAGATTATAAAATAAAGATGAAATTCACATTCATATTATTTGAATTTTATATTTGGACAAAAGTAACAAGTATCACAAAAGAACATTGTGAAGTAAAATCATCAATAATTTCTTTACAATCAATCTTTTCCAAAGATTTTATGTGCAATGTTTAAAATTGCTAATCAATTAAGTTTTTTGAGGCATAATGGATAATTGGGATGATGATTGAGAATTGGGAGGCACCGGCAGCCCACAAACAATAATATAAATTGGTAATTTTGTAATTAAAAGAATAAAAAATCTTAAAGGCTAAAAAGATGTGAAGAGACATATTTTTATTGATTCAATAACAAATGTGTTGACTTACAACCAACTTTAATTAAAAATCAAAACTAAATTTATATTCTTTTTTAAAACTTGTCTAGCTCCATTCAAGACTTTTTAGTTATGTTCTAAAATTCTCAAATGATCAACAAAATTACACATTGGACCTAATTAATTAATTGAAGTTATAAATAAAAAAGAAGCCTACTCAGATTATATATAAAGCAAAAAAAACTTGGGCCTAATTTTCTTTATACTTTTTTTCGGGCCTGGGGCGGTCGCCCCTGCTGCCCTCCCCCTAGGACCGACCATGGTTTCAGACAATAGACCATATTTCAAACATTAGCCTCCAGTTCCAGCTTGTTGTGCCAAACATAGCCTTTCAATTTTTAATTTTGTATAGATTGCAGAACAAGGAATAAGAAGCAGAATGCTTGACATAAATCTATTCCGAGAAGACAAAGGCTTCAACCCATAAGTTATCCGGGAATCTCAACGACGGCGATTTGATAATGTCGATGTAGTAGACGAGGTCATTGAGCTGGATAAAGAGTGTCGTCAACGTATGCAAAATCCTTTTCCCCTGCTCTCCAGTTACTTTTCAATTCATTCTATGAGTAACCTTCCTCATCCAACTGCCCAATTGAAAGAAGATTTCGTCTCAAACCAGGAATGTGACGAACACCATTAAGTTTCAGCATGCATCCGTTCGGAGTCTTCATGTGGACTGTCTCCTTCCCGACAATTTTAAGAGGTTCATCATCAGCAATATACACCTCTCCAAAATTGCCGGGCGTATACTGTTCCATCACATCAGAATTACCACATGAGTGGAACGAGGCTCCCGAATCCAGAACTCGTGACTCCAACGGACTGCTCAGGATCAGGAGATCATCCCCCGATGATTCTGACGCTGCATTGGCGGATGTCTTCTCCTTCTGATCCTTGATCTGCTCCTTGCACTGGCTTTTGAAGTGTCCGTACTCTTCACAATTCCAGCACTTGATCTGACTTCTGTCCTTCTTGCCTTACTGTTTGACTTGGATTTGGATCTTGATTTATCCCGATTTGACTTTGACTTCGACTTCGTTCTGCCCCGGTTCTCTGTACTCAACGCCGATCCAGAAACCAGGCCTGATTCCTTCCTGCGAATTTCTTCGCTGACCACCAGATTTCTGACTTCATCGAATTTCAGTTTCTCCTTCCATCCTGAAGCGCTGACTGCAGTCACCGTTCCGTTCCAACTTTCCGGGAGAGAAGACATCAGAATTAGGGCATGAATTTCGTCGTCGAACTTGATCTCTACCGCGCTCAATTGTGTGGTAATTAAATTGAACTCGTTGAGATGCTCCACAACTCCTGTGGTTTCTGACATCTTTTGGTTAAAAAGACGCCTCATGAGATGTACCTTGTTCGCAGCAGAAGGTTTCTCATACATATCTGTTAATATTTGCAACATCTCCTTCGTTGTTTTTGCTTTGACGGTATGTAGGGCGATGTTTCTGGACAGCGAGAATCGCACAACGCTCATCGCTTTCCTGTCCAGCAACTTCCAATCGCTCTCCTTCATGTCTTCCGGCTTATCCTCCAGAGGTTGATACAGATCTTTACCGTACAGGTAATCTTCGATCTGCAGCTTCTAGAAGCCGAAATCAGTCCCATCAAACTGCATCAACGGTGTCTTCAAATCTGCCATTGTGTTGAACTCTCCCTTCGAACCTAGGGCTCTGATACCAGTTGTTAGGAATTTAACTCACACAACACTTATAGCAATAATTAAAGAACACACGAAATTTGGTAACCCAGTTCGTCACAGAGGACTACGTCTGGGGGCGCTACCAAGCCAGGAATGTTATTAATATTTTTTGGATGCAGATTACAAGAGAGGAGAGTGGTATTTATAGAGATGTAGTGTCTTGTTCCCAAAGCAACATAACCCCTAATTAAATTAGGATGCGTTTCCAAAAATAAATTAAGAAACGTGTTTCCAACAATAGATTAAGAAACTGTCTCTAACACCTTACATTTAGGAACATAGTAAAGCTTAAAATTTTACTTTAAGGAGCTCCATGCTTCATCAAATTCCGCCAAACAACTTTTGTAGGTCATTGTCAAACACGACTCTCTCGGGTTAGCTACGAATAAACTACCTTCAAACTTCCCTGGACAGATTAGCAAAGAAATTAGGGAATAATCTGCAAAGCCCGCATGTATCAATGTACTCATTGCAAGTGCAAGCTTTTATTTTGGGTAATATTAAAAAGTTGGTCTAATAGCATGGGATTTAAGGTTTAACTGTAACTCTGAGTTGTTAAGAATTTTAGTCTTTAATTGGTTTATTTCATATATATATCCTTTAACACTATGCTATTCCATTGGTAAGAAGATTTATAAGTTTATTTTAAGTTTGGCAGAAGATTTGAAAGTTGATTGTAATATGGGAATTTTGATGTATATGCCTTTTACATGGTATCTCATTTATGTGTCTTTTATTACTGCATGTGGTAGCAGCCTTTGTGGCTCATTTTTAATTGATACTTACATGTATGACTTCTCAAACCTATCCCGAGTTTTTTTTTAATCTTAAGAGAGTTTTAGAAAATCTGGAAGTTCACTGGGGACAGCTTAAGAGTTTTTGTAATTAGTAGTAAAAACTATACTCTTACTGTTTTGGGATGATGAGGTGTTTTAAGTATATTATATGTGTAAAGTTTGACAAAGACAAATTAACAAATTTATCTTAGAAATCTGCCAATGCTCAGTTTGTTGAGTCTCCTTTTGTATAGGTTTTGGTCAACCAAGGAAAATACTAGGGGTACACAAGTTGTACACAACTTGTACACACAATGTCGGTCATAGACAATTAGTACGGAGTTGTCTGTGACCACAGACAAGAGTTGTCTGTGTACACAGACAAATTTTGTCTGTTTTCACAGACATTTACTTTATTGTAAAAAGTACACTGAGAGCCGCCTGACACTGACAAGTACTCCCTCCGTAACATTCATATCTTCCCACTTTTCTTTTTTGGACGTAACATTTATATCTTCCCATTTCTAAATCTTCCCATCATACCCTCAATAATTTAAAAAATACTCCCTCCGTCCCGCTATGATAGTCCCGTTTTACCATTTTGGACCGTCCCACTATGATTGTCCCATACTATATTTGGAAACTTTTTCCTACTTTATCTCTACTTTAACTTTTGAAATGACATGTTTACTTTATGTTAATTACTTACCTTAATTATTTTGACATTAATTAATCCTACCTACCCATTACATTTTCCCATTACACCTCACCTCTTCCCATTATCCATCACGTCAGATTACATCCACCCACCTCTTCCCATTACACACTTTACTTTTCCATTTACGATGTATTTTCTCCGTAGTTTAGGGTTGGTTTGCAACTGCTTTTAAAAAAGCACTTCTCAGCTTTTGGCTTTAAAAAAGCATTTATTTTCTCAAACACTACAACTTTTATTTTTCTCGGCTTCCGCGTCAAAAGTGTTTTTACTTTTTCTATTACACAAAAAGCACTTATTTTACCAAACACTACCCACTTTTACTTTTCAAAATCACTTTTTTCTCAAACACTAACAACTTTTATTTAATCACTTCTCCTCATTTCATTAAAAAAAGCACTTTTTTAAAAGCAGAAGCGGTTGCAAACAGACCCTTATTCATCTTCAAGAACTCACAAATCTGCTCCGATTAATTTGTTCATAGGTTTTCCACTTTCTTCCTAACCATAATCCCATATATCGGTGTAATCACCCGCACGGGTAGCTCAGCTGGTCGAGTGGTGGGAAAATTGGAACTATAACCAAGGTTCGAATCCCCGCAGCGACCGGGTGGAGGTCACAGAACCTGAAATAAGGCTGGGCCTCTGGTGCGCACGGGGTAAAGGCCTACTGCCACTGTGCTCTGTCCGGTCGGGGCGTGGGGGCGCTTGGGGTTGGCGATTCAACCTTTTGGAACTATATATCGTTGTAATCAGATGTCGTTCGACAGAGACGACCCTCTGGGTTATGTGTCCGATTCCGAGGTTGAAGAGGATGAAATCAAATCAGATGCTGAGTCCTGGGCTGGTGTTCGAGCTGTAGAAGGGATTCCGATCTCATCTCATCTCTATTGGAGTCCAGAAATGCAAAAGCAGCTTGATGAATTTATAGTGACGTACATATTACCCCAAAAGATAGGTACCCCAAAAATCCCTGTTAAAATTGAAGAATTGATCGTTGAAGATAGCGAATGTCATCTTGATTATGTGTCTGATTCCGAGGTTGAAGAAGATGAAAGCAAATCAGATGACCCTTGCGCTACCGTTCGAGCTGTAGCAGGAAACCAAAGTTTCATTCCAAGCTCTTGTTATCCCCGTTGCAGTCCAGAAAGCCAGAAAAGGACGGAAGAATTCATAGCCAAGTTCATATTACCCCAACCTAATAAAGGTACCCAAAAAACCCCTAATTTCTCTTGACTTCTAATGCTTTGAGGTTTAAATCAAGATATCAGTTTTTTTAATTTTTTTCTTTATATATCTATTCCATGTTTTTACGTTAAGTATTTTAGATATCCCCCAAGAATATCAGATTTTTTTAGCATTCTGTCCCTTAGGAATTTTGCTTTCTGGGAGTGTGGTTTAATAGAATTTTCTGGAAATATGTAAAACTATTTAAAAGCTTAATATAAACTTATATTCATACCACCTGAATAGTTTAAGAGAATTACATCTTAAGCATTGGTAGACAAAAAAGCATGTTGTTTAAGATTAAACAACCTCAAAATGTCAAAAAAAAGGCAGTTTATGCTTAAACAACTCCGTCATAGCTCATAAAGCTAGTTGATATCCTATGTGTCCTCTCCTTCAGTGATCATAGCCTGGTTGAGGTAGTTTACAACTTCATGGATTAGTTGTTGTGTAACAGTGGCTTCTTGCATCAATTCCCCTTGCCTCCTTTGCTTTGCTTTTCCAATGTGTGGCAACCGATACTTGTTACAACCTTCAACCTTCATGATTTCAATCATGCAATATTGTAGGGTAATCCAAACATCATTAAGCTTTTCAGCTTCTAGGTTTTGAAATGCTTTTTCCACAGCACTAATTAGGTCATCCACTGTTTTCATTTTAAATTCTTGTTGTAGTGATTGAATAGACCTAAAAAAACCCAAATCTAAAATATTTAAATCTGGACTGTTAGGAGGCTGGAATAAGAGATGAATGTCCCACCCATCACTGGTGGCAGCATTCACAAATTCTGGATCTTCCGGATTAATGTGAGGTTTAGCATTATCTTGTTGAATAAAAATGGTCTTACTTGCACCTTTGGGCCATTTCTCTTTGATTGCAGGTAGAATCTTGTAAAGTAGGCAATCTCTTGTGACTTCTTTGGTGATGGAAGTGACTGCCTTGGTCTCTAGAGTTCCCTTAGGCCTATTTTTACTGCCTCTCTTTGCTGCCTCTTTTGTTGTGAAAGGAAATATACCTATCTTGCCATCAAATAATAGTTCACCATTTGAACCAAATATGGGCCTTGCAACTGCAGCCATAAACATTATCTTTGTGATGAAGCTTTTTGATTTGCAAGTTCTGTGTGGATCCATCTCTTCATGGGTCAGATAATATTTTTGACTTGATTTTGTCAAAAAAAAAACCATTTTTCATCAATATGAATGTAGTTATGATGATCAATAAACTTTGGATCTTGCGTATAAAGTGTAGGCTGAATTTGAGACAACACAAACATCAACCTTTTCTTTTTGTTTTCTTCAGTTAGATAGGGCTTTATAGCACTGCTGTGGCTTCTGAGTTGCCCTCTTTTGATGGCCCGGTGAACAGTTGACTTTCCTAGTTTTAGAGCTTTTGCAAGCCTCCTTATGTTTGTCCTTAGTTCTAGGGGAACTTCAGTGACTGTTGTGTTGTAAATAATCTTCACCGGCCTCCCTTTTTTGCCTGGAACCTTTGATTTTACATTGACTTCTGTTTTTAACCTGATTTGGTTACTTGCTGTTGACCAGATTCTACTAATAGTTTTTCTGCTTACTCCATAAACAGCTGCTGCCTCATTGATGCTGCCTTTGTGCAAAGAACCACCCAACTGATGTCTTTTGTCTCGAAGCATGTCTGCAATGCCTTGCTTTTGATCATCTGTCAAGTTTTTTTTTTTGTTTGTGCTGGCCATTTTGCCTTTAATATGTAAGGACAAAGTTGGTGTAAGTATTGAATGCTCTGGTTTTTATTTATAGAAAGTAGGGTTGAGTGAAATGGCGGACTGCAGATTTCAACTTTTTGGGCTTGCCCGCCAAATGTGGCGGCAAATATTTAAGTTTTTCATTTTGGTGCGCACATGGGTCTGTAACTCTTTGGAGAAGTGTATTTAATTTTTCTTTGTGGTCCGCACATGGCCACATGGGTCTGTAACATTGTGTAGAAGTACAATTACTTTTGGAATGACTTGACCTTTACTTTTAGAAGTACGGCGTATTAAGCAATCAACTACCCTTAAATTTATTTGCTTTAATTGAATATGGCTCTCTTTAATTACTTCTTTATCAGTTTGTATTGGTATGCGTGCCACTCCCTTCCGTCCCATTGTTAGCGGGACGGAGGGAGTAATACACTACTACACCTACTTTTTTTGGATTTATCCTTCATTCCATCACATTATTTCACTATTTTCCCATCATACCCTCAATAATTCATACCCCATTTCACTATTCTTAATCTCACCCACTTTGGAAGTGGGAAGATATATGTGATACGGAGGGAGTACTTTTTACAAAAAAGTAAATGTCTATGGAAACAGACAAATTTGTCTGTGTACACAGACAACTCTTGTCTATGGTCACAGACAACTCCGTACCAATTGTCTGTGACCGACATTGTGTGTACAATTCAACTTGTGTACCCCTAGTATTTTCCGGTCAACCAATTTCTCCTATTTTCTCACCCCTCTCCTTCGTCAGAAATCATGTCAGTTCTGACACATTCATGGAAAGTAGCTGAACTTGGGAAATCACATTCTCATCTCTACAAGTTCAAAATTCATTATAGTTCAGAAGCTTTCATCGGAGTTCCATTACAGGTAGTCTCACACCTTCTCTATTTCCATTTTGAATTTTACTTATTTAGGTATTGCCTCTATTGTCTCACAACCTATTCATGTTGAGTAACTTAGGAAAATGTCAGTCTTTTCAGAATAAAGGAGGCTTGTGGGATAAATTAGATAGGTTACTCATGAGCATGGGCCATCCAAAATTAGAATGAATGGCCCTGTTTGGCACTCAGCGGTTAGCGGTTAGCGGATTTGGTTAGCGGGTAGTAAATGGCGGATTGGATCAACGGATTTGACCAGCGGATTAGCTTGGCGGGTTGCAGAAAGATGTTTGGTAACTTAGCGGTTTGCTTGTAGCGGATAATATGTAAAAAGACAAAAAAAGACATTTTACACTTTTTGCATGTTTTTTTTGTTTTCTTTGATATGAAGTTATGACTGTACTAATTTATATGTAAATAATATATGTGAGTAAATTATTTTAAAATTAACTAGATAAAAGTATGACAATAAAAATGCATCAATTAACTACACCAATATTAAGATGTAATACAATTCTTAAAAAAAAGTAATACGGTGAATTGCAATATTTGTAATATTAAGAATAAAATCCCTATGCCATCAAACTAGAAGTAATGCTATCACGAACATTATACACACCCAGACTTGTTTCACACCCAGACTTCAACTAAAAAGACAGAGAACTATACACACTAGAGTAGAAGAACAAGCTAGCAGACAATTATACACAAGATTATAAGCAATGTGATAAAGCATTGTCGATCATGTATTTAAGCTGTTGGGGGCTTAATGATTAAGAAATTGAACTGGTCAGAGCAGAGAGAGAACAATACGTTATTACGTACCTTAGCTTTGAGAGGGCAGCCGTGTGAACTGTCTGTCTTGCACTACAGAGGAGAGGAACAATACTTCAAGGGAGTTCAAGCGGCTGCAAAGAGAAATAGGAAGATGAATGTGAGAGGGCAATCACGTGAATTCAGTATTTTTTCCAATCCGCCGAAACCTAATCGCTCCTACTCCCAGCGTTTTGGTTTTCGGCGGATTCGTAGGAATCGCTATCCTCACCCTCTGCTTACCAAACGCGAAATTTCGGCGGTTTGACCCATCCAAAACGCCAACACAGTCAAACCCTCTAAATTTTGGCGGATCCGCTGATATACAAACGCGGCCAATATCACTGATAGTTCTGACCGTACTCTTGTCCTTATGCAAAAATGTATGACTAGGTCAGTTTGGAACTCCTAATTTAGATTTCTCAATTGCTTGATTACTCGGCATCCTTTTATTAAAACTGTCAAATAAAATTAGAGCAACCCTCATGAAGCATATGCTAAATGACTATAATTTCCAACTGGAAATTATAAAGTCATCAGTTCAGCCATAGAAACTCATCAATTTAGAATTCGACCTTCTTCATCTAAGTTTAGTCAAATTTCTCCATTGAGTTTGGCAATGAGCGCAGGCATTTCATACCAGGTTTCATCTTGGTTTCCTAATTTCAGTTTGATTTCATCTTGATTTCCTTCTTCCATAGAATTCTAATAATTCATCAGTTCAGAATCCGATCAACTTCATCTAAGTTTAGAAATAACCTTCCAACTTGGTCATCTTCTGCTAGGACGGAGTTCAGTAGTCGGAAAAGGATAGGTAACGAAGGATGGGTAAGGACATGGCCATTGACTTTGAAGTGGAAATTACAAAGCAGAACATCAGTTGGACCTAACTTGGGAATACAGGTCTGAAGTTCAATTTTATAGTTACAAATTTAGTCGGATCATAATATTTGACCTCCTAATAGTATTTTTATTTTGCAAAACTCATCTGTTCTTGAAAATATAACGTGGTTTCATTTTAAAACACTTTTTTTTTTATATTAGTACTTTTGATAACTTCATCTTTTACATTGGCTGGCATCTATCCATTTCATAGAGGAGCTTTAATCCTTCATTTTTGGTCAATTGACGCAACATCTAAGTTTGCTTGAAGGTGGTGGCTAATGGAGGTGGTGAGTATTGCTTTCAGTTCTATTTGTATTTGTCTTTTATTCGTTTATCTTCCATCATTTTTGTTGTTATTGCACTTTACAAATTCATAATTTACTTGATTTTTGCATTACGATAAGAGTACAGATCTTTAGCATTTTCTAATGTTAATCTTGAAGTAGAAATATAGTGTAAGTGTGTGGCGTTTTGAATAATGAACCACCTGTTATATTTTAACTGGAGAACGTTAATATATGTTCCATTTGCATAAGAAGCCCCCTTCAGATAACCATTAAACACCAAATTTGAAACAATAATACAATCCATAAACAACACTAGAGTTTCATCCTTTTATTTCTATGGTTTCTCTACGAAGAAGTTGAGTATCCGCACTCCTTGTGCAGTTTAAATATAATTGACAAAAATATAGGGGGCATGAGTAATAAACACATGGAGCAACTCCAGATTCCCTTGAGCTTAAAGCAACACTAATCAGTCTAATTTATGGAGCATTAATTTAAAAAAGAAACTCTCTCAGAAATTACTCAACTACTAGGCAAGAAGGTTCAATACAATTGTGGTTTTTTATACTTGAACTTTGAGGATTGATCTATCTAAAATCTGTAGTTGTTTGTCATTTTTCACTTTGTGTGATTTATTATACAAAAGTCTGCCACCTTAGATGCATCTAAACAATGCGGGAGCTATGCCGTTTACGTTTGAGAATATCTATCTGGAATTGGTGTTACAGTTTTTTCTACGTATTAGATCTATCCACATTATAGCAGCTTTATTTTATTTTTCTGGATATACCGGTTATTGCAAAGCAGTATGCCATTTATTTGGGTGAAAACTGTCAATATAATACGGAGTAGCAGTTTTTATGTTGTTTCATTTCTGCTTGGTTAGTTCTTGTGGCAACTATCAATATAATAGCATTTTTAAACTTTTTTTCAAATTTTCTGGATTTTCCCGTGGAATCCACTTCATTTGTACCACTTCATTTGCATATTGAATCTAAGGTGGGACTTTAATGCTATATGATTCCATTTTTCAATAAGGTGCACACGTTATGTGTTAAAAAGATTCTACTTGCCAAGCAGGTCCTGTTAGAGTTCGCTGAATGCAGAAGCAAGATTTAACTGTAAAAATCAATTTCAAAACATGGAATTTCAGTCTCTCCCGATCAAGACACCCACATCAGCCTGAACTATCAACTCACTGTCCCTAACACACAAACTTCTCATCTCGCACCTAACCAATATCCTAATCTCTCCCAAGATCAGACATATTATCTCCAAGAGGCTTGAGTATCCTTTCCTATCGCAGTGAAGCAACGAAGTTTATACTATAGTTTATATTGCACAAGTTTCAGCTAATGTTTTCTATCCATTAATTTTAGTGTGAAACCATAGTTATTATCCTGATATTCTCTAATATAATTGTTTCTCCAAGGATATATGTAAGTGTAACACAGGTTCTTGATATGGTCTCAATTCTAAATTTGATTTTGTTAGGTTTGGAGGGAACAAAGAATGTGATTATTTTTGAGTTTAGGAGATACATTCAATTTAGCCATTTCAAGTACACTTTCAACAAACTAAAAACATCCAGCAAATTCAGGTCATTGAGAATTTAGAGCCTGTTTGGTCACTTTGGTGACCCTGTTTTTTTATCTTTTTTTTTTCTTTTTAGCCTTATCATTCAATTTTTACCACACATAACTTTTGGCTTGGGTGTGTTGAATTGTGTAATAATCAAAATAAGTAAATTATTTGTATGGCTGATTTGGCTGCAATCACTGTAGAGGACCATTTTAGCTTTTTTCATACTCTGTATAATTTTTTCTTGATTTTAATATTAAATATATTTTTCCTCTCAAAAAATAAATAAATATATTTTTAATATTTTTTTCACAATTAGGTAGGATAAGTAAATTGAAACACTTTAGCTAGAATTTCATAAATTTCAGCAAATTGGGCCGATTCAGTCAATTACGGTGTTACCAAATGGGCTCTTACAGAAGTTCAACAAATTAGCCATTGAGACACACTTTTAAACAAGTTGAACACTTTCAAAACTTGGAGTTGTAGTGTTATCAAATGGGGTCTTGATATTAAACAAGACATTGGGGCATAGAGAATTTGGTGAGAAAGAACTCAATATACGTAACACTTACCCCGTATATTGAACTAAAGTTCTACGCCTTTGTTGGTCTAAAAGATAATCTCCTTTGTTTGCCTAAAAAGAAATCTCTTAAAAAACCTGTATAATTACAACCATATGTTGTAGTGTGCTCTAACTAATGAGCTCAAGCTGAAGGTAGCATAAATGTGATGAAGAATGTAAATCGTTTAGCTATCGCCTATCTTGTGCAATTATCATTTTAATATACATGCTATGAACATTTATTGCTAGCTTGTGCAATTATTTACTCCGTAAAAACATGCTTGGAACATTCATGTTATACATCGAGAATGGTCTTCAAATCATTCCCCGGTATAACTGGATTCCTTCCTATTTAAATCTTTTTTGGGTTAAAACGGTCTTAGAGTGAACATTATGTGGTTAATGGTTATTCAACAGAGAGGTAAACCTAATCTTTCACATAATAGTTTCTTTTTAGTATGTGCGAAAAACGAAAAATTAAGATTAAGAGCCCGTTGGGTGACTCCGTTTTATTTTTGTTCTCATAATTGTTTGTAAGTTGAAAGTAATCAAATTAAATAATGAGTACTAAGAAGGAAAAACTCATAAGAAAAAGAAGAGGGGGTGGGAGGGTGAATGAAGCACCGTATCACTAAGTCTTATAGTTATAGTGAGATTAGTGACCAGGCAATAAAACAACTCAATCTTAAAAAATGAGACATGTGATAAAGTGTTTAAAAGTCTTGTGCATTTTAACAACTTAAAATGATATCATGAATCAATAAATGTGATACGTATACTGCAGAAATATTTGAAAGTAAAAATAAAAACTATGCTTGCCATACTCAAGAAAATACAGGCCTCCCACTTGGAATGATAGACCTCTCAGTCTTTCCGGAATGGAATTCTGAATGCTTTGTGGCAAAAATTTCATTTATTAATTAATTCACATTGAAAATGTCGTTTGTTGTACAATGTTTTGCGAAGTCATGAGCTAAAGCTGAAAGTGGTGCACATGTGATGCTAATGAGGATGAGGAATATCAATCATTCTTCTGGATTCTGTAATGACACTCACCTTATTGTCACTACATTCAGAATACAAATTCTCGATACTCAGATGATGCCAGGACCAACCACATGATAACAATTTCATATTCTGAACATAGCTTGACTCCATCTGATTTAAAGCTATCGTTCACATTTCAGCATATGCAGTTCCCTTTCATGCTTAGTTACGTTATGACCATCAATAAGAGTAAAAAACAACCTTTGGAGAGGGTTGTTGTTTTCTTACGTCACTCGATTTTCATCCATGGACATCCTTACGTCGCGATCTCAAGAGTAACGTCCCTGTCTTGTTGGGTTTTTCCATCAGTTACAGAATATTTAACATATCTTAAATATTCATTATTCAGCAAATAGATAACATTTATTTAAGGGGAAAAACGTTTCTGAAATGGTCCATTTGTTAGATAAGGATTACCCATTATTCCCACCCAAAAATAAGCCGAGAGAAGATCCGTAACTTCTCCCTATTATTCGGCCACACGTTGGAGTTCTTTGATGGGAAGAATACATATTCCGGACCAGTTTACTTGCAAAAATCATTTGACGACCTTCCCGATTGAATTTTTGGCTGAAATTTGGTATGGATGAACTAGACTTGATGAGGAACCTACACAAAAAATTTGAGCAAAAAATACCACCGAGAAGACCCCCAAATGGAGGAGGCCGGACGGGGGGAGTGGTCCGGCCTGGCCGGACCTGAATAGTTGTGTAGAACTCATATTGGATATAGCATCTTGTTGCTCGTGATTGATAAGACTCAGGAGTGCAATATTTTTGTTCTGTAATTGTGAAAGAACTAGAACAATAGAAGAAGGTGCATTCTAGACTGCTGCATAATATAAAGTGCATTACGGCACTTACTGTTTATGCACTAGTAATATTGCTTACATTCTATTCCCATGTTAAAGACTTAAAGTTCAAATTTTAATCCTGGGTTTAGTGATCCTGTACTAGTATACTTGCTTGTTCATTTTATTAATTACGTATGAGTTACGTATGACTGTATAAGTGGTATACTTCATGGCTTAATTAAGTAGCTGCAATCTGGTTTTTTAAAATTGTAAAGGAATCAGAATGCTAGAAGTGATTTGTAATACTCCAGAATATAGCTAATTCATTTTAGTTCAATAGAACTTGGCTGTAAATCTGGAATTAAGATATAGTTTAATTGATTAAAGAATAGCCACAACATCTTTGATTAATTAAATTGTATATTAAGCTTGTGAATCACATTAAGGCATCACTTGTAATTAATTATATGAATATATTGAAATCTGCCCACAGGAATTTCATTGTATTAGTATAATTAATTAGGATGACATATTAGATTATTTTTCTCAAACTACCCACAGGAATTGAGAATGGAAATATAATCTGATAGTTTTATCAAATTGTTTGCTTTATATGTCTAATTGAGTAAAACTTTAGCCCACAGGTAAGTTTTATGTCACTAGACTTATAGCTAATCATGTTTTGCATTGGTAGAGCATGAACTCCATTTTACCTCAAATATTAATAATGAGCATGTATATATTATATTTTTACAGTTGTTCAACCTGCGAATGTTTCTGATATGAAATGTGACATTCCCGAATTAAGGGGTGATAACTATAAGGTTTGGAAGGAGCGTGTTCTCCTTCATTTGGACTGGATGGACATTGACTATGCTATAAGGAAAGACGAACCACCGGCTATAACGGTAACCAGCACTCCAAAAGCAATTGATCTTTATGAAAAGTGGGAGAGATCTAACCGTCTCTCTGTAATGTTCATATAGACCAAAATATCTGCTGGTATCCGTGGTTCTGTCGATCAGCATACTAAAGTCAAGGACCTTTTGAAGGCTATTGATGAGCAATTTGCTACATCAGATAAGGCCCTTGCCAGCACCTTAATCATACAGTTCTCAACCATGAAGCTTACTGGGATAAGAGGCGTGTGTGAACACATAATCATGCGCATGGGGGACATAGCGGCTCAGTTGAAAGCTTTGGAGGTAACCATGTCGGATGCTTTTCTGGTTCACTACATCCTTTACACTCTTCCACACCAATATGCTCCTTTTAAGATCTCCTACAACACACATAAGGAAAAATGGTCAATTAATGAGCTACTGACCATGTGTGTTCAGGAGGAGGAGAGGTTGATGATGGAAGAGGGTGAGCGGGTGAACTTGACTGTCCATGAAAAGAAAAAGAAGGATCATGCCAAAGGTAAAGGCAACATCCCTCCAAAGGCAGTCATTAAGAAAGAGTCAAAGTGTTTCTTTTGTAAGAAAAAGGGACACATGAAGAAAGAATTCTCTAAATTCAAGAGCTGGCTCGAAAAGAAAGGTACTCCATTAGCTTTTGTGTGTTATGAATCTAATATGGTTAATATTAATCACAACACATGGTGGATTGATTCGGGTTCTACAATCCATGTTTCTAATACCTTGCAGGGTATGAAAAACCTAAGGAAACCAGTGGCAAGTGAACAATGCATCTATTCAGGAGGAAGAATAAGTTCACATGTTGAAGCCATTGGGACATGCAATTTAGTTTTAAGCAGCGATTTTATTTTACGATTGGAAAAGACCTTTTATGTTCCTAATTTTTCGAAGAATTTAATTTCTATTTCGAGACTAGCTCCTTTAGGATTTTGCTTCAATTTCTCAAGTACTAGTTTTACCTTAATAAATAAATCAAAAACTATTGGTTTTGGTTCTTTAGTTGATGGTCTTTATTCAATTGATGTGAAAAATGATGTTGCTTATGATTCAATGCATGTAACAACTGGTTCCAAACGGTGTGTTGTGAATGAGAAGTACTCTATGTTGTGGCATCGGAGACTAGGGCATATCTCCATTAAGAGAATTACACGTTTAGTTGATGAAGGAGTACTTAGTACTCTAGACTTTGCTGATTTTGATACTTGTGTGGGTTGTATTAAGGGTAAACAAACCAACAAGTACAAGAAAGATGCCAAGAGGAGTTCTAACCTATTAGAAATCATACATATAGATATTTGTTGTCCAGATATGGACGCAAATAGTCCGAGATACTTTATCACCTTTATAGACGATTATTCACGATACATGTATCTCTACTTACTTCGTTCTAAAGATGAGGCGTTAGATGCCTTTAAAATTTTTAAGGTTGAAGTAGACAAACAATGTAATAAGCAAATTAAGATCGTGAGGTCGGATAGGGGTGGAGAGTACTATGGTAGATATACAGAGAATGGACAAGCACCTGGTCCATTTGCGAAGTTTCTTCAAGAAAATGGGATCGTTGCCCAATACACTATGCATGGTTCTCCGGACCAGAATGGTGTAGCTGAAAGAAGGAACCGAACTTTAATGGACATGGTGAGAAGCATGAGGAGTAATGTGAAACTTCCTCAATTTTTGTGGGTTGAAGCACTAAAAACAGCCGCATATATATTAAACCGGGTTCCATCTAAGGCTGTCTCTAAGACTCCTTTTGAGTTATTTAAAGGATGGAAACCGAGTTTGAACCATATACGCGTTTGGGGCTGCCCATGTGAAGTAAGAATCTATAACCCTCAAGAAAAGAAACTTGACCCTAGAACTCATAGTGGTTATTTCGTTGGATATGCAGAAAAATCCAAGGGGTATAGATTTTATTGTCCATCACATAGCACTAGAATCATGGAGTCAAGAAACGCCAAGTTTCTTGAGAATGACTTAGTTAGTGGGAGTGAACAATTTCAGAATATTTTTTCTGAAAGGGATCACATTGAGAATCAACCATGCGAACTAAGTAACAAATTGATTGTTGTACACGCTCCTCAAGTACAGATGCGTGCTACACAACCAATAAATGAGAGTCCACATGAAGCTGGAAATGACTCAATAGATCATACCATTGTTGAAGTCCAACAAAACAATGGTGAACAATCTGGTGAACAACTGGTTGAATAGCCCGTTGTTGAACAAGATGATGAAGCAACATTAAGAAGATCTAATAGAGTCAAAAGACCAGCAATACCTAGTGATTATGTAGTGTATCTACAAGAATCAGACTGTGATATAGGAGCTGAAAATGACCCCGAAACGTTTTCACAAGCCATGAGTTCTAAGGAATCAAACTTATGGATTGATGCTATGAAAGATGAGATGAATTCTATGGCATTTAATAAAGTCTGGAATCTCGTTGAGTTGCCAAGTGGTGTAAAAGCCATCGGGTGTAAGTGGGTGTTTAAAACCAAGAGAGACTCACAAGGCAACATTGAGAGATATAAAGCGAGACTTGTAGTCAAATGGTTCACTCAAAGAGAGGGAATTGATTATAAGGAAACCTTTTCTCCAGTATCTAAAAAGGACTCTCTTAGGATCATCATGGCATTAGTGGCTCATTTTGACCTTGAGCTACATCAAATGGATGTGAAAACGGCTTTCCTCAATGGTGATCTAGAGGAAGATGTTTATATGAAACAACCAGAAGGATTTTCCTCTAGTGAAGGTGAGCACTTAGTTTGCAAGCTAAATAAATCCATATACGGTTTGAAACAGGCCTCCCGCCAGTGGTATTTTAAGTTTAATGAGGTTATTACTTCATGTCTTCATTTGGTTTTAAGGAAAATATCATGGATCAATGTATATACCTCAAGACTAGTGGGAGTAAAATCTGTTTTCTTGTGTTATACGTGGATGATATTTTGCTTGCAACTAATGATGTTGGTATGATGCATGAGGTGAAAAGTTTTCTCTCGAAAAAATTGATATGAAGGATATGGGAGAGGTATCTTTTGTCATTGGCATAAAGATCCATAGAGAAAGATCTAGAGGCATTTTAGGCTTGTCTCAAGAATCCTATATCATACACAAAGTTTTAGAGAGATTTAACATGAAGCAATGTTCACCTAGCGTGGCTCCCATTGTAAAGGGAGATAAATTGGATTTAAGTCAATGCCCCAAGAATGATTTTGAGCGGGAACAAATGAAGAATGTCCCATATGCTTCAGCCGTAGGAAGCCTAATGTATGCTCAAATCTGCACTAGATCCGACATTGCGTATGCTGTTGGGGTTTTGGGAAGATATCAGATTAATCCAGGGGTTGAGCGTTGGAGAGCTGCAAAGAAAGTGATGAGATATCTCCAAGGAACAAAGGATTTCATGCTCATGTACAAACGAAGTGAGAAGTTGGAAGTAGTGGGCTACTCCGATTCAGACTACGCTGGCTGCATTGATACCCGAAAATCAACTTCTGGTTATATATTTTTGCTAGCCGGTGGAGCTGTGTCTTGGAGAAGTGCAAAGCAAACTTTAATAGCTACTTCCACTATGGAAGCTGAGTTCGTTTCTTGTTTTGAGGCTACATCGCATGGTGTGTGGTTGAAGAGTTTCATATCTGGGCTTAGAGTTGTGGACTCTATTTCTAGGCCATTAAAGATATATTGTGATAACTCAGCTGCTGTTTTCATGGCTAATAACAATAAGAGTGGAAGTCGAAGCAAGCACATCGACACTAAATATTTATCCATAAGGGAACGTGTCAAAGACCAGAAGGTGGTCATTGAACACATTAGCACTGAGTTAATGATAACTGATCCTTTAACTAAAGGCATGTCACCAAAGAAATTTCAGGATCTTGTAGTTCACATGGGACTTGGTACCATGATGTGATTTTCATAAGTTTATTTATTATGGAACTCTTATTCAGTTTGGTGTATTCTCAAACTTATTGTGCACATTAATGATTGTTTTGAGAAATACTATTTTATTTGGGCTTGTAATAAACATGTGGTTTATTCATTAAGTCAAGAGCATATGTTTAGGAGATTTAATATATTGTAATACATGGATGATAATACTTTATAGCAAAGGACTTGTCTCCATGATTCATATGTTTTATCTCTTATAAGGTTTGATAATGGGTTAAATGGACCAAGTGGGAGAATGTTGGGTTTTTCCATCAGTTACGGAATATTTAACATATCTTAAATATTCATTATTCAGCAAATAAATAACATTTATTTAAGGGGAAAAACGTTTCTGAAATGGTCCATTTATTAGATAAGGATTACCCATTATTCCCACCCAAAAATAAGCCGAGAGAAGATCGACAACTTCTCCCTATTATTCGGCCGCACGTTGGAGTTCTTTGATGGGAAGAACTCGATAAATAACAGCGGCACTTTGGCTCTTGTTTTCATCCCTGAGTCTGCTCCTCACTATCAGTATACACACCATCAAATTGAGTGAAGAGAAGTGCTTGGAAGAGCAAAACAAGTAGGGCAGTGGGCTATGTTTTCAAGGAAATGGCTGGAGGTATGTGATTCAATATTTTGCTTCCGCTAATTAAAGTCTTGATCTGAATGTGTTCTGTGAGATTTAACATGTTTAGATCAGTCAGTTCTTACATGTCTAAGTTGAATTTTATTATATGTGACGATGACGGCAAAGCAATCAAAAAGACTTTAAATGTTGTTTACAATGAGGTATATAAGAATTTGTAGGTTTTATGTTTATTTACTTTTGTTAAAAACAATAAATGTGTTGCTTTATTTTCATCACAAAATTTATTTATATTTTCAAATAATTTAATGCTCAGTAACTGCATCCCGTGCAACGCACGGGTGAAAAATGTAGTCATAAAGTAAAGTTGAAGCATTACTTTATGTTTCTAAATAAAAGTGATGTGCGGCTGGAGAAGGAAGGTAAGTTTCTACAAACGAAGAAGCCAAGGAGGTGTGACCGTGCGGCTAGGCGAGATATTTTCAGAGAAAAACGTGTTTCATGTTTTAGCGTTGATGATAGATGCAAAAAGGGCTTCTCGAAGGTGCTCTTCGATGACTTGGTGTGAGCATTTAGAGAAGTAGCTCTGAAGGTGAGTCTGGTGCGGAAGAGGACGCGGGCTGCGTATTTTTTTTTTTTTTTTTTTTGCGAAAAGTCGAATTACATTTCAGCGAGAGTGGTTAGGCGGGAGAATTTTCTCTCTCTAGTGTAGTGCTTTTAGGTATATGATGATGATGATGATTATGATTAGACATGAATTGATTAAAACTTGTGAAAGTTTAGGGTAGATATCAGTTTTATGTACGACCTGGTTCAGGGCGGATCCAAAGGATCGGGTCGGTATAAAGAATATTTTTGAAGAAAAATTTACATGAAATTTTTTAAATTATAAATACATACATTTTTTAAATTTGAACTAGGTTCATGCCAGGGTTGACCCTCCTCTAGATACGCCCCTAGTTAGATTTAAGAGAACTTTTTATATTGATTTTCCCATCACACTTTATAAAAAGTGGATTATGTATAATGAGAGAGAGAAAATGGGTGTAAATTAAAGTGTAGAAGTTATGAAAATGGGAGTAGATAACAAAGCAAGGACATATGTTTAATTTATATTAAAAGTTATGAAATGTAAAAGTGTAAAGTTTATTTTGACGTGACCAAAAAGAAAAGTGTGAAGTTTATTTAGGACTGGAGAAAGTACATTTTAAAACTATCAATGATCTAATTTAATCTAATATGGTATTAGAACCAAACGAGCCATTACATCAATCAAATCCCCAAACCAACAACTCTCAGTAGACCCACAATGCCAAAAGCCCATCGACCCCCTCACGTCATGTCCAGGCATTGAATAGTCCACCCCAAAAAGAGCGAGACTAATCACTGAAACGGTGAGAGCTAAGAGGCTATTAGCGGCTGTGACAGCCTAATTGCCTCCATCACAATAAAACCTACTCATAAACCAACAACCCACGACCCCATCTCCCTTATTGTAAATAAAAGTAAAGAAACAACAAACAACTGAGTTCTGAAACATAAAAATAAAGCAGCAAAAATAAAGATCCGGATGATGAAATTTGTAATCTTCCATCCCTGTGCACTTCTCGACACGTCCTCTAAAAGCCTGACAGGCGGGCTTTGCAGCCCCCCCCCCCCTACGTTTTTTGGTGAGCCTGTCTCCATGTCCATATCCTTCTGTGCAATCTTCTGTGCATAATGCAACAACAACAACATTCAAGCCTTATTCCCAATAGACTTTGGGGTCAACTAATATGAATCGATTTTAAACAAAATTTAACGGTCACACCCTCTTTGGCAACAACAAAAAATCAAATGTTACTGTTCTTTGTGGGACGAAGTTGGTATGAGCCTGCTCCCCTAAAAGTAAAATGAATAGTAACGCAATTTATGGTTATTCTCTCCTTGGATTAGCTTTCTATTTACAGATACTGGTTGGGGTTTTCTTCACTCTGGATGAGAGGGACACCATCACCCCGCCAAACTATTCTTCCTTCACATAGAGCAGCCACTACTTCTACATATAATTTATGCTCCTGATAAAGAAAGTGCAAATGTTACTCCACTGCATATATAGAAAATAAAAACAAATAACAAATCCCATGCAAGTGATGGAAAAATCCTAGATTTATGGTTTGGCATTGCATCTCAATATTCTTCTTTAGTACTTCATTCATGTTAGATAATTTTAGATATTACTGCGTAATGGGTTTTAGAAATTTAATTGGTGAGATAATTTCATGCCACCAATACCAGAAAAACTCAGAGCAACATGAAACTTAAAAAATTTCTGACCTCATTCAGAACCCTTTCTGCCAGCTCATCAGCTGAGTCGTTAGCAAGCACAGGTACAACCCTCTGAGCAAGAATACGCCCTGTGTCATACTCTTCATCAACATAATGGATTGTGGGGCCAGAATACCTGCAAATGAGCCAATGCAATTGAACAGATGCTAATAGAACAAGGGGGCATGTACTGAAGATGTGAATTGGAGATAAGTGCAGGGCAGAAGGAGGACGGGTATAATGGTATGTAGTCACGGCAATAGAAGACTCTACACATATGAAACCCATATGACATGTCATATGAAACCTGTATGACATGCCACTTGTTCCTTCCCAAAAATAGTCAGGTTTCTAATATTGATTCAGTATCTCAAACATGACTTTCTTTAGATGAAGGTACCTCCGTCTTTATCCCTAAATAAAAAGTCTTATTTCCTTACTTAAAATTTGTTTGGTTCTAGAGTAAGAGAGAAATAGAGAGGACATATTGAATGTGAAGTGGTTTCTTATACTGGAAATACACTTATATCTTTACAATATCATAAGAAACAAGGATAAAATGGTAAATTCAGTGCACCTCCCTTCGTATGTCCTCAGTGGGAGGGATGAGGAGAATCAGCCAATCAGGTTCTGGGTCATTTCATTACTATTTAACCCCTACCAACCCTCAGAAATGAATTGGAAGCTGTGTCTTCTACTTAATTCTCCTCTATTGTTTTGATGTTTTCTAATCTATTTCTTTGCTGCCAAACATAGGGCATTACTACTTTCTCATCTACTATCGATAGCATAATGGTCATGTGATATAAATATGTCTATTTCTTCAGCTGTATTCGTTCATTGGCACGGAAAATAACATTAATAGTGCGGTAATGAGATTTACCTAGCTCCAGAAGCAATCACTGCTTTGTGCACCTTCATCCCATAGTAACCTTTGCCTCCAAAAGCTGGGAGAAGTGAAGGGTGAATATTCAACATTGATCTTGGATAAGCTTGAATCAACTCAGAAGGTATGAGCTTTAGGTATCCGGCTAATAGAATGAAGTCAACTTTGTATTCTCTTCACATCTCATAAAGACAAGGAATTTATGTTAGAACATAAAATTAATAACATCCAGTGAAGAAACTGACACAAAGAAGATTCAAATGTGTTCCTTCTATTACAAAAGATATGCTTTCGGGAAAAGGAAAATTAACTATACCTTAGAGAGCCTACAAGATCTCCTGCAGACATCCCATTTTCTGTATTATTTGGTTTCGGGAAGAGAATAACAGGTATTCCTCTATCTCTGGCAAAGTTGGCACCCCCACAATCTGCATATTATATGCAAGGAGTAAACTTGAATACTCTAAATCTACAAAAGGCTACACACGGTTCAAGAAGCGCACTTGGTCAAAATAATAAATTGCAGAATTTCAAAAAATGATAATGATAAGAGAAAACATAAAAACACAACAGTCAAATATGCACAGCATTTGGATACAAAAGACCCTTTAAAACGTTTCTTTAACAAAGTTATGATCTTTGGAAGATTAAAGCATATTCCTTAAAAAGAATCACCACAGGCATACAAACTGCAGAACGCATCTTAATGTACAGAAAACTAAAACTCATCATCATATCAACATTTTAATCCAAACTGTGGTATCAAATAATTATCAATATAAATTCATGATTTGTGGAATAGGAAGTACCAAGTTTATTGGTGACCAAAATAACCACATCCCCGTTAACAGTCCCTTGCAGAGCCGCCTCTTGAATTGCCCTGAAATTTGAACCTCCACCGGAAACAAAAACAGCCAAGTTCTTCTTCCTCCTGGCTTCTGCATTGGATTCATTCACACAACTATGTGGAGGATCGCTTTCTGCTGCTTTGATGCAACTTGTACGAAAACCTTTCTTGGCCAATGAAATAGGCAAAACGAGGGAAGATTTGGTTTTGAGAGAGACCCACTTTGCAGATTGAATAATTGCATGAGTAGAAGCAGATGAGGGAGCCTGAAAGAATGCCACTTTTGGGTTTTGTGTGGCTAACGGGGGAGACAGTCTAAAATTCATGCTTCGAACTTCCATTCAGAGAGTTAATAAAAGACCAAAGAGCTGTGATTCTGTGGAGAATGGTGCGGTGGTGGAAGGATGGAGCTTGGCCCTGGCTGGCTGGCGGCGGCGGTTGTCGACTGACTCTTCGTTCTGTTTTTTTCTTCAAAGTTTCGGACCTGGGCTGAGTACTACTACTAGTAATTTTCTTCTTTTTGGCCTTCCAAAGTATTGGGCCCTGTTAGAATGGGTTGTGTGCACCTTCAATGGGCCGGCCTGGCGAAATTAGCGGTTTCAACTTTATTATTGAAATTTTGTGGAGAAATTTTGAATGGATTTGATTTCATGATATCTTACTCTATTATACTCTTCTTAAAGTTCATCTAATATAATGGAAAATACTTCGTATAAACTTAAGGGAGCGGGGTAAGGTGAGTGATTTGTGTGTGTTTGATTAAAAATTGAGCATTTGAGAAGTTTGGAGGGCCACAAAAACCTTCCAAAATCATTCCATCACATTTTTAAATCTCAAACATAAATAGGAGGACCAACAGCTCTTACATGTCTTTCCCTCTCTCAAAAGTCAACTCCAAAACATACTCTTATCAATAGGTATCCCATTTGTCAAATACTTCATATTAAAGAATGACGGGACATTAGACTATACTAGAATTCTCATCCGTGCGTTGCACGGGATGCAATTTACAATTAAAGACTTGTTAAAAAATATAAAATGGTATTAAAGACTGATTCATATAACTTGTTCGTGAGCAACTTAGATGTAGTTAAAAATTATTGTCTATGTCCTTAAGGGTTGGTTTGCTTTTTCTATTACACAAAAAACACTTATTTTACCAAATATTACTAACTTTTACTTTTCAAAATCACTTTTTTCTCAAACATTATCAACTTTTATTTAATCACTTCTCCCCATTTCATTAAAAAAAACATTGTTTTTAAAGCAAAAGCTGTTGCAAACAGACCCTTAAATTTTTGACTTTTCAAGTCAATAGTAGTAAACTTTGGAAAAAGATTTAAATCAGTACTCCGTATAATTTTATACATTTATGAATGTCTTTTTGATAAAATATATCATTGGTCAAAGTTTAACTTAATTATGTAAAAAAAATTCAAACAACAAACAAACAATATCCAAGCTTTAATCACAAAAATTTGGGGATCTAAAAAATGGCAATGCTTGAATGGACCGATAGAGTATAAATTTTTATACAACTCTGAAAAAGTTTGATTCTTGTTCTTCAATTTGTCATTAACATCACATATAATTTCAATTCAGATAAGTTACTTTTTAGATCGCAGCATATAAGAGCATCTTTAATGAGATTGTGGATTGTATCTTCTAAAAAATGGACATGTCACCGCTATTCATAGCCCGTGAAGCTGATGTGGACGTGAACGGTTATTAATGAATTTTTACGCTCCAATGGTATAGTGCGTAAAAAAGAGCCGCACTTAGAACACTTTTAGACTAATTCGTTGCCTATTGTACATCATAGATCATACAACTCTTCCTTTAGCTTTCTTTTCCATAGATTTACTTTGAGAAACAGATCGTGCCACTGAGGATTGCAGTTAGCCTAGAAGTAATTAAAGCTATCAAAGGTTTCATCAAGTAGAGTGTATAGTCCAGAACTTTAAGATAGTGCCACCGCCTGAGCAGTCCTAGAAGAGTGTAAGTTGGCTAGCTTATGATGATTCACACTTGTATAGCCCGTAATATGATAAATTTGTTGTAGTTTTGCCTTTTGGTGTACTGTGGAAACATTTTATTAATTATATGTTTATAATCAATGGAAGAATTTGTGAAGTATATACAGTTATAATTAATAATATTATGGAAGTGGGTGTAAATGATTTCAAACCCATTTGTGGGTTTTGGAAATATGTTTGTCGTAGTAGGTTGAATGCTCCAGCCACTGTCATCCTTAGATTTTGACCGCCTCTTCTTCCAGGAAACGACAACCCACCTCCTAGTTCTGCTGGAAGCACATATGCCCATCTACAGTCCGCCATAGCTGTACGAGCGGAACCGCTCGTACAGCCCACCGGCCCTTCAATCAAACGAACAAGATCAGAAAAATACTTCAAAGACCGGAGGAGTTTCAAGCAGATGTGAAGGAAACGAGAAATTAATTACTTGTTGAATGCTGAGTCAGAGTGTGAGATAGCCTTGCTGAAAATCCATGGAGAGGTAGAAGGCGTGGGTTTTTTCCCGTTCCAGCTCAGCCGCACAGGGCAAATACGTTGTTCCGTTGGAGACCTTTTTTTACTTCCACTCAATTTTTATTTACGTGGCAGTGCACTCTTAAGAATAGAAAGGCCCATTAAAGATGCTCTAATTGCATTATAAAATGGAGGACGTAAAATATGACGAAACTTTTTAAACCCTACCGTTGACTCTTATTGATTGGCATCAAATAGTTAAACAATAAAGTGAATAATCTATATATACTGAAATACAAATTATGATAGAAAGCTTCATATATGATTGGTTCAAAAATAAGATAGAGTTATGTGTTTCATTCTTTATCAAAGTGATTCATTTGTTTGAATTCTGTTATCACAAGAGAGTCACACAGTTAAAAACGTGACCGTAAAAGTAACTATGACTTTCAAAAGTGCCTGGAAAATTAAAAGAAACATATCGAAAGGTGCACCTCGTTAAAGATAACCTCTAAATCACTTTCGTCTTTGGATTTTTAAGATCTGTTTGAATTATTTTATTAAAACGATTTCGCTAATATCACTTTTTCGGTGAACTTTACGGTGACAAGCGTGGCTGAAAACAAAAAAAGAAAGATGGCCTAGTAGTCGTCTTATTGAGGCGCACCTTCCGGTATTTTTCGGACACTTTTGAAAATTGGAGTTAATTTTAACGGTCTTTTTCAGATGTTTTTAACGGCGTGACCTTCTTTTGATAACAGAATTCAAACACATGAACCATTTTGATAAAGAATGAACACATGATCCTATCTGGAAACGGACCCAACCACAAATATATTTTTCGTACTTTTCTCTAAGATATACGATAGTATTTAATATATTTTGGACTAAAAAATATATTTTCGACTATGCTTGAGAGCTTCATGCCTGATTGATTCAAGAAAAGGAATATACAATATATATAGGAAAAACTTCCGGTAAGGTATACCTTACCGGAGGTGCCGTGCGGCCTACACGGTTTGAGGGCCTTCCCGGTGGAATTTTTCGATGAAATTTTTTGAGCATGTTCTTCATCAAGTCTAGTACATCCATACCAAATTTCATCAAAAAAATCAATCGGGAAGGCAGTCAAACGATTTTTGGAAGATAATTGCGTTTTATATGTATATAAAGGGTGCAGTTATCTTCCAAAAATCATTTGACTGCCTTACCGATTGAATTTTTTGCTGAAATTTGGTATGGATGTACTAGACTTGATGAAGAACATGCTCAAAAAATTTCATAGAAAAATTCCACAGGGAAGGCCCTCAAAAGGTGGAGGCCGCACGGCGGCTCCGGTAAGGTATACCTTACCGGAAGAGTTCCCTATATATATATATATATATATATATATATATATATATATATATATATATATATATATATATATATATATATATATATATATATATTCGTCGATGCCTTCAACATAAATAGCAGGATCAACAAAATTCTTATTCAAGTATTCATTTGAATGTCTTCCCGATTGAAATTTTAGTTGAAATTTGGCATTAGTAAACTAGACTTAATGAATAAGATGTTCAAAAAAATTCATCAAAAAATTCTACTGGGAACCGCACCAAATGGCGACAGCAGGACAGAGCCTCTTATATAAGGGTTTATTTGATTTTTTTTTGTAAGTTCGAGGGCGTATCTGACCCTTTTTCCAAAATCTAAAAGATGAAGAACTTGTATGGTATCGTTGTCTGATGGTTTTCATCCTTATATTGATTCAACTTTGGGTATGTTTGGCAAATGGCTGTTAGCTGTTGTTGTTAGCTGGTTGTGTCAGCTGTTTCCTAATTAACAGCTGGTTGTGTTAGCTGTTTTGACCAGCTGGTTATGTTAGCTGGTTATAGATAACTGTTTGGTAAAATTGGTTGTTTCAAAATGGCTGATAGAGTGTAAATTGAACCAGCCAAATGAAGAAGCTGCTCCCCTTAGCTTCTTCAACAATCCATTTTTTCAGCTTTTCAAACTCAACAAGCTAATTTTAAAAGCCATTTACCAAACATCATTATTAGCTTCTTTGACCAATCAAACAGTTGAAATGGGTCAAACAAGCTAAAAGCTGGCTGATAAGCCATTTGCCAAACATACCCAAAGGGTAATAACATCAAATATGGTTCACGTACTATCAAGATCATTCTTCAATGACCATAGAGTTCCAATGACCTCATTGTCTTGGGAAATTAACATGCATCTACAAAAACATCAGGATATGCCTATCATTTCAATCGATGATCACAAAGGAACCTATTGAACTCTTAGGAACCTAAGTATGTCTGTCGTAACCTAAGAACACATAAAATTTCATATTAAATTATAGGCCATTTATAGGAGAATGCACATTTTTTTTTATCTATGACTTGTGAAATTAGTAAAGCAAAATGCATTTATATTCAAATAAAATACTAATGAATTGGTGAAGGAAGAAAGGCGATGTGCTACATTACAATAGATTCAAATTCCAAGATAAACATTGGAATTGAACACCTCTTGAAAGTTAATGATATAGTTCAGAAACCAATATGTACTTTAGAAGCATAGTTAATTAAGTTTAGGAACCAATAAATATATATGCTATGGTGTTTCCACTAGTGGAATGAGGGAAACTAACATGTCATATATACCCATATAGCTTAATCATCTAAAGATTTGACCGGGTGATTTGAATTGTAGGAAGTCGGGAACACCTTGAGTAGGATATGCCGATATGGTATGTAGAGAAGTACTAATGGTAATTGGTAAGAAAAAATTCCCCGCCCTACTTGTTATTCTTTAGCTCAAGTAAATAATTTTTCGTAAAATTATATTATCCCGTAAATGATAAAAGAGTATTAATAAGTATCAATAACATTTGGTAATGGGATGATGGTGTGCCAACAAATTTTGTCAAAACTATCGATTTGGTCCTCGTACTTTCATGAAAAAGTCAATTAAATCCTCATACTCTTAAAAAGATCAATTAAATCCCCAAACTTTGTAAAAACGTTCAATTGAGTACATTTGCAGGTTACTTGTCATGTCAACAGATCACCCGCTGACGTGGCGCACATGTGGCAGCCCAAACATTGATAATTTTGCTGGCGTGGCACAAATGTGCAAGTCGAGTAAGCCCTTTGTTGATGATGTGGTGCACGTGTGGACCACCATGTGCGTGCCACATCAACACGTCACCTGCTGGAATGGCAAGTAACCTGCAACTGTACCCAATTCAACGAAAGTTCGGGGATTTAATTGATTTTTTTTATAAGTACGGAGACCTAATTGATTTTTTCATAAAAGTACGAGGACCAAATTGACAGTTTTTCCTATAAATACACCCTACTTTCCAAAATTAAGTTCCACATTTTCTATTCGGGATATTTTACTATTCATCTACTCTTTTACCATCACATATCATTATTGAATTGATGTGTGTTACCTACCCCATTTCACTATTCATTTAACCCCTTTATTGTGCCCATTCTATACAACTTTATTTTCAATCCCACCTAAAAATGGTAAAGTCAAACCTAGAACTTACTTTCAGGACATGGGAGTATTACATTAGAATAACTAAAATGGTATACAAACAGACAACACACATTATTTTTTCCTTTAACAAAACAAAACAACTTAATATCTTCATTTATCTAGTTCATATAGGAAAAACCTTACCAAATTAAATTCCACCACAATTGGAAGCATGCAAGCGCATCATACTCATCTAGCTTCATGTAAGCAATGCATGCAAAGAAGTCAGTAGATGTAAGTATGAACTGTATGGCAATTTAACTTACAAAACTTGAACAACATTCAAGACGACTTAATATCACTCAATAGGTTTGGGATTGAAGAGAAGATTGAAAAATCTTAGATCACTATACCTTATCTTAGATACGAAAGTGATTCATCAGCCACTTCCTCAAATTAAGGCAATTCTTTAAAATTATTTAGGTAATTCATTAATTAGTAATAATAGTCTTATACTCCAACATTTAATATCAAGCTTGATAGTATATGTCAAAATCGAATACGGTAAAACTTGTCACCAACAAAATTGTAAAATCAATATATATATATATAAAAGAGGAACTTTTTAAGAGCATACGGCGCGCCACATAATCCTGCCATGTCATTATATATTACAATTATTTAATTCCTATTTATACATTTTATTGTTTTTATTACATTCTATTTTTATTGCATATTGATATGGAAATAAAAGATCGTATGATAGAATCCACCTTATTTGGTAACTTTTTCAGAATTTACTACTTACTCCGTATTAATATGGATATTTATTAAAATATATATATATAAGAGGAATTTTAAGAGCATCTGGCGTGCCACATAATCCTGCCATGTCATCATATATAACAATTATTTAATTACTATTTATACCTTTTTTTATTACATTCTATTTTTTATTACATATTGATATGGAAACAAAAGACCGTCCCGTATGATAAAATTCACCTTATTTGGTAACTTTTTCAGAATCTACTACTTACTCCGTAGTAATATGGATTTTTATTAAAATAAGCAATTATTGCAACCACAACAATAAATAGTCATCCGTGCACATAGACTTTATTTAATTTAATTATTTTTATACTTTTATTTTTATTACATTCTATTGAGAAGTGAATTATTCGTGTTTTGCGCACCTAACAAATAAATTAAATCATCCAAGTTCCCATCAATTTTGTTCTTCAAAGTTATTTTATAAATAAAGTAATAATAGTGTTCTATTTCCTAAAAAGTACGGAGTAATATTTTATTTTTCTAAACTCAATTTTTTGAATGTTTTCTAAACTCAATGTGATAATGACTAAAGTTATCAGACTTATATTTGCAATTGTGTTAATACTTCGTATTTTTCTGCATCATCATACCATTCTTTCTTAATTGTTGAGATAATGATGAAAATTATAACCTCGAGATTTTTTAACTTAAAAATGAAATTGATATATACTATTAGACATTCATATATGAAAACATTTAAAACTTCTGATCAAGTATCTTACCTTTATGAGGATGGAAATGGAAATTCATATCATACATATATGAATACGTTTAGCCCAGCAAAAAAAGTAAACATATTTAGTTGTTTCTTTATTTTTACAACTATAATTTAGATTTTCCTTCACTTTTGACATAGATTCCTAATCTAAATTAGGAAATCTTCATACATTTAGGGTGTTTTTAATTGGACTGGTTTCAGTCTTAGACAAGATCGGATTAAATATCAATCGTAATTATAATTATAATTATAATTATTATTATTATTACTATTATTATTATTATTGTTATTATTATTATTATTGTTATTATTGTTATTATTGTTATTATTGTTATTATTGTTATTATTGTTATTATTATTATTATTATTATTATACATAAAATAGACATCTTCCAGACCAAGTTAGAAATGAACATGTCAATCTAAATAAAAATATCCTTATTAATGACATTTTCAATGTGATGAAATAAATGAGTAAATTGTAAAAATGATCCCTTTTTTACATTTCAATGTGACAAAATAATGAGTACAATGTAAGAGCTCACTAAATTTACAAATACTTATTTCATACCACATGTTGAATGAGAAATATTCAAAAAATAATTTTTTAGATGCTTAGGATGTTTTTACTTGGACTGTAATTTGCTGGTCTGGTCTGGTCTGGTCTGGTCTGATCTGGTCTGGTCTGGTCTGGTAAGGTCTGGTTTCTTTGTATTTTTATAACTATCCAAGTCTGGTCTGGTCTGAACTGGTCTAGTCTGGTCTGGACTGGTCTGGTCTGGTCTGGTCTGATATGAGACAAATTACAGCCCAAGTAAAAACATCCTTAATGAAGTAATAATATAGAGGATGTGAAATTAATTAAGAAACTTTTGTATGAATTCTTTAAAATCGGGTTCATAACCATTATGTTTAGTTGAGATGCTTATGTAGAAGTCCAATTTAAATATTTTTCATATAAATTTGAATTACTTTTATTTATATATGATTTCGAAAATATCAAATATACATTTAGCTAAATTATGTACTACCCGTGCATCGCACGGGCTTGAAAGCTAGTATAGAATAAAGGAAAGGATAAGTGCACATTATGCCGAAACTTAAAACCCACAACCAGGGGTGGACCCAGAAATTGTACGTTATGGGGGCCTGGACTTAAAAAATAACACCCCATGAGGGGCCCCCAATACCGACCGGACAACTTGCTGGGAGGATGTAAATTGAACTTTGATCCCACTCTAATGGAAAGAGTGAGATTTCATCCCAAGTCATCTTTTGGAGTTGAACCGGAGACTTCTCCCTTGTTGCACTCCCTTCCTACCAGACTAGATTTTCACCCGTGCGATGCACGGGACATAGATTAAGTAGTTGCTATAGGATCTTATTTGTTGACATGATTTGTTTATGTGAAAATAAATGCAAATAGAAAAGATCGAATAATTACGGCTCATAATTCATACAAAGTGTGTTTTGGAATAAGAAGGAAGACTGATAGTATTACAAAAGAGCAGGGGTGAGCATAACGGTTTGGTTTAATCAAACCGGATAAAGCCGAACCAAAACCGGACTGTATGCAATTTGGTTTGAGTTTGGTAATATTTATTCAAAACCGTACTAAACCAAACCGAACCAAAACCGATAAAAACCGAACAAAACCGAATCGAACTAAAGAAATTCAAAAAATTCTTTATATTTAATTAAAAAATAACAAACCCAAACCGAACTAATCCAAACCTAACCGAAAAATAGCCGATGTTTAGCCGATTTATATTTTTAGAAAAAGAATGTTTAACAGGTTTATCTCGTAACCAAATTTTGAAATTATAAGTCATGGTTACCGTGCTTGATAATTACCTTTTTGATCAGTAAATAAATTATGTCATGCATAAATGACATCACAAAAGGGATATCTTAATTATGCCATGTCCTTTATATCTTCTGTTTTGTTGAAACTATAACCACATCTTGTTTGTTTTTAAAATTCATTTTAATGTTCTGATAAGCAAATGAATTAATTGAACTTCATCTTACAATGATTTACGAGTGTAGTCTAAAAGTGATTGAATTAATTAAGGTAATATTGGAACTAAATAAATTTGTTTTTCAAAGCACAACACAGTTTTCGTTGTTTATAAATTGGACTATTGAACTGAAGTTAAACAACATACTGTACCGGTCTGTATTCTGTATTTTATAGTGTGCTCGTAGCATTGGATGAGGACTGCATGTGTTAGTCAATACATGCACACACATTACCCACTATGTTTGATGTGTTCAAAACATGACTTGGTGTGAGAATTTGATATAAATAAACTGAATATAAATTGTTTCCTGGAGTGGTGTCTATTATTTGTCTTCATATCTATTTGATACATTCATACATATATGTGTAGTATTATGTAGTCCTAAAAAAAGCTTTTGAAGAATTCATGCTTATTGGATATGAAGTAACTAATGATTTACTCCGTATCTACTAACCGTTATATGCATATATGTGCATGTATGACATTTTGTGAAACTCCTGAATATGAATACACTATTGTTTATTTACTTGTATATGATTTGAATGTGAAAATTGCTTGAGCATCTTGTCAATCTCAGTTGTGGTCTCTTGATTGCAGCATCAATCTGCCCTCCTTTGCTCCCTGTCAATTACATTGAACGTAAACCATAGAACACTATGAAAATAAAACCATGAATTGTATTTGCTTTTATTTTTTAAAAATTATACCAAGGGGTGCATATAACACCTCTTTATCTTGAAAAACAGCCCCCAGAGTCTTTCAACCCCTGGAATGAACCGGAACTGTGATGTTGAGCTGAACAATTGTGACATATTTATACTGTCGTGGTGCTTTGCTAATGTATTGGTGAATGACCTCTTGAACCCAACGGTCCATAACCTCCAGTATCTTGAAGCACGCAACATTCAATTGATAGGACAACATAGTATTCATTTGATAGGACAATACAGTACAAATTAATTCTAACAACATGTTTACTTTCAAAAGATATTTAAATTTTTTGTATCAATCTAGAAAGTCTGAATTAATTGGTATGTCAGAATCCAACTTTAAGGCTTTGCAAGTGTGACACGCAACTGCATTTAGTGTAATAGAGTACTCCATACAATTCTATCCAATCGGTTAGCTGCGTTAGAACATTAATTATGCATTTATTGTGCAGTGCAAAGGTTTTAATTTAGACCCAACCTGACCCATATTTTGGCTAAATGTTTGGGCGGGAAAACTTACTTGGATTCCACCTCTTTTTTATATAGAGTTAGATGAGCTACGTCCCCAATAGGGGTCGGGACTTAAAAGAGTTTATGGTGTGAGGGTCAAAGCTTAAAGTTTCACTACAGTTTTTACTATTTAAATATTCATACAGATGTATATACATAACAATGTTTTTTCTCTTCGGGGCTGAGGCTCCCTCCACCCTCCACCCATGACCACAAAATTTTGTCTTGGCATTCAAATTGAACATTTGAAAAATGATATTTTTATCCATCAATCAAATTATTTTCATAATCTTTTGAAACGATTTTACATGGAAAAAGCTCACCCGCTCAATTCTCTAATGGTGGTTCGATCTCTCATGTGCATGATGATCTTGTTCGACCTTGAACGGATGATGAAGAAATCATTGGTCTCGAAATACGTATTTGAGTGCTATTGGAGCATTAATGTTTTGGCTAATAATACCCGACCAAATATTACTTTTGTCTGTAAATTATATTTATTAGCCAGGTACAGTTCTTCCCCAACAACATTGGAATAACGTCACACATACATTTTGCTATTTCAATGGTACAATCGATCTTGGATTGTATTTCAAGAGTGGTGCAAATACCTCATTAATTGTCTATGCCGATGCAGTATACTTGTCTAATCCTCAAAATGCAAAATCCCAAACAGTATATTTGTTCATCTATGATGATGGCACAATCTTGTTGAGATTAATTATATAATGAAGCAAACATTAACTGCAACACCATCAAATCATGCAGAATTAACTGTTCTTTATGAAGCATGTCAAGAGTGTGTTTGGTTGAGATCAATGATTCAACACATGCAAAATGAATCCGATATAAAATTTTTACTTGTGATCCAATTGCAATTTATGAACACAACACAACATGTATAACTCCAGTCAAAGAAGGTTACCTCAAATGGGATGGAACAAAACATATATCACCTAAGCATTTCTCCACACATGATCTTAAGAAGGAACGGTTGATGTCAAATAAATCAGGTCTTACGACAACCTTGCTAATTTATTCACAAAATCATTGGGCCCGAAGTAATTTGAAAAATTGCTCCACAAAACTGGAATGTGTCATTTTCGAGATATATGATGCACTGCTTTTTTTTTTCCTTTCGCTCATAATTTTCCTACTGAATTTTTCCTGACAAGGTTTTTAACGAGGCAGTACACCATAATACTATGACATCAAATGTTGTACTACTTTTTCCTAACTATGATTTGGATCACATCATGAAAACCATAATAAGGTTTTTAACGAGACAATTAATCTCTACAAACCTATAAGAGTGAATGAAGGTAAGGCTATTTTGGGTATCAAAAATTTGTTGGTGTAACATCTAAGCTGTATACGAATGTACCATACGCTTAACACGTTATACTTACTCTATTTCGTTTATCTATTAAACAAACATCTCCTCACTCCGTTAGTAATTCAACTTACTCTGCTCACGTCTTCCTTTACGTTCAAAAGCATGTGGTTCGCTACTTCCCTTACCCACCCTTACGTCTCAGCTGGATCATTGGCCGTTTGGCCCCCCAAGCGTTTCTCTCAAGGCTTTGTCTCCCTGTAAGTTATTTTTTTCCTTTGTTCTAATGGTCAATGACGATGGTGATGATGAAGATGGAAACTCGATCTTAACCTTCCGTTCATTTCAGCTCCTATGAAGCACCAATTAAGCAAACTGGAGATTATTCTTTCAACTTTACTCATTTGAACCGTACGGTTTCATCATTTGGCAGAATTTCTTTTCCAGTGCTCAAGATAATTCTCCAACTCTGTTTAATATATTGTGACAATGTATTGCCAATTAGATCTGCCTTTCACATGATCGATGAAGTATTAGGCTCAAATTCCGTTTGGTATCTCGTTATGTTTTACTTCGTATATGTTTAGTTTGATAGCTATGTGTTTGACAAAATGTCCAGAAGACTCGCTATTAAATTCACCGGTCTTTTTACACGATATAATTTTCACCTCCTATATATGATATATCCTCATATATTTGCACCTTGTGGCAGGATATTCTCCTTGGCTGAAAGCAAAAAATGTGCTCAAATTATTATTTTCAGAACTCACAAACTCAAAGATGGTTTTGATATGCAATTTAGAAAAAAATACCTCTTTTTTTTAAAAAAAAAAAACCTCTTAAATGCACAAAACGTAGAATATATTTTAAATGGATTGAGATCTGCATAGCAAGTTGTTCTCCTTCAGTGTATTTAGACTTGGTTTTGTTTACCTTAATTTTTTTGTTAAAATTGGATTACTTCATACTTCTTTTGTGTTGAATTTGTTTTGATCTTCACGACTTCACTCCATTTAAACAAGCGAAGATGATGCCTTTCTAATCCTAACATAAACCACATAAGAGACAAGCCTTTAGGATAGAGAAGCCTTTTTCCTAGCTTAAAGTTGTAAACCAATAATTCCACTGTATTTAACAATTATTTTCAAAACAGCTCGGTCTCTTTGTGCACTTTAATCATAAACCAAATTAATTCCACTCCGAACCATTTAATAAAAAAACTAATATCCTATTTTAAACGGAAAATTTGAAAATAATAATCCCAACCATTGGCGGTTCGCTTACAATAATCCTAACTATTGATTATTTTTGTATAATCCCAACTATATGGACCGTCCGCCAATAATGGTCCATGATCAGATTTAACTCCTATAAAAAAGTGAATTTTAAATAGAAATTAAGTGTAAAAATCAAAAGTTGGGATTATTTATAGGCATTATTGCTATATCTCTTCTCATCCACTTTAGAAACTACAAAAATTTATTTTTAGGGGCCATTATTGGCGGAAGGTCCCTAAAGTTGGGATTATTCTGAAATAATCAATAATTGAGATTATTATAAACGGACCACCGATAGTTGGGATTATTCATATCAATTTTTCCATTTTAAAATAAAAGAAACATCATTCATTTTCATCGGTGACTCCGTCAAATGAAGCTTCAATTCCATGGTCATGTCTAATTTTGCATCAGGAGAATAGTGTTTTTTGGTGGAAAAGGAAAACCTCTAGGGATGGTTTGAAGCCGTAAATGAATAGAACATGTTTAAGTTAAGTAGGTTGTATGTCTACATCAGGTGTAAATGTGTAATGTTTGGTGTCTTAGTTTTTTTGTTCATAACAGCTCATCTTCTTAAAATATTAGTGCTATCACTAAGATAATACTCGTACATAGTACGAAGTATAACAGTAACATTATACTACGTAGAGAATAATTAGCACTAATAGTTAAGCTCTGCTTGTAGCCTTCCACAGTTTATTATTTATGAAGGATGCATGAAATAATTATCAAAATTGTGGCTGGTTTTGCTAACAATTGGCATAAGTAGTACTCCGTATGTAATTACTTAGTTTGAGTGTTAGAAAAACAAAACATCAGTGTCATCCATATAATAATTCGATTTCAATTGGTTCTAGTAAGTAGCATCCAAATTTAAGTAATGAAAAACTACTATAAAGTACGGAGTACAAATTTTCACAAAACTTGAAGCAAGCTCAAAAACTATGATAGTTGTTTTTTGTCTATAAATAATTATGCTGGGAGCCATCTAATGATCGACTATTTCTTAACAAGTTAGAACTTGCATCTTATTGATACCGATACTAACTTTTCTTGTGATTTCCTCCATGGAGTGAACTTATAATAATCTAAATATGAATGACAAAATGTGTACAGAGAGTTTAATCTGTAAGTTTTTGTTTTATGTAAGACAACTTAGAAGTATTTGGAAATGAAAACCACTAACATGAAACCTATGGGGACGGGGCTATCTTTATATTTGTAGGGAAAAGGAAAATCTTTTGCTAATAACACCTATTGGCCAGAAGAAGAACTCCTTGGAAAGCATTTGTAATAAGCTAAGTAATTAAATGTGTGCCTCAAGGCATTACAATAAAAAGTCAAAGGTTGCATGTTTTCATGCCAATAAGATTCAATTCAATAGATAATAACTACTAGACATATTTTGGAAGTGTTTATTTTTTAAACAACATTGGGCATCTACACTATCGCGCAACGCGCGTATGAAAAATAGTACCTCTAATAATTAGAAAATGACCTTCAAGGGGAGTGTTAAATGTTAATAGATGCAAAACTGCAAATTGACTCTCGGACTCAATTGGACTCGTGGTCTCGTGGATCATTCATTTCAAATTGGCACATAACAACCCGGCTAGCAGCTACAAACATGGCCGCGGTAAATAGGTGCAAAACTGCAAATAGAGTCAATAGACCACACTGACAGACATAACTCAATAAGTAGTCGCCACCAAACTGCCACACACGTCGGGGTACTCCGATCGGCGGGGTATTATGTGGGTAGAGCTGATTTGCGGCATAGCCGTTTTCCGATTACTGAAAAGATACTTTAGCGGAGACGACGTTATCGATGCCGAAACCTGTCACGCCAACGCTCTTTTTTCCGTCGCCCGGCAGTAATTTCTCTACTGTAACAGGCCAAATTGTGAATTTATCATCCTCTCGCACTCTAGCAGGTAGAATTTGTTAGTTTTTTCAGACGTAGTATTATTTATTTGCTGTTGTTGGGCGTAGGCTGGAGAGGCTCTACTGCGGCAAGGTCTTCGTTGGGCTTCAAATTCCGGATGCTGATTCTGGTTCTCGCCGGAGTATTGATCTTGTGCTCGTTACTCAACGGTGCCTTTTCGTTTCCCCCAAATTAACTTTTCTCATACTCCGTATTAGTCTGTCAAGGGCATGATGTATTGATGTCATCGCGCAATAACATCAGAAGTAAAAACACCTGATAGCATGTGATATTTTCAGAATGGAGGTTTGGGAGGTCTTTTAACACAGGCTGAATGTTTAATACGAACATGAGTAAGCTGATCCCATGAATAACAGTAAGAATAATAACGAATAGTTTTTTTTTTTGGAAAATCAAATAACAAATTTATTCATATCAAATAATAGCAAAGAAACACGTAAATGAATAGCCTAAGGCTACATTGGCATGAGACTATGAATGAAAAAGATCCCATGAATCCTTCCAAACCGCTAACCCCGCAATAATGTAGTCTAGTCTAACCGCCTTGCTTCACTTGCTACTCCAAATAAAAAAAATTACAAATAAAAATCCGGCTTCACCAATCACCGGAATCACCGGAAAGGGAAAATCGGTTTGACCAGCAACCAACAAAGGAAACTCTATCGAGCCAAAATTCTCTGAATCATCAGTTTGATCAGCGGTGGTTTAGGTGGAGAGTGAATAACTGAAGCCTCAAAACAACAAAAGTGAAAAGTTTTGCCAACCATGAACAACGAAACTAACCATATTGATTATTCCAATGAGAATTCCACATATCGTTAGGAGAAAAACATACCACACACTCACATATAGCAGACAAAACTCTCCACCAAAGAAGTCGCCGGACCAAATCATCCAAAGTATAAATTAAACAAGACTGGAAGCATAGAAGAGAACATCATCATCTTCCAGAACTCTTGATGTTTGAAAAAGAGAATACTTGAAAATCAGATCTCGCAGGAAATGGGAGATGGCTCCCTAAGGGTTCCCCTAGGGCCGGCCATTTGAGCGGGGTTGTTATAGACCAATTCAAGTCTTATAAACTAATTTTACAATAACGAATAGCTGAACATGCACATATAATTTACAGTAATATTTAAGGAATACTCGATATATATTACTACCTCCATCCCACTAACATTTGAGACATGGAGAGGTGGTGCAGCTATTAAGAAAAGTAGGTGTATGTGGTTTATATTGAATTGATAAAGTAAGAATAAAGTAAAAATGATATTGAACCACACAAATTTTACCATATTTGAATCACACAAACTTTACACAATTTGGTATGATATAATCTTAGTGTAACGGATCAAAAGGGAAAAGATGGGACAATCTTAGCAAGACGAAAGAAGTAACACTTAAAAACTCGAATGCTTACCGAATAACTAATCTTACTAATTAATGAAGTTTTTATTATTATGATTATTGAAGATAACCATTGATATATGTATGTATGTGTATGCAATATATTATAATAATCTATTAATCCTGAAATCACTAGGAAAACATATTTTTTGATCTACTGACGAAAGCATAACCTCAAACATAATAATAATAGTAGTAACAAAAATTGCCCAAAGTATGAGTAAAACCAATGCACAATTTCAATATAGAAAGACTACGGGGTATGTTTTCTCCCAAAACAGGAGTACTACGTTTGTTTTTCAAAATATGAGCAATACGTGCCATGTTTGGAAAATACTGCCAAACATGACATTAATATTGTCATATGAATGCCTAGTATTGCCAAAATAGGGCGATATTGTTTCATATGGCACTAATATAGTCATATTTAGGGAAAATAATGCTTCTATTTTTTAATTTACATTGTTTTTACTCCTATTTTGGGAAGTTTCCCTAACTGCAAGTCAGTAACAACAACAATAATAAATATAATCACATGAACAATAACAATCATACTCCCACTGTCCCATTTTTTTTTAGTTTGACTTTGGCACACTTTTTTAAAAAGTGAAATTGTTTGGTTGTGATTGATGAAAAAGAAAAAAATAATATCAACCACAAAAAACTCGAGTCATCATTAAAGAAAAGTGAGAAAAAAACCAGTGGGTCAGAGGGAGTAATGATAATAACAATGAAAAAAAGATATGCGGAAGTTTCATCCGAAAATAGCATCAACAGCAACTACAAGTGTTGCATCCCAGATGAGGTGAAATGTGAACGAAAGTGAGACCTTTTTGTTCTTCAAGATGCCTTGAAAGGAGGGGAGGAAATGTTTGTATTATTTTTTGTAGAAGGTGAGGAGGATTTTGTATTGGTGCTATATTATAGTGTGTATTTTTCGATAACATCCAAAAAAAAAATGAAAAAAAAATAGTATAATAGTATTCCATATCTCTATGAGTTTTGGTATAGAAACATTGTATGCCATTTACTTCTTTGCTTTTCTAACATTTCATTCATTTCCTTTCTGTTTAACTAATGCATTCAGGATTTCAGGGAAGTAGCAGTAATCTCTGTGAAGAATGTCTCAGGTGTTGTGAATATCGACAAGGATGGTAGTTGGGTTTGCACTGATGGACTAACACATAAGAGAGAGCATTATCCAGATCCTGTAAGTTGCAAATCATGTAGTGTTACCCATGTTTGCACTTGTGTCATGTAAAGTGTTTTAAATTCATTTATCTCATGCTTGTCTATTTCAGGTAGCAGAGACAAAACAACTAATTCCTATTTTGGAGTCATACCTTGAGAAAAGGGGAGTCTTTTTTCCAGAGGGATATTTGTCATGGAAAGTCATATGTCCAAATCCCAATTTTCGGTATGCATTCAGCTGTTTTGAATATTTGTTTACTTAATAAAAGTTATCTATGGTTCATGACTTGATTCATCATTGTGAATGTGGCTAAGTACTTCTTGACTTGTAGTTGGAAGACAAAGCACTTAAATTTGTTGTGCAAGTCCTTTCAAATTTATGTAAGCCAAGTGGTTAAAAGATAAATTTGAAGCATTGTCACTTTCGAAAGTCAGTGTTTAAAAGCTAAACTTTTTAGTCATTCCTAACCTTCCAAACCAGGCTATATGGGGCTAGAATTGCTAGCAGCTGGAATGTTCATACTTTTAGAATCACCCGTAAAACATGGTTTCTTTATCTCTTTGCTGTGGTGATGGATCATCTATTGCATTGCATACATTGTGAAAATCCTGTAAAGTACATATTATGGTAGAAGGTCCTTGTGCTATTATTGTACAACTATACTAACTAGTTGGTATCTTTTGGTAATTTTAACTCCATACAGTTCAAGATTTACATTCACTTTGTCTTTCATGGAGAATAAGCTGGCAGATTGTCTTCTATTTGCAGAACTGTTCATCCAGACTCATTTCCATCTGAGGTGATTACATATGACCAATTGGTACAGCCAAAGCCAGATGATAGAAGTTTGCTTTCCAGGTGGATTAAATGTGTGTTTCCTTTTGGGAAGAAAGAAATGCTGGAAGCAATGCTAGAGAAGCTTAATGGTATTCTCTGTACAGCTCCAATGTGGGATCGGTCAGTTGTGACTTCTATGCTGCTTGCAATTGGCACACTTGTGTAATTGTGGTTTCCTTTGTTTCTCTTATTGTTCATCTTTTTTTGGGTACATGCAGACTAGAGCTTAAGAACAATAAATGCCTCCTAGGTGAGTTTCTGGAATTCAAAGGGAAGAGGGATGATATTTTGGCATTACGAAATGTAAAGAGATCAAAAGTTAGTCGGTTGACTATCCAAAATACAAGCACATATGGGTTAGGTATTGTATTCAACTTTGGATATACACATGCTTTCTTAGCTAATGAGTTCCCCTCTGAAGTTTATACTACATATATGTTATACTAACTCCCTTTTATCTATTGTAAAAAAAAAAACAACCTTTTATCTCAATTAATTGTCTATTCAATAAGGTATTTCGCTCACAAAAAGTGTCAATTTAGCAAACTAATAAATTAAAATAATACTTGCTTCTCCCCAAAAGTATGATGATTTGGTCCAGAGTTTTGTTATCCATGAAAAAAAATACTTCTCACCATACGTAACACATTTTTTCCTTAACATCTTGAAAATAGAGAGTAGTGTTAAAGAGTATTATAGCACCTGTAGATGGTTGCTATGCTTTGGAGAGTACTATGTTACTTTGACTTTTGTCTCTTTTAGTAAACTTGATAACTAAGAGGCCTAATACCTGCTGCCTCATATGCAGCTCCTTCAAAGATTCAAATTTTGTACTCACCCCGAGATAATCATGGTGAAGGGACCTCAGCTTCTGAGTGGAAGAGAGTTTGCGTTCTATCTAGCACAGAGGTTCTATTTCAATGTCAAGGTTGTAGTGAAGTAAAAAATTATAGGTTATCTTCAGTTATTTACATGTCCCTCAGCGTGTGAGGCATCTTCTTTCTATACACACATGATACATGAAAAGGGTACTCAGTCAGTTTTATATCCTTATGTACATTTGATCTGACTTACATGCGAACTCATGTTAGTCGACCCCAAACTCTTTTGGGACTAAGAGGCTTGTATGTTGTTGTTGCTGTATATACGTTTGATCTGACTTCCAGACGGCTTTCTGTCTCTATATTAGTTTTTGTGTGTCATACTGTGAAAGTGCTATTGCATCATGTAATGATTTGAAATTTTGAATGAGTTAAATAATATGGAACAAATCAAGCAAAAGCCAGGTAATCACCTTCCGGGCACAGTATTCTTAAACTGGATATATCAACACAGTGATAGCCACCAAATAAGATTCAAAATTACATATACAGTTATGGGAAGTGTGGTGAAATACATTGCAAGGGATACCCAAGTTTCATCAAATGATGTTTCCATTTCCTTTTTTTTTTGTTGTAAAAAAGAAGAAATAATAATCCTGTATGTGATGAAATTTGGCTGTGTCAATATATAACTGTGTATGAGAGTTTCTAGGTTTCTTTATCATGAAAGATTCTCATCACTTGTCATTTGCTGTGTTTGGTGGATCAAACCGTAGAACTTTCATGCCGGTTTATTTAGCCTTTATGTCCTTTTCCCCTTATACATGCATTTGTAGTGTTTCACTCTCAAAGCCTAACATGAGCTTGCTTAGTTTCTGGTTGCTTATGCTTTGCTGATATACTATATCATCCTCACTTTCCATGCTGTAAAGAATATAGAAAAACAGCATCAGGAATAAATAGCCGCAATTTGGCATATTACACAGCACTAAAGTTTGAAATGTAAAGAGGTGAAGTTAAGTAAATTATAATTTCAAATAGGGGATTTGACCATTTCTCTATATTCAAAACATAAACGTACATATGAATAGCACTAACCTTTGAATAGAGTCCGGAGATAGATGATGTTGTGTAGGGTCTATTGATAAAAACATTTTGGCAAGCTTAGTAGTGCCTTGGCTGCTATTTATAACATGATTGAAGCATAGGTATCTTCCGTAAGATGAGACGTCCTCAAAGACACAAATGTGAGCATCAACCAAGAACCCTAAATCTACTGCTACCAAAAAGCCCCCTTCGTACATCTCTGCTGCCCCTTTCAGGTATGGATCTTTCATGCTCAAACCTGGCCTGATCAATAAACCTCCATTAATTGACACCATGTTTACCTCTCTGTCCATTGCCAACGCCCAAGCTGCCTTTTCTGCCACTGTCTTTGACAGGCTGTGCCACAACTGCACATAATTTTGATCTAATGTAACTACAGTTTAATGATGTCTACAATTTACACAATGTTTTGGGGGTTCTCTGTAAGAGGCTAGCAATAAGAATCAAAATTACATCTTTATTGTTTATATTGTTTAGGTAATGTTAGAAATGTGAGGAAAATAAATTTTTATTTGTTTAAGTTATTAGTGTAAAATAAGTAAGGAAAGTAACTATTTTTTATTTATTTAAATTGTTGATTTTGGAGGGACATAATATTATAATGTCATAATGTTATACATTTGCTAAAAAATAGATCTCAAAATTTATAATAGGAAAAATCCAAGTATTATGATGATTGCACATTGGAGAGATACAGGAGGATGTAAACAATGCTCATTTTTACTTCTTAAACATGGCAAAGTAACTTTCTCCATATTTTCTACATTTCTTCTCATTTGACACTAATAGAGGTAGAGATGTCTATTATTGGTACCTTAAAGTTCTTGCAGAAGCTGATGTCGCTCCAGTTCCTTTCGTCAAGAGGGTGGACGGAATCCTGGGCCCATACCACTGCTGTGGCTGAGGATGTGAAAACTATTTTGTCTATGGTGGTTGTGTGTGCACAAGCTTCCACCACGTTGTGTGCCGCTCTCACCTCAATTTCTCCCATGAATTCCTGCAGCAGATCATCTTCTTCATCAACCAAACAGTCAAACCTATTACTTTCCAAACACTACCTTATTTGACTTTCCACCGAACAGTCAAACACCATGTTATGAACGGTACTGCCTGCTTCATGCTACTACTAGACTACTAGTATTACTTGTTTGTTTTATTACTTTAATCATGCTCCTGAGATCTAATCAGTAATCATGAATCTCAATCTATGTCGTATAGTAAAAAAAGGCTCTAAAGCGAAACAAGAATAATTTGTGTAGCTTTATAAAAGAAGGAAAAAAAGGTTCAGTTAAGCTCTGGGCAATCATGCATCAGATGTAGAAGATAAAGAGGGGAAAGAAAGGGGAAGCTTACATTGTAAGTAGCATAATCAGATGGTGGCTCAAAAGAGTAAAATAAACCATAACATCCCTTCATTGCCTTCAATATGCTGTGGTAATCCAAGAGGTCAGTTTGGAAAACTTTCAATTTGCTGTTGCTGATTTCTGCAGCATATTCCCTCTTCCAGGATTCTATCAAATCATCATCTGCCATAGTGTGTTGTGAAGCTTAGTTTAGAGTGATTTTTGTAGAAATAGGCTGAACTAACTACAATCGTAACTTATATTTGAACTATTGAAAAAAGATTTGTTTGATTAGACATAAGAAAACAAAATGTTTGAAATTGAACAGCTTCAATAAAAACACCTTCTATTGTTTTTTGTTAATTCAAAAGTCATACTGGAGTATAAGTTAGTGTGGCAAAAAGAAACCTTGTGGGTAAAACATGTAATAAAAACACCCAATCAAGAAACAGAGAAGAAAGCTAACCATGGGTCTGCATAGCAGCATGAACCGCGTAGCCTCGGAGCAGAAGGCACCTCACCAGAGTGGAGCCCACACACCCTGCAGCATCCATCACACAAACACTACCATCCCCTTTCATATCCATGGCTGATGATGAGATTGAGCAGCAAGGCCAGAACCCAAATCAACGGCTGAGAATTCACGAGGGGGTATGTTATGAGCAGTAAGGCAAATTATATAGTGTTGTTGTTATTGCAGTGAGGGTGGTGTGTTGATGTATTTTCTGAAGGGGGTTCATTTAAAGAGCGTGTGGGTAGTAGTATATGGTTGGTTGGGCAGCAGGTGGTAGTTAGCCACAAGGAAGGGACTTTAATGCCATTTCGTAACTGTCTAACTCTTTCCCCATCATGTGTAACCATTTGCCTACTCTCTAGATTGGTATCCACACATAAAAAAAAAGCTTCACATCAGAAAACCAAATGCCCCGGTCCTTACCCGCAGAATTCGACGAAAGAGTTAAATTACGAGACGTTATTCGTTATGCTCCTGTAGTGTTGTCACACATACTAAATCCCGTTACGTTATAGTTCGTATGTTGCGGCTTGAAGCACGAGGGTCGGAGTATCACACATTTCACACTATCAAATACTCGTCAAGAAACCCGAGTGACGATTTATGTGTCTAACGAGGTTTGAACTCAGGTTGCTCGGGAGTTGAGAAGATGAGGACAAGTACAACTACCAGACCAATTTAACCAAAACCATTTGGCTGTATGTAGAGATAGATAGGTAAGCGCATACATATTGTTTTACGTGTGAATCCGTTTTAATAATTACTTTGTAAAGTTTGCTGTCGTTCATAAATAATCAATGATATGAAGGACTTTGGCCTCCACATATTTAAGGAGGAAGTCAACAGGAAAAGTCTACAAAAAAACAAGGAAAAAGTAACAGTCCTAAATTAATGCAATTTTATTATAGGACATGTACAAGGAGAGTTTGTTAGGAAGCATTTTATTTAGAAACATTATTTTTGTTGTGAAAGACTTTTAGTGCTCCTAGTATTTAGGAATTGAGAAACACAAAAAGGTTGTTAAGAATTAACATAGCCTCCCCCTCTGCCGTCCTGCGGTTAAATGCCGCCTTTTTTTGGGTGACGCGTTTGGCCTTAAATAATTTGTTGCGACGGCTGGACAAATTGGAATTGGCACTTAGAAGCAAATCTGCCAGTCTAATTGTTTAACAATTAATGCAGTATAATAATTCGTCTTCATTTATTATAGTGCCTGGTTGACTTTGTTTTTTTAATTGTTTCTTACTTGCATTCTAATCTAGGTGGACGACTAGATCGTAAATACATTAATAAGTCAAAACAGCAACCCTTTGTTTGGTTCAAGGATCTTAGAGGATGTGAGGCGGAGTGATGATATACATTGTAACCATTGTTTAAACTATTTCTGTTAAGAAGATTGGAAATTTAAGTGAAGATGAATCAGATGAAGGAACATGGTCTAGGTAATCATATACGGAGTATAAGAAACATGGCCGATCCTATATAAATTTAGGCTTGAAACGAGCTATCTAAAAGATCTCCGCAGTATTTTTATTGTATATTTTTTTTTGAACAATATTGTATATTTTGTATTGTATATTTTTTATTATGTGTTTTTGTTGTAATATAAACTCTTATATGAAATGATAACATCACAAAAGTAACCAATTATTGGATAGTATCTCAATTTTTGAAAAATAAGTAATACATGTTTCATCAATTTAATGAAAATATCCAAAGGTGTTTTCAATTATATTATAAATATATACTATCCTCCGTTATTTAATTCTTGCAACAGTTTGAGTTTTACGTTTATCAATGCACAACTTGAACTGTAATTATATTTAATTATGTATTAGTAAACATTATAAAAAGTTGACATTTTGGAAATTCACATTGATAGGAATTTAATAACATTTTATACGTAATAATTTGATTATGTATATTAGTAGAAAATCATGGTCAAAGTAAGGTCTGTGAATAGTGCTGAAATCATATAATATATTGATGGATAATCGATAACCATATTGTATAATTTAGAGAGATTGAGAAAAGAAAATGGAGAAGGAGATATATGTTGTATAATAGATGATATGTGACTTGGGTTTACAAGCCCCAAAAGGAGTATATATAGAGAAATTCGGGTTTGGGCCTCTAATATGGGCCTGACAGACCCGGTTACATAGAAAGACTGATAACATAAAAGGTTAATCTAGTACATACAATGAATATGTAAATTGTACAATAATATAATTGCCGTCTGCTAGGTGTACGTGAGCCTTTGTCTAGGCCCAATAATTGGCAGACCGGGGGTCGCAGCCCATATACTCCATCATATATAATTACTAACCTAAAGTTTGGGCCTCCTTAAAAAAATAGGGCTCTGAGACATGTGCCTCAATGGCCTCCATTATAGGCACGACCCTGATAAAAAATAATTCAAAATATATATATATCCAAAATGTGAATGCAGTGACTTTAGTGGGATGACTATAATTGTATTCAAATGCTACATCGTAGTGACTACTCCCCCGTTCCAATTTGATTGTCTCATTTCTTTTGGGAACAAATTTTAATAAAGTGGTTGAAAAAGGTAAAAGTTGTGGTTGAGATTTGAGTAGAAAAAGGTGAAATGATGATGATCACATCTTTTTTTCCAAAAAGTGAAACATGACCATCATTTTGGGACATCCCAAAAAGGAAATACGAGACCCTCATTTTGGGACAGTATAACTTAGTTATAATAATTTATAGTCACATTTTTTCATAAATTTTTTATTAGTAATATTTTAGGAAAATCCCATCATAAAATTACTTCTAGAAAACAAGTACAATTAAAAAAGAGAGACAATTTAGATAAATTAAAATCAGTTCATCTCTTACCTTCCCTCTGAAATTCCATAACCAAACAAACCTCTTATGGTTTTGTGTGGGATGTGAGGGAAAGTGAGAAGACAGAAGGAATTGGGAGCGAAGATAAAATAAATACACTCACTTTTAAGTGATTTAATTCAATAGTGTGAAAATGGAGCCATTGTGAATTTGTGATCACTGATCAAGAAGAGGACATAGACTTGGATACTTATCCTAGTTCAAAAAATTTGACATTTAACAAAGAGCAGTGATAATTTCTTTCCCGATCTCCTAAATAAGTACGTGAAAATCTGGTGATATGTTACGTTTATTACGACATAAATTGATAAATATATTTACATTATTTTGTACATATATTTAGTCATGTACGTATGTATGTTCATCATTGTAGTCATGTACGTATGTTCATCATTGTGTATAGTCCGTAGGATTAGCACCAGCAGTCCGTTAGTTTAGCTCCTACTGGTAGTCATCTTTATCTCTTCATTTATGCACGTATAGTTAGTCATCCTTATCACTTCACTTCTGTGTAACTTTGTAGGTGTATAAAATGTACTCCTCTGGATTAATATCAAGTGTGAATCATTATTCCCTTTCAACGTTATCTAATACTATCTTAGCAATTAATTAATACTATGGTAATAACGTATGAGTATATAGTAATAATGAGATATAGTAATAATGAGGATGTTTTTACTTGATCAGATTTTTTTTTGTCTGGTCTGTCTCAACTGGACCGATTAGTAAATGTCTGGTCTGGTCTAGTCAGGTTTGAACTATCTGATTTGATCTAGTCTAGTTTGATCTGATATATTGCCTAATTTGGGAGTAAAAATAGTCCCAAGTGAAGTATCAACAAAAACGTGAGTCGCTAGCTAGTACAAATTTACAACATAAAAATAATCTCATGTTGTTGGTTTGATAGTTTTCAATTTTAAAAATGATTATGAATGAATTAAAGTTTAAATTTATGTCATCAGAAAGAAAGTTTATACAATCATATTTAGTCAACCAAATTGTGAAATTGTTATGTATGATGAAATCTTGAGCAACACACTATTTATATTATTTATGAGTAGTTATTTGATACTTTATTAAAAATGAAATTTATTAAGCACCCGAGTACGTGTTAGTAAAAACTATATATGGAAGTCTTTAGCATTATTATTGGTTTTTCTCTAAATAAAATACTAATTAAATATAATATTTAAATCGCGTATGTAATAAATTCCCTCTATAAAGAAGTATTATTTACACTTAATGATACTGATTGTCAAATCACCACCATAAAAAAACATTTAAAAACTAAAGAATGTTAAATAGTAATATTAATTATTAAACTTCTTCCACGAGATGGAAGAGATGGTGAACAAATGCATCTACATGGGACTCGGAGGGATGAGGAAGAATTGGTCGTGCACGAGGAGATTGATGGCGAGGAGGAATCTTCAAATCGTAGCATAACTTTTTCGGTTGTTGGCGCTGTTCTGACAGAATGGTGAAGTTTCTTGTATTTAGGGATCTTATGGCTTCCATTTGACGCCCGGGAAAAAGAATATCTATTAAAGAAATTGGCGAGAAGAGGTATTTGTTTACTTTTTACCGTATTGTTGACATGGAACGTGTCCTAGGTGGTGGCGCATGGCTGTATGAACAAAACTTGTTGATGCTAAGGGCGCTGAAATCGGGGGATGTTTCTCTTAGGGTTCCCCTAAACGAGGCTAAATTTTGGGTGTAGGTATATAATGTGCCTTATGATTATATGAATTTAGGGGTGGCTAGAAGAGTGGGTAATTTCATTGGTAAATTTATCAGTTTTGATGAAAGTCAATTTGAAGAACGTTGGAATTCTTATATGAGGATTACAGTTTGCATAGGCAAAGCTGTGAAAGTGGGTACGACATTGAGGAAAGGGCGGGGTACATGCCATAGGGTGGATTTCAAATATGAACAACTACCTAGTTTTTGCTTTGCTTTTGGTATTATTGTTATTATATATGTCCTACCGACAATCACTTTTTAGAGATGTATGTACTTGATCACATTCAGTTTTATATATTTGATGTATACGATATTACACATTAATGATTAAGCATTTAGATTGTCAACGTCTTATTCATAATTGTGTTCCCCTTAACTTATGTTATCAATAAGTAAGTGAGAGCTTATATGATATAACATAAGGTTCTAAGATAGCCCCAATCAATGATTATCAAGAAATGGATATTGATGATATACGATAAGATTGGTGTGTGGACTGCATCATACTTTTAGAAAGGATAGTTGATCTCACAACAATGAGTTCCTATAATTCATGATGGTCACATAGATATTTTAGAGAATATCGACATACCCACCGAGAAACCATTTGATAAGTTCTATTCATGTGTCTATGAGATTACCGATTTATCGGCATATAAAGTATTGTCATAGTCCTCCGACTTGAGGTAAATACGTACTACATGTGCGAAGTGATGAACTTTGACCATGACCAACGCTTGCACTCCAATCAGGGTAGATACAACATGTGTTGAGTGCATCACGAAACACATAGAGTAGTAGTTGAGCCAATAAAGGATTCATTCCTCGTAATAGATTAAGAGAGAACATTCTACTTCTAGATTGATCAAAAAAGACATAAAGTCATTGGCCAATGCAAAGATATATTCGTTTTGGATATCGAATATGATCGTTATGGATCATCTTAAAAAATTGAGAGACAAAGACTAAGTTATTAGAATAGACACAATATCATGTTCTAGACATAGTTGAATGTTCGTTGAATGAAAAGATCGTATAACTATGAGCTCTATATTACAGGGAGTTTGAATAGTCCTCGCAAACGTCCTTATATATTAAGTTTGTCTGGAGAATCGTCTAGGGATTCGCAAAGAACTTAATTTGATTAGTGCTTAATATATAAGGCCTTATGGGTCACACAATAAGTGAATGTACCTCCTAATTGAATTGTAAGAATGAATTAAATATTAATTGGATTAAATGATATTTAATTCGTAATACTGAAAATGGAATAAATATTAATTAGATTAAACATATTTAATTCATAAAGTTGAAGGAGAGTTCTATTTGTTAGAATTAATTAAGTAAAATAAATTAGATTTATTATACTTAATTAAAATGTATTTACAAATAATTAAAATTGATATTTTCTTTTAATACATTTTGGAATTAGATTAAAAGAAGAAATCAAAATAATAATAAATAATATAATAATAATAATATATAGGAGTAAAGGTAGGGTAGTGGCTAAAGCCACTCCCTAGCCTTTCTCTTTTTTTTTTTTTATTTTATTATTATTATTATTTATTATTTATATTAATTAATATTTAATTAATAAATGAAATAAAATAAATAATATAATAAGGGTGTAAAGTGGCGTGCAAAATAATAAATAATATTATTCCCCCTTATTGTTAGTTAGTTTGTATTATTTATTTATTTGATTAAATAAATGAGATTGGTTCTAATTGGATTAGAACTCATTAATGAAGAACACTTTTATTGTGAGTGGGAAACTAGTTTAAAACTAGTATAAATACATCCTCCTCCTTCATAAGTAGTGACTAGTTTTCTAGATTCAGTATTACTAGTTTATTTCCCTGCAAAGAGATTTCATAACCTTTCTCTTTGTGAGATACAACTGTTCTTTCAGAAAGGAGAAATCACGTGGATACCTAAGGTCAATGAATGTCACGCTAGGCTGGAAGATCTATAAGTTCTAACTCAGATCTGTTATTATTGTTATATTCGTTGTTTTTGTCACAATCAGAACATATCTGTTTGAGAAAATTTTAAATTCCCACTGTTGTACTTTCGATGTACATTACATCAATTTCCTGATAATTATTGGTCATGTTTACAAGTTTTGTCCCTTGGCTTATGATTGCAAGAGCAAAATGTTGGCTAAGCCTTTCGGGTTAATCTCCGTGCTTGGGAAGGGGGGGAGGGGGGAGCTCGACTGACAAGGGTCAACAAATGGCTAGTTAGAGAATGTGCTCCAAGCGGAAGCGGGTCGATCCAATAGGGTAAACACCAGAGCATCACAAGCGGCAGAGAGGGGGTAGCTGGGCCAGAGGGGCAGAGTGGGGTGATCTCCGTGGTGGAGGCTAGTACGATGGGAGGGAAGAAACATATATGGAAGGCATTCCAGGAGAGCAGAAGCACAGAAGAATGTGAGGAAAAGCCGCATGTGGATGGCGAAGGGGACAATATGGCGGTGGACCTTTCAAAAAATGAAGCGGGGGCGGGTCTAGGACTCTAGTCCCGCCGAGAGCCTTGAGAATGTCCCAGGATTTGGGAGACCGGAGGTTTTTTATTAGCTGTGTGAGGGTGCAGCTGAATTCCCACTACTTTATGTTCGTTTTCTGTTTTTGTTTTGATCAAACTGTCGTTGTTATTTTTTGCTATTTTTTCTTCAGTTTGATTCTTGCATTAGGTTGGGGTGATGAGAGGTTTACTCTAACCACGTTAGGCTCATTTAAATGCATTACAGGATCAACGAGCCATATGGCCATATTGCTTTTTCAGGGTGATTGGCTCTAAGTTTCGTTCGAGGGTCGGTGGTTGGAAGTGGTCCTTTTATCTTCTTCTTCTTGTTTCCTTTCTGAATGTTTCGATATCAATTTAAGCCGCCTTGTTCCAAAAAAAACTTCTTCCGCCCCACAAATTTTTCCAATTTTTCTTTATTTAGTTGTCCCCCCAAAAATTCAATCCATTTAATGTATTTGTATTAAATCTGTATCTAGTGTATGTCCTTTAATTAACATATACATATTTTAAATATTTCTAACCCAATTTTATATTTATATTTAATTTGTATATAAAAATATAAAACCATTTATATATTTAGAGCAATTTACATCGGGTCAACAATGCTTTATAGGAGGCCGTTTGGAAGACCCAAAATGGGCTCATGAGCCCGAAAATAGAAAAAACTCACCAAACACCTATCAAACAAGTTGATTTGGCTGAAAATTATTACGAAGTATTAGCTCAAAAACAACCCCAAGGCTACTTTATAAGCTGAAATTTATTATTTCATTGTGTTGGCTATTGTAAAGACCACTTTGCCATTCCATTACATCCGGAATATAACTTCCCCTGCTCAAGATTGAAGTCGACGACTTATTCATCTGCTCGTTGCCTTATACGGAGTAGTTTCTTATCCAAATCGAAGACTTTGCTCGGCTGTTCCATATTCACAAAGATAATAAGCTGCGATCTATCTTCTTCTTTATTCTTTAGAATAGGTCTCTCTGCACAAGGTCAGCACAACTACTAACCTATTGCTCACAATTAAACAAGTGCATTGGAATAACCTATTACGTGTATGTTATTGCAATAAGCCACATAACAAGTTTCAGACTTTGAGAGTTGCTTTTCATAGTTGTTCGATTGTTTTTGTTTTTGTTCTCATCTGCCAAAACAAAGGAAAATAAGGTAAAATACAATTTTAACAAAACTACATAATATTGAGTCCACCGAACAACTTTTAGAATTTTCTTCCATGCTTCATTTTGTTTAAACATTTTTTTAATGTGATAATTTCAAACAAATGGCTGATTACTAGTACAAATGATTTATTCCACATGTCACTATTTAATACTACGTATGTGAATAATATTCTTCTCTTACAATACGTGGCATGTGCAAACTATGTATAGATTATTATTTAAATATTATATAAAAAATGTAACATATACCGCGTATTATATTTGTCATACTTATTAAGTTTTTGTTAATAAATTTTTTGTAGTATATCATGGCAAATATAAGCAAAAGAGAATTCGACGTCCTTGATCTGTCTGGTCAAAAATATCTTGAATGGAAAGTAGATGCTTTAGCACATTTGAAAGCTAACGGCCTGGAAGACACTATTGAGGCAAATAAGCCATCATCTTCCCAAGATAAAGCGGAAGCTATCATTTTCCTCCGTCACCACCTCCATGAAAGTCTCAAATCTGAATATCTTTTGGTTGATGACCCAAAAGAATTATGGGACAATTTACAGGAGAGGTATGTCCACCAAAAAAAGGTACTTTTACCTAAGGCTCAGTATGACTGGATCAATTTAAGATTCCAGGATTTTAAATCAATCAGTGACTATAATTATGTCATGTTTCAAATAACATCTAAACTAAAGTTATGTGGACAAAAAGTCACTGATGCTGATATGTTGGAGAAAAACTTTTCTACTATGCATATTTCTAATATGCTGCTACAGCAACAATATAGAGAAAATGGTTTTAAAAAATACTCCGACTTAATATCGGTATTATTGGTAGCTGAGCAAAATAATGACCTTTTGATGAAAAATCATAATCTGAGACCCACTGGTTCTAGTCCTTCGGTTTATGGTCCATCTGGCCATAATTTAGCCACTGAATCAAATGCAACATACAGTGGCAGTAGAAGACATTTTAAATGTGGGCATTTTAATGGTCATAAAAACAAGTCACACCGAGAATACAAACAGGTCGAAAGATCAAATTACAAGGGCAAGGGCAAACAAAAAGCCCATCAAATAAATCGCCCTCCAAAACCCTCAAGAAAGTCGACTTGTTATAAATGTGGCATGACGGGGCACTGGGCTAATAAATGTCGCACGACTAAACATCTTGTGGAGTTATTTCAAGCTTCCATGAATCTGAACAAAGGCAAAAATGTGAAAGCTAATTATGGCAATGACACAACTCCACCTATGCCAAAATTTGACGTGTCCGACTTCTTCGTAGATGATGCTATAATGGACGATGCTTTTGACATTAATCAAAATGCTACAAAATAAAATATTAGACTCCTTATGTTGTAAAATACTAGTTTTATGTATTTTTTTCTTCCTTCCCCTTTTATTTCATTTTCAATAATTGTGTGTAATATATGTACTTTTATGTTAAATAATATGCATAATTTGTGATCAATCTTATGTTTATTTACATATATTGAAGATATGAATCACTCAAGTGATAAAGAGTTATGTCTGATAGACAGCGCTACAACGCACACCATTTTGAGAAATAAAATATATTTTTCTCAAATGACTTTAGTTGAAGCTAAAGTCAATACTATATCAGGTGTTGCAAAGCTCATTGAAGGCTCTGAGAAAGCATATGTGATGCCCCCTAACGGGACAAAAATAATTATAAATGACGCTCTATACTCCAGCAAATCGCAGAGAAATCTATTGAGTTTTAAAGATATGCGTCAAAATGGTTATCACATTGAAACCATGAATGAAAACCAAAAGGAATATCTTTGTCTTATTACAACTAAATCTGGCACTAAATATATTTGTGAAAAAATGCCAGCCTATTCCTCAGGACTATATTTCACATATATTAGTCCATTCGAAATAAATTTGGTTTCTAACGCAAAGTTAGATGATCAGAAAACATTCATGTTGTGGCCTGTTCACTTGGCAAAATGATCATCAGACCTTCTATGAACAAAATTGCAACTGAATCACCTGCATTCTTAGAAAGGATTCAAGGATATATTTGTGGGCCGATAGCCCCACCATGTGGACCATTTCGATATTTTATGGTGTTGATTGATGCTTCAACACGTTGGTCACATGTTAGTCTTTTATCGACTAGAAATTTAGCATTTGCTAAACTCCTTGCTCAAATCATATGATTAAGAGCCCATTTTCCGGATCATTCTATAAAGAGAATCCGACTTGATAATGCAGGAGAATTTACTTCCCAGTCATTTAACGACTATTGTATGTCGATTGGGATTGATGTGGAGCACTGTGTTGCTCATGTTCATACACAAAATGGTCTTGCTGAATCTTTGATTAAACGATTACAATTAATCGCTAGACCATTATTAATGAAGTGTAATTTACCTTCATCAGCTTGGGGACATGCTATTTTGCATGCAGGAAATTTAATTCGGCTTAGACCGACTGCATATCATGAATATTCTCCAATGCAATTAATAACTGGACAAGAGTCAAACTTAGCACACATAAAGATATTTGGTTGTGTTGTTTATGGTCCGATTGCTCCACCTCATCGTACAAAAATGGGTCCACAAAGAAGGTTGAGAATTTATGTTGGATTTGAATCCCCCTTAATAATAAAATATCTTGAACCGATGACTGGTGACTTATTCACCGCACGGTTCGCTGACTGTCATTTCAATGAGAAAGTATTCCCAACCTTAGGGGGAGAAACTAATGTATCGGACCCAAGTACGAAAGAAATAACATGGAATGCAATAGGATTAGCACACCTTGATTCTAGATCAAATATATGTGAGCAAGAGGTGCAAAAGATAATCCATTTACAAAATGTTGCAAATCAGTTGCCTGATGCATTCACAGATACAAAGAAAGTGACAAAGTCACATATTCCTGCTATGAATGCTCCTGCCAGAATTGAAATTCCAGCGGAGAATTCTGAAAAATCTTTCGCAAATGATTCTTCCATACACAAAAAGCGTGGCAGGCCACTTGGATCAAAAGACATAAAACCAAGAAAAACTAAAAGGCAGGAATTGATCTGTGATGCCAAAGATGTTCATCCTTCTGAACAAGAAAATGAACAATTTGAAAAAACTGGCATAGAAGATGATATTGACAAAACAAATATCTCAAATGATGATCCAACTTCATTAAATGAGGAAGATATTCCAGATAATGATAGAAACGTTGATAATTATGAAATTTCAATAAACTACGTTTCTACTGGAATGCAATGGAATCGAAAAGATATTGATATTAATGATATATTTGTCTATGTCGTTGCCACGAATGTTATGAATGAAAACAATGACAATGAGCCAACATCAATTGAAGAATGTCGGAAATGACATGATTGACCAAAATGGAATGAAGCTATTCAGGCTGAATTAAAATCACTTGAGAAACGTGATGTTTTTGGACCGATAGTCCCTACGCCAATAGGCGTAAAACCTGTGGGGTTTAAATGGGTATTTGTGCGTAAACGCAATGAAAAGAATGAAATTGTTAGATATAAAGCCCGACTTGTTGCCCAAGGTTTTTCCCAAATGTCGGGAATTGATTATGAAGAAACCTATTCTCCAGTAGCTGATGTAAATACATTAAGGTTTCTCATTGGCATGTCTATTTTTGAAAGGCCGCAAATGCGCCTAATGGATGTAGTGACCGCCTATTTATACGGTTCACTCGACACAGACATTTATATGAAAGTTCCTGGTGGATTTAAAATGCCTGAAGCTTATTGCTCAAAATCCCGAGACATGTTTTCCATTAAATTACAAAAGTCATTGTATGGACTAAAACAACCTGGACGAATGTGGTATAATCGTCTCAGTGAATACCTTCTCAAAGAAGGATATAAGAATGATCCAATTAGTCCATGTGTTTTCATTCGGCGATCAAATTTGGGATTCGTCATAATTGCAGTATATGTTGATGACTTAAACATTATTGGAACTCCCAATGAAATTGAAAATAATGCAAAATATCTTATGAAAGAATTTGAAATGAAAGATTTCGGGAGAACTAAATTTTGTCTCGAACTTCAAATTGAACATTTGAAGAATGGAATTTTCATCCAACAATTACACCAAGAAAGTGTTGAAGAGATTCTATATGGACAAAGCTCATCATTTGACTTCACCAATGGTCATTCGATCTCTCAACATACATGATGATCCATTCCGTCCTCGAGAAGACGATGAAGAAATACTCGGTCCCGATGTACCATATCTCAGTGCTATTGGAGCCTTAATGTATTTAACTAATAATACTAGACCAGATATTGCATTCTCTGTAAATTTATTAGCTAGGTACAACTCATGTCCAACAAGACGTCATTGGAACGGGATCAAGCACATATTCCGTTATCTTCGTGGTACAGTTGATCTCGGCCTATTCTACGACAAAGATGCAAAATCCACTTTAATCGGATATGCAGATGCTGGATACTTATCAGATCCTCAAAAGGCGAAATCACAAACCGGGTACGTATTTACTTATGGTAACACCGCAATCTCGTGGAGATCTATGAAGCAGACATTGACAGCTACATCATCAAATCATTCTGAGTTAATTGCACTATATGAAACCGGAAGAGAATGTGTGTGGCTGCGATCTATGATTCAACACATCCAAAATGAATGCGGTATGAAGCCTATTACTTGTCACCCGACTGTGATCTATGAAGACAACATTGCATGCATAGCTCAAATTAAAGAAGGATACATCAAAGGAGACAGAACGAAACACATATCACCAAATTTCTTCTCTACTCATGATCTGGAGAAAGAAGGGACGATCAACATTCAACAAATCAGATCCAATAAAAATACAGCCGATCTCTTCACCAAATCTTTACCCCTGAAGAAGTTCATTGAACTTGTACAGAAAATTGGCATGCGTTGCCTTCAAAATTTATGTTAATTTCAGGGGGAGTATTTGAATGCATTGCACTCTTTTTCCCTTCATCGGGTTTTTATCCCACTGGGTTTTTCCTGATAAGGTTTTTAACGAGACAGTACATCCAAATACAACGACATTATATGTCGTAATCCTTACCCCTTAATTTTAGTTTTTACACTAATTTTCACAAGAACAATATACCTACTCAAGGATGAACATTCAAAGGGGAGTGTTGTAAAATCTAGGAATTGACAAGTGTGATTGTTCATCCTTGTCATTAGGACACCAAGCTATTCATCATCCTTGTAATGATCCTTGTAACCAAGTTAGAACATGTGGTTCAATTTGTTATTGCCACCAAATCTGTAGACTCATCATTTAGGTGACTAATCATCAAGCTCAAACACTATAAATAGGAGCTTGATGAAGTCTTGTAAATTCATTCAGAAAATTAAGAAATTCAGAGAAATCTTGATAATAAGAAGAAGTGTAATTTAGAGATCTTATTATTCATATATCTATCTCTTTAATCTGTTCTTCATCTTCTTCATTTCACAACAAAAACAACAGTTTTCAAAACAAAGTCAAACGTTTGGTAAAAAAAAAGTGAAGGCGCACAAAAAAACGACGTGGGTAGAGTAGAATATCTCTATCGGCGTTCAAACGGCCAAGGCTAAACGCAACATGATTTTTCTTATTTTGGTTGTTTGGAATAAAAAGTGAAGTGAAAAAGTTAATTAACCAAACACTTCTATCAGATGTTTATTTGGTCAAAAGCCAAATAATGGTCAAATCAACCAAAAAATGGCTGATAGGCCATTAACCAAACACCCCTCAGTCATTTCAACCATTGCAGCCGTTACCAAACGAGCCCTATATGTCACAATTTCGCTTAAAACTTTATTATTGTTCATGGTTTGATACAAATAAACATTGTCATAATGTTTATTTCATAAAATTTTGTAAAATGCAGCAAAGTTAAAATAAAGAAACTAAATACTGTAATGTAATCAATTACGTCTTATAATTGATAACGTGTTCAGTACTCTCTAGAAAGTCTTTCTCTTAAGACTTAAATAGCTACCTAACCTCTACATTTGGACCATTTGGTGTGACCATTGACGAAGATTGCTTGAATATTTCATTATTTAATAAGTAAATCAAGTAAAAAACTCCTCTAAAAAAATCAAGTAAAAAAGTAAAAAAAGTTCCAAATGCGTATTACTGAGATAACTGTTCCTATTCATATCCGTACACCCAAAATTTGTATACATCTCCACATGAGCTGTATGTGCACACAAGTAATTAGAAAATGTACACATCATATGTACAGACAATTACGCATAAATGTATGTGTGCTAAATATGTATACATTGTGTACAAATAGAATTTTTCAAGTTGATAGTTAACATTAGAACGGTAGAAAAGTAGTTTTTTTATGTGTATTTGTTTGCATTAAGAATGAGAGTACACTTGAAAACGTATCTTTCCTAGTTGTCGGCTTAATTAGACATTTTTTTAATCCAAATGTACATTTACTTTCACACGCTAAATAATGCAACAATAAAAATACATGAAGTTAGTGTTACTCTCCTAGTCGTTTTGGCAAAAATTGTTGAAGTGGATTATTTTAGCTATTTTTTTATACGTTTTTATTTTGTTACGAAAAAATATTTTTTCACAATTCACAAAATTCATTTCATTTAAATAATTTTTACTAACTTTTCACCAATTTCAATAGATTGATCTGTTCATTTAAGTAATTTGAATGTTAACAAAGAGACTCTGAAAATGTTTTTACTTCGACAGTTGTCTATTTTTTGTTACAGACCAGGTCAGAGTATCAGACCAAACTTAATACAATAGGTTAGATGAGACTAAACAAATTTAGTCCAATTAAAAACATATGCTCCATGACACAAGAGATAAGTCTCGGGTTCTAATCTCCACTAGAGATGTTATTACATGAAAATGCATAGGAATATAGGATCTCTACCAGTATAGGGTTAGAGCCCTATTCTCTGTCTCCTAAACTATCCCGTTGGTGATGAGATCTTAGGAATAGGTATTAGTACCTCTGTCCCCGAATTTATTTCCATAATAAAGTGGCACGCGGATTAAGAAAGTGAGAATTGTATGGTGGAGAGTTGTGCAAAGGAGAGAGAAATGTTTTGAATCACAAATTCTTTGCCAAAAAGGGAAAATGAAATTCTTTTTGGAATGGACGAAAAGGGAAAGTTGGAAGTATTTTCAGGGACGGAGGGAGAGGGAGTATTAATGAGTCTACACAATGCGGCGATGGTAATACGCGTGTGGCGAGACCAGGCATGTGCACAACCTCCACTGAGTGAGTACCAGCCAGGTTAAGACTTGACACACTCATTGAATTTTTGTGGCAGGGAAATAAATTATTGGCAGAGGAAAATTGGTGAATGATGATTAAGACGGGATGGAGCTTATTGAAAGATCCCAACAATCAATATATTGAAAGGGGAGGAGTATGGTGGCTTTGGCTTGGCGGCGAGGCAGTTGCTCGAGGACACCAAGACAACTACTACCTCCGCTCCCTATATTTGGGACAAAAGAATGTGACACAGTTATTAATAAAAGTGAGTTTATGTGATTCATGTTGAATTGATAAAATAAGAATAAAGTAAGAATGATTTAGAACCACACAAACTTTACCAAATAAGGTATGAGACAATCTTAGTGGAACGGACCGAAATGATAAAATGTGACAATCATAGCGGGACGGAAGGAGTAATTGATAGTAATACCTTTTAAAAACCATTTTCAAAAAAAAAACCTTTAAAAAACCAACCTACTAATGCTGAACTTGAAAGTTACTTTTTTGTCTTTTTTATTTTTTACCTCGGGGTCGAATTGAATCGATGATCGGTCGAGCTGGACTGGTTCTTCAACATATTTTATTAATAAAAATGAATAAAAACTTATACTAACAGAGTTAAAATACCCGTTTTTTAACAAATTTAATTCAATCAATTAGAATATGAAATTTAGCATTACTAATTTTTTTTTATAACAATTTCCACATATGAAATCAAATATTCAATATTTAATTAAAAAACTACTCATGAATTTAGTATAATCAATCAATTAACCATCATTTATCCCAATGCCGCAAAAGGCTCCCACCTACGGTGAGGTAATGGGGGGTCGGATGCACGCAGTCTTACTTCTGTACTAAAGCACAGAGAAATTATTTCTAGATGACCCATAATGAAAATCGCGCCCAAAACTGCATTGACTGACTGCTGTTTCATAACAAAGAAGAGTAGACAGTTTGGTAAACCATTTTGATTTATTCCATCATATTGTTAAGCCAAAAAATAATGAATATAATGAATCTTTGGCTCCATTACAAATGATGAGAAAAAAATGAATTATTACACGGATCGAAGTGATTGTGAGGTTGAATTGTAGCAAAATTCAATCCTCTTATTGAATTGTAGCAAAATTAGATTCATGTTTACTACTAATGCTATTATTATTGTATGTTGTAGCTTATGTCGATGAAGTATAAAGGAAACACTTTGCATTAACTCAAGTTGACGTCAAAAGTATGCTTGCATCTTGTTGTACTACGTATTAGATTTTATTGCCATCATTGCAAGGAAACTTTAAGCCCAACGATTCAACAAATACACTTTGGACATTTTATTTCAGAAAAATTCTTAAGACACATCTTGGGTTACACCCAGGGGTACACCCCATTTATTTGCCCTTCACACACACAAAAAACGTAAAAACACAGACACTTTCGATTAAACTGTCGGTGGGAGTTTGCAAATCTGTCAGGCTCGTTGCACCAAACCAATGTTGGTGTGCACAGACACTAGTTGTCTGTGTAGACAAAAAAGTGTCGGTGCGAACAAAGTTGGTTTGCAAGTTCAGGGGGGTGAGAAACTAGTGTCAGTGTACACAGACAACTATTGTCTGTGTAGAAAAAAATGTCTGTACATATACAATTTTCGTCGGTTTTCTTTCCTTCTCTCTTTTTACGTTTTATGCACACTGACACTGATTTGCTTTCAGTGTTTGTGTACACCGACGAAAATTGTATATGCACAGACACTTTTGTTTCTACGCAGACAACTAATGTCTGTATACACCGACGAAAATTGCATATGTACAGAAATTTTTTTCTACACCGACAACTAATGGCTGTGTACACCGACACTGGTTTCCCAACCCCCTGAACTTGCAAACCAATTTTGTTCGCACCGACACTTTTTTGTCTACACAGAGAACTGGTGTCTGTGTCCACCGACATTGGTTTGCGTGCAACTAGCCTGACAGATCTGCAAACTCACACCGACAGTTTAATTGAAAGTGTCTGTGTTTTCATGTTTTTTGTTTGTGTGAAGGGCAAATAAATGGGGTGTGTTGGGTGTGTTTCGGAAAATAAAGAAAATTAATCAAAATAAATTAATTAAATAAAATGACAAAAGAAAACAGAAATGAGATGGAGCAGAGATTTGTCAAAGCTCGTGCTACGCACGATGTCCTTAAAACGTATTTGTTGCCTCCCACGGTGCTAGGAGCGTTGCAACAATAGTTTCCCAGGATACGATGACAACGAACTAATGTTTGAGCACACAAACAAGAGTTCCAACGAACGAGAACAAAGACTGAACACAGAAGGAATTTTCAGAGTGCTAGCAGTGTGTTTTTAGAGCTAAAACGTGTATGGAGTGCAAGAATGCGTGTAAGAACGTTTGTTGTTGCAAACCACCTGCCAGCCTTTATATAGGAGGATTTGTTGTATGAAAATAGTAAATTAATGGACCTGAACGTTGGACATCAATGACCAGTCCGTTGGGCATTGAATCGTCCATGAACTGTCCATTTAACGCTGCATTAAAAGATATAAACGTTGGGCATTTATTGCTGTAACGGTTCAGAGGTGCCACCAGAATACCAACGCGAGGTATTCTGTTCGAGGCCATCAGAATACCAACGCGAGGTATTCTGATCGAGGCCATCAGAGACCGAAACCAGAATACCAACGCGAGGTATTCTGATCGAGGCCATCAGAGACCGAAGCAGTTCTGATGCGCGGTCATCAGAACCGGAGCATCTCTGGTCGTGGCCTTCTGCCCGGAGCAATTCTGCTAACTGGGAAAAAATATACATTTCGGGAAGAAAACAAAAATTACCCGTATCTCTTGAGAGATGGATTTTTGGACGACATTCGTGTCCGCAGGTCGCCCGCGCACGCAAGTCGCGGTTTTTCTTCTCCGAATTCGGGATTTGATTTGCACCCCCCCCCCCCCCCCCCCTGCGCGCGTGGAGAGAGCCTCTACCCTAAGGAATCTTAACTCCTTAAGGGGGGAGTCCCTTTATAAAGGGTTGCAAATCCCTTGGGTTTTCCGGTGTGGGAAATTAACACTAGAAACCCATCCTTTTTCCCAGTTTTTCCATTCTAACGGGTAAACTTCGAAAAGCGATTTCTCATTCACCCGTTATCCGTTTTGAGCGTACCATATATCGAATTGTAGCCCTTAACAAGGACAATCCGAAACCACTTTGACCCGACCCAAATCGGAAGTGGACCCCACTCAAAAAATTGCCCCAAAATAGCCATTTAATGCAATTTTTCACACATTTTTCCAACAATCCCCCACATGAATGAAAATTGATTTTCGAGACTTAAAAAGACACGAAGATAGGAGGACACGTTGTGTTCACCGGATGATCCTTGTATACGGAGAGGTAGGTTTAATCCTTTGAACCTTCCGCCGTAAAGACTCGTTTATTTACTGGCTGTCTAGTAGACTCGATGTCTTTGAACTATACTGCCGTCGTGTAAACATTGACTTATCTTTACACAAGAACCTTCCAACTTTGTTCCGTTCTCATGGGTGTGCCCGTTTTGGCCATGGGTCACCGTCCTGGTTCTGCAAGAGTTTCTAAAGAACTGAGCCTTTACAGTTCTCCTTTGAAGCGGCCCTCTTCTCTCTCACATAGGTGATTCTTTCACGAGTATCCCGCATACTCTTCCAATGTTATCGAGTAGATCAACATTTTAGAATCATTAAAGCAAACGTTTTTGCTAACCTCGTGCGGGAGTCACTGTTTCAACGAGGAGTGGGTAGGAGTCCGGGACCCCCACAGTGACCATCCTTCGCTCTATAATTTAGTTGTCCCATTTGAACCTAGGACCAACTAGGTTGGGTATCCACTATAGAACTTTTCAATTCACGGGCTTTAATCCCATTCCTCGTGACAACTTCTCCAACAATTCTCTATCCAATGCCTTGGTTAGCGGATCCGCTATGTTATCCTTTGACTTCACGTAGTCAACAGTGATAACACCCGTTGTGAGAAGTTGTTTAATGGTATTATGTGTACGACGGACGTGTCTAGACTTACCATTATAGAGATTGCTCTGTGCCCTTCCAATTGCCGCTTGACAATCGCAATGTATGCATATTGGAGGGACAGGCTTCTCCCAACTTGGAATATCCTCGAGAAAATGGCGTAGCCATTCAGCCTCTTCAGTGCACTTATCCAAGGCTATTAGCTCAGATTCCATCGTGGATCTAGCTATTAACGTTTGTTTCGAGGATTTCCACGACACGGCTGCACCTCCCAAAGTGAAAACGTATCCACTTGTGGACTTTGAGTCCTTAATGTCAGATATCCAACTAGCGTCGCTATACCCTTCAAGTACAGCTGGATATCTTCCGTAGTGCAGTCCAAGGTTTTGGGTTTTTCGTAAATACCTCAAAACCCTTACTATTGCCTTCCAGTGTTCGTCACCGGGGTTGCTAGTATATCTACTAAGCTTACTAACCACAAAGGCAATATCAGGCCTGGTACAACTCATTAGATACATTAAACTGCCAATAATCCTAGCGTATTCTACTTGAGAAATACACTCTCCACGATTTTTGGTCAGGTGTACGTTTTTATCTAATGGCGTCCTTGCCTCTTGATAATCATCCTTATTAAATTTAGTAAGGATTTTATCAACGTAATGGGATTGGCTTAGCGTCAGACCGTCAGGTCCTCGAATTATTTTAATCCCAAGGATTAAATCGGCCAGCCCCATATCCTTCATGTCAAATTTAGAATTTAACATGTTTTTGGTAGAATTAATCATTAGATTATTGCTACCCACGATGAGTATATCATCCACGTATAAACATAAAATGACATAGCCGTCTACCGTGCTTTTCACATAGACGCATTTGTCACTTTCGTTTATTTTAAACCCATTAATTAACATTGCATGATCAAACTTTTCGTGCCACTGTTTAGGGGCTTGTTTCAATCCGTACAATGATTTAATTAATTTACAAACCTTCTTTTCATGGCCTGGAACACGAAAACCCTCGGGTTGTTCCATATAGATTTCTTCGTCTATATCGCCATTTAGAAAAGCGGTTTTTACGTCCATTTGATGAACTTCCAAATTCCGCAAAGCGGCAATTGCTAGTATCATCCTAATGGAATTTATTCTCGTCACCGGAGAATACGTGTCAAAGTAATCATGGCCCTCACGTTGCTTGTATCCTTTGATTACAAGTCTGGCCTTATACTTATCAATGGAACCGTCAGGTTTCATTTTACGTTTAAAAATCCACTTGGATCCCAAAGGTTTACATCCCGGAGGGAGATCAACCAATTCCCATGTGTGATTTTTTAGGATAGAATCCACCTCACTTTTGATGGCTTCTTTCCACATTGGTCCTTCGGTAGACGTTACGGCTTCCGTATAAGTCCGTGGCTCATTTTCTACCAAACATGTTAGAAAATCCGGTTCATTTTCTGCCATACAAGTTAGAATATTCGAATCGAATTCTGCCAAGTATGTGAGAAAATCCGGTCCGAAGGATTTTTCAACTCTAGCACGTTTGCTACGTCGAGGTTCGGCTTCTTCACCGGATCCCTCGCTAGTATTTTCCATAGCTACGTCAAACGTTCGTTTTGACGTGCTTTGTCCTTCGTTGGACTTACATGGAAATACGTCTTCAAAGAATGATGCATTCCTTGAATCAATTATTGTGTTTTTATGTACATCCGGATTATTGGAATCGTACACTAAAAACCGATAAGCACTACTATTTTGTGCATATCCAATAAAAATACAATCCACCGTTTTTGGACCTATTTTTATTTTCTTAGGTGTTGGTACAAGCACCTTAGCAAGACACCCCCACACTTTTAAATATTGATAGGAAGGCCGTCTGCCTTTCCACAACTCGTACGGAGTTTTATCATATTTTTTCCGGGGAACCTTATTTAAAAGGTAATTGCTTGTTAAGATCGCTTCGCCCCACATATTTTGTGGCAGGCCCGAACTTACTAGCATCGCATTCATCATATCTTTCAATGTGCGATTCTTTCGTTCGGCAACACCGTTTGATTGAGGTGAATAGGGTGCGGTACGTTCATGTACTATACCCACACTAGCGCAAAAGTCACCAATTGGTGCTTCATACTCACCACCTCGATCACTTCTAACCGTTTTAATCCGTCGATTAAGTTGGTTTTCCACTTCATTCTTATAAAGAATGAATTTATCGATTGCTTCGTGTTTATTTTTCAACAAATAAACATAGCTATAGCGAGTGCTATCATCGATAAAAGTAATAAAATATTTATTACCGCCACGTGTTTGTATTGATTTAAAATCACAAACGTCACTATGAATTAATTCTAGTGGTTCCGTTTTTCTTTCAACCGATTTGAAAGACGTTTTCGTTAGTTTTGCCTCAACACAAACATCACATTTGTGCTTCACATCAATTGTGAATTTAGGAATGTGTTCCATGTTAATTAATCTACGTATAGAATTAAAATTAACATGTCCTAGTCTACCATGCCACACATTGGAAGACTCAAGCAAGTAAGCAGAAGGGATTTTATTATTAATAATAATAGTCGTTACATTGAGCTTAAACAGCCCGTCACATGCATATCCCTTGCCCACATACATTCCCGACTTGGACAAAACTAATTTGTCCGACTCAAAAACCATACGAAAGCCATGCTTGTTCAACAACGAACCGGAAATCAGGTTTTTGCGTATCTCCGGAACGAACAGCACTTGGTTAAGAGTCAGCTCCTTGCCCGAAGTCATCTTCAGGACCACCTTGCCCACGCCTTCAACCGCGGAATGAGCCGAGTTTCCCATCCACACCTTCTCACCATTTGATGGCTCAAAAGTAGTGAATAACTCCCGGTTTGAGCAAATATGCCGGGTAGCACCGGTGTCCACAAACCACTCCTTGGAATTGGATCCAACGAGGTTGACTTCCGTCACCACGGCCGCTAGGATGATGTCTTCATCCTTTTGCCCACCTTGCACCAAGTTGACGTGAGATTCTTTCTTTCTCTTTGGTGCCTTGCAATCCGAGGACTTGTGTCCGTTCTTATTGCAATTGAAGCATTTTCCGTTGAACTTTGTCTTGGAAACGCCTCCCTTGGGACCGAGCTTGCTCTTCCCATTATTTTTGGTTTTGGAGCCTTTTGCATGCTCCACCACGTTTGCCTTGGCGCCATGAACGATTGGGAGTTTCCCATCATTCTTCCGGTTATCCTCTTCAATCCGCAGACGGAGGATCAATTGCTCCAAGTTCATTTCCTTTCGCTTATGCTTAAGGTAGTTCTTGAAATCCTTCCAAGCCGGCGGCAACAAATGTATAATTGACGCCACTTGGAAAGACTCACTAACTGTCATTCCTTCATCTCGAATTTCGTTGAAGATCATTTGCATCTCCTCAACTTGACTCAAGACCGTCTTCGAATCCACCATTTTAAAATCAAGGAATCGACCAACAACAAATTTCTTTGCGCCGGCATCCTCGCTTTTATATTTGTGGTCCAAAGCATTCCATAGCTCCTTAGCCGTAGCTAATTTGCTATACACGTCGTACAAAGCATCATGCAGCCCGTTCAACACGTAGTTTCGGCATAGGAAGTCAGAATGCTTCCAAGCTTCAACCGCGTTGAAAGATTGCGCATCCACCTCACCCCCGGTTACAACCGGTGCGTCCTCGGTCAAGAAACGTGCAAGACCGAGAGTAGTGAGATAGAAGAGCATCTTTTGCTGCCACCTCTTGAAGTTTAACCCATTAAATTTTTCGGGTTTCTCCACAGAGTTGCTTGGCACGGTAACCATAGGGATAACCCTTTGGTTCAAAGCAGATGCTCCGCGTTGTGAACTATTGTTCACCGGAGCTCCGCTTTCAGAGTGATTGTCGTTCAGAACATTCTGCCCAACACCAATCTCGTTTTCTTGAGAAGTCATTTTCGTTTTCTTAACGTTTTTCCGAAAACACAAAAAAAGATTTAAGTTCGTTCACAGAAGTGACAAACTACAGTTGAAGATTGTATCCGTATGATACAAACTTAACAACAAAATACGTTTTAAGATTGTTGGGTGTGTTTCGGAAAATAAAGAAAATTAATCAAAATAAATTAATTAAATAAAATGACAAAAGAAAACAGAAATGAGATGGAGCAGAGATTTGTCAAAGCTCGTGCTACGCACGATGTCCTTAAAACGTATTTGTTGCCTCCCACGGTGCTAGGAGCGTTGCAACAATAGTTTCCCAGGATACGATGACAACGAACTAATGTTTGAGCACACAAACAAGAGTTCCAACGAACGAGAACAAAGACTGAACACAGAAGGAATTTTCAGAGTGCTAGCAGTGTGTTTTTAGAGCTAAAACGTGTATGGAGTGCAAGAATGCGTGTAAGAACGTTTGTTGTTGCAAACCACCTGCCAGCCTTTATATAGGAGGATTTGTTGTATGAAAATAGTAAATTAATGGACCTGAACGTTGGACATCAATGACCAGTCCGTTGGGCATTGAATCGTCCATGAACTGTCCATTTAACGCTGCATTAAAAGATATAAACGTTGGGCATTTATTGCTGTAACGGTTCAGAGGTGCCACCAGAATACCAACGCGAGGTATTCTGTTCGAGGCCATCAGAATACCAACGCGAGGTATTCTGATCGAGGCCATCAGAGACCGAAACCAGAATACCAACGCGAGGTATTCTGATCGAGGCCATCAGAGACCGAAGCAGTTCTGATGCGCGGTCATCAGAACCGGAGCATCTCTGGTCGTGGCCTTCTGCCCGGAGCAATTCTGCTAACTGGGAAAAAATATACATTTCGGGAAGAAAACAAAAATTACCCGTATCTCTTGAGAGATGGATTTTTGGACGACATTCGTGTCCGCAGGTCGCCCGCGCACGCAAGTCGCGGTTTTTCTTCTCCGAATTCGGGATTTGATTTGCACCCCCCCCCTGCGCGCGTGGAGAGAGCCTCTACCCTAAGGAATCTTAACTCCTTAAGGGGGGAGTCCCTTTATAAAGGGTTGCAAATCCCTTGGGTTTTCCGGTGTGGGAAATTAACACTAGAAACCCATCCTTTTTCCCAGTTTTTCCATTCTAACGGGTAAACTTCGAAAAGCGATTTCTCATTCACCCGTTATCCGTTTTGAGCGTACCATATATCGAATTGTAGCCCTTAACAAGGACAATCCGAAACCACTTTGACCCGACCCAAATCGGAAGTGGACCCCACTCAAAAAATTGCCCCAAAATAGCCATTTAATGCAATTTTTCACACATTTTTCCAACAGGGTGTACCCCAGGGTGTACACCAAGAAGGATTCTTTATTTCATAAGATCTTTATAATACTTTTGTTTATTCGAATTGATGAAATTAAAGAATTTAGTTACATTACAATATTTAACTATTGTAGGAGACTTTAAGCCCATTTCATGTACCAACATGATTTGCAAAAATATTTCAAAATCCTTTATTCTATAATTAACTTCTTACTACCAAACCTTACTTGTTGAATATTGATCCCGCTCAGGTTGTATTTGTTAAGGGTATAGGCATCTTTGATAACGTATCCTTGGATCAGGAATGAGTTAGAAGTTACGCTTTGAAAAGAGTATCTTCAAGATGCTTGATTAAAGACGATCTCACGAAAGCCTTTTACACAATTAACTGGTCTTTTGTAGCATTTTTGTTGCCCTCCTTAGGTTTACTAGATGTTTTCTATAATGCATTGCCACTACCTCTTTCTTCATGGTGCTTAATGAGGGTAAATCATGGACACTTTAAAGAGAAAAGGGAACTCAGAAAAAGGATCCTTTATCTCCATCTCTCTTCCTTCTTTCTATAAAATACTTGTTTAGATTACTTGCATTTGAATGTGAAAACCTTAGTTGTAATTTTCACCCTAAGTGTAGCAGATTGAAGATCTCCCTCCTAATATTTGGTGAAGTAGCCAGCCAAGACTAAGGAGAGCCTACCGGAGATTTGCGGAAGTCATACTTTGACTTTTACCACTCTAGGCTCTGGGTGCTTTGGTGTGAAATTGTCCTTTACTATTGTTTATGGGGATAAAGGTCAGTTTAGTCCTCGAAGTTGTAAAAAAGGGGTCAAATAAGTTCTTATATAGAAGATTCTGTCCGGACGTGCCATTTGTGGTGGCTCCCGGTGGAATTTTTTGATGAAATTTTTTGAGCATCTTATTCATTAAGTCTAGTTTACTCATACCAAATTTCAGATAAAAATTCAATCGGGAAGACATTCAAATGAATTCTTGAAGATAACTGTGCCGTTAAAAGCGTTTTTATCTTCAAGAATTCATTTGAATGTCTTCCAGATTGAATTTTTAGTTGAAATTTGGTATGAGTAAACTAGACTTAATGAATAAGATGCTCATAAACATTTATCACAAAATTCCACCGGGAGCCACCTCAAATGGCACGTCCGAACATAATCTTCTACATAAGGACTATTTGACGCCTTTATTGCAACTTCGAGGACCAAACTGACCCTTTACTCACTGTTTATGAAAGCAAACATTGAATGAACTTCACATTTGCTATATTTTTGCACTGGGCTAAAGGTTTCTTTTGGGGAAATACCCCTTGAATGCTGTAATATTTTATCTTTTTTGTTCCTTTTTGGGCTGTCCCAAAAAATTCTTCCCGCTTACCATTTTTGGACAATTTGTGTGGTTCACATTCATTTCACCCTTTTCTTACACAACCACAACCACACATTTCCACTTTATTCCACTTTCTTAATATGTGTGCCAAGTCAAATTGGGTAGAATTTTCTGGGACGGAGGGAGTATAATATATATGCTCAATATTAAGGTCAACATCCTTGAATTATGATGTGATTCGAACTTGGGATTCAAAAAAAGTTCAAAATGTTTTCGAGAAGATATTTCATTATTTTATATCAGGCTGTGGTTGAACATAAAACAAAATAAATGACCATTGTTTTAAGATTTGCTAACAAACATGTTGTGTGATGGAATGATTTTTAGATATTGTTCATGTTCTTGCTACCATTTTACTTTGAAGAAAAAAACTTGTGATAATTTTAAAAGGCACATTGTTAAAGTGAGGGTTATTCGAGGCCAAAGAATTCGAGGGAGCAGGTAACATGTATGGGGAATGGTTCGGGTTAGGGGTTACAACTTACAAGAACTTATGTCCAATGAGTGTCCATATGCTTATTATATACACTACTCAGCCTTTATATTTCAATTGGCCTTAGGCCATCTCCAACAAGCACCATTTTCAACACCAAAATGGTGTATTTGGCAAAAAAAATGCTCCAACAATGGCACCAAACTTCACACCATTACACCAAAATGGGGGAGGAGGGATGGCTTCACACCATATATGGCGTACGCCATATTCAACACCATCCAACTTTTTTAATTTCTTTTCCTTTTAAATGTGCCCTTCAAGTTTTAATTATTATAGTTTTGACCCATTTTTAAAACAACAAATTAGGATGTTTTACTTGGACTGAAATTGGTTTGTCCGCTCTGGTCTGGTCTGGTCTGATTATCTGGTCTGATCTGAAATGATGTGGTTTGGTCTGATTTCTTTGTATTTTTATAACTACCCAAGTGTGGTCTAATCAAGTCTGATCTGATCCCGAGACAAATTACAGTCCAACTAAAAACATCCTTATAGAACAACAAATTAAAATTATTAACTTGATAGAAAAAAATATAATAAGTGAAATGTGTGAAAATACATATTAAAATGACGTACAAATTATTAAAATGACGTAAAAATCACACAATATTTATAATATTATAATGACGTACAAATTATTATAATATTATTGTAATATTTAATTTTATGTGGTTTTACCTTTTATTTGTGAAATATTGATTATTGTATTTTAATTAGTGAAATGTGTGAAAATACATATTAAAATGATATATTTTAGTTTGTATGTGTGAAATAATGTATGAAATGTCAAAATATTAAATGAGGGGCTAATGTATAAATATATGATAGTTAGATACTTCAATAGAAGAATGGTAAAAAGTTAGTAAAAAGAATAAAAAGAGAATATTCCTTTTTGGTGATGAAAATGGTGTAAACTGTTGGAGATAAAATACTGTTTGATGTGATGTTTACACCATTTTAGTGTAAAAATGGTGTTAACTGTTGGAGATGGCCTTAGTTGCAGCCCGCCAGCGGCCACTGAAGTTGTTAGTATTCATAAATTCTTTGAAAAAGTACAATTATGAATGTTGCTACTACTTCTTGTGAATATCATGATGAGTTTTTGCCATTTTTGGTCCCTTGACTATTATGTCAATGACACTTTTGGTACTCGACTTCTAATTGTTCCATTTTTAGTCCTTGACTATTGTGCTAGAGACACTTTCAGTCCCTGACTTCAAGGTTTCCCACATTTAGTCCTTGAGTATTGTCAAATTGACACTTTTAGTCCTTCCATTATAAATTTGACACAATAAGTGAAGGACTAAAAAGGTAACTATTATAATAGTTGAAGGACCAAATGTGTCACTTTTATGAAAGTTGAAGGACTAAATATGGAAATTTTCAAAGACGGGTACCAGAAGTGTCTCTAGCGCAATAGTCAAGGACTAAAAGTGGAAAAAATCAAAGTCGAGTACCAAAAATGTCAATGACATAATAGTCGGAGGACTAAAAGTGGAAAAAACTCATATCATGATTGATCACAAGCAACACAAGCTACGAAAAATGCAGGATTAATTTGTACTGGGAGCGTAGCTCACTTGATAGGAAGACAATGATACAAGGGAAATGTCTCAGATTCAATTCCAAACAATGACTTGGGATGAAAGATGAAACATACTCTCTTTTCATCAGAAATATGTTCAAAACTTGATTTACACCTTTTTAGATAAAAAATTCTCTTTGTACTCACTTTTGTACCCACCCCCTATTTTGCCTGTGCACACAAGCAGTTCGTTAAGAAGAAGACAACACCCCAAATGTCTGTGTACACTGTACAAAAGTGTGTACATATGTGGCTACATCAAGAATGACTCTTTTTAGATCAGTTTTGAAACTCTGCATGATAAATTTTCATATTTGTTTTTGCAAGATTAATTTGTAATGAATAATTAGTCACTTTCATTGATTCGAATCAAATTGGAACACAAAAGAGGGCAAGTGAAACAGATGGAGTTCACATTGAATTTCATTGGAATAATAATACTTTATGGGCTGAATGTATAGCCCAACAATTAAGCCAACGAATGTCAAGATGCTCAAGTGGGCCGTAAAACATACTCCGGAAGATACGTCTACATCCGCTCGGGGAGCACATATTTCGTGCAGTCAGAAATTATATGCGTTATGACCGTTGACGTTTGTATGCCGGAATCTCTCCGCCGCATCAGGTGCGACTGCCACGTAAACTAACGCTACCGCCTACCAGTTGGCCATTTGTAGAAGAACATATTCCATTGCTTCCTCCTCTTTCGCTTTCCGTATAAATCTCAGCTCGTTTTGGTGCATCCGACGTTGTCAGCAACAATGTGCGACGAGATTGTTGCCGGAGAGAGGCCGGAACCCCTCGTCGGGCAGAGGTTTCGTGTAGGATATGCACTGGCGCCGAACAAAGTCCAGAGCTTTATTAAACGTTCTCTCGTTGATCATGCTCGCCAAAGAGGGATCGATCTTGTGTCTATCGATCTCGCAAAGCCGCTAGTTGAACAAGGGCCCTTCGATTGCGTCATTCACAAGTTGTATGGAGAAGATTGGAAGAAACAGCTTGCCGAGTTCTCATTTCAAAACCCTAGCACCTCAATAATCGACTCTCCAGACGCCATCGAGCGGCTGCGTAATCGGCTGTCCATGCTTGAAGTCTTCAACGGCTTGAAGGTCTCGAGCCAGACCGAGGTCCTCGGAATCCCGAAGCAAGTCTGCGTCCCTGACGATTCGGAATCGTTGTCCAGCGCTTTTAATCGCATGGGGTTGAGGTTCCCGGTGATCGCCAAGCCGTTACTCGCAAATGGGAGTGCTGATTCTCACCAGATGTTTTTTGTGTTCAACGAAGAGGGACTGAAGGGTCTTAAACCCCCGGTTGTGTTGCAGGAATTCGTCAACCATGGAGGTGTACTTTTCAAGGTATACGTTGCCGGCAAGTATGTGCAATGCTTGAAACGGTCATCTTTGCCTGATATCTCCGGTGATAACTATCCTACAACGGAGAATTTGTTCCCGTTTTCTCAGATATCAAATTTGACTGCTCAAGATAAAAACGATGCCAGTTTTTCCAGGTCGTTTGATGATGAGATAGAGATGCCTCCATTGAGTTTCGTTACTGAAGTAGCTAATGAGTTGAGGAATGCTCTCAAATTGCATCTCTTTAACTTTGATATGATAAGGGACACTCGAGTTGGAAATCTCTATCTGGTTATTGATATCAATTACCTCCCTGGTTTTGCCAAAGTACCTTCATATGAGACTATTTTGACAGACTTTTTCCTTGACATTGCTCACCAACAGATAGGCAAGGGATAATGTATATTTCCTATATTTTATTTACTTTAGGTCAGGGACTCAGGATAACTGGATGTCAATGTATCTTAAGTACCTCACAAGGAGTGATGGATATAACATTTGATCTTGAATCTATGTTTCCATCTGTTTCATCTATGGTTTAACTAGTTAATGTATTGCCTGGTTCGACAATTGTCATCAACGTACTTACTGTCCTTTTTATTTAGATTGAATGATTTATGGTTCGATTGCTATTTGTTAAAGTGAATTACTTTTAAGTTTTAACTGTTTGTATATAAGGCAGCCAATTGTTTATATCCCCAATCCCTTCACAAGACCTTAAGTTTATTAGTAAGCATTAACGATAACAAATTAACAGGAAGAAAATGATGCAACATGAAGTCGTGTTTTTTTTCTACTTGAATTCTTCTTCTGACCTTTAAATCTGTCGACTAAGTATTGTGAAAGCAAAAAGCTTCTTAATTCAATGTTTTTATTAATGGCTGTTGAAATTGTTCTCCATCAACGGGTGTGGAAAGAAGAATAGGCATCTTACTGTGGACCTAATATATAATGTTGTGATTAGAACCTTTAATACACAAAAATCAGGCTTCTTCTCCTTTGTGATTAAGATGCTACCTTTTAAACCCTGTTTCAGTATTGAGAGCTGACACTACTACAATCATTTAAGATGTTGATTTCGCAGCTCAAAAAATAATATCATGAAGAAGGAAAAAGACTCTTTGCCTATACTTTTTATGTCAACATATGCCATTGAGGTTTTCAGGTTAGTGTTTACAGTTTCATCATTCCTGCATGGCTGGACAGGTATCTGTATATCATATGTATTTAATTTTTCTGCAGTTGTGCCATGAAGTCAAATGAGGAAACAGGTTAGTTGAGAATTAGCTTTATGTGGCCAACACTTGCACCTACTATCAGGAAAGATGTTTAGGTGTTCTTGAAGTGTGCAATGGAAGCTACTCCGCAGGCCCATACTTTATTTTAGCAAAAGGGCACTGTAAAACAATGCCATATGAACCACTAAACAACATAAAGTCATATCATACGAATATTAAACTCACAAGAGTTGAACATATAATAAAAAATTTCATAATTTTATTATTTGTGATACATTGAGTTGCACCTCCCTGATGTAATTGTTGCGACTTATATTGACTTAACACAAAACGTAGTTATCTTTAACTTTCCCATCGTAGAAAAGTAGTTATGCTTTAACATGTTGATGACGACTTGATGCTCATAGTTTAAGCAAGATGTAAATGTAAAAAGATAGAAGCATCACCTATTGCATAAAACTAACAAATAACTCCATCAAATTGGAGATGAACATGATTCATGGTCTGAACTCTCGAGGATTTTTTACTGTGTTAGTAACTTTCATGACTTTTTCTATTTTAAAGTATCAAACCTAAATCTGAACTCTAGAGAATGTAATACTCCCTCCGTTCCATTGGACTTTGCCAACTTTCCTTTTTTGTTTGTCCAAAAAACTGTCACTTTCCTTTTGAAGTAATAAATTTGTGATTCTCCATACTTCTCTCTCCCCTGCACAAATCTGAACCATACAATTTTTTACTTTTCTTATTTCACACATAAATCAAAGCAGACAAATGACAATCTCCCATGGGACGGAGGGAGTATGAAATAATGACGAATCTATATATGACTAAAAGGAAGGTAATGGTTAACAATATTTGACTTTTTATACTTTAGTGAATAACTGACCATGATTATGTTCAATTTTACATTATAGTGATAATGATGGTATACTCATAGTCACTTTAGTCATATTTTCATCCACATGGTTGATTTCAATACTATTTTAAGGAAAAACCTCATGTAATTTAGCGTTGTCCTCTGAGAAAGTTCTGTAAATAGGACTAGAAGTCTAGAACTAATAAAACTACATTTTTTTTGCTCAAAACAGGGCTTGTTGACACTTGAAGTAAGAAGATTTATCTGATTTTATTCTTTCTTTAGGATTAAATGAGTGCTAATTCCTGTCTTCCTGATACAACAAGAAGACTACTATTCTCGCACTTTACTCCAATTTGCAGCATTTTCTTTTTCTCTGGTTATCATGTTCAGAAACTATAGAGTTTTGGTTAAAAGTTGAAACTCCTTTTTTTCATTGCATATTAGACTAAAAAGTCTGGATAAACGGATTTTTTTTCTCTCAATCTCCTTCCATGTATTGCAATTTTTATATGATTCATGTGGTCTTTCAATGCTTTCTTCATCGGAATTTAAAAAATAACATTGCTCTATATACAGTTAATGGAACTTATAGGTCATATTCTGATCACACACAAAAAGGCCATGTTGATACAATTGGCTGCATACTGATGAAACAGAAACTTTACAAGATTAGTTAACTGGAATACTGGATATAGTTGGTGAATTGGTGCTGCTGCTGCTGCTTGTTTAGCTTCTGTAACACACCAATAAGAATGTAGCTGGTTGATGAAAGCACTCGAGTCTCAACATCTATTTATTTATTCTATAATTGGTAATGGAAAAGGAAAACAATATTGAGTATATTCTTTTTTCCCCAGCTAAACAAGCCATTTATGATTCTAGACTTATTATTTACAATAAGTTGATTAAAGAAAAACACAACAGACTGGACACTGGTGAGGCTCTTAGTCAGAAATTCCAGTCTTTATCTCAAGCAAGAAAAAACACTGGTATGGACTGGGTTATGGAGACATGGCTGGGCTGCAAAAGTAAGAGAAGATAAGTATTAAATTTGACATACAGTGCGTATATGGAAAGTGTTAGTGAAAAAAAATAAGAATGCGAAGGAAAATAGTTTCTTTTTAATGTATGGTTTTTCCAAACATGAATGAAAGTCTAATTTGACTAGAATTAAAGTTTGCATATTTTATATTTCATGATCTTTATGTAATGGGAATATATACATAATATTACCCTGTCCGAGTATCTAAAATTGACTTATTGAGTTTAAACTTTTTTTTTGCTTCTTTCCAATCATTCCTTCAAAATACCCTGCCTATTTTTTTTTGCTTTTTCTAGTACTTTACAGAAAATGAGACAAATAATTGTTATAGTTATTGAAAGTATTCATAGTTTACACATACTACAAAATGTCTTGCCAGTATGAGCCAACCGCGTCATCATCAGCCATTTTAATGTCTCCCCAAGCTTCAAAAGTTGTTGCAGTCACATGGTTGGGGAAACCCGGAATAGAACACCTTTCTTTGTCAGTTGGCCAATCAATGCTACTGCTTGTACGCTCAGGCAAAGTTGATGCATAATTTAATGTGGGAAGTATTGGATTATTAGGAATATCCAAACCACTTGGAATTTTTACAGAAGATGAAGCAGAAGAAGACACGTCCATTACGCTTTTCCCTTGATTAGTCTCATTTGCGATGAAACTAAGACGTGGGATTTGGACCTCTGGCATGGATGGGTAGAGTAACACAAGATGGTCTAGAATCTGATTTATACCGCCAATTTGAGCTGCGGGTCCAACCATTTGGTTTTGAGCTTCATTTGCTGCAGTACTGTTAATGGTGTTACTCTGCAGTTGCAATTGAAGAGGTGTCATGAGGTTATGTTGGTTTACTATTTGGGCAGCATCTGAACACAGTCTGAGAGCATTGATACTGTCCCAATCAGGATTGGTTGTTAAGTTGCTGTTATTTCCAGAGTTGGTAACAACAGCAAGGAGCTGGGTTAGATTTGCAAGGACATTGATGAGGTTGAAATCTGTTACTGGCCTGTGTGTTGTAGGGTCAATACCCATTTGCAGCAATCTTTTTCGAAGGTGAGTGTTCCAGTGATTCTTGATCTCATTATCTGTTCTCCCCGGAAGCCGTGTTGCAATGGCTGACCACCTGCTATGTCAAAGGTGGTTTTGTTAATATTTAGACCACTAGTATAATAAGATAAGACCAATCCAGACTGGGACAAACTAACAATAAATTACATTAATACACATACATAAATCAGAACAGACCCTTTTTTAGACCAAATGAACAGGTCCTTGTTGCTTTTACGGATTGATTGGGTTTTTTATTACTTCTGTTTCCCTGGTTGTTAGGTTCCTCTGTCTCATGATCTTCTCCATTTCCTATGCACAAATATGGACTTTTTTCCATCGGTTGGTCCTTTCTAGTCACTTATCTCATGGGATAAACGATAAAATGGCAACAATTCCAAAATATAATGGAAACCAGGAATGTAGGACTGTCTTAATAGTTGTGGCCTAGCACTTAGGCACTAGCCATTATTATGAGAGTTCATTTGAGAAAAAGTCAAAGCGGTCAACGAATCAAAAGAGCCTAATGCACTAATGCAGTAATGGCCTAACCTGTCTAAGCCTAGGCTAAGTCCCAGTCAACCATCTAGAGATCCAGTGGACTAGGAGAGGGGATTCTTAAACATAGACTATAAAAGGAGTAATATATAATTCATTTACTTGTTTCCAATGACTGAATGGAGCTTGATGATAAGTTGTTCCTCCTCCGCAGTGAACTTGCCTCTCTTGAGGTCAGGCCGGAGATAGTTGGTCCACCTGAGGCGACAGCTTTTTCCGCAGCGGTTAAGCCCCGCCAGCTTAGCCACAACTTTCCAGCTCCCATGCCCATGCTTTTGGATGTAAGTCACCAGCCTCTTATCTTCTTCTGGAGTCCAAGGCCCCTTCTTCACAACGCCTGTGTTCTCATCTCCGCCATTGCCGCCACCAACTGTTGGTGGTGACTGCCGTCTATTCATTGTGCCAGCCACCAGCCACCTGCATGCACGGTGAGGCCGGAGAATGAGAGTGGAAAAGTCTGTCTAATGTTGGAGTAGGGCTATTTTGAGAATGTAGGACTGGGTATGATTAAGTAGGAGTTATTTAACATCTAAAAGTGTGATGGTGAAGCATTTCATTTATTTATTATTAATTTCATGGCACTCTCTAGTCCCTCCTATTACTGTACTTGTCACTAGGTGCTGTTATACCCCGACAAAATGGTGGATGAGTAAATTATTGTATCATTTCAGAGAATTTCGAAGTGAGGTGGTGTAGTGCCAGGTGCACATAAGGAGCCATAATTATTAGATAAAACTTCCATATTGCCGTTGTCGGGATTGAACATTTGAACATGAGACCTCAACCCGTGTGGGTTCTACATTCACTTACACAATCTTTATTCCATGCACTTTATCTCTATGCTTGTGAGTTTGTAAGTTAGAAAGAAAATGTAACAAAAACATGTAAAGAAAAGAAAATGTGGGGGAGATAACATTTGAGTTCGAATTCAATTAATGTATTTTTATTTTGTATTTGTAGACTAATATAAGCCTAAAAAATTGATGAGTATATACTACGTAAGTACGTATTTAAAACCACTAATCATAATCATGGGAAAAGCAATAGAACAATGAGCTTAACTGGAGGATCGACAAAACCGCAATAAGAATATAATTCTATGATATGTACTTTGTGTACAAAATCGTCACATTTATAAAACAAAACTTCAGCATTACATATAACATGTGTATTGTACTATTGTGTATCAGATGTACGTTATTATAAACTTTCAATTCAATGCATACGAGCTCAAAGCTTCTCTACCAAACTCCATGTAGTGATTAATACTATTGATACACGCAAATTAAATATTATTCATTTAATTTCAATGAGTAAATTCTCTTAAAAATGACATAAATAATTTCATTTTACGCTTGTACATATTTATTCTAATGCATAGCACAATTTTTGTTTGTTCTGGAACATAAATTGGTTTTAATGAAAACAATTATTGTTATTAAAAAGACTTGTAAAAGAGTGAATATAATTTAAAAATTCATGTGAATTATATATTTCTTTAGGAATAATAATATAACAATAAATTCTCTTTATAAGATACTCAATAAAAAATAATAGCTTTTGTTACAAATATGTGAGAAAATGTTGATGCATAAAAGCAAACTCCGAAGTGACAACTGTTAAACAATTATATACTTTTCCCATTTATTTTCGAATTGAAAATTTGAATTTACTAATAAACTTACTTTTGAGTTCAGGATTAAAATATGCATTGAGATTTTCAAATCAGGGAATTGGATTAGTACGAATCAAATATAATATACGGAATAATAAGTGATTAACTTGTATATCCATGTTTAATTCTCTGAATTAAATACTACATACTACTATAAGATATCTCTCTCCATATATGGTGTTATATATTCTCCGTAAAATAATTATCAAATTGATATTTTATATAAAAATTACCCTAAATAGGAGTAAAACGTTTTTAAAATAGGACTTTCATGTTTTTAGGATGTTTTTACATGGACTGTAATTTGTCCCATACCAGACCAGATCAGACCAGACCAGACCAGACTTGCGTAATTATAAAAATACAAAAAAACCAGACCAAACCAGACCAGTTCAGACCAGATCAGACCAGACCAGCAAATTACAGTCCAAGTAAAAACATCCTTATTCCCCAAATAAGAGTAATTCTGCCAAGTGTTGGAAAACTGCCATGTTTAAAGCCTACTAATATAATGCCAAATTTGGCAGATATTTAATCCTATTCAGGGGAATAAAAGCATGATAATCCTATTTTGGAATTTCGAAACGTTTTTACTTTTATTTAGTGAATTCTCTCTATAAAAATTGAGTGTGAATTAGGATAAACAAAAAGTGAAAAATAAATATGTTGAACTAATTCCAAATTTGTGAGTTTTCTATAGGGAGAATTTGACTTTACACCCCACTTTTTGTGTAATATTGGACTTTGCACCCCATTTTTAAAAACATTTGACTTTGCACCCTATCATCTAAAATTTGTGAAGGAAAATTTCAAAATGGGGTGCAAAGTCAAAGAATTTTGAAGTGAAATGAGGTGCAAAATCAAAGTTTTTTTTAAATGGGGTGCAAAGTCCAATTTCATCCCAAATGTGGGGTGCAAAGTCAAATTCCCCCTTTTCTATATCAATTGGAGAAGGTTGCATAAGTTTCACTCTACTGCGACGGGGTAATTTTTAGCTCAAGGCACGCGAAATTGTGTTAAAGGATCAAATCACACTAATTAATGCAATTACCTTTAGGATGCATAATTTAATGGAGAAGGTGGTTAAGTTGGTGCAGACATGAGTACATGACCCATGGCTGTCCCAAAATGGAGGTTGCCTTGGCCCTGGTTCTCTAAATCTAGTTATGCAAATGAGTTACTAAAAAAATTACGGAGTAGTTGATTATCGAGGTAAGAGTCAGATTGGTACTCGAAGTTGCATAAAAAGAGTCAAATAAGTCCTTGTATAGGAGGCTCTGTCTAGTCGTCGCCATTTGGGGTGTTTCCTGGTGGAAGTTTTTGACGCAATTTTTAGAGCATCTTATTCATTAAGTGTAGTTTATTCATACCAAATTTCAACTAAAAATTCAATCGGGAAGACATTCAAATGAATTCTTGAAAATAACTGCGCAGTTAAAAGCGCAATTATCTTTAAGAATTCATTTGAATGCCTTACCGATTGAAGTTTTAGCTGAAATTTGGTATGAGTAAACTAGACTTAATGAATAAGATGCTCAAAAAATTTCATCAAAAAATTCCACCGGAAACCGCCTCAAATGACGACGGCTGGACAGTAAGGACTTATTTGACCCTTTTTATGCAACTTCGAGTACCAATCTGACCCATACCTCGTTGATTATCTATGATAGGTTAAAAAAGGAGTTTAGGGGGTGTTTGGATCTGATTCTTAAAACTGATTCTGCTCCTTTAGGAAGCAGAAACAGAAACTGGAGTGTTTCGATGAAAGTGCAGAAGTGATTCTGGTGCTCTAATTTACTCCTAAAATCAGTTTTCTAGAAGCTGGGGTGACTTGCTTCTTAAAACTGATTCTGATTCTGCTTCTACTTTAAAAAAGAAGCAGAATCAGAATCAGTTCCAAACACCCCATAATACGCTAAACTCTTTGGAGGATAAAAATGGGCTTTTAAGTCCGAATGTACAAAAAGATACCCCCTTAAATGAGGTGATTTGGCTGATTTTTATTATAAGAAGAAAAAGTAGTTCAACACTTACATTATTGGTTGAATTCTATTATCATCCCATTAATCAATTAAAGATTAAAAGACATTTTTATCCTCGATATTTCCTTCTGGCCAGTAGTGTTTATTGGAATTGAGTATTTCAGATGCATCAATAATGTGAAAATCATTTGCCAACAAACAGGACCTAATCATCAAATAAAAGAAAAATGATTAATATTCTATACTTTAGAAGTTTTGTCAAATTTTACTTGCATGTGTAATCACAACATTAAGACTGGTCATTTCGAAATTGATAAATTTAGTGTTCCAGAGTGTTATGTACATGATTATTATAGCACACAAAATTTGACATATTTTTAAATCACAAGAGGTTAATGTGTAAATTTTGTATATCACGATAGGGTTTGATTCATTAAACCCCAATTAAAGTTGATGTTTGTTAAGATACGTCTTTTTTTTTTGTGAAAAGTAACATACTTCTCAAAAGACCAAAAAGAGTTTAATACAACAACCCCTCTCACTGTGATTTAAAAAATGCGTCAAACTCTTTTGTGCTATAATTAAATCGTGCACATGACTCTCTTGTGAAGAACAAAATTAATTGCTGAATAAAAGAAAATGATTAATATAAAATAGAGATTTTGACCTATTTACTTGTATGTTCAATAATACTACGTACTCCATATAACATTATAACATTAAGACACATGTTTTTGGAGAACCGTATTCTACACCTTCGAGGGATGAATTCCTTGGTCATGTCTCGGAGAATAAGAAAAAGGATTCCCACTGCACAAGTGATTAATGTGAAAACATGGTAAATTAAAATAGGTTTAACTAGCGCAATAAACCCTATAGAAAAAACATGTTGGAAAATGTTTAAAGCATCTCTCGTACTGTTGTACCAATGGTTATTTTTCTACAACTTTCATTTTCAACAATTTGTGTTTAATTGTTTCCCTTCTCAATTCTCATTTTAAAGCGTTTATTTGGTGACTGAAGATGTTTTTACTTGGATTGATATCAATCCTAAACCTGACCATACCAGATCAGATCAACCATACTTAAATAGATCACATCACACAAGGTTTCGACAGTTATAAAATACATGTAGACCAAACTTGATAGTTATAAAATACACATAGATCAGAATATATCAGATCAGTTCAAACCAGATTAGACTTAAACAGACCAGACCATCCTAGATCAAACCCGGAAATTTCGGTTCAATTTCAGTCTAATAAAAAACATCCCGACTAAAATCCAGACAATAATTTTGAAAAGCTCGAACAAGAATACTCGGGGCCTGTTTACTAACAGAGATATTTTCCGGTTTTTTACTTCTGTTTTTTGTTCTCCAATTCTCTGTTTTTATTTTTCAGTTTTTCTATCTCCAATTTTTTGTTTCTATTTTTTAGTTTTCCATTTTCAAATCTGAAAACATTGTCATCAATTTTTTCACCCAGTTCTCCAATTCCACACCCTTGACCCCTATCCCTACCCTTACTACGATCTTACACTCTACCCATACTCCCCCACAACCCTTAATACCCACCCATACCTACTCGTAGGTGTCGGGGTAGTGGGTAAGGGTGGGGTAAGGGGGATGGTCGAGGTGGGGTGGTAAGGTCTATGGGTAGGGGGTTGGGTGGGGGTAGTGGGTGGGTTAGGGTCGTGGTTAGGGGTAATGGTTGGGTAGGGTTGGGGTAAGGTAGGGGTAGGAGTTGGGATAGGATGGCGGTAGGGTGGGGCCGGGACCAGGGTGGGACCGAGGTAGGGAAGGGGTAGGGTGGGGGGTAGGATGGCGGTGGGGGTTGAATGGCGGTAAGGGTGGGGGTAGTGGGTAGGGTTGGGGTTGGGATAAGGTAGGGGTAGGGTAGGGAGTTGGGATAGGATGTCGGTAGGGTGGGCCTGGGATCCAGGTGGGGCCGAGGTAGGGGAAGGGTAGGGGGTAGGATGGCGGTACGAGGGTGGGGGGTAGGATGGCGGTGGGGTGGGGCCGAGGTAGGGGGCATGTGGTAAGGGGTAAGGTAGGGGTGGGGGTATGGTGGTCAGGGTGGGGTCGAAGTGGTAGGGAGTGGCGGTAGGGTAGGGTGGATCGGGGTGGGGCCGAGGTAGGGGCATGTGGTAGGGTGTGGGGTAGGGTCATTATAGGGAAAATGGGTACGCAGGGTGGGTGTTGGGTGGGTAGGGTAGGGTAGGGGTAAGGGGTAAGGTACGAGGATGGAGGTACCGGAATGGAATCGACATCGGAGCGGGACTAGACCCACCACTAGGTCTAAGTATGCAAATTCATTGCAGCGACACTGTAGCATCTGCGTTTTCCAAATTTGGAAAACTAGTAAAAGTCACTTCTCCAAATCATTAAGGAAAAGAGAGACATGTCTCATTTTTTTCGTTCTGGAAAACAATTTGGTAAACGCGTTTTTCTTTTTTCCTTTCTCCAGTTTTCCAGCAATTTCTTTGGTAAACACGTTTCCTGTTTTTTGTTTTCCAGTTTTCCAGTTTTCTGGAAAACTGGAAAATATCTCTGTTAGTAAACAGGCCCTCACATTCTCCATGTCAAGTGTATGGGTTATGCATTTTTTTTATGTTGGATACAACAAGAGCTGGATGAAACCAATAATTTTAAGCCGCGGGAGTAGTTATGACTTATGAGTCATAAAGACGAGAGAAATATGGACTGCTGATACCAAGTTGAAAATTGAAAAATTCCACCGTGTTCTTATTCAAAATATTGCAGGATTCCAAAAATTCTAGACAGCAGCTTCACCAGCTTGGTTTGTTATGCTTTAACTAATCTGAATAAGGCTAAACTCGCTTTGCACAAGTAAGAATGTGTAAAATATTGTGACTGGAAGGGGGGAAATCATATACTTCTACATTTTAGTACTTTTTGCTACTTTTGTTTGTAACATGGAATTAATCAATAACAAACTTACTGGACATATATCACCAGAACTTGGAAAGATAAAAGAGATTTGTATGTCTTTTTCCTTTTTTTTTGTAGCATATATTTATTGAGATAGTGTTATGGCATGCCTTTTGTTCATATGGAGAGTCTTGCAATTGCAATAGCACGAATGATATACTAGTGTCACACAATAGATAGATAAATGTGGCAAATAAAGTTTTTATGTTAGATAATATCAAACGTGAGAGAATTAAACATCTGCTATAAAACCAGAGACGGATCCAGGATTTTGAGTCAAGGGGGGCGAAATTTTTCGTTAGTGTAAGGGGTGAAAATTTTTTCGTTAATGTAGCGGGGCGAATTTCCCCCCCCCTAGTGTAGCGTAGTGAATTTTTTCGCTATTGTAGGGCTATGCGGCTATTTTTATTCAAAAAATGACATTAATACATACACATCCCCAACGACATTTAAATCTATTACATTCTATGTTTTATTAGACGATGACAAAGACATAAACCAATACATTTTAAATAACTTCTACATTGTTTAACCTCATGAACCGGTTATTGAATTGTAATATTTGTCTACCAAGGAGGGTGTTCGTGAGTCATGACTCATGAGCAGTGATGGACCCGGGCCGGGTCAAGGCCCGGTCGGGCCTCGGGTCTTGTAATGGTAGGCCCGGGACCGGCCCGGGCAATGGCCGGTTCCGGTTCGGGCCGGGCCACCCGTCCGGGTCACGGGTCGGGCCACCCGCCGGGCCGGGCCGGGCCAGTATTTTTTTTTAATTAATTATATATTATACAAATTCCTATTAAAAACAAAGGGTTCAAGTGCATTTATTTGAAATAAGAACTACATTTGAGAATTGAGAAAAAAATAACAATACGAAATACATTTTCTAATGAATATCAATTGAGATTTCCGCCACCGTTGGTTGTTGTTTTCCATTTGTCACAGGACTTCATATGTTTTATTGGCATCCCGTATCCGTATGAACGCCCCAAGCAACACTCTTTCTTGCACCACCTGCAAGTTGCCCACCACAGTCCGGTCTTCGGGTCCTTCCACTTGTCAAAATTGTTTTGCATAAGGGAAGATGTACTTTCCATATTTAAAATGGTATCTGTATAAGTAGGAATGTAGGATAATAAGAGAAGATGAAGATGGAGAAGAGTTGGAGAAGAATTGGAGAAGAGGTGTAGAAAAATGTTAGAAAATAGATGTATTTATAGATGTTTTTGAACCCCACTCCCCACACCACCACACCCGGGACCCCTCTGCCCCCCACCCATAGCCCCAACGGCTATATAGCCGTTTGGGAGGTTTGATTTCAATTTTTTTTAAAGTTATACATATTGTAAAATAAATTAATTAATTTAATGAATTAAGTAAAACTAAAACTATTTGTACTTAGAAAAGTGGGTTGATTTATAATTTACAAATGTTACAAAATAGGTGTATAAGTATTTAAACAAATTACATATTGTAAATGTATTTTTAATTTAAAAAACGGCTTTATATTTTAGAAAAATAATTTTAAGTCATTAGTTTGTAACCAATTAATTAATTTGAGAAGTGCTACATATGAAAAAGTGAACACATATTTATTTGAAATATGAAGTACAAGTTTACAAATTAATTTGAAGTACAACTACAAATTTACAATTTTGAAATATGAAGTACAAGTTTACAATTTTGAAATATGAAGTACAAGTATAAATAAATTTGACAAGTGCTATAAAATACATTTTATAATAAATTCTAAAATACTAATCAATCGGAATCTCCGGCATAGGTAGAGCCACCATCGGTTGTTGAGTCATCCATAAAATCTTGGGAGGGGGTGATGCTCATTTCTTGAGTTCTACGTGCGGCCTTCAACCAATCGTGGTAGCATATAAGCGTCTCAAGAGACTCCGCGCTCAATCTCGATCTAGATGCCGTTAGGACGTTGCCGGCCGAACTAAATTCTTGTTCCACAGCAACTGTTGAAATCGGCATTGATAGTACTTGCTTAGCCATCCGTGCTAAAATCGGGAACGTTCTTTCTTTTGACTTCCACCAGTCTAGAACGTCAAAGTCATCATTTTCTTCAAAATCAACTTCATATGTTAAATACAAAGTAATCTCATTCAATGCACTTTGTTCAGTGACGTGAGTTGTTTTTGTTTTTTTCATAAGATTGCCAAATGCAGATTTAAAAATCAATTTTCCTTTAGATGAAGATGTTCGTGACGGGGGAGGGGGAGCGTTGCTATATTGTGCACGAAACTCATTAAATAAGGCATAAAATAAAGTACTAACCTCGTTGTATTCCGTTTTCGGATCTATGGGGTTATCGTCATACATTGGAAATTCACCAAAAAACGCAAGATAATAGAAGTTGAAACAATCTTCCAAATTAGCAAGTCTATAACGAGGATCGAGAATAAATGCAATACCATAAATATGGGGAATATGCGCATAATATTTTAAAAACTTTTCCTTCATATAATCACAAAAATAATGAACGAAAACGGCATTATGAAATTCTTTAAAAGCATCGGCGAGATTAACAGCTTGTGGAATAAATTGGTTTGCGGTAGGTTTATAAACATGACTAAAAGTTTCAGTAGCAACATATCTCACACCTCTTTCAGTCAAATAAGTTTGCCATTTTAATCTAAGATGACCATTACCCCAAATACGTCTAATCCCCCTCTTGATTACCTCCATGGAATCTCCTAACGCTTTTAAACCGTCTTGCACACATAAATTTATAACATGGCATGCACACCGTTGATGAAAAAATCTACCCATCAAAGTATTGGCACCACACAACTCACGCAATCTAGGTATATCAGCAGTATTATTAGTAGCATTATCAAAACCAATAGCAAACACTTTATCAATCAAATTATACTCAATTAAAATACGCTCAATCAAAATATAAATATGTTCAGCGGTGTGACGATCATTAAATTCACGAAAAGCAAGAATACGTTTATGCATATTCCAATCCTCATCAATATAATGTGCAGTCAGACCCAAATAATATAAATGATGAAAATCATCCTCCCATATGTCAGAACAAATAGTAACACGCCCATCAAAGTTTGCAAAAAAAATTTGTAACCTTTCCTTTTCCGCATTATAAAGCCTTATTATTTCTTTCTTAACAGTTTTGCGACTATAATTTCTAAATTGAGGATTTAAACTACCTTGTGCATAATCTCTTAAAGCAAGACTCTCAGAAAACAAATAAAGCAAATTTTCTTCACAAATTAAGTTAGCCATACTAGTCATATTTTGTGCATCATTGTAGGAGAAATTACCAAAAGGTTGAGAATTCACAAACCTCGATATTTGAGTTTGCTTCCCCGTTCCGCCGCCTAATTTTGCATACTCCACGGGGTGCTTTGCCTTAAGATGCCTTGCGGCGGATCCGTATCCGCCGGAGGTTCCCAAACTATAATTGTTGTTGCACCACTTGCAAGTTGCGTGCCAATAGCCGGTTTGTGGGTCCTTCCATTTATCAAAATTATTTTTCATTAGTTCAGGCTTACTTTTTTTATTACCGGTGGCGGTTTGGGATGAGGCAGGCTCGTCGGCGTCGTGGCTGCCGGCACCCTCCTCCTCGGCCGTCTCCGGTTCCAATTCCTCCGCATCTTCATCCTCAAGCTCCTCTTCGTCAATGGTCGTCGGCATTTGTTGTTGTTGTAGAAAGCGGTTATTATGTCGGGCCAATTCTTGTTGGAGTTGTTCTTCGGACATCGCATCTCCATCTCGCCTTTGGTAACCCATTTCAAAATCATCTCGGCTTTGAGATGAAGAACCGGCAAGTTCTTTACCTTTGCGGGATTTCTTCCTCCCAATCTCGTTCCTTCGATTGCGTTGGAGGTTACCCAAATCAACCGAATATATACCACCTTTCATCTTAAAAATGTAACAAATATTAATTGACAACCAATATAATAATGGATACAAAACTAATGCAACTAATTAAAACTATTTTAATTAATACTTCAAACTAATTTAGTGCAAAGTAGAATTAATGTGTGACTTTAAAATTAAAATTATACCAACTTTTCAAGTACTTTAATTTAGTAAAAACTACTTAAATAAAATGTTAAGTACTTTAATTAAATGATTGAACTACTATTTCTTCCTACAAATATAAATTGAAAATAAGAAAATGTGACTTTAACTATAATGAATTAATGACAATTAACTAGTTTATTGAAGTAGAGTTGTTTTAACAATTAATGAGAATACTAATGAAGTAAATAACTAGTATAATGAAAAATGTAACAACAATGCTAATTAACTAATTAACTAGTATAATGACAAATGTAACAACCATGCTAATAAACTAATTAACTAGTATAATGAAAAATGTAACAATAATGGTAATGAACTAATTAACTATTATAATGATAAATGTAACAAGAATGCTAATTAACTAATTAACTAGTACAATACTAGTTATAGTAAGTAATATATAATATAATGTTTATAGTATATAATATATAAGTATACTACTATAAGATGAGTAATACACTTATATTTTATACTTTAATATATAAAGTATATATTAAGTAGATGTAGAATGTATGTGATGGATAGTCTACCCGGGGGGTGTCTTATCCGAGGGGTTATTGCGGGAATAACTAGAGAGAAGTCAGAGTAAATAGGAGGAGAGAGAGTCGATTTTATTAAATGAACTCGAGATGTGGATCCGGGATCGTTTACAAGGAGAAATGGGCTGCTATTTATAGCAGCAATAAATGCGATGAGGGTACACGTGTCAGTAATCCAATGGCCGAAGGGTCACATCAATCGGGTGGCACCGGCAGTGGTACGTTCACCGCATTGAATGCGGTTGGTGGATGTGACGTTGCATTAAATGCGGTGGTTGGCTGTCTCCAAAAGGAATCTTCGATGATTGAGCATGCTTGACCGAAGGCTCCTTGTATAGCCGAGGGCTCCATGTGACCGAGGACCCCTATGTAGCCGAAGGCCCTGTGTGACCGGAGGCTTGGTTCAGCCGGAGGCTCCTCTAATGCCGAGGGCTTGATCATGCCGAAGGCTCCCGTTTTTCGCCGTTTTCTCCCAGTAGCTTCGTATGCCAAAAGGGGCTATGCTGTGAGTTTTGGAACCTTCGGCCAAGGAGGCCGAAGACACCCCAGTGTGTATTCTGGGCTCCTTTGAGGCTTGGGCCACTGCATTTGGGCCTGAGATGTTCCCTGGGCTCAATGGACTTGTGTAGGAGAAGTAGGAGTCTATGGGCCGAGGGTTCCTGGGCCATATACTCCATCAGTATGTATTAAGTGGATATAATAATTGTATAAGAATTAAATATTAGAGTATAATGGAGAATTGGAGATTGGAAAATAAGAAAATAAGTATATATAAAATAGATATTATAAAGTATATATAAAAGTAGATATTATAAAATAAGTATATATAAAATAGATATTATTAAGTAGAGAAGTAGATATTATTATGTATTAAGTATATAGTAATAGTTTATAAAGTATATTTAATACTTTATTATATAAAGTATATATTAAGTAGATGTAGTATGTATGTATGTATGTATTAAGAAATATAAGTAGAGATTAAGTAGATAAGAAATATAAGTAATATAGTATATGTATTTATAAGTAGATAATTAATATATAAGTAGATATAATAATTGTATAAGTATTAAATAGTAAAATAAAATATAAAGGAGAATAAGAGAATTTGAGAAGATGAATATGGAGAATTGGAGATGAGTAGAGAGTAGGATTTAGGGAGAGTTGGAGAAGAGGTGTGAAAAAATGTTTAAAATTAGGAGTATTTATAGGTCTTTTTTAAAACCCACCCCCCACCCCAAACGCCCAGTCCCCCCCCGGTACCCCCCAACGGCTATATAGCCGTTTGGGAAGTGGCTGTTGAGCCAAAATGTGTTTTTTAAAATTAAAAGAATTTTTTTTTAAAAAAAATGACCGTTAGGCCCGGGCCCGGGCCCGACCCGGCCGGGCCGGGCCACCAAAAACAGAACCCTAGCCCGGACCCGCTTCTCCCACCGGTTCGGTGCCCGAACCGGACCCGAGAACCGGGCCGGTTCCGGGCCCGTACAGTGACGGGCCGGGCCAGTCCCGGGCCAGGCGGCCCGAACCGGGTCCACCACTATTCATGAGAAGTTTTCTTAATATTACAATAGTAGTATGTATGAGATTCTAATTTTTAGAATAATATGCACCACACACACACACTTATATGGTGCATATTATATTTTAATATTTGTATTAATGCTATAATAATTTAAAGTTTATTAACTATGCAATGAATTATTTTTAGAAAGCAAGAAGTAAATGAATTATGTAATTTAATGTCAATAAACATTTATATTTTGGATTCATTTCACGTGATCTAAAAACCGTGTAATTAGTGTGTCTGGTATTTAATATCGTTTGATATATATTTTACAAAATCCAATACTTGTTATCTAATAAACATAATTAAACATTACAAAACTAGGAATTTTTATATGATAATTATCATAAATCTTAAACTACGAGTTATTCAATTGTTTATTTGTTTAAGTTATGTATATTATTTTAGATGTTCCTTTTTTTTAGATCTCTCAATGAAGTATTACATTATGTAAGACTATATATATAAATTTTGAAAATTAAAAGCTAAGGGGGGCGAATCTAATTAAATTATGAAAGTTTTATGAAAATATTATATATATGATAGAAAATTTTGAAAGTCCAAGGGGGGCGGTCGCCTCCCCTAAATCCATCCATGTATAAAACGATGACTGGCTTGGTAAGCAAACTTTAAAACTACCTCCATCTTTAAAAACTTAAACAAACTATGTATTTTTATTGAAAATTATTTATAATCTAAAAATGATACTACTATGAAAAAGATCTTTGTTAAAAGTACTTTAATAAAAATATAAAATTATAACTTCCATAATATTACACAATACTAATCAAAATCAGTCCAAATTTTAGGAGATCACAAAGTTTTTAGGGAGGGACGGAGGTAGTATGACCAATGAACATCATTCTCTTTTGTACCAACTTCTCGGATCACACAGGCGCAACCTTTCTTTTCGTCATCTCGAGCAACAGATGCAGCAGAGTGTAGATGATAAGAAGACGAAACAAGTTGCTTGACAGAGATTAAACTCTCTGTATAACCACAAATGGGATCAAACCACCCCAATCTGCCGGTGGGCTTGAGCTCATGAGTAGTACGGTCATAATGATACACCTCTACTCTTGTGCATTTCGGTTTCATTACATGAACAAAAAGTTCATTTTTATTCATCCAAAGATTCACAGGACCAACAACCCCCGGATTTTTAGCAGAAAAATTCAAGGAAAATTGCTTCTTCCACGTGAACTTATCTCGCACAGCATCTCTTTTTAGTACCCAAATTTGGGCGACATCAGAACTTCCAGCCATAATACTAATTGTACCACGAGAGGAACAACATAGGCAAGCCTCGCATCCACTTGAAGTTAAGATATGCTGACGTGTGCGCCACATGGTCAAGTGTAAACATTCAGGCATGCTTATCCCACGGAAAACCTCATTTACGACGTCAAATGATAATATCTTTTTATGGAAACCCAGCCAATTAATAACTCTTCCATTGGCATTCAAAACAGCTTCACCATCAAATGAGGATGAGTGAAATTGTTGAAGGGATCCAGTGTCATGTAAAGTGTGCCAACATCCATCTCTGACCGAGTACACATCCACTGTCCAAGAGTTGGTTCTACCCTTTTTGAAGGCTGACAGTGTCACTACCTTATAGTTGTTACATGTTGGGTCGTATCCCAGTCCAACTTTAACAATTTCACGGCACTCCGGTCGTTGGAGTGACACCACCTCTCCGATCCCCGGGTTACATAACAGCATTCTAGGCCCATTATCAAGAGGATAAACTATGACACAAATTAGACCATGACATAAGTTAGATGTAAGCCTAGCACACGGAGGATAAGACTCAAGAGTCTTCAAATGGCGAAACGTTTTCTTTTCAGTTAAAGAGTAAATACACCACCTCCATACTCCCGTGAAAACGTGCCCCGGAATAGACACAACGGGGTGATCAAGAATATAATCAACATTGTCCATCAATGTAGATGATGAAGGTCTAGTTCTTGTGAGATAATGTCTCAAGGCAAATTGTGGGTCACTTCTTATCAGGTGAAACCATGATTTACACACAAAGGCGAGCCGTATCAACGATTTCATAGGGAGTTGGATAAGAATCTCAGTTAACACGTCCATTGGCATAAAGAAAGAGTAGCTGCCAGCACAGGTTTCCATGTTATCTCGCACCAGGCTACCACTGTTTCTGTTTTGCTGCATAATAAGGCACAGCGTCTGAAGATTGAGGGCTAACAAAAATTCTGATATATATTCAGATAGAATACAAAGTCATATGTAAAGATTCAGCCTCTTTTGTTATCAAAAAATGCACCAACAAGATTATTATTAATAATACTAACGATTAATACAGCTGAGAAGAAAGAGTTAGCCGAAAACAGAGCGATTAAAGACATACGATAGTACTAAGAAATTCACTGATCTCAAATTATAGCAAATATCAAAAGAACTCAGTTGTTAATGAATAATAATACGAACCTTAAACTCAGAGGAAAGCATATCAACCGCTCCCCACGAGATAAGCGCAGAGTTTACTGCTTGCGAAGCCTTTGCAACAAATTTGATGTGCAGATTTAACTAGGGTTCGATTCGAACTTGTACTAAGTGCTCAGCATTTGTTTCGGTATTTTTTCTTTGTATTTGTATATATTATTAATTATTAATATAAGGCCTAAAAATTTGATCTGTATAAATTTGTAATCACTAATCATATTCGGGAGAAAGCAGTAGAAACCTTAGAGTCAACAATGAGCTTAACTTGAGGACAGACAAAATCGCTATAAAAATATGATTTTCTGTGAAGAATCAATTATAAATGTCTCACATTAATCGTCACATAAATTTCTAAGATTCTCTGTGAAGAAAATCGTCACATTAATCAATGATATAAAATGTGTATCGGATGTTATTTCCTCCTCCCTTAAAATTTTGCCAACTTTCCTATTTTAAATGTCTCACTCAAAATTTTGACAACTTTTCTTTTGTGGTTTCAATTAATTCTTTCTTCTTTGTACAAACCTCAACTATGGTTTTTTCTTTATTAATCTTTGTGCCGGTCAAACTTGACAAAGTTTTAAGGGACGGATGTAGTATTATAAACCAGGGGCGGAGGGAGGGGTGGCCTGGTTGGGCCATGGCCCAGGGCATTTTTTCGTATTATGTATAATTTTTAGATAAATTTTTGGAATTGGCCCAATACAAAAATAAGACTGTCCCAATGTAGAAAAAATACTGCTTATAATAAATTAATAAAATAATTAAGTTAATAAGTTTACCCAAAACTGACTTTAATACAAAACTGAATGTTTTTAAGTTAAAGTATTTTTTAATGTATTAAAATGATTTTTATAACTTCCTTATATAAAGTCATAAAAAAACTCATATACCTACAACATAAAAAAAAATATGTCCCCTCATGTAAACTTGCCAAAAAATTTAACATGTTACCTTTAAGACTAATCAATACAAAAATGTATTGTATCAAAGTTACAAAAAAATTTAATTCAAAAAATTACTACCCCTCATATTAGACTTATACACAGTTTAATATGTTATACATATTTTCAAATAATAAAACTTCTAAAAACATTTGATCTTCTATTATAATCACACTAACATTTAAAAATATAAATTAATGAATTTTAGATGAGTAATGAACAATCAACCTCCCGTACCCGTCGGAACTACGTCCCCTTAACCGAAGAAGAGCGCAACAACGAAAATGCGGTTTGTCTGACACCCGAAATGGTTGCAGAGTAAGTAACTATGAACTTTTTCTAATGTCAAATAATTTTTTCTAATTTCAAATAATGTAATCAAAACTTCTGTAAATAAATATTATTAATTTTTTGAAGCGATCAAGAAGTGTTGGATCAAATCAAAAGCATAATTGGAGGACATTTTCTTGGGAATTGGGAAACCTACACGGAAGCTGACCCCAAGGTCCGTGAACTTTGGTGGAACCTGTTCAAGGTAAAAATAAATGAATGTTCTCTATGTAATTGTAGTAACTTAAAATCTGACAAATGATAAATTAATTTAATTTCTACATCTATAATAATGTTAGGGGTATAATGGGAATGTAAAAAAATGTTAGTGTCTCTCAAGACTTTAAACACTTGTACTTCCTGCATAGTTTTTTCTAATCTAAAATAATACTTCAAAAGTTAACTTACGTCCGTTAATCCGTTTAAAAAACACCAAAAGATGCTACATTCACTTAATTGTGTCCGTTTACTCACTCTTGGTTTTAGGTGTGGTGACCAAAAGCTTACATTCGTTTACTCACACCAAGGTTTTTGGTTTTTTATTTTAAGTTTTTAGATCTGCCTTGCTTTTATTATTATTATTTTCACAGATCAGAAGAGTGTTTTATGATATTTTATATATGTCTTGAAATATTGTTATTATGCATGTTACTTTAGACAGAAAAGAGTTTTACAATTTTTTTAAAAAATTAGGCCCATTTTAATTCTTCGCCCATTGGCCTTCAAACATACAAGACCAATCCTGATTATCAATACTTATGTTCATTGTGAAAAGTTTGTCCAACGTATTCCCTATTTTACTCTCATTATACGTTTACATATGGACATATCCTCTTCAAACAAGGTCAACTTAATAGTTGTTTGATAAGAACATAAGGTTTTTTCTCTCATAACCAATCAAATACGAAGTACGAAGTAGTATTTTACGTTAGTCTACAATAACGCTAAGATGACATTGCAGCTATTAGCTTAATTTTTTTACTCAATTTCACTAATCTTATGCTCATGGGCTTTGTGTATTTAATTTAGTTACCAAAGTTAATGTTATTTGTGTCTATTTCAAAGAACATACATATATAAATGCTTTGTTATGTACTAATTAATTGATGATCGAACTTTACCCTCCTAAATGCTAAAGTCATATTATACGCAGTATGATATGATTGGTACCGCAGTATATTCTTGTAATACAAGATCGATTTTTTACTATTTAGAATCATTTCTTCCTAAATTCATTTCATAATAATATAGTTTTTCTTAACATCATAAAATAATACTTCCTCCATTCTTTAATTTTTGCAACATTGTGATTTTTGCACTATTTATAAACCTTACTTTGACCACGATTTTCTACTAATATACATAATCAAATTATTACGTATAAAATGTTTTTGAATTCCTATCAATGTGAATTTTCAAAATATCGACTTTTTATAATGGTTACTACTACGTAATTAAATATGTCATTACAATCAAAGTTGTGAATTGACAAACGTGAAAGTCAAATCGTTGCAAGAATTAAAGAACGGGGGATAGTATGTTTCAAAATGATCTTGGGCATTGACACGCACGCGCATGGCGCGTTTGTAAACTAGTTTTTTAATAAAGGGCAAATTTCGATGGACCAGAGCACAAGGCCTTGCTATTCTTCGAGCGTATAATACTAGGATTTCTAGCTGGCTTCGTCCCACTTTTAGGCGTGCCCGAGCGAGTGGGCTGCAGCGTGGATGGTGTTCGGATGAAGTGTGGGCCAACCTTTGTCGCCATTGGTCTTTGGATCCAATTTTTTTGGCAAGAAGCGCAACCGGTAAGAAAAACCGGATGTCCGAGAAGGCTTTGGAGACACAATGGCACGGGGGCCGCAAACCTCAGAGTAAACGTAAAGAAACTCTTGTAAGTCTTATTCAAAAAAACCTTGCACCATTACAACCCTCACATTTTTACAATTATTTATGGATTTTAAGCCTTTTTTGAACCATATAGGCGGGGCCTGAGAAGAAGAAGGTCGCGATCCTCAAGGTAATCAAGCACTGTTGGACGAAGCACGACGATGATTCGAAAGCCGATCTGCCACCCCGCATCGCTGAAATCGAAGTAAATAACATCAATTCTGTTATTTAATAACATTTCAAATAAATATGCTTCTAATTTCAATAATTTTTGTGCATGTAGACGAAGTATAACACAACCGTTGAGAAGAAGCGTGCTGAGCTAGGCTTGACCGAATCAGATGAGCTCGATTATGATGCGGATGATGATGCGATCCTTAAGGTAGCTGGGGTGTGCAAGGCTCGGGTTCCGTGCATGGGGTTGAAGGGCAACGGATTTTGTACAACCGTAGCGGAGCTTCATCTTCTCGATCAAGACGGGGAGAGGATCCACGTATTGCCCAACTGGAGCGAGAATTGGAGGAGCAACGGAAAAAGGAGGAAGAAACAAGAACCCAGCTTGAAGTGATGATGGAACGACAAATGAATATCTTCAACACCGGATTTCAGCCTCAGCCTCAGCCTCAGCCGTATATATTGCACCCTGAGATGACTCCTCAAGTTCCGCATATGGGCGGTTATCTCCATTCCAACTCCGGGTTGTCTTCATTCGGAGCTTTTCAAGATCTGTCTTTTAACCAGTTTCAGACACCTGGAGGCAGCCAAGGCAGAGGCATCCACAGAGGAAGCCGCGGAGGCCAAAGCGGAGGCCAAGGCGGAGGCAGCCGCAGAGGCAACCGTGGAGGCAACCCACTCGAAGAACGCGAAGAGACCGAAGACGATTATATAAATTATGATGAATCTGTATATTATCATAGTGGACGAAGGAGTATGTAATAATACATTTTTAATTTAAATTGAACATTGGTTATATCATAATTCTGGTCTGTTTATTACTTTTATTAAATGCGTATTCTAGTATGTTTATTACTTTTATTCCAGTCTGATAGATTAAAAGTGTATCAATTTCTTTTCTATTTAATTGTTATAATTCTACAACCATTTTTTTAAAATAAAATTTTTTAAATATAATTTAAAATATAATTTAATAAAACTTAATTTTGTTTTTTAAAAATAAAAAACTTTAGTCACAGATCCGATCCGTGACAAATGTTTTGTCCGGATCTTTCAAATATTATTTTTAAATTCTTTTAAAAACTTAATTTTTTTTAAATATGAAAATTTAGTCACGGATAATGTCCTTGACAAATCAAAAAATTTGAAAATTCGAAATGAAAATTTGAAATTTTGAAATTTTAAAAAATTTTGAAAGTTAGTCACGGACACATCCATGACTAATATGGCGGATTTTAAAAAATAAATAAAAGTTAGTCACAGACAGGTCCGTGACAAATTTAACGAATTTAAACAAATAAAATAAAATTTAGTCACGGATTTATCCGTGAAAAACGTACCGGAATAGCAACTCCGGTCACGAATTAGTCACGGATCTTGGCCGTGACTAATCCGTGACTAACCTTAGTCACGGACAAAAGGCCGTGACTAAAGTTAGTCATGCCCGTTTAGTCACGGATTTGGTCCGTGACTACATCCGTGACTAAAAAGGTTAGTCACGGATTTTTAACACTATGGTCCGTGACTAAGTCCATGACTACGGGCGTGTTTTTTTTGTAGTGCACACCGATTTGAATTAAAGGATCTTATTAAATTAGTATCAAATCACTCTACTTACTGCATTTACCTTCAGGATGCATAATTTAAAGGAGAAGGTGGTTAAGTTGGGGCACACATGAGTACATGACCCATGGCTGTCCAAAAATGGAGGTTACCTTGGACAGAGTTCTCGAAATCTTGTTATGCAAATGAGTTATTAACAATTACGGAGTAGTTGATTATCCATGATCGGTTAAAAAAGGAGTTTAAATGTTTAATATGCTAAATTCCCTTGATATATAATTTTGTGCATTATCTCTTGTGATTTAAAAAAATACATCAAACACATTGTCTCACAATTATTAGAAGAACAAATTAATTGTCAAATAAAAAAATGATTAGGTATTTATGCTTTAGAGTTTTTGACAAATTTACTTGCATAATCACAACATTAAAACGGGTGATTTTGAAATCGATAAATTTAGTATTCCAGAGTGTTATGTACATGATTAATTACATCACGAGAGTTTGACAAATTTTGAAGTCACGAGAGGTTAATGTGTAAATTTTGTATATCATGAGGAGTTTGATTCATTGAGCCCTCATTAAAAATGATGTTTGTTAAGATACTTTTTCTTAAAAAAAAGTAACACACGCAGTACTTGTCAAAAAATGTGAATTAAAAATGCGAATTAAAAAATATCACGAGGAGTCTGATCTCACTATGATTTAAAAAATGCGACAAACTCTTTTGTCTTACAATTAAGTCTTGCACATGACTATCTTTTGAAGAACAAATTTAATTGTTAAATAAATAAAATGATTAATATAAAATAGAGATTTTGAAATATTTACTTGTATGTTCAATAATACTACGCACTTTGTATAACATTATGGCATTAAGATACATGTTTTTGGAGGACCGTATTCTACACATTCGAGAGATGAATTCCTTGATCATAGCTCGGAGAATGAGAAAAGGATTCCTATTGCACACATTATTAATGTGCAATATTGGTAGATTAAAATAGGTTTAACTAGCGAAATAAACCATATCGAAAAAGCATGACGGAAAATGTTTAAAGTATCTCTCATACGGTTGTACCAAGGGTTATTTCTCTACTACTTTCATTTTCAACAATCTGTGTTTAATTGTTTCCCTTCTCAAAACATTTTTGGTGACTGAAGATGTTTTTACTTGGATTGATTTCAACCCTAGACCTGACCAGATCAGCCAGACTTAAATAGATCACATCAGACCGGAATTCGACTCTTATAAAATACATGTAGACCAGATTTTTACAAATATAAAATACACATAGATCAAACATCTAGTAGACCATATCTAGTAGATCATATCTGATAAATTCAGACCAGATTAGACTTAAACCGACCAGACCATCCTAGATCACACCTGAAAATTTCAGTTCAATTAAAAACATCTCAACTTAGATCCGGACAGTAATTTTGAAAAGGTCTAACAAGAATACTCAACATTCTCCATGTCAAGTGTACAAGGTATGCAGTTTTTTATGTTGGATACTACAGGAGCCGGATGAAACCATTAATTTTTAGCCGCGGGAGTAGTTATGAGTCATGACCACGGGAGAAATATGGACTGCTGAAAAACCAAGTTGGAAATTGACAAATTCCACCGTGTTATTCAAAATATTGCAGGATTCCAAGAATTCTAGATAGCAGGTTGGTGCGGTATGCTTTAACTATTGGATGAAAAAACATTTTTATATAGCTTGTCTTAATTAAGGCTAAACTCGCTTTGCACAAGTTATAAGATAATTAAACATCTGCAATAATAATATGACTGGCTTGATAAGCCAACTTTAATACTACATCCTTCCCTAAAAACTTGTCTATCTTTAAAACTTTGACCAACTATGTGTATTTTTATTGGAAATTATTTATAATATAAAATGATACGAAAAAAATCTTGTAAGAAGTAATTTCATAAAAGTATAAAATTTATAACTTTCATAATAATATACTAATGAAAATCATGGTCCAAACTTTAGGGACGGAGATAGTATGACCAATGAACATCACTCTCTTTTGTACCAACTTCTCGGATCACACAGGCGCGACCTTTCTTTTCGTCATCTCGAGCAACAGCTGCAGCAGATGGTAGATGATGAGAAGACGAAACAAGTTGCTTGACAGAGATTAAACTCTCTGTATAACCACAAATGGGATCAAACCACCCCAATCTGCCGGTGGGCTTGAGCTCATTAGTAGTACGGTCATAATGGTACACCTCTACTTTACTGCATTCTGATTTACGCACATGAGCAAAAAGTTCATTGTCATTCATCCAAATTTTGACAAAAGAAACAAATCCCACATATTCAGCAGGAAATTTCAAGGAAAAATGCTTCTTCCACATCAAATTATCTTTCTCACCATCTCTTTTTAGTACCCAAATTTGGGCATCATCAGAACATCCAGCCTCAAAACCAATTGTATGAAGAGGAGGAACAACATAGGCAAACCTCACATCCACTTGAAGTTAAGATATGATGTGGGTGCCACCTGCCCGGGCCTAAACATTCTGGGATGCTTATCATAAGGAAAATCTCATCTACGATGTCAAATGATAATATTCCTTTATGGAAACACAGCCAATTAATAACTCTTCCATTGGAATTCAACACAGCTTCACCTTGAAATGAGTATGAGTCAAGGTGTTCAAGAGATCCAATGCCATGTAAAGTGTGCCAACATCCATCTCTGACCGAGTACACATCCACTATCCAAGATTTGGTTCTACCCTTTCCGAAGGCTGACAGTGTCACTACCTTATAGTTGTTACATGTTGGGTCGTATCCCAGTCCAACTTTAACAATTTCACGGCAACCCGGTCGTTGGAGTGACACCACCTCTCCGATCCCCGGGTTACATAACAGCATTCTAGGCCCATTATCAAGAGGATAAACTATGACACAAATTAGACCATGACATAAGTTAGATGTATGCCTAGCATACGTCGGATGAGACTCAAGTGTCTTCAAATGAAGAAAAGTTTTCTTTTCGGTTAAAGCGTAAATACACCGCCTCCTTAATTACTGTCGTGGAAACGTGCCTCAGAATATACAAAAAAGGGTGATCAAGAATATAATCGACATTGTCCAACAATGTAGATGATGAAGGTCTAGTTCTTGGGAGATAATGTCTCAAGGCAAATTGTGGGTCACTTCTGATAAGGTGAAACCAAGATTTACACACAAAGGCGAGCCGTATCAATGATTTCACAGGGAGTTGGATAAGAATCTCAGTTAACACGTCCATTGGCATAGAGAAAGAGTAGCTGCCATCACAGGTTTCCATGTTATCTCGCACCAGGCTACCACTGTTTCTGTTTTGCTGCATAATAAGGCACAGCGTCTCAAGATTGAGGGCTAACAAAAATTCTGATATATATTCACATAGAATACAAAGTCATATGTAAAGATTCAGCCTCTTTAGTTATCAAAACATGCACCAACAAGATTATTATTAATAGTACTAATGATTATTAATAAAGCATGTGGTGTTGAGAAGAAAGATTGAGCAGAAAACAGAGCGATTAAAGACATACGATAGTACTAAGAAATTCACGTATCTCAAATTATAGCAAATATCAGAAGAACTCAGTTGTTAGAGAATTATTCGAACCTTAAACTCAGAAGAAAGCATATCAACCGCTGCCACGAGATGAGCGCAGAATTTACTGCGTGCGTAGCCTTTGCGACAAATTTGATGTGAAGATTTAAGTAGGGTTGAATATATGTCTATTCGAATTGAATTTGTTAACTCTATTGGACTCTAATTTGCACGATCAAAAAAATGGACTCTAATTTGCTGATTTGGATGATAAAAAAAATTGCCGGTCTGATCTGTTTAAATTTTGTTTGGTCTGAACCGATTTGATTTATGGTCTAGTTTTTGAGTATTTTATAACTACGGTAGTTTAATTTGATCTGATCTGTTTAATTCTGGTCTGATTTGGTCTGTTGTGGTATTGAAAACAGTCCAAGTAAAAACATCCTAAGTATTTGTTTAGAATTGGAACATAAAACCGTATTTTTATTTGATTTACTACTTTTTTAATCTTACACTATTTTTTTTACTACTGAAATACTTCTTACATTTATACACTTTTTCTGTAAAATATTTTTTCATATTCATACATTTTTTCTATAATTTATTTCTTTATTTCTTTGCAAAAAAAGATATATCTATTGTCTCTCTTATATGTACTTAGTGTTTTCAAGACATTAAATTTGTTTATTTTGATTTAAATTTAATAAAACAAGAAATTACATTTTTCATATGTGTGAGTTATGTTTATAAACAAGTTTTGGAGTCACATTTGATATTTTTTCTTGGAGTTACATCTTCTTATGCGTGATTTACATTTTTCTGTGCGTGCGTTACATCTCTTTATGTGCCAGTTACATTTGGGTCTGCCTCAACAAGTTACATTTTGCATACACCTAATTTAGATTTTCCATCAACGCGAGTTATATTTTTCATAACATGAAGTATATCACGAAATAAACCGTTGCTATTGAAACAAAAAATCAATTTTTTTTGCAAATTAAAAAGATTGTTTTGGCAAAAAAAGATTTTTTGGAAAAAAAATGTTTTTTTAGCAATTTTTGTTCTTCAAAACAATTTTATGGCCTTAATACTAAAAACAAAACATATTAACTATTTATGTAAATTAATTGAGCAATTAGACTCCTTGTTTTCATTGTTTACATTTGATAGTATATGCGGTTACATCTTCTTATGCATGAATTAAATCTTTTTTATACGTATGTTACATCTTCCTATGCGCTAGTTACATAATTTTGCCTCAACAAATTACATTTTGCATACATCTATGTTGGATTTTCCATCAACGCGAGTTACATTTTCTATAGCACCAATTACATCACAACATAAAGCCTACTATTGAAACAAAAGAATCATTGTTCTGCAAAAAAAATTAAATATTTCCACACAAAAAATGATTTTTTGACAAAAAAGTGATTTTTAAAAACATTTTTATGGTCTTAATATTAATAACATAATATATTCACTAATTAAGTTAACCCCAACTATTGAAACAAAAAATCATTTTTTTTTTGCAAAAACAAAATGATTTTTTTGGCGGAAGAAAGATTTTTTCGCAAAAACAAATATAAAAAAAACATTTTATGGACTTAATATTAAAAGAAAACATGCATATCAACTATTTACGTAAAATAATTGAGAAATTACACTCCTTGTTTTTATTAAAATCAACGTTTTATTTCTTATAATCTGTATTAGACAAGTTACATTTCGACTTGCCTGTAGATACATTTCTTGTCACCTTGAATTATATTTCTTTACACGCGAGTTACACTATTATGCTACTAGGATAATGAAATAAACGGAAAAAGAAGTTATTTTTCATGCGCGTGAACAGTAACACGCCTTTTTTGCCGTGGGAGCAGTATGCTCAACGTGGGCTGCTCCCACGATATATCAAGAGTACAACTATCATTTTTTTATGTGTGTAATCATGTTATGGTTTGATTTTATTATGATCTAGCCTTATACGAAAATGAGTGTTTGAGAGTGGTTCTTTAGGCCATTTCCCGTAATATTCTACCACGTAGACAAGGTAGGATCGGAGGGGTGTTCATTTGGTGAAACCTAACCGAACATGATAAATAATTTGATAAAAAAAACCATTATTTGTCAAGTACCTTGTGGAGTTATGGTCTAATGGCATTACCGTTGATCTCCCAAAGAGGAGGTCGGGTTGAAGTTTCATCCCAATCAAGGATGTTGGCATTAACTGGAGCATATAGTATAATAAGTTTAGAAGGATATGCAAAAAAACCATTATTTTTATATGCTCAACCATAACCTATCCCTTTGCTCTGGTATTTACCGAAATATATTCAGTTTAGTTTTTTGTAATTTGAGGAACCAAAAAATCAACGTTTAATATTTGCAAGCAATCGAAATTAAACACACACCTAAAAAAATAAAATTTTATTGTATGTGTAGTCGATTGAGATTTATGATGTTTTCAAAATGAACGGATTTAGTCTCGTACGAGGTTAATTAAATATAAGCGCTATGACATACGAAATCAATTTGTTTCCTAAAAAAGCTGTCGTCTCCTAGGGTTCGCCTAGGTTGGTGTTTTCTGGCGGTGACCTTCTCGGCCACTGTGTCTGGTGTTTTAGTTTTTCTCTGCCTTTTATCATGAGCTTCATCAGTTGGAAACTTGGAATTGTAGAGGTTTGGGGAATTTGGCTACGGTTCAAGGCGTGACCCACATCGTTCAAGGGTACCGGCCATCAATCATGTTTCTTATGGAGACGAAGATAGACTGTCAGCGTGCCACAGACCTACTACGCCGGTAAGGTTTCCACCAATGCGAGGGAGTGGATAGCGACGGTAATGTCGGAGCACTCGTTATGGGCTGGAATGAGGAGATGAGGGTGTCGATTACATCTGTGCAGAGGAACTATGTGGACTGTTTAGTCAGAACGACAGCAAACGAACAAGTTTGGAGATTAACCTGCTACTACGCCTTCCCAGAAACTCGACGACGATGAGAGGCTTGGGAAATGTTACAAGGCTTGGCAGAAAATAATACGTTACCTTGGATGATTATTGGTGACTTTAATGATATCCTATATGATTCATAGAAGCTAGAAAGGTCGTATACCCCATGAATATTGAGAGGCTTTCGAGATGCTGTGGTGAGCAGTGGTTTAAGGGACTTCCCGTTTGAAGGATACGAGTGGACATGGGACAAAGGTAAAGGTACTTCGTTTTGGGTGGAGGAGAAACAGGACTGGATTTTGGTCAATGACAACTAGTGGAATAAGTTTATGGCAACACAGGCAACATCTGTAGAAGCACCAACTAGTGATCATATGGCTTTATAGGTAAAGCTTAACCCAACAATTCATGGGAGAAAGCCACGAAAATTTAAATTTAAAAATATGTGGCTTAAGGAGTAAGAGTGTCGTACTGTGGTAACAAGTAGCTGGAATGCGGGTCAGCACCTATCGATTAATGAAAGAATTATTTTGTGGGAAAGAACTCATGTGGTGGGATGATCGCAGACCGAAGGGGTTCCAGAATCAAATTCTAGCATTCAAAAAACGATTAACTTGGTTGAGGGGCAAGGATGATGATAGGAGCACGGTGGAATTTGTTACGCTCAGTGGCGGAGCCAAACATTTAGGGTTAAAGGGGCCGGTCCTTAACAATTTTACATTGCAGGGACCAAAGTTTAAAATAGCAACATACTTTCTACAGATTAAAAGTATTTATACATAATATATACATACGATTTTTTTCCTTGCAGGGGCCGTGGCCACCGCCAGCCCCTCCCTGTTTCCACCCCTGGTTACGCTAAGAGCTGTTGTTCAATCGCTAATGGAGAAAGAGAATTTGTATTGGCGTCAACGGGCTAAGGAGTTTTGACTGAGAGAGGGCGATATAAATTTCAGGTTCTTTCACAATGCATTTAAACATTGAAGAAGAAGAAATAAAATTCAGGGGTTACGTGCGGCCAATGGTGCGTGGATCACGGAGAGAGCTCAAATGGGTGATATGGTTAGAAACTATTTTGAGAACATATTTCAAGGGGGGCCATGGAACAGGACTGGGCGTCCATTGGTGTTTTCAAACAGGTTTTGGCCGAGCAAAATGGGTAGCTGACAAGGGCTATTGTTCACAGGAAGTGAAGGAAGCTATTTTTGACATGCATCCGGAGAAGGCGCCAAAGGCAGATGGGATGAATCCAACCTTTTTTCAGAAATTTTGGGATATACTACGGCCAGAGGTGTCTCGCTTGTGTTCTAGTATTTTTGATACAAGAATGTTACCAGGGGAATTAAATGTGATTAATATTGTGTTAATTCCCAAGAAGGATAAGCCGGAGAATATGGGGGATTGGAGGCCAATTGCTTTGTGTAATGTTGTGTATAAGATTTTTCTAAGGTGTTAGTTAATCGTTTGAAAGAAATTTTGGGGGATTACTGGATGAGAGCCAGACTGCCTTTATTCCAGGAAGGTCCATTGTTGATAATATTATTGTTGCTTTTGAAACGCAACATTATTTGAAACGAAAGTCTTATGGAAATAAAGGTTTTGTGGCGCTAAAACTTGACATGAGTAAGGCTTATGACAGGGTCAGTTGGGATTTCTTAAAAGAAATTATGCCGAGAATGGGTTTTAGCCCGAGATGGGTAAATATTATTATGCTATGCGTGACGACGGTAAGTTACTATGTTCAGTATGACAAGGATTTTTTGGGGCCTCTATTGTACCGCAGAGGGGCTTGAGGTAGGGAGATCCTCTCTCTCCATACCTATTTATTTTAGTACCTGAAGGGCTGAGTGCACTACTGCGTAGAGCCGAAAGCAGGGGGGAGATTCACGGGGTGGCGGTGTGTAAAGGGGCACCGATAGTGTCACATCTGTTATTTGCGGATGATAGTTTTCTCTTTGTTAAGACCTCAAAAGGGGAATGTGCGACTGTTAAAAATATTTTGCAGATTTATGACCAGTTGTCAGGGCAGCTAGTAAATTTTAATAAATCCTCTTTAACTTTTAGTCAGAATGTTGGGGAACAATTTAATTTTTTTTGTAGCCAGCAGTTTGGAGTGTCGCATGAAGGAGAGCAGGATTTGTACCTTGGATTGCCAGCGCTTGTGAAAAAAAAAGTTGTGATCCTGGGGTATCTGCGTGGTCGTATTTTCAATAGGATAAAAAATTGGAATAACCGATTTTTATCCAGAGTTGGGGTGCGGTGTTATTGCGTAATGCCATTTATGTAATGAGATAGATAAATGAATGAATAGCTTTTGGTGGAGGGGTCCGAAGTTTGATCAGAAAGGGTTGAGGTGGAGAAAGTGGGAGGCTTTATGTAAGCCAAAAGAGGCAGGGGGTTTGGATTTAAGAAGAATCATGAAATTTAATATTGCTATGATGGCAAAGAAGGAATGAAGATTGATCACTGAAGAGGAAAGCCTTATGAGTCGAGTGCTAAAGGCCATATATTTTCCTTCTTCTAATTTTATGAATGCTAAATTGGGAAATAGCACATCTTTTATTTGGAGAAGTATTTTTGAAGCTCAAGAGATTCTAAAAAATAATATCAGAAGAAGCTAGAGTGGGGAGTGAGATTGATATTCAGGTATGGGCGGATGCTTGGTTACCGGGTAATGATGGACGGGTGACATCTGATAAATCGCCAGGCTTAAGAGATATGAATGTAGCAATTTTGCGGGATATAACAGGGAAAAATTGGAACAAGACAAGAATTACTGCTTTATTTAATCAAGATGATTGTAGTAAGATTCTTAGCATTCCGATTAGTATTCATGATAAGAAGGATGGTTATTGGTGGTTGGGTGAACGCAATGGTATTTTTTCGGTTAAGAGTTGTTATAGATTCTTATTGGTGATCTCTTGTTGGGTGGGTGGAATGGTTGGGGTAAATTATGGGATTTGAAGACTCCTCCAAAATTCAAGTATTTAGAACAAAGATACTATAATAGAATAGAAAGCATATCACACATGTTGAAACATTTATCTCACACCGGAAAACTATAAAACAATTAAACACTATATAAGACTTTGGGTTACTCCTCCTATCAGGTTGACCTTTTAGGATGAAACCCCAAATCTTAACATGGTATCACAGCCAATTCCGGTTGTGGTTTGACGGTTGTTTAACACCCATGATTAAGGGTTATTAAGGGTTTGTTTGGCCCGTTTATACACCCCAATATTGTCCAGCCCGGTTTGGGCTGAGGGGGCGTGTTGAAGCATTTATCTCACACCGGAAAACTATAAAACAATTAAACACTATATAAGGCTTTGGTTTACTCCTCCTATCAGGTTGACCTTTTAGATTTAACATTAAATTTTCATAGGATGACATTTAATTATAAGTATAATTAATGAGACTAGACTATTACATTCCAAATTCATTCTCCAACCATATGCGGCACAATAAACTTCAAAAAACTTAAGTACTTCTTGTTGGATTGTATGGTTATTTAAGAAATGACCCAGATAAGAAATATGGCTTATACTTTCTTAATCATTATAGTAAAAGTAAATTCAGTGAGTGCTATTGTGTTTAATTTTATACGGTAGTGACTGGCAAAATACCCTGAATGATTTTAGGCGCCTTTTCATTCATATGTTTTTCTAGTATTTCATACAATCATACGTAATACCATTTAATGAAAAAAAATCTTTTTATGATCAGTTAATCGATCATGATATCAATACATCAATAAGAGAAAAACATACATTTCTTAAATAAAAAGGTCTATTTTATACTACTAGACTTATATCAAATCACTTTGAATAAATACATACAACCCGGATCTATACATTAGAGGTCAGTACACATAGTAGTAGACTAGTAGTACTACACTTAGATAATAAAAATATAATAAAGAAAAAATAATACATTAGTAGACTAGTAGTACTACACTTAGATAATAAAAATATAATAAAGAAAAAATAATACATTTCACAATTTTTTAGTAAAAAAAGAACTTTTCGTATATAGCATGCTAAATAAAATACTAATAAGAATGGATTACTTGAGATTAGGCATGGCAATGGGTCGGGGCGGGTACTACAAGACCCGGACCCGCCCCGCAACATCACTGGGTGGACCCGGACCCGCCCAGCGACCCGCACGGGTCCAAACTTGTTGACCCATGACCCGGGGGCGGGTCCGCCCCACCGTAACCCAACTAGCTAGTATGCATTTCTATTTGTGTGAAGTTGTTACCACTTGAATCTACATAAAGTTTATCTAAATAATTATTGAATTAATAATATATTAAATCAAAGTCACAACACGCTAAGAATTTCAAATTTTTAAAAAATTACTTAGACTGAAATATTTAATCTATTTATATTAATTAAAATGCTATATATATATATATAAGACATTGATAAACTATCATTCATCTCATTCAAATTTAAATATCAACGTATTATAAAACCAAATAATTTATGATTTATTATATACATACATATGTATGTAAAAGTATATTTGTAAAATAATTTAAAAAAGTATGTATACTTGTATATTTAGCGGGGCAGGTCGGGGCGGCACGGGTCAATACTAATACCCAGACCCGCCCCATTTGCAAGACGGGGCAGATCGGACCCGCCCCAAATGTCTCGGGTCAGGTCGGGTCATTGTGGGCCGTTTTTTTTGTTGACATGCCTACTTGAGATTAAAGAGGAAATTGAAAGAAAAAACAGAAGAGCGATTAGCGGATGACCATAAGGCGTGAGCAAATTTGCTGATTCTCTGTTTTAGTTATTTTAGTAGTTTATTATCAAAACATTATTATTGGGCATTTAGATGCCTATTGCAAAAAGGGCTTCCAATTTGGATCCGTAACTTGGCAAAGATGTTGTGCAATATAATGGTAAAACGATTTTAATTTGCTAGCTAATGATGTTGGGTTCCAAGCAGAAAAACGCAAAGAAATTATCTGTCCAAAAATATACTTGAACGAATTTGAGATTCTTACAAGTATCCACTTTGAAATAATAACAAAAAAAATTAATGCCAGATTTATTAACTCTTACAAAGAATGTTTGATGTTTGAAATCGCAATTATTCGTAAAAATGTAAAATCATTTCTCAAAAATTAATGTATAATTACTACGTAATAAAAGTATGAGTTCCATTAAAGCTGAATTGAGTGTGAATATAAAAATTCCATTTAAACCGAATTGAGAGATTTGGTTTACTGACAGACTTGTTGGAACATAATTGTGGATAGTCTTAGTTTCTTATGATATTTTTACTTGACTTAAGTTTTCTTTTGGACTGTTTTCAGTCCCAGACCAGACCAGATCAAACTAGATCAGAACAAAACAGACCAGACTTTCGTTGTTATAAAATACACACGTTCCAGACGTTTACCAGATCAGACCAGAACCGTTCAGGCCAGACCAGGCCAGACCAGACCAGACCAGTAAATTTCAGTCCAAAAGAAAAACATCCTTATTTCAATCATGGTCTAATCCTATGAGATCAAGGATGTTTTCTTTTGGACTGTTTTCAGTCCCAGACAAGACCAGACCAGACTTAAACAGACCAGACCAGACCAGACCAGACTTAAACAGACCAGACCAGACCAGACCAGACCAGACTTAAACAGACCAGACCAGACCAGCAGATTTCAGTCCAAAAGAAAACATCCCAAGCCAAACAAAAAATATTAGACCAGATCGGACTTTGATAATTATAAAATACTACGTAGTACATAGAGACCAGACATCTATTAAACCAAACCAGACCAATTCAAATCACTTTAGTCTATTAAACTAAGAGGCCGTTTGGTAACATCTTTTTTTGGCTTATCAGGCTTATCAGCTAACTTTTTCACCAAACACGTAACTTTTATTTTCGCGCGCTGAATTGTGTAATAAGCAGAAAAAGTAAGGTTAGAGTTACTTTTCTGGCTGTATTGGCTGAAGTTACTGTAGATGACCATTTTAGCTATTTTTACATATAATTTTTTCTTTATTTTATTAATAAAATATATTTTAAAAATAATTTTTACTTAAATCAGCAGAAACAGTCAAAGCAGCCACTTCAGCCAGAACTTCATAAATTTCAGCAGAATCAGCCAAAACAGCCAATTTTCGTGCTACCAAACGGGCTCTAAACTAAAGATTTAGTTTATTCTCTTTTTTTCATTTCTCTTAAATCTCTTTCTTTAGTAGTACCGTAGAAACACGAAACCGCATACACTTCGATACTTGATTGACTCACGCCTTCGATCATGGGCATGTTGGCAGCCTGGCATTCTTCTTCCTTGGACATGTAAAGTTACTTTATCAATTTTTGGCGTGATTGAATAACCTTATATCTGTATCTCACTGCTGCTGACACGTACGTTAGAATTGCTTTGTATCAATTGATTGTTTTGTACAATCAATTTATGTTGTACGCAAGTGCATGTGATTATGTTTCATGCAATAGAATCATACCAAAATACGTCACACAACGGTTTTTTGTTAAATGCTTATGCTTACTTTCATAATTTTGGAGTGAGGATGACAACCTATTCCGGAGCTTCAGAAATCAGATAGTTATATGAGAGTATGTAAATTGATTTTGATCATATGATAATATAAAGAGAGAGATTTTACATACTATGTACTCCATCCGTCCCGAAATAAGTTTCGTACTTTCCTTTTTGGTCACCCCAAAATAATTGTCTTGTTTCCTCTTTTGGGAATAATGTGTGACTCATATCAATTCACCTTTTCTACAATCTTAATTACAACTTTTGCCTTTTTAACGACTTTGTTAAAATTTGTGCAAAACAAACAAGACATTTATATGTTGGAACGAAGGGAATATAATTTTGGAGTTTATGAATTATTCTCTTGATATTGACTTGAACTGACGAATCCAAAATTATTTACATAACTTATTACCATGTTCAGTCACCGAACCACTACGTAAGTATAGAAGTAATCATTGAGAGCAAACCTCCTCACCTCATCTCTTTGGTTGGATTTGAATCCAAAACTTCCCCTTGGAGAGACTAATGGTGGATGATTAACGGAGTATTTGCAATTGCTTCAACTTTAAAAAAGTGATTTTTTAAAATGATTTTGGGAAAAGTGATTAATAGTAAAAGTTGGTAGTGTTTGAGGAAAAAGTGATTCTGAAAAAGTAAAGGTTTGTAGTGTTTGGTAAAATAAGTACTTTTTGTGTAATAGAAAAAGTGAAAAGCAGTTTAAAGCATCCTTCCACTTGCTTCCAACTTTGAGCTTTTAAGTGCTTAATTTAAGCAGAAGCTGTAATTTGAAAACACTCCTTTTAACTTTTTTAAGCCAAAAGCTGAAAAGTGCTTTTTTTAATCAACCGCAAACACTCCTTAAGTCATACCACCAACCCCAAATAAATATATCTACGAAATGTTTATTATTGCATGGCCCTATAGGTGGGATTGGGATCCTCTGCCTTAAGGCAGAGGTGCCTTACTCAAATGGACGGCACAGATCGAAAAGTAGGCCTCGAGATTCGTGCAAAAAATGGAGTCTTTCATCTTCAACCCTTCATTTTTTGATCTGATGGATGAAAACAGCCAGGCACCCTCCTTGGCTGCTTAACCAAGGCAGAGACGCCGGATCCCTATAGGTGATATTGATATCGGGACCCCTTCACTACAAGGATAAGTTTAAAGTCAATTATTGAAACACACACTGTAGTAACCTAAGCTAGTACATCAATGTGACGTTTGACAAAACGAAATCGTCATACAAATTTGAGGTAAAACAAAAAATTGAGCCAAGAAATTAATTAAATTAGAGAAATTGTTTGTAGTTTTGTACTATACACAAATAATTTCTTTTCACTTTGTGAAAGAAATTTTTTTCACACCGACATTTTTTGTTTGTGCAACAGACAAAAGAAAACGTCAATGTGGAAAATAATCTTTTTTCACAAATTACAAAAAGTTGTTTATGCACGGAGTCAGGGGCGGAGCTAGGGTACTAGGGCGGTACAAAGAATTTTTTTAGAAAAAAATTTACGCGAAAGTTTTTATCTTAAAAATTAAGCCATTTTTAAAATTTGGGGTGGACCATGGCCTAGGTTGGCCCACCCCTAGCTCCGCCCATGGCACGGACAATCTATCGACGTGTAAAATAGCGTGTACAAAAAACGTGAATAGGAAGCATGATTGATAAATACACCATAAACATTTATTTACGGAGTATTTGACAAGCTATTTTTAGTACGGAGTTCTGTAACTAATTTAGCTATGGCATTGTAAATGTAGTCAAAGATTTAGCGTAATTAACTCTCAGTGGCCAGAGCAGTTTTTATCATAGTTTTTATTAGGGGTGAGCATGGGACGGGGCGGTTATTTCAAAAAACTTTTCCCGTCTTAAAGTACGTGATTAGGACTGTAAAGTATGTGATTATGCGATTCAGGTGTGTTTTTTGTTTTAACATACCTTCCATCCCATAAAACTTAGTTAAGTTTGACTTTCACATAGAATAATAAAGTATTAAGTTTGTGAGTGAAATTTGTACAATAAAGAGATAAATAATTTTAGTCGCATAGTTGTTACTTTAAACTAAAATGAGAGAGTGAAATAGTTGTAAATGACAATATGTTTTAAGGCTCGAACACAATATATGGGTTGATTGCCTTTTGATTCTTGAATTAAATTGAGTTACTTCAACTTAATTATACATCCATAAGGGCTTCTCCAATGGGGGTGAATTGTAGTGATGTGGCATATGAGACAAATAGAGATAAAATGAACATTTTTATTTAACATACATGAAGTGTGTAGGGAAATATGAAAAAGAAGAGAGAGATGAAGATAAAATGTAGTCCAAGAAATCTATGACAAGGTCAACCAATGAACCTTACACAAGATTTAAGAAGGAAAAGTAGATGAAAAGAGAGTTAAAAGTGATATAAAAATGAAAATGAATAAAAATTAGAAAATATGTGGGTCTTACACATAAAGATTGTGAGATAAAAAATGAGACCCATGTGTGGGGGTGTGAAAGAGATCATGTGTTTCGTCGTATGAACCTTATCAATCGTTTTTTAGCAAACATGTAACTTTTAATGTTTTCACAATTTCCGCCAAATTTAAATGAAAATAGGGGAAGGAAACATTATTAAAAAAATCAATTTAACGAGTATTTTTAAGTGAGAGTACTTATTACTATAAAAAAAGAGAATAAAAGTATGACACTATTTATTCTACTCAAATTTAATATGCCACTACTGAATTATATTTGAACTTAATTTATTCATCATGAGTCATGACCGATTATATTTAAAACTCATGGAAGTAGTCATGAAGGCACCGACTTAACAAAGTTAATACTTTAACGGTGTAAGGTTAATACAGTCTTTTAGAAAAGTCAGTACTCCATTTTAATAATAACATACAAGTTTATATGCATAAAAAGCATTGACACAAATCAAGGATATTAACCTACATTCGCGATTATAATGTTTTTAGGCATGTCCTGTCCCGTACCAATTTTTAGTACGGTTCGGTACGGTTCTCCGGTGTTATTTGGTTCCGAAATAATTAACCCCATAAAATATAATTAACCCTATTTACGTAGCATTGTTTATATCATTTACTCCGTAGTGTTGTTTTTGTTTTAAAGCTAACTTTTAGATTACGCCCAAAGAATTTGCAAGATTGCATATTTGTAATATATGGACATATGCTCACTAACATTTATGCTCTGTAATATATTATATATAATATATTATTATTATTATTATTATATTATAACACTAATTTTCGGGACATACGGTCACTACCATTTATACTTGGTAATATATTATATACTCCGTATAATATATTACTCTGTATTATATTATAACACTAGTTTTCGGGACAATTCGGGACGGTACGAGACGGTTCGGTTCAATACGGTTTCGGGACGGTTCCGGGCCGGTTCTCACTAAGAACCAGTACCTAACCATATTATTAAAAAAGCTCGGTACGGTACGGTACGGCACGGTATTACATTTTTCCGATTCTTTCGGTTCTGGAACGGTACGGGGCGGTTCTTCGATACGTAACGAGAATTTCAAGATCCGTGCTCAGCCCTAGTTTTTATATATAAATTTTATTATAAGTAATATGTATGGAAAAGCTCTCTTTCAATTAGTGATACTAGTTAATCCATTCTTGGCATCCGATTTAAGAGTGCATATTTAGGGTTGGTTTGGCAACCCCTATGGCCAATTGTGATGTCATGAGTTTTTTTCTGTCATGTCATGAGTTCTACTCCCATATACATTTAACATTTCACTCTTTTATAAAATAGACAGTCAATTGGAGCATTCTCAGTTTTTTACTACACAACCTTAAAATAATGTACAAATCCAGCTCGGTTGGCACAAAAAAGATACAACCATGCTTGTTGTACCCACCACTTTGTACCCATCTTATATCCACCTCTGTGAAGGCTATTTTTTGTCTGTGAAGCCAGTTCACAGACAAAATATGTCTTTGAATTCCTTCACAGACATATTTTGTCTGTGAAGGAATTCATAGACAAAAAAAAATAACTTCACAAACATGGGTGGGTACAAAAGTGGGTATAAAAGTGGATACAAACATCATTTTCCAAAAAGATATGGAGCCGTTCTTCTTTCTTCACATGCAGGGCTACTTTTGTTTTTATCAAATTTAAGGTTACATATCCCCTATGTATAATTGTTGGCAAGTTGTTCACTCTACGTTATAGTTTAACAAATATAATCCTGCAAGAAAAGTTCTCCGTCCATTTTGTGTGTTTAGTTAACACTTAGAATGTTCTCAGTTGAACTGATTTTTTTTTTTTTGTCTAGACTGATTTGGACTTGTCTGAACTAGTCTGATCTGATTTGGGACTGAAAATAGTCGAAGTTAAAACATCCTTACACGGCGTACCATTTCAGGGAGAAAGCATGTAATAAAACCCTCCAAGGGCATTTTGGTCCAGCATTTTATAAGAAATTAGTAACAATTAATTACTTTTACATGTTAACGGGGGTTAAGGGAAAACTAATTCACTTACTCATTTTCTAACCTGCCAATTCAATCTGCTAGTCAAATCGGCAAATCGGATATGCTATTAACTACTCGCTCTCTGGACTTGTTAACCGCAAAATGCCAAACAAGACCAAAGATTTTTAACGAATTTCCAAAATAATAGTAGTAAAATGTACGTAATACTTAAAAGTGTAAAGAGAGGAATCAATGTTTAAAATCCCCTAAACAGAAGTCATAATTTGTGATGATGGGACAAAAACACCCTCCTAGGGATTGAAGTTTGGTTACCGGACTGCCGCCACCGTTCCCGGTAGAACGGTAATGTTTTGTCTTATTTAGGGAATACAATATATAAACTCCTACTTAGGAATCTTAATCACATTTTAGTCCTGTTTAGTGCATTTTCTTCTGTCACATTTATCCAATTGTGTGCAAATCATGGGGTTTTTCGTTTAAAGTTTGAAGGTATCAAAATTTCGTTTAAAGTTTGAGTTTCTTTAAAGGCAAATTAAAGAAAACAATAAATTTGTGGGACTAATGAATAAATGAAGTATTAATTAATCCAATAAGTCTTGATTTAATCATATAACTTCTTTATATATCTGAGAGGGTAAGAGAACTTGCAATATATGTGTGTGTGTGGATCATAGTCTATAAAAAAGGTTCATAGCTATTCTAACAACTTAAATGAGTTTGGCAAGTTATGGACTGAAAGTCAAATCCGTTAATTTTGTACCTATTTTAACAAATTTTCGAATGGGGAATCAATTTATTATTTTAATTTCATAACTTTTGATGTCCATTATTAGTCATGTAACTCAAAGAAATTAAAACTCTCTATGAATAATAAATTTATTTATTTATTAAAGGAGGACTAGGTCAATCTGCAAGTGAGTGAACTATAATTGGACTAAAAATGGACATGTGCAAAAGTTAGGGTACTGGTTTTAAAATTTTGTCAATAGAGTATGAATTTCTTTAATTTTGAGTATGAAATTTATTGATAGTTTTGATCATATTAAATTCTGAATAAGACAAGTGTATTTAAATCACATGTTGATAAAGCCATATTAAAATGGGATAGATATTATTGTGATATTATTGTACTTGCTAGTAGTGAGCAAGTTTCACTCCTTAGTTTGCCAACTAATTCTAGCTCGATCGATCACTCCCTATATATATGTGCATCTATTCAACAAGCTGAGCATCATATTCCCATCCAAACTAGCTATTACCAAAGATTCTCAAAGTTCAACATGGCTGTGAATCTTAGCTATGTCACTACCTTCATGCTCATTTTTCTTCTTTCTGTCACCAATGCTATAGCTAGTGAGGATGAAAACACTACACTCAACACTCAATCCCTCCTTCACCCACTTGAATCATATCAACTAGATTGGAACAAAGATATTGATCCCACTAAGTTGACTTTCAAGCTTTCATTCACATGGCCCAAAGGCTATTGCAAGACTAAAGGTTCTGGATGTGAAAAAACAACCAACTTGCCTGACCATTTCACAATTCACGGCTTATGGCCTATCTATAGAGCTAAGTGCACCGACTCCACCGAGAAGTTCAGTGTCGATCTGGTGAAAGATCTTCGCGATCGTCTTGATCAAAACTGGCCAGACTTGAAAAATTTTGGGAATCCAAGTAAGTACGGAACTTTTTGGGATCATGAATGGGTGGCTCATGGCAAGAAGTGTGCCTTGTATAGTGTGGAAGGTTATTTTAGGCAATCTCTCAATTTATATGATGCAAGCAACGTTTTACAGCTTCTTCAACAAGCAGGTAATATACAAATAAACAACAACAACTTAAATACTGCGTACTGATTATCAATAGAAATTTAACACGCCTTTTCACGCTTAGGCTTTGTCTATTCCCGTTTAGGCTTTGCCCTAGACGCCTTGTCATATGTCGCGCCTTTTAGAACACTCTTAAGCATTATTAATTCGCAACTAAATACATGCAGGAAATCCAACAAATGTTGAGGGTGTGAAAAAGGCTTTCCCCGGAAGGACACCCACAGTTTTCTGCAAAGATGGAAGTGATGGAAAATATTATTTTTTCCAACTCGAGTTTTGCCTCGACAGCAATGAAGTATATGAAAACTGTCCAGAGCCATCGAAGCCAGATAAAACTCATTGCACTCCGGGCAAAGAATTTAGTTATGGTGCTTAATTAATTGTGTGTGTGTAAGCTTAAATAAATACTGGAGTATGTGTGTGTGAACTTAAATAAATTAAACAGTCTCGGGATGGCTAATTAAGTCCATCAAGCTAGGATTGGGCTGAAGCTTAATAATAGAATAAGCAATCCCTGTAAGGCAGTAGGGCAGTGTGCTGCCCTAAGTACGTAAATAAGTGCAACTTTGCATTAAAATAAAGTGTTGAGTTTTGTTTCAACTTTACATCACGAAGCTTGAATTGCTAGTATTATATCCTAGTGTAATTTTACTATAATTTCATGATCTGCTCCGATTTAATTTGATTTAGTGAAATTTGTTTAAGTTTGTTCTGATTTAGTAGGTTTTGGATATACATATTATAGAACTGGCAAAGTCTCATCGGATGAGATTCATTTAAGTATGTTTATGTCTAGTCAGGTCTAGCTTGTTTGCGTGAGTCTAATCTAGTAGAAAAATGATTGGCATACATATCTAATATATTTGACACATTTGTCTATCTAGGGACAAAGATGTCAAAGGTGTACACCAAAAACTCAACGCCCACCTCAATCCAATTTGATATTGAAATCACTTAAAAAGAAGAACATCCGAACTAGTCCGTGGAGAATTATGACGAAGGAAACAAAAAGAAAAAGAATATGCGGCGCATAAAAATGATCCCAATTCCTTAATCTTACACGAAGTAGCTAGATCGTATTCTACAGAATGATTATTAATAATCGAAATAGTAAGCAAAGAATTGAATAACAACAAAACTACAAAAATGTTTGGGTACACAATATGCGTACTCCTTTTTTGTGTAATTGTCTGTCTCAAGCAACTTATATATGAATTGTCTGTGACAGACAACTTGTCTCCTGGAACAGACAAGTGTACAAAAAATGTACAAAACCCACAAAACTATCAACATCCCCTTAACGCAAATTTCTTATTCAGCCCGGCCCACTTGAAACGTATTGTACATTTTCTGACATTGCTCAATGACGGGAAACTGGACACGTTTCAAAAAAGGAAATGTACTGGTTTCAGATTGGCATAATGAGTTTTTTTTAACGAAGATTGGCATAATGATTAAAAATTGTTTATTAAACGGAATTAGCACATTTACTTTAAAATGAAACAAATAAGTACATAAATATAAATAAATGTTCTGGTCACCATGCATGAAGTAGTCCACCATACCCTTATTGAACTGAAACCGGAATGAGTGAATGACAGATATGTCATTATGTCAATTCCTAATCTAATCAATATAAGAGAAATCATCTCATCAGGCCGGCCTGACGGGCTGCCCCGTCCGGCCGAGCCCGTTTGGGCACCTTCCCGGTGCAATTTTTTGATGAAATTTTTTGAGCATGTTCCTCATCAAGTCTAGTTTCTCCATACCAAATTTCAGCTCAAAATTCGATCGGGAAGGTCGTCAAATGATTTTTGCAAGTCTAGTTTCCGGACCAGTTAACTTGCAAAAATCATTTGACGACCTTCCCGATCGAATTTTGAGCTGAAATTTGGTATGGAGAAACTAGACTTGATGAGGAACATGCTCAAAAAATTTCATCAAAAAATTGCACCGGGAAGGTGCCCAAACGGGCTCGGCCGGACGGGGCACCCGTCAGGCCGGCCTGATGAGAAGAGCTCTCATCAATATAATGTGCCTAAATAGATTAAAGCCGTTTGACAACACTATTTTTCAGTTAGTTTATCAGGTTTTTCAACCAACTTTTTCACTAAACATGTAATTTTTGCTTTCGCGAGTTGAAATGTGTAATAAGAAGAAAAAGTGAGGTTGAAGTTACTTTTCTGGTTGTATTGGCCGAAGTTACTGTAGATGATCATTTTAACTATACTTTACTCTGTACCGAAAAGGTTGGCCAAATTTCCTTTTTTGGATGTCTCAAAAAGACTTGTCATTTCTATTTAAAGTAAAGAATATGTGGTTAAAGTTTATTCTCTCTACTTTGCACAAATTTCAACCACACAATTTTCACTTTATTAATCCACGTGAAAGTCAACTTTGGTCAACCTTTTTGGGACGGAGGGAGTATAATTTTTTCATTATTTTATTAATAAAATATAGGAAAAATTGACAAGAATAATCACATCTTTCACTGGTCTTCTCATAATAATCCCACCTTTAAATAATCCAAAAATAATCTCACCTTTGCACCTCATCTTCTTTCATTGGACCCTGACCATGTTTTTTAAAGGTCTAGGTCCAATGAAAGAAGATGAGGTGCAAAGGTGAGATTATTTTGCGATTATTTAAAGGTGGGATTATTATGAGAAGACCAGTGAAAGGTGAGATTATTCTTGTCAATTTTTCCTAAAATATATTTTAAAAATAATTTTTTCTTAAATCAGCAGAATCAGCCAAATCATCCGATTTTTGTGAAACCAAACGGGCTTTAAATTATTGTACTATTAGTCAATAATAACTTTGAGATTTGATTATTCCAACGGCTCTTGTATAAATTAAATTATACTCCCTCCGTTTCACAATCAAAGTCACACTTTCCTTTTTTTGAATGTTTAAAAAACAAAGTCACACTTTGTTAAATGTCCCACACCGGAAAAGTTTGGATAAACAAAGTGTTATATTAAGACATGAGCTACTCCTCCTATCAGGTTGACCTTTTAGGATGGAACCCCAAGTCTTAACATGCTATCAGAGACAAATCGATCCATTGTGTGGGGCCCCTTATGAAAAATGATGACACAATTATAAAAACGACCGGATGAAGAAAAAAACGGACCGATAAAAAAAATGAATGATTGCACGATCCAGACGAAGTGTCTGGTCGTGAGGAGGGATGTTAAATGTCCCACACCGGAAAAGTTTGGATAAACAAAGTGTTATATTAAGACATGGGCTACTCCTCCTATCAGATCAGGTTGACCTTTTAGGATGAAACTCCAAGTCTTAACACACTTCCCTTATTCCATTATTTGGCAAAGTAATCTACATCAAAATAGTACGAAATAATGTCAAATAGTGTTAAACAATGTCAAAACAGTGTATTCAATTTATTTCCTTAATTTTTGAGAAGTCAAATTGTGAATTTGATTGTGAAACGAGGGAGTATGACAGATGTGACAGATATGTCCACCCCTGATCTGATCAATGTGCCTGAATTGATTAAATTATTGAACTATAATGAGCTTTGATTTTTCCAAAGGCCCTTATATTTTGGGATGTTGTGATCATAAAAAACATGAAATGAAATCTAAGCTAGACGTATTGGAATGACATGCTGCCAGCAATTTTTTTTCTTTTCTTTCGCATATAGAGCAGCTACTTTCATCAAAGTTTGGCCTTGCATATGTCCTTATCTACTTTGGCTCATGCTCTCATGCAGTCATGCATGATTCAAGCGTCCGAAAGTGTGTACTTGTACTTGGTTAACTGTGGAAATTAAACACCAATACCCAATTTTTTACTAAAAGACTATTCATAGATTTAACATTAAATGTTATTAGAATGACATTTTAATTACGTATATAATGAAAGTAGATTTTAATTTACCGAACTCATTCTCTAAGGAAATACTATACGGAGTAGTAACTTTCAAAAACTATATATAGTACGAAGTATTTTGTATTGTGAACTAGTTCCTTTAGAGTTGATGACATACATATGACTAAGGAAGAAGAATTTGATATTTTATACTTAAGAGTTAAGACTACAATAGTAACTCTATTTTTTTGAAGGTATAATGGTAACTCTATTGACTACCCTTGTGTTGAATTTTAGAGACAGGAGGTCCTCACTCAGTAACTTTTGTCACAGTTTTTGAATGAGATATTACCCAAAATGGGACTAAAAGAGTTTGGAAATTCCAAAATGGGACTTCCATATTTTTATTCCCAAAATAGGACTAATTACTGTCATGTTTTGACAGTACCAGACTTCAAACATGGCAGTATTTTCCAAATTTGGCAGTAATTCGTCCTATTTTGGGAATAAAAACTTGACAGTCCTATTTTGGAATTTTCAAACTTTTTTAGTCCCATTTCGGGAACTTTCCCTTTTTGAATTGGTTATAAACTTTCGTTATGTTAAGAAATACGGCTAAACGGCCTAAACCCAATGTTCTAAAAGGCGTAAGGCGTGCCGAGGCGACACGTCCAAGCCTTAAGCCTTTGGAGCCTAGGCGGGCTTAGGCGGGGTTTAGGCGTGAAAATGCGTTTTGATTTTTTATCCTTTATTTAAGTTTTCGTAGAATTGTTTTAAATGTTTAAATTTAGTATTAAATTATGTTATTTAAAAACATCACACTTTTCTCATTTTCAACAAAAAAGATTAGTCAAGTCCTAAATCTAACCAATATAGAGTATAAATTACCAATTACACAAAAGTAGTTTAATGATAAATGATACTTAACGCATCGTTGGGTATATGTAATTATTTCAATACTAATAACAACAATAAGCATATTATATGAAGGATGTTTTTAATTGGACTGTAATTTACTGGTCTGATCTGATCTGGTTTCTTTGTACTTTTATAACTATTCAAGTCTGCTCTGGTTTGAGACAAATTACAGTCCAAATAAAAACATCCTAATACGTAGTATGATTGTATAAAGTAAAATAGTACTACGTAATATAATGCTAACATAAAATTAATATATAATAGAGATAATACAATAAAAATAATCATTGATTAAATATAATTTTTGTCATGTGAGCCCAATAATACGGAGTAATGTAAATTTAAATAAAGCTGAGAAAAAGACAACTTAAGCAATACTCCGTATCATACTTGCTTCCGTTCTCCCACACCGGATGTGAAGAGGGAAATTAGTCCTTCCCGACTCTATAAGTTGAAATCACTCTTGTGTTAAAACAAAAACCTACTAAAAGCTAAGCCCTATCATGGGCCTATGACAGTAGCCTTAATTAGGTAGTTTGCTGGGCTTATTTTGGCCCTACAAGGCTTTAATTCATGGCTTAAATGGCTTGAAGAAGCCTTTGACCCCGCCTTTGGTGTATGCGAGGCGTTTGGTCCGCGCCTGGCGCAGAGGCGTGCCTATGCGACGCCTTTTGGAGCCTTTTAGAACACTGCCTAAACCTCCTTTTCAATGTCCGCGCGATATTGGTTAATCCATCTTATTTCACGATTTTAGAAAATAAAAAGATTGTTATTGAGTAAAACTCTCATAAATTGTGCTATTTGCCAACGTTAAACTCTGATGTCATAAATTGAGTAAAACATACACTTAATTATTTAATAAAGAGGACTATAAAATTAGAGATAATTTGGTTGATATTAGACTTTCACTCCATTTTAAACATCATTTGAACTTATATGATGCACATGATTGATTCATACATATATTTTTTATATCCCGGAGTGAACCACATGTGCATGGTGGTGGGATCGAGTGTCGGGGAACACTACCCAAATTTATTAATAAAAGTTAAGGTTACAAGAGATAGCATAAAACAATACAGAGAAGAGAAAGAAATATGAACATTCAAAAGCTGAAATAAAATATAAAAAACATGGATTTAACAGTTGAAGTTCTTTGAAGGTATCCCGACTGTAGATGAAATGAATCTGTTAAATCTGTTGTGGAATTGATTGCCTTCCGGAGATAGGGTTGATAGATTATAACTTTCGGGTGAGAAAACATTGATTCATATATTATTACTACGTACTTTCGATTTATTGGCAATGATCAATCAATTAATATCCATTTCTATCATTTCTTGTATCAATAACCTTGTTTAGCTAATTGGCTGGCTACCGAAGTACACTGAAATACTTCATCCTTCCCATAAAATTCTTCTCACTTTCCTTTTTGGGTCATTTCAAAAACTTCTTCCCACTTACCATTTTTGAACAATTTGTGTGGTTCACATTCATTTCACATTTTTCTCACACAACCACAATCATACATTTCCACTTTATTCCACTTTCTTCATCTCTATGCCAAGTCCAACTGGGAAGAATTTTCTGGGACGGGGGAAGTACCAGTTATACTAGTAGATTGGTTCTATAAAAAAAATGCACAAGGGTTATGTCCCGGGTTCGAATCCCGACAACTGTGATGAGAGGTTACTATGCAAAAAATGCATAGAGCTTCTGCAAGTACCGAGACGGAGCCCCACTCTCTATCTGTCAGATTGTGATTATAGTCCAATTTACATCATCCCATCGTGACGTCGGTCGGTGTTGGGGGGCCCTCAGGGATGGGGTGTAATCCTTCTATCACTTCTATGCATAGAGGCCTATGCATGAATTGTTTTTTCATACGCATCTCCAACCTTTTTCACTTGAAAAACACGTTTCCAATTTATTTTGAAATGGATTTAATTTAGGTAATTGCCTGATTGATGATTAAAAAAGCAATCATAACCTCTATAAACTACATTCAGAGATTCAGGTAACTCAACAAAGAGTAGGGATGGACCCAGGCCGGGTCTAGGACTGACCGGGCCTCGGTTCAGGAAAGGGGAGGCCCGGAACCGGCCCGGGTAACCTCCGGGTCCGGTTCGGGCCGGGTCACCCGCCCGGTTTACGGCCCGGGCCTTTTTTTTTTAAATTATATATTATATTATTATACAAATTCTTATTATAAACAAAATTCAAGTGCATTTATTTGAAATAGGAAGTACATTTGAGAATTGAGAAAAAAATAACAATATGAAATACATTTTCTAATAAATATCAATTGCGATTTCCGCCACCGTTGATTGTTGTTTTGCCTTTGTCACATGACTTCATATGTTTTATTGGCATCCCAATTCCGTGTGAACGCCCCAAACAACACTCTTTCTTGCACCACTTGCAAGTTGCCCATCACAGTCCGGTCTTCGGGTCCTTGCACTTATCAAAATTGTTTTGCATAAGAGAAGAATTACTTTCCATCTTTAAAATGGTAGATGTATAAGTAGGAATGTAGGATAATAAGAGAAGATAAAGATGGAGAAGAGTTGGAGAAGAGGTGTAGAAAAATGGTAGAAAATAGATTTATTCAGAGATTTTTTTGAACCCCACTCCCCACACCACCACCCCCGGGACCCCCTGCCCCCCACCCTAAGCCCCAACGGCTATATAGCCGTTTGGGAGCTATGTTGTAATTTAAAATGTTTTTAATTTTTTTTTTGAAAATTATACATTTTGTAAAATAAGTTAATTAATTTAATGAATTAAGTAAAACTATTTTTACTTAGAAAAGTGGTTAGATTTATAATTTACAAATGTTACAAAATAGGTGTATAAGTATTTAAACAAATTACATATTGCAAATGTATTTTTAATTTAAAAACAAACTTTAGATTTTACAAAAATAATTTGAAGTTGTAACTTGTATGTTTGAACCAATTAAGTAATGGGGGTTTTATTTGGATATTACTAATTTTGAACCAATTACCCAAAAAGTGACCACTTTTAAAAGGGGGCAAAAAAGTTATCAAGAAGGTCATATATGTGCAATTAGAAAACATGATGTAACTGCAAAAATTTTATGTCACTGCGTATTCGTTTTTTTTGTAACTACAGCCACCACCTATGTCACTACAACCACCGCACGTGTCACTATAGCCGCTGCTCGTGTCACTGTAGCCACCGCCCGTGTCACTACAACCACCGCCCATGTCACTACAACCACCGTCAGTGTCACTGTAGCCACCGCCAGTGTCACTGTAACCACCGCCCCTGTCACTTTCCATCACCAAATCTGCCCAGAAACATCATCCCACCGCCAACATCGCAGCCTTGCACCGCCAGCTCCGCAGCTTCTACTGCCAACCTCCCACAATACCCCCATCCTCTCCAACCCCCTTTTCTGCCCCCCAGCCCCGTCCCTTGCACCCCCAGCCCCCTCCCCTGCTCCCCCACACAGCTTCACACCACAGCCAACCCAGTCCCCTCCTCTGCTACCCCAGCCCCCACTGCTTCTCAACCCCATCCCCAGCCTATCTACCCCAACGCCGCCCAGAACCGCCAACACTTGACTTCACCGCCTCCACTCGCCGCAGATCCGAGATGGAGATGAAGAAAGGAGAAGAAAACGAACTGTGGCGATGAATAGATGGCGACAGAGGATTTAGAGGCGGCCTTCCCTGGTGACCGGCGTAGGCGAGGCGGAGATCTGGTCGGCGGAGCGGCGCGGAGATCTGGTCGGCGGAGCGGCGCGGAGATCTGGTCGGCGGAGCGGCGCGGAGATCTGGACGGCAAAGGATAATCCTACCCCAACGATGCCTATTGCCGCCGAAGTCCTGTGCGTAAGTTGAAAGCAACGGAAGTGCTATGTTGAAGGAGTCAGTTTTGTGGGATATTTTAATATGGTCATAGTTTGGTCTAAGAGAAGTTGAGAAGTTATACGGAGGCCATTATTTCTTAAGTAATTTTATGAAGTACAAGTTTACAAATTAATTTTATTGAATTGATTATTGAATAATTTTATTTTGTTGATGATTGAATTGATGTACACAATAATATAAAATAATTCAAGTATATTTATTTCAAATAAGAAGTACAATTGAGAATTAGGATGAATTTAATAAATGTAATACATTTTGTAATAAAAAATCAATCGGAATCTCCGCCTTCGGTGGTTGTTTCCTCCATAAAGTGGCGGGTGGGAGCGATGGTCATTTCTTGAGTTCTTCGTTGGGCCTTTAACCAATCGTGGAAGCAAACTAGCGTCTCAAGAGAGCTCGGGCTCAACCTCGTTCAATAATCGGTTAGGACGTTGCCGGCCGCACTAAATTCTTGTTCTACGGCAACTGTTGATATCGGCATTGCTAGCACTTGCTTAGCCATCTTTGATAAAACCGGGAACGTTCTTTCATTTTCCTTCCACCACTTAAGAACGTCAAAGTCATCCCCAACTTCATAATCAACATTCAATGTTAGATACAAATAAAGCTCGTTAACTGAGCTTTGTTCAGTAGCAGGAGCTGCTCTACTTTTTTTCAAAAGAGAACCAAATGCAGATTTTAAAAGTGATTTTTCTTTAGATGAAGAAGATGTTCGCGGCATGGGAGGGGGTGCATTACCATACTGTGCATGAAATTCATTATACAATTGATGAAATAAATTCCTAGCCTCGTTGTATTCTTGTTTAGGGTCGATGGGATTATCATCAAACTCTTGAGTTGGAAAAAAAGAAGCATAATAGTAATCTATACAATTTGCCAACGAGGCAAGTTTATAACGAGGATCAAGAACAAATGCAATACCATATATATGCAGAATATGTGAATAATATTTTAAAAACTTTACTTTCATGAAATCACAAAAATAACTCACGTAAGCGGCATCGGAAAATTCACAAAAAGCGCCGGCGATATTAACAACTTCAACAAAAAATTCGTTTGCGGTATGTTGATAAACATGACTAAAAGTTTGAGTTGCGTTATTAAAACATACCAAAACATTAACAATTTTTTCACAAGTGTCGATGTCAGCCAAGTTTATAATATAGTTACAAGTTTGTCTTTAAAAAGCAGGAGAATGATCTTTATATCTAATAAGTACTTGAATTAAGTTATAAGTACTATTCCAACGAATAGACAAATCTTTAGGAAAAGCACAATAATTGACATGTCTTTCCTTCAAATATTTCCGCCATTGCATTTTTAGTGGAGTGTTAGCCCAAATCAATTTACTTCCCCCATTCACTATCTCCAAAGCATCTCCTAATGTCGCTAACCCATCTTGTACACACAAATTTAGAATATGACATGCACAACGTTGATGAAAAAACCTACCCATCAATGTAGAAGCACCACACAATTCACACAATCTAGGTATAACAGCAGTATTATTACTAGCATTAGCAAAATGTGCAGTAAGACCCAAATAATATAAATGATGTTAAGTATCCTCCTATATATCACTACAAATACTAACATGTCCATCAAAGTTTGCGAAAAATGTTTGTAATTTTTCTTTTTCCAAGTTATATTGCCTTATAACTTCTTTTTTAATCGTTTTGCGACTATAATCTCTTAAAGCAAGACTTTCGGAAAAAATATAGGGTAAATTTTCTTCAACAATTAAATGAGACATACCAGTCAAATGTTTTTGATCATCGTAGGAGAAATTACCAAAGGCTTGAGAATATGCAAACCTCAATATTTGTGTTTGCTTCCCCTTGCCTTTGTCTATTTTCGCATACTCCACAAGATGGGCGGACTTAAGATGCCTTGTCAGACTCGCGTATCTGCCAGAAGTTCCCAAGCTATATTGCAATGATTGCAACTTGCGTACCATTTATCGGTATTTTTGTCTTTCCTTTTTGTAAAATTGTTTTCAATAATAGGAGATTTAGATTTCTTACCAACTTGGGATGAACCGCCATCGTCCTCCAACTCTTGGTCATCATCCGGGGTGCCGTGAGTCCCGTCGCCCCCGCGTCCTCCTCCGCATCGTCATCTTCGAGCTCCTCTTCATCAATGGTTGTCGGGAATTGTTGTTCTTGTGCAAAGCGTGGATCATTTTGGGACAATAGGTTTTCTAGTTGCTCGTCGGACATCGCCATATCATCTCCCCGTTGGTAATCCGTTTCAAAATCATCTCGACTTTGAAAAGAAGACTCGGCCCGCGCTTCTTTACCTTTGCCTTTGCGTGAAGTAGGACGAGTCGCCGCAATCTCCCTCTTGCGGTTGCGTTGGAGATTACCCATATCTACATATTGTCTACCACGCTCCATCTTTAAAATTGAACAAATATTAAATGATATCAAATATTTTATATGAGTACAATAGTAATAATAAAATGTGACTAAGAAAACTATAGCAAATTCGAACTAAAATATGAGTATATCAAATGTAACAATTTGTTTTCCTTGAAAACAAATTGGAACTAGTTGTAATTAATACTTTAATGAGAAATGTAGCAATTAACTAATATTAATATGAGAAATGTAACAATTAACTAGTTTAACTAATATTAATATGACAAATGTAAAAATTAATTAGTTTTTTTTTACTTTAACGAGCAATGTAGCAATTAACTAATATTAATATGGGAAATGTAACAATTAACTAGTTTAACTAATATTAATATGACAAATGTAAAAATTAACTACTTTTTTTACTTTAATGAGAAATGTAGCAATTAACTAAGTAATTAGTTTAACTAATATTAAATGAAAAAATATATGTAACAAGTAACTAATATTTTTTTTCTTTAAAGGGAAATGTAGAGAAATATAACAATTAACTAATTTAATAGATAAATGACAAGTCTAACAAATAACTACTTCTATAAAATGTATGAATGTGTATAAGTCTATATAGTTAATATAATGTGTAAATGTAATATAAGTAATATATAATATAATGTTTATAGTATATAATTATAAGTATATTACTATAAGATGAGTAATACACTTATACTTAATACTTTAATATATATATATATAAGTATATATTAACTAAATGTAATATGTAAGTATAAGTAAATAACAATAGTATGGATAATAACTAAATATCAAGTAAATATGAATGTAGGTGTATAAGTATATATAGTATATATAATGTGTAAATATATTATAACTAATATATAATATAATGTTTATAGTATATAATATATAAGTATATTACTATCAGATGAGTAATACACTTATACTTAATACTTTAATATATATATAAGTGTATATTAACTAAATGTAATATGTAAATAAAAGTAAATAACAATAATATGAATAATAACTAAATATCAAGTAAATATGAATGTGTATAAGTATATATAGTATATATATAATGTGTAAAGAATTATAATATGAATGTGTATAAGCATATATAAGTATATATTTATAATTAGATAATTAATATATAAGTAGATATAATAATTATATAAATTATACTCCGTATATATGTAGAAAGAATTTGGAGAAGATGAAGAATGAAGATGATTGAATATGAGAGATTGAGAGAGTAGAGAATTAGAGAGTAGGAAGAGTTGTAGAAGAAGAGGTGTAAAAAATGTATAGAAAATAGGAGTATAGATAGTTTTTTTTTGTATACCCCACCCCCACCCCCCCTAACCCCCAGACCCCCCCTCCTATGCTCCCAACGGCTATAGAGCCGTTTGGGAACAGTCCCAACGGCTATAGAGCCGTTTGGGAACAGTCCCAACGGCTATAAGCCTCTAAATATTATTTATTTATTTTAAAATGACCGTTGAGGCCGGATCGGGCCCGGCCCGGCCGGGCGGTTCACAAATAAGCAGGCCCGAGCCCGGACCGCTATCTGACCGGGCCGGGTGGCCCGAACCGGCACCAAGATCGGTTACCGGGCCGGGCCGGGTACAAACAATACCGGTCCGGGCCGGTTGGCCCGACCCGAGTCCACCCCTAACAAAGAGCCAAAAATTCCGGGACCCTCAACAACAAAGATAAGTTTCAAGTCATTTATCTAACATATTGTTACCTATTACATTTAGAGATGGCAATTTCGGCCGACCCATTGGATACCCGCACCGAACCGATTTGGTCAAACTGGGGAAAACCGGTTTGACTGGGGAATGGGTACGGGGGATACCTGAATTTTTTAAATGGTTAATGGTGCGGTTATGGTTTCATACTAATCCGCCCTGAAACCGTCCTGTACACTAATGGTGCGGGTACCCGCACCGTTATCCGATCAATAACATTATTAATGAATTATTACTTTGTATATATAAGAATAATAAGTATATATGCCAAATTGTGTATACTAAATAGTACGATATATATCATATAAATAATGCTAAAAAGTATACTACTTTTTTAGGCCTAAAACTAAATATATGCCTAAACCTGTTTTTGGAATTTGGATTCTAGGATGATTACTACTTTTTATTATGTTACAAGAGATATTAGGTGCATGTCATACTAATGAATTTAGGCCAGTCTGCTTGATTGCTTAAATATTTACTTTTGTATGTTTTAGGGTGCTTTGAATATATAAATAACAAGTAGGATTAGAAATTGGTTATTTGTTTTTAAAAAATGATTATTTGGTATCATTTGGGAAAACGGTTACCCGTGGATAAACCGATTCCCCGTTGGGGCGGGACGGCGGGTACGGTTCAAATAAAAATTACCCGAACGGGTAATGAAGCGGTTTTGGGGCAAACATTTATCCTACGGGGCGGTTTCGGTTTTATGTATACTCGTCCCTGATCCGCCCCGTTGCCATCACTAATTACATTGGCAAAATCATTTGATACGTCATCATTATGTAAGGTTTGACAAAAATCCTTGTGCAAAATTGATCGATTTACAACCAAAGAGCATTGTACAAATAGTGAAATAGATTACAAATTGTGAACAAGAGTACTAGACTCTGAGTTTCACATTTAAAGATCGGGTCAAAACAAACTCTTAAGTCTTAACAAGTTACATTTAACAATCAAATCACAATTGGACTAACTATGATACCATATTAGAATTTGGAGTTTCATCTTATAGGTAACTCGTAACTTGATAGGAGCAGATTGTCAAATTTGAAGGACTAGAAGTGGTAAAACTCAAAAGACAATTACCATGAGTATTAGTGGGAGGACTATAAGTGGCAAAAAGTCAAAAAGTCAAACATATAACTAAGACAAGTTATGGATAAGTTTGACAAAAAAACTATTTCAAGAGTACTGCAGCATTTCTAAGACAAAGGTATCCCTGAACATAATCATTAGGAAGTGATCTTATCATCTTAAAGACCTTTGTATTCGCGTAACGGAGGTTGGTTCTGGGATCAAAATAAGGAGCCTGTTAAATAAGACACCATCAGTTATCCTATAGCAATACAAAATAACCAAATCTGCAACACACCCTTCAACTAATAAGCAATGTTGTGAAAAGCACTAGGGTGGCTAAGGGTCTAGTACGAAATGAATCAGACTTAGAAGTGAATTACGTGAAATTAGTTGGGGGCTCATCATCATCAGTGATCAGTGCCATAATCCCAACAATATTTGGGTCAGTAGAATGAACTTTGGAGTATCAATTAATTATATAACGCTCTCTAACTTTCAAATTTCTAGCACTATAAATTAATGCAAAAACAGTGTCAAGCTTTTATGCCTGATGCCTTTCATGTGCAACCTTCCAAAGGACTAATGAGATGAAATTTTAAATCCATCATCATTGTAGATTTTTTTAGTCAAGAACATAAAGAAACAACAATGAGTTCAGATAGTTGTTTTAGTCATGTCCGATAGTTAAATTATTTTTGTAAAATCAACATGTGCATCATGAAACATGAGCAAATGAGAGCTTTGTGTCTAGGCAAGGAATGATGCAATCTGGGTGGGAATTTCTATAACTATCGATCATTCTATCAAATATCAGTATAATAGTGAAATTAAACAGATACCTCAAACCCTGTTATATCACATATCTTTTTGCAAGGATGCATAGAAGGTTGAGATTCAATATTAACGTCTGCATAAAAAGGAAGAAGGTGAAAATACAAAGATTCGCTTAAGGAGATATCTATTTATATCATCTTACACCTTGCACTTAAAAGTCATTTTGAAAATGTTGTTGGAAAAAAGTGTGTTAAATTGCATTAAATGGTCATTTTGGGGCAATTGTTTGAGCGGGATCCACTTCCGATTTGGGTCGGGTCAAAGTGGTTTCGGATAGTACTTGCTTAGGGCTACAATTCGATATATGGTACGCTCAAAACGGATAACGGGTGAATGAGAAATCGCTTTTCGAAGTTTACCCGTTGGAATGGAGAAAACTAGGAAAATGTGAGTTTTTGATATGGTTTTTCCCACACCGAAAATCACAAGGGATTTGCAACCCTTTATAAGGGAAACCCCCCCTAAGGAGTTAAGATTCCTAAAGGGAAAGACTCTCTCACGCGCGCAGGGGGTGCGAATCAAATTCCGAAACCGAAGAACAAAAAACGTGACCTGCGTGTGCGGGCAACCTGCACACACGAATGCCGTCCGAAAATCTATCTTCTATAGATAGTGTTAATTTTTGTTCTTCGGTAACGTTTTTTTTTGCTCCATTAACTGCCAACGTTCAGATGCCACTAATGCATGGTTAACGTTCATATGGACGGTTTTTTTGGACTGCATTGATGTCCCAACGTCCATCGTCCATATGCCTTAAACCAGCCATAAACACACCTAATATCCTCCCCTATATAAGGCTGGGTGCTGGTTTGCAAAAGAACACAACACTCATACGTAAACATATTCTATACAGAGCAGCAAATCATCCCTGGGTAAAACATATGGAGGAATATAAAACAATCCAACGCAGCTACTTATCTATCCAAAAAATTTGCGATCATCGGAAATTATATAGTACGGGGTACATCGGAATAAATTATATATAGAGTATCAATTATCAATCATCATTTACTTCAGTGCCGCAAAAGCTCCCACCTACGGTAAGGGGGTAAGGGGTTGGTTGTATGCAATCTTATTCCTGTATTAAAGCACACAAAAATGTATTGAAGTCTTATTGAGAGAAGTATGTTGAAGAAGTTACAAAATAAAATACGCATGCTATACAGTACTACGTATATACCATTACCCTATAAATACTAGGAATTTCTTGGCGGATGAACACCAAATGAAGCACTCGCTTTTATCTTTGTTGCATTATTCAATTCAAGCTTCTAACAAATACGTGTAAACGAGAATTCATCATAATAGACATATGAATACACACAAAGTTTGACTAAGAAAAATAGAGATATATATGGACGGTGCATTTATATACTACGGTGCACCGATATGCCGTATCCGCGCATCTGATACGTATCCGATACGGCGATACCAATACGCGTCCTGTACGTATTGGGTCCGTATCCATAATTTAATAAAAGTATCGGGCTTATTTTTAAAAATACCGATACTTCCGATACCCGTATCCGTGAACCAATACGCGTATCCGCCCCTATAACCCTCATTTCATAAACGACATGACGAAAGTTTAGTAGCCGCCCAAGCGACCACAAGATGTGGAACATCGACAAAGATGATTTCGGGAGTATGAAAAATAATGGAATACTATAATTTATCATTTTATCGCTTGATAAACTTTAATTGAAACAAAACATAGATGTAAATGCAAATAGAGAACAAAAAATATCATTTGAATTTAAATCGAAATATCAGTACTTTAGATGCTTTAGCCTAATCTTTGAAATTTTATTATAATAGTTAATTTTTTGCACTATACTTATTTTATTTATGAATCCCCGAATTATATATTTGCAAATTAAACCCTGTATTTCTATTATTTATAAATATATCCCCATACCTGTATCCTATAATTTTTGAAATTGCCGTATCGCCGTACCCGTATTCGCGTATCCGCGTATCGGCGTATCCATATCCGTGCAACACATAGTTTATATATACATACACAAAGACATACTCCCTCCGTCCCGCTATTAACTTCCTACTTTCACCTACACATATATTTAGGAAATAAATTTGACTTTACTGTTTAGACACTGTTTGACACTGTTTTACACTGTTTGACACTATTTTGATGTAGGATAACTTTCCATTTAGGAAAATGAGAAGATGATTTTGGGACGACCCAAAAAGGAAAGTAGGAAGTTAATAGCGGGACGGAGAGAGTATATAGGGAGTATATAATTATAAGGTAGATTCTATGGTACCCAAAAGGTACCGTACCTTTGTCTACATGGACCAATCAGAATGTTGCAGTTGAATTATTTAATTCTAAATTAAAATTGATATACCTATGTGGACCAATCAAGTGAATAGTATGTACGATATCTCATTTTTTAAATGGGTAGCATAGTTCTCACCTAATTATAAATACACAAACACACTACGGTATCCATTTATTACGGAGTACTCCGTGTTATTTCAGTGGAGTGCTGTACAGCAATAATATCCATATAAAAGGAAAACTAACACGAAAATATCACTCCACACCATCTCTATTAAGTTTTAAATGAGTTTTTGTTCTTTTTTGCCAGTAAACATAAATATTTTGAATGAAATGTTGGTGTATCCACGTATGCTTTTGAGATACATGTATATTGATGTATGGAAAAGAGTTCACTTACACAATCAAGAACCAAATCCTCAAGTCTTTCAAGCATATTAAAAAGGATACTAGTATATTTTTAATTATGTACTAAAAAACTTCTTATATTTCTCAAAAAAAAAAAAATCTTAGATACTCCGTATATTCTAATACAGATTGCTCATGAAGAAATATCATTTTCATTCAACATCAAGGAAACGAAACACTGATACATCGATTAATGATACAAAGCTGTATTGCGATTAATGATACAACAGATAGGTTAACGATCACTAATTTGCAAATTCTGAAATATTACCCTGATGATTTTGAAAAAAATCGAAAGAAAGCATTTGAAATTAATATGTAGCCCTGAAAATAGTTCTAGTGACCCTAAACAAAGTAAACCTTGGTGTAAAAGCTTGCAAAAATAGCATGCCAAGGTAACGAGTGAGGCATGAAAACTAAAAAGCTACCAGGAAAGGGATTGTTGGGCCCAGGAATATTGATAGCTGATGGGCCGTAAATTAATAAGCAAGGACCGGAAGTTGGGCCAAGGTTTAGCTGGAGTTAATTTGAAACCTACAGATATTGAGGACTAGTAAATTGTTCGCGCGTTGCGCGAGTGTAATATGCCCAACTCATAACTTTAATGAATTGTGTAATTGTTCTCAAAATAAGTATATATAAAATGTTTATTTTAGGAGCTATATTATATATACAACATATTAATTTTCATAAATAAGGATATGTAGATGAATGTGATCATGTTATGGTAAAATACAATAAAACAATGATAAAGTATTTGAGGCAGGAATATTATTAGTATGAAAGTATACATTTAAATAAAGAAACGTACAGGGAGTTAGAGACTCAGTATATTTGAAATATATTGTGGCAATCCAAAACTCATTTTTATACACATAAGCATTTTTTTATGTGTTTTGTGCTTTTGATTGTCAAACTATTGCACCCTACTCTAAAAGAACTTTGTTGAATATAACATTTTTATAGCATGAACGATATGTTTTAGCATCAAGGAATGGTTTTATTGCAGGTAAAAGAAAATCTATGACAAACATGGAGTTTATCACGAAAATTGAGTGATAAATGAATCGTAGACAAGAATTCTGAACAAGGGCTGGCTAGATGGTGGCTTGAACATTAGCAAGCTTCCTGCTTTTAAATAGGTTTTACACCTGCAGCAAGTTAGTATAGATTCATGAAAGGTTGAAAGTATTAGGCCTTCTTAGAGGACCTCTGAAAAGTACAAAAGTTGTAATAGTATTGTTGGCCGATATCATCACTCTAGAAAGCCGCCACTGCTGAACGATTGCTATAAAAAACTTTGGATTTGCCCTGATTGCCGCTTGCAGTCACTTGTTCTTCTATGGAAGAAATCTGCGCATAAAGAAAGAGGATTGGATCTATGGACAGATTCAAGTTCAGTAGCTCCTAGTTGTTGAATATAACATTTTGTCATTAGTCTTCTAATTCATTTTACCTATCGTATCCCCCACCACTTGGAACTTACAAAGAAAAGCAAAGGTATGTTGTATGAATATACCTAGAAGCTTAAAAGATACGAAGTATATATGTAGTATCATTGAAAACAACACATACCATTCTAAGCCGAAGTGAAAATCAATCTTTAAGAGAACTGAAAACTTGTATGTGTTGACTAACAAAAACTGGACTGGAGGCAAATGAAATGAATCAATCTAGACATATTATCAAACAATTATGGTACTTTTAGTTTCCTTTCATATAAGCTTTTTTTCACATAAATTTGAGGAGACCATTTAAGCAGAATCAAAGTCTCAAATAATATAAAACACGCAGCTAAAAGCGGCCGCAGTACATCCAAAAGATAGGAGCTTATTTTGATTCTATAAATTAAGAATCACACAAAGAACAATTCCAATCTTACCAACGTAGAGCAGAAACATTGCAACACTTCTCATAACAATTAGGGAATCACATCTAAGGATGAATATAAAAGTGTATTCCTGAACTAATCAAGCAAATAACATGGCAGAAAGAAGAATGTTGGAATAGTATTACACGAAAGCACAATATAACATACCTAATAGATGGCTGATCAGCTATCGTGAGAAGGAGAGAAATGTAAGTTGAAATCAAATTATATATTTGTCCGGAAGAAAGGTTAATATCTAGAAAAACGTAAAAATTAAACTGATAAGAGACTCTACGAACGGTGATGAAGGATTCATGCGGTGAGCTGCCATGGGAAACGGATTTTGAAATAAAAATTGAATTAAAAGTGTTAAATGAGAAAATTAAAAGCAAGAGTAGATGAAGAGCCAAAACAATACGGAGTAGATACGAAGCAATACATAAATGATATACCTGTTGAGTTGACGGTGCGTAAACAAATATAACACCGTCTTGACGGTGAAGGCCATAAATTGGAAGGCTAATACTCTAATAGCATATGGTACAACAACATAAAGCTTAACTATCAAGAAGTGATAAGCATTTAATAATAGAAGTGACCTTTATAAGATAGGTTAAGATAAGAAGAGGAAGACTAACGTGTAGTCAAAGGTGGTTGGATGAAGGCTAAAAATATGGCACACGTACCTAGTCTTGCGGAAGAGGAAAGCAATTTCCCATTAAATAGCTTAGATCGTGGGCATTGTAACTCATTTCTTTTCCACTCAGAATACACTCACGATCAAAACATTCTTGCTCACAATATTTATAATATTGGTTATTCATTATTAATTCCGATTTATTTCACTCGTGCTTTGAGCCTTTGATTCTTCTTGCTTGATTCCCTTGTCATTAATATTGTAGATTAGTTAATTTCTAGTTAACACAATTGGCGCCGTCTGTGGAAAAATCTTGCAAAAGAAGAATCAAGCATGGCCGGAAATTCTAATCATTCGGCAGTGGAGGTTCAAGCGCAACTAGAAGCTGTCAGGGCAGAAATGCGGAAGCAGATCGCCTTCCTCCAACGAGAAAACGACGCTCTACGATCTCAAGTACAATCAGCGGCATCCATAGCCTCTCGTTCACGACGGGGAAAATATATATTGACCGTGGCAACAAGGTTGGACATGGATTCAGTTCCGACTTCAACCCCAGCCACGAGCATCCTGATGCGTTTCTTTCCGGATTCATTGCAGACCAGACCAACGACATCAGGTCTGCAGACTATCAACCCACAGATGTCAGTGTTCACCACCATGTCAACACCTACAGTACATTTCATCCCTCATTCCGAAATCGGTATGTCCGGAGGTGCGGGACCATCAACTCGTTACGCCCCCTTTCCACATCCCACAAGGAGTCTATTCCGAAACTTATTTATGGAGCACCAGAGACGACAAGTTCCAGGTCATGTCGACATGCCCCAACATGTTGACATCAATGGCCAAAGGCGTCAAGAGCCTGAAGTCATCACCATAAAGTCACCAAACGAGCAAAGGGAGACTCAGGCAGTGACATCATCTGAAGTACCGAGCCCGCAAGTGCAGACACATTCGACAGACCCCTTGGCCATCATCATGGAGGAGTTGAGAGAATTGCGCGAGAAGGTCAATAACATACCTGGAGTCCCGCGCCCGCTTGACATAGCGCCACAAACTTGTTACGTAGATTCACTTTTCGGACGACATATCACTGATGTCGAGATTCCGAGAAAGTTTGCCGCCCCCTCAATGAGATTGTTTGACGGGACTTCTGATCTGGAGGAACATGTCACTCAGTACAAGCAGCAAATGTTAGTCGTCTCGGTCAGACCAGATCAACGAGAAGCTTGCATGTGCAGGGCATTTGGGACGACGTTGACAGGACCGCCGTTGACGTGGTTCGTCAATCTGCCAAACGACGGCACCAATTCGTTTGCGGAGCTGGTCAACTTATTCAATCAACAGTTTGCAAGCAGCTGAGCCTTGGAGAAGCAGACTAGTGACCTCCACCGAGTAGTCCAGCAACACAATGAATCCTTAAGGGATTACTTGCACCGATTCAACAAGTAGAAGGTGTAAATCCCCAGGTGTCACATACCGACAACAATTGAAGCATTCAGAAGGGGACTGCTAGAGGATTCAGAGTTATATCAGGAGTTGACGAAATACCCTAGTCAGTCCTTCGAAGATGTCCAAGCAAAAGCATTGGCTTTCATCCATCTAGAAGAAGACTTACGATCCCGTCGCGGACAAATTGAGCAGGACGGGGGGCACGGGAAGTCAGAATCTTCCAGGAGACATGACTACAAGCATGGAAAGCCTTATTTGAGGCCTGAGGAACAGGTCGTCACTTATGTGACAAGATAGATTGGACGACATAATTAAAGTCGTCGGATGGGGGGCATGTCGTCCGATGGTAGACATGTTCTTAAGAGCTGCAATACGATACCTTTAAAGTTGTTTCACTTCTAGTTTATTATTTTCTTTTACATATTGTCGTCATTCCCGTGACGAAATAGACCAGTTGATAGCCGTTATATTTACTTGTGTTTAACATAAGTATTTATAAGTATTTGTTTAAGAAAAGGAGAGAAAGCGGGCAAATATCTTCAGAATATGAGCTAGAGCAATAATCATTGCGATGAACGACTTTTTGACCAAAAGGATGACGTTCTGCCTATAAATTGAGTATAACTTATTATAGAGAACTCAAAATCACTCGATTCGAATTTCATTTGAATTTTAACTCAATAAGGTACAAATGTTATGAAGACGTCATGGCCAAAATATGAAAGGAACAAGACCCAATCAACCAATAAAGTCAAATGTTGCCGGTGGGATTTCAGGATGCATACCTCTCAGTGTTTTATCCATATCTTTTGATTGGATGAATAAAATCATGTCATTCAAGTTTTGGTGGATAGAAGACTTCATTATCTACAACTTTGTTGAAGGAATCATGTCCAAATTAGTAGCGGAACATCCCCAAAATCTCAGTACAAAAACCGACACTTTTTTATCCATAAAAGAGGAAGAGAAAGAGAGTACATCTTTTGGCGCAGCAACCGGCGCTGGTAAGCCCACAACCGGCACCAGTCATGTGGATTTTTTCGAGCCAAATGAGCCTGTCTTGAACCGGTGCCGGTCGGGACATAACCGGCGTCGGTTGGGGCGATTTCAGCACAAAACAGTCTAACGTGCAAGAGGATTTTTGACGGGAAAACTCCATCTTCCTCATTTAAACCATGACTTCAGACTTCAACTATGGTGTACATCGGCACTTGTATACTTGCAAGTTTAGCCCAATCACCAGTCGACATGATTGAAATCATCGGACAGGGGGCATGTCGTCAGGTAATAAACCTGACGAGATAAGTGAAATCGTCTGACTGTAGACAGGTTCAGACGATAGATATTTAGTTTCATATACATATTCTCAATTGATTATTTTCATTTATCTACAAACGATCACTAACTTAAGCATCGGAGGGCTTTAGCGAAATATTTATTGCACAGGTATAGTCAAGAATTGACGATGACATAATCCTAACTAGGTTGCCTGAGCACTCTAAAGGACAACTTCTAAAGTAAATGGTGCACTCGTACCATTGAGTGCCCACCATTTCTAAGATCTATATCAAACATTTTATAAATACAATCCCAATCAATGAAGGGACCAATCTTTAGAGAAAAATTAGCATATACATTGTTTTCTTTTGACTCGCTCTTCCTCGATAATCATTCTTCTAAAACATTTATTTCTCTCTAAAGACAGCTCACTGTCCAGATGTGGAGAGACTCTTTTATCCGGGTTTTGTAAATTTCAAAAATTACCCGGAAAATCTCGGGCTCTTAAAATTAGGATTGGAACAAGTCCCATCGTATTTGGTGTGAGTCGGGTTTTTGATAGTTTGGATTCGATCTGGTTAGGTTAGGGCCGGTTAAAGCTGGCAAGGAATCATCACTCTGTCCTTATATATTTTAAAATCTACTTTCAAATAAAATTACTCAAAAATAAAAAACATATATAATAACACAAATGTTAGTCAACATCACCATCAACTCAAATTCAAATAAAATATTTTGTCTTACTTTCTTTTAAAATAAAGTAAATTTTATTTAAGAAAAAAAACTACATGCCAAGGAAATGACAGGGAAAATAGCAGAAATAGAAGATACACATCCCAGAGTACAAATAAGAGAATCCTCCCTAATCAAACGATCCCCAAATAGCACTTCAAAGATCTATTCGAGATTGAGATTTAGTCTTCACTTTTCATAAGATGCGACTGGAGAAGAAAGACCTAATATGTCTCGGAAAGCTCCGCTGGCTTGGAATCCAGGGTCAATTGCAGTCGCTTGACCTCCAGTTAGCAGGCCTGCCATGATGGAAGTTAGTGAATGGGAAACACAGATGGAAATGTGATTCTCTTTTAGAGATATCGGGTGATTCCCTATATTCCCACCGGCCTCCAGAAGCTCTCCACGAATCCTCATAATCACGTTTGTTGAATCTGCCCCGATATCTCTTCAGCCGCCATCGGGAAGAGGAGTGTCGCCTGCAGAACGGTGATGCCTCTTGTCGAAGAGGAAAACCCTGTGTCTCGTCCAATCCCTCATAAAGAAAGACAAAATAATTTATCTTACTATTGCATTTAATATACATATAAAACAAATAATAGATTTTTTTAAAATTAAAGATCTCTTCGCGCGTGTCTGACAGGGAGTCCCCTTTGGCCAAGTGTATTTGAAGTGCTTTTTTTTTTTTTTTTTTTAAAACCCGGAAGGCAAACCACCTATGTCGGTGGGGCAAATGCCGGGGAACATTTGCCGAATTTTATTAATAATGAAACAGAAATACAAATGGAGAGGGGGACCAAACCAAAACCTCTCCGGAAGAGGCATACCTCTTCGAAATACATGGAATAATAAAATGAAACCAGATAAGAATAAATTCACTGGGGGGGCTAGACCTGACCCAATGAAAAATACAACAGAAATTAAAAAATTCTAAAATAACTTGAAGTGCTTGTACATAGAGTTTTTGAAATGAAATTTTATGAGTGTTTTTCATGAAGTGTAGATTATGCCTACAAAATTTCAATTTAAAATTTAATCGGGAATTCAATTAAATAAATTAATGAAAAATACCGCACTTTATTATATACATAGCATAAAAAAAAATCTTTTCTATGATGTATTTAACTGACTTCCCAATTATATTTTAAGTTGATATTTGGTGGACATAATCTACACTCCCTGAAATCAGCACCGAAAATGAAAGAAAGATAGGGGGTCAGCTAACATAAATCGGTCTGTTAGTCGAAGGACTAAAAGTGATAATAACGCTAAATTTTAATGTACTTCAAATATTGAAAATCTTTGAATTTGAATTACACTAAAAGCCCAAGTGTAATACTTGAGAATAATTTAAAGGGATTGATAGTACTGTTCATACCAATAGGGTGCATCCCCCTTGATACCAAAGTTAAACGTACTTGTACGGGAGTAGTATTGGGATGGGTGACCCCCCTAAGAAGTTTATCAAGACGTGCATGAGTGAGGACAAAGTGTGCGGTAAAAGACTCGTGTTGGTACGTGGGGGCAGTACAAAAGGTCTAAAGAGTGTGTATGAGTAACTACTTCAGACCCTGCGGGGCTGGGGTGTTGATGTTCTTATATTTTACACACTTTTTAGGCTTAGTTTGTTGATAATTTTAGTCATTTAAGTTGTAAATTTGTACATATTTTTATTATTTATCTTTACTTTGTATTAGTGCGGTATTATGCGTGTGTTTTGTATTTTCAGATACTTTTGATTCATATGAGTATAAAGAAAAGAATAAAATAAGAGTTCAAGTTGGAAGTTAATAAATGAGGAGTTTCCTTGCTAGCAAATGGGAAGCAAATTGAAGAAAAGGAGAAAAAAAAAAGAGAAAACAAGACAGGGATTCGAATAACCCTGGTCAAAGGGTAGAAATATTCATGGTCAACCAGTGAGGTGAAATGTCAAGTTGTAAGAGTTAGGCTATAAATTAAAAAGGATAATTACTCAAATAGGAGTAAAACGTAGTAAAAGTGCAAAGATAGGACCTAATCTTCCCTTAATCTTCCGTAGGAGTAAAAGATGGTGTGCTGACTATACTACCATTTATGAAAATCGGGCGTGTTTATTAATAATCAATCATACTCCGTACGAAGTAAAACACAATACTAAAATTCAATTACACACAAATGTAGTCTATGACTACATATATACATAGTACTATCCATCAGATCTGGCATTGGATGCCACTGTCTCCAGCAGTGGCGGTGGTCACCTCAGTCGCTGTCGTAGAATCCGCCACCACAACTCTCAGGTGAGTCTTTGTCTCCTGCTGCCGCCCTCTGGTGGTTCTTCATATAGATCCACCAGGTCTTTCATGACCGCCACATACTCCTAGTGTTGTTGTCATCTCCTCCGCCACTTTAACCAGTTCTTGTAGTGCTGCCGCTTCCTCGCCCGGCGAGTTGTTGATGATCTCTAGTTATCTAGCTAGGTTATCCTCTTCAAAAAATAATGAAACACACTTTATTATGTTTTGCCATGTTAAAACCAAAATGTCATTTTCTAAAAAAAATATGACACTTATAGTTGTAAACTATGGCAGTATCACATAGAAAATAAATGACACTTATAGTCGTATAAAAGCACATGGCACTTATTTAATAGAACTTATTGAAAATTACGGCACTATCATGTGAAACCATTGGCATTACTTGATAAAAAGATATATTTTAAAATTAAAAATGTAAAAAATGAGAATACAAAGAAAATTAAAACTCAAAATTAACATTGTCATCTAGATGAAATAAGTGTCATCTTTATAAATGTTCTATGGTATTGTTTGCCAGACATATCTAATAACATGACACTATAAAACCGTAATTTCAAAATAATTTTGCAATCTTGAATTGATAAATAATTGCGCCTGAATGTTAACATATTATGTCGTTCCGTAAAGTCCACCAAATTAATGATCAATCATCTTATCATTATATGGTCTTGATCCTTCCTCTTCCACACAAAAATTTCGAACCACTCTCTCTACTCATCCCAGAAATATTTCCTCTCCCTTCTCTCTTCATTTTCCATTCCCAAATCATCAATCCATCTTCAACCACAACTAATCACTTTCTTATTCAAGATTAAGTGCAAGATTAGCCACAAAGCTTCAAAGATTGTCATCTTTCCACCATGTATAGCTAAATAAATTTGGAGCTAGAAATTGGTTAATTAGTTGTTCTTATCATGCTTTAATTTGTATTGACTTTTAATTGTTAAGTTTGTTCTATTTAGATTGTTGTGTTAAAAAATAATACTAGTAATTTATATTGTGTTAGTGATATATATTATGGGTACTCAACCATAAACAATTGTTTTACAATTTACAAATGAACACTTTCTGAACACACCGTTAAACTTCTTTTACCTTGTCCCGGATTGAAGTTTTTCGGGAGAATTTAATTATTCAATTATATTATTTACACCACGGGGTTGGGTAATTAATATAATTAATAATTAAGGTTGTCGTTGCACTTAAACAACTAATCTCGTTTTGGCCATCACTGGGAAATGCTGACTAGTTACTTATTTTAGTGTACTTGTGTTCGGTCCTAAAATATTTATCTACGGCTTCTCATAATCTATCTAAGAATAAAATTAATAATTGTGTATTTCAAATAAGCATTGAACAATTAGTTCCCAATTTCTACCCCTGCTCGTTATTGGTTGAACATTGCGTTGATAATTAATCTTTAGTTTGTGCTTATTTATTTTATTTTCCCGCTTCTCTGTGGTTCGGCACCCTACTTCCTTGGGTAAAAAATAGTTGTGTGCCCAATATATGCTACACACCACGTGTTACAGGTGTATCAGAGCAACCCTGCGATAGTGTATTGCGATGGTGTCCTACTGATAATTCTACAATTGGTTGTTATCGGGAAAGATCATTATAGTTTTGGGTGTGTTTGGAGATCTGGGAGAAGGGCCAAATTATTGTTTCTCCCAAAGAGTGCTTCTTGTCTGATTGTTCCCGATAAAAACGTCATTTTCAATCGAAAGAAGACTTTAATAGTTTGTAATTCATGTGCTTATTATGTTTTTGAAACTTGTTATTATTTCTGTACAAATTCTCTCATTAGTGTGATATATAATAATATGATTTATATGAGTTTATATATTAAAACTTAAAATAACTACATATTACATCCCGTGCAACGCATGAGTGAAATACTAGTTCATATTATTACATTTCGAAAATTAAATTCTGAGGCGGGAAATTAAAAAAAATTATGTGTATCACACCATACACCTTTCACTCACCCATTGCTTTCGGGAAATTCAAATATAATCGCACCCTACCATCAGCAGCAAGGCGAGAACCCAAAACCAAATTAAGGCGCCCAAAACTATATAGTGAGTGCAGGGCGTATAAATTTACTTCACCTCTTCCACCACGGAATCATGTCTGAGATCACCCCCTTGCATTCGAAGAATCCACCTGCAAAGACTCTGAGGAAGGTCATGACGTGGCCGAGTTCTTACTTTACACTAGTGAATTTGAGGCGTCAACAATGACTGCCAGAGAAGTGCTCCAATCTGATCTTGATTCTTCTGTCTTGCATGGATTCTTTGCTACGGTTATTTTGAACATGTCAAACATGTCGAACGTTAACGCTACAGAAATTCAAAAGGAAGAGTGGTTGAAGGAAGCCTTGGTGGCCGCATAGAAAACAATGAACATGAGCTCCAACTGTCTGGAATATCATTATCTCGTGAATACTCTATGCTACGAGCTAGGTGTTAGGAAATTAGATAAGCACGCTATTCTTCAAGTCATGGAGGATTTTAGGAAAGATCTTTCTATGGTTGAAGTGGTTGACAAGTAACCATGTTACTAGGGCAAGAAGAAACAACCGAGGAGAAAGTTCCAAGGTTCAGAACCTGTTTGTCTATTCTGGAAAAGAAGGTCTCTAAGCACCTACATCTTGATGATACTAGGGATGGGGAGACGATTTTCCCAGAGACTTATACTTCTTACAGTAGAAAATAAACTCACCCTCCTCGATTTACACTACCTTTTTACGACATTACTGTTGGCAAATAATTGTTACAGTATATGTTGGACAGAATAATCTATTTTAGGTTATTGGACAGAATCATCTATTTTAGGCTCATAGCAATTGTAATTAATTGTAGAGTTATCTTCTGCCTAGATTAGAATTGTATTTAAGGTAGATAATATTTTTGATATTGTAGATCTTTTTATTCTAGGGAATCATTTAATTCACAAGATTCCCAGGATTCACTCTGTACCTATTTAAGTTTGGTAAATGAGAAGAAAATTTATTTCTCCTATTTCTTCTTTTATGGTATCAGAGCCGTATCGCCAACTTCCAAGGCAGGCCTGAACTTAAGCAATATCAGCACCAGCTCAACTGGTGACTCCGCCCGAACCAAATCCTGTATCGCTTTTGATTCTATGCAGAATCTGGCGATAACCACCATCAAACTAAATGGAATAATTTCCTTTCGTGGTCATAGTTGGTCAAGCGTTTCGTCCAAGGAAATGGCAAATTTGGCTACCTCTCGGGAACAACAATTCACCAGACCCTAAAGATGATGGATACGAACGATGGGAGGCTGAGATTTCCATGATTATGTCATGGTTGGCAGGGCCGTCTCTAGCAGTTTTGGTGCCCCATACAAAAAATGATCAATAAGATCAAACAGTACTTAAAATTAATAACAGAATTAAATGTGAAGTAATTAGAAATTTATAAAACGATTTTTTACGCAATGTAAAAGGTAACACTTGACTTAAAATTGACATAAAGTATGTTAAAATAGAAATTCTTGTAAGAAATAAATACAACTATAAAAGTACTACCTAATAACTTGTCTATAGAACCGAAGAAATAGAAGTTTTAAATAATCAAGGAATTTTATCAATTCAGAATCCAAAAGATAGATGAATTATCAATTCAGGAATTGAAAGATGAGATGTATCGGTATAGCACTCGAATGATGGAAAACTATCAATCTAAGACCTTACGTTTTATATGTTTTGACTTATTTAATCTTTTAAGATTTTCATTGCTAATTTTTTATAAACTTTTCTTCACAAAAGTTTATTAGTTTCATAAAACTACAATATTTAAAAAAAATTAAAATAAAAAAACAATAAAATTCATGGCAATATAGGTTCTAAATTGATAATTTTCAATCATACAAGTCTTAAATTGATAGTTTTCCATCATTCGGATCTTATATCGATACATTTCATCTTTTAGGTCCCGGATTGATAATTTATATATCTTTCGGATCCTGAATTGATAAAATTTCAATAATCAAATACGTAGTATAACGAATTAATTAGTTGGTTAATCAATGCTGAAATTTCAAATCAACAGGATCATTTTTTTAGGAAAACAACAGGATAATTGTTGGATAAGTGGATTGTAGAATTGGCTAGTGGATATTCTTTGTTGCCTCATGTAATCCTAATGACCGTATACGGTACAACATACAAATTTATTAGGGAAATAGTCTACGGAGTAATAATAATAATAGTCTAAATAGATAAACTACATTACTCATCTATTCCCAAGGCTAATTTCTTCCTAATTTTCTATTGGGTCATCCAGCCAGCGGGCCAGCCTCCCATATTTGTCAGAATTTGTTTACAGAGTACTTGTATTTCTTTGTACTACTACGGAGTAGTAGTTTTTATACTCACACAGCCGCTGGCCACTCGAAATACAGGTACTAGTTTTAAAAAAAATGATGCCCCCTTGGGAGTGGTGCCCTAGGCCATTGCCTAGGTGCCTACCCCATGTGGCCGGCTCTTATGGTTGGTGAACTCAATGGAACCAGAAATTGGCCGAACCTATGTGTTTCTGCTATCCGCGAATGCCATCTGGGATGACCTAAAGGAAACCTACTCATATTTGGGGAATATTGGGTTATTATTTGAGATCAAGACACAATTGGGAAAGGCAAAACATGGGGAGAAGAGTGTAACTCAGTACTTCACTGTAATCATGACTCTTTGGCAAGAGTGTGATCTGTTTTGTGATTATAAATGGAACTGCCCGATGGATGTTGCCCTTTGTCAGAAAATTGTTGAAAAGGAAAGAGTTTTTGACTTCCTTGCTGGCGTGAACAAAGAAATTGATCAAGTTCGACAGATCGATTTGCCATAAATCAAAGTTCATCACCTCCGAAAATTGTCTGCCAACAGACAATCTGAACAAGCAACTTAAACTTTATAGAAAATCTCAAAAAAAAAGGAGGCACAGCATAACGACTAGATCGCAGTCCAGAGATTTCCTTTGGATTTAATTTTTTGTTGTTTTTTCTCTTTCTTTTGTTTTATGTACTTTTATTTGTTTTCTTGCATTGTACTTTTTATTTATATGAATAAAATCTTCTTTTTCCAAAAAAAAAGGAAAATTGTAACTCATTTTTGCCGTATAGTAATAATTCGTATATGTTTGGAAATGCACAAGTATACTTGAATTCATGTCTAGAATTCAACTTATTGCTTATTATTTGACCCTGATCCATACCAGCGTGTGGCTGAAAATCTTGATTATTTGTAGTAGATCGATGAAGCACAAAGGTGAGTTCAATATGATAGCTGGATTTTCAACTGTTTAGTTTATTCTCAATAACCTATATTCTGGACGAAAGTGGTTTTGTTATTGTTCCTGATGATTATCATTCAATTATGAAACTATGAAGTACGGAGATGGGTTGAGTATTTAAAACAACATCTTTGTTATTGTTATCACTTCAAGTCTTCAACATAACAACTATTTAATTTATATTATTATTTTATACTAAAAGTTAAGAATGATATTAGCAGGTTATCAGCAAATGCATAAAAGAGTGATGGTAAAGTAAAAGGGTTAGGTCCATGTTACCTTTGTTTATATGTTCAGAGAAAAGGTGCTCAAAGATCAGAAAGAGTAAACAAAGGTGCTCATAATTACCTTTGAGCACATGGATCTGCACCCAATGGGGCCATGGTAAATATGATTTAGCCTTCTCGTCCACTAATTTGGCTTAAACTTTATTCGCGATAATAAATACTTTTTACTGTGTTTTGGAGCACAGTTCTATAGGCCGTGATGTTTAGTTTCTGCCACTCAAGTTTTTATCCATTTCAATGTCTAGAATTGTTTGTGTTGTACTGTATAGCTAATTAATTCATGCCACTATTACTATTTAGCAAATTTACCATTTCCTTGCAGGATACTCGCAACTATGTATTCTAGGACAGTTTGGGCACGTTTGTAGTTTTTTTAGAGCGGCAACACTATTGTTTCTCAGCCCCTTTGGCTCAAAGGGTTCTCCTTGTTGGATTGTTCCAGGCAAAAACACTAGCTGCTGCAGCTCATCACGCGTCGGCCACTGAGAAAGGGGATGTTTTATTCTGGCATCCCAGATCGGTAAGCAGACGACTCAATTAGAATGCTTTTTGCCCCAAATAAAACTTCCACCCAAAAACATCTGGGTTGGATCCTACCAAGGGGTGGCTTGTGATGATATCCAAATAGATGGACACCTACCTACCTATGGAATCCTTTCGCGTGCACTCCCATAGAATTGTTGGGGATTAAGTCGACGAAACTAAATGATAGTGTGTCCTCCATGTAATTTAGCTCGACTTGGTATGTACTTTAGCAAAGCCATCACATCAACGGTTCGTAAAACCCCAAATTTCTATATCATGCTTATCTATGGATAGGTACAAAAAGTTGGATCTTTACAAGAAGGTATTGAAGAATTCAATTGTGAGCAACATCCATGAAACTTCCTCCATGTGCAAGTATGTCTCTGGGAAGTTTCCTCACACCAAACAACCACCTTCCTCACACCTCCATTGAAGCTTCTCCTAAGCTTCCACTCATCTTCCTCCCACCTTCCTAGTACCTAGTTTTGGTGTTATAAATAGAGAGCTTGGAGAGTCTTTCTATCATCAAGTAAATTAGAATAGATCATCATAGCACAACCAAGAAGAGTTGTGAATATCCTTGAGAGATATGTGAGGTGTTGTTTTTGAGAGTTTTTAGTTAGAGCTTGTATGTCTCTTCTTTCTATTCTTGAAAGTAATAGAAGTGTTTTTCTCTCATATTAGCACGATCCTGTTATTCCCAACAAGTGGTATCAGAGCCTGGTTGAGCTTTTGATATTTTTCCCAGATTTTTTTTCAGATAAAATTCTACTGTCTGAAAATTCGAGTTTTTCAGTATTGCTCGGAATTGCAATCTGAATATACCGTTGGATTCGTCTCGTTGAGACGAGAAAACTGGTATTTTTGGAGATTTTTTTGGCCACCGGAAGCTGCCGTACGCGCCGCCAAACGCCGGCCAAAAACTGCCTGCGTCATGCTGACGTCATCACGCGCAGACAGAGGTTGAAGACAGCTGACGTCATCGCTGACGTCATCAGCTAGCCAGAGCTGCGTCAGCGACACGTCAGCGCCACATGTGCAGTCCCAGCACAGTCAGCCGCCACGTCACCAGTCAACTGCCAACTTTCACCAGCGCCCAGTCAGCTGCCACGTCATCGCCCAGTCACCGCCACGTCACTGCCACGTCATCTGCCACGTCACCGGTCAGTTTGTAATTTTGAAAATTTGCAGTTTGGTCCCTCAATTTTTGGAAAATTATAATTTCCACCTATAATTTTTCGAAAATTGTATTTTTGACCCTGAAAGTGCCAACCCACCACTTTCGGCCGTTCCGGACGCAACGGTGCTGCCCGTTTTTCGAAATTCGGCTCCGATTTTTCTGAAACAGAAAATCAAAATTATTTAGAAGGTGAAAATGACCTTTGACGAGTCAACTTCATCTTCCGGAGCAATGATTATGCTCACGGCTACCAACTACACGCTATGGAAACCTCGGATGGAAGATTTCCTTAGCTGTAAAGACCTTTTTGATCCAGTAGAGATGAAAGGTATTAATCCTGACCCGGCCAAGTCAACGGAGTGGAAGAAAATTAATAGAAAAACTATTGGTCAAATCCGACAATGGATTGACCATAGTGTCTTCCACCATGTTGCACAAGAGACCGACGCTTATGCCCTTTGGAAGAAGTTAGAAGATATGTACCAGGCCAAGACCGCTAGGAACAAAGCCTTACTGATGAGGCCTCTTGTCAATATGAAGCTCAAAAGTGGAACTTCTGTTGCTGAACATACTAGTCAATTTCAGAGTCTGGTAAATCAACTATCTTGTGTAGAAATGCCACTTGGAGATGAAATGCAATCTCTACTACTTCTTAGTTCCCTTCCTGATAGTTGGGAGACACTAGTTGTTACTCTGAGCAACTCAGCTCCAGATGGCAAACTTACCATGTCTGTGGTCAAGGATGCACTATTCAATGAGGAGGCAAGAAGGAAAGACATGAGCACAGATGAGACTCATGCCCTTGTGACGGAGAATAGAGGAAGATCACAAGGAAAACAACAAAGAAACAGTAGAGGGAAATGGCAAAGCAGAGGCAAAAGTCGGGGGAGATCATCAGATGGCCGGAAACCTTCTTATACCTGCCACCATTGCGGTATAGAGGGTCACATGAAAAAGAATTGCTACAAATTGCTAGAGGAGCGAGGCAAGAGCAATTCTCAAGCGAAGAACAGGGGTGGTGAAGCGCTCATCACAATCTCAGGTGATGTGGCGTATTGTACTATCAATGATGAAACATGCCTTCATGTCTCAAGAGAGGACACTGAATGGGTGGTAGATACTGCAGCATCCTACCATGTTACTCCCCACGGGTACTACTTCACAACTTACAAAGCTGGAGACTTTGGAGTAGTGAAGATGGGCAATTCCAGTTCATCTGAAATAGCTGGAATTGGTGATGTACAGATAAAGACGAGTTCTGGGAGCACAATCACTTTGAAGGATGTCAGACATGTTCCAGACCTTCGTCTCAATCTCCTGTCAGTGGTATGTCTTGACAAACAGGGGTATGAAAACCACTTTAACAGGGGCACCTGGAAAATGTCAAAGGGCATTTTGACAATCGCTCGAGGACATGTTTGTGGCACATTGTACAAAACCCATTTGAGGATTTGTACGGATAGCCTCAACATTGTTGAGGAGACTTCTCAGAATCTGTGGCACCTGAGACTCGGCCACATCGGTGAGAAAGGGCTGACTACCTTGATCAAGAAGAACCTTATCAACATCGACAAGAATGCTGCACTGGGTCCTTGCAGTCATTGTCTGTTTGGTAAGCATCATAGAGTATCATTTAGTTCTACTTCAGCTAAAAGATCAGAGTTGTTAAGTTTGGTACACTCCGACGTCTGTGGTCCTTTCGAGGTGGAATCAATCGGTGGAAGCAGATATTTTCTGACTTTTATTGATGATGCTTCTCGAAAAGTGTGGGTGTATTTCCTGATTACGAAAGATCAGGTATTTGAGTGCTTCAAGACATTTCACGTCTTGGTGGAACGTGAAACGGGAAAGAAGCTGAAATGTCTCCGATCTGATAATGGAGGCGAGTATACTTCTAAGGCGTTCGATGCATATTGTAGAGAATATGGCATTCGACATGAGAAGACAGTACCACGCACCCCTCAGCACAACGGCGTTGCTGAAAGAATGAACCGGACTATCATGGAGCGTGTCCGGAGCATGCTGAATATGGCTAAGCTTCCGAAGTCATTCTGGGCAGAAGCAGTCAACACCGCATGCTATCTTATCAACCGATCACCTTCAGTACCACTGAACTTTGAAGTTCCAGAGAGGCTATGGACAGGTAAGGATCCTACATACTCACATCTTAGAGTATTTGGTTGTTCATCGTATGCACGTATCCAAAGAGCTCAGGCAGAAGCTCGATGCAAGAACTATCCCATGCATTTTCGTTGGCTATGGAAATGAAGAGTTTGGATACAGGCTATGGGATCCTAAGGAGAAAAAGGTGTTCAGAAGTAGGGATGTTGTGTTCCACGAAGATTTGACAATAGAAGACATTGAAAACCCCACAATGTCTCGGAAGTCAAATGAGGGTGTTCAAGTTTCAAATGAAATACCAGAAGAGGACAAAGTGCATGAAGATAACTCTGAAGCAGAAGAAGACGAGGAGACAGAAGAGAGTGCAGGGCAAGGGGAGACACAATCCACCCTGTCAGACACAGATGATGGTAGCTCTTCTCAGATGGTTCCTACTGTTCGTAGATCTGAACGAGGGCATATACCATCGACAAGGTACACATCATCTGAATATCTTTTGTTAACTGAAGATGGAGAACCAGAGAGTTTTCAAGAAGCTGTATCTCATAAGGATAAAGAAAAATGGCTAATAGCAATGCAGGATGAGTTAGAATCTCTGCAGAAAAATCAAACTTATGAGATCGTAGAACTTCCTAAAGGGAAGAAGGCACTGAGGAACAAATGGGTGTTCAAGCTGAAGAAGGATGTAAATGGACAAGTGGTGAAACACAAAGCTCGGTTGGTTGTCAAAGGGTTCCAGCAGAAGAAAGGAATTGACTTTGATGAGATCTTTGCACCAGTTGTCAAGATGACCTCGATCCGAATTATACTTGGCTTAGCAGCAAGTATGAACTTGGAGCTTGAACAGATGGATGTGAAGACAACATTTCTTCACGGAGATTTGAAAGAAGAAATCTATATGCAGCAGCCGGAAGGTTTTGAGAACTCAAATGATAATTTTGTGTGTAAATTATCTAAGAGTTTGTATGGCTTGAAGCAAGCACCAAGGCAGTGGAATAAGAAGTTTGACTCATGCATGAAGAGTCAAGGCTACAAGAAGACTACTGCAGATGAGTGTGTATACATCAAGAAACTTCCAGACGGTACCTTCATTGCTCTTCTACTATATGTAGACGACATGTTGATCGTTGGGAAAGATGCAGTGAAGATAAACCAACTGAAGAAAGAACTCTCTAAGTCTTTTGATATGAAAGACTTAGGACCGGCTCAACAGATTCTTGGGATGCAGATCACTCGATATAGGAAGAATCGCAAGTTATGGCTATCTCAGGAGAAGTACATTGAACGAGTACTTGAGAGATTCAACATGAATGATGCCAAACCAGTAAGTGTTCCACTTGCGAATCACTTCAAGTTGAGCAAAAGAACATGCCCTACATCCAAGGAAGAGATCGGGGAGATGTCAGCAGTTCCATATTCTTCAGCAGTTGGGAGTTTGATGTACGCCATGGTATGCACAAGGCCAGACATCGCACAGGCAGTGGGTACAGTGAGTCGTTTTCTCTCTAACCCCGGGAAGGAGCATTGGGAGGCAGTCAAATGGATTCTCAGGTACTTGAAAGGTACCACGAAGTTATGTCTTTGTTACGGAGGAGCTGATCCAGTCTTGGAAGGCTACACAGATGCTGATATGGCAGGAGATACTGATAGTAGAAAGTCTACTTCAGGATATATCTACACTTTTGCAGGGGGAGCCGTTTCTTGGCAATCAAGATTGCAGAAGTGTGTCGCTTTATCTACAACAGAAGCAGAATACATTGCTGCCGCTGAAGCAGGTAAGGAAATGTTGTGGCTAAAGCGCTTTCTCCAAGAACTTGGGATCCAGCAGAAAGAGTACAAGGTACATTGTGACAGTCAGAGTGCTTTAGACTTAAGCAAGAACTCCATGTACCATTCTCGTACAAAGCATATTGATGTTCGGTATCACTGGATACGAGAGACGATTGATCAACAACTGTTGAGATTAGTGAAGATCAATACAAAGGAGAATCCATCAGACATGCTGACGAAGGTGGTGACACGGGATAAGCTAGAGCTGTGCAGAGACATAGTCGGGATGCTTGTTTTGAATATGCCTGGAAGGGGAGAATTGAAGAATTCAATTTCCAGGTCATATCCAAGTACAAGCAAATTGAAGAATCCAATTGTGAGCAACATCCATGAAACTTCCTCCATGTGCAAGTATGTCTCTGGGAAGTTTCCTCACACCAAACAACCACCTTCCTCACACCTCCATTGAAGCTTCTCCTAAGCTTCCACTCATCTTCCTCCCACCTTCCTAGTACCTAGTTTTGGTGTTATAAATAGAGAGCTTGGAGAGTCTTTCTATCATCAAGTAAATTAGAATAGATCATCATAGCACAACCAAGAAGAGTTGTGAATATCCTTGAGAGATATGTGAGGTGTTGTTTTTGAGAGTTTTTAGTTAGAGCTTGTATGTCTCTTCTTTCTATTCTTGAAAGTAATAGAAGTGTTTTTCTCTCATATTAGCACGATCCTGTTATTCCCAACAGGTATCAGACAAAACCTGGAGATACATGGATGAGCACGCCATTGAGCCTTTTTGTAGGCGCGACCTAATAATTATCCCCAAGTTTTACATGAATGCAATCTATTTCAAGGAACAGTTCTACATTGTATCTCAGCAAGCGGAGATATATTTTCTTGTGGCCTGACTGCCGCTCAACCAAGGCTGACTAGTTGTTATGGACCGCCACTAAAGACACCCTCCAGCTATGCTATCTTGTGAAATGCAGGGAGAACGGTATAGAGACATGTAACAGCAAGCCAACAACCTATTCAAAGCTACAGGTTTGCTGCGGAAAAAGATGATCATGTTCCTATTACTATTGATGAAGAAGATGCACACCAGGCTCTTGATAAACTTTTTAAACTCTTCATTCTACAGTTAGTGGCGGACCCAGAAAGTCAGAGTCACGGGGTCCCTACCCTTTTATATCTCTAATCTCTAATTAATTTAAAACTAATAAAAAAAATATTAAAGAAATATAACACTTCATAGTTAACGTACACCATCAAAACATTAAGGTATTATAAAGTAAAAAATTACATATAAAAATCATTCAACAATTCTACAGATGTACCCTCCTAAGCTTCATTTGTGGAAATATTCTATAATAGAATCATCACTAATAATTTAGGTCTATTTAATTAAAATAGGCCAAAACGACGTAGTTTTGGTCTATTTAATTAAAATAGTTTTGGAAAACAAAAAAGTAACCCAGAGGGATTCGAACATGGTATCTCCCGCAACTTAGAAACCTAAATCTCGTGTGTGCTGCCATTCATCTACTACATTCTTCTTGTTCTTAGATCGTTTTGTATGTAAATATACATTTACTAATTAATTTTATATAATATATATATATATATAATATATATAGGTATTTTTTTCGAGGTGCACGGGCCACGGGACCCAGGGCCCGTGGGACCCTTACTGGGTCCGCCTCTGTCTACAGTGTTCCCGCCTATCCCCAGTACATCCCGGTTGTTAGCTCAAAATCATCCACACCGTTTCTTTCACCTCTTCTCCATCGACTAGATCTCCTTTATTCTTATAATAGCTTCTCCTCCATCATCTTCTAATTGTAACATGTATTCTTTATCCTTCCGTGATTCGATCAATCGCTCCTGTAATTGTTCCTTCTCCTTCATTTATCTCATTTAATTTGAAGCTAAACTTTTTACAGCAATACATCCATGCGCCTCTCCCTCACCACTGATGTTCAAGATCATTGCCGCCAGCATTTATCCTTCTCCAATTTAGTTCATTCTACAATGTTCCCGCCTATCCCCAGTACATCCCGGTCGTTAGCTCGAAATCATCCACACTGTTTCTTTCACCTCTTCTCCATCGGCTTGATCTCCTTCATTCCTCTAATAGCTTCTCCTCCTTCATTCTTCTAATTGCAATTGGTATTCTTTATCCTTCCGTGATTCAATCAATCGCTCCTGTAATTGTTCCTTCTCCTCCATTTCTCTCATTTGAAACTAAACTTTCTGCAGTGACACATCACTAAGCCGTGAGAACCAACATTGTGGTGCTTGGCGTAGACCGTAGAGTCACCGCTGTAAGCGGCAAACCTGATTAGGTTGTGTCGTAGAGAAACCGCGGGGTGGATACATATAAACATCCTCATCTAAAGTGTCATGCAAAAATGCTTTGACAACATTCATCTAATGCAACTCCCAATTTTTGACGACAACAATAGCTAGAAGAGTCCGTACAATTGTCATTCTAGCAACAGAAGCAAAAGTCTCGTGATAGTCAATCCCTTCCACTTGACGATTCCCACAATAGTCTATTACTCCCTCCGTCCCACAATAGCTAAACTTTCTGCAGTAATACATCACTAAGTCGTGAGAACCAGCACCACAGTTGAAATTTGTACAGAGGAGGAAGAATTAACTTTAGCCACATATTCCTTACTTTAAATGGAAATGACAAATCTTTTTGGGACGGCTAAAAAGGGAAATTTGGCCAACCATTTTGGGACGGAGGGAGTAGTAAAAAAAAATCTTAGATTCAAATTCTTTTGTGGTTAGGAGTAGTAAAAAATATTCTTAGATTCAAATACTTTTGTGGTCAGGAGTAGTAATCAAGGATGTTGTTAATTAACTAGAACAAAGACACTATTATAGAATAGAATGCATAGATAACAAAAAAAGAATCTTAGATTTAACATTAAATGTTAATAGGATAACATTTAATTATAAGTATAATAATGAAAGTAGACTATATAGCTATTAAATTCCAAATTCATTCTCCAACAATATACGGCACAATAAACTTCACAATAATGCAGTACGTACTTTTTGTTGTATTGTATGGTTGTTTTAATATAGAGGCCTGCTAGGGGTACACACTTTTTGTGTACAAAAAGTGTGTACCCCAATCTTTTTTCTTTAAGATATAATGACCCTGATATGAAAGATACCGAAAATGGGGCTTATACTTTTTTAATCATAATAGTAAATTCAGTGAGTGCTATTATGTTCAATTTTAGTAATGACTGACAAAATTTACGGACAAATCTTTTTTATGATCAGTTAATCGATCATGATATCAATACATCATCAACATTTTACGAAGTGCATATTTCCCAATGCAAACAAATCATAAATAAGAGAAAAACATACATTTCTTTAATAAAAAGGATTATTTTATACACAAGACTTGTATCAAATCACTCTGAACTAATTAAATACATACAACTGGTGGCGGATCTGGGCATCGAAGTTCAGTGTATGCACACAGAGTACTATTACTACACTTCAATAAGAATATAATAAAGAGAAAATTATACATTAACAATTTTTAGTAAAATAATCAAAAAGAACAATTTTCGTATACAACATGCTAAATAAAATACTAATAAGAATGGCAGATTACTTGAGATTAAAGAGCATTATTAAATGGTAAAACATTTCTTATTATTGGGCATTTAGATACCTATTTGTAATTCGAGCTTCGAATTTGGACCCGTAACTCTGCAGAAAGACGTTGTGCAATGGTCAAAATTTTGATATGCTAGATTTAAAAAGATTAGTGAATGTTGTTGGGTTCCAGGTAGAAAACGAAAAGAAATTCTCCGTCTGAAAATACTGAATTATATTTCTTACTATATATACATCACAAACTCGAAATTAAATAAAGATATTGGGCCCAAGGAGTAACCATTCATGCGGGCTAGGAAGATTAGCAATTATTTGTGTGGCCCATTAAATGAGCAGGCCAGTTAAGCAACTAACGTGTGGGAAAAGAAATAGAAGAGTTAGAGATAAAGATGAAACGTGAGAAGTTTTAGGATAAATAGAGAGTAGCTATGCAGAATGTAAACACAATCCTAAGCAATTTCACAAGCTACAACCCTATACACAAAAGCACACTGCTAAATTCATTCCTTATTACTACTATTAATCAATTTATTTTCTTTCTCCATTGTTGATCCTAAATTGCTTGATTTCCCATTCAATTTCGTATTTAGATTAGTTTAATTTTAGCTTAACAAGATATCAGAATGTCAGATAAATGATCCCAAACTCTACAATATCCACATTGAAATAATAACAAAAAGTCACGCTAAATTTATTTACTCATACACAAAATGATTGACCTTTGAAATCATAACTATTGGTAAAATCATTTCTACAAAATTAATTAATATATAATAATAAAAGTATAGATTCGATTAAAATTTGAATTAAGAGTGAATATACAATTTCTATATAAACTGACTTGTCGCAACATGATTGGATTGCAAGTAGTCTTATAATTATAAAATACATAGAAACCAGATATCCACTAAACTAAACCACTAAATCAAACATTTCAAAAAATATACGGAGTATCAGATTAGATCAAACTAAAAGAATTTAGTCCAAGCAAATAACATCCTTATTACAACTCAATATATATTCTTATATTTTTCTTAAATCCCTTTCTTTAGTACCGTTTAAACACGAAACAGCAAACACTTGAATACTTGATTGACTCGTCAAGTACCGTTAAAATACCTTTCTTAAATCCCTTTCTTTAGTACCGTTTAAATCCTTTTTTTATTGACTCATCACTCATGCCTTCATGGGCATGTCGGCAGCCTGGCATAGTGGCATTCTTCTTCCTTGAACATGTAAAGTTACTTTATTAAATTTTGGCATTATTATATAACCTTATATCTCTATCTCACTGCTGCTGACACGTACTATACGTCGTAATTACTTTGTATCCATTGATTGTTTTGTACAATCAATTTATGTTGTACGTAAGTGCATGCATGTGATTGGGTTTCATGTAATAGCTAGAATCATACCAAAATACGTAACACACCGTTTATTTTTTTTTTTGATAAAGAGGTGCGGCTTATCGATATGCAATTCGAAATTCTCAAAAAAAAAAATGCAATTCCAAATTCCCGATTCCACCTTTTACAACATACCTAGTACGATTTGATCGATTCCATCCATATCAAAATGAATTGAATCGAATGGTGTGCAAAGCTTTTAATAATATTTCTTCAAAATCCTAAATCAAAACAACCAAACAAATCCGAACCTGTTTAAAAATTTACTACCTCCATCCCTCTTAATTACATAGTTATATTGAGACGGAAGGGGGTGACATGATTTTTTAAAAGTGGCCGGGTTTGTGTGGTTGATATTAGTTGAAGTAGTAAAAATGATTTAGAGTCACACAAACTTTATCAAATTTAGCCCGAACAGTTTGATCCAATTTTAGCCAATGATAATATTCAGGATTAATTGTTTGAGCCTAATATAAATCATAAGTATACAAAGATGGTGCCGGAAGAGTGTCATCAAGGATTCCCAAAAGACCATTAGCAACCAAAAAGGACTCGAATTGAGTTCGCCAAGGTAGATAATCTTCAACAGCCAATAATTTGGTGGTCACAATTTGCGTAATAGATGCACCAAAAGTCATACCTTGGGCTAAAGAAGCAAACGAAGCCGGTATGGGAGTCTCCACCGGACGACGTCCGATTGATCCAGTCAACGGCGGGAGGACCAACCCTGGGTTGCCGGACAAGGTCGAACCAGCAAAACACGCTCGGGCAGCAGCCGTGATGCTAGACTCTGCGTGAGAGTCAGCAGAAAAGAAGGGCGGCGGCTGAACTGTCAACGGCGTAGGCGTCCAAGTGAAGATCAGTGGAACCCATGAGGAAGTTAGCGGCGAGCCTGACACGTCGAGGGGAGCGGTCGTCTGTAGCGGCGCTGTGAGGGACGGTGGTGGAGTGGCTGCGCTCAAGACCGGAGTTCATCCGCCGAAGAAGACGTCATGGCGGTGGTTGAAGAAGACACGGCGGCGGCGGCTGAACCAGTCAAGGAGGCCATCGGAAAAAAAAAATAGTACTGCCTAAAACTTAGAGCTCTTGATACCATGTGAAAATATAATGGAAAGGCTTACCCAATAGGTAGCCCTAGGTGTCATATATATAATAAAGTATTAATTGCTCTATTAGCAATTTTAGTGAGATTTCCCGAAAAAGTAAAATGAAACAATATTAGTGGGGCGAAAGGGTAATAAATTTTGAATATATTATGCACAAAGAATTTTGAAAAACAACTAATCTAAAAAAAATATACGGAATGAAATTAAAATATACCGAGCATGATTGTGTTAGATAATTACTAGTATCTTTACCCGTGCCATGCACGGGATAAAATCATTTTCTTGTTTAGTTTTACTAACGGAAGATCACTAATTTAGTCAATTATAACCAGGGGCTGAGCTAAGGCACTTGATCGGACTGGACTGATACAAAGAATACTTTTGGAAAAATGTTTACACAGAATATTTTACACTAAAAATATAGACAATTTTTAAATTTGAGATGAGCCAGGGAGCCTCCCTAGCTATGCCCCTGATTATAACATTTTTTAAAATGCATATTCTACTTTATTGAGTATGCCCTACTTTAAAACTAATTATCTAAACATGTTTCTAGTCTACATTTTTCAATGAAAAGAGCATACGGAGTATTTTCTTATAACTCTCAATTGCATCCGGTTGAAAGTAATCTATTTTTACCTAAACAAAAAGAAAATGCCCAATGCCCAATGCCCATTTTTATCCATTAATTTTCGTTCACGGCACATTGTTTTTTTTCAAAACTAACTACACATTTTTGTAGCTTATTTATCTAAAAATGGGTGCGCGCGATCAATGGTTTTTAAGATATTAGCTCTTCTAAGTTTTAGAAAATTTCAAATAGTCTTTTGATATCTTTCTTTAAGAAAATAGTTTAGCATATATTGTTTTGTGACATTCAGATTTTAATGAAGATGATGACACGACAATAGGGCGCATATTGTGATTGGCAGCGATCTATTTATTTTTCGTTAGGTTGAATTATTGAAGGCATATAAGATAATATTAAGTAAATTATGTGTTATTGAACGAAAATAGTTACATGCTTTAGACTTTTAATAGACAATTATATTTTTACCTAGAAAACCAGATGAATAAAACTATAAAATGATTCCCATCACTTCAAGTGGTAAATACAATCGAAACATAAACATGTCAAATTATGCAATGAAAAAAAAGGACAAACGTCCTGTTTTCATAAATGAAAAATGTTCTGAATTTTAGTGACCAAATAGTACTATATTAAAGTTACATCCAGGAGTAAGAGAATTATTTCACACCTTTTATATACAATCTAGCTTATTTATCTAGCTCTTAAACACAATTTTTAGTGTCGTGATACAATTGTTATAAATGTGATTCATAAAACTTTCCGAGGGTTGTAACTCTCGGTCAATATATCAAGATTATATTAATAAATAGTCTAAAGTAAAAATAACTCTTACTTTCATAAATGAGATCAAAAAATTGATTCCAAATGAAAATATCCTTAATTAGAAAGGTGAACATGAATTTGAGATAGCGTTAAGAGAAATTTATATTTAGAAAATTAACGCATGCAGTCTTGCGATTTTAATTTTTCCCACTTTCATTTTATGATGTTTCACTCTTCTTTCAGTTTTAATTTAGGAATGATTTGGAAGTTATAAGAAATTTGTTTAAACAATTTTATTGAAATGATTTGGGGGTGCTTAGAATATTTTTATTCTCTTGTTTACCACTGTCATTTTCGTTTAGTACGTGTAGCTATTAAATTGAATTAAATAATACTTACAGATTTTTTTTCCTAGTCATACAACTATGTCATCCTACCATTTCTCCTGCATCATTAGAGAGTAATGCTTTTTTTTTTCTTTCGATCTATTTACTACAACTTTCCATTTTATTGAGTATTCTTAGGGGTGAGCATAGGACGGTACGGGACGGTTATTTCAAAAAACCTATCCCGTCCCAAAGTACGGTTCTTTTAAAAATCAAGAACCGGTACCGTCCCGCATATATATAGAACTTGTCCCATTCCGTACCAATTTTTAGTACGGTTCGGTACGGTTCTCCGGTGTTATTTGGTTCCTAAATAATTAACCCCATGAAATATAATTAACCCTATTTACGTAGCATTGTTTATATCATTTAGTATTGTTTTTGTTTTACAGCTAACTTTTAGTGCTGTCAAGTCTTAATAATTGGATTACGCCCAAAGAATATGCAAGATTGCATATTTGTAGTATATGCACATACGGTAACTAACATTTATCCTCAGTAATATATTATATATAATATATTATTATTATTATTATTATTATTATTATTATTATTATTATTATTATTATTATTATTATTATTATTATTATTATTATTATTATTATTATTATTATTATTATTATTATTATTATATTATAACACTAGTTTTCGGGACATACGGTCACTAACATTTATACTTGGTAATATATTATATATAATATATTATTATATTATAACACTAGTTATTGGGACAATTCGGGACGGTACGAGACGGTTCGGTTCAATACGGTTTCGGGACGGTTCTGGGACAGTTCTCAGTTTCTCACTAAGAACCGGTACCGTACCATATTATGAAAAAGCTCGGTACGGTATTACATTTTTCCGGTTCTTTCGATTCTGGAACGGTACGGGACGGTTCTTCAGTACGGAACGGGAATTCCCAGATCCGCGCTCAGCCCTAAGTATTCTTTGGTCCCTTTCCACTTTAGTTTCAATTTTATCATTTCATCTACATATTGTTATACGAAAATCAGAATAGAACTGCACACTCTTATTTAAAGGGATTGTGTCAACTTTTGAGGGTTTGACAATGCACACTGAATAAATATCTTCGAGGTGATTGTAATCGACTCCTGGTGTTGTGGATTTTCAATTTTGTCCCGTATAAGACTTTGAGATTTCCGATTTTCATATTAACAATAAGTAAATGAAAGAATTACTTTGAATACTTTAATTTGGATTATTATATTATTGCATTATCATACATCAATTATATCTTCAAGAGACACTAAAATCTATTAGGATGTGATCTTTTTGATAATTTTACAACATGTGCATATTACCTTTTGAGAAAGTAGATATCTGGATTCATAACCTATGAATCCAGATATCTAATTGAATAATGTAGAGAACTTTGTTGAATTCTCATTGAACATGACAAAATTTCCACGCACACAATTAATCGAAGTGATAGGTTAAAATTAGTCTAAGCTATCACTCCGATTAATTGTGTAGTTTTATTCTAGCTTAGAATTTACTCTTCCAATTCATTCATGGTAAGATAAAATCCCATACTTCCTATTTTAAAACGATCCTAAATTGTAAATATTATTATAAATAATTTTTTTATATGAAACATTGGTGTCATATGAAAAATAAATAAGTTAGAATGTGTATAAATGGTATTCCATAATTCTTTTAGTAATGGAAAGAACTAAAAAGTTGCATGTGTTAATTTTGTTTAAATACACATTGTCTTAATGTTATTCTCAGATTCTTCGGGTTGCGCCCTGTTTTATTAGTTTATCTTCTTTGTTTCTTCAAAAAAAGGGAAATTATCACTCACCTCCCCTGAGGTTTAACGATTTATCAATTACACCCCTATATAGTATTAAAAATATGCAAAAACCTCCCTCTATCATTGACAGTGTCAACTTTAACAGCAAGGGTTAGTAATTTAACTTGCATACATAATTCATAATTGCATACCCAACTTTTAGAAACCATTGTACCGTAAAAAAAAAAAACTTCCACAGACCCTCACTTACCCATGCTCACCATGGAAGTGCTTATTGATATTACGCATACTAAGCTAGTAGATGTAGCAAATACGGAGTAGCTAGAACTGCTACAAATCTCTTTCAGGCATGACTTTTAGTTGATTAGTGTGATTCATTATCTCAGTTTGTTTTTTTGTTTTGTTGAAAGAACTCAGTTTGTTAGAATCTCATAATTATGTTTTCTCCTTTTGCTAAATTATGTTATCCCCTTTTGGCTAATGAATTCTATTTCGTATTTGAGAATTTGAGAGGCCAAATATGTAATCATGGTTTTATTTTTCAGCACTCATGCTTTTGGGGCTCTTATTTTTCTCTAATGTCTCTAATACCTCTAGGTTAGAGATAATGAGCAACGGCACTTTGCATTTGTTAAAGGACAAATGTCTTTTTTAGGATTGAGACTTTTTAATTGCAAAATTTGTCTTTTCTTTTTCAGTTTTTTGATTGAGAATGATTCCTTTTGTTATTTCTGATGATGAGGAATTAGTAGTCATTTTTGGCATCATATTCAGGATTTTTGAATTAGTTCGTGAAAGATAACTAGGTTAGTCAAAACAAGAGTGACATAAAACAGAGGAACTAATGTCTTGAATTGCCTAAGTTTATAGACCAGGTAGTATATTGGTGAATAACTAATACGGAGTATGATTTTTGCTAGTAAGTACTACATATTACGGAGTAATTAACTTGCAATTTTTATGTCCTATCAAATTTTATGAAATACAAAAATGTAATAATGTGTTTATGTCACTCTCTCTGTCCCTTAAAACTTTGTCAACTTTCCTTTTTTCGATGTCTTACTAACTTTGCCACTTTCCCTTTTAAGTAAAGAATTTATGATTCCAGATAATTTCACTCTCCTCTGCACAAAACTCAATCACACAGTTTTTACTTTATTAATCCTCGTGCCGGTCAAACTTGGCAAAGTTTTAATTGACGAAGGTAGTATTATTCTCAATAAAGTATGTTCTTGACTGTAGTTTGTGCATGCTGGGATTTTTTAATGTGCTTAAGAGTTCTCTATTCATTTTAGGGTGGAGTACCCAAGGATCAGACGTGTATCCTCAAAACTCGGTTATATAGGGTGGAGTACCCAAGGATCGGGCGTGTATCCTCAAAACTCATAGATTACTATTTAGTAATTCAGGACCGAGTGGTGTCCTCATGTTAAGTTGATTTGAACCAGGATATGTATATGAGTGGCTGGGGTTTAAGTCAAGGATATTGACTAATACTATTGTTGAGGTTTATTCCTTCAACACTTGGGCCCACCACGTAAGCCCAAAGATTTCGAATGGATGGTGTATGTGACTACGTGATGCAAGCAAATAAGATGGGCTTAGAAATATATGCAATAATATAGTGGGCCGAGTATTATTAAGTCTAATAACTCCTCGTTACACTGCACTATGCTAAGGCTTGCGGCCGTTCGTCTCACACTCAAGTAGAAGAGCTGCGAGTAATAAGCTAAGAGCTAAATGAATACTAGTAAGCTAAGACGGGTAAGTTGTCAACCCTTTACAATGAAGTAAATGCTACTATTTATACTATCAAGGGGCAGTTGAATATGCTGATGTGGAGAGTTGTAGATGGCTGAAGCCTCAAGTATATGCTCTAATTAACTTTTGTATATTCCGCCTACAGTTCAAGTATATGTAGTATGGAATATTCCCTATGGTATGTTATACTCAAAAGATGTGTGCTGGGTGCTTTCTAATTTATCATGCTAACTTTTGGATGGTTTTTCATTTAGCATGCTAGCTTTGGTATTTGAGGTTAACACTCTTCCGTTAAAGTTAACATTCTCAAATAATATAGGGAGGTTGTTGCATATTTTTAAAACTATAGGGGTGTAAGTGATAAAACGTTAAACCTCAGTGGAGGTGAATGATAATTTCCCTATAAAAAAATGTTGTTCTCAAATTTATGTTCACCTTTCTTGTTAAGAATACTTACGATTGTAATCAATTTTTGATATTATTTATGAAGTAAACGTTACTACCTTCCCTCAAAAAAAGTAAAAGTTACTACCTTCGTCCCACATATATGTTCTCATTGCAAAATGACAATGTTATTTAGACAATAATTAATTTAGGTACTTTGAGTATAATTTGAGAAATACTTATGATAAGATTAATAAGATCATGGGTCATTGATGATAATTGTGATGTCATAGATGCATTATTTTTTATATTTGATGATTAAATTGTCATTTAAGAGTTTAATTATTTCCTAAAATAGAAATGAGAACATTTGTATTGGAACTATATGGGCATTCTTGAGATTATTTCTATATATTCAGATCGTATCTATTCGTCAGGTTTTTATTTCATGGTGGCTAGAATAAGGGACCTCCGAAGAATGAATATGGGAACCTTAAAATGAGACGGAGGTAGTATTTTTTTTATATAGTGTATATATATTAATATAATCTTGATATATTTCGACTAAGAGTTTTATCAATGACATACATAGGATAGCAATAATATCCTGACACTAAAAGTGGTGTTTAACAGATTGATAAATGGTATTCCATAATTCTTTTAGTAATGGATTGATGTTACTTTAATATAGTACTATTTGTCTATTTGGTCATGAAATTTGAGATGATTTTTCATTTTTTTAATATGGGAAATTTATTTTTGTTTTCATTGAATAGTTTGACATGTTTATATTTCAAATATATATTAACTACCACTGGATGTAATAATCTGTTTATACATTTATTTCATCTAACCTTCTAGGTAATAAAAACTGTCTACTAAAAGTCTAAAACATGCAATCTTTGTTCGGTCGATAACCCCTTTAATTTACTTAATAAGATCATACTACTGTCATTTTAAAAAAATCTTAATACTCTCAATAACTCAATCTAATAAAAATGAATGAACCGCTACCAATTGCATTATGCAAACTGTTGTCGCAGCCACCGCCTACATTAAAATCGGAATGTTAAAAAACTATTATGTATATATTATAAACTCTGTTTTTAAGGAAAGGATCGAAAGATTAATTTGCTATGTTCTAATATAATATTTAGAAGGGCTAATATTTTGAAATAAAATAACGTACTACACCCATTTTTAAATAAATAAATAAATTAGAAAAATGTGTAATGAGTTTGAGAAAAAACAGTAACTGACAGATTAAATCTAATGGATAAAAATGGGCACCGAGCAACTTCTTTTTATTAGGTAAAGATGCTTAAAAAGAATACTTTCATTTGGATGCAACTGAGAGTTATAGAAAATGGCTTTTAATTGGAAAAAATGTAGACTGAGAATATGTTTAGATAATATGTTAAAAAATAATAGGAACTCCGTAAGGCATACTCAATGAGAATATGAATTATGTCAACCAATGTTATAATCAATTGAATAAGCGACTTTTAAATATAATAATGCATATGTATACCAATACTCGTACACACAGATATATTAAAACTAAAAATCATTTTATCCAATGCACGACACAGTTAAATAGAATAAAATGTAATGAATTTTTATATTTTTTTGTAACAGTCATAGTACAAATAAAAATATATATAACACTTTAAAAAACATTTATTTATTAAGTGCTAATTTTTTTATTTATTTTTATATATTCAATATTGGTTTCATATGAAAGATAATAAAAAATTATAAATTATGATATATTTTTTGTTATCATCAGAGTACAAATAAAAAAGTTATAACCATTTAAAATAATATGGGTTTTTATTTTTTGAACTACATAGCTTTAAGAAGTTTTCAAAATTAACGTTACATGAGTTCGAATCTATCTCAAATACCATAATAAATTAACGTAACATGAGTATAACTAATTTACTAAAAAAATATAACACTTTAAGAAACAGATATTTATTAAGTGCAAAATTATTATTTTTATATATTCAATATTGGTGTCATATGAAAGATAATAATAAAAAGTTACAAATTATGATATATTTTTTGTTGTCATCAGAGTACAAATAAAAAAGTTATAACCCTTTAAAATAAAACGGGATTTTATTTTTTAAACTACATAGCTTTAGGAAGTTTTCAAAATTGACATTATGAGTTCGAATCTATCTTAAATACCAAAGTAAGAGCATCACCAATGGTATCTATATACATAATAAATTTGAAAGAAACAATTATGGAAAGTTTTGCCACGTGTCATCTTCTAAGCAAACATTTATTAGAATTTTCTAGATTCTCTTTCCAAATTAGTATTTTAATTAATTAATTACTTATAGTTCGTAAGTTTAGTATTTGAAAATTAGATTAGGATTGCCGTTAATTAGAATTATTATAGTTAGTTTAGAAGTAATATTGGAATTCTACTCAAATTGTCTTATAGAATTCTCACTATTTTTTGAATTGATATAACTTTTTCATTTGTAATTCAATTTTTATAAGAAGTATATCAAAATTCATGATTTTTTATTAGCTTTCATATGACACCAATATTGCATATGTAAAAATAAAAAGAATTTTGAACATAGGAAAAATGGAAGTTTTTAGACTAAAAACTTTTTTGAAATAAATCCAAGCTTTAAAATTAAGATCTCATTACTGTATAGCGTAATTTCATGCAGCAATTGGGGAACATTTTATTTATTGACTGAAAGTGTTAGTAAAGGCATATTAAGTTCTAAAGCATATATTCAAAAATGACAATTCAAATTGAGTCAACAAAATGACCCAATTAAGGGTATGTTTGACACAACTAGCTGAAAAGATACTTTTGTGAGCTTTTTAGTAACTGTTAGCTTTTAATGACTAAAAAGATCTTATAAGGAAAATGTGGTAGCTGTTTGGTAAAAAGTAGACTGTTTGATTTAATCATGTTTGGTATACAAGCTATTAGGACGAATTGATACTAAAAGTCATGGACTTTTCTCATATGCTACTTCATGTAGCATCTCAAAAAAAATCTTTTAATTTTTGAAAAGCTCTTAAAAGTTGTCATGCCAAACATACAACTAGACACTTTTAAAGATTATTTAAACAGTACAAAAGCTAGAAGGCAGAGACTTATGTATTCCAAACATGCTTTAAGGCTGTCTTAAAAATCAGAAAGCATAAAGAACACACCAGCAAGTGAGGAAAAAGTAGAAGCTACAAGTTTGCGACCCCGAATTTACCAAAAAAAACTTTGGTTTTAAAATGACTTTTCTTTTAGTTTTAATATTGAAAAGTCACTTATTTAGTCAATTATAACATTGATTTATAATGAATATCCAAATTTATTGAGTATGCCTATTTTTTCACTAATTATCTAAACATGTTAGCATCCCAAACAAAAAAAGAAAATGTTCAATGCCTATTTTTGTTCATTAAATTTCATCCGTGACTTAATGTTTTTTTTCAAAACTAACTACATATTTTTGTAATTTGTTTATCTAAAAATAGGTGTAGTCAATTTTATTGAAGATATTAGGCCTTACCAATTTTAGACTTTTAGACTTCAGAGGCAAACGAATCAAGAAGTATCGTTGCTACCACAACAGTATCGAAATTTTCCAGATCAATTCCATTGGTAGCTCCACAAACTCCTTCTCACTCCATTATCACTATCCACTGCCCAAATTACATTCCGAAAGCCATACTGGCATCCTTTTTTCTTTTTTGCAATCACCAGCTCCGATTCCGGGCGAACTTGATGTCAATTTTTTTTATAATAATGAGTTTTATGTTACTTCTGAATGAGCATAACACACAAAAAGAATGAACATACACTCATTTTGAAAGTAATATATTCTCGTTTGGTATCATTTTTATGCTCATTTTGAAATATTATATCAATGCATATTTCAAGAGTATCACATCATATCAGATCATACGAGTTAATTTTAGACACGAGAGCAAACCATGATACTCAATCACATGATTCTAATACTCAGTAGAAGATGTTTGATGTTCAATAAAATGTCTTAGCTTGATGCTCATTTTCACATCAATGCTCATTTTGTAAATTGTGTCTACTCATTTGATACTGTTATTATGCTCATTTTAAAAATGTTTTGATGCTCAACTAAAGATACTTATAATTTTCATAACAATGCTCATTTTTTTTTTAAAACCGAAAAATAGACGAGACTAAATTGCAATTAACCAACCAACAACAGCATAAAGTACGTGATGAACGCGGACAACATTAATCAATGGGAATGAAAACAAGAAATGGATGACCCGACAACAGTCACATAAACACCACATAAGATAAGAAAATCGATCCCAGAGACACAGCACAAAGAGAGTAATTAACAACAAATTGCATGCCAAAAGCTAGCTAGGTAGCTAGCTAGGCTGTTCAACACAACCCGACGGGTTCAATTTTATTGATTCATACGGAGAGGATAGGCGTATGTTATTATTACTCCATCCGTCCCAATTTGTTTTGCAAAGTCAACATTTTTTGGTCAATCAATAATAAAAATCAATGCTCCGTATGACTAATTAATTCAATTTTAACAATTAAAATTTACATATTCATAAACTACATTAAAATATCTTCAAAGTTGTAAACTCCAAATTATAATATAATTAAAAATTGACATCCTAATTAAGTGAACAAAACGAAACTGTTTGACCAAGAAAAGTCAAATTTGCAAATCAATTTGGGACGGAGGTAGTATTTGTTTCAGGCCGCCAGGTGGCGGTAACTGGTACGTACGCAGATGCATGCCGGCACGGAATGATGCTGCGTGCAGGCGGGCGGCGCTAGCCCTGACGTCGGGAATTATGTTATGCCCAATGCCCATCATTTTTAAAATGTCATATCAATGCATGTTTAAAACTACCATATTACATTAGATTCCCATGAGATTGAGTTGATTATAGACACAAGAGTAGAGATTATGATACTTAATTATATGCTTCTACTACTCAATAGAAAAAGTTTGGTGCTCAATGAACATGTATTGATGATCAACTAACAAAGCTTATTATTTTCATATCAATGCTCATTTTGAAAGTTATTTATGCTCATTTGATACATATGTTATGCTAATTTTAGAATGTCATGCCAATGTTTATTTTAAAATTGTCATATTACATTAGATTCGCATATTAAAATTCATAAGAATTGATTATAGATATAATTTAATGATTTTTTATAAAAGAAAAAATAAGAAAAAGAAAATGAATTACAATATATGAAATTGATATCAAATATTCATTATTCGACTCTTAATACTCAGTAGAATATGTGTGATACTCATTAAAAGTGTATTAATGCTCATCTAATGAAAATCGCGATTTTCACTGTAATTACAAAAATGCCACCGTTTTTTATTTGTGATATCAGCTTTCTTGTAATGACACCAGTGCTCATTATTAGACTATTAGTACTCATTAAAATTGGACTACTGCTCATTAACATTACACTAATGCTCATCTAGCAGAAACCGTGATTTTCATTAAATTTACAAAATTGCCACCGAATGTACGACTTGCACCGTACAGTCGGGTGTACGGTATAGGCACTCGTATAGTATGCCCACCTTAATCTGATCCATGTGCTTCAATAGATTAAGCTATTGAACCCTAATGAGCTTTGATTTTTCCAATAGTCCTAATATTTTTGGGAATGTTCTGATCACGAAAAACCTCAACAGGCCATTGGCGACCTTACTTGTCAGGTTTACCAGCCAATTCATTCATCAAAGACGTTTTTTTTTTATTTCGCGCGCTGAATTGTGTAATAATAAGAAACAGTAAGGTTGAAATTACTTTTTTAGCTGTATTGGCTGAAGTTATTGCAGAGAATCATTTTAACTGTTTTTCAAATATTTTTTCCTTTAATTTTTTAATAAATAATATTTTAAATATTACTTTTTCATAAATCAGCACATATTAAACCAGAACTTCATCCATTTCAACCGAATCAACCAATCCAATCAATTTAGTGCTGTCTCTATCCTTCCAAAATAAACGTGTTGGCCGTGTTGCTCCTAAGTGGATCTCATTGACCATCTAGCTCCGAGAACTGACCTACAAAATAATCACTAAAAGGAACTAAAAATATATTAGTAGCTCGAGACGCGTCAGACGCTATCCTAAGGAATTATTTCCGGCGTACGGAAATTCGCCCAAGATATAACGAACCCTTCGGTTATGAAACCGGTACCACAACTAATTAATGAGAAGAAAATAGTATATGAGCCCAGTAATAAAAGTGTATTTGTTAATTTGAGGAGTAGTGTGATCACTTCTTGATTTCCCAGGTGATAGCCCTCTTCCCATGTACTACGTATATATTTCCATAAGAACAAACATCTGTGACCGGGGCATATTTTGAAGTCTATCTGATCTTTCCCTTTTTGTTTTTTGTTTCCAATGGCAAAATACCAAATATATACCGGAAGGTAAAACATAACGTTTTACGTGTTAATAAATGTAAAATAATGACAATGACTAATTTAGCTCCTATGTTGATACTCTTCTTGAAAGTTAATGCTCAAGATTAATACGTGCAGCACGTTATGACCTTTAAAGCTCAATTCAATGTCCACAATTAGAAATGAAGTAATGCATTTTAAACGATTGAAAACTTTCTTGAGTAATTGGACATAATAAATCTCTAAAGTTATCATTTGAAAATATCAACTTGTATAATTGATTTAAAACAATATATACTCCCTCCGTCCCAAAATGGTTGGCCAAATTTTCTTTTTTGGCCGTCCCAAAAAGGTTAGCCATTTCCATTTAAAGTAAGAAATATGTGGCTAAAGTTAATTCTCTCTCCTCTGCACAAATTTCAACCACACAGTTTTTACTTTATTAATCCACGTGCAAGTCAACATTGGCCAACCATTTTGGGACGGAGGGAGTATCATATAAAAAAGGTCTTATAGGTTGACGAGTCATTTTCACAATGAAGCACATCGTCTCACGGGACGGTGTATAAGGAAAATTAAGTGTGCAATCAATCTAGCAATCCAACACGTAAGCTAGCCAAATCGAAGTATGTTTGAATTAAGAGAATAACTAATTGCAATGGAGATGGATAACGATTAAACTAGAAGGGAAGCAGGGGCATACAAGGAACAACCTATGATTAAGGATAAGGGGTCGAAATTGGGATACTTGGGAATATACCATGCAACAAAGGGATAGGTACGGTACAAGTTCCCTTGCCACTCTCATGGTCCAATAACAATCCAAAGTCATGCAAAGAAGAGCAACCAACAATTCTTCCCCTACTTTCTCCCATTCTCATGGAGAGGAGGTAATGTGTGTGTGTGAATGTGTCAAAAGGAACCCTACAAGTCTCCTTGAGAGTCCAAACCAACATCTAAGAACATTGTGGCCATCAAAGTCTTAGAAATTCACATAAGCATTTTCACAAACACATGGTGTGCATAATATATTTCTTAAATTCCTCCAAATCAAACCCCAAAACCTAACACATCACTTGGTTGAATGATCCTCAAACACCCCCAATCTCTAATCAATCTACTCACTCATACTAGATTTCATACCCATAAAGCATATGCAACCCAAAGTCATGAAATGAAGCAATAAGAGAAAGGGAGTGAGATTAGGGATTTAATGCAATCTAAGATATTAAATGCAAGAAGAACAAGTATTTGACGTAAATAAAGCATAGGAATTCAATGCAAAAGAGTTTAAGGATGCTTACAACCAAAACTAGGGTTTGCAAGAGAATTCTCGTCCAAAAACTATGAAATTCGGAACAAGAATTGCTATTTATACAAATGGGGAATCGTCGGAACGCCAGGAAGGAACGGCGTTTCCTATAGGCGTTTCCTATAGGCGTTCCTACCTTTACCAAAATAAAACAGTCGGTTGGCAGAGAGTTCGACGCTGGGAGGAACGTAAAAGAACATCGTTCTCCAGGGAACGCTGACAGGAATGTCGTTCCCTGCCAGCGTTCCCACACCTGGGACTTTGAATTGATATTCTGGTGTACAATACGGGGGAACGCTGGGGGGAACGTCGATCCCAATGACGTTCCCGAGGCTGCTTCCACCAAAACACATCTGATGTCTTCGTTTCTTGCTTCCTTGTGTTCCGCTTGGTCCCCGGGGTCTTCAAATCATCCATTTATGCTCTCGAGACTCTTCAAAATGCTCGGTTTTCACCCCTACGATGCTCAAATACTTCTCGTGGTTCCTACAACCAAAATATTGCACACGTTTAACCAAAATGAGGGAAAAATCTTCAAATGTTAACAAACAAAGACCACATTTTATGTGAAAGTATTAGGTGTTTTCACACCTATCATAAGTTCTCCTCAAAAGAAATAATATTTTATTCATTTGAAATACTCTCAATTTTATAACATTACTACTACGTATCGGAATGACATGCTGCCATCAGTTGTTTTTTGTTTTCTTTCGCATACAGAGCTGCTACTTTAGTTAGAGTTTGGCCTTAGATACATCCTTGTATATACTATCTATTAGCTCATGGCCTCATGCTGTCATGCATGATTCAAGAGTAGGAAAGTGTGTAAATTTTACAACGTATTAAATATCTGGAAAGTGAACATCAATTTTTAGATTTTATTAGTAAAACTAGTTATTTACACGCGCGTTGCGCGATTAGCTAGATGCCCAATACAACTTTACCAACATAATATTAAAACTTATTTGTTGGTAAATTTTAGTTATTTATGTTTATTTGTAGACATAAGCTTATAAGCTTCTTTAGAGCAGAAATTATGGTGTATATATGAAATGAATTAGTATGTCCAACTTGATGAATTGTGTTCTTCATGTGCATTTAGGAATTTAGATGGGATATAGCAATGATTTTTTAAAAGAACTGGATTTCCTAAGAAACAGATTTAGCCATAAGAAAAACTAAAAGTTTGGATTTCACAAGCCTATACATGTATTGATGCCCCTCATTTGTGAAATTGTTTGGTTAGAGAACCCGAAAAACTTAAAAGGCAATTGTAAACACCTTAACGGAAACTTGTAAATGTTACGAGAAAAAGTTAATAATTTATTCTTACACATGATATCTAACATAATAATTGATTTACAAAATAAAAAAAACGTAGAAATATGTTTGAAAATATATATTACACGCATTGAAAATCAAATCAATAAGACAAATATTGCAAAACCTTGAATCTCATAATATATCATTTCCGAAAATCATACTCACAAAATCTACAAATGATGTCATATAAATCTTGACTTTTTTACAAGATTCAATTACCTTGTACCCTAAGGTGAAAAGAAGACGGGTTTTGAAATTACATGATGCTCCATATGAAAACTTTTAACAAAAAAATGTAATATATTTCATACTATGTATGATACTCCCTATGTCCCATTTTGGTTGTCTTAATTTCCTTTTTGGGTTGTGTCAAAATGGATGTCATGTTTCACTTTTTGGTAAGAAATTTGTGATCCATAACATTTCGCTTCATTTTATTCAAAACCATAACTTTTATTTTTCAACCACTTTATTAATAATCATGCCAGATTGAAACGAGACAACCATATGGGACGGACGTAGTATAAAAACTTGAGTATCACGTAATGTCCTGGGATTCATATCTTCCTTGTACTAACAACAACTCACTACCGGGGTAATTAGAAATTCTATCATAACAATCGAGTCTGATCCATTTAATTTACATTTTTTTCCAGATAAATTCAAACTATGTAATGCAAATGAATACTTGCACATCGAAAAAATTCCACTTTTGGTCCCACGACTATGATGTCACTTCCACATTACTCCTTTGACTTTCAATTTAACCAAATCTAGTCTGTGACCTTTTCCCCTTCACCACCTGTCGTCCTTCCGACCACAACTCCGGCAAATTTTAACCGGAAACCAATTAATGAAGGTTAGTTGCATCATTTAATAGCATTTATAGGTTTTCTTATCGAAAAAATTCCACTTTTGGTCCCATGACTATTATGTCACTTCCACATTACTCCCTTGACTTTCAATTTAACCAAATCTAGTCCGTGACCTTTTCCCCTTCACCACCCGTCGTCCTTCCGACCACAACTCCGGCAAATTTTAACCGGAAACTCATTTATGTAGAAATATTGGGGGCATTTTAGTAATTGCATGTTGTTAAAACGGCTACCTACAAAATTAACTTCAATTAATGTTGTGTTAATACGCCGGCTTCCTTCATTCTCAAAATCGAAGCCTTCTCCAATTTCTCAAACTTCCGTCATCCTTGAAAATCCCCAACCATATTCGAACAATGAGGACCCGTCCGGACCGTCGGAGTGAAGGAGAAGAAACAAGTGCGACGTTTGCCAACAAATGCTGGTGATAAAGGTAAGAGGCTGAACATTTTTAAAAAAGAGTGGAAGAAAGTAATGAATACAAGGCTGAAATGAGGTGTATATAATTGGTGTTTGCCCATGTTAGGGGTTTTATGTTGAGGCTGAAAAAGAGGGTTTTTTAAAAAAAAAAAAAAAGAGTGGAAGAACGTAACATGTGCAAACACCAATTATATAAACCTCATTTCAGCCTTGTATTCATTACTTTCTTCCAATCTTTTTTTAAAAAGTTCAACCTCTTACCTTTATCACCAGCATTTGTTGGCTAACGTCGTTCAGCACTTGTTCCTTCTCCTTCACTCCGACGGTCCGGACGGGTCCTCATTGTTCGAACGATGGTTGGGGATTTTCAGGCTGACGGAAGTTTGGGAAATTGGAGAAGACTTCGGTTTTGAGAATGAAGGAAGCCGGCGTATTAACTCAACATTAATTGAAGTTAATTTTGTAGGTAGCCGTTTTAACAACATACAATTATTAAAATGTCCCCAATATTTCTACATAAATGAGTTTCCGGTTAAAATTTGCCGGAGTTGTGGTCGGAAGGACGACGGGTGGTGAAGGGGAAAAGGTCACGGACTAGATTTGGTTAAATTGAAAGTCAAGGGAGTAATGTGGAAGTGACATAATAGTCATGAGACCAAAAGTGGAATTTTTTCGATAAGAAAACCTATAAATGCTATTAAATGACGCAACTAACCTTCATTAATTGGTTTCCGGTTAAAATTTGCCGGAGTTGTGGTCGGAAGGACGACGGGTGGTGAAGGGGAAAAGGTCACGGACTAAATTTGATTAAATTGAAAGTCAAAGGAGTAATGTGGAAGTCACATCATAGTCATGGGATCAAAAGTGGAATTTTTTTCTTGCACATCTGATCCCAATAATAATCAATGATGCTTATTTCTTTTTTTGAGAGAATCATGATGCTTATTATATTACCGATTTGGAAGAATGTTTACTTGCACATTTGATCCCAAATTTCAAAACTTCGCCCCATCTTTGATCATGAGATTTCACTGTTTCTTTAATAGGTCCATGGTTATGCTAAAGTTCTTTCTTCAATCCTAAAAACAGGTGCATGTCTGGTGATCCATTGACATTAAAAAAAAGATGGAAGTAAAGAACTTCCACGTATATATGAGTTAATATATATATATATATATATATATATATATATATATATATATATATATATATATATATATATATATATATATCCAACCCCGATTTGTCACCTTCAATTCTAAGTTCCACGTTACTAAGAGCATTTCCATTGCTATAATGTGCACAATTTACATGTGGCATGAGAGAGATAGATTCAAAAGATTGAATTTATGACATTTCTCTCTCTTTATTTCCACGGTTTTATGTGTTTTTGGTAAGTTTTTCTCTACAATGTCAACCACAAGGTCTACATCTAGACATTGTGCTTGACATTATGAAGAAAAACTTACTAAAATGATATTAGATTCTTCAAATAAGTAGAGAGATATTTTATTTATTGTTTTTTAATTGGTTATCTCACATGCCACGTATGCACTGTTCACGTTTTAGCATTGAAGATGTTGGAATACTTGAATCACGGTCTGTACATCACTCTTAAGAAATAAAAGCAGTAAATAGTAACCACAAAGAAACATTTTTAAAGTAACTATTTTAAACATAATGTGATTCATAAGTATTCTGAAATCACAATGTAAAATGATTAAATTAAGTTTTACCTTTTTCAAGGACAATATAGTACATCCAAACAGTTTTCAAAAATGATAGTAGTACGATAAAAAGTACTCTAGATTTATTGAACAAACTTCTATTTTGCGATAATCTTTTCTGAATGGCTCAAATATATCTAGTGTGTAGTTTAGATCAAAATAACAACTTCACAAAAAATAGCCTAGCCAACAAAAAGTAGCACAAAGTCCAGAGGAGAGAGTACGGAAAAACCCGAAGGGACACAGGACGGAAGTCAAGTGTCACCCTATATTGAATATGAATACCATATACTAATATTACAATTACAATTGAATCTCAAAATATACGTAGTACAAATCTTAAATCAATAGAAATGGAAATGAATGAAAACAACAAATAGATTTAAAGAAGTAAAAGAAAATTGGTCATTATATAGGTGTTTGCTGTAATAAACATAATACAAAAGTAACATGTTTGTGGAAGTTGGATTGAGACATGTGTGGTTAATTACATAACCTGGGCATGAGAATATAGCAGGCATTTAGATGTATCATGTATGTATGTATGTTATCGGCCCCAGAAATCTAAAAAATCAGCAACCAATTACATTATCAACCAACAACAGAGATCCCAGAAGTTGAAAAGAGAAGAGCCACAGTTTTACTCTAAACAATCAAACTATCCTTCTTGACATTCTAAAAACGCTTCTCCTCGCAGCACTACTACTGGAAGCACACGGCTTCTTCTTGTCCCTGCTCCTTAGCATATACTCTGTATCTTGATGTTGGCGCTGGCGTCAGAGTCTCTCTACGCTCCTCCAGCATCCGGTGTCGCCGGAACCAACTTCCGCCCTCTCTGCACCCCCCTTTTCTTTGCCAATTCTACCCTCACTCCCAGCCCGTAGGTTGTAACCACTTGTCCTCTTCTCTTCAGTCCTCTGTTTTGCCTTTTGTTTTCTTCAACCTCTCATTCAACCTCTCAAACAAAAATAAGAATAGATACGTAGTAATTGAACCCAAGGCCCAAGCCAACTGAAATGACGGAATTGAACAGCCACAATAGCCACAATTGAAAAAAGACACTCCGTAATACATAGTAGAACTTAAATGTTGCATTGATAACTAAAGAGTGCACGTCTGTTTTAACGAGGGAAGTTAACGGATGCATAGGGAAATCAGGGAATAGAAAAGAGTTGAACAATTAGTATAGCTCAAATGTACAATTTCTCAATGCATTGATATTACACCAACACATTTTCTATACCTAAAAGACCCTAACACTCATTCATATTTATAAGATTTTAGATTTAGATTTATTTTTATATTTAACACTAAATGCATGCTAATAGGATGACATTCTAATTATGAATATATTGAAAGTAGACTTTTGGGTGTTTGGAATTTATATGATTCTACTTTTACTTCTTTTTAAAAGCAGAAGTAGAATCATGATCAATTTATTAGAAGTTGATCTCGCTTTGGTTTTAAAAACTGCTTGTAGGATCGACCAATTAAGAGCACATACTTAGAAGTACTTCTGGTTTTGTGCACTTTCACTCAAACACTCCAATATATGGAGTAATAACATTCAAAACACTACAATATTTTGTATAGTATTGTGTATCACGGAGTAGTTTCTAATAAATAATGATTGATGTATAGTACGTAGTATCTATGACTTTAACAAATGTAGTAGAAAATTAATAATGTGTTTTTTTTATACTCCAAGACTACAATAGTACTTTAGTAACTATTACGAGGTTCAATTTTACACCGTAGTGACCGATAAAATATACTGAGAATCTCAGATCAACTTTCATCATATTTTTCAGGGAAAACTGTCAAATTAATCTTCGAAATATATCAGAAAAGTCAATTAGACCCTCCAACTAAAGAAACACTCAATTTGGTCCATCAACTATGTAAAAATGATCAAATTTGTAATCTAGCTTGTTCACTCCCGGTTAACCGATGATACAGGTGACATGGCAGTCCAGCTAGCAGTCTAGCACATGTTTAATACTTTTCCTTGTCCTTTTTAATTCTTTTTTCCTTTTCTTTTTTTACGTTCTTTTTTGTTCACCAGACTCCCCTGCATTCTTTCTTCTTTCTTCTTCACCAGACTCCCCTGCATTCTTTCTTCATCTTTTTCAGCTCCCCCACCGATTCTTTCTTTTTCTTCTGCCAAACCCCCCACCCCCATCTTTCTTCTTCTTCAGCCCAACCCGCCGAACTCCTCCACACCTCTCTCCTCCCTTCTTTTTCTTCTTCTTCTTCAGCCCGTATCTGAGTATCTCCCCTTTCTCTTTTCTCGCTTCTCTTTTTCTGCTTCAGCCCACCCCACCCCTGCTCTTCCCTTCTTCCTCATCCCGGCCTATTATGAGGAGGCAGAGGAGCCCCTTCTCTGTTATTCTTCTTTAGGCCGCCGGAGGCTGGAGCCCTCATTACCCGCCGGTGCTGCCAATAAAGCTCAAATGTGCCATCCTCTCCAACTTTGGTTTTCAATTGGTATAAGATGAACGAAATGGGAGACAGAATGGGGCGGAAGAAAAAAGAAGGGGAGGAGAAGGTATGGTGCAGTGGGAAGAATAGAGGGGAGAAGAAGGTCTGGTGGGCATGGGAGGGAGAAAGATGGAGATTGTAAAGGGGGAAAGAGATGGGAAAGCAAAGAAAGAAAAAAGAAAAAGGAAAAATTGAAAGGCCAAAATAAAAAATTGGCATCTGGACAACAGGTCAACCTGGAGTTAACCTGTTGGATTACAAATTTGATTGTTTTTGCGTAGTTCAGGGGATCTAATTGAGTGTTTCCTTAGTTAGAGGGTCTAATTGACTTTCTGATATACTCGGAGAACCTATTTGACAATTTTCTCTATTTTTTAGGAAAAAAGGTCAAATAAGACCTCGTACTATCTTCAATCCGTCACTTCAGTCCATATACTAAAAGAGTATCATATAAGTACGCATATTTTTAAAATACAATCAACTAGGTCATTTGACCTGCTAATGGCTGCTATAGCAAGTTATGTTTTTAAAATTAAATTAGGAATATTGATAAATCTTACAAAAAATCATATGTATTTGAATAAATAATCTAAAAGTAATCTAAAAATAATATAAAAATAATATAAATGTAAAAATAGATTTTAAAATTTTAAAAACATAAAAATGAAAAATGAAAATTTTAGATGTAGAATATACAAATATTTTTAAAAAATACTAGTACAAAATATTGACTTTCATATTCTGAAAATTTTCTCAACTTTTGTATATATTTCTTCAAATTTTTACAATTTTTTTTGAGTATTTAAATATTAAAACCTGCTATTAGAGGTTAAATTTTAATTGAATGGTCAAATTGATCAATTTTGTAAAGTAAATGTACTTATATGATACTTTTATTCGTACAAGGGCTTAAGTGACGGATTGGTCATAGTAGAAGGGCTTAATAGAGAGATTTACCTTAATATGAGCAAAACATGACTTTTTCCCCAAAATAAGACCAATTAGTTTAAACATTCGTAAATATGACTTTTTATGTGTGATTGGACCAAACTTTTCTTTAATCTTTAATCATAAATAAGTAATTATTTTGTATAAGAATTGTTGAAATTAATTGTTCCATTTTGTTGGCATATGGCCATCTCTGTGTTTCTTAAATGTTACGGAGTATATGTATTTTGCTACTCAAGCAGAATTGAAGTTGATAAAGAGGCCGTTTGGCAACACTCTTTTTCGGCTTATCGGGCTGAAGCCAACTTTTTTATCAAATGCGTAATTTTTTATTTCGCACATTGAATTGTGTAATAAGCAGAAAAAGTAAAGTTAGAGTTACTTTTCTGGTTGTATCGATTGAAGTTACTATAGATGACAATTTTAATTATTTTTACATATATTTTTTTCTTTATTTTATTAATAAAATATATTTTAAAAATAAGTTTTTCTTAAATCAGCAGAATCAGTCAATACAGCCACTTCAGCCAGAACTTCATAAATTTCTGCAGAATCAGCCAAAACAGCCGATTTTGGTGCTACCAAACGGGCTCAAAATTAAAAGAAATTGTGTAGAATCTTAGGGGTAATTATATAAAACAGGATTGGTCTGTCTGCAAATGAGTAAATTACATGACTAATGATGTTTTCTTTTGGATTGTTTTCAGTTCCAGACCAAATTAGATCAGACCAGACCAGATCAGACCATACCAGACTTCCGTAGTTATAAATACACAGAGACCAGACGTTTAATTACCAGACCAAACCAGACTAGACCAAACCAGACCAGGCCGAACCAGAACAGGAAATTTCAGTCCAAAATGGACGTGCATAAGTTAGGATACTAGATTTTAAATTTTCTCAATTTAGAGTGCCAATTTCTTTGATTGGGTTTGAAATTTATTGACAAGATTGATCATACTCCGTATTAAATTTGAAGAAGACAAGTGTATTTAAATCACATGTTGATAATGCCATATTAAAATAGGAAAGATATTATTGATATACTCCCTCCGTAACTTCAAGATCTTCCCACTTTCCTTTTTCGTCCGTAACAAAAAGATCTTCTCATTTCTAATTCTTCCCATCATACCCTCAATAATTCTGAAAATAATACACTATTATAATTATTATTTTTGGATTTATCCTATATTCCATAACATTATTCCACTATCTTCTCATCATACCCTCAATAATTCATATCCTCTTTCACTATTCTTAATCTACCTACTTTTGAAATGGGAAAATCTTTAAGTTACGGAGGGAGTATATTATTGTACTTGCTAGCTAGTTTAGTGTGCATGTTTCACTCCTAAGTTTGCCAACTAATTATAGCTCCATCACTCCCTATATATATGTGCATCTATACAACAAGCTGAGCATCATATTCCAATCCAAACTATTACCAACGTTCTCAAAGTTCAACATGGCAACTTATAACAACATACCTGTGATTCTGAGCTATGTCACAACTACGACCTTCATGCTCATTTTTCTTCTTTCTGTCCCCAATGCTATAGCTAGTGAGGATGAAAACACTACACTCAACACCCAATCTCTCCTTCACCAACTTGAACCACATCAACTAGATTCGGACAACGATATTGATCCCACTAAGTTGACTTTCAAGCTTTCATTCACATGGCCTAAGGGCTATTGCAAGACTAAAGGTTCTGGATGCGAAAGAGCAACCAACTTGCCTGATCGTTTCACAATTCACGGCTTATGGCCTATCTATAGAGCTAAGTGCACCGACTCGACTGAGAAGTTTAGTGTCGATCTGCTGAAAGATCTTCGAGGTCGTCTTGATAGGGACTGGCCAGATTTGAAAAATTATGGGAATCCAAGTAAGTATGGATCTTTTTGGGAGCATGAATGGGACAAGCATGGCAAGAAGTGTGCCTTGTATACTGTGAGAGGCTATTTTAGGCGATCTCTCAATTTGTACGATGCCAGTAACGTTTTACAGCTTCTTCAAAAAGCAGGTAATATACAAATAAGCTAAAGCAACTTAAATACTGCGTAGCAATTATCCATAGAAATCTATAAGTCTATAACGCCTTTTCAGGCTTTAATTTGCCTATTATCCCCGCTTAGGCTTCAAAGGTTTGAATTTTGAAAGGTTTGACCTCGTGCAGTCATGCCTTTTAGTACACTGTCAAGCATTATTAATTCGCAATTTGCATAATACATAAGTGACATGTGCATGCAAAATACATACAGGAAATCCAACAAATGTTGACGGTGTGAAAAAGGCGTTCCCCGGAAGGACACCCAATGTTTTCTGCAAAAACGGAAGTGATGGAAAATATTATTTTTTCCAACTCGAGTTTTGCCTTAACAGCACTGAATTGTTTGAAAACTGTCCAGAGAAACCAGAGAAAACTCATTGCACTCCGGGCAAAGAATTTAGTTATGGTGCTTAGTTGATTACTTTCAATTCTACTAGTATATGTGTGTGTGTGTGTTTGTAAACTTAAATAAATTAAAAAGTCTTGGGATGGCTAACTAAGTCCATGAGGCTAGGATTGGGCTGAAGCTTAAATAAATTAAACAGTCTTTGGGATGGCTAATTAAGTCCATGAAGCTATGATTAAGCAATCCCTGACTTCCTGTAAGGCAGTGGGGCGGGTATGCTGCCCTAAGTACGTAAATAATTGCAACTTTGCATCAATAAAGTGTTGAGTTTGGTGTCAACTGTACATCACGAAGCTTGACAAGCTAGTACTCGTATTATATTCTAGTGTAATTATACACCGTGATGTTTTTAATTGGACTAATGTTTTATGGTCTGCTCCAATATGGTCTGATTTGGTTGAGATTATTTAAGTTTGATCTGGTCTGAACTAGTTGATCTGATCGATTTTGGCGTATGTGCATTTCACAATTGACGAAGTCTAATATGATCTGATATTATATGTTTCACAATGTTTGCTCAGATCTAATTAATCAATTTAAGTAAGGTTTGATGGGATTATTGAAACCAATTAAAATAAAAACATCCTATACAAGAACAACGAAGGAAACAAATGGGATAAGAATATGCTATATGCGGCGAATAAAATTGATCCGAATTCCGTAAACTGATTGGTTGTACTATATGGAGTGACTATTAACAAGTAAACAAATAATTGAATATCAACAAAGCTTATAATATCCGGAGGACAATTCATCATGATCATATACACATGGATAATGTACAGAAAACTCCACAAAGCTGTCAGAGATCCTTCCCGGTGGGAACTTTTTATGAATTTTTTGAGCATGTTATTCATCAAATCTAGTTTATCCATATCAGATTTCAGTTCAAAATTCATTCGGGAATATGCCATATGTTTCAAGAATTTATTTGACTACTTTCCCGATCGAATTTTGAGCTAAAAATTTGGTATGCATAAATTAGACTTGATGAAAAACGTGATCACAAACTTTCATTAAAAAATCCACGAGCAAGGGCTCTTATGACTTTGTCCGGAGATTCCTGTACATCAATATGTACGAACGGGACTCTCCTTTTGGGGACGCAATTTTCTTACTCCAGCCACTTGAAACGTATGATACATTTTCTGAGATTGCTCAATCACGGAGGAAACTCGACAGGTTTCAAAAGATAAAATGTATTGGTCCCGAAAATGTTCGCCAATTTGACTTTTCCTTATCAATAACAATCAACTTTGACTAATGATATTTTCAATACGGAAATGTTTTGAATACGAAAATTATATCAAAATGATCCTTATTAAAAATATTTTCATAAAAATATACGTAGTAAAATTTAGAAATTATACACAAATATAATAATTAAAATCATTATCCAAAATTTGACATCATTGACTAAGAAAAGTCAACATGACGAACTTATATAAAACATATCAATTCAGGACCCGAAAGAAAGATTAATTATCAATTCAAGACCCGAAAGATGAAGCGTATCGCTATAGGACACGAATGATGAAAAGCTATCAATTTAGGACCTAAATTTCATAGGTTTTTTATTTATTTAACTTTTTATTAATTCCACTACTAATTTTTGATAAACTTTTCTTCACAAAAGTTTATTTTTTTTTGAACGTTCACAAAAGTTTATTAGTTTAATCAAACTAAATAATATTTAAAATTTTTAAACTAAAAAAAAATATAAAATTTATGACAACTTAGATCATAGATTGATAGTTTTCAATCATTCAGGTCCTAAATTGATAATTTTTCATCATTCGGATCCTATATCGATGCACTTCATCCTTTTCAGGCCTCGAATTCATAATTCGTCTATTTTTCGAGCGTGAATTGATAAAATTCCTAAATGTTTTTAGTCGGCAATATTATTCATATTTCGGGCAAAAAAAAATCTCATGTGACACTATGCATAGGCTAGAGTCCACCGTACAATTATTGAACTGAAACCGATATGAGGGACATGTCCACCCCTTATCTGATCAATGTGCCTGAAGAGATTAAATTATTGAACTCTAACGAGCTTTGATTTTGTAAAAATTGAAAATAATAATCTCAACTATTGCTGGTCCGCCGATAATAATCCCAACTATTGATTATTTTTGTATAATTCCAATTATATGGATCGTGCGCCACTAAGGTCCATGACCAGATATTATCTCATATAACAAGTGAATTTTAAATAGAAATTAAGCGTAAAAATTAAAAGTTGAGATTATTAATAGGGATTATTTGTTATATCTCTTCTCATCCATTTTAGAAATTACACAAATTTAATTATAAGGACCATTATTGGCGGAAGGTCCCTAAAGTTGGAATTATTCTGAAATAATCAATAATTAAGATTATTATGAACGGACTGCCAATAGTTTAGATTATTACTATCAATTTTTCTCAAAATTTTTCAAACGGCCCTAATATTTTGGGATGCTCAAAACATGAAATGATCTCTAGTACGTATTGGAATGACATGGTGCCAGCAGTTTCTTTTTATTTTTTCGCAAATAGAGCACCTACTTTCATCAAAGTTTGGCCTTACATATGTCGTCCTTATCTATTTTTGCTCATGCTCTCATGCTCTCATGCATGATTCAAGCGTCGGAAAGCGTGTACACTTTGTTAACTGTGGAAATTAAACATCAAATATACAATTGATTAGTGAAAACATTAATAGATTTAACATTAAATGTTACGTAGTAATAGAATGAAAGTAGGCTAGACTTTAATTTACCGAATTCATTCTCTACGGATTACGGAGTAATAACTTTCAAATTGATGATATACATATGAGTAATTAAAATGATGAAAAGGAAAAAGAATGTGATACTTTGTACTTTAAGACTACAATTAGTAACTCTAATTTTTTTGAAGATATAATAGTAACTCTATTAACTACCCCTATTTTGATGTGAAATAATGACTAACTAACAAAATATCCAGAGTAACTTTTGTCACATTTTTTGTTTATAAACTTTTGGACATATGTATGGGTAAACTTCCTTTTCAATGTCTGCGCGATATTGATTATTAATCCGCATCTTGGTATCAATGTTTCACGATTTTAGAAAATAGAAAGTGTGTATTTACATTGTAAATAATTGTGATATTAGCTAACGTAACACTCTCATTCATCGGAGCAAAACGTGTAGTTCTTTAATAAAAAAAGGACTATAAAATTAGAGAGAATTTGACTTTGCACCCATTTTTAGTTAATATTAAACTTTTCATTCCATTTTAAGAATCATTAATGTGTGCACCCTATTTAGCATAAAATCATTTGACTTTGTACACTCATTCCTTCATAATATTTGGACTTATGGTTGCATACAATAATTATTCCGAAAATAAGATGCAAAATTTAATACTATGTATAACTTAAAGAGTGGGGTGCAAAATAAAATTCTTCCTAAAAATATATGGTTATATATGATTATCAGAATTTGTATTCAAATAAGGAGTTTAAGGACAATATATGATTACTTGAATAAGGAATAAAATATTCATCGCTCTCTTGCTCTATTTATTTGCCAAGTCATTTAAAAAAGGTTATTCAATTTAATTTCCTTTACAGAAATATGTATGGGTAAACGACCTCCTTTTCAATGTCTGCGCGATATTGATTAATCCATCTTGGTATCAATGTTTCACGATTTTAGAAAATAGAAAGTGTGTATTTACATTGTAAATAATTGTGATATTAGCTAACGTAACACTCTCATACATCGGAGCAAAACGTGTAGTTCTTTAATAAAAAAGGACTATAAAATTAGAGAGAATTTGACTTTGCACCCATTTTTAGTTAATATTAAACTTTTCATTCCATTTTAAGAATCATTAATGTGTGCACCCTATTTAGCATAAAATCATTTGGCTTTGTACACTCATTCCTTCATAATATTTGGACTTATGGTTGCATACAATAATTATTCCGAAAATAAGATGCAAAATTTAATACTACGTATAACTTAAAGAGTGGAGTGCAAAATAAAATTCTTCCTAAAAATATATGGTTATATATGATTATCAGAATTTGTATTCAAATAAGGAGTTTAAGGACAATATTTGATTACTTGAATAAGGAATAAAATATTCATCGCTCTCTTGCTCTATTTATTTGCCAAGTCATTTAAAAAAGGTTTTTCAATTTAATTTCCTTTACACAAATAAAACATTGATTCATACGGAGTATATTATTATTTTCGTTTTATTAGCAATGATCAACCACGTAATTTCCATTTCAATTCTATCATTTCTTGTATCAATAACCTTGTTTAGCTAATTTGTAGATTGGTTCTCTGCATCACTGGGAAGCTTTGAACTCATTAGACGACATAGAGCCATAAAGGTATATATATATGCACGAATTGTTTTTTCATAAGCATCTCCAACCTTATTCACATGAAAAAACACACGTTCCCAATTTTTTCAATGGATTATTGGTGATTAAAAAAAGGAGGGGAAAACTATCAAATAAGCCCTCAAACTTATAAAAAAAAGTGCAAATCACCCGTTTTATAGGAGTCTCTGTCCGGCCGTCGCCATTTGGGATGGTTCCTGATGGACTTTTTTGATGAATTTTTTTGAGCATCTTCTTCATTAAGTCTAGTTTACCTATACCAAATTTCAGCTAAAAAATTCTATGGGAAAGGAAGTCAAATGATTTTCTGAAATATACTGCGCTGTTTAACTGCGCTGTTATTTTTCAAAAATTCATTTGACTGCCTTCCCGATAGAATTTTTAGCTGAAATTTGGTATGGGTAAAATAGACTTAATGAAGATGCTCAAAAAAATTCATCAAAAAGTCCACCGGGAGCCTGCCAAATGGCGACGGGCGAACATAGACTCTTATAAAGGGGGTGATTTGGACTTTTTTTTGTAAGTTCCCAAAAAGCAATGATATTGTCTAGAAACTACATTCACGTAACTCAGCAAAGAGTCAAAGATTCCGGAACCCTAAACAACAAAGATAAGTTTCAAGTAATCTTCCGGTCAGGTATACCTAGCCGGAGCCGCCGTCCGGCCTCCTCCTTTTGGGGGCCTTCCCGGTGGTATTTTTTGCTCAAATTTTTTGTGTATGTTCCTCATCAAGTCTAGTTTATCCATACCAAATTTCAGCCAAAAATTCAATCGGGAAGGTAGTCAAATGATTTTTGCAAGTTAACTGGTCCGGAAAATACATATTCCGGACCAGTTAACTTGCAAAAATCATTTGACGACCTTCCCGATTGAATTTTTGGCTGAAATTGGATATGGATGAACTAGACTTAATGAGGAACCTACACAAAAAATTTGAGCAAAAAATACCATCGGGAAGACCCCCAAATGGAGGAGGCCGGACGGGGGCAGTGGTCAGGTATACCTGACCTGAATATTTCTCATTGTTACTATACCTACTTCGTATTACATTAACAAAATCGTTTGACACGGCATTATTATGATTTATGTGACGTTTGTCAAATCCTTGTACAAAATAAGTTAATTTGGATAGTAAATAAGTTATGATAGCAATTGAAAAGATATATGCACATAAACAGATAAACTAAGACCAATATAACAGAAAAGTATATACTAGTATGCACCTTTTCAAACTTCAAAGTCGTGAAAAAGTAGTAAAATTGCGCCACATTTATAAAAAGAAATCAATACTACATATTAAACGACAGTATGACACTCCTGAAATATGAATGAGTTAGAATTAAAGACCTTTTTTAGACAACCAAAATAGAGAAGGGAAAACGTATCTTGGGACATACGAGTAATAATAATTAATAAATCCATGAATTTCTGAAATAAGAATACATGAGAAGACCTTTTTGGGACAGTAAAGATAGAAAAAGATAAAATATACTCCGTAATAGTATAATACGACTAACCTTTTTGAGATACAGGGGCAATGATAAATCCATTACAACATTAATATAATAAATCGTTTACAATATGAACATTAATCAGCAACCCTTATGGTTTTGTAATCCATTATTAATGCTTAAAGCAATTTGAAGCTATATGACCAATGAACATCATTGTTTTTCCTACCGACTTCCCGTACAAAACAAACATAATCTTTCTCATCTTCATCTCCCTCATCAACATACTGATGATATGATGAAGGCATGAGACCTTTGATCGAGATTAGGCTTTCTGTATAACCATCAGCATTCATGAGCGTGCCAAATCGGCTAGTACGCGTGAGTTGATGGGTTAAATGGTCATAATGGTACACCTCTTCTGTACGCATTTCCTGTTTTCGCACATGAAGAAGAAGTTCATGGTTACTCAACCAAATATTCACTGGCCACACAAGTCCATCATCCGAAAATGTAAAAGAAAAGTGCTTGTGCCACAACATTTTCTCATCATCATCATTATCTCTGTTTAGTACCCAAATGTCGATGCCGTTAAAATGCTCATCCTTTTTAAGGTCAACACTAGGAAAAGAGGAACAACAAAGGCAAGCTTGACATCCACTTGAGCTTAAGATATGATGCTGTCGCCAACTGTTTGGATATAAACATTCCGGCATGGTTACCTCCTGAAAGACCTCATCCACCATGTCAAATGACAATAATCCCTGGACTGGCATTGTAGAATATTTAAGATGACCCAACCAATTAAGAACTCTTCCATTGGCATTCAAAGTAGCTTCACTTGTTAAGGTACTAAACTCCACAAGTGAGCCCAGGGCATTCAAATTATGCCAACAACCATCTCGGAGAGAGTACACATCGACCTGCCAAAAATCACGACCTGCAAAAACTGAGGGTGGGTGAGCTGCCACTATCTTATAGTTGTTATTTATTGGATCGAACCCAAGCCCAAGTTTCGGAGTCTCTCTGGTTGCAAAGTTGGGGGGCAGTGGCAAAGGCAGCACCTCTCCGATCGCAGGGTTACAAAGCAAAACTCTAGCCCCAGAATTTGTAGACGTAACATAAGCACACATGATACCATGACAGAAGTTGGACACACATGCATCCACCCGTGGTCCATACTCAATCTTCTTCACAAGACGAAACGTTTTCTTTACCGTTAAATTGTAAATAAACATCCTCAAAGTTTCATCTGTTGTATTAGTGCAACTTCTTCCATACTTACCAAAGTAGTCAACTATGTAATCAACATTGTCCATCAGTGTATATGATGATGGCAGCCTGGTTCTTGTGAGATAATGCCTCAAGGCAAATTGAGGGTTGTGTCTAATGAGGTGAAGCCAAGATTTACACACAATAGTGAACCGTATTAAGGAGTTTACGGGGAGGTGGATAAGGATCTCAATAAGCACTTCCATTGGCATATCATAGCCATTATCACTCGTTTCCATTTTATCTCCCATTATTATTTCTGTTTTGCAAAATGACAGTAAGTAGAACTAAGTAATGAATAAATAACAGAATGTATATATAAACATCCCTAAAAAACAAACATGTGCATATTATTGAGCTGGAGATGTCAAAAAAAGAGTCAGGACTCAGGACTGCGGAATAATGAATGCTACAGGAGTTAAATAGAATACACTTTCGCTGTGTCCAGAATCTGATAGTAAACTTGATGCTCTATAGTAATACCTATCAGTTTTAAAATACTACTCCCTTGTACTCCTTGTAGTATGAAAATCTAATTCTTATAGAATGTTTCGATTCCAGATCTATTTGAGGATAACCATAAGATTGGCCAAAACCTAAAGAGATAAATCAATTGCTCAGTGAAAATTGATCTCCTGAAGGTGTATAAAAATTTGGAGTATGAAAATTTAGACCCACAGAGTGAAAGAATAGGGTTGAACAGGATTTGATTAAACAATTACCAAATTGCAATCGTCGCAGGGGGAGTTGTTGCCTTGGAATGTCTCAACCTTACACCATGTGATGCCTAACTTTGAATATGCGACTAGGAAGTAAGGTGTCCCAAAATTTGTATTACGTAAGACTTGGTGGGGCATTGCAGAATTTTAAGAATAATGAGTTCCTTATAAAAAGAGATTTATCCAAAAATATTATTAAAATAAAACTTGTGGACAAAGTGTGACTAAAGTGATAATGAGTGCATTTTTATAGCCACTATAATATAAAGTTTGAGCATAATTATAATCACTGAGAGTTACTAAGTCACATTTTTGCATTTTTGTCCACTATTCTTACTTTGGTCATATTCCAGATATTACTTTTTATATACTCCCTCCGTCCCGAAAACAACTTCCCACTTTCCTTAAATGGATGTCCTAAAATTAACTTCACATTTCAATACTTTCCTTATTTGGCAAATTATCTACATCAAAAAAGTGATAAACAGTGCCAAACAGTGTTTAAACAGTACCAAACAGTGTTTAAACAGTACCAAACAGTGCATTCTACAGTAAAGTCAAATTTATTTCCTAAAAGTGTGTGAAAGTCCAACCGGGAAGTTGTTTTCGGGACGGAGGGAGTACTACGTAACCTATTTTCTAAGAAAATACCTGACATATCTACTATAGTACTACACAACCTGTAGTAGTGTAGCTCTACCCCTCTTCAGTGTATCTCAGATTCTAAGAAACGTGCAAATAGATTGAATCCCTTTCCCTTATTCCCTGAAGAGGTACTGATTCAACACCCATCAAAGCATTTAGGTTCCCCAATTAGGTGAAAAGAACACTTAGGCAGAGTTTTCCTAACGGGGACAACTCAAACCAACAACAAAGAATTTTAGGTGCGGCTGTGTGTTGTTATTTTTAGCAAGGCCTTTGTTTGGTAAAAGTTGCAGATTTGTTAGAATTTTATTTTATTTAAAATAAAATACTCAGTACATTCGAACTACATATGATTGAATTTCCATTTATTGGGATTAAGATGGTTTCTTAGTTATTAACATGGAAGTTCTCGGGAAAGACCGAAACAGTATATTTTTGTTTCTGAAAATCTATGGAAGTTATTTATAAATTCTATTTTATTAAATGATGGTGTTGCCCATTTCCCGTTTCCCCATGATTCATGTGTTTCCGTGAAATATAGGTAAATACGTAATAATTTTTATTTTTTCAAGCCAAATTGTTGGTAATGTTTGAAAAAAATTTAGTGATTCCCTATTTCGTTGTTTTGTTGGATTCATTTGGCATTGTTTGATACGTTTTGTATTTTGTTTATGTTTATAAGTAATGAACACGTCCATGAAGCCCTAAACTATATTAGTATTTTGTTTTCTTCAATGATTATATCTTGGATATGGTAGGGAGTTTTTTAATCTAATTTTGAGGTCAAAAGTGAATACATCTTAAACATCAAAACTTTAGACGAAAATTTACCTAGAATGAAATATTTCACCTTTTCAGTTGTTATAAAATGGAGGAAAACTAACAGAGATATAAGAGAGAGATTATGTTATGATTTATGAATACTCTTAATATAGTTGTTCTTGAAATGTGTACTTACAAGATGAGAAACTTTCTCTTTATGGGAGAAAATTTAATCTATCGATGTTATAGATGACTAAATCAACTGAATTAACCATCACTTCCAGCCTAGCTGGTTGTGAGGTTATGCTTGCAATCTTGCATAGGAGAGGTCTCGTGTTCGAGTCCCACTAGCACCAGTGGAACTATGCTCCCCCAAAAAATCCTTCAAGTGGTAGGGCCAAGTGGTGTATACTAACCCGTAGGGCCAAGCCAAAGTTGGGTTTCTGGGGTAAGGGGCCGTGAAAGCGGTGGAGCTAGTCACTATAAAAAGTTTACCCACACCTTAGTTTTACCGGTGGGCGTAGCTCAACTGGTAGCGAGGGAGTGCCACAAGGGTTAGGTTTCGGGTTCGAATTCCGGCAACTACGATGAGGGGTTACTATGCTGAAAAATGCATAGGGCCTCTGCAAGTACCGGGGACAGAGCCCCACTCTCTATCTATCATATTGTGATTATAGTCCAATTTACATCCTCCCATCGTGCCGTCCGGTCGGTGTTGGGGGCCCTCAGGGATGGGGTGTCATCCTTTTTTTTACTAAATCAACTGAATTGTTGAAAACAACTCATTATTAAATAAATAAAATATTATTTGAAAAGAGTTTTGACAGTCATCCTTAGTAAATTCAGCCAAAACTAACTAAATATAACCTTATTTATTTCTGTTGTTGCACAACTCATCGGCTGATAAGTTAAAGAATTGGATTACCAAATTAACTATAAAGATGCACTTTCTAAAACCTTGATGAAGTATATTTTATCAATATTGATTAACTAAAAGCTACTAATATAGTAAAATTCTATAAAATATGTCACATTTTGTCTAGCATCTTACTTTTGGTCAATATATATATGTGTGTGCGCGCGCGCAATTATATCTTTAAAAACAAGTATAGAATACGGTAAACAATATGGCATCAAGCATCTTGAAAAATATTATATCCTTAGAGAATGAATTTAATACTACCTTTGTCAGTTTGTCCCATTTTAGTTAGCACTTTTTGACTTTTCCGGTCAAAGATGGTAAACTTTAAGTTAAATTTAACTTAATATTTATGCAAAATTTAACTTTTTGTCTTTAACCAATTATTTTAACTAATATATTTATGCAAAATTTAATAATTTTATACGTTTATGATAACATTTTTGACAAAGAACATTTTTATATAATTTTCATATTATCAATACTTCTGTACATAAATATATAATTGGTCAAAGTTAGAGACCATCGACTTGAAAAGTCAAGGTTGGCTAATTAAAAAGGGACTTAATATTACTTTCAATAAAATGAAAAGTAGATCGTCCTTCTATAAACACTCATCTTAAATTTAAGATTTTTTAATAAATTGTACATTTGATTCTTAGTTTCCAAACCATTTAATAAAATTTACACACCTTCCTACTCTTGAATAATGCATGAACGGAAATATATAATTTATATCAGGCCTAATTTTGATTAAAGTAGCAAATCTTTCCGATGAAAATGGGTTGGGAGTTGGGACCTGTACCTTTGAGATGGAATAGCAAAGAAAAAAGGAGCTGCTGATCTACTGTTGCCAAATGCAAAGGACAAAAGTGCAGCTGTCCATGCCTTATCTTTATCACCCCTTTGCAATGTTGAATATGTGAAGGACAAGGGCATTAGGTATTAAATGACAAATGTTGTTACTACACGATAAGTCATTAAGTTGTACACAACATTTTACACGACAACTTTTTTAGTTTTGTGAAGAGAATTGTTTTTTCACACCGACAATTTTTTTTTGTGCCACAAACAATAATTATTGGTAGTGCAAAAAACAACTTCTATACAAAACGAAAAAACAATTATATGAGCCAGACAATTAGACTGACGTGTAAAATGTTTTGTACATGAAGCATGGTCCATCTTAAATAGGAGAAAAAAGGAACTTTGCAAATTTAGAGTATAGTCGGGGCCTAGGCACGCCTAGGCGTGAGGTGATACGAAAACTTCGCATGGTGAAAAGACGGATTTTTTTAAGATGATTTTCTTAGTGAGAATTTGACTTTGCACCTCATATTTTGAGTGATAACTGATATTAGATTTTGCACCCCATTTTCAGAATTATTAATGTATACATCATGAACCCAAAAGTTGTGTGGGAATAGAGTATTAGGGTGCAAAATCAAACGACTTATAGTGAATTAGGTGCATATATTAATGATTTTAAAAAGAAATAATTACATAAATATGACCAAAATAAAGATGATTTACAGAAATATGACTAATGACTAGAGTAGTAATGAAATCATAGTAATTCATGTTTAAGTTTTGAGCTTAAGTTACCACAATACCACATTGTAGTAATGAATAGTCATATTTATGTAAATATGTTCTATTTTAGTAATATTCTTGTAAAAAACCCTTTTAAAAAGAGGGTGCAAAGTCAAATTCTCCCTTTATAGCTTCATACAAAGAAGTTGATTAAGGATTTTTTACTTGGACTGTAATATGTCCCAGACCATAGAAGACCAGACCAGATCAGACTTGGATAGTTATAAAAATACTAAGAGACCAAACATACTCAGACCAGACCTGTTCAGACCAGACCAAACCAGACCAGCAAATTACAGTCCAAGTAAAAACATCCTAAATTTTACAAAAAACCAATTTTAAAATCATGCTATATATGAGATCTAATATAACATCCAAGTCTTAATCATAAAAAGTTTTGGGATCAGCTAATATGAATCTATAAATGATATCGGAGGCCAAAGAGAAAAAAAAATATAAGGAGTAATAAAAAGCAACAATATGTCATTCATTATTTGCACTTTTTATACATTAAAAATTATATGTATTGAATAAAATAAAAGTTAGATTCCATCTTGTGTGATATATTTTAGGACATTTATTCTTTTCACTTCATATATCAGTATAAAGTACTCTCTCCCTATTGAAATGTTTGCTACAATAGAAAGTGAATTATATTAATAGAGATGTGGTAGGCATAATGAATAGTGTAGGAAAAATATGGGAGATCGAGACGGAAAAAACAAGGATATTTGTGTATTTAAAAAAAAAAACTTATCAAAAGGAGAATAGTAGCAAATATAAAGAAAAACAAGGGTATTTGAGTATTTTAAAATGCATCCCAAAAATACAAAGTGTAGCAAATATTTCAATAGGAAAAGAGCAGTAATTCTCAACAAAAATAATATTTTCTGGTTCCAAGCATGTTTCTACCGGGTTTCGCTAATTTCCCATAAAAATTTTATGATGGGAAAAAAGTATACAAAGCGTTGACGCTCAAGAGTAGTATATAAATTAGGGAAAACTGTCAAATAGGTCCTTGAACTTTCACAAAAAAAGTCAAATAAGTCCTAGGCCGTCGCGATTTGGGGCGGTTCCCGGTGGAAATTTTTTATGAAAATTATTGAGCATCTTATTCATCAAGTCTAGTTTACTCATATCAAATTTCAGCTAAAACTTCAATGGGGAACGCATTTAAATTAATTCTTGAAGATAACTGCACATTTTTTAGTTTGAGTGAACTAGACTTGACGAATAAGATGCTCAAAAATTTTAATCAAAAAATTCCACCGAGAACCGCCCCAAATCGCGACGGCCGGACAGAGCTTCCTATATAAGGACTTATTTGACCTTTTTATGAAAGTTCGAGAACTTATTTGACAATTTTCCCTATAAAGTACTCTGTATATCTTATAATTTCAAGGTGTTCAATAGGCTTGAGTTCAAACCGAGCTGAATAACTACTATGCTCGAGCTCGACTCAATTAGTTATTCAAACTTAAAAATCGGCTCGTGTTCGTGTTCGAAACACATTAAGCTCGGCTCTTCATAATCGAGCTCGAAATCAATCAATTCAAAATCGTTAAGAGTCCTAATCCCGCCTAGGTGTTTTTTTAAAAAAAAATAATCCCGCCTAGGATTTTAAACTTGAGAAGGCTGATTTTAAGTGATAGATTGTATTTTAACTTAATTGACTATTATGAAGACATGTACTTGCCTAGGGCCGGTAGTGAATTCAGGTTCCAATTCGTTTTAAAATAATGAGTGAAATTGCAGGGGCCAAACAATGAATCATGAAGGAAAAATGTCTCTTTACTTAACAAACCGAACTGGTCAACTGCAGAACCAGTCAAGTTATCGGTGAGGCACATGCTTGAATCTGAAAATAGCAAAATCTGGGTCAAAATTGGATCAACCCAGATTAATTTAGACCCGATTGTACCTTTATTCTTACCTCAAAACTGAGATCGTCATTCCTCGGGCTAGGAAATGAAGATTGTACAGGGGGCTAATGTTTTCATTTCCTAAAAAAGACTAATGTTTATTTCGTAAAAAAAACTCATCTGGCCAGTTCGAACAACTCCTAGATCTTCTTTTATAATTTTCCTATTATATTCTGTTCTGAAGACTCTACAAGAATAAATAACATCAACAGTTCAATTAAAGATAATATTGAGCAGAGCTTCGAAACAGGCATACAAGAACCCTTCTCACAATATTAATTTATCAACAACTACTAATAATCACTACAAAAAAAAAAATCAACAACTACTAGTAATCATTATCATATATTCCGGAAGGAAGGAGGAGAGGGATGTGGGTATAAGAAGAATTGAAAAAGAAAATAGAGCACCGTTTACCTTCATGAACATGGAGCAGCTGAGCAAGAGTCTTCGATCTGGAAGGAGGAGCAGCTGAGCAAGAGTCTTCGATCTGGAAGGAGGGGTTTCGAGGCAGCCGACAAACCGAGTGGATGAATATATTATAGTAGTGTTTGGGTTGCTTAAAAAAAGTGTTTTTCCGGCTTTTGGTTTAAAAAAAGCTAAAAAGAGTGTTTTCAACAGCTTCTGCTTAAATTAATCACTTAAAAGTTAAAAGCTGGAAGCAGGTGTAAGGGTGCTTTAAACTGCTTTTCACTTTTTCTATTACACAAAAAGTACTTATTTTACCAAACACTACCAACTTTTATTTTTTCAAAATCACTTTTTTCTCAAACACTACCAACTTTTACTATTAATCACTGTTCCCAAAATCACTTTAAAAACTCACTTTTTTAAAGTTGAGGTGATTAAATAAAGTGCAATTGCAAACGTAGTACAAGGGTCTGTACTACGTAGTACAAGGGTCTGTTTCAGCTTCTCCTTTTAAAAGGTGCTTTTTTTAATGAAATGGAGAGAAGTGATTAAATAAAAGTTGATAGTGTTTGGAAAAACAAGTGCTTTTTGTGTAATAGAAAAAGTAAAAGCACTTTTGACCGAGAAAAATAGAAGTTGTAGTGTTTGGTAAAATAAGTGCTTTTTAAAGCCAAAAGCTGAGAAATGCTTTTTTAAAGCGTTTGCAAATCAACCCCAAGTCAATTTCGGATCTGAGAACTGCAGCCTGCGGGCATAATAGTAGGGGTGGCCAGCATCCGGATTCAAACTCCAAGAGTATCCTGTATCCCGTCCGGATTAAGTTGGGATCCCGACATTAAAATCCCGATTAAGTCAGGATCCCAATCGGGAATCCCGCTAAATCCCGACATTGAAGTATCAAACATAAAATTATGTAATTTCTTTAGTTAAACATTAACTTTGATATTTAGTGGTTTCAAGATTATTCTTTGTTCTCCAAATATCTTGTGGTCCGATGGCATCACTGTGATCTCCCAAAGAGGAGGTCACATGTTCGAATCTCATTCTAATCAAGAATGTTGGCATTTACTAGAGCAGATACTATAATAGATTTAGAAGAATATGCAAAAAGATTATTCTTTGTTCATTGTTATACCATAATTTTTGAATAAGCCTGGGTGAAACTTACTTCAAACAGTATATAAAAATCACTAAAGAAGGATGTGTAACGTATATTATTTAAAATTCAAAATGAAGTAGACTCATTGAGAAACTTTGTGACCAATGAATATAATGTATAAATACATATTATGATTATTTACTAAAGAAAGAAATATTAGTCTCGATCATGATTTTTAAAGAGTTCATCAGAACCGCAAAATTTGTAATATTGTTGTGATTTAGATTGTCGGGATCAAGAATAATCTCTATTTAGTTAGGATCCCAAATATTCATTTTCGGACAAATGCCAAATAATTTTAGAAGTTCGATATTGTAAGATACTCGTAGTAAAAGATTAATCTATGTAAGGAAAAGTAATTAAAAAATATATGCAAATATTTAGATACATATTCATTTTTTATAAATGAATATTCATTTTTTATATATTCATATATAATTATATACATGTATATATACATATATTTTTTTTATTTCTATATATATATATATATATATATAATGTCGGGATGTCGGGATTTCCCCGATCCCGGCTTTTAAAAAAAAAAATTCTGGTCCCGTCCCGACTTAGTCGGGATCGGGATTGTCCATATCGGGATTGTCAGGATCGGGAGTCGGGATTTTTTCCCAGCCCTACATAATAGAAGGGGAAGAATTTCCAAATTCCTCCGAATTTTGCATCAATTCTATAATTAGTCCACGTCTTTCACTTTATTCATTTTTGTTACCTGAATATTGTTTTCTTGACGATATGTACTCCTTTTCCGGTAGTAAAAATGTCCAGAGATAGACCGAAAATGGTCAAAAAAGCAATAGTCAAGTATCAAAAATGGATAAAATTAAAGACGATGACTAAATATGGAAATGACACAAAACTCAGAGGACCTAAAATGGAACTAATTCTAGAAGGGGTAAAGGGGACTTTGGAGTAGGCAAAGCTAAAATAATTCTCATAAATATCAGTTCTAAAAGTAAGCATAAGTAGTAGCGGTGGGCAAATGGGTACTCGAACTGCGGGTCGGGCCGGGTAATATAGGTTCCAGTGGATTAGGGTCGGATCCTAATTTTATCCGGTGTATTAAGTTGCCAGAATATTTCGATACAAAAAAGGTTGCCGGAATAGTTCCACATTAGTATGTTTAATCATCATATACTCGACTATAATTCTCATTTCCATTAAAAAAAATCATATAAACCTTAAATTTCAACGTCTTTATGGCTTTATCCAGTCCTCAACTCCTCGATCGATCGAGCTCACACCCTGGCTCGTTGTAAAATAGACTCCGCCGAAGGAGAAAAATTAAAGTGAGATTGGAAATGGAGCCCGTTCATGTAAATATCATATCGAAATTGTTCATGTTATCAGTTGTTTGTAGGCAGCCATTGAGAGCGTTCTTTTGATTCAAAATGAATTAGAGTTACCTCGTGAGTACAAAGACTCTTATCATATAGATCATCTAAAAATATCCATAATTTTTCTTGAAAATTGGAATTCTTGATTGATAGTCACTCCAAGGGAGCAAAGTTTGATATGTGAGAATGCTTTGGTTTTTGGTAAAAACAAAGGCAGAATATCTAAAGACGGGAACTTTTGCTTTATTTATTTTGAAAGGGGGAACTTTTGCCATATTAGTCCTTATTTAACATTACACGAGTAGTATTAGTATGTAGTATTACATTTGCCATAAAAAAAGACGTTTCGTTGCAAACAAAGGAATGAGACTATAAGAGTCGGGTCTAATTCTTTCTAGCTTCGCCAGTATTCATACGCCGGACTGCCAGAGCTACAACTTGAACTAGGAATACAATCAATACATATATTTATAGGTTTTTGTATTTGAAGATTAGATTGATACTACGTATAATAGTTCGATCACTTAAAGTTATCGGTGCTCCATCTCCTTCTATGTAGGCCTTGGCTCGGGCCGGATGGCCCGAACCGGCACTGTTCCGGCCCGGTGGCCCGGTCAGTGACCGGTTCGGGTAGGCCCGACCCGCTGGGGTTCCGGTCCGGGCTCGGGCCCCTCAAAACTTGAACCGGCCCAGCCGGTTTGGGCCCAGGACAGGTCATTTTATTATTATTTTTTTTTTTGAATTTGTTTTAAGTTTTTGGGTTGGGCTGGGTCATTTGAGGTGGTTTGGGATGGTTTGGGGTGGGGTGGGGTGGGGGGTAGGGGTTAATTAGGAAAAGACAAAAAAAATAGAATTGAACCGAAGCCCGGCCTGGCCCGGCCCGACCCGGACCCGGGGGTTACCCGTGCCGCTTCCGGGCCTCCCCTTTCCTGAACTGAGGCCCGGCCGGGCCCAGGCCCGAGTCCAGCCCTACTTCTATGACATGATACCAATTTTATGATGCTCCTATTTCCAAACTATATACGGTAGAAAAGCATCATTCTACCTTCTCAAAATCCCAAGTATTGCGTCAAAAGGAGATGAAAAAGGGTTAGAGATAGATGAATTAATAGGTAAGACCATGGTTGGCTAAGGTTAAATGAGGACGAGCGTATATAGAAACAGCCCGTCAGGCCGGAGGTGATATGATTAGTTTGGAGCTGAAATTAAAATTAGATGATTGAAATGAATCATATTAAAATTAAGTGACCAAATTGAAACTCCCTAAAAGCTAAGTGATCATCCAAATTTATATCCCTTACCATGACATTATATTGTAGTAACGATTAGTCACATTTGTGTAAATAAGTTTCACAACTAATTAAAATACTTATCTAGGTTACATCACTTACTAGGTACATACTCAATTTACAGTCACGTTCAAAGTGGCATTTTTTCCATATTCCGAAAGGCTGATGTTTCGTATAGGGAAGATCTAGGGTTGGTTTGCAACCGCTTTTAAAAAAGCACTTTTCAGCTTTTGGCTTTAAAAAGTACTTATTTTTCCAAACACTACAGCTTTTATTTTTCTCGGCTTCCGCGTCAAAAGTGCTTTTACTTTTTCTATTACACAAAAAGCACTTATTTTACCAAACACTACCCACTTTTACTTTTCAAAATCACTTTTTTCTCAAACACTATCAACTTTTATTTAATCACTTCTCCCCATTTCATTAAAAAAAGTACTTTTTAAAAGCAGTAGCTGTTGCAAACAGACCCCTAAAGATGTGTTTGGTAGGCTTTGTTGTTTCATTTTTTGGTTTAAGTTGGTTTTGGGTTAACCAATATTTTGGTTACAATATACGTAGTATATTGTAACCAAAATCTAGGGTTAACCTATCCTTGGTAAACCAAATTGTGGCTAACAATATATGCCCACCCCTTAATTACTGCATAGATCTTTACTCACAATGCAGTTCTCATCATTTACGAAATACCTCCAATCATCTTACTTTACAAATTATACGTAGAAAGAAGAGACTCAGAGACACCGAGTACATCATTGTAAATAATATTACATGAGCAACAAACATGAGATTAAAACAGGGCGGAGAAAGCACATCATATTTGGAATGCAACCTAATATCTTTTGTCAAAAATTAAAAAACAATATTTTTAATGTATATTTCATATTCAAAATAATTTCATTTGCTGCATAATAAGGCAAAGCGGGTGAAGATTGAGGGCCAACTAGCAGTCACCAATTCACCCCTTGGCATTAATGCTATTCCAGGAGCTGAAGTCTCGGAATGCCAAATTATCTGCCAAATTGTAACTGCCAGCAGGTTAGTGCTCTTCTTTATAGGTGTATGCTTATATTCATCCAAATGCATGTAGAACACAAAGTAACATGTAAGGATTCAGCCTCATGAGATATCATCCCAGCAAGATTATGAACAATAAAACTACCTCCATCCCTAAAAACGTTTTATAGATAAAGTTTGGACCATAATTTCCATTAGTATAAAGAGATAAGTTTTATAAATTTTATGATAGTATATTAACAAGAACATTATCATAATTTTTATATCATAAATTATGTTGTGTAAAATATACTTTGGAGTAGTATAATTGATCAAGGTTGAACATGTTCAAAATAGAATGAAAAATTTTGGGGGACGGAAAAAGATAGAACAGAAAAAAGGAGAGTGATTAAAGACGGAAAGTGAGAAAGAACTCAAAACTTTGCGGCAAATTTGAACCTTTTCTTGATATGAAGCCGTGAAGAAATAAAACAAATACAAATTTGAACCTTTTCGTAGCCTTTAGCCTTCGCGCAGAACTGCTTCGTTGCTCATGTCTTTTGTCGCTCAGAGAAGTAAACCACATGCTAGAAAGCCTAAAAGCATGGGTAAAGTCATAGACGACTTAGGGAGTGTTTGCAACTGCTTCTGCTTAAAAAAAGCACTTTTGGAGATGTAAGGAAAAAGTGATTAGTAGGAAAAGTTGATAGTGTTTGAGAAAAAAGTGATTTTGAAAAGTAAAAGTTGATAGTGTTTGGTAAAATAAGTGCTTTTTGTGTAATAGAAAGGGGAAAAACACTTTTCACACGCAAGCCGAGAAAAAGTAAAAATTGGTAGTGTTTGGTAAATAAGTGCTTTTTAAGCCAAAAGCTGAGAAGTGCTTTTTTTTAAGTGATTGCAAACACTCCCTTATATACGTTATCTTTTAATGCGTACTTGGGCATTATAAATGGGATGGAGGGAGTATGATTTTTCGAGATTCCAAAAGGTCTATAATTTTTAAATTATCTAATTTATAATATACTTTAAACATTATAAACTTATACTTCACTGAACTAACTAGTAATTTTGTATTTCAGTGTTAAACATTGTATTTTTTTTATTTTAGGGGCCTCAATTCACTTTTTGAAATCGGGCCTCCAAATTCATAAGACGATCCTCAAATAAGGTGTACAGTTGTACGCCTCAAGCAAGGACGGAGTCAGGACACTAGGCTGGTACAAAGAATAATTTTGGGAGAAAATTTACACACAATTTTTTATGGGAAATTTGTTGATTCACTCCCGTAACTTATAGCTATATCCGATATTGGTCCTGTAACTTTATAAACTTGCAATTTACATTCCGTAACTAATAAGTTGGTGCAATTTTGGTCCTTCTCTGCCGGAACTTATCAATTTCGCCGGAAAAAGACACATCACCTGCCACATGGTATATTATTTGGAACTCATTTGCTGACTCAATATTGGCCCTTAGCTGGAGTTAAAAAACCAGAGTACGAAAGCTCTTCGCTGAGTGCGTGCACAACCATACCATGCCTATTATCGGATCTGCAAAAGGGGGAAGAACATATAACTCTACCTAAAGATTTCTCCTGAACTAAGTCGAGAGAGTGAGTTATTCTTCAAATCTGCTAGTAACGGTTCTCGATCAGACAAAAGTTTATGGAGTGTGATTGTGGTAAAAAGGTTTCTCTTCTAACTTCTTGGACTGATAACGATCCTGGAAGGAGGTTTCATGTGTGCGCTAAAAGCAGAGTAAGAAGTTCAGCTTTTTAATTTACATTTTTGCTTCTTTTTTTACTAAATAAACTAGAAATTTAAGAATAGCATTTGAATAATAAATTTGTTTGAAAATTAAAATGTGTTTTATATTTTAAGCTAGGTTCTGCTAATAAAATTATCATCTTCTATTTGTTGGGGGCATTTGATAATGTATTTTTGTGTTCAAAGCAGTAAAAAGTAAGTTAAGCTTCATCTTGTTATGATACAGACAGAAGGTTACAGATTTTTTGAATAGCCGAACCCACCTATGTGCCATCGTTGAACGATGATAATTCCGGGATTGGTTAGAAGACTCAATTCAAAAGAGGAAGAGGTTGTAAAGTTGAAGACTAAAAATAAAAGGCTCCTCATAGTTGTTGTGGGGCTAGTGTTTTTGCTCCTGGTCTTTCTCATGTTAAAGATGTGAGAAGTGAAGATGATGTAACATTTCAAATTCTTTATTCTTAAAACATGAATCCAGAAAGCTTTAAACTTCATTCAAAATGCTCCTGCTGCAACCAAGAAGAAATAATTTTTTAACTCTAGCTAAGGGCCAACATTGAGTCAGCAAATGAGTTCCAAATAATATACCATGTGGCAGGTGATGTGTCTTTTTCCGGCGAAATTGGTAAGTTCCGGCAGAGAAGGACCAAAATTGCACCAACTTATTAGTTACATGATGTAATATGCAAGTTAATAAAGTTACGGGACCAATATCGGGTATAGCTAGAAGTTACGGGACTAAATCAACAAATTTCTCATTTAAATTTTTAGATTCTGCTAATAAAATTACCATGTTCTGTTTGTTGGTTCAGGATCTTGAATTTTAAAATGAAAGTGTATATAACAGTTGCGTACACTCTTTTTAAAAGGCTTAGACTTGTGAAAAAGGGCCAAAGTCGGATGAGTTCTAAATAATTGACCAGCTGAAAAGTAACATGTCTTTTTCCGGCAAAATTAGTAAGTTCCGGCAGAGAAGGACAAAAATTGCACCAACTTAATAGCAAAGGCGGCCAAACTTACTTATTTTTATCTACACCAACTATTTTGGATTAGTTATTTAAATATTTAAAAAATATAACTAAACTAAAATAGTTAGTGTAGCATAAAAAATACAAGTATTTAACATTATTATTTATTGTAATGGATTCTCTAAGTCTTTTAGGCCTCAATGCCTCATATTAGAGGCTCGGATGATCGGAATTGAATGTTGTGCTCGTGTCCTTTGAGATGAATGGACTTTTTGCTGCTAATTGCGTTTGATTCAAGATCACAATTATTGATTGTAGTGAATATGTTGTTTTATTTACTAAAATTTTCAGTTTATATATATTTGTGTTTTAAACTAACTTTTGAGATTTGAAATGATGGAAAACATATTTGTTTTTCTTGTAATTTTAAGCATTTTTTATCGTTGTAACTTAACAGTGATTTGTAAGATTATTTTTAAACTAAGAACCGTTAAATGACAAGAACCGAACCGATATTAAAAATTTGATATTTTTCAAACGGTTCCATCTATTTTACCTAGGAATCGAACTGATCCTAGACCTATACCTGATCATTTAATTTTATTAAATTAATTAATATGAGGCGGAGTAGTCACCGGTTAATCTCGAGTACTCGCAGGGGTGGAGACAGGGGGAGGCTGGTGCTGGCCTTGACCCCTACTATATAAATTCCTTAAGGCCCGGCCTATGTAACTGTCAACCCTCGCTCCGCCACTGAGTACTCGGTCCTATTCACAACTCAGCCCTGGATCGAATTGCTACTAAGTAGCGATTTGATTACTTAGGATCCACCCTTTTATAATTAAATTTTGACCCTTGAGAATAAAAAAGATTATTAATAAATAATAATGCGTAGTAACATTTACATTAATAATAATAAAGTTTATGTTGTCCACAAGAAAGGTTGAACAGATCTCAAAAAGTGATTAAGGATATGCGAGGAAGGTGAGAAATAACTCAAAAACACGCATATAAGTTTCCCTGTGTGTAATAAGAAATTCACAAACCTCAAATTAGGTTGCTAAAGAATTAATGTGGAACTTACTTGATTTTTCTAGATAGATCGAGCTCAGCTTTGAGACTATTTTGAAGTGCAGATTTCAATTTTGTCTTTATATATACGGGGTAATTTGCTTGTTTCGGAATTGATTTTTCCGACCTAATAATCGGTTTGGGAGGCATGACTATACTTTATATGTTTCCTAATAATTGGATAATCATATATGTACACCCCTTGTTGCACATATCTTTGCTCATAATGCAGTTCTCATCATTTACGAAACACCCCAAATTAGCTTATTGTACAAATTGTACACAAAAATAAGTGAGTCAGGGACACCAAGTACATCATCATATACCTAAATGCAGAATCTTTGTGCTACCTATGTTTCAATTCTGCAGACGTTTCAGTTCTATAGAGACAAATGCAGCGCAATCAACTCCTCATGTGGGCATCTACAATTTCCCTTTAATCATACGTAGTATCTTATACCTAAACTAGAAAAACAACCCGCGTTCAATTTTTAGCTTGGAGTACTGATGAAACAATTTGCAACACAATAAGGGGGTGAATTGTGTGTGTGTGGAATCATGGCAGTTTTTCGCCAAGTTGTGGTGTGGGGTAAAGGGAATTTGCGAAATAGGAAAGTGTACAAGGATTTAACGAGGAAAAATCCATTGGGACAAAGGGATTAAAAAACTCCGACCTCCCTCGGAGGAATTTTAACAACTTTACAAAAAAGCCTTTGAATGGTTACATAAGAAACTCTTATAGTCTACCCTTGAGCTGAGTCACCCCAACTCTATCCTCTCTAGGAAGTGTTATGTTTCTCTTCCTTGCGAGTAGAGAGCCTCTAAGCTTTACAACAAATCTCTCACAACACGCTAACCATTTCGAGGATGCTACACTTACCTAATCCTCAAAACCTCATTACAATATTAGAAAGATAAGGAAGAAACTACATCTAGAACTCCAGGTGAGCAGTTTCTGCAGCCTTGGACTTTAAATTTCTTTCTTGTATATCTCTCAATGAAGGCTCGGTTAAGCACACCCTTCTTTTTCTTGATCTCGGCATATATAGGTTGTTTGAAGTCAGTGTGTTGTAGTTTCCTTCCTTGGATGATTAAGTTTCCAAGCTCTTGAATATACCCTTCTTGGAACTTTCTTGGAACAAAGTCTGTTGTAGCACACCATTCTTTTTCTTGATCTCGGCATATATGGGTTGTTTGGAGTAATTCCGTTTGGTACCGCCTTTTTGGAACTGATTCTGCTTCTGCAGTTCTGCTTCTTCTTCAAAGCAGAAGAAGAATCAAAATCGGTTTTCAGAAGTTGGTCTCCCTCAAGTTCTAAAATACTGATTCTAAGAGTAATTTAGAGCACTAAAAGTACTTCTGCACTTTCACCCAAACAATGCAACTTTTATTCAAACGCCCCCTTAATAGAAATAGCTATTGCAGGTGTGGGAAGATCTCATAAGAAAGGGTAAAGACAAAGAGAGAATTTGAATAGAATCTAAAATACGTAGTATGTAATTATGCACCGGTGTTAAAACTCTTCTAATTATATACTCCGTATTTTTATACAACAGATGTTGATTGGATTTATAACTATAATTAACTTTTCTTTTCCTGTAATCCTAACTATGAAATGCACATTTGTCCTCATGTGCTCCTATTTTTTCATTCCTGATAAAAGAAATGTTTGAACTGCCACAATATAGTAGGTTAGTAACAAACAACCAATCTCAGTACACCCAGATCGACTCCACATATAGTTAAATGAAGGCATGTGCTACATATTGGATTTCAAATATGCAGAACATCAGGATCGACACCATATATAGATCAACCTTGATGCATTTTAGAACTTCTATCTAGGTCTGGGACCGGTTCGGTTCCTAGGCAAAATGTGTGGAACCGTTTGAAAATATGAAATTGTACTAACGGTTCAGTTCTTATAAATTATTTTGTAGAACCGATAAGGAACCGATCTCAGTACTAACGGTCCAAGCTTGGTGGTAAGGGAATGGGTTAAGCCAGCTCGTGCCTCTCGGTCTTCTGGTGTTTAGTGACCCGAGTGAGAAGCTGTTCTTTCTAGATCCTTTAGCTCGGCAGTAGAATAAGCTTAGCTGTGAGAATAGTCTATTCTAATTTTAATTAATTAATACATTAATTAATAATTATTAAAATATTCTTATTATATTATATTATTTTATAAAATTATAAAAAAAAATGTTTTATTTGAAATTTTTATTTAATTTTTGAAGTTTTGAAAAGTCTTAACGGTTCGGTTCATGTCATTTAACGGTTCCTAGTCATTGAAAAATTTCTTACAAATCACGACTAAATTTTTGACAAAAAGACATTCAACATTTGAAATTACAATACAAATATGTTGAACCCATTAAAGAGAATAATAAATTTAAATGAGAGGCCAATGAGAGGCCTAAGAAGCCAAAGAGTACCGGTTGAAGTGAATAATAGTTTTAAATAGTTAAATAACTAAACTAAGATAATGAATGTAAAATAAAAATAAATAAGTAAATATACATAAAATATATATACTCGTAAGACATATAAATATAATTTTAATTATTATATATTACGGTTCCTTAACGGTTCCTGGTACATAATTTTTTCAGGAACCGGGAACCGAACCGTTAATAAAAAATAGGAACCGAATCATTAACAAATAACTAATAAATGTTGGAACCGAACCGAACTGGGTCATAATGGTTCGGTCCGGTTCGGTTCTTCGGTTCTTGGTTCCAAAGTACCAGCCCTACTTCTATCCAGAAAAAGAGCATATTAATTGTGAGGAAGAGGGTATGACACATGAGGACAACGAAAGAATGCATTGCCTATTTTGGGTTTCAAATATGCAATACATCTAGATCAACACCATATATAGATCTACCCTAGGGGTGGCGGTCCCGCACTGATCCAGAGTTGTGCCCGCTACTGTGCGGTATCGGGTGCCCAACTAGGTACTAGGCGATCCAGGTCCAGGTTCACGGTTTTGGGGACTGAACCGAGCAATTCCAGTCCCAATTTCAGTCCCAATCCAGGTTTTCAAGGCTTTAATCAGGTTTTTAAGGCTTTAATCTGGTCAAAAAGAAAGAAAGAAATTGACGAGAATCGGGTCTGTGTCTGGGACCAGACCGGTTGGGTACTCAGAACCGGCCTAGACCCGGAAAAAGGCGCGCGGTTCGGGCCCAAGCCCAACCAATTTCTTTTGGACTGGGCAGTCTTGGCCCTGAACCAGGACCGAACTGACCCGGGTCCTTCCCTAATCGACCCTAATGAATTTAAAAACTCTTTTTATCTTAAAAAACATACTAATACAAGACAAATTTTGTTAAGTTAGATTTGCAACTTCTTCCAACATTTTGGTTAGGTCTAAACCTATAAATGGTTACAGCTTATTATTTTATTTGTATCTTTTTCTTTTATATTTACTATGAAACACATATTAGTTTATTCGGTGTATTACTCCGTACTTATACTCGTATCTGAAACTTATAAAATACTCCCTCCGTCCCTGAAAATACTTCCAACTTTCCATTTTCGTCCGTCCCAAAAAGAACTTCACTTTCCCTTTTTGGCAAAGAATTTGTGATTCACATCATTTCTCTCTCTTCTGCACAACTCTCCACCACACAATTCCCATTTTCTTAATCCGCGTGCCACTTTATTTTGGAAGTAAATTCAGGGACGGAGGTAGTACTACGTAAGACTTTATTTTATTTGAAGTTTCAGCATTAACGTATATTTGGTATAATTAGAATGCTTTTTCTTTATGGAGATTGCAGAAGTTAATAATATTACTCGTAATATTATACGAGTGGCATGTTTGAAGCTAAAAGAGTTGTGTTTTTCTCGATATAATTCTTAGATTTTGGATTTCTCTCAATTGACAAGTTAAGATTATACTAATTAAGAAACACATAGCTATTAGTCTTGGACACAATCATAGTAAGCGTTATTATTAGCTTTACAAAAGTGTGATCTCCATATTGTTTTTGACATTATTTTTACATTCTTAATTTGGGATCAACTTGTGACAATAGTTTGGACAAGTTTTTTCTTTCCTCACTACTTACCTAAAATGTTATGCCACTTTTAAGCTTCACTCACGAGTCATTCAAATATTCGTATCTAAAAAGCGTTTAACCATATAAGAGATTTAAATTATTGTTCAATAATTCTAAAATATGGTTATCATTTTATTCGTTAGCAACTTTGGTGTCAAACCTAAATATAAACTAATAAAATATTTTTTTCAAATATAGATGATAAATAAACAGTACTACGTATACAATATGTGTGTGAGTGACTTTTTGGCAAAAGAAATCGTTATTGCATGAGCCTATACACTGGTAAATGGAAGTGGGGGATGGAAGTAGGCAGTCGCTCAAATTGTGAAGCTTGTGTTTTTTTATGATGCCCTATTTTTAAAGTATGAATTCGAGAGTAACAGGTCTATGTCACTATTTATATGTGATTTAAAGTTCGTGATGCATCCCAACCAAATGTGGTGTCTACAATTTGCGACTTAAAATATAATTTTTACACAAATATTTATATTTATAATACCTAAACTTACATCCTGTACGACACACGGGTGGATTACTAGTACTAGTTGTAAATAATAGTACATGAGCCACAAACATGAGATTAAAACAGGGTGGAGACTGGAGAGAACACATCATATTTGGGAATCAATTAACCAACTTACTGGTTACTCTTTGAACGTCCTAAAGAGGTTCGGCGAATAGACTTTTCTTGATCAAAAATAAAAAATAAAAAATAAAAAATAAAAGAATGATTTTAATATAAATTTCATTTTCAATATAATTATTAATTTCTTATTAAAAATATCATTGGTCAGAAATGACTATCATTGACTAAGAAAAGTCAATTTACCAAACATTTTCCCTAGGAAAGAGTATTTAAATTAAGTTATATGACCAATGAACATCATTGTTTTTGGGGGTAATTTGAGTTTGCACCCCATATTATTATTGTCTAAATTGGACTTTGCACCCCATTTTTAAAACTCTTTGTTATTGTCAATGTTGTTAAAATCTCGATTTAAATTGTAAAATCGTACGATTTTACGATTCTACATTAATAAAGCGATTCAAATCGCAGGTAAAATCGTAAAATCGTACAAAATCGTAAAAAAATCGTGTAGAATCGTATAAAATCGTAGCAAAATCGTAGCAAAATTGTAATAAGTTATTTTTGATGAAAATGGTTCAAATTTATTAAAATTAACAACTAAAAATTGATACATAATTCCAATGATAATAATATGAATAGTTTATTTACAAAAGTAATGGATTCTTGTGTTACTTAATTATTTTTATGTTTTACATATGTTTAATGTTATTATTCAATACATTTACCTTATAAAAACAGTTTATAAATCTTGCTTTTGACATTTTAGGTATAGTTTTATGTAATGAAATGATATAATATCATTAACTTGCAACTTAATTTTAGTATTTATTTATTTTATAATTATTAACATACGTTTGGTAAAATCTTACGATTTGCGATTCGATTTTACGATTCGATTTCTAAAAACATCTACCGATTCGATTCAAAAATACGATTTTAACAACCTTGGTTATTGCACCCCAACCACATATGAAAAGACAAAAATGCCCCTCCATTAACAATTCTGTTGACCTTTAACATATTCCTGATTGAGGGCATTTTTGTCTTTTCATATGGGGTTGGGGTGCAAAAACAAAGAGTTTTAAAAACGAGGTGCAAAGTCTAATTTAGACAATAATATGGGGTGCAAACTCAAATTACCCCTTGTTTTTGGTACCTACTACTCGAATGAAACAGACACCTTTGGCTTCATCATCTCGAGCAACGGCTGCAGCGGATGCTTGATGACATGAAGATGAAACAAGGCGCTTGATGGAGATTAAGCTCTCTGTATAACCACAAGGCAGATAAAGTGACGACCCCGATACCCCGGTGTACTTGAACTCATGAGTAGTACAGTCATAATGGTAAACCTCGTCTGTACTGCCATCATGTTTGAACAGTTTAAGAAAGAGCTCATTGTGAATCATCCATATATACATTCACAGGCCAACCACGTCCCACCTTAACAGCAGGAACATCCATATAACAGCAGGAACATTGAACGGAAATTGCTTCTTCCACGCCAATTTCCCTTCCACACCAATTTCCCTTCTATGTTACTAGTACTACGTATTACTTTTATATGTGTATAGATACAATGTCTATGTATAGTTTTTTAACCGTTACAAGACCACATTGTGTTGTAATTCATAATGAAGCTAGCGCGTCTCATACTTTTAAGACGACGTACTTTATTATTTACTAGACAAAGTACCCGTGCGATGCACGGGCTATATCTAGAATTGGATAATAAATTGTTTTAAATTATGTTTTACCATGGTACATTACGTGTTAGTTTTGACAAAACAAATAGAATTTATATGTTGTAAGTTTTAGTATATACATGGTCGCAGTTGTAGGAAAATTCAAATCGTATGAAAAAATGGAAAGAAAATTAAAATAAATGTTAATGTATAAACATAAGTTGACAGATCAATGAGCAACAGTCATATATGTTGATAATGAAAAAAACAGTTTCACAAATTTCAAAAAACTTCTTTATATACGACATTATTTGTGGTGTTGATAGCGCGGCCCGCATCATCACATATAAGAATCTTCAACTCATTCCTTGAGGTAACCCTTGACATCGCCACGTACAATTGACCGTGCGTGAAGACAGATTTTGGAAGATATATGCCCACTTGATCCAAAGATTGTCCTTGACTTTTGTATATCGTCATGGCAAAAGAAACAATTATTGGAAATTGCCTGCGCTGAAATTTGAAAGGAATTCTGCTATCCGACGGGACCAATGATAGTCGTGGAATCAAAACCTTTTGACCAATACTTTTTCCGGTTATAACTTTCGCCTCCAAAACAAATTTACCTAACCTAGTAATAATCAGGCGAGTTCTGTTGCATAAGCCAGAGGACTGATCAAGGTTTCTCATTAACATAATAGGAACACCAACCTTTAGTCCCAATTTATGGTTCGGTATCCCTGATGCATTGATGGTATTTAGAAACTCTTCAGTATGCACTTCATCAGATTCAGCGCCAATGTTGCCCTCAAGCGAGCACGGGCTGTCAAAACTCAGATATGTTCTCATTTCTCCAGGCATCAATGAAATCATATAATTATTTATAGCTCTACAACATCATTTGTGGGTGTCAAAATAGCTCTTTGCTGAAAATATGATGGATCAGACATATTGTCCAGAAATGACGGATAAGTGCTAGCAACAATTGAGGCAATAGGATCACCTGACGTGATAATAAGCATATCATCAGGTATATCAATGACGACCTCTCCATGTTTGACATTCCCAATATTTCCATCTCCTATTTTGAGCACCAAATCCGAGAATTTTTTCAATTCCTCAACATTACAATGTGAAGAACCACACTGCAACCTCATGTTTTTTTTTGTTAAAGTGAGAACTTGACAGTGTCTCCAAATGTATGAGGCATTAATAGTAGCACGAACAACCTCTTGCCTGGATGCCTTTGGTATGACTGGGAGTATTTGCCTGAAATCACCACCAAAAATGACAACTTTCCCTCCAAACGGAAGTTTCAAGCTGTCGGGATTGTGAAATCTAAGCAAATCTTTTAGTGTCCTATCTACAGCTTCAAAACAATGTCTGTGTGTCATTGGAGCTTCATCCCATATGATAAGCTTTGCTTTGATTATTAGTTCAGCTAGATGACTTCCCTGTTTTATATTGCAAGTGGAGTCTTCATTGACGTTAATAGGAATCGCAAACCGGGAATGAGCTGTTCGCCCACCAGGAATAAGTAATGATGCTATTGCGCTGGATGCCACTGTCAGTACAATTTCACCTTTGGATCTTATGCATGCGGATATCGCCCTCCATATGTATGTTTTACCTGTTCCGCCATATCCATACAGGAAAAACACACCGGCACGATCTTCATTAACACATTGCATGATGGTCTCATATATATTCTTCTGTTCAGAAGTCATGGTTGACAATAGATGCAAGTGTTCTGCAGCCAGAGATGGTCTCTCATAGTTCAACTCATCATGCAGAAGTCTATTCTGTGATTTAGAAATCAAGGACCTGTCAGGACGTGGCATGGATGGGAACTCCATCAAAGTTTTTCCATTTTTGTGCAATAACTTCTCTATCTCGACCAAAGTAAATCTCTTCAATTCATCATCCGATAGAATCAGCTCTGTCAAAAAAGAAATAGACAATTCTATCATATTTGCATAAATGATTTATTATTAGTATTATTGAGTGAAACTAATTAATGTATGTGGTTGTAACAATTAATATTATAAATCAAGAAAAGTAGTAATATACTTACCATGAAACTGTAGAAGTAATCTCTGTCTGTGCTGAATATCATCGCTCAGATACTTCCAAGTTTTTTCCCAAACCACGTGCGGCGTACACATTTGGTTAGACACCATCAATATAGCAAAGAAGAACCTCATATACTCCCCAGTTCCCCAAAAGCTCGACTCTATGATTGCATCGATATATTCTTTATCATCACCTAACAATCCCAATGCATTACATGCATCTTTGAATGTGGGATACACAACGTTGTCAATTGTTTGTATTTCAACAAATGATCTTGGTCCCGTGACATGGTTCAGCAATGTACGCAAGTAGTATAATTCACCTGTTGCTGGAGGCACGAAATGCAATCTCCCAACCGTGTTCCCCCTTTCCGTATGAACCCATTCATGTCCAGGCTGCTTCCACACAAACTTCGAAGGGAACTGAGCATAAATCGTTATCATAAATAACATACCATTAGTTACATTTCCGAGTTCATGGTGGAATTTTTCACCGACATGATTAGAACTGCTCTGTGTTGTACCATTTAAGTAAAATATTCCAATGGTCTTTTACTGACCGACTTCCTCTCTGCTGCAAGATACACATTTAACGAATCAGGGTGCATACTTTAAATATTGCCCAAACCTTACCATATTTAAAATATACAATTCGATATACTACCCAAAATATCAATTGTTTAATAGACTGCGTATTATACTTCATATTTATCTCTCATATGTTATAAATATTTCTTAATATACTACGTATCATATTTCTTGGCATATACGAAGTATACAAATTAATTATTCTGTTCCTTTTTAGAAATTATTATTATTAATCCTTTTATTATTATTATTATTATTATTGTTACATGTATTATTATTATTATTAATAGTATTTTTATTATTACATCATCAGCATCATGATTATCATTACCATCTCCATTATTATCGTTACTCTCAACATTATTATAGCATTAACATTATTGTTTGTTACTGTGATTTTCATCATCAACATTATTAGCATCATTCTTATCATCACCATCAACATCATTTTTTAGCAAATAGAATTTATTTCAGATTTTTTTTTCTTTGTTTAAAAACTCTCTTTTTTATTTTCATTTTCTATACATTTATAATTGAATGATACAATAATGAATGTAACCGCTATGTACCTTATATATAGTGTGTGGAAAATAAAACGAACGTAATTGGATGTTCTTAAAAATTGATATGGTTTACAACTTTACATACGTATCCTTTGAGCATGGAAAATAAAAGGAATGTGCTATTAAATATGTGCATACGTATCATTTGAGCATGGGAGCATTAAATGCTCTATTTTTGTAAAAGTTGATAAAGATCAACACTGCCGTATTGAATATTGATTGCATATGCGGTACATATGTTGTGGAGCGTGAATTACATTTTTGCCCTTATTTTGGGCGGCATTTTTGGCTCCAAAAGTTGTGGCATGACTGTTACTTTATATTATATAAAGATTTTATTTTACTTATAAAAGCACAACTATATAGATGCACTTTTTCTTTTACAATATCTCTGTTATTTAGTCTTTCTTTTTAGGTTAAACAGACAAATAGGTCCATGTACTGGTGATGTAAGTTCAACTGAGTCTCCGAACTAAAAAAATGCCAATTCACACCCTGAACCGGAAAAAAAAAAGGTTCATATTTCATTTTTTAAGATTATACAACCGGTAAAAAGTGTCCAATTCGCACCCCTAATCTATTTTTTTAAAAGTGTAAAAATTGTAATAAATCGAAAATAAAAATCAGAAACAATAAAAAGTGAAAAAAAATGATTGGTTGCTTACCCGTAAAAAATGAAATTTGAACCATTTTTTTGTCGGTTCGGGGTGTGGATTGAACATTTTTTAGTTCAGTGATTGAGTTGAGCTTACACCACCGGTACAGGGGCCTATTTGACTCTTTAGCCCTTTTTATTCTCATATACGTAGTATACTATTAGTGTTATATATGCACATATACTGAGCTCTGATGCCAAGGTCCGTCACTGGTGGTGGCCTGGGCCTGTCTTGGCCCGGAGGTTAAGTTTTTTCCCCTGGCTTCAAACGGCGTCGTTAGAGTGTCATACTTAAAAATAAAACTACGCACTTTGCCCAATTGATCGTCCCTAGGGGTGGAAATGAGCCGAGCCGCTCGTGAGCCGCTCGGTCAAAGCTCGACTCGAGATCGGTCAAACTCGAGCTTGAGTCGAGCTCGAGCCGGCTCGTTAAGCAGTCGAGCCATAAACGAGCCTACTGATTTTAGGCTCGCGAGCCGACTTGCGAGCCTAGTTTATATGTGTATATTTATATTAATATATATAATATATTAATATACAAGATAAATTAATATAGAATACGGAGCATATATTAGTATATGTAATACGGTTATACGGAGTATATATATAGTATAAATTAATATTTTTTTATTTATAAATTAATATATATATATATATATATATATATATAAATAGAGATCACATTCAAACCATGCTTAATTTACAAAGTACAAACTTATCTTGACCATCAATGAGTTGATCTAAAGGATATAAAGGTAAGGTGGCATTTTTGTAATAAAACCTAACTTTTCGAGGGTGCAACTCGTTGAACGTTAATGCGCAACTGCTATTTTATAGACTACATAATATGCAACGCTTTGAACCTCAATATGCAATGTAAATAACATCAAGGTGAATCGTACAAACATTTGCACAACAAGCACACTTTGTACTTGATCTTTTCCCTTACTGATTCATAAATGTATATGAGGACCGGGAGATATTATTAATTATAAAGTAATTTAACAAAAATAATCAAAGTTTCATCCACTATTTCTTCATGGTTTGACCAGTTTTGATTTATATTAAAGTAAAACTGTGTAGAGAGTTGAAGTTAGGATTAAATTTTGTTTATTTTCCCGTAAGGTTTAGTTGTTGGGCATGTAAATTGCAATTTGCAAATGTTAAGTACAAATATTTAAAGATTGTTTCATACTTGAGCTCGAGTTCGAACCCGAACTTTCGAGCTAATCGAACTTGTAACTTTTTAACGAATCAAAATTACTAAGCCGAATCGAGCCAAATCGAGCCGAATCGAGCCGAATTAGTATTTGCGAATCGAGCTCGAGCACGGTTTTTTTCAGCTCGTTTGAGCTGAGCTTGAGCTCGAGCTCGAGCCAATTCAATATAATTTGAGCTCGAGCTCGAGCCTACATAAACTTGGGCTCGGCTCGGCTCGTTTGCACCCCTAATCGTCCCTGTCCATCGCTATGCTCTAGAAGCAAAACCGGCCGTCAAAGCTCGCCGAAAATAATGGAAAGGACCAGTCCGGTGGCTCCCAAACCCCTATATATACCCTAGCTCGTCCGACCGAAGCAGGGGCACCTGCCCCCCGCCAGATCCGCCCCTGACAGTAATCGATCATCTAAATGGACAATTTGCCGATTTTATGAGTAAATTACCTAACTAGGAGTAAAAGGTAACAAAAAAATCACAAATAGGGTTACATTATCTTAAATTCCCTAGTAGGACTAATTATGTGTCCTAGAACAAATATACCCCTGGAGTTTTTTTGGATAAAACAAATATTTAATAAAATTTAAAAAATAAAAATTAAAAAATATATATAAATTATAAGTTAAAAAATAAGGAAAAAATGATAGTAATAATTCCAACTATTGGCAATCCCCTCATAATAAGCCCAAATATCGATTATTTCAGAATAATCTCAACTTTAGGTACCTTCAGCCAATAATGGTCCGACGTGACCGGCTATAAATAAATTCATGTAGTTTCTAAAGTGGATGAAAAGAGATATAGCAAGTGAACCCTATAAATAATCCTAACTTTTAATTTTATGCTTTATTTTTCTTTAAAATTTACTTGTTATAGGATGTAATATTTGTCATGGGCCATTATTGGCAGACAGTCTATATAGTTGGGATTAAACAAAAATAGTCAATAGTTGGGATAATTGTTAGCGGACCGGCAATAGTTGATATTATTATGGTATTTTGTTCACTGATCAAAGGTGGTGGTGTTAGGAGGCAGTAGAGGCGGTGGGAAAGACATCATTAATCTTTTTATACGGAGTATTTTTTTGAACTTTTGCTATTTTTTATTAATTTTTTAATTTTGATTTTTAAATACTTTATAAATTTTTATATTTTTTTACGATTTTATTATGAATTAATACTCTTAGGGGTATTTATAGTAGAAAATTAATTATTAGTCCTATTTGTCAATGTTTTAAACTTCAACCCTATTTGTGAAATTAAGTTTCCATTTAGTCCAATTTGGGTAAATTTGTAGACTTTCTTACCCCTATTATTTTATTAGATTTATAGACAAAACAACTTTCTTGATGAAGTGAGTTTCGAGACCAAAAAACTTTCCAAACGAGTCAGTTGTTGAACGATTTGTCTGCTTCACACCAGACTTCTCGAAATCGCTTGAAACACAACGAAAACATACATTTCCATTCCATTTGAGTACATCAAGTAGGGGTGGAAAGGGTCAGGCCAGGCCAGTCCAAGCTTTCGCCTAAGTAGGTCCGGCCTGTTTTAGAATATATAGGCCTAAGCCTGGCCTGTTACCTGTTAAAGGCCTGTTTTTTTTTGCCTGGGCCTGGTCTGTTTAAAAGCCTGACCTGGCCTGAAACCTGTTTAGCGGGCCTGTTAAGCAAAAAAATCACAATTTAAAAAAAAATAAAAAAATGAAAAGTGAAAAATTCTTTTAATCCGGATTATAATCCCAACTATTGGCGGTCCGCTTATAATAATCCCAACTATCGATTATTTTAGAATAATCCCAACTTTAGGGTCTTTCTGCCAATAACAATCCCTGTAAATAAATTCATGTACTTTCTGAAGTGGATAAGAAGAGATATAGCAAGTAATCTCTATAAATAATCTTAACTTTTAATTTTTACGCTTAATTTCTATTTAAAATTCACTTTTATAGAAGGTAATATTTGGTCATGGACTATTATTGGCGGATGGTCCATATAGTTGGGATTATACAAAAATAATCAATAGTTGGGATTATTGTTAGCGGACCGGCAATAGTTGGGATTATTATTTTCAATTTTTCCTAAAATTTATTACCCCAAATATTCATGCACTAAAAGTCTAATAATATGTTAGTTGTGCTTTGGATGTCTAATATGAATTATTATGGAGTATTATTATGTAGTTTATAAATTTCTATATACTTTGAATCTTGAAAAACTTTGAATTTCAATTACCTTAATAAACTATTAACACACTTTATGTATATATAAAATAGTATTTTATTCTAATTTATAATACACACTCCCTAAAAATACTATTATACCGATTTTGCTATAGTTGATATACCAATATAAATGTAATCATGCAAATAAATATAAATATAACTAAGTATATATACATACATATATATACACTTACAAATAGGTCGGCCTGTTAAGGTAAAAAGGCTTCAAAATTGGGCTAAGTCTGGCCTATTTAGATAAACGGGCTTTTTGAAAAACCCAAACCTAGCTTGATTACTAAACAGGCCAAGCCAAGCCAAACCTTTAACCGGCCAGGCCACAGGCCCCTGACAGGCTGGCTGGCCTATTTCCACCCCTAACACGAAGCATTTTAACAACTTAATGTCATCCATAAATCCATTTACACATGGAAGGTAATCATTATTCATCAATAACTCGTGGTACGGTTAACCAATCAATTGGAATAACCATTCATGGTCCAATTACGGTTATAAAATTTGCTACGGCTGGTTAACCAATTTTTTTTTATTTCAAAAAAAAATGTTCTGACTTTGTGTAACTTTCTCCTTGGCTTCAGTTAACCTTTCGGCTGGATCCAGCTCCTCTGCCTTACTTAGACAGACAAGGAGGGTGTCTGGCCATTTTGAACCATCAGATCAAAAAACTAATGGCATAAGATGAGTGGATCCTTTTTGGGCACAAATCTCCATGCCTCTCTTTTAATCCTTGCCCTCTATATTGGTAAGGTACTCTGCCATAAGGCAGAGAATCCTAATCCCTTTCGGCTAGCCTTACATTGGTTAAACCTCCCATCTCTACTTTAGAACCCATGAAAGTATGAAGCATCTAGAACTGGTTTCTTCCCCTATTTTCTGAAAGTATGTAGAAGCGTATTATGCTGCTGGTGTGTGGCGATTTCGAGCCCGGAGGTGGTGAAGACGGTGCCCACCACCAAGACTGAGCCTTTTAAACTCAAAATTTCCGGCCAGTGAAGAGAGAATGTTGGGGAAACAAGCTATTTTCTTTTACCAAGGAAACTATCAAGGCTTTGTTCTCTGGGAATTCATGCAAGAATCCTTCAAAGCCATAGTCACCGACGTCATATCCATCAAGGAAGGAAGGAACTCTCTGGTCCTGGGAGGACCGTCTTACTTATCAAGAAATGAAAACTGTACTCGTGCATAGACTTAAAGTAAACCTCCCATGTTTTTATTTGATTTTTATTTATTTATTTATTCTCAATTAATTAAAATTCTTATCTATTTATGGTTAGTATATTTACAGAGTCGTCCTCAACGCAGATTATACCGTGCGACCGGCGCACCATGAGGATGGTGTGCCCGGTCGCAAAACGGCGATCGTTCCTCCCTCTCCAACTACTTTCGCCTAAACCAACAGCGCTCTCCCAGCCCCTGCCCACCTGCCATCGCCACCTAGCCGCCCCAAACCTTCACAGCGCCCAGCACCTCGCCCATCCACCTGCAGAATTGTTGCCCAACACCATCCCACAGCCACAACCCCCTTGTGCAATCTCTGCAACTGCCACATCACACCACCACAACCCCAGCTGCCTCACGCAATCACGAGTCCAGACCATGCCCCAGCATATTCATTTGTGTGTGTGTGTATATATATATATATATATATATATATATATATATATATATATAATTATATATATGGAGTTACATCTCTGTAAAAACGTTTTACATTTCAATAGCCTAAAGTTACATGTCCCAAATTACATCTAATTTGTTCCCCAAGTTACATTTCAATAAAAGCAGTTTACATTTTAACGAGTTACATGTGAATGAGTGCAATTTACATTTTGATTAACTTGAAGTTACATCTCGAATCACACGAGTTACATCTCATATAACTATGGGTGCATGGTACTCACCATGCACCGGTTGCACGGTATAGGCACTGCAAGGATGACGTTGTGTATAGTTTTATTGTTTCCTTTTTTGGTTTTAAATTGGTTTTTAGTTAACCAACTAATGGTTAACCACTGATTAACCGATGCTACAGAATGGATAAAGGATAATTGTATTGTATATATAGAACCGAAATCTCAATTAACCAAATTATGGTTAACCATATATGCCCGCCCCTTATTGCATAGATCTTTATGAGACACCCCCAATAACTTATTGTACAAATTGTACGCAGAAAGAAGAGTCAGAGACACCAAGTACATGAGCAACAAATGTGAGATTAAAAACAGGGTGGAGAAAGCACATCATATTTGGGACGCAAACCAACTTACTACCTCCGTCCTAAAAACATTCGGCATATTGGCTTTTTTTTGTCAAAAATTAAAAAGGGATATTTTTAATATTAAAAAAGATCATAGGTCAAATTTGACTACCGACCAAGAAAATTCAATTTAGCAAACCTTTTGGAAAGGAAAGAGTATTTAAATTAAGTGATACGACCAATGAACATCATTGTCTTGTGTACCTACCATTCGAATGAAACAGGCACCTTTCGCTTCGTCATCTCGAAAAACGGTTGCAGCGGGTGTTTGATCACATGAAGATGAAACAAGGCGCTTGACAGAGATTAAGCTCTCTGTATAACCACAAGACAGATACTCTGACCTCGATAGCCCAGTGTGAGTGAGCTCTTGAGTAATACAGTCATAATGGTAAACCTCAAGTGTACCCCTGCTGCCATCATGTTTAATCAGTTCAAGAAATAACTCATTTTGAATCATCCATGTATTCACAGGCCAACCAAAGCAGAAACATTGAACGGAAATTGCTTCTTCCACACCAATTTCCCTTCCACAGCATCTCTTTTTAGTACCCAAATGAAGTTGGTGTCCCTAATCCAGTCGGGAGAGAAAGAACAGAGGCAAGCCTCACATCCACTTGAGGTTAAGATATGATATCTGTGCCACCTGCCGGGATATGAACATTCTGGCATGCTTATCTCCCGGAAAACCTCATCCACAATGTCAAATGATAATAATGTCGGATCAAAAGCAGTTCTCGCCTTGCACATACCCAGCCAATTAATAACTCTTCCATTGGCATTCAAAACAGGTTTATTATCTAATGACTGAAAGTGCTGAAGGGATCCAATGCCATGTAAACTATGCCAACAACCATCTCGGGCCGAATACACATCCACTAACCAAGATGGGGGGAGGCTGCCAGTGCCACTATGGCAGGAGGCTGCCAGTACCACTATCTTGTAGTTGTTACTTGTCGGGTCGTATCCGAGACCAAGACCTACAATTCGATGATTATGGGGTGGTTGGAGAGGCACCACCTCCCCGATTGCTATGTTACAGAACAGTATTCTAGCCCCAACTTTAGAAGAACAAACATTCACACACATTAGACCATGACAGAAGTTGGACATACGCCCACTGTATTGAGGATAAATCTCAAGATTCTTCACAGGATAAAATGATTTCTTTTCATTTAAAGAGTAAATAGGCCTCCTCCAACATTCTGCGTAATCGCACTTCCTTATATACGGGATGATGTGGCTATATAGATAATCAGCATAGTCAATCAATGTAGGTGATGATGGTCTAGTTCTTCCGAGGTACTGTCTCAATGCAAATTGAGGGTCACTTCTGATAAGGTGAAGCCAAGATTTACACACAATGCTGAGCCTTATCAATGATTTGAAAGGAAGTTGGATCAGAATCTCAGTTAACACTTCTATTGGCATATAGACGGAGGAGCTTCCATCAGACGTTTCCATTTTATCTCCCACCAGGCTATCACTGTTTCCGTTTTGCTGCATAATAAGGCAAAGCGCCTGAAGTCTCGGAATGCCAAATTATCTGCCAAATTGTAACTGCCAGCAGGTTAGTGCTCTTCTTTATAGGTGTATGCTTATATTCATCCAAATGCATGTAGAACACAAAGTAACATGGAAGGATTCAGCCTCATGAGATATCAAAACAAGCACCAGCAAGATTATGAACAATAAAACTACCTCCATCCCTAAAAACTTTTTATAGATAAAGTTTGGACCATAATTTCCATTAGTATAAAGAGATAAGTTTTATAATTGATCAAGCTAGGTTGAACATGTTCAAAATAGAATGAAAAATTTTGGGGGACGGAAAAAGATAGAACAGAAAAAAGGAGAGTGATTAAAGACGGAAAGTGAGAAAGAACTCAAAACTTTGCGACAAATTTGAACCTTTTCGTAGCCTTTAGCCTTCGCGCAGAACTAGGGCTGTGCATTAACCGGGTCGGACCGTATTTTAGACCTGAACCGGACCGGAATGGACCGGTCCGGACCGGAATGGACCGGTCCGGACCGGACCGGTATAAACCGGTCCGGGTTTCGGTCCTTAGTTTTGTAAGATTCCGGGTTCCGGTCCGGTCCGGGTCAAACCCGGAAAAAACAGGTCCGGACCGGAATGGACCGGTAACCTATTTTCCCGTAAAATATATACTTGGTTTTGTATCATTAGTCATTATGTTTATGACTTATTTTTGTCTTTTATTATATAAACGAATATATACGGAGTTTATATTTGGTGTCTAATTATTTCCTAAGTTGTTATTTGTTTATTTATTTATGTGATTTTTCTGCTTTTTATTTGTTTCTTTATTTGCAGGTGCACATGTAGTTTATACGTAGTATATTTTTGGACTTAATTTAGTTTTTATTACTTTATAATAGATTTTGCATTTTAATATACACAAAAGATTGTAGTTTTAATTACTGTGGGAAACTAATTGTTACGATTGAATAGTTTTGATAACTATATTCCAAAATTAATAAATGAGCTAGATAAACAATTATTTAGTCTATTTAGCATATCTGCACATAAAATTATAATTTAGAACAACAACATCCAAGCCTTATTCCTAAAAATATTTGGGACCAACTAAGAACACTCTAAGATAATATTTATTTTTTAAAACCGGGTCAATTAGGGTCAAAACCGGACCGGACCGGAAAATTCAGATCCGGACCGGTCCGGACCGGTTAGATTCAGGTCCGGTCTTCGGTCCAAAGAAAATGATGATTCCGGTTCCGGTCCTAACCAGTTCCGGTCCGGTCCGGTCCGGTTTTGGACCGGTGCGCAGTTCTGCGGCAGAACTGCTTCGTTGCTCACGTCTTTTGTCGCTCAGAGAAGTAAACCACATGCTAGAAAGCCTATTCAGTATAAGAGCATGGGTAAAGTCATAGACGACTTACATACGTAATCTTTAATGCGTACTTGGGCTCAATTTCAGTAGTGGGCTCAACTTCCTTTCCATAAGGTATGCTCCTACTTGGTATGCTCAATTTCAGTAGTAGATTCAATAGATTATTGGCACTCGGTCCAGTTTTATAGAAGGGGTCAAAAAATTTAGTACTTGTACTACGTATGTATTAGTAGTTATAGGTTGACTTTTCTAGAGTATTTTTAGAGATTCCAAAAGGTCTATAATTTTTAGATTATCTAATTTATATACTTTAAACATTATAAACTTATACTACATTGAACTAACTAGTAATTTTGTATTTCAGTGTTAAACATTGTATTTTTTTATTTATTTTAGGGGCCTCAATTCACTTTTTGAAATCGGGCCTCCAAATTCATAAGACGGTCCTCAAATAAGGTGTACAGTTGTACGCCTCAAGCAAGGGCGGAGCCAGGACACTAGGCTAGACAAAGAATATTTTTGGGGAAAAATTTACACAGAATTTTTACACTAAAAATATAGACATTTTTAAAATTTGGACTATGCCAAGTCCAGGGTTGACCTCCCCAGTTACACCCTTGGCTTCAATTAAAATTGCACAAGTTTCAGTATTGATACCCCTCTCAAAAATAAATTGAGAAAAAAATCAAGTCGTGCAAAGGCGGTAAGACATTTAGCAATTTAAAACAATGGTGTTCTCTTCTCGTCGAGACGAGTATCGGATTGGCCGTTACGTTTAGCAGTCTAACTCGGCCCATCCTGTTGTTCAAGTTACTCACTTATTACTCATCCAATTTCTTGACCCCAAGAAAATTCAGACTCAACGATTTAAGCGTAAAAGGTTTTAATTAAAGGGGAATATTATGAAATTAATAAATAATGAATAGGTTTCCTTCAAAAAAAAAATTAATGAATAGGTTCTTAAAATAATGGAAAATTAACCTTAAAACTCTAGATGTAAAAGTATTTCATGGATTGGCTTATTCTAGGGTTCCTCATCTCTAGGTAAGTTATTTTTCTTCTTGGACCTTGGCTCTAGCGCTTCTTTCTCATTTCTTCTTCACTAGAATTATTTTTATTTCACTCATATACCTGAGTAGGTCTGGAACTTTGGAACCAAGAACCGGAGAATTAAATCGGACCGAACCATTATGCCCCAGTTCGGTTTGGTTCCAAAATTTATTGGTTGTTAATGGTCAAGTTCTTATTTCTTATTAACGATTTAGTTCTCAATTCTTAAAAAAAAAAATTACATGAAACCATTAAGGAAATATATAATAATCAAAATTTTATATTTTAGTTACGAGAATATACAAAGTATTTTTTAATGTATATGTACTTACTTATTTTTATCTACACCAACTATTTTGGATTAGTTATTTAAATATTTAAAAAATATAACTAAACTAAAATAGTTAGTGTAGCATAAAAAATACAAGTATTTAACATTATTATTTATTGTAACGGGGTTCTCTAAGTCTCTTAGGCCTCTTATTAGAGGCTCAGATGATCAGAATTGAATGTTGTGCTCGTGTCCCTTTGAGATGAATGGACTTTTTGATGCTAAATGCGTCTGATTCAAGATCACAATTATTGATTGTAGTGAATATGTTGTTTTATTTACTAAAATTTTCAGTTTATATATATTTGTGTTTTAAACTAACTTTTGAGATTTGAAATGATGGAAAACATATTTGTTTTTCTTGTAATTTTAAGCATTTTTTATCGTTGTAATTTTAAGCCTTGAATATATATTTTTGGCCCAAACTTAACAGTGATTTGTAAGATTATTTTTAAACTAAGAACCGTTAAATGACAAGAACTGAACCGATATTAAAAATTTGATGTTTTTCAAACAGTTCCATCTATTTTGCCTAGGAATCGAACTAGTCCTAGACCTATACCTGATCATTTAATTTTATTAAATTAATTAATATGAGGCGGAGTAGTCACCGGTTAATCTCGAGTACTCGTAGGGGTGGAGACAGGGGGAGGCTGGCGCTGGCCTTGACCCCTACTATATAAATTCCTTAAGCAGTTAAGCCCCGCCCCATGTAACCTGTCAATCCTCGCTCCGCCATTGAGTACTCGGTCCTATTCGAATTGCTACTAAGTAGCGATTTGATTACTTAGGATCCACCCTTTTATAATTAAATTTTGACCCTTGAGAATAAAAAAGATTATTAATAATGCGTAGTAACATTTACATTAATAATAATAAAGTTTATGTTGTCCACAAGAAAGGTTGAACAGATATCAAAAAGTGATTAAAGATATGCGAGGAAGGTGAGAAATAACTCAAAAACACGCATATAAGTTTCCTTGTGTGTAATAAGAAATTCACAAACCTCAATTAGGTTGCTATAGAATTAATGTGGAACTTACTTGATTTTTTCTACATAGAGCTCAGCTTTGAGACTATTTTGAAGTGCAGATTTCAATTTTGCCTTTATATATAATTTGCTTGTTTCGGAATCGATTTTTCCGACCTAATAATCGGTTTGGGAGGCACGACTGAACTTTATATGTTTCCTGATAATCGAATAATCATATACTTTGTATGTGCACCCCTTGTTGCACATATCTTTGCTCATAATGCAACTCTCATCATTTACGAAACACCCCAAATTAGCTTATTGTACAAATTCTACACAAAAATAAGTGAGTCAGGGACACCAAGTACATCATCATCATGTACCTAAATGCAGAATCTTCTCTCTAACCCCCTTTCCTGCTTCTCTTCCCTTTTAATGGACCATTTACTACCTTTGTGCTACCTATGTTTCAGTTCTACAGACGTTTCAGTTCTACAGAGACAAATGCAGCGCAATCAACTCCTCGTGTGGGCATCTACATTTTCCCTTTAATCATATCTTATACCTAAACGAGAAAGACAATCCGCGTTCAATTTTTAGCTTGGAGTACCGATGAAACAATTAGCAACACAATAAGGAGGTGAATTGTGTGGGGGGGGGAATCATGGCAGTTTTTCGCCAAGTTCTGGTGTGGGGTAAAGGGAATTTGTGAAATAGTAAAGTGTACAAGGATTTAACAAGGAAAAATCCATTGGGAAAAAGGGATTAAAAAACTTTGACCTCTCTCGGAGGAATTTTAACAACTTTACTAAAAAGCCTTTGAATGGTTACATAAGAAACTCTCCTAGTCTACCCTTGAGCTGAGCCACCCCAACTCAATCCTCTCTAGGAAGTGTTACGTTTCTCTACCTTGCGAGTAGAGAGCCTCTAAGCTTTACAACAAAGCTCTCACAACACGCCAACCAACCCAAGGATGTTGCACTTACCTAATCCTCAAAACCCCATTACAATATTAGAAAGATAAGGAAGAAACTACATCTAGAACTCTGGGTGAGCAGTTTCTGCAGCCTTGGACTCATTTGGTATGTACTCATTTGGTATGTACTCATTCATTTTGTACCTTGTAACTTGCATTATTTCCTTCAAAAAAAAACAAAAAACAACAAAAAAAAATTAAAAAAAATGTTGGTTAGGTTAAAAGCCAAAATTGGGCAATCTAAGCAAAAGTGGCTAAAATGAGTAAGTTGGGAGAAAAAGGAAAATATATGAGAGGTTAGGATGAAAACCTGAAAGGGCTCCTAGGCAGAATGAGAGAATGAGAGGAAAATTTTATTTGTATTTAAATAGGAACTCAATTCACTTGGGAGCTTTTGGATACAAGCAATGAAGAGAACATTTGTTCTTGAAAATCATGAAAACTCTCTTCCTTTCTAATTTGAGGATGGATGAAAAACTGAACATTTTATTCCTTTGAATTTATCTGTTCTATGGGATGTGGACTGTCACATTTGAGTTTTACTCGAGGACGAGTAATGGCCTAAGTAGGGGGGAGTTTGATAGTATAGAATTGTTATTATTTATATTTGTAATTTTAACTAGTTTTATTTGTTGTTGTTTGGGAAATTACACACTTTTGGTGTAATACTTTATTTTTCCTATTTTTTTTTGTAATGTGTTTAGAATAGGTTTATTCTGAGCTTTAACTAGGTGAAAATCATCAAGAGGCTCCTTAGAAAGGTCAAGGAAAGTGCAAGGGGACAAGATAAAGTGAAAATTTGGAAAAATAGTCATTTACTCGGTCAGGTAAAGCATTTACCCGATCGGGTATTGACTTGATTCGAAAATCAAATCTTATTTGGAGGCAATTTAATGTGCAGGCAAAGATTTGGTAAAGATTTGTCTTTTACCCGATCGGGTAAATCATAAAAACCCGGTCGGGTATAATGTGACAGATGAAGGTTCCAGGCACTTACTCAAGAAACCCGATAAAATTTGACGAGCACTTTGTCACGGTGCGTCAAAATAATATTCGATACTTGCACTTATACGTAGTATAGGTGAAGTAGAGTTCATATCCACAGGGAAAAGAATAATTCTCTTTTTAGTAAAACTAGTAAATAAGGGGGGTTTTGGGATTGAGAGATTTAATTTAATTAAATACGAAGATGAACGACTTATATGAGATTTAATTCAAAGATAAAAAGGACTTGGCATTGCTACTTTCCACTTGTTGATATATTTTAGTCGATCATTGTTATATCTATAACTTATCCCCTCTCGAATACTCAATCGAGGAGTATATCCAATTCATCGAGGGTAGTTATTAACAACGACCGTTCATTAATAACCCTTACTATTAGTCAAGTATAGAACAACGCTGTATACCGATTTAATAGTACCATTTAACCTCTTAACTCCTTGATGAAATCAATTGAGATTGATAACCTCAACACAACGGTTTCGGTTTAACCAACAGAATTAATCCATCTTAAGTTTATTAACCACGACCGTGCATTAATAAACCGAAGTTACTTGTGAAATCATCAACGATAATTAACCATCGGTTCGTCGATCGATTCTAGTAGTAATTAATATATGAAACAAAACTAGTTGATCCTTTAAGTAATGTTCAAAATATTAATATGAAATATGAATTGGAATTAATTAATATTCAAGGAAGAATATTAAAGATGATAAATCCTACTATAACTAATGTCAAGATGTTAACTAATTGTCATCTTAGCAACACTCCCCAGCATTTGGTATATAGAGGAAGAAAATAAATACTACTATAACTAATGTCGAGATGTTAACTAATTGTCATCTTAGTAACACTCCCCAACATTAATATAAAGATAGATTAAGGGAAGAATTAATATTCAAGGGAAGAAGTTAAGAAAATAACTCACAACTTTAATAATCAACAAGGTTCAAGAGCAACGCCAAGAAATGGAAGTTCAGCTCCTCATTTGGAGACTAAACGTGCTATAAAAATATAAAGAAATGTTATTCTAAACTGAGCTTAAGAGAGTATGTGAATTGGTGATTAAATGGGAAGGAGAAGGGGTGTATTTATAGGTGTTTGGAGCTGCCAGGGCCATTTACCCGACCGGGTTTTTGAGAAACCCGATCGGGTTTCTTGAGTAAGTGCCTGGAACCTTCATCTGTCACATTATACCCGACCGGGTAAATGGTGTACCTGATCGGGTAAAAGACAAATCTTTACCAAATCATTGTCTGCACGTTAAATTGCCTCCAAATCAGATTTGATTTTTGAATCAAGTCAATACCCGATCGGGTAAATGCTTTACCTGACCGGGTAAATGACTATTTTTCCAAATTTTCACTTTATCTTGTCCCTTGGCACTTTCCTTGACCTTTCTAAGGATCCTCTTGATGGTTTTCACCTGGTTAAAGCTCAGAATAAACATAATCTAAACACATTACAAAGAAAATAGGAAAAATAAAGTATTACACCAAAAGTGTGTAATTTCCCAAACAACAACAAATAAAACTAGTTAAAATTACAAACATAAATAATAACAATTCTATACTATCAAGTATCAAGCACACCCTTCTTTTTCTTGATCTCGGCATATATAGGTTGTTTAGAGTCAGTGTGTTGTAGTTTCCTTCCTTGGATGATTAAGTTTCCAAGCTCTTGAGTCTTGAATATACCCTTCTTGGAACTTTCTTGGAACAAAGTCTATTGTAGCACACCATTCTTTTTCTTGATCTCGGCACATATAGGTTGTTTGGAGTCAGTTCGTTTGGTGCCGCCTTTTTGGAACTGATTCTGCTACTGCAGTTCTGCTTCTTTTTCAAGGCAGAAGAAGAATCAGCATCGGTTTTCAGAAATTGGCCTCCCTCAAGTTCTAAAAAAAACTGATTCTAAGGGGGTGTTTGGATCTGATTCTCAAAACTGATTCTGCTCCTTCAGGGAGTAGAAGCAGAAGCTGGAGTATTTGGTGAAATTCCAGAAGCACTTTTGGTGCACTAATTTACTCTCAGAATCAGGTTTTTTAGAAGCTAGGGGTACCAGCTTCTGAAAACTGATTCTGATTTTGCTTCTGCTTTAAAAAAGAAGCAGAAGCAGAATCAGTTCCAAACACCCCTTAAGAGTAATTTAGAGCACTAGAAGTACTTCTGTACTTGCACCCAAACAATGCAACTTTTATTCAAACACCCCTTAATAGAAATAGCTATTGCAGGTGTGGGAAGATCTCATAAGAAAGGGTAAAGACAAGGAGAGAATTTGCAGGTGTGGGAAGATCTCATAATTACTAATTATGTACCGGTGTTAAACTCTTCTAATTATATACTCCGTATTTTTATACAACAGATGTTGAAATGCACATTTGTCCTCATGTGCTCCTATTTTTTCATTCCTGATAAAAGAAATGTTTGAATTGCCACAATATAGTAGGTTAGTAACAAACAACCAATCTCAGTACACCCAGATCGACTCCACATATAGTTAAATGAAGGGTTTTTTACAAGAATATCACTGAAATAAAACATATTTACATAAAGATGACTATTCATTACTATAATGTGGTGTTGTGGTAATTTAAGCTCAAAACTTGAACATGAATTACTATGATTTCATTACTACTCTAGTCACTAATCACATTTTTGCAAATCATCTTTGTTTTGGTCATATTTATGTAATTATTTCTTAAAGGAAAGCATGTGCTACTGCTACATATTGGATTTCAAATATGCAGAACATCAGGATCGACACCATATATAGATCAACCTTGATGCATTTTAGAACTTCTATCTAGGCCTGGGACCGGTTCGGTTCATAGGCAAAATATGTGGAACCGTTTGAAAATATGAAATTATTGTACTAACGGTTCGGTTCTTATAAATTATTTTGTAGAACCGATAAGGAACCGATCTCAGTACTAACGGTCCGAGCTTGGTGGTAAGGGAATGGGTTAAGCCAGCTCGTGCCTCTCGGTCTTCTGGTGTTTAGTGACCCGAGTGAGAAGCTGTTGTTTCTAGATCCTTTAGCTCGGCAGTAGAATAAGCTTAGCTGTGAAAATAGTCTATTCTAATTTTAATTAATTAATAAATTAATTAATAATTATTAAAATATTCTTATTATATTATATTATTTTATAAAATTATAAAAAAAAATTATTTGGAATTTTTATTTAATTTTTGAAGTTTAATTTGAAAAGTCTTAACGGTTCGGTTCTTGTCACTTCACGGTTCCTAGTCATTGAAAAATTTCTTACAAACGACTAAATTTTTGACAAAAAGAAATTCAACATTTGAAATTACAATACAAATATGTTGAACCCATTAAAGAGAATAATAAATTTAAATGGTTTGGACCTTCCGAGTTCCGATCCACTGGAGTTTGGACCTAATGAGAGGCCTAAGAAGCCAAAGAGTACCGGTTGAAGTGAATAATAGTTTTAAATAGTTAAATAACTAAATAAGATAATGAATGTAAAATAAAAATAAATAAGTAAATATACATAAAAATATATATACTCATAAGAAATATAAATATAATTTTAATTATTATATATTAGGTTTCTTAACGGTTCCTCATACATAATTTTTTTAGGAACCGGGAACCGAACCGTTAATAAAAACTTCCTCCGAATGAACTAATAGCACGAAGTCAACTAGAGTCAATGGGATGAGGGAACCACTGCTACCAAACAAATAGAAGACTAAGATCGAATCCTTATCCGAATGAACTCACTATATCCGAGCTAGAGCTCGGGGTGTCTCTAACCAATTGTTGACTTAGTCATTTCAGCAGTCAAGTGTCAGTGAAGCAAAAGCCACGTCCCCAGCATGATAGCTATACAGGGCCACACCACCCTAGCGGTTGCTACAAAGAATATTCTAGGCAGTACACGGATTACACGCACATGCATTCTATTACACAAAGGACAAATCTGTTATACACACTACCAATTAGCCAGCTTTCCAGGATATATTTCCAATCAATTTTACACATGTCATCACTCTATTAGACTAGTACACTTGTTCTGTTAGCCAGGAGGGACGCATGTCCTCACCACAATGGAATATCATCTTTTTTACTTGTTGGCCAAGTGGAAGGGATATGGTTCAGTTTTGATGTGGAACTTGCTATTACTCTTCCCAATTTTCCACTCGATTTTACTTGCACTTTTCAGCCTCATTAGTTTCCCAAAATCCGGCTAGCCCCAGGTCGGAGATCCATCACATAGCATTAGGCCACTGTGGAAGAAAGGCAACTTGCTTGTATGTGGTAGAAGTAAAAGGAATAGAGGTAGCATGCAGGTGTATTATTTGGAGAGGTGGGAGGTATAGGGAGTCTTAACGGAGTGGAAGATTGAGGATACTATTTGTAGCATAGCATTTGACCATACTTATTTGTAGCATAGCATTTGACCATATTGTTTGCTTTCCCTTTTGATTTGTTTTTTTTGTAATCGTGGATTTGGATGTGAGTGATGAAAGGATTGCAGTAACCGTCTTTGGCTCAGTTGCGCTCATTAATGGATCAACGAGTTATATTGCTTCTATCAAGGTGATAAATTCTAAGTCTGATCCGAGGGTCGGCGATTTTCAGGAATATTTTTATCAGTTTCTCTACCATAAATGATGTGTTATCAATTTAAGCTTATTTCTTCCAAAAAAAAGAGATGGGCAATGTAAAAAACAATTGAAAGTAAAATCAATTATTTTGGTGATTGAGGTTCGGACTCAAACCGGTTCCGATCCGGTCCGGTCACAGCACCCAACACACACAAGCCGCTCTTCTCCTTGTCCAAATATCGGATGAGTTAAGAAGAGTTGGGTCAAACTTCTCCAAAATCAACTGAAATACAGAGTGTTCGAATCCCAAATCCCGTTGTAAACTCCATTAAGAGATCTATATCGCCCCCGTTGATCCGTGCGGTTTTTTCATCTTCGATTCGATGACGGTCAGTATCTCAACGCCGTCTCTTTGATCGCAAATATTTTTTTCTGTTTATTGAATCATTTTATGCTTTGCTGATTCGATATGTTGTGAATGTGATGAAGTTTCTCTGGAAATGGCATAAATAGGGTTCCAGGTTTCGTTTCATTGATCTGATTGTTCTATGAAATTCTTCCTTTTTCCGGCTGATGTTACGGGGGATAATTGAAGTCCGTTCCTTAATCTGAATAGTACTGGGCTGGCAATTAGAAAGTCTGTTGGATCGTTGAATTCACGCGTAGGATATATTGTTTTCGTAGGTGTGGTTATAATATAGGAACCGTTACAAGACGATGATGCATCGTTGCAAGCAAGAGAGAGCGTTTTGTTTAATAGTTTATGTTTTTTAGAAAGGGAGTTAATATGTTGAATGCCATGAAAAAAAAAGTAGCTGACTTTTTTTATTCTCCGTGGTCTGCCAGGTCAGAACAGTGAAAGTAAGCAATGCTTCTTTAGGTGCTTCTGAGCACGATATCAAGGAGTTCTTTTCATTTTCAGGAGAAATCGAGTATGTGGAAATGAAAAGGTTTGTTTTCTCCCTGGGCATTTTCAAGATCTCTCTGGTGTCTTTGCCTTTTGCTTATTTTGTAGTTCATTAATCTGATAAGCACAGCCATATGAAGCTTCAGAAATTGTATGAAGGAAAACAAACACAACTTGTTTAGAATTTTATTGTTGCTTTATCTTGCCAAGTGATCTTCATTATGTTCATGGCATTCGTAAAATCTACCTTTCCTTTAATAGTGCTGATGAACGCTCTCAAATCGCTTACGTAACTTTCAAGGATCCTCAAGGTGCAGAGACTGCCGTGCTTCTTTCAGTAAGTCTACATTACATAGCCCATGAAACAATAAAACCAGACTTGTTTTGACACTTACGAAATATCTAGTTCTGAGTGGCACATGCTTTCACTAATTTTTTATATAGCCGGATGTCTTCTCTAATGCTCTGTTTGGATTAATTTATAGGAAGGATATGAAAAACTTACTTAATTATTGTATACCCAGAACTCCATATTGATGGCAGTTCATTTGCATCTCCATTCTCCAGTCATGTTTTGCCCATCTAGAGTTTGTTTGGATGGAGGTGTTTAGACTTTAGAAGGCAAGACTTCGGAGCCTCAGAGGGTTTTATCTAGTTTGATATAAATTTGAGATTTTATAAAAATTTAATGATTAACTTAATACGGAGTATGTGATTGCATAACATTTCAACCACCTTTATAGAAGCATTTTATCTATCAAGGTATAGACTAAGCCTCTCCCCTTCAAAGTCCAAACCCCTCTATCCGAACAGACCCCGACTGTTAATCAGTATTCGTAAAGTATTGATATGCGTAATAACAATTTAATGGACACAGCAGTGTTATTCATTTAATTTGTTTACAAACCTGTTTTGCATAATTAACCATCTTGATTGTATAAAATACAAGTTGGTTCTGTTTAGTTGTTTGTTTATTTCATCCTTACAGTTGTATTTTGTCAACTTGGGGTACTGACCTTGGTGTATCTTAGGGAGCTACAATTGTTGATCAGTCAGTCACTATAGTTCTTGATCCTGAATACAAGATTCCAATCGAGGCTTCGTCTGCACCAATTGTATGTCCTATATTTCTAGCATCTCCGTGCTTCTATAAATTTCATCTTTTTTCTTACTTCTCAATTCTGTTTTTGGAACTTGGAAAGTGGAAGGGAAAGGAAAAACTAGAGATTAGTTTCTTTTTATATGTTTGGTTGTGTCGTGGAAAATTAGAAGGAAAATTAAATGTATGTTGAAAACTTGTAAAAGATTGTGTTTGAACTTTGATTTCTTTGTCAAATATAATAATGATAATATGTTTGATAAATAAATATTTGGAAGTTGATCTAATGAGACTGAACTATCCTTAAAAAACAAAATATTATTTCTTGAAAACTTCTTCTCTATTTTAATACGTATTTTCTATCCCTGGCATGCGCTGACTTCCAAATGGACTCTAAGGAAAATGTTGTGTCATTTGTACACTATCTTCAGGTTACAGAAAGCCAGAATGTTAGTGGCGGTGCTGGATCAGCAATCCAGAAAGCAGAAGATGTGGTTAGTAGCATGCTGGCGAAGGGTTTTGTACTGGGCAAGGATGCAGTTAATAAAGCCAAGTCTTTTGATGAGAAGCACCAGTTCACTTCCACTGCCACGGCCAAAGTCGCTGCTCTGGACCAAAAGATTGGGCTTACAGAGAAGATTGGTTTGGGAGCAACAATCGTTAATGAAAAGGTCAAAGAAGTTGACCAGAAGTTTCAGGTGTCCGAGAAGACAAAGTCTGCCTTTGCGGCTGCTGAACAGACAGTTAGCAATGCCGGTTCTGCAATTATGAAGAACCGATACGTTCTCACTGGGGCAACTTGGGTGACCGGAGCGTTTAATCGGGTCACCAAAGCTGCTGGGGAAGTGGGCCAGAAGACAAAGGAAAAAGTGGATGGAGAAGTTGCAAAGGAAGGTTATGTGGGGTTACATGCTTCGGAAGAACCCCCAAAGGCTTCTTCCACTGATGATTCGAAGAAGAAGCCTTCCACCGTTGAGGGCTTAATCCTGTGAATTTGTCAATGTAAAACCCCAGTTCTTTATGAGCATGTTTTCTTAGGAGGTTTCCAGCCATTTTAACTTATATTTACTGCTTGGACTTTTGAACTGTAATTGTGTCATGTCATGTGACTTATACATGTTTTTATACCTTTTTAAACAAAACTTGTTTAATATTTCAATGGATAGTGTTTATAGTAGTACTCCGCATATGAAAAGCCATTGGTGTTAACGACCTGCAATAAACTATGCTGCTATGCAAGATGTATTTATTAGGGGTGTTCATCAATTCGATTTTATAGGTTTGGTTTTTAGTCGGTTGCTTTTTAAAAAGGTGGAATTAAGGATGGATCGGGCCCAGGTTGATTGGCCCGTTGACCAGTATTGTAATGAACCGGCCCGACCCGGGTGGCCAGGATTGGGTTTGGCGGATCGGACTGGTGGGGGTTTGGGGCGGGTCACGGGCTCAGCCTCTCTTGGAACCGGCCCGGCCGGTCTGGGACTGGTTTGAACCCTTTTTTCCCTTTTTTCGAAGTGTTTAGGTGGTAGGTGGGTTGGGCCGGGTGTTTTGCCGGGGTTTGGGGGGGTGGGTGGGGGGGTAGGAATTAATTAGAAAAGCAAAAGAAGAAGAATATATATATATATATATATATAGAGAGAGAGAGAGAGAGAGAGAGAGAGTAATGATCCTGTCTAGCCGGAGGGACAGGACCTGCCGTTCGGCCGTCGCCATTGGGAGCCCTTCCCGGTGGAATTTTTGATGAAATTTTTTGAGCATGTTCTTCATGAAGTCTAGTTTATTCATACCAAATTTCAGCTAAAAATTCAATCGGGAAGGCAGTCAAATGATTTTTAGAAGTTAACTGCGCACTTTATATACATATAAAACGCAGTCATCTTCCAAAAATCATTTGAGTGCCTTTTCGGTTGAATTTTTAGCTGAAATTTGGTGTCAATAAACTAAACTTCATGAAGAACATGCTCAAAAAATTTTATCAAACAATTCCACCGGGAAGAGCCTCTGATGGCCTCAGCCGGACGGAGCTTCCTGTCCATTCGGATGGACAGGATCTTTTTCCTATATATATATATATATATATATATATATATATATATATATATATATATATATATAGAGAGAGAGAGAGAGAGAGAGAGAGAGAGAGAGAGAGAGAGTGCTCTTCTCATCAGGCCGGCCTGACGGGATGCTCCGTCCGGCCAAGCCCATTTGGGCACCTTCCCGGTGGAATTTTTTGATGAAATTTTTTGATCATGTTCCCCATCAAGTCTAGTTTGTCCATACCAAATTTCAGCTCAAAATTCGATCAGGAAGGCATTCAAATCATTTTTTGAAGTTGACTGCGTCAAAATATACATATAAAACTGCAGTCAACTTCAAAAAATGATTTGAATGCCTTCCCGATCGAATTTTGAGCTGAAATTTGGTATGGACAAACTAGACTTGATGAGGAACATGCTCAAAAAATTTCATCAAAAAATTCCATCGGGAAGGTGCCCAAACGGGCTCGGCCGGACGGAGCAGCCTGTCAGGCCGGCCTGACAGGCTGGAACTCCTGACCTGAACATTTGTGTGTGTGTGTGTGTCTATATATATATATATATATATATATATATATATATATATATATATATATATATATATCCATCGGGAAGGTGCCCAAACGGGCTCGGCCGGACGGAGCAGCCTGTCAGGCCGGCCTGACAGGAAGGAACTCCTGACCTGAACATTTGTGTGTGTGTGTGTGTGTCTATATATATATATATATATATATATATATATATATATATATATATATATATATAGACACACACACACACACACAAATGTTCAGGTCGGGAGTTCCTGACCGGAATCGAGCCAAAAACTCAATCGGGAAGGTCGTCAAATGATTTTTGCAAGTTAACTGGTCCGGAAAATACATATTCCGGACCAGTTAACTTGCAAAAATTATTTGACGACCTTCCCGATTGAGTTTTTGACTGAAAATTTTTGTGGATAAACTAGACTTGATGGAGAACATGTCATAAAAATTTCATCAAAAAAAGCCACCGGGAAGGCGGCCAAACGCCGCGGTCCGGACGGCGGTTCCGGTCAAGAACTCCTGACCGGATCATTACTCAAATATATATATATATATATATATATATATATATATATATATATATATATATATATATATAACCTGGCCCAGTCCCGGTAGAATCTCGGGCTGGTACAGGGCCTTACCCAAAAAAAATTATCCCGGTTTGGCCTGGCCTGGAGCCCGGCCCGGTACCGGTCCATGCCTAGTTGAAATCGAGAACCGAACATTGCTCAAGTCGATTTATATTGCTTAAACCGAGAACCGAACAACATTGGGTCTTAAACTAAGAAGTCTAATCAAAAATTCTAGAGGTACCCCAAATTGTATCCCAATTTGTACTCACCCCCTGAATTGCCTATGTACACAGGCAGTTCGTTTGAAAGGGGGCAGAACTTTCTGCCCAAATGTCTGTGTACACAGACAGTGTACACTTTGGGGTACTAATTGGGGACCCCAAGCAGCTGGGTATAAATTGGGGTACCCCAAGCAGCTAGGTAAGTCCAAACCATAAATTGAAGTGTTGACTATTGTGTCGGTTTTGGACGGTTTCGGTTCTGGACTATTTAGGGAATGTTTGCAATTGCTTCTACTTAAAAAAACACTTTTGGAGATGTAAGGAAAAAATGATTAATAGTAAAAGTTGATAGTGTTTGAGAAAAAAGTGATTTTGAAAAGTAAAAGTTGGTAGTGTTTGGTAAAATAAGTGTTTCTTGTGTAATAGAAAAGGGAAAAACACTTTTCACACGCAAGCTGAGAAAAAGTAAAAATTAGTAGTGTTTGATAAATAAGTGCTTTTGAAGCCAAAAGCTGAGAAACACTTTTTTAAAAATTGTTGCAAACATTCCCTTAATTTCACATTAGTTGTAGTCAGTTCGATTGCAGATCGGTTTGTCCGCCAATTTTAATTTTTGCAACTTGCAACTTGTGTTGTATTTAGGGCGCACTTAAAGTTTAAATTGTAAGTTCTTAGGCCTAAAATAACAAATACACCAAAGTAGCATCCATAATAAGATGGAGGCCAATGTCATAATTTTATTCTACCATGAACACATTATAAGGCTTTATAGCAAGATATGTTGGACGGGCAGAATTTTAAAACCGAGTATATGATAATACGTAGTAATACTTAGGAAAAGTTGGATGGGTGGGGGGCAAGACCCCCAAGCCTAGGGGCGGAGCTAGGGGAGCGTCAACCCTGGACCAACCCAAATTTTAAAAATATCTAAATTTTTAGTGTAAAAAATTTCATGTAATTTTTTTCCAATAAAGATGTATTTGCTCTTTTATACAAACATGGGTTTTTTTTACATTTATTTTAAATTTCAGGTACATATGACTTCCACAAGGTATATTTATCTGGATCCGGGGGCTCTACCTTACTTTAGAGTAAGGTAGAGTGTCTTGCTTCCTCTCGGTCGTCCGATCGACAATTCAACGGTCGGAGATCTTGGGCTCCACTTTTTCGCCAATCTCGAGGTCGTGTTGGCCGCTCCCCTCCCGTCTAATGCGCAAGGCGCCCTCCTAGTCGGGTAGAGGATCCCAATCCATATTTATCTCTGAAAAAATACAGCAAGGATATACTTGTTCACACATCTATACTACGGAGTACATCAATATATTTGTCCTTTTTCTCTAATAAAAATGGAATGTTATTAAAAAAGGTCAACGGGGTCGGGGCCTGCGGGTCACCGGAAAACAATCGAAGAACGAATAGTCAGGGAGTCAAGTCCACTCGCATCTCTTGTCATAGTCACGACGCACCCCACCAAATTTCCCAAACCCTTTCGCTCAACGATTTCTCACCTTGTTTTTCTCGGTAATCCTTTTTAGTCGTCGCAATTTCTCGTATTTACTCCTGCCTTCATTGTAAGTTTTGGCATCTAGCTTTTTTCCCACTTTCTATGATTTTCCGACTTGTGTAATTCATTCGTTTGATTGCGTTTTCAATCCATCTTACGGAGTAGTATTTAAGTAGCGACTTTGATGCGGTTAGGGCGCTGATCTTCATAATCAACTGATTGTGACTTTGAACAAGTAATCTGATTTGTTGTTAGGATGTATTTTCAATAGCTGATTATTTGTTCAGGTGAAGACTTGACGGTTTTTGTTCAGACGGAAAAGAAGATGAGCGACAATTTGATGGAGAAAGTCAACTCCTTGGGGGAGCGGTTGAAGATCGGAGGCTCAGAGGTGAGCCAAAAAATCACTGCTGGAGTGTCGTCAATGAGCTACAAGATGAAGGAGTTCTTCCAGGTCCCAAACCAGGCGGATAAGCTAGTGGAGGAAGCAACTGCCGAGACTCTGGATGAGCCCAGCTGGGCAACCAATCTTGAACTGTGTGACATGATAAATCATGATAAGATCAATAGTATTGAACTCATAAGGGGCGTAAAGAAGAGGATCTTGTTGAAAAGCCCGAGGGTTCAATTCTTGGCCTTGGTTTTGCTTGAAACCATAGCCAAAAACTGTGAGAAGGCTTTCTCTGAGATTGCAGCCGAAAGGGTGCTTGATGAGATGGTGAAGTTGATCGATGATCCCCAAACTGTAGTGAACAATCGGAACAGGGCTCTCACAATGATTGAAGCTTGGGGCGAATCATCTAGTGAGCTTCGGTATCTTCCTGTTTATGAAGAAACTTACAAGGTACATTATTTTGTTGGTATTTTTCTTCGGATCATACTGGAATAATCAAATGTAAAGGGTTTGTACTGCTTTTTTGTTGCCACTAGCTTTGTTTGATATGATTACACGAAAGGCTTATGCTCCCTTCTCCTAGAGACCTTGGTTTGTGTGATCACTTAGTGCCCTCTAGGTATAGTTTGTAAGTGATTTCTATAGGTTTGGTCTAAGTCATGTAAGGTGCATCGTGCATGTATGCAGTACAATACATGTTTGGCTAACATATTCAACTATTCTCTATGCTAGATGAATAAGATGGTGTTATTAAAAATGTGGTCTTAACTAAGTTTTTAGCCTCTATTAGTCTATTACGAAGTATCACCTCTTGGTCAAGACATCTTTATTTTGTAAGACTCAGTTTGTTTTTACGAAATACTCCGTATAACTTGCTGTGGAAACTTGAAATGTTTTCCATAGAAAATGTTTTTCCTCAGAGATTGTTTTCCCTGAAAATGATTTTTCAGAAAACAAACTGTTGATTTAAATTATCATAAAACGATAAAAGGAGGTGCATAATACAACATTTGATGCAAAACAATAGAAAACGTAAACATTTTCTCAATTTTTGAAATGACTTCCTGTTTTCTGGTGCCAAACATGATAATCTTAACTAGAAAGCCAGGGAAGTATTTTTTATGTGCCAAACTTAAGCACATTGGAAAAAAAATCAGACAAATATTTTCTATTAAATATATAAGCCCTTATATCAATACAAGTAATTGCGTGATGATGATCTTGAACTTTTTCTTTTAAATAATGAGGAATCAAATGCATAGCTCTTACTGATTGCCCTTCTAAGTTCTGATATACGTTTCTTCATTGTGATATTGTGTTTTCTGTATTCTTCTCATGTTATCAATTTAGAGCTTGAAATCAAGAGGTGTACGCTTCCCTGGCCGTGATAATGAGAGCCTGGCTCCTATATTCACCCCGGCGAGATCTGTAACCACCTCAGAAACAAATGCCACTCTTGCACAACAATTGTATCATGACATTCCACCTCCAGTGACCTTGTCAGCTGAACAAACCAAGGAAGCATTTGACGTGGCAAGAAATAGTATAGAGCTTCTTACCACTGTTTTATCCTCTTCACCTCAACAAGATGCTTTAGAGGTACATCTGTTGTCTTTCTCAACTCAATGTGATTATTCAGTTCAAATAATTATGAAGATAGTGGATTTCTTAACATAAAATTAGAATAATGTACTTGACTTTGAAATATGGATGTTGTTTGTCCACACCCATTAGGAGCTTGGGGTGAGGGAGTGCTTGGCCCCCCTCGAGCTGAAAAAATATTACTGCCACAAACATAAAAGTTATGCCTGCTAAAATATTTTGATTTAATTTTATATGAGCAGGATCCCCCCTTTTTGAAAATGTTGCTATGTATTTTAATTTATGTTTGTTTCTGTGTTATCGATGTATATTTTTAAATTATTTATAGATATTGAAGCATATGTCACTCCCTTGACAAAATCCCCAATATGCCACCGTGCAGCTAGATTATAAGGGGGGACATTGGCATTTTCTTGATCTTACTAAAACTGAAGTCACGTGTCAATTAAGATTGAATATTTCTTCAAATAAAAAGTACTAGAGTACAATTTATTATGTAGTACTACTTAAATGCATGGCTTCATTAAGTGAATCTAGGACTTGTAGTAGTAATGACTGCTGGGCTGCTGGCTGTTGCACGATTTCTCAATCCATTAAAAATGAATCTAAAATACCAAACTATGGTCCATTAAACAATGTATAGCTTATAAACAATTTAGTTCATTGATGATGTCCAAATGTCCAATCCACCCTTTTTCTTGCTCTATTGCTTTAATGTGTAGAGAATATAGGTGGTTGATTAATGCATGAAAAGATACTTTACCGCACACACAGAATATATGTGTGTGCGCGCAGATATTTATCCACCACCTCCCTTAAGGATATTTTTGCAATTTTAGTGGGGTGGTGCCACATTGTACATGTATGTGCAGTCACACTTATACATGCATGCACATTTAAATACACACACACACACACACACGTAGTGACCAAACGATATCTAAACCATTGCTTAATGTATAAAATTATATGGTTCTGATGGACGTGGATGATTTTTTAAATGCTTTATAAATGCTTCCCAAATGATAATAAGGTAATGGGCGGATCACAACAATCAATATAATACTTCATGGTAGCAAGTGGATGGATTGGATCCAATCATGGTTATGGATGGATTTGATAGATTTAGGTACATTGGATTAATTGGATGGACGATAGACAAATAGGGTCATTGCCATCCCTATTCGTAGCTGAGTTGTGAAGTATATACTGCTGGAGGTGGACTTTAGATTTTATTTTATTTTTTATTTTGTGATCTGCAAATTACTACTAAGACCTCCTCCTTTTGCATTTTTGGAAAATTCAAGGATGAGTTGACAACCACACTGGTACAACAATGCCTCCAGTCCCAAAATACGGTTCAGAGAATCATTGAGACCGCTGGAGATAATGAGGCTCTTCTTTTTGAAGCTTTGAATGTAAATGATGAGATCGTGAGAGCCATTTTGAAGTACGAAGACATGAAAAAACCTGCGGTCATCCCATCAGCACCTGAGCCTGCTATGATACCAGTTGCACCCGTTGAGCCCGACGATTCCTCCCCCTATGCTGTAAAGGAAGACGGTCTGATCCGGAAACCTTCGGGCCTACGACCCGGAGCTAACCATGGTGGAAACAATGACGAAATGATGAATGACCTTGATGAGATGATCTTTGGTAAAAAAGCAGGCACCGGTGATTCGTCTGGATCCACCATGCATCAAGACAAGAAGCAGCAATCACCCAGTGATTTCATTTCCTTTTGAGATTAACCGTGGCACTGGATTATTATATTTGAAAACCAGTCTTTGGTGGTGTTAATATGATTGGATATTCACTGTGTTTTCAATTATTTTCTCTAAAGGAATCTGAAAACTTTCTCTCTTTGAGGGAGCATTTGAAGTACTATTATTTCAACTTACGTACCTGATTTAAAATTTGAATTGTTCGAATGATACATGTGAATATGTGATGATGCATTTGGCATGTACAAATTGGACATGTCTATTTATATTTGATGTGATTCTTACAATCCACATCGTTACATTGAATCCTAAATGGGCTATTACTTGCCAGTTGCCACATGGAGCACTGATACCAAAACTATTTTGAACCTAAAAATACTTCAATAGTAAGTTGCAATATCTTCCTTTTAATTTATTACTCCGTATTATATTGAATTATTGAGTATTACGTAATATTATTTTTAGCAATTCTCTTTTCTCCAAACTCCAAAGTCAGTGTTACAACTCTTATTTAATAAAACTCCAGCGTTTTCGCTGGTAAAAAAAGTTGTAAACTACTGCGTATTTGATATGGCTGTGTTCTTTTGGTCAATCATATTACAGTCATGCTTGAGAAAAAAATAGTCAAGTCATATTTCAATGCAACTTTATAATTATGGCAGGTAAGAAATCTTAAATCCGTCACTTTTATAAGTTACTTGCGTACTTTCTAATTGTATTTTAAATATATTTCTAGATGTTTCCCATGCTATAATGTCTGTTGGCCACAAATAGACGTGGATCAGGCTTATATAAAATTTCATCAGACTTGTTTCAATCAATAAAAAAACAAAAACAAATTGGACATGTCTATTTATATTTGATGTGATTCTTACAATCCACATCGTTACATTGAATCCTAAATGGGCTATTACTTGCCAGTTGCCACATGGAGCACTGATACCAAAACTATTTTGAACCTAAAAATACTTCAATAGTAAGTTGCAACATCTTCCTTTTAATTTATTACTCCGTATTATATTGAATTATTGAGTATTACGTAATATTATTTTTAGCAATTCTCTTTTCTCCAAACTCCAAAGTCAGTGTTACAACTCTTATTTAATAAAACTCCAGCGTTTTCGCTGGTAAAAAAAGTTGTAAACTACTGCGTATTTGATGTGGCTGTGTTCTTTTGGTCAATCATATTACAGTCATGCTTGAGAAAAAAATAGTCAAGTCATATTTCAATGCAACTTTATAATTATGGCAGGTAAGAAATCTTAAATCCGTCACTTTTATAAGTTACTTGCGTACTTTCTAATTGTATTTTAAATATATTTCTAGATGTTTCCCATGCTATAATGTCTGTTGGCCACAAATAGACGTGGATCAGGCTTATATAAAATTTCATCAGACTTGTTTCAATCAATAAAAAACAAAAACAAAAAACTAAACTGATGCTCCGTGTTAAACTTGAATGTTTTTTATGGAAGAATGTTGTTAAATATTGCTTTTTCTTGAAAACAAAACTCATCTACTCGTAAAAGAATCAATCTTATTACTAAAGTAGTCCTGTTTTAAAGACAAAATAAGAATATTTTTCTATATTAATGATTTACTCCTTGCAACAATTCCTTCAAAACAAACATGGTCTTTGAAGACCTGAGTAATTAGAGATGTTGAGGGCAAGGATTTATGCAGGGCCGGCCCTGGCCCTGTGCAGGCAGTGCGGCCGCACAGGGCCCAATTCGGAGCTAGGGCCCATATTTTTAGTTACCCTTTGAATACTCCGTAATAATATTTGGCCCTTTCAAGCCAAGGCCCATATTTTTAGTTTGAATACTCCGTAATAATATTTGGCCTTTTAAGCCAAATATTATTCATATTGCCTAAATCTAAAAAGTTGGTGCAGGTGGGAGTCGAACGTGCATCTCCTAAGGGAAATAACTAGTGGCTTCCCAACAATTACTAAATCATTTATGGCCCAAAAATATTGCTCTCTCAACATAGATTGGTATGAAACCGATCATATGAAGTTGTTAATACAAGAGAAATGAAAACATAAAACAAAGAAATTAAGTGTATCCTTATACCATACTTCTTGCACAGATGAAATCAAACTTTAAATCCACAAGTCTATGTGTTGATTTGAAATTCAATAGAATCACGGTTAGACTTTAAGGAATATCAAGAATAAGAGTGATATTCTACATTAAAGGGGAGACAAAAGATTAGGTTCTCTTTGTCGAGTTGTTATCCAAATCATACGAATTCTAACATGGTAAAGTATATATAGGCAGTATGTCCATTAGCGCCCCAAAGATCCGTTTGATTTTGCTCTGTTCAAGCTGAAATTTCGCAGATGTGGGCTGAGAACGATGAAATGTCGGAGGTGGTCCTTGCCGATAAAATCTATTGTTCCTACCTATTCCAAACGATGTCGTTTGGTTAAATGAAAAAAAGTTATAATATATATTAATAATACGTAGTATTATATACTTCGTGCTAATTTTCCCACGTGTCTCGACTCTTGCGGTTGCAAATAGCTGCTGGCCTGCTCACCTGCCTCCTGGCTCGTATAGTCGTATTTTATTACTCCGAATTACTACGTAGATTTTAGGCCTCCTTTTATGGTTTAATAAGGTTTAGTCAATTAATTATTTACTTGTGTAATTCACCCCAAGTCCTAACGGCCTATAATTAATGGAATAATTGAATACAGTAAATTAAAGTAAGTTAAATTATGTACTTAGTTTTAACTTTGTAGGTACTTTATTGCTTCGTACAAATTTATTTGATATAGATAAACTTAACTTTTTAATACTCTCTCTGTCCCATTGGACTTTACCAAACAATGTTCAAACATTAAAATTTACCCATAAGTAAAAAAATCTTTAAATGTTGACATGTCAAACTATGTCAAAGAAAACGAAACAGAGGGAGTATGATATAATAATTTTTAGGTTATCCATATTTTCTTAGTAATATACACGGAGAAGGAAATATTTGTAAAAACAGAGAATGAATTAAGAGAATATTACCCAAAATATGACTAAAAAGGTTTGAAAATTCCAAAATAGGATTGCCATGTTTTTATTCCCAAAACTGCACTAATTACTATCATGTTTTGGCAGTACCAGACATCAAACATGGCATTATTTTCCAAACTTGGTAGTAATTACTCCTCTTTTGGGAATAAAAAACATGGCAGTCATATTTTAGAGTTTTCAAATTGTTTTAGTCTTATTTCAGAATCTTTCCCATTAATTAATTATGCAGTGTTTTCATCACGCAAACACGCACGATGCAATTGTGTCAATTTGTTTCTTGTTCTAGCAATGAATAGATGCCTAATGTATGTACACATTTTGACATAATTTGTATTTTCATACTTCTATTGTAATTTCAGTGTTGTGAGTTTTGACATTCTTTTCAGCCCCGGCTCAAATTTTGTTCTGGTTCCGCCTCTGGATAAAATATGGAAGTACGTCATTTTAATACAACCAAACACGGGTTTCTCATTAACCTTTGTCTTGTTCAGTAGTTCAAGACGATGACATAGCATTTGACTTGATAGTAGTGGGTTACAATGGCTAGCTGAAATGTTGTGCCCAATCATTGATCTAGTCAGATTTCTTAATAGTTTTCATTATGTCGATAAACTATATTAAGAAAACTCATTAGGACATTTTGGTAAAGTTGAACTAAATTAGTTGGGGTGAACTATTAAACAAAGTTGTATTCAATCATGTCTTTAGAGTGATGCTAATGTTAGAAACTACTTTGAAATTTATCTCCACAAGAACGAATGTCAATGAACAACAATTTTTAAATTGAAAGTACTACGTAGTAGCTAAATGTTTGCTATTCTTACATTCATTATTACCACTATACGAGTAATAATTTTGTTCATGTAAAATTAAACCTAAACCCAAATAATGGCAATATATAAGGGATTGTCAATCAAATGACTTAGGGCTTGTTTACAATCAATTAAAAACAATGATTTTGACTTTTTTTTTATTTAAAAAAAACACTTATTTTACCAAACACTATCAACTTTTACTTCCTCGGTTTTCGTGCAGAATCTACTTTTTACTTTTTCTATTACACAAAAGACACTTATTTTACCAAACACTACCAACTTTTATTACTAATCACTTTTTCCCAAAAAGTGCTTTTATTTAAACGTAAGTGGTTGCAAACAGAGCCTTAGGGAGTGTTTGCAACAACATAAAAAAAACTTATCAGTTTTTGGCTTAAAAAGCACTTATTTATCAAACACTACCAATTTTTACTTTTTTTCGACTTACGTGTGAAAAGTGCTTTTCCCTTTTCTATTACACAAAAAACACTTATTTTACCAAACACTATCAACTTTTACTTTTCAAAATCACTTTTTTCTCAAACACTATCAACTTTTACTATTAATCACTTTTTTTCTTACATCTCCAAAAATGTTTTTTTTAAGCAGAAACAGTTACAAACACTCTCTTTATGTCCTCCACAAGTTAAAATTGAAAAAACAGTACTCCGTAGACTAAAGGGTGTTTGACAATTGGCGGTTGGCTGTTAGCTGTTGGCTGATTGATTTGGCTGATTGCAGATAGCGGATTCAGTTGACTGTTTTGATTGGCCGATAGTATTAGCAGTTTGGAAAATAGTGTTTAGTTAAATGACCGTTTATAATTAGCTGATTATTTGTTAAATGATTTTTATGGACATCATATTTACTAACTAATTTTATACACGTATCATACATTTTGCTATAAATATTGTTGGTACGACTAGTTAAACCAACCATTTTTTTATATAAAAAAAGATTCATTAACGCAAGTTATGGTTCACATGCCATTATCTTTATTTACACCACAATTTCAAATCCTTGTGTCCTGCAACTTAAAATATAAATATAAGAAAACAAGAGTTTTTTGATAAATTAAATCGAACAGCAATTGTAACTTGGGAATAAAAAATTAAAACGATCCCAAAAATCATAGAAACAACATGTACGCTAAAGAAAAAACAAAAATCATAGTACTTGTATTAATTAATATTAATTAATATATACGTATCAGATTTCGATAGAGGAAAAAACATCAAGCTTATAAAAATACGGAGTAGCAGTTTCTGATTTCTGTATAATAGTATTGGGAAAATCTGGTGTGAGAGAAGATAATTATAAAAAAAGTGTCCGGCGATCGAGCTGCGTGCGTTGTTTGAGGAGAACTCTTAAGGGTCAGACTTGCGTAGTTAAGTGGGTAGAATAGGGAATCTGGGACTTTAGATGATCGAGGCCAAATCTTAAACGCTATAATTATTAGCATTTTGGGTTTTGGCTGTTTGAGACAAAAAACTAAATGAAAAAGTCATTTACCAACTACCTCAAATAGCTGTTTATACAAGTCAAAAAGCTAAAATATGGTCAAATTAGCCAAAAAAATGGCTGGTAGACCATTAACCAAACAACCTCTAGGAAAAAAGTAGGGGTGGGCGCGGTCCGGTCCGGTCCAATATTTGATCGAACCCGTATCCGGACCGTTACTATTGAAACGGTTCGGTTCGGTTCGGTCCTAGAGCTAAACCCGTTCGGTACGGTTCCATTTTCAAACGGTACGGTATCATGCCATACCATACCAAACTATGCCGTTTTTTTCCCGACAAATTAAAGCTTAATCATCATCCAAAAATCCACAATTATCAATTTTCATATTACATAATTAATAAATTTCATATTAGTACAAAACATAAATCCCAAAACGTTCACGACAACAACTCTCTAAGCACCATTGGCTTCTCCGGACTCCAACTTCCCACTAAAAACACATAATTAGTGTATTTTTTCCCAATTGAAACATTATTTTGGGCAGGCGGGTTGGAGTATATTTTTTTAGATTGGCTAAAGTGCTAAACATGTTAAAACTCTACTTATATTTAAAAAGAAATAAGATAAATTGGGTTAGGCTTCACGATTATATAGATTTGCTGCTGCAGGTAGCTTGCAGTGAACTTCCAATTAACAAATTGCAAATGAGTAATCAAAGTAATAATGGTAATATGGTATACATATATATATAATCATAAATTATTAATTATATAAATTAATAAAATTATAATTCGGTCCGGTCCGGTCCGGTACCGGTTCTCATTTTATGAGAACCGGTCATGGCATGGTTTCGAACCGGTACGGTACGGTTCGGGATAAAATTTTTGAAAACCGTTTCAAACCCCGTTTTGCGGTCCGGTACCATACCGGTCCGGTTCGGTACCATGCCGGTTCAGTAATTTTGCCCACCCCTAGAAAAAAGTACAAGAAAAAACGAATCAGCTTACCGTATCTTAGCTCCTTCAATTGAACCGGTTAGACTAATAACCCGAAGCCCAAACCCGGCGCTATGCCAAAGAATTTCAAACCCTACATAAACCCTGAACTTTTTTCCCACAATCTTTTACGGAGTAACATGTTAATGGCGATTTCTTGTTCAACAAGAACCCTCTAAACCCTACTAACCTCATAAAACTCATAAAACTTCTCTGACGGTTTTTTCTTACAGAGAGAAGGAATAGAAATTTGTAAAGATCGGAAATGGCGAATGTTAATGCAGCTGGGCTTATTGCAACCATGGCAGCTGCAGCTTTAGGAGCAAAACCTGCTTACGCAGATGGGTCTTTCAGCTTCTCTCCATTTTCACCTTCTACGTCAACGACCCAACCCACTCCTCAGGTTCCGGATGCTGACTCCAGAAATTCGCCACAGCAGCCACCTCCGGCGGAACCTCCAAAACCTCGCAATGATCATCCCAGAACAACATCGGCTGGATTCGACCCAGAAGCTTTGGAGAGAGGTGTCAAGGCTTTGAGAGAGATTAACAAGTCTACCAGTGCAAAACAGGTAACCAATGGATTTAAATTTGTTTATGCTTTAAGAAGAAACTCACTGGCATGCTGGACAAGACGGGAAAGTTATGAAGTTTGCGCCCCTTTACTGCTTAGAATTGTTCAATGTAATGAAATTAGTATTTGATAACAAATTCGACTTTTCTTATGGACCAATTTTCTAATGATGTGATTAAAAATATAGTTAGTAGCTTCAGTATTTAGATTGGCGGTGTTCATTTCTGTACACCATAAGGCATTGTTTGTGAATGCACATGCCTCTATTGTGCAATTTGTGCTTAATTGATTTTATAAATTTTCTTAAATGCCACATCTTTTCAGTTGTGTCTGTATAGAAGGGTACATGACTACATAAGGCTATGCTTAATTTTAAAGAAAGACTGTTTATTTGATTTATTCTAGGTTTTTGAGGTCATAAGAAAGCAAGAGGATACAAAGCAGGCAGAGTTATCTGCAAAATTGGCTGAGTTTAAAGCTTTGCAAGCTCAAGCTGAAACTGTAAGATTTATCTTCATCATGCTTCAGCCCTTTATCATATCATCTACAATTTAATGTGTCTTTTTAGAAAGCAAGGTTGTAATGATCTATGTGCCTTATAATGATATCCATGTTCCTTACATAAATTGATTTAGAATTGCCATCTGGCATTATCGTAAGATGACAACTATATGGGGAACCTCATGAGGTTTGTCGTTCTGTTTAATAGAAATTTCTCACATGCAGAGAAGTTCATGTTTCGTTGTTTTTTGAAGATTTAACTATTAATGTCCATCCTGATTTCTTTTATTTGATTTACAGTTTGAAAGTTTAAAATAAAAGATTTTTTTGTTGATCATATCCCTCATTTGTCTGTTTAAACTGCATTTTTCTGGTGACCAAATCATGTGTCAATGCTGATTGTCCCAGTCTGTAATATATTATTATAAGGAAATGAACAATCTGCAGTGTTAAAAGGATCATACTTAAGTGTGTATGCCTTTATGGCTTTTTATGCTTTTCACAGCAAACAAAACCTCCACTTCGAAATGTATTTTTCATTCAATTTAATAGTTGACTTTCGTCATCATTATGAACACCTTAGTATTTTAATCCCATTTGCGTATGTTGGTGACAAGAAATTTCGACTGTCAAAACCTTTTGTCTTGAAATATAAATTCATGCAAAATTACATGTTGAATGCCTTTCCGCTGCAACCTTCTAAATGAATAATGGAATGAAAGCTCTCTAGTTTTTTTTATCAGACTAGTACCATAAATATTATTATTAAACACTATTGCCGTGTTGGCCAATTAATTAAAATTTTCATTCTAGCCATGATCTTGAAATTTGCAATATTATTCATTTTTTAAGATATCAATTCAACAATTGCAAATTGAGTACAGTTTTAGCCTCCCATGAAGCTAGTCAAAATTGAATGACCTGCACATGTCAGATAATTGGCTCTACTAACACCTCAACTGAACTATATTCCATAGTTAACCCAGTGTCCTGCCGTGGGTTGAAATTGAATACCTATTACTTACCCAATAAGAATTCTGAATTGATGATTTTGAAACAATCTGAGCTTAGTTACTTGAGCATATTATTAAAACATGCAAGCTTCTTGGTTCACAGGAGAGGCAAAGAGTGATATATGATGAACAGAAAAAGCTAGCTCAGCAACAGGCTCAAATTAAGTCACAGATGGCTCGTTATGAAGATGAGCTAGCAAGGAAACGGATGCAGGCATGTGATGATTTCTTTCACAATCCGTTCAGATTGAAACTTGGTCAGTTAGCAGTATTTATAACTTTTTCCTGCAAATTTTGTAGGCAGAAAATGAACATCATAGAGCAAGGAATCAGGAATTGGTTAAGATGCAAGAGGAGTCGGCTATGAGACAGGAAGCAGCCAGAAGAGCAACGGAAGAGCAAATTCAAGCACAACGCCGGCAGACAGAGAGGGAAAAGGAAAAGATGAAACAGGAAACTATCAGAATACAAACTTTAGCTGAAGCAGAAGGAAGAGCGCTTGAAGCAAAGCTTGCTGAAGATGTTAACAGGAGACTGCTACTAGAACGTGCAAATGCAGAAAGAGAAAAATGGGTCTCAGCTATAAACACAACCTTTGAACATATCGGAGGTATATTCCTAAATCCTGATGAACCTTAAAGCAAGTTTTGTTTGCAGAACTTGCTAAAAATACATCATGCTAACAGAAGAGTACTACTTTCTCTTTCGAATAATGTGATTATTTGAATAGTCCAGTGTAGTTTTTAACTATATAAGTTTTATTTACTACACTAAATTCCAGCTTCCTTTGATTGCTGGAGGATAACTTGTGGAAAACGTTTTCCTAGGTGTATTTTTTCCCAAGAAAATATGTTCTTCTGTGTATAATATATTGCTAAGTACTTCAGTCTTCAAAATTAGAAAAACATTTCACTGTTTTGGGAAGGATTTTTCCACAAAAGTTCAGAGAGTTATGGAAAAGGGCCAAACACGTGAAAATCATTACTGTGAAGTGTTTTCCTGTGCTAAACACATGAAAATCCAGAAAATGTTGTCTACAAAAATGTTTTCTCTTAAATATCACAAAAGTTGAGTTGGAAATAGATTTGGTCAAGCATTGTCATAGGAACTAGACACCACCTTTTTGTGAGGGACTAATAAAATGGGCACATATTTTGGAATTTTGAGGGAAGCTGTCCATTTTTGCAGGAGGGTTGCGTGCAATATTAACTGATCAAGATAAGTTGGTTGTGGCTGTTGGTGGTGTGACAGCCCTTGCTGCCGGTGTCTACACGACAAGGTATGATGAATCACAATCTTTAATAGAATCGGTCATGTATTTGAAGTTATGGTTGGAGATTAACTCCTATCTTAGTTAAATGAACTCATTCCTATTTATTTTCCTTTTTTCAATCCCAGAGAAGGTGCTAGAGTCATTTGGAGTTATGTGGACAGAATATTGGGACAGCCATCATTGATCAGAGAATCATCCAGGGGGAAATACCCTTGGTCAGGTTTCTTTAAGCGTGGCTTGAGCACTCTTTCTAAAGGTGGATCTTCATCTCAGGCTGAAAAGGGGCTTGAGGATGTTGTTCTTAACCCCTCTCTTAAAAAGAGAGTTTCTCAGCTTGTTAGGACTATGACTTTTACAAAGGCACATCAGGCACCATTTCGTAATGTCCTATTCCATGGCCCTCCTGGGACGGGGAAGACGTTAGTTGCTAGGGAGATTGCTCGTAGCTCTGTAAGTGATATTTGACCTTAAGGTCCTATTCCGAATACGGGAAGGGCTGGGATTGGAAAAAAACAAATGATAGGATCAAACTCAATAAATGTTCAGAAGCATTTTATTTATATATTTTACATACTTGATCAATCACACTATTTATATATTTCTATTATTATATAATAATAACTAGGAAATCACAATGAAACCATCAAAATAATACAATCATATTTTTCATTCCATTGCACTTTCCAAGGTAAAGCCTAACATGCCTTAAAGCACTCAGGACCTCGGGATAGCCCAATTTAATGTACACTCAATGGTGTATGTGATTGGAATGTTTATTTGGTTCTTGGTGAACTCTTGTCATCTATTCTGATGTATGTTTCTAGGGGCTTGACTATGCACTGATGACGGGAGGTGATGTAGCGCCACTTGGTCCTCAGGCTGTCACCAAAATTCATCAACTGTTTGACTGGGCCAAGAAGTCCAACAGGGGCCTGCTACTATTTATTGATGAAGCGGATGCATTTTTATGCGAGTAAGTAGTAATGTAGTATTGCCTGTTATATTTTATCCCTGTGTGATTTTTATATTTCCCCCATATACAAGGATTCCGTCATTTTACCTGTACTAATTATGGATTTGAATAGTGGATAATGTTTATGTGCTTTATATGGATACATAGTAATACATCTAGAGTTAGCATAACCATGGAGAAACCATAAAATAGAACACTCTCTCCAAGCGAGAGCCTGAGAGGAGAGCGAGAGGAGGTTTGAAATAGATCTAATAACATGTCTGGCAAGACATGAAATGCTGAAGTGTTATAAGTTGTTGAATTAAATTAATCATCTGGGAAAAAATTATGTAAATTCTATATGCACAGGTATCAATATTTTAAGTTGAGCTAGAAATAATTCCCACGCTAGTTTTTTAAAATCAGATGTCAATCAGTTGGTGTTTGGTGAAAAAACTTGTTTATATGTTGAAAATCAATCCTATCAAAACTGCAAAACACTCTCTATTTATTGCCAACGGTTCTTTTCTATTGTGAACTTGTGAGTTTTGCTGGAATTCCCGAGGAACTATTTCTGACTGTTGAGGACTGTTGTGATTTTGTGAACTCCAGGAGGAACAAAACATATATGAGTGAAGCTCAAAGAAGTGCCTTAAATGCCCTTCTCTTCAGAACTGGTGACCAGTCCAAAGATATAGTCCTTGCTCTAGCAACAAACCGCCCAGGCGATCTCGATTCAGCGGTCACAGACCGTATAGATGAAGTTCTAGAATTTCCACTCCCGGGCCAAGAAGAACGCTTTGAGTTGCTCAAACTTTACATGGACAAGTACATAGCTCAAGCCGGGGCACGGAAGCCGGGCATTCTTTCCCGGTTCCGGAAACCAACCCAGAAGATAGAGGTCAAAGGTTTGACTGATGATATTCTGAAGGAAGCTGCAGCAAAGACACAAGGGTTTTCTGGGAGAGAGATTGCCAAACTGATGGCAAGTGTTCAAGCTGCTGTTTATGGTAGCGAGAAGTGTCTTTTGGATCCGAGTCTCTTTCGTGAAGTAGTGGATTACAAAGTTGCAGAGCATCAACAAAGAAGGAAGTTAGCTGCTGCTTCTGGGGATGGGAAAGGTCTTTGATATTTCTAAGCATCGTTGATTTTGAATTAGATATTTAAATATTTTATTTTAGTAAGATGAATTAGCATACGTATGTATATGCTATTGAGAAATCATCATTCTTGTTCCTCAAAGATGCCTATATTCATTTCCCTTTATGGAATTTTGATATTCAGGAGTCCTCATTAGGAGCATGACCTTTTTTTGGAAGTATGCTCTTAACTTTAATGGACAGCTTTAGCTCACTGTATCTTAGGCTACATAGGTGATAAATATGGAGTATATTTGTTGCTTCATTTGCTGGATGCCTGTATCTACGGACTACGATTCCAATAGCAATCACATAAGCATTTTCTATAAAGGTAAGATATGGCATACTATTAGTAGTGTGTTTGGTTTGTAAAATGTAAGATCACCTTTCACTTAGTATGGTGAGACCGTGAGATTACGGGAATGTAAAATTACTCGATATGTTTAGTTGATTTTGTAAACAAGTAATTAATTTGTTTAAAGGTAGTAGATAAAGGTGTGCTGAACTACTGATATTATCTAGAAAGTCCAGAGCAATAGCGTTACTCTCATAGTCTCATACTCTCATTATATACTCGTTTTCTTATATGGCAGTAATTAGTATTTAGTAATATATCATCATTTATAATCTTAAAACTTGAACTAAACAAGTAAAATCTTATGTCCTCTTGCCTCTAGCATTTTACATAGAGGTGGATCTGGTTCCGGTCGCAATCTGTGCTAGGGGAAGACCGGGTCTGACCTTGTTAAATTCCGGTCTGGGCCAGTTCTGAGTACCCGGGCGGTCTGGTCCCAGAGCCGGACCAGGTCAGGTTACATATTTTTTTCATTTTCACGGTAAAAGTAATTAGTGGGGCTGGGCCTTGAACTGCCCAATCCGGTCCTCAAAACTCAAGTCCTGGGGCCGGTTACCCAGTCTTGAACCGGGACTGGAAAAAGGACCCGGTCCGGTCTCAAACAGAGACGGACCAGGCCCACCCCTAATTTTACAACTCCAACTGAATGAGATAATAGAACATTACTTTCCTAACATAATTCCTCTTATTAAGGAACTCAACAGCCTCATATTTCCTTAAGGCTTAAGCCATCCAAGTTAGCATTGTAAGCTTATGGATTATTCAGTATATTAACAATAATTATGATGAATCAGATATAAGTTCACCTAGGCAATGTTTTCGCCTTTTGGAGGGCATTAAAGATAATTATTGCATTATAGTTAGTAAAAGATAACCTCCAACCGGACTAGATCATGACACATTCCAAGTTTCCAACTGTTTTAACCAAGCACATCCCTGCAATCAAACATTTTTCATTTGGATCGAGTCAAACAGCCCCTTAAGGATTCATTTCCATTTTATGTTCGACTAAATAATTGAACTCTACTGTTCTCATCCACATAGTAATAAAATATTCACTTAAACACAACAATTCATGTTCATAAAGACATAATATAGTTGTTATTACAGACGGCCACCATCCATTTGCAGTATTAAAAAGAGGTTCGCAGTCCACAGTTGATAAGAGGACGCAGTCCTGTTTCATTAGGGCAGTTGCATAAGAAGAAAAATGGTTGATTTTCAGCATCTCAATGGTGATGACCACTGTGATCTTGGATATAACGTAAGCCGCAGTACTTGCAAATCGCGGGTGAATCCAGATCAAGGCATATGTACTCAATTGGATGTCCAAGTGCAGGGTTACTATCTGCATTGCGAGAGAACATTTCAAAACATAAAAAGTATACATACACTCTCACAAATGATTAGCAAGAGGAATTGGTATCTGTGAATACCTCCTTCACAGGCAGCAATCCTGCCATTCACCTTCAATGGCGGAACTTCATTGATCAACTCCATTGGAGATTTTTTGCTCATATCCTACAGAATAGATCACCAGAATAACCACAAAGAAAATGATTTCTTCATTGTATTCGAAATGCAAATGACAACTAAAAGGTGGGTGGTCAAAATTCAAAACAAATTATCCTCCCTCCATCCAAAATGTCATGTTTCAAAATCCACTTTGCCCCATGAGAAACAACTTTTAAAAGTTAACTTTCAATTTTATTATCTTGGTAATAAGTTTTAGGGGTAAAATTAGCCATTCATAACTTGTAAGTTGTAAAAGCTTGTAGTCTGATTGAGTTTGACTATAAATAAAATTTGTACCTTACCCAAATACGATCATTTCTTGGGGGCAGCAGGAGTATCATACAGCACAAAGGATCAAAGATAAAAACACAGGAACGACCTATGTTCAAAGTCCTGCCTAGACCCGTCTACAACCCATTTAAGAAGTAGGGATCCCTTGGCTGCCATTTTTTGTGTATTGACCCTGCCATATCTTGCCTATTATCCATCTGACCCTAGTGTTTCTTAGAATATATGTGGAACATAATAGTACGTTTACCATTATTTATTGTGCATAATATGAGAGTGAGAAACCAAGCATTCCAACCCAGCTGGTTGTGAGGTTATCGTGCCTAATGGAAGGTCTCGAGTTCGAAACCCGCTAGGCACATAAGGGTTCGAAATTCAATGGAGTGAGTTTCAACCCTGATTACTCCACGCTCCCCCCAGTACCCCACCCCCAGACCCCCTGGAGTAAAAAAAAGAAGAAGAAAAAATATAATATATATATATATATATATATATATGAGAGAGAGAGCCCATAAGCTTCACAAGTTAGCCAGTGGGATGCAATTTATAGTGCAAAATTCCGAAATTACAGTAAATGAGCTAAAGTGTTATGATCAAGATAGATGGTGTGCAGTGAACCTTGCGGTTAGAACTGAAATATGTAAACTAAGAAGAATACAACAACAACAACACCCGAGTGCCGCAATACACTAAAAGAAGAATAAAATAATGAAAATAATACAGGATACAAACCATAAAAGGATGTAAGGCCAGCTAGCATATGATGGATCATAATGAGAGGCTGACTATCTTAGATTTTTTTCTCCCCCTTCTACATTCAACTTATTCATCATCTAAAAACACTTAAAAGCCCTTGCTATTGCTAAAAACAAGGAGTCTTCAATTTTAAGAATTTAATCAATAAAAGACAGTTCTCTTATATATATACTCGTAAACATTATTTTTATCATTTTTATGTATATTCATCTCTTTTTATATTATCTTTTTTATAATAGCTTATCTTTTTTATCTTTATTTTCTTTCTTTTCCTTTTGTTGGTGATATCATGTATCGATTCATGTTAGCCGACCACAATATATTTTGAGACTAAGGCTTGGATGTTGTTGTTGTTGTAATCAATAAAACACACAGAGTGACAACCGTTAAGCCATAAATAGCAAGTTTCAACACCAATGAAATTTGTTTTTTGAGGGTATCTACTTCGAAGGTGTGCAACTTGTCAAAGCTTGTTGGCTGATTCAGTCACATTAAAAAACTAAGATAGAAGTAAAAAATGAGACTTTAGTTTGAATCATATCCAACAAAGCCATACAGCTAAAGCTCATAAGAACTCTGGCTAAAAACTATCTTGTTCGGATGATAAATTTGAACAATATTTAAACGTCAAACCTTGAATAGAACAGAATCCATACATGTAAAAAAATACATATATGAGCTTTATGAGATATAATTACATTTACAACACATGAAAAAATGATCTTAAATGGAATGCCAGCATATGCAGCTTCACACTATTGCATAGTATCTCCTAACTCCAAAATAACATTTTTATCTCTACATTATATCGTAAGATCACAAAATTGCGTTGAAACAAACAAACTAAGAATAAGATGTAAAACATATGAGAAGCACAAAAGTTTATTTGACTTGGTACTGTATATAAACTGTATAGTACGCAATAGAAATGAGGTTTCTAGATTATAATTTGCCAGTCTCCTTTTAATTTTCCACCAATAGCAGCACAACCCACTTCTTCCATCTTCAGATTACTAACCAATATTCCGTCAACATGTGAAAAGATAAAAGTTCGAAAATTGATTAAACCCCCCACACCTCCCGACCAAGCAAGACAGGCGCTCAATTGTTCATCATATAGGCGTCGATATGCATCACAATATTTAACATGAGGCGTTCATCGAAGAAAATGAATTGAATTGTTTTGTTTTTTACCTGCATCCATTTAGCAGTGTGAGAGGTGAAGATCTCGCTGCTAACGATGCCGGCGGCGCTGCCGTTAATACTCCTCGAACCGGAAGGGAAACTGGTGACCGGGGGTCTTAGATGGGGTTTCAACAGATTGGTAACCATCGCTACACCTTGCTTCCTCCCGAATGACGCCATAGCTTTGGAGTTTAACTTGCAGGAGCGAATTAACTTCACCCCGATGATGCCTAGTTAAAATTTTCGGTTCCAATTTTTATTTTTTATTTTTAAAATTTAAAAGTTCAGAAATAGATTAAGGGGATGATTGGAAAATCAAATAGTTTCTCATAATAATATACTCCGACACTCCGTAATATGGTCTCCTCCAATTTCTAAATAGAGTAATTTTGAATTTGCACACCATTTTTTGAGTAATATTGACTTTGTACTTCATCTTTAAAACTTTTAGACAGTGCACCCTATTTATTACATTTTGTGAAGAAAAATTCCTAAATGGGGTGCAAAGGCAAAAACATTTTAGGGTAAATAAAGTGCAAAGTCTAAGAGTTTTGAAAATGGGGTGCAAAGTCCAATATCATCTAAAAAGCGGGGTGCAAAATCAAAATATCTCATCTAAAAAATCGCTTCAAAGAGTAACTTAGAACACCCAAAAGTACTTCCGTACTTTCACTTAAACACTCATATTTATTGTTGCTCCCTCAAGGAGAAAAAACCGTTTTAAGAATCAGATTGAAACACACTCTAAGTAATATGGACTAAAATAACTAATAAGACTTCTTTCCAAAAATAAAAAATAAGATTTTCCTTTCATAAAAAAACTAAAAAGAGTTTTTAAGTAAAATAAATCAAAAATGTTATAGTCACCCTAGTACCACACTTTGTACCCCATATAAAAACCCCTCCCTTTTCTACCATTTTCCACCCCCAAACATCTTTCATCCCACATCCCCTCATCGTTGAACCCCTACCCCTCTTCCCCCAATTTTTTTCCCGAACAAGCAAGCTAGCTAGAGTGAAGCAATGACGAATGATTTTACATCTTCATCTTCTTCGTCTTTCATCTACGCCGGTGACGTTGGGTAGCTTGACATGGGGAGACAACGACGAAGGTGAAGACCATGAAGCTTTGAATGACTTGAGCAAATCTTCTTTTCTTGATTTTTTTTCTTGATTTTTGGTGTGTTTTCGAAATAAAAAGGGTTACTTGTCTGACAGACAACTTGTAAGTGCAGTGTCTGTATTTGTTAGTAAGACTGGTGAAGTTGTCTGTCATTTGAAAAAAAAAATATAATTGATGTTTAATTGTTTGTTATTTGCTTGTTAGTTGTTTGTATTTGATTTTCAGTTGTCTGTAATAACTTGTCTATCATGTATTTGTGAGGAGTCTGTAGGAGTTGTGAAGTTGTCTGTCACTTTAAAAACACATGTTTGTAAGCCATACGGAGTATTTAGTTGTTTGTCAATTGATTGTGAGTTGTATGTAATTTGTGGTGTATATTTTATGAGATGTAATTAGTTGTCTTCAAAGTTGTCTATTGAATTACATTGGTTAAAGTTTATAAGTCTATAAAAATAATGTCAGTATAATTATCTCTATTGTCCGTCTAGATATATGTATTATCCATCTTTTTATGGAACATGTGCCAAAATGGTAATTCACAATAAAGTAATGTTTGTATGTGTATACTTATTGTCAAATGACAAACGACTAAATATGAGTTACATACATGTATTTTTAAAGTGACAGACAACTTCACGATTCTTACAGACTCCTCACAACAACATGACATATAAGTCATTACAGACAACTCAAAACAAATACAGACAACTCAAAACAAATATAGACAACTAACAAGCAAATGACAAATCATACATCAATTACAGACATGTATTTTAATGACAGACAATTTCATGAGTCTTGCTAACAAAAACAAACACTGCACTTACAAGTTGTCTGTCAGACACACAACCATTTTTGTTTTGAAAACACACCAAACTATCAAGAAAAAAAATCAAGAAAAGAAGATATGCTCAAGTCATTCAAAGTTTCTTGGTCTGCACCTTCGTCGTTGTTTTCCCTTGAGGTCTCATCCAAAACGGCCTCTGTTCGTTCAGCATTATAGCTCCCATTTTGGCATGAAAAAAAAATGACAGAAGAGGGAGTAGCTGAAGACGAGAGACGTTGTGCTTGATATGGCTATGTTTCCTTCTATTTTATTCCATTTTATAGAATAGGAAGAAACAATTAAAAAAAATAGGCAAGAAGAAGATGGAGAATAAGAGAAGGAGCACTATGATGTAGAGAAAAGAAGAAAAGAAAGAAAGAGGGAGAGAGAGAGAGAGTTAGGGTTAGCAAAAGGGAGGTGAGGGGGTAAAGTTTGGAAAGGTTTTTTTATGGGGTACAAAGTGGGGTACTGATTGGGGTGACTATAGCATTTTTGAAAATAAATCTCCTAAGTAGTTAATTTGAATTAATAATTAAGTACTCGTAGTTAATAAATAACTAATTGCAAAGTAGCACAAATATTCACGTATGGCCAGGAATATTTCAAAATATTTTTGAAAATAACTGTGTTTTATAGGTATATTTTGGTGCAATTATCTTTAAAAATAATTCGATTATCTTTCTAATTGAATTTTGTGCTTCAATTTGGTGGACATCATCTCACTTAATGGGAAACATGGTAAAAAAAAAAATCAACAAAAAGTATCGGAAATCGCCTCAAAATGAGGTGGCTGGACCACCCTCCTGTTCAGCATGGCCAGACCACCCTCCTGGCTAGACAAGAATACTACTTCTTAAAGCAGATAAGTAGATTTTGAATAAATCAAAATAAAAAAGTTCGTATTTTAAATGACTTTAGTCATTATAAAGTCTAGTCGGACCGATTAATCGGTCTAGACGGACCTAACTGTAGAGGCCTAGTCGGTCAAAAAATTGGCCCAGTCGGCCGTCTAGGCGCTAGGCGCCCCTCAACTGCCTGACTAGCGAGTTTTAGAACAATGATAAGAGCTAAAAGTAATAACCAAGCAATTCAGCCCTGCTGGTTGTGAGGTTACCGTGTCTAGTGAAGGTCTCGAGTTCGAAACCCGCTAGGCACATAAGAGTTTGAAACTCAATGGGCTGAGTTTCAGTCCTGATTACTCCAAGCCCCCCAGCCCCCCTCCCCCAAACCCCCCTGGAGTAAAAAAAACTAAAAGTAATAATGAATAGTGATTATAATTCTTGTAAAAAAAATAGTGATTATGATTGTTCTTTTTATTGTTGGAGCAACAACAACAAAAAATTTGTGTGGATGATTGATCTCTTTTCAACCTTTCCTCTCCCTTTTTATCATTTACCTTCTTTATCTTTTTATGTTTTTGTTTGTGTTTTTTTTTTCTAGCTTTTTATGCTCTTTTATCTTTTAATCTTATCTTTCTTATATTCTCATGTTATTATTACCTTATATTTATTTATATTTATCTTGTCTTCTCTTTTTGGCATTGTCATCATGGATCGAAGATTCATGTTAACCGATTACAAAATTTTCTGAGATTAAAGCTTGTATAGTTGGATGTTGTTGTTGTTTTATAATTGCTTTATTTTTATTGCGGATATTTTTCTCGTAATTTTTTGGGATTAAAGCTTGTGAGTGTTTCCATTGGTATTTTTTTTGTAATTACTTTTGTGGTGCTATGGAAAATTAGTTGTGACTATGGTAAGATGCCCATTGCTGAGGTGTTAGTATTGAGGAAATAGGTGACACAAGATTTATGATTCATTTGATCATTACATCGATATTAACCGAGTGTTCCAAGCTGGCCGCGCCCTTGGCATTTTAACAGAATTCAATGATTATTAAGCAAGTGAAAGCGGTTAGTAAACCCCTAGAGATGAAGTTGGGTCTATACTTGAATTTCATGATGGAGACAGTGACTAGAGTTATTTGAAATTTTGTAGTATTCATGTTCTTATTGATAGGCGTACACTTGGAGTAGAAAATTCTTCCTATACTCATAGTAGGTCTCCATTAACACTAAGAGCACGTTGAAGAGAAGGAGGTTAGACAAAAGTGTGGGAATTGATTTTAGACAGAATTTAAGTATTAGAAGCCTCCCAATTTGTGTTTTATTTATGGAGTGTTAGAACTTATAATATACAGATCGCTTTTCCAATCTTGGATGTGTGTGGACATGCGTAGAGGAGGGTCGCACACGCACTTAGATGGTTCATCCCAAATAGGAAAAGATGTATCTGGCTTCAAATGAAAATGAGGGTAACCGAAAGCAAATGAGAGAAATGGGATCTAAGAAAGAAGAGGGAGATGTTATATGGGTGAGAGCTGAGAATACTTTCAAGAGGAAAAGAGGTGTCTTGGAGCATTTGAGTTGTGCAAAATGGTTGAGATTCGTGGCAACTCATCCCTCCCAAAATCACTTCTGTTTTACTAGGAGCTTCGTGGAGATGTCTTATTTTAGTGTCATTTTTTGTTTAGAAGTGCTTTTATTTTATTTTTGTTCAAGTAAGTATGATTGGGATATTTGGATATTTGGAAACTTTTGATATAGCGAGTCAACTTGTTTTGTATGGAGTGCTGAATCTATTTCTTTTTCCAACACATAGATTGAATATGTAATAGTTGTCTGGAATTGTGCATATTAATTTAAATCGTCTGTCAATTATTATCTCCACCTCATTAATATTAGGACATGAGAAGGTCATGCATAGATTAAACAAATGGATTTATGTGATTGATATGAAATTGATAAATCTTTTATAAAGTAAAAATGATCTAGAATCATGCAAATTTTACAAAATTTAGTATGTAAGAATCTTAAAGAACAAATAAAAATGAGACATGAAAGGTGGGTGAAGTGTAATTCAAAAATATTTTTAGTGAGAGTATTCTATTAGAGTCATTTTTCCGTCAAATCACTTTTTTCCCGTCATTTTACACTTCCTTCTTTTTCCGTCTATGTCCATCCAACCTCACACCTTTACAAGTAATCGACTTCTTCGATTAATCACAAGCATCTCTTCCCCATCTCTGCATTTATTTATACAAATGCCAAATAATTTCCACATACTCTGTCTATACGCATACTCCGTACTTTTATCTTTGAAATCATTCCATCCACTTGTTGCAATTGAAAACGTAGTATCTCATATGTATACCTACTGTTTTGTTTTATAATGAAATTAGCAGTGCATTTATCCTTCATATAATTCATTTATTCTAAATGAATCTAGGCTTTAAAAAATCACTTAACAGAATCGGCTTCTGCATCTTATCAACAAGTCTCTAAGTGATGTATAACATGCGATTATATACATCACACTTCCAGTTTACTACACTTTTTATTGAATGATAAGCGCTTCAATTAACAATCACTTAGGTTACTTAGGCAGTTCCTTGGTCAATGTTTTTGTAAACACGTATTAATATCTTCATAAAAGAGTATCTAAAAGCTAAGATGAGATTCTCAATAGAGGTCTTTTGCTTGTATGATGTTTAGTTTTTTCTCATAAAGTCATCTTTTGCATACTTTCTATTGTATAACTATTTTTTGTTTTTAACGGAGAATAATTTTTTGCAAAAGTTTCATTTTTTCCTTCTATAATGTTAATTTTTTTCTCATAAATCATTTTTTACGTACTTTCTATTGCTACAACTACTATATGTTTCCAATATAAATTATGTGATACAAGGAGTTCATTTGGTGTTAAAAATGCCTACTATCTGTTGGTTTTTATGACAAATATGTGGCACTTTATAGTTTATATGTTACGGTTCAAGAACATACAAGTTCAACGTAACATTAAAAAAAGTGTTTTTACTTAAGATCACTAATTTTATGGTTTTAAAGTAAATCGAGTATAGCATAAAGCTAAGGTATATATTTCTTACGATAGTATTTTTTATATTGTAAACAGAGTACACTATATAACTAGAAAGGCACTTTAAAAAAAACTACAAAGGCATATAAGCATAATGGTTACGTTAAATACTTTTCAGGTACGTTTGAAAGATATATTTGGACTTCTTTCCCAGTCCAACTAGGTAGCAACTTCAATAAACAAGTAATTTTCCCAGTCAAGGATTTCATGAATGTCCACTATATGTTCTACAAAATGCCTTAACCACTTTCTAATTTTTCACAAGAACATACACATATTTTTTCATATATGTTGTTCAAACAGAGAATTGCAGTTCTGGTTTAGCAACACGAAACAAAAGTAAAAAAACTAAATAAACAGTAACAAACCAAGTCATCTTACAGACCACATTTAATAGGATTACAATTAGAATACTTTATTTCATTCAAATGACATACAATGAATGACCTGTTTAATTTCAAGCTGTATGAGTCTAGGATCGCATACATAGTCTAGATCATTGTTTCTTTCTCTTAACTCGATTACAAGTTTTAAAATATAACAAGTTCTGGGGGGGAAATAAGTTTCTTTTAGGAAGTAAATTTAAACTTGTTCCTTTATTTATTCAAACGATCTCAAATATTTATTCACAGAAATGACCAAACGTTTTGAAAGTCTTTTGTCAATTTTCTATAACAAAAACATGTCTAAGGAACTAAAATGGTTCCTCTTGATATTTTTTGTGAAATATAGGTATCACGTATTAACTAAACATTATTATATTTTTAATTCAAAAGGGGGTGATACATGCCATATTGGTATACTCTTAAGGGCTTAGTTCTTCATATGCACCAATCATTAGTTGGACTTCTCTTGAGTTGAAGTTAGACAAATTCTTCTTTGTCATGAGAAATGTTTTTGTAATAATGCTTAAGACAGTCTTATTAAGTCACAACTATTGCATTAGTTATTTTTTTTCTTGTGCACAATATTGTGTAATGACACTAGCTGAAGCGTATTTACGGGACTAATGATGGTTACTTGTACTGTTGAAATGTCAATGGTTGATGAATCAGTAGGGTCCCCCTTAGTAGGAATAGCAGCTGCTGAGAGTTGGAGTTTTTAAGAGTTGTAGAGAAGTTGCAGACTCAAAAAAATTCCACATACAATTTCAAACCATTAAAAACTAGAATGACTTTTAATTCAGAAGCTTGGTTATTGTATTTTTCACCAATATCTCCCTATGTAAGCAATTGCTATATGCTAAAGCAATTTTCTCCCTATGTAAGTGACTCCTATATGCTAAAAGAAGTTTATGTCAATCACAAATCTTCTGAGTTTCTTCTTTCTCTCTTTTCTCCTTTATCTTTTATTTATTTATCTTAAAAGGTGGAGTTAATTAATGATGTGATACTAATAATGCCCTTTCAGTTTAGGTTAATTAATAATTACTCGTAATAATTAGCCACCAGATAGGTATTTCATGCAGACCAAAAACAATTACAAATGCACATAAAATAAAATAAAAAATGCTAGGCTTAACAATTGACTCACAATCCTCTTAAACTACAAACAAAATTCTCCCTTCACACTCATTTGGAATGCATCCTCAAGAACATTAAGATTTTTTCCAGTCTCAACTATAAACAATTTAATCTTCTTAATTGTGTAACAACAAGGTTAACTATATTTATAGAACGATCACACAAACTGCTATGATTGATAACTTTTAATGTTTATTGCTAATAAAATTCTCATTACTATATATCCCCTTATAACATAAAAAAGTCAATAAAGTTGCAGATTGTTCCTGTGTCTAAATTCAAATTGGTTGTTTTAACAGGCTTTTAAAATAATACTACATATCGTTTACCTCCATCTCACATCTTTGTGAACATCCTGCTACTGTTTAATGGCTCATTGAGTGTATTCTGTTTTGTCTTGTGTTGCAATCATATGTAACCTTAATGGCTTAATCACAATTATCAAGTTCACATCACAATTCACAATCATATTTCCTAAACGATAGTTTTAGTCTCTGTAAAAACATGTATCCCTAAACACCCTTGTATTGTAAAAATATCTGTTAAACTATACACCAACTATATTGCATTTATTACGATGTTAATATTAATATACTCTTTACTATTGCATTTCACTTTAAAAAAATGAAATGATCAGATAGTAGCACATAAAAACACTAAAAATATACATAAGATACGAGAGTTGCTCACTTGATCGAAAAGACAAAATTAATATCAATGATTCATTTCTACTACTTGGATATGTTAATCAAATTAAATTTATGTAACAAAATATAGTCAATAACATACGCATTAGAAAAAAAATTAATACCTTTGGAAAAATGTATGTTATGGTTGCATTTATTTAATATTAAAAACTCCATTTATTTTCAAACTAAAAACACTAAGATTCAAACTAAATATTCCATTATTTAAGCTCCAATTAATCAAAAAATAATCCTAGCATGTTAGTAAACGAGTGCCGTTGCATTGATTTCTATTCTTAGTGTAAGTAATATATCTCCCACATATTCTTCAATATATACAAATTAACAGAATCTAACATTGTAAAATTAAACTCGATTTTCATATACTATTTGAATTCTTCACTTCTTGAATAATACCCTTTTGTAATAACAAAGGAAAGTCTTGGACTTCCCCAAAACATTTTCCTAGGCTTGGCTTCTTCGCGGAACAGCTGAGTGAACTTCCCGCGTGTGAAGATTAGAAAGCATATCCATGGCTAGCAGTGCATCTTCAGCGTCACACCACGCTCCCAAAATTCTCTTAGCCAAGCCTGGGCTCATTACTTCAGGCAAATTCAATCGCGGCGGCGCTGATGATGACCCCACCGCGCATCGGTCTCGTATTCCGCCAATCGGTTCTCTCAACCTCGTTTCCGACTCCTGGGAGTTCAACGCTGATCGATTCCTCCCAGTAATCGCACCATTCCTCGTATTTAGTGCGCTCGCTGCAATTCTCTCTTATCAGTTTTGCTAAAGTTTGCGTTTTTTTGCAGTTTCTAACTGATAATACAGATTTTACTGTGGTGGGGGTGATTGGCCCGCCAGGGGTGGGAAAGTCGACCATAATGAATGAAATTTATGGATTGGATTCTAACTCTGCTGGTACGCAACTTTTGTAGATTTGTGAAGTCTATTAAGTACTCAGGAATAGAAATGATTTAAAAAGCAAGAGACGTCCTCTCTAGGTGACAGACTAGGTCTTAGTGCTTTATTGGTCTTAGTAAGGCCTAATGGGGCTTGTGAGAATTTGCGGAACCAAAACAAGAATAAATTCCAGTGATAGTGTTTGCTATGTCTTAAAACAGCATTAAAAGGGATCTTCAATTTTTTGATTTGCTTTCTATTGAATAGGAATCCTCCCTCTGTTTGCAATACAATCAGAAGAAACAAGAGCAATGGCTAAGCATTGCACTGCTGGAATTGAAGCTCGGGTTTCATCTGAGCGGATTATTCTCCTTGATGCTCAGGTTCTAAATCATTGCTTAGTAGCAATCTGTTTTATTGTTTCTTTTACTCCTTCATATATTCTTTTTCTTGGAGGAAGTATCAGAGAAAAAATCCTAAGTTTAGAGAACTTTATACTACACATTACATTTCAATGAGAACTATTATAATGGATTAATGGTATAGTTGCATGCAGCCTGTTTATAGTCCATCACTTTTAGCTGACATAATAAGGCCAGATGGCTCGTCCACCATCTCTGTGATAGCTGGTGAATCCCTTTCTGCTGAGCTGGCTCATGAACTTATGAGTATCCAGGTATCAGCCAAGTTGCATGTCATATTTGTTGTCAGAAATCTTGTTATCTCATCTAGGCTATGTTTGGAGCTCGGAAAATGGTAGGGGAAGGAAAATGTTTTCTTTTGTTATATCTGGTTTTAACTTGGAAAATATGAAGTTAAATAGAAAATTGTTAAAAAAATTCAAAAGTTTAGATGTGTTGTAATGGCTGACCCCAAAATCTTTTGGGACCAAGTCTTGGATGATGTTGTTGTGTTGTAGTCTTTGTTTAATGGAATATTATAATTAGATGAGTTTAAACAAAACCCAAATTGGACTATTGAGTTTGAATCAATTTTCCCCTGACAGTTTCTTTCCTTTCAAATTTAATCTCAATCCCCAGTCCCCACTCCCCCTTTTCCCCTAGTCTTTTCTGAGCTCCAAACCAACATTATTTTCTTCATAATGTTCTCTTACTGTTAACGCTGAATTGATTAATACTATAATCAATTATTACTCTTTATCTCTTTTGTGTTCATGCAAGGGATTTCTATAGCTTGGTGTGTATCTTTCATCCATTTGTCACATTATCATTGTGGTATCAGAAGGTGTTCACAATTTGAGCATGTGGCAGTTAATGTCCACGGTATTATAATCTACCAGCTTTGTACAGTTGTACTGCTTTAGAATTCCATTGGATTTCTTCTAAAACTTCCTATCTGGGCATTTCCATTGGCTTGACGGATTGTTATCACACAGAAACAAATATTTGGTTTTCTCAATTATGGTGTGCCATTTCCACTTTTCCTTCTCAACTTTGATTAGTTTCACTTTAGTTCCCTTTTTTACAAAATTTTGGATTTTTTAAAAATCCAAAATGCTTTTGAATGTAGCACGATGAAGTTTTATAAAATGCTTACAAATGAGGATATGTTATCACACAGAAACAAATATTTGGTTTTCTCAATTATGGTGTGCCATTTCCACTTTTCCTTCTCAACTTTGATTAGTTTCACTTTAGTTCCCTTTTTTACAAAATTTTGGATTTTTTAAAAATCCAAAATGCTTTTGAATGTAGCACGATGAAGTTTTATAAAATGCTTACAAATGAGGATATGTTAGTCCTAAAGATAAATTTTACTTATCTAACCTTATGGACAAATGTGGAGTAAGGTTTTCCTCAACATTTTTTGACTGCATCTTTCCTCCTGTTTTATTTGAGGCATTTGTTCTTTTTCTTGTTGAAATTTTAAACCTGTCTTCTTAGTCTCTGTTCAGCAGGCTTATCTCACTCGTTCTGTCTTTAAAAGTTACGTGATTAAGTAGCTTTTGACTTGCATATTTGGCTGATGTGGAAGTTACTGCTTCTTTTCCCAGAAGATTCACCCATTTCATGCAAATACCCCTTGCAAAAAGTTTAATGGTTTCTTTTGTTTTCTCATACTTTGGGTTGCAGGTGGACTTGCTAAAACATGGCATACCAGACCCATCATCTCTATCACTCTCCCATCCTCAAAGCTCTAGTTTTCTCTCAGAAAAAGAAATCAAAGATAAAACTGGAGAAGCGGGTGATGAATACATGGCCACTCCAGTATTTGTCCATACAAAGTGGGTCAACATTGATTAACCTTTACCATGACTGTTAAAGCTATACAAACTTGATGGTAAAGATTAATCAATGAAAGTCGAATAACCTTGATTAACCTTTACCATTACCAATATAAGTATGCAAAAATTGAAAGTCGAATTTTATTGTTAATGCTCTCACGGTCTCACCTCATTTTCAGGTTACGTAAGGAGGATCTTACTCCCCATACTCTGTCTCAGTTGAGGAAAGCATTGCCACAGTTTTTCAGTGGTTCTTCCTTTATGAAGTCAAAAGACACTAATATTTCTCTGCATGTCAACTCCCAAAGTAGCAATATGGACTCTCAGTTGCTGAAAGTATTCCTCCTTCCATCAAAGCACAAAGACAATGCCTTAAAAGCCCAGTATGAAAGCTATGCATCAGCCTTGTGGAAACTTCGAGATCAGGTTTCTCTCTCTATTGCACTCAATCAAAATGAATCAGAATCTATTATTACCGAAGTCATTACAGATCTTCAGAAACACTGATCATTTAGGCTATCTTCAGACCCCGTGATGCTAGGTGAAGGAAAGGAAAGGGAAACGTAAATGGAAAGGGAAATTATTTTGTTATATTTGGTTTTACCTCAGAAATGTTTCTCATCTCTGTATGTATATTTAGATTTCGTAGGATTTATATTTTATATAATACAATAAATTATAAAAAATGAGATGAACAGATAATATGTGTAAACCTATTGAGTTTGAAAAATATTTTATTTTCATCAATATTTCCTTGTCTTCCAGATTTTCCCAGAGTTTTCTTCCCTTTTTTCTTTCCTAGCATTATATGAACTCATAACAGACCCTTGATGTATCAACCATTGAAGTTTTGTCACTTTTGCAATTTGTGGATCATCAGGATATTTAAGTGGACCCCTTACCCCTAGTTGTTCAAGTGGCCCACAAATTACACATGATAAAACTTCAGTGGTCGGGTCATCACTGGCTCACTGCATATGGAGCACTTCTGGTTTTCTCAAATGTGTGCAATGGTTTTCTTGTGTGGAGAAAGAAGCTTTCTAAAGGGAGATGGTTTCCACCCATGCATGAGGTGTTTGATTAGTGGGAATTAGAAAAGGGTTTGGATGGTGGGATGTAGAATTCATGGGATCAATGCAATTTCTTTGAAGGAAAAAATGATTCTAATAATTCAACTTTTCCCAGTTCTTCCGATATGAGTACACTCTATTAAAACTTTCATGTCGGATTGATTTTTGCTAAAGTATTTTCACTCTAAAAATGGTTTGTTACTTGAGGGTGTTTGGAAAGGTTAGGAGAGACTTTTACATCGAGAAGAAAAGTGTTGAGTTATTATAATCAAAATTTCCTTTTAATCCTCATCATTACTTGCATTGTTTCTTGCAAACTCCGTTGAAATATCTTAAACGCATGTCTCCCCATAAGCATTCTTCTCTTTGGAATTCACATGGCATGTAATCACATGCCCAATCCCCACCAACAAACATGAGCATTTAATATTTTTGCGAGTAGGATTCCCATCCCCCACTAAAACAAATGGATTCTAATGGTAGATAATGTTGGGGTTTGCTTTCCTGTCGTTACTTTCTTCTTTATGATTTCTCTCCCATTAGATATCCACTGTTCATCTACCTCCTCATTGATGAATGGTGTGATTTAGGAACTTGGGGAAGGACTCGTCTATGTAACAAGTTTATACTATATTCTTCAGGTTTTGTCCATGAATGGTCCATCATTCTCAAGGACTGTGTCTGAACGTGACTGGCTGAAAAACTCTGCTAAGATATGGGATCTTGTTAAATCATCCTCTATTATTTTAGACTATTGTAAAACCCTCCAAAATTCAGGCATGTTCAGGAGGTAGTCATTTGTCTGTTATTTCATTCTAATTTGAGCTAAACGGAGATATCATGCGGACTGAAGGAAACTGGGGAATGCTTAAGCCGTTATGTATTATTAGCTCACTTCGATTTTAAGATAAGAAATAGAGCCTGGATTTGTGTTGTGTAGTTGAAATGGCCAGTTTAACAGTGTGATTGATTTTAGAGAAAAGGGTCAAATAAGCCCACATACTAACAAAAAGAAGGTCAAATAAGCCCTTATATAGGAGGCTCTGTCCGGCCGTCGCCATTTGGGGCGGTTCCCGGTGGAATCTTTTGATGAATTTTTTTTAGCATCTTACTCATTAAGTCTAGTTTACTCATACCAAATTTCAACTAAATCTTCAATCGAGAAGGCATTCAAATGTATTCTTGAAGATAACTGCGGAATTAGAAGCACAGTCATCTTCACGAATTCATTTGAATGCCTTCCTGATTGAATTGTTAACTGAAATTTGGTATGAGTAAACTAGACTTATAAGATGCTCAAAAAATTTCACAGGGAATTGCCCCAATTGGCGGCGATCGGACAGAACCTCCTATAAGGGTTTATTTGACCTTTTTTTGTTAGTATGTGGGCTTATTTGTCCTTTTTCCCTTATTTTATGATATGTTAAAAAATCAAAGCGAAGTGAAGGTTCTTTTTTTCCTTCTATCTTTTGTTTGCAAGATTTTTCCTTCTAGCTCTTGGTATGTTGTTGTTAGAGTAAAAGCGGCCTAGACATAAAACGGTCAAATTTGCTCGTCTCCTAGGATTATATAGATTATTTTAAAATGCCTATATAAATTACAAAAATGATATCAACCCATATAGTGTCATTTATCTCTTTTTTATTAAAGGTGGACCGTGGACATATAGATTTTTGGTAAAGTTTTTATCAGCTTTGGTTTGGTCGGGAATGGATTGGAATTTAACTAAACAAAAATCTTACTCCCTCTTTCTCGAGATTAGTTTCACTTCTCTGTTTGGAGATGTTTCAAAATAAGTTCTTACTTCAACTTCTTTCTATATTTGGCAAGTTTTATTATTTATTTACTACTTCCATAACTTTAAAATTTTCTCACTTTTCTTTTTTTGTGTAACAAAAAAGTCTTCACATTTCTAAATCTTCTCATCATATTCTTAATAATTCTTAAAATAATATACTATTACAACTACTTTTTTGGATTTATCTTACATTCTACCATATTACTCCACTATTTTCTCATTATATCCTCAATAATTTATATCATCTTTCACTATTCTTAATCTACCTACTTTTAAAATGAGAAGATTTTAAAGTTACGGAGGGAGTATATTTTTACCCTCACAAGTCACATCTAGGCCTGGACTCGGGCCGGGCGGCCCGACCCGGAACCGGCCCGGCCCGGCCACTGTAGCAACCGGCCCGGCCCGGTGGCCTGGTCCACCGGCGGTTCGGGTCGAACCGGCCCGATGGTTCCCGGTTCCGGGCCCGGGCCTTCCAAATGGTGAACCGGCCCGGCCGGTTTGGGCCCGGTCCGGATCGGATTTTAATTTTTTTTTTTTTTTTTTTTTTTGAAATTTTTTTAAAGTTTTGGGTTGGAATAGGTATTTTGGGCCATTTGAGGTGGTTTGGAGTTGAGGGGGAGGGGTAGGGGATTAAATAGGAGAACAAAAAAAAATTAAGTGGGCCGGTTCGGCCCGGCCCGGTTTGGCCCGGAACCGGGACCGGAACCGGCCACCGGCGGTTCGGGCCCGGGCCTCCCATTTCCTGGCCCGGCCGGGCCCAGGCCCGAACCGGGCCCGAACCGGCCCGAGTCCAGGCCTAGTCACATCACTTCTTTGAATTGATGTCCATATTTCATTATTCATTTACCTCTTTATTTTACCCAATTGAGTACAACATCTTTAAATTACCTATGGAAAATCAATTTTAGTTCATATTCTACCTTAAAATCCGTGAAGTCAAACTAGAAACTTAACCAAGGGATGGACTTATGGAGGGAGTACTATTTTTCGGTTTGGTTGATTTAATTCGGTTCGATTTGATTCGGGTTTTTTTATTTATTAATAAGTAATAACACATGAGTTTTGTTGAATTAATTTAGTTCAATTCGATTTTGTTCAATTTCTTCGGTTTCAGTTCGACTCGAGTTAATATAGGTTAAAAGAAATGTTACCAAACTCAAACCAAGTTGCATATGATCTGTTTTCATTTTGATTTAATTCAATTTGGTACGCTTCAATTAAACAAAATCAATGTGTATATCCCTATTTTTCACTTATGTTATTGGAATTTTTAATTTTTCTTGGATGAAATTATGAAAAGTGTCGTAAAAATGTAAAATTCAGTCCGGTACAGCCATCTCATAAAAATATCACTTTTAAATTTTATATGATATGCAAGTGTGTTGCTGAAAATTGACATATAGGTAGTATATTTTACAATCTTTTGGAGTAGCTGACTACTCTAATCAACTTTAGTTGAAATAAAAGAAAGGAAAAATTCACATGAATAATCCAAACTATCAAGAGTCTTCCCATATTAATCCCAAATATTGATAATTCTAATATAATCCCAAATTCAATGACAGTCTTCTCCCCTTGATCCAATTCACCCGTGACCTATTTAGCCAGTAAAATTGAAAAGAACACTATTCATCTTCTTGCTTTTGCAATCGAACATCTTAAATGGAAATTCGCAAGGTAGGCAACTAAGACGAATACCACCACACTTATCTTCCGCTTCACTCTTCTTCTAAGAAGATGTGATGACTGACCCATCCACCACCGCCAGCAGTCGGAGTAGAACCGGTGCGTGAGTTTCCATAGGTTTTTTGAACGGTTGCAGCCACAGTGTCATAGCCCTTATTTTACTTCTGACCGCAGGCCACGTCATTCGAGCACCACTGCTACTCTACATCGGTCCTCCTGGCCCTGCGCCCCCTGCTCTAGATTCATCACTGCCCTTCCCCCAATACCCTTTTTTGTTTGTACCAGTGCTAGTATTTGTTTATTTACATTATATATATACTAAGTAAATTATAGTCCAGAAATTAATTAAATTGTGATTGGGTGATTTTTTTTCTTTTTGAAGAAGATGGAGCTTGCTGGAAGAAGGGATGAGAAAGAAGAACAGAAGAGATGACCTTGAATACCGCTGGATTGCTGGAAGCATCGGTATTGTTCGGTGCTCCGACCATTCCTCTTACCGTTGATGCCAATTCTTCTATGGTCTCCTGGGCTCCTCGCTTAGCACGATTGCCATGTTTTTTTTTAGAGTCGATGGCCATGGTTAAAAAAACACACAAGGAGAGAAAAAATAAAGTAAAACAAAAATATTATATTCACACCAATAAAATTATGACACGTGTCAAAGTGACATGTTTATTAGGTTGATGCAGGTCACCAGATTGTTTAGAGAAGATGCCCAGATTGTTTAGAGAAGATGCCCCTGATAATTTAGATTATTATAGAATATTCAATAGTTGGGATTAATCTTGGAAGACGGCTAATAGTTCGGATTATTTATCTTGAAAAACCAAAACTCCTTTCCGTCGAAGCAAAAAAACATAAACACAGATCAGGTTGAAGTTTTTATCAAGCAATTAAGTTCCTGAAATTGATTCTCAGGCAAGATGCAACTGAAAAGAGCACAGATTTAGTGGAATCATTAAACCGGCATTTCACTGATTTCAGAGTCCAAAGAAAAAGAGACATAAAAGTGAATCAGAATCTCAAATCACTATAAAACACAACATTGTCCAACTACAGTTGTTGATAGATTGTACAAGATTCCGTTTGTTTAACTTAAACAAACGGAATATTCTTTCTTGCTGGAGCTTCTCGCCGCGGCGGCGCTTGCTGCCATGGGGAAGGAATACACCAAACACCAAGGGGGGTGTATTCAATTTGGATTGTTGTGGACTTTTTTTAATCCATGAACTTTTAAAAAAGTCAATGGACTTTTAAATCCATAGACTTTTTTATGAATGAATTCTATGGACTTTTAAATCCATGAATAAGTTTATTGACCTTCAAAAAGTCCATAGACTTTTAAATGCGGACCACCACTGCTGGTCGTCAAAATTTTCACCTAGATTGTCGCTACCGATATGCCTGTGACCTGTCCGCATCCATCACCGGAGTTCCCCGCTGTCGTCATCGGACTGACGCGTCACCAACAAAATGGCTTTGGTTCTGAAAGGGAACTAGGGACAATTAATTATATTAATTAATTAATTAAATTAGGGGTGAATATGTAATATTTATTCCCATTTAAGAAAAACCAAACATTTAATCATACTTTAAGAATAATGCTATGTTTTAGTCCTACCGTGAGTGATTTCCTCTATATAATACGGAGTACGATAAGAAATAAATAAGTAAGTAAGTAAGTAAATAAATAAATAAATAAATGAATAAATAAATAAATAAATAAATAAATAAATAAATAAATAAATAAATAAATAAATAAATAAATAAATAAATAAATAAATAAATGAAAAAATGTAATTCAAATAGCAAGACAAAGTTCTACAAAAATAAATGAAGCATAAGAATTCAAATTTATTTTTATTAAAAACAACTCAAAGTTTCAAAAATGCTCGAGAATTTTGGCCATTTTATTAATGATTAAGAACATTAATCCGTTACACAAGCGTTACACTCATTGCTACATGTGGTACAAGCATAAATGCAATCGAGCTTTTCTACTTAGTGATTGTTTTCTTTTAACTTCTATCTTGTACAAACTTGTATATCTATTTATGGTTATATATTTATTAATTTGAAATTATATTTTTATGTGTTAAGCGATTTAACGATGAAAGAAAGTGATAGTTAAAATATTTATTTTCTTAATGGTTAACTGATGACGTATCAGAATTGCATTGATGTAATACTATTGATTCTTATATCGGTTCTTCTATAAACTTCTAGAATCGAATCAATATAGGATTACTGAATTGAGGGGGGTGGACTAGGGACGGCAAGTTAAAGAAGAAGAAGAAGAAGAATGGAAGGAGAGGGGTGGGCGAGCTGGGTTGAAGAAGAAAAAGAAGAAAGATTGAAGAGGAAGGTGTGGCTTGGCTAAAGAAGAGTAGAGTTGGGGGAGGGGGGGGGAGTAGGCTTGGCCCGAGGCCGGTCTGACTGGATCGGGACCCGGCCCGGCCCGGCCCGCCACTGTGCGGGTCCGACCCGGCCCGTTGGATCGGTACCGGTACCGGGCCTAGGCCCGACCAGGGGGGATTAATTGGGGCGGTTCCAGAACTGCATATTTGAGGACCAGCCCGGTCCGGGCCTTATTTGTTTTTTTTTTGGGTGGGGGGGGGGGGGGGTTGGGCCTATGGTAGGTAGGCTGGGTGTTTTGGAGGAGTTTGGGGGGTGAGGGTTGGAATATATAAGAAAATCGAAAAAAATGAACCAGTCCGGCCCAACCCGGAACTGGCCCGGCCATACCCGGAACGGGCCCGGCCCGATACCGGTAGACTCCCGGGCTGGTCCCGGGCCTTACCCAAAAAATTCCAAGCCCAGCCGGGCCCGACTCGGAACAGGAACCGGGTCTGGCCCGGTCCATCCCTAGGAGGGAGGGGAGGAATGGGGTGGGACGGGATGAAGAACCGATATAAGAAAAGTCCACGGAAATCTTTGGTGAGGAGAAGAGACAATTGTAGAGAATTTTTGCACTAAAAATGAGTTAAAAGTCCACGAGAATCCATGATTTTAGAAGTCAATAAGAATGAACGGAAATTTGAATACGCCTAGACTTTTATAGACTTTTAAAAGTCCGAATTGAATACACCTAGACTTTTGTGGACTTTTAAAAGTCCACATTGAATACACCTAAACTTTTAAAATCCATGGACTTTTAAAATTTTGCCACTAAATCCTAATACAATACACCCCTGACATACAAAATCTGACATACAAATTTTGCAATTTACTCTTCCATTGCATTCCCAGAAGTTCCTTCCGTTTGTTTATGGGATTTTGATTTGCTCTTGCCTGTAAAAATAAAAACATTTTTACACAAGCAAACTTTCAGTGCAATCTCTGTTTGTTAGCCACAATCTGCTAAATAAGTAGTTTTGACTTGTTCATTTTGCTGAAATGGATTTTACCAAATACTTTTCCTTATACAACTCCGCAATCTCATCCAAATAGCACTTCCAAACAGACACCAAGTACGTAAAACCAAAGTTTAGTAATTCACCTTTCTTCTTCTTAAGCTGCTTCAATTTGAGTTTTGAGCTCTTCTTTAAGTGGAAATTCCTGGGGTTCTTGTTGGCTTCTCCAACCTTCCCTGATTTGATTAAAACATGGAAGAAGTTAGATTGTTTTTCAGCTGACACAGCCGCGTAGGCATGTCGTAACAATATCTTAGAGACATAGAAACACACCATCAGCAACAGCCATTTCAACATCTTCCATCGTGATTAAGCCCTTCCCCAGAGCCTCCTTTTGCTCCTGTTCACCACCATACATCAAAACTTCAATTGAAAGTTTTAAGGTGTGCAAACCGAGAAGTGTTTTTCTATAGTAATAAGTTACAAGTTTTGTACTTCATAAGCAGACCCACCATAAGCCAGCATTAGAACATCTGTCATTCAGCTTTCATGTTATGCAAGTGAAAAGTGAGAACCAGTCTCGTGCATTAAATTTGATATCCAATGGCTGATGGCTCTAATAAGCCAACGATGCGCCACACGGTGTCAATTTGGCAAACATGGACATCAATTTGGCAAACATGGACATCCAATAAGCCCAGAAAGAACTCTTTTATTGGAAAAGCATCCTGTATATGTGTGATGACAATACTAATAAAAAAAATTGAGACTCTGGTTGGTAGAAATATATGGTTTTTTCCGGCTTACTGCTTATTTGCCTATAATGGAGGCAGTCGGAATACGTCTTCTTTCAAAAGACACCGAGACTGCCATTTCAACCATACAACCCTTAACAAAAATCCCTAATATTCCAGTTTGAAATGTCAATCGGGCGTTGATTGTGAACTGAACGAACCATTTAGTTCGACCCAGCATCAATTTATATCTTACTTATTTGAAAACTATTTTCAATGGACTAATAAGGCTCTGCCATCGACCTTGAGACGTTACTACTCATACTCTTCTATCTAGGTTTTGCTTGTTTATACGCCATATGAACTCATAATTGAGAAGTAGTGAAGAAAAAACTAACCTTTCGCCATTTTTTGAAGATCTTGCGCTTGCGCTTCCCGGAAATCGAAAGTGGCTGGGGTTTCTGTTTAATCTTTCCGGTGAAGGGATCACCGAAAATCGCTCTCTTTCGTTCAGCGATTGCCGCTCGCCTTTGTTTCTGCACCTTGTTGAAACTCGGCATCCTAAAACCCTAGCCGCTATATTTCCTTCACCTCCACCTTCTCTATCTATGCAATGGTTTCCTTTTCAAACCAGGCCAATTCAGACGAAATAGATTAAATTTGGATAGTTTTTTTTGCTATAAGAGGCTTATAGCAAAATAGCATTCAGCACGAGTACAAGAATGTGAAAGGACCACATGTAACCACTCATCCTTGGCCGAGACTCTGAGTTAATCACATTTGACAAAACAATATAACTCGGTAGCCCTAACTTGGGCAAATTAAAGCTAACGACGATTACCGTAAACCTCTCAACCCCCAAACCTAATGCAAGAGTTTTACAGCAGAAAAAGGAGTAAAAACAAAACATAATAGTTTGACCGTGGAGTAACACGAAAATTAATAAAATAAACTGACAGAGCAACCAAATTCATGCTTCAAATATCATCCTCGACGGTGGCTCGGGAGGGGATGAATCATCAACCCTTCATCTTGAAACATTCCTTGCAAACCCATCACCACAATTTCCACTGGTATCTTCTTAATCCCTATTATTATAGCCCGAATGAACCCGGAATCCATGCTTACCTAAACCAATCGAAACCAGTGGCACAAGCGAGGAGTCTATAACCCGAGCAAGATCATGATCCAAAACTGCTTACTATATTTGTTTTACGGTAATCGTCGCCACGACCAAACCGCACGACTCTCGCTGGCCGCCTGTTGTCACGCCCCAGACCGCAATCCAAGCGCGTGTACAACCGCCGTATAATCAAGTGACGTCACCCGCGAGTCAACCTCACTTAATTACACAAGGCGTTCGAGAATATAAACCATCCATACTCAGTAGTAAACATACGTAACAACATCGCATTTAAACCAATGAATAGCGGAAATATTCAACGGTAAGTCATAAGCCACAACCGGCCAACAACATGGGCATGCAAGTCCCAAAAATAGTTTATAACAAATAAAAATATCCATGAGCAATGTTTAGTAATTTGAAAGGAAATGAGGAAGCACGAACCACGTCTTCCTTGACTTGATGTCACCCGTAGAAAGGTGCAGGTAGCAAGCCCTAGCTTCAACCTGAAAATGGTGGGGGCCCCCGAAGGGGTCAGTACAAGTACCGAGCGAGTAGCAGGCTAAATATAGAATAACTAGCGTTTCAAGTATAAGACCCAAACATAGGGTGATACTTAAATAAATAGTCTTTCCCCCAAGTTATGAAATACTTATTAGTATATATATATATACTTGGAAAATATCTGATCCATAGATCACCATTTTATTTGGGAAAAATAGTAATAGTCAATATTCTTGACTAACAACCCCAACCCACTCATATACCTATGAGTGTATAGGACTCCTCCTTGTCCCTATTTGTATATCATAATCTATGAGTTTTAGGATCATAATCCTTGGATACTCCACCGGTTTGTGAGTGTTAAGGACTCATAAGTCCTAGGGTCCTCCACCAAGTTTTGAGTGTTAAGTACTTTTAAGTACTAGGGTCCTCCACCAAGTTTTGAGTGTTAAGTACTTTTAAGTACTAGGGTCCTCCACCAAGTTTGAGTGTTAAGGACTTTAAGTCCTAGGGTCCTCCACCAAGTTTTGAGTGTTAAGTACTTTTAGGTACTAGGGTTCTCCACCAAGTTTGAGTGTTAAGTACTTTTAAGTACTAGGGTCCTCCACCAAGTTTTGAGTGTTAAGTACTTTTTAAGTACTAGGGTCCTCCACCAAGTTTGAGTGTTAAGTACTTTTAAGTACTAAGGTCCTCCACCAAGTTTTTCCTATGATCAACCTCCTATCAACCTAGATAGAGTCTATATCATACTTAGTTACTCATAACTAATCCAATACATAAATCTTATGTATCACAATCCATGCAAACCATGCATTCATATAGATTTATAATTAATTAATACCAACCGGTATTAATTAAATCCTTTGTTCTTCGGTCCACGTTTTCTGACCGCCATTTCATGCCTTGTGTGTATCAACTTAATCATCATGTAATTAAGTTAATAATATTCATTTGTGCTTCTAATATACTTCAAGCAAATATGCATTTCATATAATTCTTCATATCATATTCCATGCATCAACAATTAATTTCTTTCATACAAACTTAACCCTATTGGCTAATCACATGTTTAAATATCTTTTAAACATTATTATGAACTCATATAACATTTATTTAGGTAATCTCATAATTAACCCAAAAGTTATAAGATATTAAGCCGTCCACTCACCTTGAACTAGCGTTATGAAGTTCTACCCTTCTTGGTTGAACTCCGGTGAAACTCCGGCGACAACTCCGGCGACAACTCCGGCGACTTTTCCAACTTTGTGAAATCACTTGAAATACCTTTCACAAGTTCCTAACAAGGTTTTATAATCATTGAGACTTCGGTCTCCCACGTTTCTTCTTCGACTCGATCACTCCTCCAAAGAACCTTTACCATAGGAATCTCCTTATTCCTAAGCTTCTTCACTTGTTGACCAACAATCTTCACTGGTTCCACCGCATATTGCACGTCTTCACGGATCTCTACCGGTGGGTTCTCAAGAATATGAGATGGGTCTCGTATGTACTTCTTGAGCATTGATACATGAAACACATCATGTATCTTCTCAAGTTCCGGCGTTAACTTGAGACGATAAGTCACGGCTCCAATCCTTTCAAGGATTTCAAATGGACTAATGTATCGGGGGTTAAGCTTTCCCCTCGATACAAATCGAATGATGCCCTTCCAAGGAGAAATCCTTAGGAAGACCTCATCACCGACTTCGAACTCCAACGGTCTCCGCCGTTTATCAGCATAACTCTTCTGTCGGTCCTGAGCAGCCTTCAATCTATCCCGAATGATCCTTACCTTAGCCTTGGTGATCTCAACCAGCTCTATCCCTTCGAGTTTGGCCTCGCCAACCTCATCCCAACACAACGGTGTTCTGCATTTCCTCCCATACAATGTCTCGTATGGAGGCATGCCGATACTTGCTTGATAACTGTTGTTATAAGCAAACTCTACCAGAGCCAAATGCTTGTCCCAGCTTCCTTGGAACTCCAGAGCACATGCCCTAAGCATGTCTTCCAAAATCTGTATCACCCGTTCGGACTGTCCATCCGTCTGTGGGTGAAAAGCTGTGCTAAACTTCAGTTTAGTACCCAATGATGCTTGAAACTTTGGCCAAAATCGGGATGTGAATCGTGGATCCCTATCCGAGACAATGGATATCGGGACTCCATGTAATCTCACAATTTCCTCCGTGTAGAGCTTGGCCAATCTTTCAAGAGGATAAGTAATGTTGATAGGCAAAAAGTGAGCACTCTTGGTGAGCCTATCAACCACTACACATACTGCGTCATAGTTGTTCACTGTTCGTGGCAGCCCCACCACGAAGTCCATGGTCACGTGCTCCCACTTCCACTCTGGGATGGTGAGTGGTTGCAAAAGCCCTGCCGGGTGCTGATGTTCCGCCTTAACTTGCTGACAAATAAGGCATCGACTCACATACTCGGCGATGTCTCTCTTCATGCCTGACCACCAGTAACTTTCCTTCAAATCTCGGTACATCTTAGTACCTCCTGGATGCATAGCATATGCTGAAGAATGAGCCTCCTCAAGTATAGACTACTGGAACTCCTCATCCTTTGGTATGCACACACGATCTTTAAACATCAAAAGACCGTCATCACGTACCCGAAAATTCTCAACGGGCCCCTCAAGGATCCTTTTCACGGATCCTCTGACATTCCTCATCAATGGCCTGACTTCGACTAATCTCGCCCAATAGGGTGGGCCTAACCTCAAATTGAGCAATGAGAGCCCCGCGTGTGGACACCTCCACGAGTGCCCTCAATGCCCGCAGACAAGTAAGTAATGTCCCTGACGTACTCTTCCTGCTCAGTGCGTCGGCCACTACATTGGCCTTTCCGGGATGATAGTCGATGATCAAGTCATAGTCCTTGATCAACTCCATCCATCTCCTCAGCCTCATATTCAACTCTTTTTGAGTGAATACATACTTCAAGCTCTTATGATCTGTATAAATTTTTAGTGCAAACACTACCGCCCCCAATTCTAGGTCATGGGTAGGGTAGTTCACCTCGTGCTTTCTCAATTGCCTTGAAGCATAGGCAACCACCTTACCGTTTTGCATCAGTACACATCCAAGCCCTTGGATGCTAGCATCGCTGTAAATATCATACCATATCCCCTGTATGGGTAGGGCGAGGACTGGTGCTTCGGTAAGTCGTTTCTTCAGTTCAAGGAACCCTTTCTCACACTTGTCGTCCCATATGAACTTGGCCCCTTTCTTTGTGAGCTTCGTTAATGGAGACGCCAATACGGAGAATTTTTCAACAAATTTACGATAGTATCCCGCTAAGCCAAGGAAACTACGTATCTCTTTCACATTCTTGGGCCTCTCCCAATCCATGATAGCTTTTATTTTGGCGTTATCCACAGCTACGCCCGAACCAGATATGACGTGACCGAGAAAACCAATCTCCTTGAGCCAAAATTCGCATTTAGAGAACTTGGCAAAGAGTTGTTTTTCCCTTAGCCGATCAAGTATAAGCCTCAAATGATGTTCGTGCTCCTCCTCACTCTTGGAATATATCAAGATATCATCAATGAATACTATCACAAATTGATCTAAGTATTCACTAAACACCCGGTTCATCAAGTCCATGAATGCTGCCTGTAACACCGTCCCCAAATATATTTACTTTTATGTAAATAATGTATTGAACCTTATTAAAGGATTAATGAAATTACGAAGTTGTAAATTTTTATTATTTCTTTCGCATGAATAGTAAATTGCACGTGAGACCCACACCGGGAGCGGGGGGGCGGCCCGACATCTCCGAGACTATATATTTTATTCATCTTGGTCTAGATAATAAATATATAGTGGTGGATATTTCATCTGGGCCATGGAAAGACCCGGAGTTGACCGATTGGTCAAATGAAGCCCAAATTTCCGGTACTGGTAATTTAACGGATAACAGTCCGAAAATGAATTTCGAAGACTTCCAAATTAAATTTTTGGAATATATATTATTTCAAAGGGGCGTTATGATTGAGAACACATAATATATTTTATTTTTCCCGATAAAATAAAATATGATTAAAACAGTCCGAAAAATACAACTTTCGGGACCGATTGTACACACCGGGACACAAAGGGATGACCTCCCACATGAGTGGGGGCCACCCCACGTTTTTATATGCTCAAATTGACTAGATGAGAGCTGGTAGTACACTTGATGGGAGGGTGAGACAATTGGAGACATCAAAGGGGTCCCTCCCACCCTTATTAGCTCAATGGGACAAAAAGAACCCATCCCCCTCTTCCTTCATCATTGTACTCGACCAAAGCACCAAGGAGAGGCAAGAGAGAGCTCTCAAACTAGCTTCCATTGCTGCAGAACGAGCTCAAGGAAAAAGGGGTCCAAAGGAGAGGATTAAAGAGGGAAAAAGTGGGGAAAAGTGTGAATAATTAAGGTAATGACCTTATTATAACTTCTCTTCATTTTTCTTTCTACCATATGAGGTATATATCATGTGAAGGACCCTTAGTATGGTTCCACATGTTATAAGTATGGATTAATGGGTTGGAAAGTGATTCTATGTCCAAGAACGGACTTAGAAGTCAAAACGACCGGTTCACCGGAAAATAACCGTTTTGAGGTTATTTGTATTAATATGGGTTTTATGATTATAAAACCTTGTTAGGCACTTGTAAAGGGTATTTCAAGTGATTTCACAAAGTTGGAAAAAGTCGCCGGAGTTGTCGCCGGAGTTGACCAAGTCGCCGGAGTTTCACCGGAGTTCAACCAAGAAGGGTAGAACTTCTTAACGCTAGTTCAAGGTGAGTGGACGGCTTAATATCTTATAACTTTTGGGTTAATTATGAGATTACCTAAATAAATGTTATATGAGTTCATAATGATGTTTAAAAGATATTTAAACATGTGATTAGCCAATAGGGTTAAGATTGTATGAAAGAAATATATAGTTTGTGCATGGAATATGATATGAAGAATTATATAAAATACATATTTGTTTGAAATGTATAAGATGCACAAATGAATATTATTAACTTAATTACATGATGATTAAGTTGATAAGTGTAAAACTTGAAATGGCGGTCAACGACAACGTTGACCGATGGATAAAGGATTAATTAATATCGGTTGATATTAGTTAATTATGTATTTATATAATTGCATGGCTTTGCATGGATTGTGATACATAAGCTTTATGTATTGAATTAGTTATGAGTAACTAAGTATGATATAGACTCTATCTAGGTTGATAGGAGGTTGATCATAGGAAAACTTGGTGGAGGACCCTAGTACTTAAAAAGTACTTAACACTCAAACTTGGTGGAGGACCCTAGTACTTAAAAAGTACTTAACACTCAAACTTGGTGGAGGACCCTAGTACTTAAAAAGTACTTAACACTCAAACTTGGTGGAGGACCCTAGTACTTAAAAAGTACTTAACACTCAAACTTGGTGGAGGACCCTAGTACTTAAAAAGTACTTAACACTCAAAACTTGGTGGAGGACCCTAGTACTTAAAAAGTACTTAACACTCAAAACTTGGTGGAGGACCCTAGTACTTAAAAAGTACTTAACACTCAAACTTGGTGGAGGACCCTAGTACTTAAAAGTACTTAACACTCAAAACTTGGTGGAGGACCCTAGGACTTATGAGGCCTTAACACTCACAAACCGGTGGAGTATCCGAGGATTTTGATCCTAAAACTCATAGATTATGATATACAAATAGGGACAAGGAGGAGTCCTATACACTCATAGGTATATGGGTGGGTTGGGGTTTTTAGTCAAGAATATTGACTAATACTATTTTTCCCAAATAAAATGGTGATCTACGGATCGGATATTTTCCAAGTATATATATATATATATATACTAATAAGTATTTCATAACTTGGGGGAAAGACTATCTATTTAAGTATCACCCTATGTTTGGGTCTTATACTTGAAACGCTAGTTATTCTATATTTAGCCTGCTACTCGCTCGGTACTTGTACTGACCCCTTCGGGGGGCCCCACCATTTTCAGGTTGAAGCTAGAGCTTGCTACTTGCACCTTCTCACGGGTGATATCAAATCAGGAAGACGTGGTTCGTGCTTCCTTATTTTCTTTCAAACTACCGAACGCTTGCTCATGGATATTTGTTTTACTATAAACTATTTTTGGGGCTTGCATGCCCATGTTGTTGGCCGGTTGTGGCCCATGACTTACCGTTGAATATTTCCGCTATTCATTGGTTTAAATGTGATGTTGTTATGTATGTTTACTACTGAGTATGGATGGATTGTTTTCTCGAACGCCTTGTGTAATTAAGTGAGGTTGACTCGTGGGTGACGTCACTTGGTTATACGGCGGTTGTACACGCGCTTGGATTACGGTCTGGGGCGTGACAATTAAGTGGTATCAGAGCCATCTCAGTTCTAAACTATATGATCAACCTCTCACAAAAATTTTACAAAAGAGTTTTTACCGAAAACCATGAGCATAGTATTTTGACGTTTATGGGACTATTGGTGCTTAAGTTGCAAGGCCTCTAATTGTTAAGACGGTACCCTTAACAATTGGTATGGTAGTGACTTGGGCCAATACGTGTCTGTAACGTTCTTCCGTCAATTGACATTTATTGGAGTCTAATGACTCATCCATATTTCTTTCAGAAATGGAGGGCAGGCGAATGGCAACCAGGAACAATCCGAGAGGGCGGGCGCCGGTAGCGTCCCAAAGGGGAAGCCGGGCTGCATCTCGGGGTTCAAGAGGAGGCCGTGGAGGCCGTGGGAGCCGTGGAGGTCATCAAGCTCAAACTGTGAGTGATGGCCATGTAAGCTCGGTGTATGAAACCAACACCGAAGACTACGACTCTACATATGTTCCGGAAACGGAGCACGAGGAGACCCCATACGATGGGGGTGACACGTACACGGACGATGATGATGAAGAGAGTGATGCCAAGTTCGCTCAAATGGGCGAATTACTAGAGTGGTATCAAAAGGAGAAACTGAGGAGAGACCTTAGGCGCCAAGCGAGGCGTGGCTCGCGTGGAGGTTCGGGTCAAGGAAGCCGGGGAGCTTCCGTGGCCACCCCAGCGGCGTCACAAGGTGGGCGTGAAGGAGGTTTTGTTGTGAGAATCTCCAAGTACCTCAAGGAGGCGAGGGCCTTGGGGTGTAGATCCTTTGACGGCACCGGTGACATTACCGTTGCCGCCGATTGGATTAAGAAGGTGAAGGATGCATCAAGAGACATGCAAATCACACCGGACGTGAAGTTGACTGTCGCTTCACGGCTACTTGAAGGGATAGCTTCTACGTGGTGGGAGAGCGTGGAAGGGAAGTACCATGGGGAAATAACATGGGCGGACTTTGAGCTAGAGTTCTATGCTCAATACTACTCCGAGTACGAGGTGAATGTGAAACGGAGAGAGTACACTAACCTTAAACAGAAAGAGGGCGGCACAGTTAAGCAGCTGGAACAAGAGTTTAGAACCTTGGCTAGGTTCTTACCAGAGTACGCGGTTGATGAGAACCGTATGACGGAGCACTTTTGGGATGCCTTACTCTTGGACATCCGTGATCGGGCTACGTACTCGCGCCACATGACCTTTAGCGAGGTGGTGGAGCAGGGCCTTCTTGGGGAGGCCCAATGGAATGAAAGAAAAGAGAGGGACGCCGAAGAGGCGAAAAAGAGGAAATGGCATGGTTCGGGGCCGCCCGAGCAGGCACGGAGGGATAAACACGGCGGAGGTGGGGGTTCGTTCAAAACACCGGCACCACCGGCAAAGAAGAACAGGGATGCTCGGTGGCATGCATCCTCCTCTCAAAAGACGGGACCCCCTAGGTGTGCCAATTGTTCGAAAAGTCACTTTGGGAAATGCAACGCACCCCCGAGGTGTTATCAATGTGGGAACACGGGCCACATGAAGGCCAATTGCCCACAACTAGGAGGAGGAGGAGCTCCGGGATCCGGAGGAGGAACCACGACGGGAAGGAACCGTGCGGGGCCGTCAAACGGCGGCACGGGGAGAGGCGGCGCATCAACGAGCCATGCCGCGTCCGTCAACCAAGGCGGGGCCCAAGCACGAGTATATGCTATGACCGAGGCCGATGCTCGGGCTAACCCCGACTCCGTCGCAGGTAATACACTTATTCTGGGCATTTCTAGGCTTACTTTGATCATATACGTCGTTGGGATTGAGTGCGGGCCACCCCGGGGTCAAACTCGGGCAAGTTAGGCCAAAGCAACTGAAAACAGCCACTGCCGGCCAGGCACGGTCGCAGGCACGCCGTGCGTGGCACCGTGCCTGGAAGGCAGTCTCACCCCGGAGAAAAAAATCAGCCAGGCACGGTCGCAGGCACGCCGTGCGTGGCACCGTGCCTGGAAGGCAGTCTCGCCCCGAAGGAATTCGGCCAGGCACGGCCGCAGGCACGCCGTGCCTGGCACCGTGCCTGGGAGGCAGTGTTGAGCAGGAAGGGTCCGATGCACGCACGGCCGTGCGTGCCACCCAGGCACGCCGTGCGTGGACCCCAGAACCCGGAAATCGGATTTTTCCGCCCCGTTCTTCTACGTTTGGACCCCCGTTCGATTCCAAACATTAGTATGAACCTAATAACCTTCCAAAGATGTGTAAAAACATTAGAAGATGTATCTCACATGGTGTATAAATGTAGGAACATTAAAGATCAATGGTAGGTGTGCGGGGATCCTCATCGATACCGGGGCACAACGCTCATTTGTGAGTGAGGCGTTCGCCGAGGGCATTGACGTGCCATTGACACCTATGACGCAAACGTTGCTAGTCTCCACACCGTTAGGAGACGACGTGGAGAGGAATCATTACTATCCGTCGTGTGAGGTAGAAGTGACGGGTCAACCTTTGACTTGTGATTTCGTACCTCTAAGCATGTTGGAGTTCGATGCAATCCTAGGAATGGATTGGCTTGAGAAGCACCATGCTCGAGTAGATTGCTACACCAAGGTGTTGGAGCTCGAGGATGAGCAAGGAAACAGGCTACGTTTTGAAGGAGATCGGGGGAAATCTAATGCTTGTATCATATCCGTGATGAGAGCACGAAAGATGATGAGGAAGGGATGCCACGCATACCTTGCTTACGTGGTAGATGATACGAAGAAAGAAGTCGACATCAAGGATGTTCGAGTCGTGTGCAAGTACCCGGACGTCTTTCCCAAGGACCTACCGGGGCTTCCACCCGATAGAGAGATTGAATTTGTAATCGAAGTGGAGCCGGGAACCAAACCCATTTCGATTCCTCCTTATCGAATGGCACCGGCCGAACTTCAAGAGTTGAAGGTCCAGCTACAAGAACTATTGGACAACGGGTTCATCAGACCCAGTCATTCACCGTGGGGAGCACCCGTACTATTCGTAAAGAAGAAAGATGGTACACTAAGAATGTGTATCGACTACCGACAGTTGAACAAGGTCACCATCAAGAACAGGTATCCCTTACCGAGGATTGATGACTTGTTCGATCAACTTCGAGGAGCAATAGTGTTCTCGAAGATTGACTTGAGGTCGGGGTATCATCAGTTGAAGATCAAGGAGAGTGACATACCTAAGAGTGCATTTCGCACTAGATATGGTCATTATGAATTCCTTGTGATGTCGTTTGGTTTAACCAACGCACCGGCGGCATTCATGGACTTGATGAACCGTGTGTTTAGTGAATACTTAGACCAATTTGTGATAGTATTCATTGACGACATCTTGATATACTCCAAGAGCGAGGGAGAGCACGAACACCATTTGGGGCTTGTACTTGATCGGCTAAGGGAAAAGCAACTCTTCGCCAAGTTCTCCAAATGCGAATTTTGGCTCAAAGAGATTGGTTTCCTCGGTCATGTCATATCCGGTTCAGGTGTTGCTGTGGATAACGCCAAGATAAAAGCGATCATGGATTGGGAGAGACCCAAGAATGCGAAGGAGATACGCAGTTTCCTTGGCTTAGCGGGATACTATCGTAAATTTGTGGAAAAATTCTCCGTATTGGCGTCCCCATTAACGAAGCTCACAAAGAAAGGGGCCAAGTTCATATGGGACGACAAATGTGAGAAGGGGTTCCTTGAATTGAAGAAACGACTTACCGAAGCTCCAGTCCTTGCCCTACCCATACAAGGGATAGGGTATGACATTTATAGCGACGCTAGCATCCAAGGGCTTGGATGTGTACTGATGCAAAACGGTAAGGTGATTGCCTATGCTTCTAGGCAATTGAGGAAACACGAGGTGAACTACCCTACTCACGATCTAGAGTTGGGGGCGGTAGTGTTTGCATTGAAGATTTGGAGGCATTATCTCTACGGGGAGACGTGTCACATTTATACTGATCATAAGAGCCTGAAGTATGTATTCACTCAGAAAGAGTTGAATATGAGGCAGAGGAGATGGATGGAGTTGATCAAGGACTATGACTTGATCATCGACTATCATCCCGGAAAGGCCAACGTAGTGGCCGACGCACTGAGCAGGAAAAGTACGTCGGGGACGTTACTTACTTGTCTGCAGGCATTAAGGGCACGCGTGGAGGTGTCCACGTGTGGGGCTCTCATTGCTCAATTTGAGGTTAGGCCCACCCTATTGGGTGAGATTAGTCGAAGTCAGGCCATTGATGAGGAATGTCAGAAAATCCGTGAAAGAATCCTGGAAGGACCCGTTGAGAACTTCCGAATACGTGATGACGGTCTATTATTGTTTAAGGATCGTGTATGCATACCAAAGAATGAGGAACTCCAGAGGTCTATACTTGAGGAGGCTCATTCTTCAGCTTATGCTATGCATCCAGGAGGTACTAAGATGTACCGAGATTTGAAGGAAAGTTACTGGTGGTCAGGTATGAAGAGGGACATTGCAGAGTATGTGAGTCGATGCCTTACTTGCCAGCAAGTTAAGGCAGAACATCAGCACCCGGCAGGGCTTTTGCAGCCACTCACCATCCCAGAGTGGAAGTGGGAGCACGTGACCATGGACTTCGTGGTGGGGCTACCACGAACAGTGAACAACTATGATGCAGTTTGGGTAGTGGTTGATAGGCTCACCAAGAGTGCACACTTTTTGCCTATCAACATTTCTTATCCTCTTGAAAGATTGGCCAAGCTCTACACGGAGGAGATCGTGAGATTACATGGAGTCCCAATATCCATTGTCTCGGATAGGGATCCACGATTCACATCCCGATTTTGGCCAAAGTTTCAAGCATCTTTGGGGACTAAACTGAAGTTTAGCACAGCTTTTCACCCACAGACGGATGGACAGTCCGAGCGGGTGATACAGATTTTGGAAGACATGCTTAGGGCATGTGCTTTGGAGTTCCAAGGAAGTTGGGACAAGCATTTGGCCCTAGTGGAGTTTGCCTATAACAACAGTTATCAGGCAAGTATCGGCATGCCTCCATATGAGGCATTGTATGGGAGGAAGTGCAGAACACCGTTGTGTTGGGACGAGGTTGGCGAGGCCAAACTCGAAGGGATAGAGCTGGTTGAGATCACCAAGGCCAAGGTGAGGATCATTCGGGATAGACTGAAGGCCGCTCAGGACCGACAGAAGAGTTATGCTGATAGACGGAGGAGACCGTTGGAGTTCGAAGTCGGTGATGAGGTCTTCCTAAGGATTTCCCCTTGGAAGGGCATCATCCGATTCGTATCGAGGGGGAAGCTTAACCCCCGATACATAGGTCCGTTTGAGATCCTTGAAAGGATAGGGGCCGTGGCTTACCGTCTCAAGTTGACGCCTGAACTTGAGAAGATACATGACGTGTTTCATGTATCAATGCTTAAGAAGTACATACGAGACCCATCTCATGTTCTTGAGAAACCACCGGTAGAGATCCGTGAGGACTTGCAATATGCGGTGGAACCAGTGAAGATTGTTGGTCAACAAGTGAAGAAGCTTAGGAATAAGGAGATTCCTATGGTAAAGGTTCTGTGGAGGAGTGATCGAGTCGAAGAAGAAACTTGGGAGACCGAGGTCTCAATGAGGGAGCAATACCCATTGCTCTTCGATTAGATACTTGGATTTCGGGGACGAAATCCCAAATAAGGGGGGGTGAACTTGTAACACCGTCCCCAAATATATTTACTTTTATGTAAATAATGTATTGAACCTTATTAAAGGATTAATGAAATTACGAAGTTGTAAATTTTTATTATTTCTTTCGCATGAATAGTAAATTGCACGTGAGACCCACACCGGGAGCGGGGGGGGCGGCCCGACATCTCCGAGACTATATATTTTATTCATCTTGGTCTAGATAATAAATATATAGTGGTGGATATTTCATCTGGGCCATGGAAAGACCCGGAGTTGACCGATTGGTCAAATGAAGCCCAAATTTCCGGTACTGGTAATTTAACGGATAACAGTCCGAAAATGAATTTCGAAGACTTCCAAATTAAATTTTTGGAATATATATTATTTCAAAGGGGCGTTATGATTGAGAACACATAATATATTTTATTTTTCCCGATAAAATAAAATATGATTAAAACAGTCCGAAAAATACAACTTTCGGGACCGATTGTACACACCGGGACACAAAGGGATGACCTCCCACATGAGTGGGGGCCACCCCACGTTTTTATATGCTCAAATTGACTAGATGAGAGCTGGTAGTACACTTGATGGGAGGGTGAGACAATTGGAGACATCAAAGGGGTCCCTCCCACCCTTATTAGCTCAATGGGACAAAAAGAACCCATCCCCCTCTTCCTTCATCATTGTACTCGACCAAAGCACCAAGGAGAGGCAAGAGAGAGCTCTCAAACTAGCTTCCATTGCTGCAGCACGAGCTCAAGGAAAAAGGGGTCCAAAGGAGAGGATTAAAGAGGGAAAAAGTGGGGAAAAGTGTGAATAATTAAGGTAATGACCTTATTATAACTTCTCTTCATTTTTCTTTCTACCATATGAGGTATATATCATGTGAAGGACCCTTAGTATGGTTCCACATGTTATAAGTATGGATTAATGGGTTGGAAAGTGATTCTATGTCCAAGAACGGACTTAGAAGTCAAAACGACCGGTTCACCGGAAAATAACCGTTTTGAGGTTATTTGTATTAATATGGGTTTTATGATTATAAAACCTTGTTAGGCACTTGTAAAGGGTATTTCAAGTGATTTCACAAAGTTGGAAAAAGTCGCCGGAGTTGTCGCCGGAGTTGACCAAGTCGCCGGAGTTTCACCGGAGTTCAACCAAGAAGGGTAGAACTTCTTAACGCTAGTTCAAGGTGAGTGGACGGCTTAATATCTTATAACTTTTGGGTTAATTATGAGATTACCTAAATAAATGTTATATGAGTTCATAATGATGTTTAAAAGATATTTAAACATGTGATTAGCCAATAGGGTTAAGATTGTATGAAAGAAATATATAGTTTGTGCATGGAATATGATATGAAGAATTATATAAAATACATATTTGTTTGAAATGTATAAGATGCACAAATGAATATTATTAACTTAATTACATGATGATTAAGTTGATAAGTGTAAAACTTGAAATGGCGGTCAACGACAACGTTGACCGATGGATAAAGGATTAATTAATATCGGTTGATATTAGTTAATTATGTATTTATATAATTGCATGGCTTTGCATGGATTGTGATACATAAGCTTTATGTATTGAATTAGTTATGAGTAACTAAGTATGATATAGACTCTATCTAGGTTGATAGGAGGTTGATCATAGGAAAACTTGGTGGAGGACCCTAGTACTTAAAAAGTACTTAACACTCAAACTTGGTGGAGGACCCTAGTACTTAAAAAGTACTTAACACTCAAACTTGGTGGAGGACCCTAGTACTTAAAAAGTACTTAACACTCAAACTTGGTGGAGGACCCTAGTACTTAAAAAGTACTTAACACTCAAACTTGGTGGAGGACCCTAGTACTTAAAAAGTACTTAACACTCAAAACTTGGTGGAGGACCCTAGTACTTAAAAAGTACTTAACACTCAAAACTTGGTGGAGGACCCTAGTACTTAAAAAGTACTTAACACTCAAACTTGGTGGAGGACCCTAGTACTTAAAAGTACTTAACACTCAAAACTTGGTGGAGGACCCTAGGACTTATGAGGCCTTAACACTCACAAACCGGTGGAGTATCCGAGGATTTTGATCCTAAAACTCATAGATTATGATATACAAATAGGGACAAGGAGGAGTCCTATACACTCATAGGTATATGGGTGGGTTGGGGTTTTTAGTCAAGAATATTGACTAATACTATTTTTCCCAAATAAAATGGTGATCTACGGATCGGATATTTTCCAAGTATATATATATATATATATACTAATAAGTATTTCATAACTTGGGGGAAAGACTATCTATTTAAGTATCACCCTATGTTTGGGTCTTATACTTGAAACGCTAGTTATTCTATATTTAGCCTGCTACTCGCTCGGTACTTGTACTGACCCCTTCGGGGGGCCCCACCATTTTCAGGTTGAAGCTAGAGCTTGCTACTTGCACCTTCTCACGGGTGATATCAAATCAGGAAGACGTGGTTCGTGCTTCCTTATTTTCTTTCAAACTACCGAACGCTTGCTCATGGATATTTGTTTTACTATAAACTATTTTTGGGGCTTGCATGCCCATGTTGTTGGCCGGTTGTGGCCCATGACTTACCGTTGAATATTTCCGCTATTCATTGGTTTAAATGTGATGTTGTTATGTATGTTTACTACTGAGTATGGATGGATTGTTTTCTCGAACGCCTTGTGTAATTAAGTGAGGTTGACTCGTGGGTGACGTCACTTGGTTATACGGCGGTTGTACACGCGCTTGGATTACGGTCTGGGGCGTGACACTGCCGGTGCATTGGTTAAACCAAACGACATCACAAGAAGCTCGTAGTGACAAAATCTAGTGCGAAATGCACTCTTAGGTATGTCACTCTCCTTGATCTTCAACTGATGATACCCCGATCTCAAGTCAATCTTCGAGAATACTATGGCCCCTCGAAGTTGATCAAACAAGTCATCGATCCTAGGTAAAGGATACCTGTTCTTGATTGTGACCTTGTTCAACTGTCGGTAGTCGATACACATTCTTAGCGTACCATCTTTCTTCTTTACGAAGAGTACGGGTGCTCCCCACGGTGAATGACTGGGTCTGATGAACCCGTTGTCCAGTAATTCTTGTAGTTGGACCTTCAACTCTTGGAGTTCGGCCGGCGCCATTCGATAAGGAGGAATCGAAATGGGTTTGGTTCCCGGCTCCACTTCAATTACAAACTCTATCTCTCTATCGGGTGGAAGCCCTGGTAGGTCTTTGGGAAAGACATCCGGGTACTTGCACACGACTCGTACATCCTTGATGTCAACTTCTTTCTTCAGTTCAAGGAACCCTTTCTCACACCTGTAGTCTCTGTGTGAAAAAATGAAACAAACAAAAAGAACCGGTCTTCAATCGGTGAGATCGAAATCGGAAGGAAAACCTAGCGGCGCACCCTATGAAAAGAGCTCTCCAACGAAGCCCGCGCGTAAAATGAAGTATGATTAAATTTGGATAGTTATAAAAATACAAAGTGATCAAACATTATCAGACCAGATCAGATCAGACTAGTAAATTACAATCCAAGAAAAAACATCATAAATATCAAGTGAGTTTTTTCTTTGGAAGATATCAAGTGATGTTTTAGAAATTGCCTAAAATATAAACAAACCATAAATTAGAAATAGTCATATTTGCTTAAAGTGAATAAGTTTTGTGCAATTTATGAAAAGAATATTTTACCAATAAAATAAATAAAAAATCATATGATAAATAATAAAAATGATTCTCTAAGATGACCTTAGTCAATTTAATCGGGAAAGTAACTCTAACTATAATTATTTTGAATCTCCGACTGTTAAATTATTCAACGCGCAAAATCAAAGTAAAATCAAATGTAATGTATTTGATAAAAATTTGGCTGATAAATGAGAAGATATGAATGTTACGGAGTTGGTATTACTTATTTCAATGTTCCGTAGCAATAAAAGAAGGGTCGTTTTTACATAAATATTACTAAAACAAAATTTATTTACATAAATATGACTATTAGTTACTACAATGTAATGTCACAATAACTCAAGTTTAAAATTTAAACATAACTTACTATGATTTCATTATTACCCAAGTCACTGAATAAGGATGTTTTTACTTGGACTGTAATTTGTCCCAGACCAGACCAGACCAGTCCAGACCAGACCAGTTCAGACCAGACCAGACCAGACCAGACTTGGATAGTTATAAAAATACAAAGAAACCAGACCTTACCAGACTAGACCAGACCAGTTCAGACCAGACCAGACCAGATCAGACCAGACCAGACCAGCAAATTACAGTCCAAGTAAAAACATCCTAAGAAGATAAGTCTTCTTTCTAAATAATGAATAACTTATGCTTTCGGAATGAAATGTTATGTTTTAATTAAGAAAGTTCTCTTTATCGATAAAAAAGTTCTCTTTATTAAGATATTTGTTAGATTTTACAGACATATACATAATCATATAAATATTTGGTGAGAGTTTGAAGTATTGTTGGAGTTAAATGTGTTGAAATAATGGAAGTTAATTGTAAAATGGTTTTTTTTACAAAAATAATAGAAAAATAAAACTTATTTACATAAATATGACTATTAGTTACTACAATGTAGTGTTATAGTAACTTAAGTTTAAAAGTTCAATATAAAGTTACTATGATGTCATTACTACTCTAGTCACTAATCACATTTTTGTAAATAGTCTTAATTTTAGTCATAAACTAGTATAGTACCCGTGCATACGCACAGGAAATAGTACTTGGTGCATATATTTTTAGTCATGATGTAATAAAATATTAAAATTAAAATAATTTTTTTTTATTTTACATTTTAGAAAGAAAAAAAGAGTACAATAAGCTAAATCATAAAGTATAAGTCATACAATAAATATTCAATAAAGAGTATATTAGCGAAAATTAATTGGCACCACTCGTTAGAGTTTGCTGCATATTAATTTTCATGATAAAATTAATTTATACTACATAATTAAATACAATTCTGAAAAATTAAGTGCAATAAGTGAATGAATATAATTAATATTCACATAAAGTTTAGGTGAATATAATTAATATTAAAATTGATGAATATTATTAGTCAAATATGAACTTGCTAATCATTAGTTAAATTAGTGCTAACATATGAGAGACAACTACATATGAAGAAAATTATCTTGCTCAATTGTTATCAAGATTATATTCTAATGATACCTAAAAACACTACATATAAGAGACAGACTTATTCCGATCAATTTCATTGCTCAATTATTAGCAAGCTTATCTTCTAATACCCCAAAACACTAAATGTGATAGAGAAATTTTTCCCGCTCAATTATTAGCGAGCTTTCTTATGCCTAAAACCATTACATATGAAAGGGCACATTATTCCACTCAATTGTTAGCAAACTTATCTTCTAATAACTAAAAGCACTACATATGAGAGAGAAAATTATACCTCTTAATCCCCTTGCTCATTTGTTAGCAAGTTTATCTTCTAATACCTAAAAGCACTACATATGGTAGATAAATTTCTTCTGATCAATTATTAGCAAGCTTATCTTCGTATTCTTAAAACCACTACACATGAGATATAAAATTTTTCCACTCAATTGTTAGTCAGCTTATCTTACATAGTTATACTCAAAAGCACTGCATATAAGAAAGAAAATTTGTCTGCTCAATTGTTAGCTGACTTATATTATATTATTATACTTAAAAGAACTACATATTAGAACCAAACATCCCAGCACATCTGGTTTGTGAGATTACCGTGCCTAGTGAGAGGTCTTGAGTTCGAAACCCGCTAGACACATAAGGGATTGAAACTCAATGGAGTGAGTTTCAGCTCTGATTACCCCCCAGACCCCAGGAGTAAAAAAAAAAGAACTACATATGAGCAAGAAAATTTTCTCACTCAATTGTTAGCAATTCAAGCTTATCTTTTATAATAATACCTAAAAGGACTACATATGAGAGAGAAATTGCCCCCACTAAATTTTTAGCTCACTTATATTGTACCTAAAAACACTACGTATGAGAGAGATGATTCTACCCTGAATTGTTAGCCAACTTATTTTGTACTTAAAAGAACTCTCTCTCTCTATACATATATAAGAGATAGAGAGATAGAGACAAAGAGAGAGAGAGAATTATCTCGCTGTATTGTTAATCGGATTATCTTACTTTATACTTAAAAGCACTACATATGATAGAAATAATTCTACCACTTAATTGTTAATCGGCTTGTCTTATACTCCGTACTAAAAAGAACTATACATATGGGAGAAAGTTCTCCCGCTCAGTTGTTAGCATGTTTACTTGTAATACCTAAAAGCATTACATGTGAGAGATAAATTTGTCCAGTTTGCTCAATTATTAGAAAGCTTATCTACTGATACCTAAAAGTATTACTTATTTTATTTATACCTAAAAGAACTACATATGAGAAAGAAAATTATTCCGCTCAATTCTCACGCTCAATTGCTAGCATTCTTATCTTCTGATACCTAAAAGTACTACTAATTTTATTTAGAAATAATTACATAATTATGACCAAAATAAAGATGGTTTACAAAAATATGATTCATTACTAGAGTAGTAATGAAATCATAGTAATTCATGTTCAAGTTTTGAACTTTAGTTACCACAGGACTACGTTGTAGTAATGAATAGTCATATTTATGTAAATAAGTTTTATTTTAGTAATATTCTCGTAAAAAACCCTTTTATTTATACCTAAAAGAACTACATATGAGAAAGAAAATTATTCCGCTCAATTCTCACGCTCAATTGTTAGCATTCTTAGCTGACTTAAATTATACAAAGTATTATTATACTTAAAAGAACTACATATGAACGTGTCTAGTGGGAGGTCTCGGGTTCGAAACCCGTTAGGCACATAAAGGGTTCGAAACTCAATGGAGTGAGTTTCAACCCTGATTACTCCAGGCTCCCCCCAGCCCGCCTCCCCCAGATAAAAAAATAAAGAACTACATATGAGCGAGAAAGTTTTCCCGCTCAACTATTAGCAAGGACTACTTATTTTATTTATATCTAAAAGAACTACATATGAGAAAGAAAATTATTCCGCTCAAATCTCATGGTCAATTGTTAGCATGCTTATCTTCTATATAACTAGTAAACTCACCCGTGCGATGCACGGTCAGAGAATTTTCCTTCAAATTTATTTGTGCTCACTAATTCAAATTACACTATCAATTGATAAGAGCATCTATCTCCATGGAATATTGATATAACTTCAAGCAATAAACAAAACACACTTATAATATATATTATAGTTAAAAAGAGAGCACTAAGCATTACTTAAAAGACCAAAAACATCCAACAAATACTTATAAACCATAACATTGTAAATATACATTTCATGTAACCCTAAACATTGTTGAACACTTTTTGAATACAACATTTTGAGTCTTGTTCAGTGGTTCCTTCTTCTTCATCAATACCCGTGCGACACACGATTGGTGAAATTTCACGGGTATAATTAACATTAGCCAAGATTTTAATTAAAAATTAAACTTAACAAACTTGTAATTTTAATTGAATTGTTTAGAATTATACTCCATACAATAATAAAACTTGACGTGAATGAAACATATAAAATACAATTTACTAATGTTTATAGAGTAGTACATTATTTTTTATAGCCCACAAAATAGTAAGTAACACGCAATAAAAACATCATTTGAAAACAAATTACATTTCATGGCAAATTTTATGAAACACTTCTTTGTACCTTCTTTCTAGCATTAACCTTTGTTAAAAGGGAAATTACACTAAATAGGACAAAATAAGTTTATGTATTCCAAAATTGGACCTTAAGCATGACAATATTTTTCAAGCTTGACATTAAGTATGCCTATTTTGGCAATAAAAACATGACTACCTTATTTTGGAATTCTCAAAATTATTTACTCATATTCGAAAATTTTCTCTTATTAAAATCCTTCATTCAAGTATATTTTTGGCAAAGATTTTTTTTCATTTTCAAATCAAAGGTCTATATATGTTAACTGAAGGTATAAATTGTTATAATTACTAAATAATATGGTGATATTACATCTATACGAATTGCATTATTTAGATGAATTGCTGATGTAACCTCACAAATCAGGGGGTGTGCAGATATGTGAAAATGTGTTATGTCTTTATTTATACGAATTGCATTATTTAGACGAATTGCTGATGTAACCTGGCAAATCAGGGGGGTGTGCAGATATGTGAAAATGTGGTATGTCTTTATCTATACGAATTGCATTATTTAGACGAATTGCTTATGTAACCTGGCAAATCAGGGGGGGGTGTGCAGATATGTGAAAATGTGTTATGCCTTATCTATACGAATTGCATTATTTAGACAAATTGCTGATGTAACCTGGCAAATCGGGGGGGGGGGGGTGTGCGGATATGTGAAAATGTTTTATGCCTTATCTATACGAATTGCATTATTTAGACGAATTGCTGATGTAACCTGGCAAATCAAGGGGGTGTGCAGATATGTGAAAATGTGTTGCGCCTTATCTATACGAATTGCATTACTTAGACGAATTGCTGATGTAACCTGGCAATTCAGGGGGTGTGCAGATATGTGAAAAAGTGTTATGTCTTTCCTAAACTATACTTCAATATAAATTTATGAGAAAATCTTCAAATAAGTATTTATACATATAATGTTTTTTAGGTATATATGTATATAACTTTTTTAAATGATTACATAAATACGATTAAAATAAAGGCTGTTTATGAAAATGTGACATGTTAAGCATAGTTACTATGGTCAAAATACTTTTTTACATCTTTCAAATTTTTTTATATCTAAATTCACCAAAACAAAATTCAACCTCAAAATTATTTAACTTCATTCCTCTTTAGAGAAATTGCACTTTCTCTAAATGAAAGGAAAATGAAATAGAAATTGTCTTTACATTACAAATTCAGTATCATTTATATCTTTTATAACGACACAATATATGCGCGGATGACTTTCCGTGAAAACATCTTACCACCACCATCTTGCTTGTTAATCTGTTCCTCTGATACAGAAATGTTTGAATTACAATTATTTGTGTTTTGTAATAAAACTTTTAAAATAGATTTCATAAAAAATTGTGATCATTATCATCATCACCCCAGTGACGCAAAGGCTCCCACCTACGATAAGGGAGGTCAGATGTATACAGTCTTACCACTGTACCAAAGCATAGAGAGATTGTTTTCGACCTGTAGTAACTCACTTACTAAATGAATTATTATACGGAGTATCGATATTTTTATGTGAGTGCTAGCCCTAAGACCACACCGCCAAAAACAATTACACAAACAAAAGGATTCTCTATAGTGCCGGAAAAATAATGCTATAAAAGGTTTGGTGGACTATTTTAACGAATATACTTCTCAAATTCAAGATAGTAACCAAGCATTCCAGCCCAACTGGTTGCGAGGTTACCGTGCCTAGTGAGAGGTCTCGAGTTCGAAACCCACTGGGCACATAAGGGGTCGAAACTCAATGGGCTGAGTTTCAGCCCCTATTACTTCAGGCTCCCCCCAAACCCCTGGGGTAAAAAAACAAAAACAGAAAAACTTTTCAAATTCAAGATTTATTTTGTAGTTAATACATGACTTTGACTTAATAAAAAAGTGAACACTTGTAAACAGTTCAATTATTGTATTTAAACTTGTTCGTACCTTATCAATTTTTAGGATACTAACATAGTAACATTAAACAAAGCCAATTACACACAAAAAAAAACGATTACACATAGATTTTACCCAAATTTTAAAAGCAAATGCACTCTAATGACGTTTTGATTAGTCCGGGGATTTACTAATACTTCATAAATACAGAAGTGTCTATTCGATCTTTTTTCTCTTTATAAGAAGCGAACATCCAGAACACAAAAATAAAAACTTAATGCATGGGTTTGGACATTGAACAAAACAGATGAAATCTAAAGGCATTTTAAGGGGTCCATCCAGAGCAGCCCATTCATTCCCAGTGTAAAGCAAATAAATGGGCCTTCGGAATAGCCCAAAAATCTGAGTACATCAAATAAAACAGCCTGCTGAAAACGACTCCTCCCTCAAACCCTCCCTTTTCTTCGCCGACACCACCAACCTTCGACATTCCTTCTCACTAAACTCCAACAACGACGCTCATCCATCGTTCATCCCATCGACGGGAAAAACCAAGCGGTGCTCATTCATCATCGACCTCTTCTCATCCCTTATTCCACCGTGAATCCAGAACTGAACAGCCACGGGCTGAATCCGGCGTCAATCTGCTTATCTGCGCTATGACTTACCCGACAACGGTAAGATCTGATAAACTACACTACACGCAACCACTTCGTCGATAACATGTTTTCTAAAGAACAAACAAACTAACATGTTTTTTTAACTACAACATACAAACTCCACAGATATAGAAGTTCCATGGCCGTGGATCCATATTTTTTTTCACTCTTCCGCCTTGAATCGCATGTTAACGGTAAATTCTAAATCCGTCCACCTAACGAACCACATCTTCATTTGCACGTTTTTTCAGGAAAAAGCAACGAAAAACGGATTTATATGGAAAACATCATCCAAACGAAACAGATCTGCGTTTACAGTTCAATTGGCTTCCATTCCCAAATTTTTTTGATATTTTTAATTTTTTACGAAAGACTTGTTGCACCGAAAATATTAGAGACACCTGTCATCCACATAAAAGTGATAAAACATAGGCCCTGTTTGACTGCCTTTTTTAAAAACTAAATTCATTAATTTAATTTGACGAATAAATTGATACCAACAGACATTTGGTTGTGTTGTAAACCCCTTTAATTGACATGCATTGAAAAATAAATAAATGAATTTATATCATAAGTTCAAACCATTTTGAGTAAATTTCTGTCATGAAAACTAATCGGTATTTGTATGGAAATGGTTTGATTTTGACACTACCGAAAATGAATAATAATTTCAAATATTTAAGCATATAATTTTCTATGTACGGCTGTTATTTATTAAATGAATTTTATTTTAATATTTGTTTTCATTTGTAATAAAACAAAAAATAGTTAAATCCCATTATTGAACAATAACTCGGCCTCATAATCTAGAGACTTCCACCCACTTTAAATTTTTTACACGTGACACCCCACATGCAACCCCTCTTGTGATGTGGCACCAATACATCTAGCTAACCTCATTAAAACACTACCCACCGATCGAGGCAGTTGGAAGACTCTACTGTTTCTTTATTATTTCGAACGAACACCCCACAAACAAATCCGAACTAAAAAGGAACCCAACAAAACCCAAACCCAACTCGTCAGCCCTCTCTTTCTCTAACCTTCAATCTCTACCGTATAACAAAGTGACTCCACACACTCAGAAACCAAACACCAAACAATTACACAAAAGAAGAGTTGCGTTTATGGTTCAAAAGGAAACAATCAAACCCATATCAACTTCAACGAAGCTCTTTCACGCAGCATCCTTAGAGACTCGTGGAAAGATATGAAGATCTAGCAATGGACAACTGGTGAAGCTTAAGTATCATCATCTCCAAGCAGAACATTTCAGGTATTGAAATATTAAGTTTGTGTTATTTAATTTATTGAGCTTCTATAAGGTGCTAACCTTTATGTTGCCTTTTTGACAATAACCTGGGAGGAACCGGGGGATTAGATACAGTGAAGGGCCTATCTAATTGGGCTAGCAAAGGTCTGAACTACATCGCAGGTCGCACATGTTAGCCTCAATGCCAATGGTATATTCTTATTCCTCTTAAATTTAAAAAAAAAAATGCCTCTATAACATAATTCATGAACTGTTTTTCATACACACACTAAAGATAAGAAACAAAAGGCATATTTTGTATATTAATATACAAATGCACACCCACCACTCACGGTACACTTAGACATTCATCTTTTCAAATACTAAACACTTCTTTAAAAAACATTTTTTTATGAATTATCATGCAAATACTTTTACATGTTTAAGCATTGTTTCATTACCATACAAATAATTTTTGGTCTTTATATGAGTATTATTTGAGTATCTATATCTTTCCTTTGAAGATATAATACTCCGTATGAACTTGGCGGAGATCTTCCATGTAGCTTGTCTCTCGTGACTGTCTCCTACACATACTCTGCAATAACGTCTTTAATCACTACCAACCCATAATTATTTCTAATAGCTTTTACACACTAATTTTCTTTGGATTTAGTCGATCCAAAATTAACAATAATAACTACAGAGTATGTCAGAGTCCAAACAATAAACAAAGATGACATATTCTGTGCTCGGTTCAGATCATACATAATCAAAAACTTCATAAGTGTGATAATTTTGGGTATTCAACACTCTAAAATAAAATAAACCCATATTTATGTGTATGGCCCCTTGGATCCTATACATTTATTTATTCAATTATAACATTGGAATATTTTACTACTATACTTCATATGTATTAACCAAAAGAAATGTTTAAGAAGTCAAGTTATACACACCTCTTCTGTTTTCTTAAGATGAAGAGTTGTCATCAAGTGCAACTTCCCATTGCAGAAGTGATCTTGAAACGCTAAAACTGCTCAAAAAGAATAAGAGAGAACATCATTTATGCAGTAGAACACCCAATTTTTTAAATTCCAAATGACAAATACACATCTCTATTGTTTGCTTTCAACCCCTTCTATGCATCTGCTTATTGGAATGTCTGTTTTGATAGGCTATTGTGGATCTAACCTTTATTGCCCAAGTGGCCCTGCTTTGATCAATCTCAGTAATTGAAAGAAATATGTCTCTTCTTTTGCTATTACAGATAGATTGTGTGGAGTGGCTGGGAGAAATCTCATGCGGAAGTGTTGATTTTATAGCTGAGCTATACCATGCTACTTGCTGAAATTGAGATGCACCCAATCCCATCTACTGTGCTCACCTCCCAATCCAACCAATAGAAACAAAGCAATCCAAACAGTGACTCTACATCAATTCAAGCTTTTTGTGTGAACAGTGTGCACCTCCATTTTGGACCAATAGGAATACATGAACATGTCTCTCCTGTGCGCACCTCCTTTTAGAACCAATAGGATTTGTTTATTCACAATAATACACGTCTTGGTCGATGTACGTAGTAATATCTTTAGATTATAATTATTTTGTATTTTATTTTTGACTGATTTACAAATGAAGAGATGATGTTGACATTTATAAGCGGGAACACTGTTCACAGAATTCTTTTGCTTTTATATTAGAATAGATAATACGCAGAAGCACTACATATGATAGAAAAATTTCTCCCGCTCAATTATTAGCAAGGTTATCTCCTATAATAATAATACCTAAAAGGAGTACTTATTTTATTTATACCTAATAGAACTACATATGAGAAAGAAAAATCTCTCGTTCAATTGTTAGACGGCTCATGTTATCTTGTAATAAAAAACACTACATATGAGATCCTTATCTTCTTATCATTTATTTTGGTCAAGAAAAATGAAAGTTTCTTATAACTTTAATAAATCTTAGGTTTATCAACTTTTCTTATGTTGCTCATATATTATTTATTTATTTATTTATTTATTTATTTATTTATTTATTTATTTATTTATTTATTTATTTATTTATTTATTTATTTATTTATTTATTTATTTATTTATTTATTTATTTATTTATTTATTTATTTATTTATTTATTTATTTATTTATTTATTTATTTATTTATCTATCTATCTATCTATCTATCTACTTGTTTGTTTGTTTGTTTGTTTGTTTGTTTATTTATTTTTTTATTATTTATTTATTTATTTATTTATTTATTTATTTATTTATTTATTTATTTATTTATTTATTTATTTATTTATTTATTTATTTATTTATTTATTTATTTATTTATTTATTTATTTATTTATTTATTTATTTATTTATTTATTTATTTATTTATTTATTTATTTATTTATTTATTTATTTATTTATTTATTTATTTATTTATTTATTTATTTATTTATTTATTTATTTATAAGCTAAACAATTCACTCCTTTCATTTGAATGTGATGAATAAATCATGATAGCGTGTATATATAAACCACAGTTTACCCAAACTAAGTTCACACCAAACCAATTCACAACCCAAAATGTAAATTAAATTAGCGATAATAATTTTAACATACAAGTTTGACCGTAAGTGGTGAAAAGTGAAAAAATTAGAGATGATGATATCCTTATTGGATTGAATCGCTACCACGAAGAGCGGATATGTGCGACCTTAGGGATGAAGATGCTAGATTTCCGTTTCTTTGACCTTGATTTCTCTAGTTTCCCCTGGTTTTCTTCGCTTTCCAGACGTGAGTCACGTGACCCTTGAACGGTTATTGAAGTATTCGTTAAATCTTTTCTGTTATACATCCCATTTTATTGAAACCTTAGATTATTCGTTTACTTGTATTTTTGCTCTCATTTAATCACTAAATTAGTCATTTAATTAAAAAAATGAAAAGATGACCTCTAATAATTAGGTCTGGATGCACCAAATCATTTCCTAATAATTTTTTATGGAACACCCATTTTTAGTAATAAAAGTGTTAGGACATCCATTTGTGTACACTTGGCACTGCTCCATTGGATAGTTCTACAAAAAATGACGCGCAAAACGCAAAAGCATAATAGTTTTTGTAAAACACGAAAGGCCTGAATATCACCTTTTGGAGTTTCTACAAAATTCTATCCAATTGCAGAGGTTTTTTTGGTTTATCTTCATCAAATCCTCCATTTCAACCGACTGCAATCCGCTTCCCGCGATTCTTCAGAGGATTGACCAGCTCATTTTCAACTTTTCCGTACGTCTTCCATCAATGCTTTCCAAAACCTAGGGTTTCCATTCAATCACATGTTATCTGATTTGATAAGTACACTTGTGATGAGAAGAAGGGACACAGGTGTTTTCTGAGAAGAAGAACAAAACGAGTTTTGCAGAATAGGAGAACTGAAAAGTAGACGCTAAAGGAAGGTGTCGCTCTGGTCATTTTTGAGGTACAAGGTGTCGCTTGGGGAGTTGAGTATTCGTAGATCGTTTTTTTTTCTCAAACTTGAGTCGTTTCTGTCCAGTCTGCGTCGTTTCCGATATCCGACCCTGAGCGATCGTTTCGGAATTCCGACCGTGAGCCTCTTATTGTTTCCTACATATATGAACGACGCAGATCGACAAAGATAGGCGATTCCGCGATCTAACGAAGTTAAGATCGTGATAACCTTGAATTTTAATTATTATCTAATATCTTTATATACTATCTTACTACGTAATGTTTGTCTTAGATTATGAAGAAATTATTTAGGCCTATTGAAATGTGTGATTTTATATTTTAGTTTATATATAGAGTTTGTTGTAGTGTGTGATTTTACTTCTTACTATTTTGTTATTTAGGTTATTCTATTTTTTTTTACCCACGCTGGATTAAAATGTTAGATCTGCCCGTTATCCGTAGGTTCTTTTAATTTCAAGATTTCTATTTTGTTATTTTCACCAATTCTATTAAAATGGATTGATTGAAAAATGTTTTCTTGCAGCTCACATAGAAGAGGAACAAGAGAATGTTGAGGCTGCAAACATATGCAGGGCTTAGCTTAATAGCTACGCTGGCTGTTATTTATCATGCTTTCAACAGTCGAGGCCAATTTTACCCAGCAACACTCTACTTATCAACCTCGAAGATTTGTTTAGTGATTCTCCTTAACACGGGTCTTGTCATTATGTGCATTTTGTGGCAATTAACTAAGAAAATATTCCTTGGTTCCCTTCGTGAGGCCGAGGTTGAGAGGCTAAATGAACAGTCATGGCGGGAAGTCATGGAAATACTTTTCGCCATCACTATCTTCCGACAAGACTTCTCAGTTTCATTTCTTGCTATGGTTACCGCCCTTCTACTTATTAAGGCCTTGCATTGGTTGGCTCAAAAGAGAGTTGAGTACATCGAAACAACCCCGACGGTTCCGCTGTTGTCCCACTTTCGTATTGTCTCCTTTATGGGGTTTCTCCTGGTTATAGATAGTCTCTTCTTGTACAATTCCATCAGCTATTTAATGCAGACAAGACAGGCTTCAGTTTCTCTATTCTTTTCGTTTGAGTGAGTTGTTGTGCTACTTAGTTCTGCAAGCCTGATCATGCACCTAAGCTACGTTTGTTTCCATGAAAGTATTTCCTTGAAAAATGTTTTCTGATCTTCCTGTTTTTAGGCACTTGAAAATGGTAAAACTTTCCCATATTCTGGGGCATACATTATACTACGGAGTATGATATATTATACTCCCTCCGTCCCCTTTTAAATGTCCCGTTTTACCATATTGGGATGTCCCTATTTAATTGTCTCATACCTTATTTGGTAAAGTTTGTGTGGCTCAGAATCATTCTTACTTTATTATTACTTTATTCTTACTTTATCAATTAATATCAACCACACAAACCCACTTTTCTTAAAACTCGTGCCACCCTCTTCCGTCCCAATATAAAAGGGACGGAGGTAGTACGAAAAAACCACTTAATTTCTTCAAAACTTTTACAATGGAATACTAGAGGAAAATATTTCCTCATGGATATTTTCATCATGTTTCGGGAAACGAATGGTGCCTTTGTCATGTTAGCCCATGCTAGTTTGATTGTATACACATCCAGTCATCTACATTGCTTTTTTTTGCTCACATGTGTATTATACTTGTTGTTTATATTTACTTTAGCTCCCTCTTTGCTAAGCAACTTTACTGGTGTTTTGTCTCAGGTACATGATTCTTGCAACAGCTACAGTTTCAACTTTTGTGAAATATGTATTTTATGTGAGTGACATGCTTATGGAAGGACAATGGGAGGGAAAAGCTGTCTGTACATTCTACTTGGAACTTATTCGAGACTTGCTCCACTTGTCTATGTACCTATGCTTCTTCCTTGTGATTTTTATGTAAGTATCGACACTTGACATTACTGTTCTTCTCTTCATGTCATGTGCTTGTAAGTGGTAAAGCCCGGGTTACATAGTGTCTTACCTTCAACGCAATGTTGAAGCTGGTCCAAGATACAAATATAAAAAGGGTTTCATGTTACTTGAGATGAACTATGAATGCACTATTTACAAAGCAGTGAAAGCACCAAAGTGAGACTCTTAACAAAAGTCTCTTTTAAAAGGATGTCATCTGCCTTAACAAAGTACTTTAGTAAAATGGTGCTTGCATGCCAGTTGTATTGTATTATTGTGTTTTTTCAATTATGACCTTTGTACCCCGGTCTTTATTTTTTTGAATTGCATACAGCTGCATTTGGCTCCAATTTAATGTGTACGCTAGATATAGCTTAATGAAATTATTTTGTTTTTTCAATTATGACCTTTGTACCCCGGTCTTTATTTTTCTGAATTGCATACAGCTGCATTTGGCTCCAATTTAATGTGTATGCTAGATATAGGCATATAGCTTAATGAAATCATAATTTGTATAATTTACAATAATGTTTTTGAAGAAGTAAAGGATTTATTTGAGCTTATAGGAAGAAAAAAGGGAATGATGCTTAAAGGTTCACATTTTTTGTTAGAAAAAGTTGAATGGTGTAGAAGTAAAGAAGCACTTTGGAGTCTGAGCTCTTTGAACTTAAAAGAAGAAAATGAAGGGAATGACTCATGTTTTTTGTTAGAAAAAACAGAACATGGAGAATTTTAGGAAGCTCTTCGGAGTTGAAGATGATCAAAACCTTCTCGTGTGCCAAGTACAAAAAGAGGGACATTTAGGTAGTGTAGTAGGTATTCTGAACCAAACCTGAAAGGATGCACCCCCTATTTCACATAATTTTTCTGTAATGAAGCACCATTTGCTATAGGTAAATAGGTTCATTTTGTATTTATGTTTTACTTAATTGTCTAGAAACTATGGAGTACCCCTACACTTGATTCGAGAGCTTTATGAAACATTTCGCAACTTCAAGATTCGCATTGCTGATTACATACGCTATCGGAAGATCACTTCAAATATGAATGGTCGTTTTCCAGATGCTACACCCGAAGAGCTCAATGCGTAAGTTGCTTGAAACAAAAACATTTTCTATGTGATTTCTTTAGTCATTTTTGTAACACTTGTTTTCATTGCAGAAGTGATGCTACATGCATCATTTGCCGAGAAGAGATGACTAACGCAAAGAAACTTATCTGTGGACATCTTTTTCATGTGCATTGCCTCCGTTCATGGTTGGAAAGGCAGCACACCTGTCCTACCTGCAGAGCACAAGTTGTACCTTCTGAAAATAGTGAAGCAGGACCAACAGGAGCACAAGCTCTTTCTCAGCACGGTATACAACTTTGTTTCACTGATGATCCATTCTTAGTCATTTATATTTTTCTGGAAGATTTTGAATTACAATCCAGGACTGGGAAGTGTACATCACGTCAGTTTACAGTGTGTGCTTTAACTTTAGCATATAAGTATTATGTTCAAAAGCAAGTGGGGAATTTGGGCCATAGAATCTTAGCCATTGTGCAAGTGCACAATAGTAGTTGGATATAAGGCTGTTAACAAGCCGAGCCGAGCCGGAACACCCAAAGCTCGAGTTCGGCACGATAAAAGTTCGATGTTCGAACTGAGCACTCGATAAGCTCGATAAATATGCACAAATTAAAAAATTTAGGTAATGCTTGTTAATAGGCTTGTGCTCGAATGATTCGACAAGTATTCAGTTCGTTAATAATCATATTTAAATTCATAAAATTCATACTAACTATATTTAAGTTTTGACACACACACACACACACAATATATATATATATATATATATATATATATATATATATATATAAATTATATTTATAATTTCAGGTGTTCAATAGGCTTGAGTTCGAACCGAGCCAAATACTACTATGTTCGAGCTCGGCTCGATTAATATTTCAAACTTAAAACTCAACTCGGTTTCGAGTTCGAAAGCTCGGTAAGCTCGGCTAGTTAGGTTCGAAACCGAGCTCGAACTCAAATAGTTTGATAAAAGCTCGATTCGTTAACAGCCCTAGTTGGATATTACTTTTCTAATGTCCCCAAAACAATGCATCCGTTGTGCCCATGAACATTCTGTAGAACCAAGGAGCAAAGTATCCGTTGTGCAACGTAGATGTGTGGCAGTAGTTGCATATTGTCTAGGATGACTGATTGATCACTAATCTGTTATGTGGCATCAGAAGACATTTAAACCATGCTTTATTTATCTTTTTTATTTTGTTTGGTTATTTGCTCTTCTTTTGTTTGTAATCATTTTATTGAAAAGGGAACTGGGAGCTCTTCATCTTTATTCGTATTCATCAGGTAAAGTGATGGTGTGCTTTCCTTCATGCTAAAACTGCCAGGCGGTATTTGTACCTCAATTCTCACTGTGCATGTAAAACACATGCACACTCATATTCAAAAGAATAAACATATCTTTCATAGATGCTTGCACACTAAAATTATAGCTTTGGAATGCACTTAATTGAACTCTTAATTTGCTTAGTTTTAATTTTCTGGTGGTTATACATGCTACACTTTCTTTTCATATATCACTTATCCTTCTTGGTTGGATGCAGGAACAAGTGTTCAAAGTTCATCCCAGGGTCCACAAGCTGGTGGTGAGAGAAATGGCAATATTAACCAGCATCAAGCTAGGGTACAAGCGGCCGTCGCTGCTGCTTCAATATATGGAAAATCTTATGTTTATACATATGCACCCATACAGTCGTGGTACTAGCTTTCTTATTCCATCAATGTATTCAGTGCATGTGCTGTAACGCTGTATTGCAAGGGTATTGCGAATGCACATTATTTCTGCTACATAAGTGTGTCTGTAATTTCAGGTGGATCTTTCTGGGATTAGTGTGGACTACTTAATTACTACCTGACATTTATAAACTCAATTTGGTAGCTTTAGTTTTGTGTCAAGGACACCATTGCTTTAGGTTCTGTTTGGAATCAGGACAATAAATATGTTAAGGAAAGAAAACAGCAAGGAAAATAGAGGGAAAATATGGGTGGGAAAAAACTTGAGCAGAAAGTAGTAATAAACAATCTGTCATAACTCAATATAAATTCAAGGTATTTGTTCAAATGCATTTATTATATAAATATTAAGAAATATAAATACATGTAGACTTATCAAAGTATAATAAATTTTGGTTTTCCTTGGTATTTTCCAAGGTAAAACCAAACTTTAAAAATAATATTTATAGCAATTTTTTTCTGTTACGGTACTACTTTACGTGTTAACATAGCCTGAAATTCTCATGGTTGCAGGTCCCCTGGATATGCGCATCCTCCCACCAATAAACCTACAGATGACTCTGTCAGTGTAAACTCAGGTGGTGAGAGTGCTTCCTCAAGTGAGCTTTCACAGCCACCACTTCAGTTTGCAAACCCAACGGGTTCTCAGTTTTCACAGTCTGCTTGTGTTGCCTTCCAACATCCTGGCAGCAGCAGCTTGGACTCATCCCGGAGATCTAGTGGCAACCCATCAACTATTGAAGATCCTCTACTTGAGGCTCAGAAGACACTCATAGAACACCAGATTAAGGTGTGATGCTTAAATCAATGATCTATTATAATCCTTTGAATTACTTACTGAAATTAGATAACTTCGAGTTTGGAATGGCGGGAGTGAAACCCCATGGTATGGAGGGGTTGGAGTGGTGGGAGTGAAACCCCAAACATGGGTATAACACCTAATATCTGACAATTCTGATAGCCCTTGTTTGGTTGGAAAACTTTGGAGGGAAAGAGAGGAAAGTGAAGGAATGTCGTGTTTTGGTTACTGGGGAAGCGGAGAAGTTATATTTTTTCTTTGTTTCTTTTTTCATTTATTTTTATCAATACTATTCTACATTATTTTTGTATAATTGTAGATTACTATGGAGTATATTTTTAATTGCTTAAATGAATGATCTATTGTGATGCTTTGAATTACATAGATCATTGATTTAAGCAAAAAAGTATATTGAAAGTACTATTTGTATACATTTTTTTTAAAACAACAACCCCTCTTCCTCTGTTCTCTCCCTTTGAAGTTTGAACTAACCATAACAACTCTTTAGACTTTTCCCTCCCATTTTGAACGAAATAAATTTAAAGAATGCTTAGAGTCAGTATGGATAGATGGTATTGGAGGGGTCATCCTGGATGGTTTCAGCTTGTATGTGAATTTAAACTCTGTTGATTTTGCTTCGGTGTTTCGAAAACCAACAATTGGTGATTAAAATGTAATGTGATCATCTAGTATATTATTCGTTAAACAAAACCTTTAAAATTACAAATGTATATCAAGATAGAGACTTGGTCCTCCAACACCCTTCCTCCTAACCAACCCTTCCAATCTCCTTGATGATATGAAATTAACAACATTGGATTTTTGTATACTATGATTGCACTGTTGCAGGTTTTGCAAAACCAACTCACGCTTTTACAGAACCCAAGAAATGTTGAGAACATGACTGCTGCCCCGGAAGCTTCGGATGAAAAGGGAAAAGGCGTGTCGTCATAGTCTTAGTTTTTTTTTTTCTGGGTTCGAATTTGTGATATTGTAGATCTGCAAATTGATGACACTTCGTCTGTATATTTTGACCTTGTTCTTACCTAGGGAATATGATGTATTTTGTTGCTCTACAGAGAAATGGTTGGGTAAAATGTTTGCCTGCATTGTGCATGGATGGATTACGGAAATGAAGTAAAAGCATAGAAAGATGAGTAATAGAATACTTACAAGCTTTTTTATCGGCACACTTTTTTGGTGCTCTTTTGTTAACGGGTAAATAATAGAACGATAAGACAACATGATAATATGGTGATCAGTTACTCTGTATTGAATAAAGCGACAAACTTTGGGCCAAGTTAATTTAACCATTTTTTTTAGTTTGTTTTTATAATAAAATTGAATCCATATTAAGGATGTTTTAATTTTTAATTGGATAGAAATTTCATGGCTTGCTTTATTCTTGGTTTGTTTAGATCTGTTCTGGTCTGAATTGGTTTGGTTTGATCTACTACTGGTTTGGTCTGAATTGGTTTGGTTTGATCTACTACGGGTTTGAATTGGTTTGGTTTGATGTAGTAGATGTTTGATCTACTAGTATGTTTTTTATAATTTTCGAAGTTTGATATAGTTTGTTCAAATCTTGTCTTATGTGATATTAGATTGAAATTTGTATAACTGAAACATTCTAACATCTAAGTTCTTAGAAATTTTTATTTACGATGTCATTTAGAATAGCTATCAAACTATGTTATGTGGATTGTATTTTGATTTGTACTACTTTTCCAAATTACTCCGTATGTTCTTAGGATACTTTTCCATGGATTGAATTATTGAAATATAACTATATAAGTCACCTTTGATTTGGTCTGATCTACCTAAGTCTGGTATACTTATTATTTGTGTATTTTATAATTGTTGATGCCTGGTCTGTTTTGCTTTGGTGTGCACTGATTTGATTCGTTTTGGTTTGGTCTAGCGTGAGGCTCGAAGTCCTGGAACTAGGGGCGGACTCGGGTCGGGCCGCCCGGCCCGGAACCGGCCCGGCCCGGAACCGGCCCGGCCCGGCACTGTTTGGACCGGTTCGGGCCAACCGGAACCGCTCTAATCCCGGTGTGGGCTCGGCCCCCCTAAAATGCGATCCGGCCCGGCCGGTCCAGGCCCGATTCCGGCCTAATTTTTTTCCTAATTTTTTTTGTTTCTACCGGGTTGGGTGTTTGGGGGGGGGGGGGTTGGGGGGTGAAGGGGGGTCGGGGGTTATTTAGAAAATAAAAAAATATATGATATTGAACCGGCCCAACCCTGCACCTCACAAATTTACACAAAGAAGTGTTCAAATCGTATTTTAAGCTTATTTTTCAATAATTTATGCCATTTATTTTTATTTCCATTTAGCTCAACTCATGTGAGCTTACACGGACTAATCTCGCCCATAGCTCTTCACCAAGAATCTAGTCTACTCATAGAATGACACAAAATCTGAAGTATTCCGTGCACGAATCGATCATTAACGCATAAAAGAAATGATAGTGTAGCAGTGTGCTGATTCCAGGCTGAAAGAGGGATAGAAGCTTGCGTTTTCAACGCTATCTTCCTTTGGCACCGGCTCTGTTAGCCGGAATATATCAAATCGCTATCGGTGTTTTAGATCACCACTTATGCAATAGCAGTCATTTCCCGATCACCGATCTCTTCATTTCCGTCTGATTCCCGAAAACGAGATAACAATTAGGCCCAATGGGACAAGCTTTCCGCAAGCTCTTCGACACCTTCTTCGGCAACAGCGAGATGAGGGTACGCTCTTTTCAACTACTAGCTCGTCTTCCTTACGCATTCTATTCACTTTACATTTGATTTTTGAGCTATCTCATGTTTTACAACTGAAATGCTACCTAGTGGTGGTCAATACTTATCCACTATTAAATTCCCAACTTGGAGCTGTTTCACACTTTCACGGATGTTGTTATTTACTTCCGCTTTGTCTAATACTTTCCTAATGTTTATTGTAAGGTCTAGCTGAAGATTTATTAGCGTTATTTTAATCTGCGTGTGATTTTGTGTAATGATTTTAATATTTTTATTATAAGGACAACATTTATTCCTGAATTTAATACTGGAAGTCTGTAAGGGCAACTTAGCTTTTTATGGAAGTGTTTATTTGTTCCCGTTCATTCTAGTAGCATCTGCTTGTTACAGTATGTAGTTTATTGAAGTTTGTAGGGTAGCATTAATACTTACAGCACGCTGTGGGAGATAGGAGTTATGTGTGTTTCCAACATATGCCCCTATTCTCTGGTTTGTGATCATGGATGGTTCTTTATTACATCTATTCATACAGGTTGTAATGCTAGGGCTTGATGCAGCTGGAAAAACTACTATACTCTATAAGCTACACATAGGAGAAGTTCTGTCAACAGTTCCTACCATTGGTTAGTCAATTCTATGTATCACTAAGGACCAGTAGAAGTAATTATTCTTCCGTTCTTTACTGTTTTGGACATGGAGGAGAGACCATATTGCAAAGAATTTTGTTGAGTTTTACTTTTTATTTTGGTGCCACATCCCTATTCTTATCTACCTTTTTTCTTTGCAAGGTTTTTAATGAAACGAACACTGTGACTTTGAGATTTGTTTAGAAAAGATAGAAACGATATTAACCACACTTCTACATAATCCTTACCTAAGGTAAAAACAGAAATGGAAAGAGTGGTAATAAAAAGGGATAGAGTGAGAGAGTATCAACTTTGCAATTCTATAAACTATGGTTTCTAATTTTTCTGTTGTGATTTTGCTTACTTTCTTTTTCTTTATTTCTACATTATCATCCTAGATCTGATATATCCACAATACCACATGGACCAGAGGTGTTAAATTTCACAATGATTAGTTGAAGGAAGAAAAAGGGGGGAGATTATGGAAAACAAGATGGTTTCTCTTGTGAAGAACATTTAGGGTCCATCTCACAGGCAATAAAATTATTTTGGATATTTTTTCAAACTCAATTTTTTTTACGTATTTGAATAAAAATTTCCATAGATAGGAGTAAAACATAACACACTTCTTCAAATAGGACCACCGACCACCATTGTTTTCTTCCCAAAATAGGACTCAGACACCATAAACGAATGTTTTCTATTCTTTCGTTAAGATTATATAAGTCATATTTTTAGGATAAAATATAATTAGTCCTATTTGTGAACTGCATCCATATTTTACTCCCATTTGAGCAATTTTTATAAATTATTATTGTATAATGTTTAAGAAACATATATTATATAAATGAAAAAAGATTTATTCTTTGAACATCTCATTTTCCTTTGCGATTTCCAAGCTAAAGGAAAACATTGAAAAACTTAGCAGTTTAGACTTTCTATAGAGTGTAAAGCTGAAGGTTAAGCTTTCCATTGCTTGATAGAGCCAAACTCTTCTTAAACTTTTGCTAGTAAGTTTGCATTTAAATTTTTCCAGATAGAGAGTAGTACTAGAAGGTAAAGCTTGTCAATATTTAATATGGCTAATAGCAAGGCATTCTTGATTTTTTTTTGTAATATGTTTATGAGTATTTTAGTACTTGATGGAATGGAAGGGTGAAAGGATATCCATGCTAGTATGTTACCTACCTATGCCAACTTAATTGGGATTTAAAGGTCGTAAGTGTAATAATACTATCACTACAGTGCGACCTTCCTCTTGAAACTTATTGCTATGCCTTGTTGTTGGTAAAATTATAATGCATCACACAGAATGCATACTATATATATAGAGCAAGAAAAGTTGATACAATTTTGCTGGAAACAGGCTTCAATGTGGAAAAGGTGCAGTATAAGAATGTGATTTTCACTGTCTGGGATGTTGGTGGACAAGAGAAGTTAAGGCCTCTCTGGAGGCATTACTTCAACAATACAGATGGACTGGTAATTATGTTCAGATTTTGACATCATAGGATATCATTATGTCTGTCTTACATCCTTTGTTAGGCTTTGGCTGTGTTTTTCTTCATGCCTTATGATCAGTCCTTGACACACTTTCTAAAATTCTACTACTCCCTCGTCCCAAAAAAGTGTCTTGTTTCTAGACTTATTTTTGTCCCAAAAAAGGGTCATATTTCAACAAATAAGAGTTAATTTTATGAATGTTAATGTAACTTTTCCATAAAGTGTTCTAACCAAGTTAAAGCATGTTAAATGTGTAGTTGAACCACAATCAAATTGTAAAATATACCCCGTCCCTTTCTATCTCATCATTAATGAAATCAATACAAATTATTATTTTTCTCTAAACCTCTCTTATACTATTTAGTTTATCCATGAGGAACATAGATGGGCGGGTGGCTTTTAATGATGGCATTTTACGCATTTTTTAATGAATACATACAGTACCTCCATGTACATTATCTTAAACTGTGAGGTTAGGATTGTTAAGTTACAAGAGTTTGCTTTTACCAAAAGTTTAAAAGATGTAAAGTACCCCCATGTGCATTATCTTAAACTGTGAGGTTTGGATTGATAAGTTACAAGAGTTTGTTTTACCAAAAGTTTAAAACATGTAAAGTAATGAAATCATGATATCTTTTTTTGGGGTGTGAAAGGAGTAATATGGTGACATCTGTCTCATAAATTTCTTGTCTAACTTAATGTAGATCTATGTTGTTGACTCTTTGGACCGAGAGAGGATTGGAAGGGCCAAAGAAGAGTTTCAGGTTGTATGTCTAAGCAGTACTGTGTCTATGTGATTCCATGTGCTTCCTCTTTGGCTTACCCTCCCAAATGTGCTTAATTTTTTCAGGCCATTATCAAAGATCCTTTTATGCTTAATGCGGTAATTTTAGTTTTTGCGAACAAACAGGACATGGTACGTTATACATTGCAAGATTATCAATAATCTCTCAAGTTTGACTTAATTCATTACCTTTGCTTCTATAGAATACTGATTTAATTTTTTGGCTTCCTCATACGTATCTTCAGCTACCATTTGTAGCTTGTAGGGTTGCCCCATTTTTTCGTTCCTATACAGATTTTTAAATAGGCAACCTCCTATTAAATATATAGCTATGACTCCGTGCCTTTTAATTTTTAAAAAACTTCTAACTCTGTCCCTAATAATATTTAAATTAGTTTAGTAGTTAAAATTTACACATTTAGAAACTACACAAAATATTCTAATTAACCACTTAAGGCTGAATTTGGTTGAGACACCTGAACAACAAAATGAAAAAAATGGAGGGAGTGCTGTTTGGAAACAATTCCTAGGCCTGGCCCCAAATACAGAAGCTAGAGTATCCAAAATTGTTGAAATATGTATGCCTGTAAAGCCTGCAAGATTTATATCATTATGAATAAATTCAAAGTGAATGTTCATTGTAGATTTAGGAAACCCATATGTATATCAACAGCTGCATCATTTTTATTTTTATTTTTTTATTTTTATAATAGTGCATCATTATCCATTATGTATCCATTTGGTTTGTCCATCAGTTATGATGTTCTATGTTGTGGATATTTTACAATATCAATTTGCAACTATAGATGATTATAGCAATTATTTCAACTGATTTTCATGAATACTGTTTTTCTTACAACTAAAAAAACTTAGGATGATGACACTATTGGAATTCCATCTCATTTTCTTTCATTTGAGAACAGTGAAAGGAAATGAATCCAGTGTAAATTTTTGTCAGATATTTTGCAACAATTTACAAGTGTCAAGTAAATTGAGACAATTAATTGATGCTATGAATTTTATGCCATTAATCATCAACGTAGTTGGGCGTAAGGTGATGATGATGCTTGTGATTGGTTCAGAAAGGGGCGATGACACCCATGGAAGTATGTCAAGGCCTTGGACTGCTTGACCTTAGGAGCAGAAAATGGCATATACAAGGGACATGTGCTTTAAAAGGGGATGGACTTTACGAGGGTCTTGACTGGTTGTCAAGCACTCTGAAGGAGCACAAAGCTTCTGGCTTCTCCTCAGTAGGCGGCGGCACTTCAACCTTTTGATTGTTCCAACTCTGTATGTAATTTGGCGTTTCTTATCTGAGTTTGATTGAATATAGGCTTTTGTTTTCTTTCATTGTTTGAAGTCGTCAATTTTATGTACCACCTTGGGCAGCAGGTTTAATAGAGGAGTTCAAGTCTTCAATGCTTCCGCTACTACAAAAGAGAAAACCGTCTTCTCGTAAGGCTGCAAAACTAAGATTCGAATTCTTTGTTGCTCCCAACATTCATAGTATTGAATGAAAGTAGATGTTTAACTATGGTGTGAATGATACTTCAAAGTTCAAATGTGTGAATAGAGTTTGGCAGTTGGATGAACTTTTGCACATTCCCCCGCCCCCCATTGCTATGAATGGTTGCTCCAGTTGCTAATATAACTACTTACAGATAAATAAATAAATAAATAAATTGCAAAATGTAATCATTCCATCTCAAAATATAATTTACAGTTTTTGATCTTTTTATAATATAAAACCCCACTAAAAAATTAGTTGTTTAAGTAAAAAGTGATCACTTTTTAATTCACTCTGTATGTGATATTGTGATTATTTTTTGACAAAGGTTTCTCTTTTGTAAATATCAAAGGTTAGAAATTAAGTCGAATTAAAAAAGGATTTACGGAGTAGTAGTTTAAATTATAATTTTAGCAATTTGAGTCCAACCAAAGTTTTATTTTTCAGAATTATATATAAATGTCATTGCACGGTGACACCCCGGTATAATAGCAAAAAAAACTTATAACATTAATTCCAACCTTGAAAGAACATAACAAAAGGACTTTATGTCCTTTTACTCTCAAAACAAAAAGGATGCAGGAAACACTTTATTTTTTCATTCAAACCGGATTTCTTCCGGAATGTTCACTTTTTTTATCATTTATTGGCTGGCTGGCTTTGTCGTCATGCCAACTGAGAATCAACTTGAGGGTTTGCAGAAGATTCTGACAAGACATAACAAGCCGCCACATCATCATCCATTCTTGAAGGTTGTGTTTTTACCAGTTTTTCAGCCAAAATAGCATCAGCATCATCCATGTTAGTCTCTGGAGCATCAGCATCAACCATGTTAGTCTCTGGAGCATCATCATCTAGCTGCAAAATCTCAGACCTTCCATCAGTTTCTGCACCACCTTCATCTATGGACTCTTTAATCCCTTGATGGATCTGAATTTTAGCTTCTTCATCGTTAGAGCACGGAAACGCTTCGTTTTTTACATGAATATAATTATCACCTGCAAATTCATCTAATGCCTCTTTTACCCCTGCCCAACTGATATCAAATTTAGCTTCTTCATCTTCAGGACATGGAAGCTCTTCCTTATTTAAATCATTTTCATTGTTACGTGCAAGTTCACCCAATGAGTCTTTTACCCCTTCCGAACTCATCTCAAATTTAGCTTCTTCATCCTCAGAGCAGGGAAGCCCTTCATTTTGTACCACATAATTCTTATCACCTGGAAATTCATCCAAAGGTTCCCCCTCATCTGAACTCTCAGAGTGAATTTCTTCCTTCTTGGAGTATGAAATCTGTCCTCCAGTGTCATGCTCAGACTCCTCCAGCGTCCCTGAGCTCTCATCCTTCTCATCCGTTGTTTGAAACTCTTCCAATGTTGTTTCTTCATCTGAAGAAGCTTCCAATATTGTTTTTGTGACACATTCATCTGAATCACGAGAAGTTTCTTTGGCCTCTGCTTCATCATCCATGTGGCTAGTAAGTTTAGCCAACAGTGACCCTTCCTCTACAATTTCAAGGTTGTCTTCCTCAGCAGCTGCATTTTTATCCTCAGTGCAAGAGCTTCCCTCAGCTTTTTTCTCATTCTCATCATTATCCAACTGCTTTGGTAGGACAACGCCATCTTCCTCAGGATCACATATTTCTTCAGTTTTGGACTTATCATCTATATCAACAATCTGCTGTTGGCAGTCTTTAGACTGTAGAGGGTCAGCAACATGAAGTCCATTGATGGCCTCATAACCTTCACTGTCGCATACTGCTTTAGAGGTGGTGTTGGCCTCACATTTTTTACAGATTTTGTTAGCATTGAAAGCAACAGAAAGGGCATGTGGTGAATCTTGCAAACCTAATACAACATTATGAGATGAACCTTTCAAGTTCAAACATTCCTCACAATGTGATCCTTTGCCTGCAGATACACCTTTTACATCTAATATATATGTGAACTTAGAACTTTCTGGCCCAATATCCAATGAGATGTCCTGAAGCTTCACAGCTTTGTCATCATTTGCATCTTCTTCTTCCTCCAACTTCCTAGATGCTAGTGACATGTCAAATGACATATCAAGCAATAAGAAAACACATCACTTATAGTACTCAGTATATTAGAATAAGTATTGAAGAGAATTTAGAAAATGCCTAATTTATAAGCAGATTTGTGTGTGTGTGTGTGTGTGTGTATTTATATATTTATATTAATATTTGGCCGAGTCTAATGTTCCATCAGCAATGATTATCATCCATCTTCATAGTGGGGCCGTACCCAGAATGGAGATAATTAGTATTGAGGAAGCCATCGGGCTCCAATGGGGCTTTGATGCAAGGAAACAGGGAAACCTAAAAGTTCTTTGAAAAGTAGACATGGGAAGTTGGGAACTATTCAAAATGATATTGGACGTACAAATTGACCATTATTTTCTGTGTTTTTCAGAGGGTTTAGTTGTCTCACTTTTAACTCCTCCCTTAACATGTTTAGTTTCTCAGTTTCACCAAAGAATGCGCTTGGATCTGTCGTACCTTTAGATTGTTTCGTATCCAAAAGCTCATCTAAGCACTGTTTGGAGTTCACTTCCGATCCTTCAAAAACAACCGTCTCTGACATTTGATCGTGATTTTTGGTTTGTCCCTTCTCTCCTTTTGCAGCTAACCTTGCTGACCTGCGAACGCTGGAATATATTTGGCTAGCTGAAGTGTTCATCTCTTTCAGTTCCCCTTTTTGATTAGTCAGCATAGTACTTGGTGTCTTGGGAAAATCACCACCCTTTCCTTCATCAGTACTACCCTTTACATTTCTGGCAATTATTCTTCTCCTTGAGTAGAGAACGGCAGAATTTTCAGATCCATTTTTTACCTTCTGCCACGTTGGTGTCCTACCACAAGAGAGAGGAACATCTTGGGTGGTTATATCTGACTTCTGGGGTGACTCAACCGTGGAAATTCCACTTTCAGATTCCAATGGTTTCAGAAAATCTTCAATACCTTCAACCTGGAGAATGCATTGATGAAAAGTCGGTAAAATCTCCAAAAATGTTAGGTGGAATAGAACGCCATCCTTCCAGATTGAAAGTGCAGCGAGCCAAAATGTTAAATCCAATTCTATAATTCAAAGAAGCTTAATCACATACTCTAAATAAAAATGAAATGAAAATTTTGGAATACCCTCACTCGATTGACATGTATAAATCTCTGATCGCAATTCCAGAAAACTGATCATTGATTCAGAAACAACTCAAAACCTCGTTTATTTACATTGGTTTCAAATAAGTTAAAAATATCAAAAGAGGAAACAATTAAAAACACCGGAATCACAAAAACTAATGGCCTGAGTGTTGAGTGCTTGAAATCTTACGAGTTTTAGAGCTTTGAGAGCGTCAGCCATGGCAACATTGGACCTATTCGCCGGAATTTTATTCTTCTTGCACAAAGACTGTAGTTCTCTCCTGGTGAGACTTCGGAAATCCATGGCTGATAAAGGCTAGGGTGAGATCGATGTATGCGATATGGTAAGAAAATGGCGATGGCAGTTTGGCGTAGATAGGCGGAAGTGTCCAGAGGTATATATAGCGGTAGCCGTAGCCATTAGAGTGGAGATTCAAATTTGAATGTTTGGTTGTCGCTAGGCGGTTTACCATCGCAGAATGCGGGAAGAAGATGAATCGCGCTGTTTTTGTGAATTCAAAAGATCGCTTCATTTATGGTTCGTTTTCAATAAGCAATAAAAATAGAGGTTGTTTTCAAAGGTAAGGAATTAATTACAAATGGGAATACGTATTCAACATAAATTTTGTTCTAATTTTTTAATTATACACATTTGCAGGGTGCAATAATTAAGTGAAACACATCTTGACTAGTTTCTTCTTATGTTGCATGAATGATAGTCGAATACAAATTCAATCGAGTTTGTATATATACTACTAGTAGGACACAACTAGGTGTTTGATTTTTTTTTCCAGGGAAAAATAAAGGGAAAAGGTGCAAATAAGCCCTCGAACTAACCGAAAAGGTGCAAATAAGCCCTTTTATAGGAAGCTCTGCCCGGTCGTCGTCATTTGGGGCGGTTCCAGTTAGAGTTTTTTTATGAATTTTTTTGAGCATCTTCTTTACTAAGTCTAGTTTACCCATACCGAATTTTAGCTAAAAATTTAACCGGGAAGGCAGCCAAATGATTTTCTGAATTATACTGCGCTGTTTAACCGCTCAGTTATCTTCAAACATTTATTTGACTGCCTTTCCAGTTGAACTTTTAGCTGAAATTTGGTATGGGTAAACTAGACTTAATGACGAAGATGCTAAAAAAAATTCATCAAAATATTCCACTGGGAACGTCTCAAATGGCGACGGCCGGACAAAGCTTCCTATAAAAGGGCTTATTTGCACTTTTTCGGTAAGTTCGGGGGCTTATTTGCCCCTTTTCCCAAAAATAAATGCAAATTATGATTTCAACTAAAGTGTATATTTTTTTTTAACTGCGACCAAAGATAAACTATAAATACGAACTCATTTGATTTGAGAAACATTAAGTTTACTTAAAATAGTGATAAAGCAAACAAATGTTTTCATCACCATTAGCTTGATCAGAACTTATCGTAACTTGCCTGAACCAAAACGCAAATCAGTTACGGAGTGGGGGGGGGGGGGGTCTGTATGGTTTGATCAAACATATGAACAGGGACGGATACAGGATTCTGAGTCAAGGAAGCGAAATTTTTCGTTAGTGTAGGGGGTGAATTTTTTTTTTTGTTAGTGTAGCGGGGTGAAATTTTTTTCCCTAGTATAGCGGGGCGAAATTTTTTCGCTACTGTAGGGCTATGCGGTTATTTTTATTCAAAAAATGACATTAATACATGCATATCCCGAACGACATTTAAATCTATTACATTCTAAGTTTAGACGATGACAAAGACATCAACCGATACATTTTTAATAACTTCTACATTGTTTAACCTCATGAATCAGTTATTGAATTGTAATTTTTGTCCACCAAGGAGGGTGTTCGTGAGTCATGACTCATGATCGAGAAGTTTTCTTAATATTACAATAGTAGTATACTAGTATGTATGAGATTGTTATTTTTAGAATAATATGCACCACACACACACACACATATATATATATGGTGCATATTATATTTTAATATTTTTATTAATTCTATAATAATTTAGAGTTTATTATTCATGCAATAAATTATTTTTAGAAAGCAAGAAGTAAATGAATTATGTAATCTAATGTCTATAAATATTTATATTTTGGATTCATTATATTTCACGTGATCTAAAAATTGTGTAATTAGTGTGTCTGGTATTTAATATTGTTTGATATATGTTTTACGAAATCCAGTACTTGTTATCTAATAAAGATAATTAAACATTACAAAACTAGGAATTCTTATATAATAAGTATCCTAAATCTTAAATAACGAGTTACTCTATTGTTTATTTGTTTAAGTTATGTAAATTATTTTAGATGTTTCTTCTTTTAAATCTCCAATTAAGTATTACATTATGTAAGACTATATATATACATATATTAATTTTGAAAATTAAAAGCTAAGGGGGGCGAATCTAATTAAATTATGAAAGTTTTATGAAAATATTACATAGGCTAAAGGGTCAAATAGGTTCTTGAACTAACTTAAAGTGTTCAATTAGCCCCTTATATAGGAGGTTCTGTCTGGCCGTCGCCCATTGGGGCGGTTCGCGGTGGAATTTTTTAATGAAATTTTTTGAGCATCTTGTGCATTAGGTCTAATTTACGCATACCAAATTTTAGCTAAAAATTCAACCGGGAAGGCACTCAAATGATTTTTTGAAGATAACTGCGCAGTTAAAGAGCGCAGTACATTTCGGAAAATCATTTGACTGCCTTCCCGATTTAATTCTTAGCTGAAATTTGATATGGGTAAACTAGACTTAATGTAGAAGATGCTCAAAAAAATTCATCAAAAAATTCCGCCGGGAACCTCCCCAATTGGCGATGGCTGGGCTGAACCTCCTATACAAAGGGCTAATTGAACACTTTAAGTTAGTTCAAGGGCCTATTTGACCCTTTAGCCTATTACATATATGGTAAAAAAAATTGAATGTCCAAGGGGGGCGGTCCCCCCCAATCCATCCCTGCATATGAAACTCGATTTTAGTTTGATGATTGTTCTTCAAAAACTACTTATTCAAACTAAAATGGGATACAGCCACATTGAAATGAAAAATAGGCAATAAAACCAATATAATCCAAACCTCCACGTCTCAACCGAACCCAAACAAATCTAAACCGAGCCACAGTGCAAATTATACCGTATGACCGGCATACCATGCGCATGGTATGTCGGTCCAAATACGACACTGTTTTTATTTGGAGCACTACGTTCGTTTCCTTTCTTTTCCTTCAAAGAATTCAAGCCCTCCAGATTTCTTTGGACCACTATCTCTTTATTTTTCTTTTATTTTTTGTTTTCTTCAATTATTTTCTTCTCTTCATCTAAATATTAAATACTAATTTTGATTTTTCTTATATTCATCTTTAACCAATTAAATTGCAATCGAAATAACTTTTTTTTTACCAATTTATTACAAATTTTTCTTAATCCACATAAAATATTTTTCATATTCATACACTTTTTTCTATAATATTTTATTTTATCTTTTTTAGATGTTTGTAACATTTTTAAGACATTTAGTGTTTTTATTTGGATTTAAATCCGATAAAACATGAGATTATAATTTTGAGCTATGTTTATAAAAAAATGATTTTTCTTTAAAACATATTTATTTCATATTTTTTTCTTCAAAAATAACATAAATACATTTATTGGTCAAATAAAATAAACTTACCCATAATTGTAAAACATATTTATAATTAAGCTTCTTATTTTTATTGTTTACAATTGATATTATATGAAGTTACATCGTATGCGCGAGTTACATCTGTTTATGCATGAGTTACATCTCAATGTACGCGAGTTGCACCACGAAATAAACCCTGTTAATGACCAAAAAGTGATTTTTTAACTACATCATTTTGTATAGCCCTAAAATTAAAAAAAAAACATATTCACTATTTACAAAAAGTAATTGGGCAATTAAAATCATTTTTTTGCATTGAAATCAATGTTTATAACATACATATACATTGAAAGATAGTTTACATTTCAACTTTTCTAGATTTACATTTTAATGTACTCGAGTTACATCTTAATGTACACGCGTTAAACCACAAAATAAACCCCTACTAATGATCAAAGAAAGATTTTTTAACTATATCATTTTTATAGCCCTAATATTAAAAATAAAACATATTCACTATTTTGCAAAAAGTAATTGAGAAATTAGGATCATTTTTCATTGTTTACATTGAAATAAATGTTTTTTTCTTCTTATATTTCATTTTAGACAACTTACATTCCAACTCGACTCAAATTACATTTCCTATCAACATGAGATACATTTTGTTGAACGAGAGTTACACCTGCCTGCTACTGAAGCACAAGAAAGAAATCATTGTTCACCCGCATCACTGTTCATGCGAATTTTACCACTGGGAGCATGGTGTTCATAGTGGGCCAGTACCACGGCATAACAACTAAAGCCAAACATAGATTGATTGGATTTTAATTTGGAAATCATTTCCCTTGCTTGTTTTAAACCGAACCAAACCAAAACCGTAAAATAAAATAACAAAACGAAATACCAAATACCAACAAAACCACAATAGAAGAACATAAACACATTACACTAAATAAATAGAAGCATGTTTCATCACCATATTATGTTTTATTCTCCCCTGTGCCTCCTCCAAAAATAGGGTCTTTCCAGGCTACCAATACAAGTAGTGCATCTGTGGGCATGTGGCATTGGATCGTGCTCTCTCATGCAATTATGTGTGAGATTGGATCGAATGCTACCCAAGCCCATGTGAGCACAACTCACATGGGTAGCATTAGAATTAGCCCAAAAACAAAGCCCACTAAACTCTAGGGACAAACTAGTGTTACAACAGCAGCCTATTGACTATATTAACAATCAAACAAGCTGTCGCCTCTTATAGGTATCTTCATGCACAAAAACTGGTTCCGGAACAGCTGACGTGGAGACTTGAGTTGGCCCCATTACAATGCCACCCTGACGTAAAGGAGCCACAGGTGGAAGTGAGGGTGGAACAACTTGACCATTCCCCTTCTTAGCAGAAGTCAAGGTCAGATAATAGACAATACCAAGGGCAACACCCGCAAGCGAAAGGTAAGCAGCTCCAGCAAAAACCCCAGGTTTAACAACATAGCAATAGTGGTTGCCAAAGTACACGTTATCGTCACCATGGCGTTCATTCAGTGCTGCCCCCGTTAGAAGAAGTAAAAACGCAATGACGGATACAAACCTGCAAAAACAAACAAGTTTTGACTATCACGTTATTGCTCTGATGGCTTAGGGCTGTAGATGAACTAAGCTAACCAAGTTGGTGGTTCAAGGGCAACTTGAAGGAGTAGCCCCCCTATTACAAGACCTTACGTTGTACTCCAAAGTTTGTATTCTGTTTTTTATATTTATTCAATTTAAGATGAATTCCTTTAACAATGTTCTTCAAGATGATTGCTGGTTGGAGCAAACCATCTTGAAACATGGGTGTTCTTGTTTAGCATTCAATTAGCCAGATATATAGCCTTAGCTGATCCTTGACATCATTGGCGGCTTGGTAAAAGTTTGGTTGAGTCATTTAATGAGGCTCGTTAAAATGAGCAAATCAAAATCAGGTACTATGAGTAATTGCAAAAGTTAGTCACCGAATTACCAGGAAACAGAGAAGCACACAAGTGCCAAGGTCCACTTAGCGTTGGACTGGTGCGGACCTTTTCTGCAACAAATACATCCAGATGCAACATTGACAATGATTTGGGCAATCATGAGAGCAACAGCTGCAGTCAATCCAAGGCCCAATGCAGGACTCCGCGGGTATACACATTCTGAAGGTGGGATGAACTCAACTTGGTAACCCTGAATAACATTATTGGGTAATAAAACGAATGATGGTTATTATGAAGATTGGAGTATGTTCTGCAAGTCTGCAACAACATAAACTTAAAAGTTGACCGGCAAAAGCATGAAAATGTACGATCTAGCCCCTGGGCATGAATATTATTGTAAGATCATTATTATTTTTTGCGCTATGTCAAATACTTGAAACATATTTTCCACTTGTGTTAACATTGAAATCTAATACAAATACCCCCCAGGCCTCAACCTTATTGGGATGTTTTATTTATTAAAGTTTTTATTAGTAAATCTACTTTTTTGTCATTTATTTAACCTTTCAATAAATTTCTACTGTAACTTTGGTATAATTCTAAATATTTATACTTTACATTATAAAGTCACAAAACTAACGGCCTGTTTGGATTGGGTGTTATGGGGTTTTAGTAATGGAAGTGTTAAGGAGTGTTTAGTTCAACACTCGTTTGGGAGGAAAATTAAAAAAAATTAGAAGTGTTAGAAAGTTTTGAGGGTGTTAACCATAACCTTCATAACACCTATATTTATCACTTTTTTAACACCCCAATTTGGGGTGTAGTGAAGTGTTGGACAACTCTTACCCTTTTTATTTTTAAATCTGACCATCTGGGACGTTCTTGCTGCTATTCTTCTTACGCTGCAGAGATATTTTACTTTCTCCAAGTTCGTCTCTCTTTTTTCCCTCAATTCTTTTTCATCTTTTTCGATGCTTCCAATCTCACATATAGAACAATAGGCTGTAAGATTATACTAGTATTATATTTCTGCAAATTTTTATTATATGTTGATCAAGTTGATAATTGTTATTATATTTCTGCAAAAAAATTCGTGAGTCAACTTTATTCCTAATAAAGATGTCAAAGGCCTCTCAATTCCCATGTTTATCTCGTTTATTATGAAATCACAGCTCTGTTAGAGGTTGTTCATTCATTCATTGCTACATATATACGTATACGTATGCATTCAGTCCTTGCTATTAATGATTAGTGAGATTTGAAGGCTGAATTCTAATGGAATTCAGTCCAGGAATTTGTTGATGAGATTGATGCCTATAATCACTGCTTGTTTCTTTGGGTTTCATTTTTAAAGTAATTGAATGGCTCAAATGAAAATCTTGTTAGCATAGGATGGATGGATACTCTGGAATTTTCTTAACAGATCGGAGGATGAAAATCTTGTTTTAGAATTGGTATTATCTTAACAGAAGAACACATACAATAGCAAATTTTAAGTAGCGTATATACCGTTTGAAAAACATGCAATTACGGATATTTAATAATACTCCTAATTTAAAGGTATGAGGATATTTTTGTCAATCTAAGTGAAAACACTTCCATTACTAACACTTCATTTTTTAACTCTCCCAAGCAAGGTAAGATTATGTTTAACACTTACACTTACTTCCTCTTTCGGGCCCCTGCCAACACCTACTAACACTTCCATTACTAACACCTCACAACATTCCATCCAAACAGGCCGTAAAATATGGTATTGCTTGTACAAAATATGGTAAAAAATATATTCATTCTTATCTCAATATAATAATAGGATATTCAAACTTGGAAGGATGGAATACTAAGAACTGACAAATTTTATTATGTATTTATATTTGGGGAACTGACAAATGAAAACTAATAATCCAATCTTTTAGCGGTCTTCTTACAATAGTCCCACCTTTTGATTATTCATGAATAATCCAACCTTTGCACCTCATCTTCATTCACTGGTCCCTGACCGGTTGATGACCTGCTATTCCAAGTTATTTTCTTATCTTTGCAAAATATTATCTTTGTGAAAGGTGAGATTTATGGTATAATGGTTTGCAAAGATAAGAAAATAACTTGGAATAGTAGGTCATCAACCGGTCAAGGACCAGTGAATGAAGATGAGGTGCAAAGGTTGTATTATTCATGAATAATCAAAAGGTGGGACTATTGTAAGAAGACCGCTAAAAGGTTGGATTATTAGTTTCCATTTTCCCTTTATATTTTTGGTACTAGAGAAAAATATGTTTTTCATTCTAAAGTTGAAAAGTATATAAACCTTGTCTAGAGTTTGTTAGATATTGACATCTGTATTTGTGTGTCATTAAAGAATGAATAATTTAAACAATTACAAGTAAAAAGGTTTTACACGCCCACACTTGCAAGGCCTAAAACTTGGTCTCGCCGGTTTATCTCATAGCCTACGGTCCCCACACCACTTAACAAGCTTTTTTCTCGTCTTTTTGACAACTTAACCATGGTCTTGACAGACTTGAACACTCTCCTGTGGTAATTTAGGCCTCCTTTGGATTGACTTGTAATCCACGTAAATCCCCTTATTCCAATTTCCTTTAATGAGGTGTGATGCACACCTTTAGATTAGCAGATTAGGGAAACCAAGGAATTGAGGAATTGTCCTGCTTTTGTCAATTCCTAAAATAAGAGCTCATCGAATGCTTTCAATGAACCATTGACTTTTGAGTGGTTCCGTGGAATTGACTGAACTCTCATTATACCAACTGTCTTTTCATCTAAATTTCAATAATCCAATTCTTAGTAATCCATTTCATTTCCAACAACCAAATTAATCCAAACCAATACTGAATTCTTTGCAGTGATTTTCTAGATTATTAGTCGTAGTATTAAGAAACATAAATCTTAAAAGAATGGGGAGCGATAAAAGAAAAGAAAAATTCTCTAGATTATATATATACCTTATTTAGTCAAACTAAGCGGACCTGAGAAGTAAGCGAAATGGACTCAAAAATACAACCGAGTGAAGGACCAAATACACAGAAACCAAACAAGCATTTACTGAAGTAGATTGAACTAATTGAAGCTTATCTGCGTGTGCATACAGAAAGCAATCACTGAGATTCGATCGATAAGTACCTTAATTTTCGTGGCTTCAGCTGCGAATCCGGCAATAGCAGATAAAAGCCCTAGGAATCCCGCAACGGAGCATACTACTACCACGTTTCTTTCCATTTCCAGTGATGTTCTTCTTACTCCTCCTCCTCTGTCTCAATCACCGAAGATTCTAGTAGAGATTTACTCCGCTTTCTAACCGTAGGAGACTAACCGGAGAGAGCAAGAGAGGGAGAGAGTATTTCTGGTAATAGCGACGATCAAGTAAGGTAATGATGAATGAATGCCTTCAGAAAAGGGAAAGCAGACTTCATCCTTCTCGAAAGTCAATTTGTTATTACTCCGTATTAATTGCTCCGAATTTTTTATGCATTATCTTTCTTATGCTAAAATATCAATAAATAATTCACGCACTCGATGTTCTCAAAGAAGTCAGCGCGTGGGACATTATTAAAAGCTAGACGTGACAATATGGTTCCTCTTATAGTCAAGATTTATTCTTTGATTTTTAAATTTCCCCTTTTTTAGTTTTTTTTTTTACTATTATGCGAGAAATATTCTTCACTTTCCATGTTTCTCACATTTAATCTGGAAGTATTTTCAAATTGACACTTTTATCTTTTCAATTATAATTTTGACACAAAATATGTAAGACTGAAAAAGTCATCATTATAATAGTTGAAGGACTAAACAAAAACACCACTTTTATAAAAGTAGGAGTAAATATGTAAAATTTCAAACACGTGTACCAAAGACATTTTTAACACAATAGTTGAAGGTTCACAAGTGAAAAAATCAAAATCGAATAGTAACAGTGTCAATAAAATAATAATTCATGAATCAAAAGTGAGAAAAAGTATGTTGACCTTAAGAGTTTAAACTCTATATTGTACGTTTGGGGTCATGGTGATCAATGATTTGGGTTGATTCTTTGGAAGTGGATGTCTCAATATCTAATTCTTAGTGAGTTTAGATGAAGTTTTTTGGAAGATAAATGAATATTCGCCCTGTGAAAGTTTTTTTTGCAAAAAATCAATATCCAATCTAAGGCAATATAAAGAATAGTAAAAACTAAGGATTATTTAGACTCAGTTAATCATGAGAAAACTGTAAAATAATTTGTTTCAAGTCAAATATATTGAAAAAAAATCACTTAATCCCTTAATATATGAGATTTTCCCTTAAATATTACAAAGTACTAAAATACTACATTACTAAAATTCTAATTCATTCGTCCTTTAAAACTTTGCAAACTTTACTTTTTTAGTTGTCTCAATAACTTTGTCACTTTACCTTTTTAGATAATTCTCTCCCATTTGCACAATCTCAATCGTGCAATTTTTACTTTATTAATTTATGTGCCGGTAAACTTGACCAAGTTTTAAGAGAAGTATGATAATTTAAGAAAAAAATATTACCATATTGTAGAATTGAACCAATCGTAGTCACGGATGTTACTACGATAAACACACATATATACACATGTGCACATATAATTTTGTATATATAATATTATATATACGATATAATGTACATATTGTATTGTATCGAATCGGATTTTATAAATATATCAATGGCCAAAGCTCAATACATTTAACTATGAAAATCAAAATTGCATAATGTTTTGCTTTGTTACATTGATAATTCATCTAAACTCATGCATCTACATGTGAATATAAATTTAACTATTACTTTCATGATAGTAGTCCTAACATAATCACTGATAGGGACTTTAACAGTTATTTTGATTTTATCTCTTTGTGTTATGTCAACATATTGCATCCAAGGATATTTTCCATCATTTACAATGGAATCAAGGACTCACTATTTTTGACTTGAGAATATGATTAACTAAAGCAAAATAACTCACTAAACTGACTGCGCTTTATTGTTATGAAACACAGGTAGTCCATACAATTTTTTGGATGCAATTTCACTACGGATCATCGGAAACATTCTCTCCATATTGTAGTACAAGTTTATGGCTACGAACATCCGACCCTCTTACCTTACCATAGGAGGGATCTTTGTGACACTCAGGTAATGGAGATGATGATGGTTGCATCCGAGGATACTAGTATACGGTTGAAAATGGTTGAATGTTGGCATCAAAGGTAGGGATGGACCCGGTTCGGGCCGGGCCCGATTCGGGCCGTGAACCGGCCGGGCCTCAGTTCAAGGTTTGGGAGGCCCGTGAACCGGCCGGGCCTATTTTTTTTTAAAAAAAATTATATATTATATTATTATAATAATTCTTATTAAAAACAAAATTCAAGTGCATTTATTTGAAATAGGAAGTACATTTGAGAATTGAGAAAACAATAACAATATGAAATACATTTTCTAATAAATATCAATTGGGATTTCCGCCATCGTTGGTTGTTGTTTTGACTTTGTCACATGACTTCATATGTTTTATTGGCATCCTGACTCCGTGTGAACGCCCCAAGCAACACTCTTTCTTGCACCACTTGCAAGTTGCCCACCACAGTCCGGTCTTCGGGTCCTTCCACTTGTCAAAATTGTTTTGCATAACAGAAGAATTACTTTCCATCTTTAAAATGGTAGATGTATAAGTAGAAATGTAGGATAATAAGAGAAGATGAAGATGGAGAAGAGTTGGAGAAGAGTTGGATAAGAGGTGTAGAAAAATGGTAGAAAATAGATGTATTTATAGATTTTTTTGAACCTCACCCCCACACCACCACCCCCGGGACCCCCTGCCCCCCACCCTAAGCCCCAACGGCTATATAGCCGTTTGGGAGCAATTTTGTATTTCAAAATGTTTTAATTTTTTTTTGAAAATTATACATATTGTAAAATAAGTTAATAAATTAATGAATTAAGTAAAACTATTTTTACTTATAAAAGTGATTTGATTTATAATTTACAAATGTTACAAAATAGGTGTATAAGTATTTAAACAAATTACATATTGAAGTTGTAACTTGTAAGTTTGTAACCAATTAATTAATTTACATATTAATATTATTTTGAATTGATTACAAATTTACAAATTAATACAAATTTTATGAGAATTATTGAAATATGAAGTAAAGTTTACAAATTAATTTTATTGAATTGATTATTGAATACATTTTTTTGAGAATTATTGAATTGATGTACATAATATTATAAAATAATTCAAGTATATTTATTTCAAATAAGAAGTACAATTGAGAATTAGGATGCATTTAAAAAATGTAATACATTTTGTAATAAATAATCAATCGGAATCTCCGCCTTCGGTGGTTGTTTCCTACAAAAAGTGGCGGGTGGGAGCGATGGTCATTTCTTGAGTATAAAAATTCGAACTAAAATATGAGTATAAAAATCAAACTACTTCTAATTAATACTTTAATGAGAAATGTAGCAACTAACTAATATGAGAAATGTAAAAATTAACTAGTTTTTTGTTTACTTTAATGAGCAATATAGCAATTAACTAATATTAATATGAGAAATGTAACAATTAAGTAGTTTGACTAAAATAAATATGACAAATGTAAAAATGTACTAGTTTTTTACCTTAATGACAAATGTAGCAATTAACTAATATTAATATTACAAATTTAACAATTAACTACTTTAGCTAGTTTTTAAAATGACAAATGTAAAAATTTACTAGTTCTTTTTACCTTAATGAGAAATGTATACTTTAACTAATATTAATGTGACAAATGTAAAAATTTACTACCTTTTTTACTTTAATGAGAAATGTAGCAAGTAACTAATATTAATATGAGAAATGTAACAATTAACTAGTTTAACTAATATTATTATGACAAATGTAAAAATTAACTAGTTTTTTTTAGTTTAATGAGCAATGTATCAATTAACTAATATTAATATGACAAATGAAACAATTAAGTACTTTAACTAATATTAATATGACAAATGTAAAAATATACTACTTTAACTATTTTTTTTCTTTAAAGAAAAATGTAGAGAAATGTAACAATTAACTAATTTAATAGATAAATGAGAAGTCTAACAATTAACTATTTTTATAAAATGTATGAATGTGTATAAGTATATATAGTATATATAATGTGTAAATATATTATAAGTAATATATAATATAATGTTTATAGTATATAATATATAATTATATTACTATAAGATGAGTAATACACTTATACTTAATACTTTAATATATATATATATATATATATATATATATATATATATATATATATATATATATATATAAGTATATATTAACTAAATGTAATATGTAAATATAAGTAAATAACAATAGTATGGATACAAACTAAATATCAAATAAATATGAATGTGTATAAGTATATATAGTATATATAATGTGTAAATATATTATAAGTAATATATAATATAATGTTTATAGTATATAATATATAAGTATATTACTATAAGATGAGTAATACACTTATACTTAATACTTTAATATATATATATATATATATATATATATATATATATATATATATATATAAGTATATATTAACTAAATGTAATATATAAATATAAGTAAATAACAATAGTATGGATAATAACTAAATATCAAGTAAATATGAATGTGTATAGTATATATAGTATATATAATGTGTAAAGAATTATAATATGAATGTGTATAAGTATATATTTATAAGTAGATAATTAATATATAAGTAGATATAATAATTATATAAATTATATATATGTAGAAAGAATTTGGAGAAGATGAAGAATGAAGATGATTGAATATGAGAGATTGAGAGTAGAGAATTAGAGAGTAGGAAGAGTTGTAGAAGAAGAGGTGTAAAAAATGTATAGAAAATAGGAGTATAAATAAGTTTTTTTTGTATACCCCACCCCCACCCCACCCCCCTAACCCCCCCTCCTATGCTCCCAACAGCTAGAAGCCACTTAACAAATAAAAAAAATGACCGTTGGAGTCCCGAACCGGGCCCGGCCGGGCCGGGCCGGGCCGGTTCATTAAAATGGAGGCCTGGGCCCGGACCGCTATACCACCGGGCCGGGTGGCCCGAACCGGGCACAAACCGGTTCACCGGGCCGGTCCGGGCCCGCACAGTAGCGGGCCGATCCGGTTCCGGGCCGGTTGGCTCGGCCCGAGTCCATCCCTAATCAAAGGATTTCCTACATTTATTTTATGATATTCGGAAAGGACCGTACCAATTTTCTGATTATGTGATGGTACCATTACATCTCTACAAGTCGTCATGTCTACTAACAAGTAAGAAGTCGGTATACATTGGGCGTCGATATTTTTATGTATGTTTCTAATGAGTAGCACAGAGATGGAATGTGGGGATTCAGAACATTACAGATCCCATTAGAAGTATACAAACATATATTACATCATCAGGAGAAGATGGACATATTTATTCAAGTGTGGCCAGCTTCTCTTCATCATCCTCAAAGGCCTTCCTGGCTTGTTTGATCTCTTCATTCATCGACAATAGCTCTGTGCATCGGTTAAGTTTTGGCAAGTCCTGCACAATGATAACATAATATGGCAAAACCCCTCAAATTGTGTTGAATTTTACTTTTATAGTTTGATTCTCCAAATCAATCTATAAATAAATGCAGAAATATGGAACAAAAGTGTAGTCTCCCGTTGACTGATTGTACTAAAACATAGGGGAAGTGGGAAAACAAGGAACCATAAGGGCAAACTGCTGTTCTTTATTCCCCCATTTTAGTATCAGGTTACTTTTTGGTCCCATTATTGCTCAATGGTTCGACAGGTTAGAGCCTGTTTAAGTTTATTACACATTAATATTGAAGTTCGGTGATTATTGCTAGGTCTGGAAGAGCTAACTGCGCTTAAAACTTCAAAACGTGTCCAATTTATTTAAAAGCTCTAATAAGTACAGTAATACACAGGAAAAAGCACTATTACTTCATAGCTCATATGTCAGTAATCCATAGCTCACATGTCTCCACTCAATCAACTGCCTATTACTCCGTACTTCTTTTACATTGAAGATACATCAATCACTTACACTACCACATCAAGATGGGTTAAACACTTAAACTAACCCGGTTAATAATATGTATTTGAAAAAACTTCAAATAAATCAGTTAGGTAGTTAGGCAACATACACTCAAAAGGTTATAAGAAATAGAATGCACCAGATGAACTAACCTAATGTTAAAAGTTTAAAAGTAACTTGCATAGCAAAAGCCTTAAATGATCTACCTTTCGAATTAAAAACAGAAAATCTTCTGTCAACCGCCTCCCTCTTTTGGAGGCAAGATCTTGAGCTTTGTGTACCTAGAGCCATTATAAAATAAATGCTTCCAATTAAAAAATGCAACTTTTTCTTCAAAAAAGAACAATTCAAACAAAAGGAATTTAAAAGATTCCAAATGAAAAATAGCAGATTCAGAAAGTTTCCACTCACCATATCTGTGACATATTCCACAACAATGTCTTCTACAAGTGCTACACTTTCTGGAAGTGGCTGAAATGAAGCAGCACTTGTTAATAAATAAGACAAACCAAATGAGAGTAGCAACACTTAAAAGAGGATTTATGGCATAAGATCACATGGAGGATTGATCTGTTTTTGTTCGTCTCCCTTTTTCCTCTATTTATTGTTTCTAACTTCAATGTCATATTTCTATTTATGTTAGCTGACCTCAAAACTCTTTCGGGATTAAGACATGGCTGTTATAGTTTTTGTCGTTGTTGATCACATCATAGCAGCATTATCAAAATATCAAATAAACAAACAGTGCACCAGATTTGATTTCGTCTAACAAAATTCCAGCATACATATACGAAGGGAACTGACTGGTAGGGAAAAATAAAAATACATACATTTGGAGCATCTCCAAATCCATACATCATACGCTCTACTGCACACCACCAACAAAATAGAAGAGTAAGTTTTTGCAACACAGATAATTAAAAATTCTGACAGAATTTTTTTCAGAGGAGGGAAAGGTAACTTACACTCCTTCTGAAACATTCCACGTTTACGTTTAAATGAAACTTCTGATGGTTGAGACGCTCCAACTTTGGCTTTTGAAGAGGGTCCAGCTGCTGAGTTGCTCATTTCTACGCTAACACCTTTGGTTTACTCGCTACCAAATCAGTAGCAAATGCGATGATATCCTTCACTGCAAGGACCAATAACTATCTTCAGGGAAGGTCCTGAAAAAATGGGGACCCTATGCAACAAAAAATGAGCTTTTCCCAAGTTCCAACATACTTAGTACTTAATCATATACTTATGCCAATTTCTTAAATCTATTGTTAAACACACTTATTCTCAATTCAATTAGAGTAAGTAATAATAAGTGCAATAAATAACAAATAACAACATCGCAAGTAGGCAACACGCTAATTTCACTAATTTGCAATTCAAAGAAATCAGAAAATCATAGTGCTTAGTTGCGTACCGGTTACTGCGGGTAGCGGCCTAGCGTGGACAGTGGACTGCCGGTCAGCCCGAACTGGTAGGGCGTTAATGCGTGAGGGCGTCGTGCGTACGGACAGTGCGGTGATGGAAGGATGGAGCCTGGGCTGGATGGCGGGCGGCGGCGGTCGTCGACTGACTCGACTCGTCGGCGCTTTCAGCTTTCTCTTCCCCGTCTTTCTCTTCGGTCTGTTTTTTCCTTCAGCTTCGGACCTGGGCTGAGTACTACTACTGCCCCGGAGACCGGAGTACTATTTTGTTTCGGGCCTTCCAAACATTTGGGCACTGTGTGCACCTTCCTTGGGCCGGCCCTGACTAGGAAAATTGGAAGCTTGGCTAGAATTGAGAATTTGAGATGATTTAGAATTGTTTATCGGCTATTAAAAATTAGAGCTTGTTTTGTAACGTTGGAATTGATTGAAATGACTTGACTGAAGTAGTTGCGTGATTCCGTTGGTTTATGAAAAAATATATTTAAAATATATTTTATTAATAAAATAAAGAGAAAATTATATGAAAAACAGTTACAAGGGTCATCTACAATAATTACAGCCAACACAGTTAGAAAATTAACTTCAACCTTATTTTTTCTTATTATTACACACCTCGCCAACTCGGTACGAGAAATCAAAAGTTACGTGTTTAGTTAAAAAGTCGGATGAAGTCAAAAAAGAGTCACCAAACAGACTCCGAATAAAATTTGGCCACTTTCGAATTGTGACACCGAACAAAGTCCTCAAAAATATACTCCGTATAATCTATGTACAATGTTTTGTGAACAATATTTTCGCCCAAAGTATGGAGCAGCACGAGTCCACCTTATAAAAGTCTCAAAAATAGAAGTATATACTTACTAAAAATTTGTATTACCCATAGTGGAGACTTTTATTATAAGACACTAAAAACAGTAGAAAACTAGAAACATTGATGAATGTGAATCAATGAACCATTGAACACACTATACAAGCATAGGGATGGACTCGGTTCGGGCCGGGCCCGGTTCGGGCCTTGAACTGGTCGGGCCTCGGTTCACGGTTCGGGCCACCCGCCCGGTTCACGGGCCGGGCCCGGTTCGGGCCGGTCCTTTTAATTTTTTTTTATATTATATATTATATTATTATAATAATTGTTATTAAAAACAAAATTCAAGTGCATTTATTTGAAATAGGAGGTACATTTGAGAATTGAGGAAAAAATAACAATATGAAATACATTTTCGAATAAATATCAATTGGGATTTCCGTCACCGTTGGTTGTTGTTTTACCTTTGTCACATGACTTGATATGTTCAAGTCATGACTTGATATGTTTCATTGGCATCCCGACTCCGTGTGAACGCCCCAAGCAACACTCTTTCTTGCACCACTTGCAAGTTGCCCACCACAGTCCGGTCTTCAGGTCCTTCCACTTATCAAAGTTGTTTTGCATAACTAAAGAATTACTTTCCATCTTTAAAATGGTAGATGTATAAGTAGAAATCTTCTAAAATATTATAAACACCAATGAAGGTTAGGGTAAGGGTGGGCATAAAAAACCGTAACCGCTTAACCGCGGTAAATAACCGAAAAATTGGTGTTCTTTTTGGTTAACAATACCGTGTTTTAAAAGATTTGTGGTACGGTTAACCAACCGGAAGAATAAAGCGGTATACGGTGCGGTTATGGTTTTCAAATTAACTACTGTCGGTTAACCGATAACGGAAAGTTAAATAATATTCCAAATTCATACTCCGTATTACAATCGGCCTTTAGCCGAAAGTGTTTTCCCAGAAAATAACTACAAGCCCAGGCTGTGCCTGTAAATGTCAAAATTTATAATTGAAAATTAACCGACTACATTTATCACATTCTACTCGTGTCACGTAGTGGTTATCTACCTTTTATCACAAAGATCGGTAAAATACTATCTATATGATGTATGAGAGTTCTAGATATGCAAATAATGCATTAGAATTGCTAAACGAATTAATAATTGAAAAAATACTCTATTTATTATACCATTCCTTACCTATGCGCATGCTCTACCTATGCGCATGCTCTGTTTTTAGAATAAAAGAAAGAGATGAAAATTCTGGATTGAGACTTGAGAGAAAAGAAAATAATAAGAAAAGCAAAAAAACACGATCAAAAAAAAAAAAGCAAAAAAAGAATCTGACATACGGGATTTCAGAAGTAATTGCAGTGGTTTATTGTATACGGGAGGGCTGCTACCACGGTACGGAGTTTAAATAATGAAACTCAGGTCATTAGTCTTAACCGACGATTTTTTGGTTAACTGATTAACGGTTAACCTATACCACGGTTAAGTATTACTCGGTTAACCATCGTTACGGTACGGTTAATGATATTATAAATATATAAACCGGAATCTCGGTTAACCATAAATTGGTTAACCAAAATATGGTTAACCACCCGTGCCCACCCCTAGGTTAGGGTGTTTTTGGCATTAAATATGTTGGTGTAACACAAAGCAACATACTTTTGTACATTGTGCTCTCATTATTATACCATATATTTTTCTCTACTTTTCTTCCGTGACCTTCCGTTAAAACCCAATCCTTCAGTTTGTATACCGGGTATTAATTATACCTTTGTATTTGATGCGTCATTCGTAAGTTGTAATACGGAGTAGCTTATATTAATTATACCTTTGTATTTGATGCGTCATTTGTAAGTTGTAATACGGAGTAGCTTATAAGAAAGAACAATTCTGATAAAAAGAATGAAAGGTAAAAAGGGTAGTCCACCAAAATACTCCCAAAAAACCCAAATTATGACACTTGATAGTAGGTGTTCATCTGCCCTCAACTCCACCACTCAACTAAGAGAAATAATACATACGTATACCTATTAGAAGCTGCCACCAATACTTGCATTGGAAATTTAAAACGGATCGCATGCTATATTAATGTAAATTTAACTTTATTAAAAACTAAAAAAACAAAGAATAGGAATGCATGAATGAATAGAAAAAAGAGAGGGTCTTATTGTATAGAATAAATATTAATTAACATTTTTCTATTATGTGAAATGTGCCATTTTTTCGTATGCTTTATTTCATAATGTATGTTTTATTTAGTTACCTGGCCTTTAGTTACTTCTGTATTTCATACACAAGTGTGAATTCGAAATCTCAACCATTCATTTTTAAATTGATTTTTATCTCATTTTTACTATTATGTCGTGCATTTCTTTCTTGATATGCCACATACGCTCGCAATACTGACGTGTAAGGTTTGTACACACTGTATATACTAGGATCACCGACTAGCCGATAAATTTCTTAAATCAATATGTTTTCTCAAACTTTATTACAAGACATTGAAATATAGTTCGGAATTAAAGTCTAAGAGCCAGTTTGGTGATCTTATTTTTCGGCTTATCAAGCTTATTAGTCAGCCTTTTCATTAAACACGTGACTTTTGATTTCACGCGCTGAATTGTGTAATAATAAGAAAAAGTAAGGTTGAAGTTACTTTTCTGAATATATGGGCTGAAATGACTGTATATGATGTTTTTTTTTGCTATTTTTCATATAATTTTTTTATTTAATTAATAAAATATATTTTAAGCGTACGTATCATTTTTCATAAATCAGCAGAATCAGCCAATTCAGTCACTTTAGCTGGAAATGCATAAATTTCAACCGAATCAGCCAATGCAGCCGATGTTCTCACACACCTACCACAGTTTGCTTTTTTACTTGTGCAAATCAAATCTAATAATAAATACATCGTTATCTAATTGCTTTGAAATAAAATTGGGCATTTTCCCATAGCGCAACGCGCGTCATAACACTAGTGTAGGATAATAAGAGAAGATGAAGATGGAGAAGAGTTGGAGAAGAGGTGTAGAAAATGGTAAAAAATAGATGTATTTATAGATTTTTTTGAACCTCACCCCCACCCCACCACCCCCGGGACCCCCCTGCCCCCCACCCTAAGCCCCAACGGCTATATAGCCGTTTGGGAGCAATATCCCACTTCAAAATGTTTAATTTTTTTTTTGAAAATTATACATATTGTGTATAATTTACTTAGAAAAGTGATTTGATTTAGAAAAGTGTAAGGAAAGTGATATGATTTAGAAAATTATACATATTGTGAAAGGAAAATGTTTTTATTTTTTTTAATTAAGTAAAACTATTTTTACTTAGAAAAGTGATTTGATTTATAATTTACAAATGTTACAAAATAGGTGTATAAGTTGTAACTTGTAAGTTTGTAACAAATTAATTAATTTACATATTAATATTACATATTTTAATTTAAAAACAGACTTTAGATTTTACAAAAATAATTTCAAGTTGTAAGTTATAAGTTTGTAAAATTGTAACCAATTAATTAATTTGAGAAGTGCTACATATGAAGTACAAGTTTAGAAATGAATTTTATTGAATTGAATTATTGAATTGATGTACACAATAATATAAAATAATTCAAGTATATTTATTTCAAATAAGAAGTACAATTGAGAATTAGGATGCATTTAAAATATGTAATACATTTTGAAATAAAAAATCAATCGGAATTTCCGCCTTCGGTGGTTGTTTCTTCCATAAAGTGGCGGGTGGGAGCGATGGTCATTTCTTGAGTTCTTCGTTTGGCCTTCAACCAATCATGGAAGCAAACTAGCGTCTCAAGAGAGCTCGGGCTGAACCTCGTTATATAATCGGTTAGGACGTTGCCGGCCGCACTAAATTCTTGTTCCACGGCAACTGTTGATATCAGCATTGCTAGCACTTGCTTAGCCATCTTTGATAAAACCAGGAACGTTCTTTCATTATCCTTCCACCACTTAAGAACGTCAAAATCATCCCCAACTTCATAATCAACATTCAATGTTAGATACAAAGAAAGCTCGTTAACTGAGCTTTGTTCAGTAGCGGGAGTTGCTCTACTTTTTTTCATAAGAGAACCAAATGCAGATTTTAAAAGTGATTTTCCTTTAGATGAAGAAGATGTTCGCGGCATGGGAGGGGGTGCATTACCATATTGTGCATGAAATTCATTATACAATTGATGAAATAAATTACTAACCTCGTTGTATTCTTGTTTAGGGTCGATGGGATTATCATCGAACTCTTGAGTTGGAAAAAAAAACAATTATAATAGTAATCTATACAAGTTGGCAACGAGGCAAGTCTATAACGAGGATCAAGAACAAATGCAATACCATATATATGCGAAACATGTGAATAATATTTTAAAAACTTTTGTTTCATGAAATCACAAAAATAACTAACGTAAGCGGCATCGGAAAATTCTAAAAATGCGCCGGCGAGATTAACAGCTTCAACAAAAAAATCGTTTGCGGTAGGTTTATAAACATGACTAAAAGTTTGAGTTGCGTTATTAAAATATACCAAAACATTAACAATTTTTTCACAAGTGTCGATGTCAGTCGGGTTTATAATATAGTTACAAGTTTGCCTTAAAAAAGCAGGAAAATGATCTTTATATCTAATAAGTACTTGAATTAAGTTATAAGTACTATTCCAATGAATAGACAAATCTTTAGGAAAAGCACAATAATTGACACGTCTTTCCTTCAAATATTGCCGCCATTGCATTTTTAGTGGAGTGTTAGCCCAAATCAATTTAATTCCCCCCTTCACTACCTCCAAAGCATGTCCTAATGCCGCTAATCCATCTTGTACACACAAATTTAGAATATGACATGCACAACGTTGATGAAAAAACCTACCCATCAATGTAGAAGCACCACACAATTCACACAATCTAGGTATCGCAACAGTATTATTACTAGCATTATCAAAACCTACAGCAAACACCTTATCAAGCAAATTATACTCAATTAAAATACGCTCAATGAGAATATAAATATTATCAGCAGTATGACGATCATTGAATTCACGAAAAGCAAGAACACGTTTATGCATATTCCAATCATCATCAATATAATGTGCAGTAAGACCCAAATAATATAAATGATGATAAGTATCCTCCCATATATCGCTACAAATACTAACACGTCCATTAAAGTTTGCGAAAAATGTTTGTAAATTTTCTTTTTCGAAGTTATATTGCCTTATAACTTCTTTTTTAATCGTTTTGCGACTATAATTTCTAAATTGAGGATTTAAAGTACCTTGAGCATAATCTCTTAAAGCAAGACTTTCGGAAAAAATATAGGGTAAATTTTCTTCAACAATTAAATGAGACATACCAGTCAAATGTTTTTGATCATCATAGGAGAAATTACCAAAGGGTTGAGAATTTGCAAACCTCGATATTTATGTTTGCTTCCCCTTGCCCTTGTCTATTTTCGCATACTCCACAAGATGGGCGGACTTAAGATGCCTTGTGAGACTCCCGTATCCGCCAGAAGTTCCCAAGCTATACTCTTTGCCGCAATGATTGCAACTTGCGTACCATTTTTCGGTATTTTTGTCTTTCCTTTTTGTAAAATTGTTTTCAATAATAGGAGATTTAGATTTCTTACCAGTTTGGGTTGAACCGCCCTCGTCCTCCAAGTCTTGCTCATCATCCGGGGTGCCGTGAGTCCCGTCGCCCCCCGCGTCCTCCTCCGCATCGTCATCCTCGAGCTCCTCTTCATTAATGGTTGTCGGGATGGGTTGTTCTTGTGCAAAGCGTGGATCGTTTTGGGACAATAGGTTTTGTAGATGCTCGTCGGACATCATCATATCATCTCTCCGTTGGTAATCCGTTTCAAAATCATCTCGACTTTGAAAAGAAGACTCAGCCCGCGCTTTACCTTTGCCTTTGCGTGAAGTAGGACGAGTCGACGCAATCTCCCTCTTGCGGTTGCGTTGGAGATTACCCACATCTACAGAATGTCTACCACATTCCATCTTTAAAATTGAACAAATATTAAATGATATCAAATATTTTATATGAGTACAACAGTAATAATAAAATGTGACTAAGAAAACTATAGCAAATTCGAACTAAAATATGAGTATAAAAATCGAACTACTTCTAATTAATACTTTAATGAGAAATGTATCAATTAACTAAATATTAACTAGTTTGACTAATATAAATATGAGAAATGTAAAAATTAACTAGTTTTTTTTACTTTAATGAGCAATGTACAAATTAACTAATATTAATATGAGAAATGTAACAATTAGGTAGTTTAACTAATATTAATATGACAAATTTAACAATTAACTACTTTAGGTAGTTTTTAAAATGACAAATGTAAAAATTTACTAGTTATTTTTACCTTAATGAGAAATGTATACTTTAACTAATATTAATATGACAAATGTAAAAATGTACTACTTTTTTTACTTTAATGAGAAATGTAGAAAGTAACTAATATTAATATGAAAAATGTACCAATTAAGTAGTTTAACTAATATTATTATGACAAATGTAAAACTTAACTAGTTTTTTTTTACTTTAATGAGCAATGTATGCAATAACTAATTAATATGACAAATGAAACAATTAAGTACTTTAACTAAATGTAAAAATATACTACTTTAACTATTTTTTTCTTTAAAGAGAAATGTAGAGAAATGTAGAGAAATGTAACAATTAACTAATTTAATAGATAAATGAGAAGTCTAACAATTAACTACTTAATAAATAAATGAGAAGTCTAACAATTAACTACTATTATAAGTAGTATATAATATAATGTTTATAGTATATAATATATAAGTATATTACTATAAGATGAGTAATACACTTATACTTAATACTTTAATATATATATATATATATATATATAAGTATATATTAACTAAATATAATATGTAAATATAAGTAAATAACAATAGTATGTATACAAACTAAATATCAAATAAATATGAATGTGTATAAGTATATATAGTATATATAATGTGCAAATATATTATAAGTAATATATAATATAATGTTTATAGTATATAATATATAAGTATATTACTATAAGATGAGTAATACACTTATACTTAATACTTTAATATATATATATATATAAGTATATATTAACTAAATGTAATATGTAAATATAAGTAAATAACAATAGTATGGATAATAACTAAATATCAAGTAAATATGAATGTGTATAGTATATATACTTATATAGTATATATAATGTGTAAAGAATTATAATATGAATGTGTATAAGTATATATTTATAAATAGATGATTAATATATAAGTAGATATAATAATTATATAAATTATATATATGTAGAAAGAATTTGGAGAAGATGAAGAATGAAGATGATTGAATATGAGAGATTTAGAGTAGAGAATTAGAGAGTAGGCAGAGTTGTAGAAGAAGAGGTGTAAAAAATGTAGAGAAAATAGGAGTTTAAATAGATTTTTTTTATACTCCACCCCCACCCCCACCCGACCCCCCCTCCTATGCTCCCAACGGCTAGGAGCCTTCTAAAAAAAAAAAAAAATATGGCCGTTGGAGGCCCGGACCGCTATACCACCGGGCCGGGTGGCCCGAACCGGCTAAGAACCGGTTTACCGGGCCGGTTGGCCCGGCCCGAGTCCACCCCTATACAAGCACAATCAAGTCCATGCAACTTGTTTCTCAAAGAATGTGTAAAATATATAATTAAATTGGTAAAAATATAGGTAGCCATGAACCGGTTCCGGGCCGGGGCCGGGCCAGTCCCAAACCGGGCTTTTTTAATATTGGGTGAAGGCCCAGAACTGGCCCGGGTTTCTTCCGGGTCCGGTCCAGGCCGGTCTCGGACGATTCCCCCCCCCCCCCCCAACACCTAGCCCAATTCAGGAAAAACAAAAAAAAGTGAAAAAAAATCCAATAATATATTGATAGCTTATTGACCTTATTCATTGGGACAAATGTGTTTTTTTTGTAAATCAAATCTCACCAGCCTATTCTGGACATGTATATTTCCTTTATCAAAAGACAATTCATTTGTCTATAACTACTATCACATACTCCGTACTATGTAAACACTTTCAGAATGAATACGCACAGCTCAATCCTTCTACCTCTTATCATCATCATCATCTATACCAGCATCTAATAATCTAATGTGTGAGTATTGTGTAAACCTATTATTTTTATTACCTTATACAAACAAAAAAAGTAATTTTTCTATAATGAATTATATTTAGATGTTTGAAGTTAACGATAAAGAACTACTCTTGATTGAATGTTTATTAGAAACGGTTATAAACTAAATAAATCCACAGCTAATAGAATCTATCTACCATCACTAGTTATATAGTTAAAATTTGTCTTTAATATATACGGAGTAGCAATTAGCAATGCTTACATACAAATTTTAAATGTAATAGACAATTAACTCCATTCATGCTTGATTTTGTTTCAGAAGACATATATATCCAATTGTTTCGAGGTGAAATATTTTTATAACAGTGTTGCAGAAGGCATGTTTTGAGAAATAGAATACAAAATTAACATGAGATACTATAGTTGAAGTGGGCTGAATTTTCAAAAAAGATTACAACAAGATTTTAGTACTATTTTCGCTTAGAGTCAGTTCATGTACGTATACAATGAGAAAAGTTAAATTAGTTAGATGGGTTCGCTCCTTAATGGTAGAAAATCATACTTCGTAGATATGTATTAGTAGTAGTTATGTTAGTTTTTTTAATAATTATGGTAAAGCAGTCAATTTAGTTGAAACTAGACGAAGTACCCGTGCGATGCACGGGGTATATCTAGAGTGGAGTAATAACTTATTCGAAATAACATTCTATCATGAAGTGTAATGATACGTAATGAGAATTTTTTTAAATAAAAAGGGGAAAAGGTCCCTACTATTTCTAATAATACTGAGACATGAGAAGATGATGCAATTATTAAGAAAGTAAAAATAATGTGATACTGATTTAGAACCACACAACGTTTATCAAATTTGGTATGAAACAATCTTAGTGGACGAACCGAAAAGGAAAAGTGGAGTAATTTTAGCCTAACAGAGGGAGAACTATGTGTCATTTAACCGATGTTTGACCTGTAATATCATGTTTTTTATATTACAAAACTTTAAAATTTTGTTAAAATTCAAAATCTTATTAAAAAAATTAGTTGTCGGTAATTTCAGAATGTCAAAGTCTATATTTTTTGGAATTATTTGTATATTTTGCATCTTTTTTAAAGTTCTTACAATTTAATTTTATGTTTTTTATATTTTTGCTTTATTGTTTGTCTTTTTTCTATTTTTATTGTTTATGATAACTTGTTAAAATTATCTATCCATTCTGAACTAATACATTTTTTTATATTATTGTTACATTATTTTTAAAATTTATATTATATTTTATGAGATTAATCAATCGTTTTTTAAATTAACATCATGTCATAGCAGATTAAAATGACTTGATTGACAGTGATTCTACATTAAACATGGTTATATGATATACTACGTATATTTTTTGGTATATGAACTTAAGTGATGTATTAAAATCATAGAAGGGTTTATTTGACATTTTCCTTTTTTATTTTAAAAAATTGCTCATTACGTACTTTTAAGTTTCATGCAAATCTTTAACATTTCTTGTATGTTAAAAAATGACTTGATATATATATATTTTTTACTCCAGGGGTCTGGGGGGGCCTGGAAGACCTAGAGTAATAAGGGCTAAAACTCAATTCATTGAGTACTCCAGGGGGGCTTGTATGTTTTTGTTAATTATTCTCATATACAGAACAATTGGTCGAAATAATTTTATATTTTGCATTATACTCTCTTCGCAGAATAATGGTCACACTTTCTTTCTCGGGTTGTATGAAATTACTTATTTATTTCAGTTTTTTGAAAAGAAATCTACCCTATAATATGCTACACTTTATCAAAGTATACAATAGTGTTATAGTACCAAAAACAATTTACTATTGGTAGTGGAACAGTCCAGTGGTGGTGGCAGCTCTGCCAGCGGCAGCGGGAGCGAACTCCGACGGTGGCGGAAATACTGGCGGGCCGCCAAAAATCTAGGAAATTTTCCGGCGGCGGTAACAGGCGACAGGTGGCAGTCACAGGGCAGCGGTGAGGGCATTTTGGTCCAATTACAAATAAAAAGTCCCGTTTAAGGATATTTTGAGGAAAAAAAGGGTAAAATTCAAAGTTTGAAGTGGTGTGGCATAAGCACCCCAAACTTGCACATGTAATATATATAACCTAAACTTTGTCTTAAAAGTTATATTTACCACCATGATCATATATTTGTTCACAAATGTAATTTATGGGATTAAGTGCATAATATAAAACACTTATGAGGATGCAATTTATGGGGTTAAGTGCAAAATACAAAAACACTTATGAGGACGCAATTAAAAATAAATTGTACCGATGTCATATTATTTATTTCACAAATGAAAATTTTAGAATGTTAATTACATCGTCAAAATTAAAAGTGTAGAGTATTTTAAATTATGTAATTATTCCAATAAATTTATATTTGTAAAAAACACAATCATAGTGTGAAAATAACGTTTTAGATAAAATTCAGGTATATATATTTCATATGCAAGTTTGGGGTGCATATCTCGCACCTCATTAAAATTTGGGGTATTTATATTATTTTCCTCAAAAATGAACCATATTGTAGTCCTATTAAAGTAGAAGCTCCTAAAAGTATATAGATTATAGACCACTCTCGAATACAGTACACTTATGTTGGCTACGTGCTAAAAACTTAAAATGGCTTAATATACTACTTAGTAACAATTTAAACAGCTACTAATTGAATGGTCATTAACTTGGTAAGAATTATTAAAAGTTAATGAAGGGAATTTCTAGAGATGCACATACGACATGTAAGAGCATATATTTCATTATATCATAAATATGGTACGTTTGGTTAATAGATTTTTTCCAATTTAACAATCATACGTGTAGTTTTAATTGACCATCCTGTAGTTTTAATTCTTCATTAATTGTCTATTATGACCCTAATTTGGGAGGGATTTTTCCCTCCAATTGCTGTCCAAAGACTGTTACTTTATATTATATAAAGATGTATTATATTAGGAATCGGATGTAAAGAATTCTGTTTGATTTAGGGTGATAAAAATTTCAGCAACTAGCATATATTTCAACAACAAACATTATACTTCGTGGGGGGGTTCAATATTGTTTTGAAAACGAGTTATAGTAATTAAGGAAAAACAGTTAGTTCACATACATGTGTAAAGTAAGAACGGGGAATGTTAGGGAATAACAATTTATTTGAGTATCGAGTTGAAATTCAACACAATAAAGGTACAGCACACTGATGATTACCCAAAATGGTTACTTATAGCAATTAAAAACGAATTAAAAAAAATTAATCTGGCGATTTTCATACATATTAGGAAAAACAAGAAACATACGAGTATTTTCTTAAAAACTTAAGTTAACTTTAATGTATCGAGTATACTTCATAGCAAGGGTCCAACACAGTAAAGGTCCACCAAAAGTTTCTGAAAAAGGAACTCTTTGTTCATCATACGGTCATACGGAGTAGTATATACAGTCATAAAGAACATGTATAAAACCACACTTGATAATACTTGCACGGTTACGTTCAAGCTTATTCATAATAATTTACGAAATTGATTATCAGCCACATTTGATAATACTTGTTTGATATGCACTCATTTTCTTATTTCCCAAATATCGTGAGACCAAGTAGTAATTAATTTTACACAATATATTCCAATTACATTGAAATAAAGTTACTTTCACGTTTGTACGATATACATCTTAGTAAGATAACATCCCTTCAGATATTTGTATTTCTGATTGCCAGTTCCAACCTAAACCGTTTCAAACTCAGTTAGGAAATAGGAACTGGCACTTTGCAGCATACATATCTAATAAGAACATACAATTGAGAGAAGATGAGGTGATTCTTTTTACTTGTTTTGTTTTCAAATTTTTTAGCTCATTGAAGTCCATACACTAGTAAAGCTCCAATTCCACCGATCCCAGCTAAAAGCCCAATGATGACTCCGATCGGAGGCAGCCCCCCACCGATGGGTTTTCCGGTGTTTACGTCATATCTTACAAACCTCTTCTTAGGCGCTCTGCACTGAGGACATGTGTAGGCCTCCGGCTGTAGAGGGGAAAAAGATGACAACCAAAGCCATATTAGAAAATGTACATGCTAGGTGGGACTAAATGTTTTGTTTCAACAGTTCAGTTTTTGTAAACGCGAGCATTATTCTTGGCTAGTTAGAGTAAATGGGAGAACTAGTTCAATGCCTTATATTCGGTTGATGATGTCATATGGTTTAACATGTCATGCAAAACCTCCAACAAACACATCTTGATGGCTACTTTTAGCTACCTAACAAAGTTTTTTAAGGCTTTATTTGTTAGGATCTCAGGAAATGCTAGCGAAATGAAAGATAATGCATAGGAATTTGGATCTACTTCAGGAAATGCAAAGTGAAATATGGTTGATATTTTTGAAATTCTAACATATGCTTACATTTCTTAGCAATAATTTTCTTTCCCTACAAATTTCTCTTATACTGTACGTATAATAATCCCAAAAAACGAGACAGCAAGAATACACAGAGTAAGGAAGGCTTGCCTGCTCTTCGAAAGGCTTTTGCATTGTATAGATGTATCCACAATCAAGGCATATGTGTGTTGCTCGGGCCTAAGGAAAGCAACCATTGGCACACAAAAGCACAAATAAGAAAAAGGAACAGATTGTCGGATTCATTGATCACATAATTTACGAAACGAAAGATACAATGCTGAATTACTAAACTTGCCTTTTGAGCTTCAGTTAACTTCCTTCCAAAGCGAGGAGGGGCCGGTCGCTTATTCAATCTCTTAACATCTACCTCAACTCCCCTGAAACAAAAATTAGGTCCTAAATAAAATCAAAGTGAAGATATTGTCTTAGCTGAGATTATAATTGTGTGCACATGCTGAGAACAGAAAAATAAAAATTAAGTGGGTGAACCGTTGCCCAGATAATCAACGATAAAAATACCGTTGCCCAAAGCCTAGAGATCCTAATCAACTCCAACAAGGAAACAGAATAATAAAGATCCTAATCAACTTCAAATAGGAAAGAAATAATAGAAATCCTAATTAACTCCTAATAGGAAACACATATTAGAAATCCTAATTAACTCCAAAAGGAAACAAATCAGGAAAAATAAAAAGAATAAATATTAATTAAACAGCCCGCAACCAGCCCACGAATGTGGGCTCAAGCCCGTCCCGCCTTTGATAAACCCACGGGGGCTTCTTCCCCTCTTCTTCCAAGCCCAGATTCTGCTTCATATCAATTCCATCCCTCTTCGAAAAAACCTTGTCCTCAATGTCGAAATCCGGAAACCGGCTGACATTTGTTCCCGGTGGTTGCCCAGTATCTTTAGGAAAAATTGAGATGTACTCCTCCTCAGTCCCTGTCTGGCGTCTGCTTGCCTCCGGACAGTCGTTCAAAGTGATTACCCTTAAACCGTGAGTCATAACGAGCCATCGCCTGTGTAAGCTCACCCCATGACATGCCCGCCTTTCGTGTCTGTATCCAGGTCAACTGGTATAGGGGCTGACCCTTCCATCGCAACTACAGTGGCTACCACCTTCTTTCCCGGCAGAGTACAATTCGATTCGAACCGTTTCTCAGTCTTATCAACCCGGCTGATCGGTTCTACTTCGTTAAACGAGGGCAACATCGTGAGAAAGGAGTTGCATAGTCCAATTCCGAACGAGGATGCTGTTGCCGCGTCGAGTGAAGTCACCACCGTTGAATGCTCCTCCGCGGTTGGCGGTGCGGGAGTCTTTTTTAGCGCAGGCAAGGAGGAAGTGACGTTGTGCAGCTGTCTGTCGCCGTTGTGCGCAGATACGGTGGGGCTGCCAACCATGTCCAAGTTTGTTTCCGTCGTGACTGGCGGAACGAGCGCCTTGTTAAGCGCTGTCAAGGATGCGGCGATCTTAGCCAGACGCATGCCGTGCTCCTCTAGGGTTTGATTCATCCGAGTTTGCTTGACCACCATCTATGACAAACGTTCACTGATAGATCTCGTCATTCCGGCGGGACAGGATCCGGTAGGTTGGACCAATTGTTGAGAACAGTAAAATAAAAATCAACGGGGTGAACCGTTGCCCAGATAATCAACGATAAAAATACCATTGCACAAAGCCAAAAGGCTTAAACCAATTTTATTCCAAGATGAGCGAGAATGAATCCTAACAAGGGGTTTAAATACCCATTCACTAACTCTTAAACTAGGAAACAAAATCCTAGAGATCCTAATCAACTCCAATAAGGAAATAGAATAATAAAGATCCTAATCAACTTCAAATAGGAAAGAAATAATAGAAATCCTAATTAACTCCTAATAGGAAACACATATTAGAAATCCTAATTAACTCCAAAAGGAAACAAATCAGGAAAAACAAAAAGAACAAATATTAATTAAACAGCCCGCAACCAGCCCACGAAGGTGGGCTCAAGCCCGTCCCGCCTTCGGTAAACCCACGGGGGCTTCTTCCCCTCTTCTTCCTAGCCCAGATTCTGCTTCATATCAGCACATCTAAGCCATCTCTACTTTTATATATGATGAAGAATTGAAGGATGTGATAAATTTCGACTAAATGTTTAAGCTAACTGTTAGAATTAACAATTCAAAGGACATGCCATGTTCAACGATGCTTTATGTCAACAAAAAAACTTATATTGGACTTGTCATTTGTCATTTATTTGTGAAGCTTTTCCTATAATATTACTAAAATAAAGCCCATGAACAAAAATATGAGTACATGGTCACCATAGTCACTGCAAAAACTTCACCATGGTCACTGCAATATAGATTTGAGCATTAGTTTGGTCACTATCGCCACTATGATAATACCTAATGCCATTGCGTATTAAAAGACATGTTTTTTATTCATTAATTTTTAGTCAGATACTTATAAGCTTTTCTTATATTATTATATACGGAGTATTATTTATATCTAAACAGAAAGAAACACTAATAGCCATTTCGAATTTGAACTTTGTAGTAATAGACTAATAGTACATTACTCTTAAAACCTTTAAAAGGCCCCAAGACTTGATCAAGCCATAGTATGTAAAACACTTCTATCAGAAGTCTACTTATAGCCAATCCTCAAATATCAAGTTGTACTACCTATTCCAATGTCCATAATCAACATTACGACGAAGTCAAAGGAGAGTCGATAGAGTTGGGTCCTGACCTGCTCACGACAAAGTATACAGAATTGGGATTGGCCTGGATTGCTGTCTTTGTAAACCCCAGCTTGTCCGCAGGCCAAAGTTCATCTCCGAAAAAGCTGCTGGTGTAGAGCACCTGGTCACCAGCTTTAAGCCCTGCTTTGGCAGCATTTCCACCATTTTCTACCGCCTGCCATAAACCTCATAAACAACCTTCCATTCTTACTAATTACAAATTTACAGTTTAAACTCAAAATCTGTTCCACATTAAACACATGAGACAGCTTTTCATGACCACTTATACTTGTGTAAATTGCACTTTTATGTTTTATCAATGTGGTGACTTAACCTGCTTGGTAGTTTGTCAAAAGTGACAAATCTTGGAACATTTAAGTTCATGACTTCATTTTATTATTGTTATTTTGATTTTTTTCTATCATCGTGAATGTCTTAACTAGCTAAGAAATATGATGGCTATGTTGGAATTTACCAAGATTCCTAAACTGGTAGCTTTTTAACCTTATCAGGATCAAATTTCACCTTTATGCTTAATGAGATGGCAGCAAGAATGAGGAATTACTTACAGTGATGACAACTCCACCGCCAGATTTTTGACCAAGAGTGAGCCCTAAAGGCTTATCAACCTCAGCCTCAACGTTCTTGGCAGCAGTTCTTGCGTTAATCTCAAAGCCTCTTGCTTTTTTTCTTCTTGATAAGCTGAAATTACCAGTACCAACCAAGACCAAATTCGAGATATCCCTTTTGTAATCTTGAAATGATAGTCCTTGGAAACTAGTTTTCTACCAAATATGTGATAAACAGGATAAGAAAGCTGAGAGAATAGTGATACAAGAAGCAAATAAAGGTCAGGAAAACGGGAGATCACCTGGCAGTGAGGAATGTAGGAAGCGGGTTTGCTGACTGATGAGCCTCTGGAGAATGCGGCGGAAGAGGTGCCGGCGGCAACAACCGTTGCTGACATGTTCTCAATTTACATGTATTTTAGATATGGCTTAGAGAAATAGAGGTGAATGTAGTTGTCTCTTGTGTGGATAGAAATGTTGGGCAGCTTTAGGCTCGAGATGCAATTGTGTGGTTACATGTCCATTGGTCACTTGCGTGAAGTCTAGTTTGTTTTCTTGTCCTTAAAAAATGTAGTGATATGGGGTTTTAGGATGTTTTTACCAAAATAATCCTGCATAATAAAATATATACAAAATTGATGTTGAGTTAAAACATTTTACCAAAATGCTGCTGATCAAACTCTGGTTAACTAAACTGCCAATCCAATTGGGTAACAGAAGAAGCAGGCTCTGCGTGACAAAGGAGGAGATGAGCATTAGTGGGACCAAGCAAAATAAATAAAACCCCAATTTAAAAGAAGTGCTATAACTTTTATATTTAAACTCTGATTCTTACAAAAATTATATCAAAATTCATAATTTTTTATTATCTTTCATATGAAACCAATATTGAATATATAAAATTTAAAAATAATTTAGCATTTTAAGAAATTCCGTTTTTTAAGTGTTACTACCTCCGTCCAACTATGTTTGGGACAATTTGGTTTACGATTCTTGACGATGATAAAGCAAACAGATCTTTGTCTGCACTCAAATTATTTTTAGTAAAAAAACTTATTCAGAAACTATATTAGAAACTTTACAAAGTCGCAAAAATCAGAATCAAATTTGATAAAAATTTGATATATAAAGTAAGAGATTGAGAATGATTTGTGTTGACCAAGTGAATAGTGTCTGAGACAATCTTAGCGGGACGGAGGAGTATAATTTTTTAATTGTACTCTAATTATTTTAAAAAATATATCAAAATTCATTACCTTTTTATTAAATATGAAATCAATATTGTGTTGTTAAAAATTAAACTTTTCTCATTCATTGTACCTCAACTCATTTGTTAGTTACAATGCAATATTGGTTTTATTACAACATTTCGTCTAAGGTGTAATGCGTTAGAAAAGTATTATTTTTAAGTATGCAATATTGGTTTCATATGAAATGTAATAAGAAATTATGAATTTTGATATATTTTTTAACCATTGGAGTATAAAAAAAGTATAAGTCTCTAAAAAATAGACTTTTTAAAGTGTTAAATCATTGTTATATTTTTACCTATAAAATATGAAAAATGGTTGGTGTAAACCATTTTGTGTACACCATTCCCAGTAATTGACTGTCTACGCAAACAGAGTTGTCTGTTACCGACAACTTTATAGTTCCGAATAGAATTGTCTATATACAAAACTCTGTCTGTGTAGATAGACAATGTGTGTGAATAGTGTATAGGAAGCATTCCTCATAAAATATTGGATCCGCTTCCTAAAATTGTGTTTGCTTCTTCATGCAACAGAAGCAGACTATGTAGCACCGATACGGATACGCGGAAACGGGTACGTGTATCCGTGCTTCATGGGGAGTAGATATTGGAGTGATTGAGTGAAAGTGAAGAAGTACTTCTGGTGCTCTAAATTACTCATAGAAGTAGTTTTTTAGAAGTTGGGGGAGACCGGCTTCTGACAAACTTATTTTGATTCAGCTTATGCTTTAAAAAAAAGAACAAAAGTAGAATTAGTTCCAAACACTCTCATAGTGTCATATTAAAATTTATGAATTTTGATATATTTTTATTTAAAAAATTGGAGTACAATAAAAAATACTCCGTAATAACACTTTTAAAAAGTAAAAACAACTAAGCATTCCAGCCCGGCTGGTTGTGAGGTTACCGTGCCTAATGAGAGGTCTTGAATTCGAAACCCGCTAGCATATAAGCGTTCGAAACTCAATGGGCTGGGTTTCAGTCTTGATTACTCCAGGCTCCCCCAGACCCCCGAGTAAAAAAAACACTTTTAAAAACAGAAATTGTTTAAAGTGCTAAATTATTTTTAAATTTTTATATATTCAATATTGGTGTCATATGAAAGATAATAAAAAGTTAAGAATTTTGATATATATTTTTTTTGTAACAATAGAATAAATATAAAAGTTATAACACATTTTTTAAAAATGGGATTTTATTTATTATGCTTGGTCCCACTAATACCTCATGTCCTCATTTGTCATGTGCAGCCTGCTTCTTCCGTAGTTCCGTTCAAGTAAGTAGCCGATTGGATTGGTTAACCAGAGTTTGTTGAGCAGCATTTTCGTAAAAAGTTTTAACTCAACATCAGTTTTGTATAAATTTTATTATTCAGCATTATTTTAGTTAAAACCTCGGGTTTTAGTGTGAGAGAAATCATCATGTAAATTTTCTCACTAATTTGAAGAGTTCTCTTTAGTGTGATTAACATCCCCACAAGAACGGAAAAAAAATGATGAATTAAATAAATTCAACGATTAAGAAAATGTAATTGTGGGAGATTTGTTTTTTGTTTAAAAGTAAAATACTAATGAACAACTAATTTAAAGGGTAGGAAATATTGTTTGATTCTGGAGTAATCAGATTTTGATGTTGATCATGCTTAATTACATGAAAATTATTTAATTGAGCAAGACTGATCAATACTAAGTTATTACCGCTCTTGTGGCGTAGAGTACAATCATTTAAGGAAACAGACTGGTCTTTCATGCGACATATTTCTAAATTATTGCCAAAACGAGCGAGTGTACAACCCTTAACTGTTACTAATCTCTTAGCGAACGATTAAGCGTGTGTGTGAAAGTGTCCTAGAATAAATTATATCTCTCTTAATTTACTCTATGTGCAATTATAATCTTAGCGACCGTTCCAGGTCACAAAAGATATGAGTTAAATTATTCAAAAACAATTTAAATAAAGATCATGCAATTAATCCATCAAGAAATTAACCCTAGATCATAACTGACCCACCCCTTCATCACTCCCAAATCCATAATTAAAACTACTCACAATTCATAATTGGGCAATCAACGGAATTGGGATGAAAAGAATTAATTGTCATTAACTAAAAAGATGGAACTTACAAATAATCTTAGGGTCTTGAATATCAAACCGGAAAACTACTCCAAATTTCGTCCTAGGCCTCTCTATCAGCCTTGTAAGCGAAAACAGAGGTAACAACTTGTATAATAGAAAACAGAGCGATTCTTGAGCCCGTTTGGTAACACTAAATTTGGCTGTATTGACTGATTCTGCTGAAATTTATGAAGTTCTGGATGAAGTGACTGTATTGGCTGATTCTACTGATTCATGAAAAAATTATATTTAAAATATTTGTTATTAATAAATAAAATAAAAATTATATGAAAAAATAGCTAAAATGATCCTCTACAGTAATTTCAGCCAATACAACCAGAAAAGTAACTCCAACCTTACTTTTTCTGCTTATTACACAATTTAGCACGCGAAATCAAAAGTTACGTGTTTGGTGAAAAAGCTGGCTGATAAGCCTGATAAGTCGAAAAAGGGGTCACCAAACGGGCTCCTTGTCGAAAAAGGACCCCTGGAGTGCACACATGGTGCCACGCATGGCGTGCGTGTCTCCCGTGCGCCCGGAGCAAAAAATGCAGAAAAATGGCCATGCACGGCGTTTTGGCCTCCGGTAGCCTCTCCATGATTTTTTTCTTCCGTGCACAACATGCGTATTTCGAGCGCATGTCATACACTTTTCTTGCCCGAATTTGGCTATGCTTACTTCACCAAAGTTGTAGATAATAAAGTTCTCAACCCACCACAATTTGCAAAACTAAGATTGGATCATCCAATTAAAAGATATGAATGAAATGGTGGAAGGTCGCATCCTGAAATATCAACAACGATTATCTGACTTCCTCGTCTATTTTCACCTTAATCCTTTCACATTCTCATCATGCATGGTGTCTTCATAAGATTCGTAGATCTTTAATTTATTTTTCATATGAAACTTGAATCTTGTATTTTGGATGTTTCTACGGAAAGATATGATCGAATGCATGACATAATGTCATCCCTATCGACGTTTCAAGCTCTATTCGTCCCCGTTTCATCCTGTATCCAATCCTACAGCTCTTTTGTCTTCAAAACTTTGTATTTAACACCTCATTGACCTCCAATGCTCCTAATCGAATATCAAATGCGTCTTCAACTCTCTTGATTACTTCTCAAATACCGGTGTCGGGCTTAATTTTGTTATTTTGATTGTAAAAATGCCAAACACATACCAAAACCAGGTAAATCATGACTTGAGCTAATTATGAGCCGTGCGGCACATTTAAGCTAGGAAAACTATCAAAACCGATCTCAACACCCATCAAACGCATGTTGAAATACGACTTATCACTCACTTGGGTATGATAGATTGAGAGCTAATGACCTTATCTTTTGGCTTATCAAGCTTATGAGTTAACTTTTTCATCAAATACATAACTTTTGATTTCACGTGCTGAATTTGATAATATTAAGAATAAATAAGATTGAAATTAGGGGTGGGTTGGAGAAACCGAAAACCGAATCGAAAAAACCCAAACCACAACCAAAACAACTAAACCGCTAGAAAACCGAAACCGAACTCAAGAAACCGAACCGAACTGTATTTGTTTGGTTTCGGTTTTGGTTTTCAGATCTCAAAACCGAACCGAACCGAATACATCGAACTTTTTAAGACTTGTTATTTTATTTATTAATCATTAAGTATAATATTTTGTTGAGTTTTTAATTCTTAATTCTATAAATTAAATTTATGATACTAGATTTATTATGAATTGCAAGATATTGACATTTAATATTTATGGTTTAATTTAGTGAAATACTTGTACATACACTTAAGTCTATTGCTATGATCCTAATATGTTGATATTTTTTAAATCGTAATTCACATTTTGCTTGTTGTTGCATGACATGCAATGATATTTTGTTAATATATTATATGTTATGTATGTTTGTTACCACATAATTTTTTATATTAAATAAATATGTATTAATATAAGTTATACTTTAAACAACATAGCAGTAAACGTGAAACTTTAGAGCATAAATATCTTTGTCTAAACAGAAAGTATAATACATTATTTACTAATAAAATTTTAACTTGCAAATAGACTGTATATAATTCACAAATAATTTCATGTTTTTAATTAATTTAGAAAATGCTTAAATTGAAATACTGATACTCTCAAATTCATTGTTTGGAAGTGAATTTGTTTGTTCTCTCTTTTTTAACTATGTATGTTTTTGAATTGTATTACTATTAATAATAGTTTGATGTAGTTTATTTTTTTGTTTTTGTTTTCCAATTAATATATTTCTAATCAACAAAAATATTTTGATAAAAAACGAAAAAACGAAACCGAACCGAACAAACAGCTATTCCAAATTTTTGAACATAAAATGAATCGAACCGAACTTTTTACTTTGGTTCGGTATTCGATTTTAGGTGAAAACCAAACCGTTTGTACCGAACCCACCCCTAATTGAAGTTAACTGCGTTAGCAGCGGCAAATCTATAGTCAAGGGAGTGGGAGCAAGCGCCCTCGATAACTTCTCATAGTCCATTAATAAAATTTATAATCTAAAGGTATGCCCCCAATTAAAATGTAGTGATTTCCCCAATAGAAATTTAATTTGACCCTAATTCAAGAGGAAGTTACTTCCACTTTCTAATTGAAATTCGACATGATTAATGGAGAAGGACCCCTTAAACACATCTCTACCTACACATTAAAGGTCTCTTACAAGTTACAACAACTCAGTCCTAGGCCACACGGCCCACACGAACTCAACATAAAAAGGTTAGATGTTTATAGTTCACCTGATCTGCCACAAGTGGAGATCATCAACACAACACACGAGCAGGAAACATAGAGAAAAAAATCCAAAGTTTTTTTTTCACTTGACATGCCACAGCTAGAAGAAATACGGATGCAAGGATAGAAGTGATGAATAGAAACACTTTGTCTAGCAACATTTTAGTCCAACCTTTTTTTCCCGCTTAAGCTCAAATTGAATATTTTTCCATACTTTTAAAATATTTAACTAATTTAGCGAATTTCGTCCCTTTGAGCTTAGATGACATGCCAAACATAGTCGAAGTAGGTAAGAGGATTGGGTGATACTTTGATGAGGTGATAGATTTCGAGGAGTAATGAGCGCATGAGAGTTGGGGTAAGGTTGACTAAGTTTTATTAAGATTTGGCGATATGGAAAGAGTTATGCAAGGAAGGGTTAAATTTTTGGGCGGAGGTAAATTGGGCCCCAACCCACTTTTTTTTTTTTTTTTTTTTTTTTTTGTATTTTAGTGTAAACACTTACATGTAAAAATTCATCTAAAACAATTCTTTTTACTGACTCACCCCAACCTTCATTCCTGACTACACCTTTGGTTAAAGTTGAGAGTGTTGTTAACACGTTGTGGTAACTTGAAATGGTTGACCGAAATGAAGGGAGACATGGTTAGAATAAGGGGGTGGGTAGAGAGGACCACATTTGAGAGGGATGAGCGGTATGTGTGAAGGTTCGATTGGATGATTAGAGAGGGAGACACGAAGATGATATGCTTAACCAGAAGAAGTGTGAATATGTAGTGGTTCACGTAGAGGTGGAGCAAGCAATTAACAAGACCGAGGTGAGATTCATGGAGATGTAAGTGAATCCATGTTGGGCATGCATGTACGGCTGTACGCCGAGATAAAGCACCAAACATATATTACATGGAAGAAGAACTTTTCTTATAAGGGACTATATATATGAGAAACAAAACAAATGTGAATCCATGCATAACATGCATTGATGTGGTTTTATTGCAAATTTTCCCATGACATCATAAATTACCGCTATTGCGAAGTGTCAAATTCATGCGGTTGTGATGCAGTCCGTACATACAATAATATTACAGCCACAATAGGTGTTGCATCCACAATTTAATTCCATAGTTCCAATAGTGCAAGTCAATGATTATGCTCTACTCTTCAATCTCATCTGAGGTAGTGATCCGTGATCCACACGACCACATGTAAAATATATAATCGTGTAGAACACATCATATCTTAAGAAGCAACATGAAACTGATCATACACACATAAGTAAAAACTATGTATAGTAGTATATATTATGTGTTATCATCATTTCATTTATTTACGCGTACTGAAATGGAAACAATTAATTAATGAAAAATGAGATAATGAATGAAAGAAATTGAACTCTCGTTAAAAATAAATCAATTTCCATAATACCATGTAATCCACGTTTGAGAGTTTGATTTCTTAAATTCAAGGTCATGCTAAGTGAAGGGAGATAGCTAGCTAGAATATAATATGAAGGATTTTATTATATTTTGCACTAATGCATGCAGTTATGCTTCGATAAAAAAATAAGTCATGCTCATGATATATATTGAGATTTGTAAAACATAAAACTATTTTTAGTATGCGCTTCACCAAAATAAAATTTTTATTTATTTTAATACAAATTACTCCGTATGTGATTGAAACTTTTCAAAGAATAAATAAATACTCCGTAATAAACATCATAACTTTTTTTTTTGAAAATTTTGAAAACAATCGTATAAGAGATGTTGGTAATTAAGTATGAATGAATGTAATTTTTTTAATTGCGAACTTCTTTTATTCAATTTTTCTATTGAATCTGCAAAACTTGACAACGTGTTGCACATATGACATGCATCAATGCATAAAAAATGAGACCAAACTAACGAAGTAAATGAAACATCCATTAATTGAAATGACCATTAAGTATTAACTTGCTCATTGTTATACACGTGTAAATTTTCACAACTGATTAAGAGGTGTATCGTACATTTTCACAACTGACCCACTTACAATATTACACGTGTAAATTTAAATCATTAGAAAACGCTACCGACTTAAGTTAAAGATTAGAAATATTTGCGCAATAGTTCTTGGTGTACACCCTAGGTTACACCCTGGGGTACACCCATTTATTTGCCCTTCTCACAGACAAAACACACACAAATACAGACACTTTTACTAAAAGTGTCTGTGTGAGTAAAATTAGTTACTAGATCTGTCAGGGTGGTTGCACGGAAACCAATGTCGGTGTACACAGACAAAAAAGTGTTGGTGTGAAAAATTAATTGGAAAACAAGTGTCAGTGTACACAGACGTTAGTTGTCTGTGTAGACAAAAAAGTGTCGGTGTGAAAAAATTAGTTGGAAAACAAGTGTCGGTGTACACAGACGTTAGTTGTCTGTGTAGACAAAAAAGTGTCGGTGTGAAAAAATTAGTTGGAAAACAAGTGTCGGTGTACACAGACGTTAGTTGTCTGTATAGACAAAAAAGTGTCACTGTGAAAAAATTAGTTGGAAAACAAGTGTCGGTGTACACAGACGTTAGTTGTCTGTGTAGACAAAAAAGTGTCGGTGTGAAAAAATTAGTTGGAAAACAAGTGTCGGTGTACACAGACGTTAGTTGTCTTGTATAAAAAAAGTGTCTGTATATATACAATTTTCGTCTGTGTACACAGAAACTATAGCAAACCAGTGTCGGTGTGGATAAAACGTAAAAAGTGAGAAGGAAAGAAAAAGAAGAAGATGGTGATGAAAATAATGAAGATGATTAGGGTGAATAAAACCTAAAAAAGAGAAGGAAAGAAGAAGAAGAATAAGAAGAAGATGAAGGAGAAAGGAAGAAAGAAAGAAGAAAGAACAAGATGTTGAAGAAGAAGAAAAGGAAAGAAGAAAGAGATGAGGGAGGGGGATCCGTATGATTCAAATGGGAGAGGAGTGGAGAGAAGAGAGTGGAGAGAAAAAAGTTGGGAGAAGAGATATAAGAAATGAGGGGTTATATAGGGTGTACACCAAAGTGTAACTCAAGGTGTACGAAAAGAATTTTTCATATTTGCGATTGATCGAGTACATCTAGTAAAGCTCTGAATTTTTTTAATCAAAACTCAAGCGGTCTACAAAAAATACTACGTAGATTTTGCAATAGCCTTTCTCAATTATGACCTTCACCAGCGGTCTACAAAAACTGTTTTTTCACTTCTAGCGGCATCAACAGTTTTCGGCAAACACCGGCAGCGAAAATTAATCGAATTTCTGATAACCATCTGTCTCTCCTTCATCACCTTACTCGGCAACTCTTCTTCTTTGCTGCGTCAGTGGGTTCTACTTCATCTGCAACCTTCACGGGTTTGCCAGCCGGCTTGACATATACAGAATTATATACGGAGTATATTACTATACGGAGAAATTATACAGTGTAATTATATGGAGACATGGAGTAGATTATGATGCATAATTATAGAGTAAGTATACGTAGTGTATTAGTATAGGAGGTGATGTGGCATAATTTGATTGGCTCACAAACCTGGGTACCGGTGCCTTTGAAATTAACAAAAGCTCTGAGTTTTTATGGTGCATTAGCATCCGATGTAAATGCTAACAAATTCAGTCCAGCCGAGAATCAAAGTGATGAGCCAGAATCGATCCCAAAAATTGCTTTTCTCTTCAGGCTCCAGCAATGGCTTTCGGAAAATACCCGCAGGTCCACGGCGGCAAAAATCAAAACCGGCAGCCATCGATGATGCTCTGCGCACTCTCACTCACTCCCTCTCTCAACGGCAACGGTGGTTCAACACCCTCTACAACCTTCCTGGTTTAATTTCCTGGGTTTGCCGCTTTGCCGGCCTGCCGTAAGGCCCGTAATACATAATACTCCCTAACAAATTACTATAGAGTATACTTTTATTGGTGTGACGTGGCACCATATTATAATTTGATTGACTTTCAAACTTTGTGTACCGGTGCCTTGAAAATTAATAAAGGTACGGTAGAATTTTCCTACCATGTAATCCACGTTTGAGAGTTTGATTTCCTAAATTCAAGGTCATGCTAAGTGAGGGGAGATAGCTAGCTAGAATATGAAGGATTTTATTATATTTTGCACTTATGCAGTTATGCTTCGATAAAAAAAGAAGTCATGCTCATGAGTTTTTTTTTATGTTTTTTTTTTTTGTTTTTTAAAGTCATGCTCATGATATATATTGAGATTTGTAAAATATAAAACTATTTTTAGTACGCGCTTCACCAAAATAAAATTTTTATTTATTTTAATACAAATTACTCTGTATGTGATTGGAACTTTTCAAAGAATAAATAAATACGTAGTAATAAACATGATAACTTTTTTTTTTGAAAATTTTGAAAACAATCGTATAAGAGATGTTGGTAATTAAGTATGAATGAATGTATTTTTTTTAATTGCGAACTTCTTTTATTCAATTTTTCTCTTGAATCTGCAAAACTTGACAACGTGTTGCACATATGACATGCATCAATGCATAAAAAATGAGACCAAACTAACGAAGCAAATGAAACATCCATTAATTGAAATGACCATTAAGTATTAACTTGCTCATTGTTATAGTTAATCATCACTCACTGTAATTCCATATCATCTTTAAACTAGTTTTGTAATCAAGCTCATCTTCTATTCTTCTAGACTTCTAAATTCATCAACAACATCTTTAATTTGTACATTATGCCAGCATTATTCAGTAGACTAGTACTCCGTTTTTCGAAAATTCTTTTTTTTTTCCTTCAAAATTTCTTTGGCATGATGAAATTAATCATCTTCTATTCAAAACGTTAAAATTTGCAAAGCTGACAAGGCATCGGGTCATCGGAGCAGGATGAGGTCAAAGTTATTAAAAAACAATCAATTGAAATTGAAATAGCATAATTTGTATAGGATACACGAGAAAGGGTGTTTATAATTATTTCAAATGATACAACTAACTTTAAAATGATTGCTTGCGCTGTTGCGCATGACTAATACTTATTCATATTTTTCTATGATGATTTTCTTTTAACAAAGTAGTTATTTAAACTTCTTAAACATGTTTGACATCACTGAATAGCCGATTGGTAACCCTTATTTTCAATTTATCTGTCTAATCAACTTTTTTTTTATTAAACACGCAACCTTTTAGAATGAGGACTAAATTGATCGATAACTATAATAAATAAAGTTGAAGTTATTTTTCTAATTCAATTGATTAATTAAAGCTACTATAAAGAAATTTTTTAGCTAAAAAAAGAAAAGAATTTTTTTAGCTATGTTGTCCGTTTAATATTTTCTTAACTCTATTAATGAAATATAATTTACATGTAATTTTGATATAGCTCAACAAATTCAACCACTTTAGTTGAAATTTAATCAATCCTCACCCAATTGCAGTGTTATCAAAATCTTTTGAAATTAAGGTTATTGTTGTTGTTGTGTGTTATCAAACGAGCTATAAAATTTGTTAAATCGTTTGAATCTATTGAAACTTATGAAATTTTGATATAGACAATTAGATTGAAACTGCACATAATGAAAAACTATATTTAAGATAATTCACGTTAGCAATTTCAGCTAATTTAAGTAAAAAATATAATTTCAATATTTTGATTATTATTTTATTCAACGCCCAAAATAGAAATTCACACATTTAATAAAAAAAAATGATTATTGTTTCTGATAAAAAGGTGCACATATGACATATAGTCATATTGGACTTTATACTTTAGTCACACCGATACGTTGTACATTTGGGACAAACCCCGTTTTCCTACACAGAAATACGTGGCTAAAATTGTACAGCGCATATCCATCCCGGAACTAAACGACGCTAACGGCCACCGTTTACAGACGGCGTTAAGATATTGACGGAACGAGACGCCGTAGACCGTGGTACTTGGGTGGTAGCCAGATAAGTGCTGACGAGGGAAACAGAGACAGATGTCCGGTAGGTAGCACGGACCGTACCCTCTTCCTCCTCCCCAACTAATATAAATTGAGGGCTACCAGTGGGCGTAGCTCAACTGGCAGCGAGGGAGTGCCACAGGGGTTAGGTCTTGGGTTCGAATCCCGACAACTGCGATGAGGGGTTACTATGCTGAAAAATGCATAGGGCTCCTGCAAGTACCGGGGACAGAGCCCCACTCTCTATCTGTCAGATTGTGATTATAGTCCAACTTACATCCTCCCGTCGTGCCGTCCGGTCGGTGTTGGGGGCCCTCAGGGATGGGGTGTCATCCTTTTTTTTATAAATTGAGGGCTATATCCACGCCCATTGTTTATCCTCTCAGAAACTAAGAAATTTCACTCTTTCTCTCTCTAGAAAGCAGAGCGGTTACCACTCTCTCTCTCCATCTCAATAGCCGATAAGCCGTATTGTATGGCCGCCAATTTGCAGAGCCGAGGAGTCGCGAGCTTGGGGAAGCTGTTCCGGGGCAAGATAACCTCAACTAATCGTACCGGCTCTTCTGCTTCTCTCTCTAGGTATTCTACGCCGTATGAGCTTTGGTATGATACGGATTTATACGGTGTTGATTCGTTGAAATACATGCATAATCGCTCTTATGGAGTATTTTTGTAAGGAAATTGGCAAAATAGTAGTAAAATAGAGAAAAATGCACAAATAGGAGTGGTTATGTCTTATTCATAAAACAGAGTTATTTGGTTCCATTAAAAATTCTCGAAATTAGAGGTCAATAGTCTATTTTGAAGCGGTGCATTTTTTTATGTTTTAAAATTGCCATTTTATCTTTTTGGTTTGTGATGCCGTAAACTGTTTTTTGCGGTATTATTATATCTTCATTTCCGTTTCCCTGTATTGAGAGGAAAAACATTGGGAACCTACTTAGTTATAAGCATTCTCTTGGAGATATACTTCAATATAAAAGCTTGAGTGGAGTTTTGTTTCGGTCTCTCTGTGCAATTTTTACAAATTTGATCGATCTGTAGTAGCTGATGATGATCATGATGGTGGAATGGTAGCACCAATTTGAAAGTTTTTTTAATATAATTTGGCCAGTTGATCGATCTCTAATGGAAATTATGCATGTATATAATCTGTTTTTCAGTCTAACGCGTTAAATTTGCTATGTGATTTAGCGAAATGAGTTCAATTGATTACAGAGTGGTGTAGGAGAAATGTCGTATAAAGATAAAAGATTTATAGATTGACAAATTACATTCAGGGCCAAATCTTCATCTTTCATTAACGGGGTATGAAATTATGAATATTGTATGTTTTGTAATTTGTAAGTAATTTTTTCACACATTGATATCGATGTCTTCCCCGGCGAGGGCTGCTTACCATAGTGGTGTTTCGACTAATGGTCTGAACTTTTTCTTACAACTAATAGATTTAAAGGTTTTGTCTTTCACATCCCCGATTACTGTTTAGTGGTAGGTAGTGATTTCCAGTTTGCTGGTTTAAGAGATGGTATTTTTTTAAGATTTTGTTACTCCGTATTATTTTTCTATCACCATAGCAAAATAAAGGTGTTTTTGCCTGGTAAGAGAAGTACTTCGCCAATCTATTACTCTGTACGTAACATTCTTTGATCTTTATACTGTTGATGTCAACCGAAGAGGGGTATGATTCCCTAGAGTGAATATTAAAAGTACAAAACAAAACAATACTCCAGAATATGAAAAGAATTGTCGAAAATATACTGTTTCAAAAAATATTCAACTTTAAGCTGGTAAAAAAAATCAATTTTAAGGGGGTTTATTGATTAGTTATTCTTTATATTTTCTATTTTTTTTTATTTTTAATGACTACTTTATGGTTTATAAGATTTTTTTGCTTGTTATGAACTTTTTCTTTTCTATGTACCAATTAAAAGTTCTATGGCACTGATACAGTATGCACTTATGAAAAGTTATTAATTAGGACATGTGGGGCTGGAGGGAGTTAACTTTGTGAAGCAGCGACCTTAATTATGATAGTACGGGAATTATTCGTTGTTGGTGGGAATTGTGGACATTGTTCATTTGTTAAGTGATGATTAACTTTCTTTAATAAATGGCACTTCTTATTCTTAATTGCTCAGCGTGGAGCAGTACACAACCGGATCTAGCTAGAACCAGTACAAAAATTGTAACCGAAAAATCGAACCGGACACTCGGTTCATTTCAGACTACCAAAACTAATCGGTTCAAAACTTGCCTGGTTTTAATTTTTAAATGGAACGAATTCCGCATTTGTAATATTAGTCCAAATATTTTTTGGTTCAATCGGCTGGATTCCATGGTCTACCTTCCGGATTTGGTTTAGTAACTTTAGTTCTATATCTCCACACCCCTTTAGTGGAGACAAGTAAAAAGTACTCGGTCACGATCCTAATAAAAATGAAACGATGAAATAGCTTATCTTAGGACTTGGGAGATAAGGAGTGTCATATAGAAATAATTTACATCTGGAGAAGTAATAAATATGCGGTTCCAGTATTAGTTCATGTGGTACAACCGTACAAGTAGTGGTTGAGGCTGCCGTTTTCATTCAATATCTGCCGACCCTTCTTTATGTCATTGGGTTTTCATTGATAACTTATCATACTAGTAGTAATTATCAATGTTAAGGAGTCCATATCATGATAACGTGCCAGTTATGACTAATATATCTCTTGGGTGGATTAGGTTCAATTAATGTTATTAGAAAATACGGAGTAGTAATTTTTTGTTTGATTGTTCGGTACTATGTTACCTAATACCGACAACTCTTCTTTAAGGTTGGTTAGTTCATTCATTTATAGTAGTACAATTATACACCTATCAGGTTTTTGTCCAAACTTTCAAATAGACGCAACTTATAACAAAGATAGGATTTTTTTTCAAATGTGGATATTTATCACAAAGATAAATTTGAATTATGTATTATTTGGTCTTGTAAAACAATCTAGGCCTGGTCTAATATGTCACTAAGGTACACTTTGCCAAGTGCAAGTTAGGTGAGTAATAAGAATAGTAAGAATCGTGTGGTTGAAATTTGTGCAGAGGAGAGAGAAATATGCAGAATCACAAATTAGTTGCTTTAATAGAAAAGTGACAAAGGTTTTTGGAACAAGTCCAATGGGACGGAGGGAATATATAAAGTAATTCGATTCATATTTTTAGAGTTAGTTTTGATGAATATATAACATAATGAAGTCATTGAAGGTAATCGTACGTAATATTATAAGTATATTGTTTTCATTATTAATTATTCATTTAGGAGTGTTAATTATTTGTTATTTGAATAGAAATGAGAAAGTTTAGAACCTGTTTGGAGAACTCTGTTTTCGGCTTATCAAGCTTATCAGCCAGCTTTTTCATCAAACACGTAACTTTTACTTTCGCGCGCTGAATTGTGTAATAAACCGAAAAAGTAAGGTTGGAGTTACTTTTCTGGTTGTATTGGCTGAAGTTACTGTAGAGGACCATTTTACCTATTTTTACATATAATTTTTTCTTTAATTTATTAATAAAATATATTTTTAAAATATTTTTTTCTTAAATCAGCAGAACTAGCCAAAACAGCCACTCCAGCCAGAATATCATAAATTTCAGCAGAATCAACCAAAACAGCCGATTTTGGTGCTACCAAACGGGCTCTTAACCGTCCAAAACGGACAAAGTGGTAGTATGGAGAGTATATCTTATCTTATCTTTGAATAAGAGTGCAACTGTGTAACATCTTCTGTTACGTGCTTGCCTTATTTTTGAAACGAAAAGGTCTTCACGTTTTCTGGGCCATATTTTTCTGTCCATTTTATCATCATCCAGCTCAAGGGCCACCATACCTTTGGAAATCAAACCATCTCATTTCCATCTCCGTCCCATTCATCTACCTCCTGTCTCCTCCTGACCTCATCACACACCTACCACCTCGGAATCTTTTGTGTGTTGTCTTTGTTAAGACACGGAGTTCCATCTTAAAAGGTCAACCTGATAGGGGGAATCAGGGGGAGTAGTTCATGTATTAATATATCATTTTGTTCATTCAAACTTTTCTAATGTGGGACATTTAACATCCCTCCTCATGATCCGTCTGGATCTTGCCATCATTTATTTTTTTCGTCGGTCCGTTTTTTTCATCCGGCCGTAACTTTCATTTTTTATAATCGTGTCATCATTTTTCATAAGGGGCTCCACACCATGGATCGATTTGGCTCTGATACCATTTTAAGACACGAGTTTCCATCCTAAAAGGTCAACCTGATAGGAGGAGTTACTCATGTTTTAATATAGCATTTTGTTCATTCAAACTTTTCTAATGTGGGACATTTAACATCCCTCCTCATGATCCGTCTGGATCTTGCCATCATATATTTTTTTTGTCGGTCCGTTTTTTTTCATCCGGCCGTAATTTTTATTTTTTATAATCGTGTCATCATTTTTCATAAGGGGTTCCACACCATGGATCGATTTGGCTCTGATACCATTTTAAGACACGGGGTTCCATCCTAAAAGGCAACCTGATAGGAGGAGTAACTCATGTTTTAATATAACATTTTGTTCATCCAAATTTTTCCGGTTTGGGACATTTAACAGTCTTCGACTCTTCATCTTATCCATGCCGGTAGTGCGGCAAGGCTGGAGTTTAGGCAGCCTACATATATTATATATACTCTCACTACGAGTAAATTAGATTGCTTAAAATTAACCTCTTTCAAAAAGAATATTAATCTCGATAATTATAGTGATCTTTGTTATGTTCAGTTTTCACACTCCTCCAATTTGCTGGGCTTCTGAATTTAGTGTGAAAATCTATTTTAGCTAATAAATAAAGTCAAAACCCCTTTAGGGTGCTTACCGGTTAGTTATTACTTAGTCAATATTGTTAGCTACAGAGTAGATCTTAATTAAAAGTCAATTTAGTGTTGTGAAAACTAAATTAAAAATTAAAATGGTCAATGTAGCCAACAAGTACACCGAGCTTACTTGAGTTTTCGTTATTAATTGTTAGTTAGTGAAATTTAAAAATTAATGCTTTTGTTACAACTTACAAAATTAGTTGACATTCTTGACAAGGCTCATGAATCAAAAACAAGGTTACTGAACATGAACTTGTTAATACGGAGTATTATATCATCATCATCATCATTATTCATCATCATCTATAGTAGGTACTTTGAAGCCATTATTTGTCTTCCCTTCTCTATTCATAATGGCGGTTTTCGGATGTGCAGGAGGGCCGTGCATGCATCGGCATACGACAAGAACATCGAGGAGCATGCCCAACCCTCCGCTGTGCCGGATGAAATAATCGAGGCCCAATCAGACAAGTACTGGGCTCCTCACCCTCAAACCGGCGTATTTGGACCAGACACGGTTAATACAACATCTGGGGGCGCCGCCGCTGCCGGTGAGGGCTTTGCACCACCAGATTCAGTGTTGGAGCAGAAGGCCTTCTTTCGCCCCTTGGAGGGGTTAGAGAAGCCTGAGCCATCCTTCCCCTGAACCATCTAATATTTTCTTTCAAATTCTGCCCCTTCTATATATAAATAATAAATAAATAAATAAATAAATAAATACTCGCAAATGCAGGGGGCAGACTGAAAATAGTTGAAGTAAGTGGTCAGCGTCAGCACTCAGCAGTATGGATGTAACTAAATGATATAAAATGGAAATACACATCATTTTCCATAACAATTATCTATTTGCTGTTATTGTCATTATGGATATGCACTTGATCTGGAAAAAGTTTCAAAAGTGTGTTACATTTATTTTCTTTTATTTCAAAGTGTTTATACCATAGATACATAAATCGCTCAAACACACACCAACTGCGTTCCGCGTACCCAATCGCGGTACGGAAGTGTTCCAAACGTTGATCACATCGTAGTGTAAAACGCTTCACCAGTGATCTCAATTGCTTCTCAAGTCGTTCGCCATCGCTGCCCAGGTCTGTTCCCAATCGCAACTGGTGTCGACCGCAACTCCATCCAGAACGCGCTAAATCGTGAACTCCGAACATTAACGACTGTCGCAGACCTACCCGTCGCGAATAGTCTTGTCGTTTCTTGTGTTGATAACCTATGCGGATAACGAGACACATTTGTTTGAAACTTTGAAACTAGACGACTTAGGGTATGTTTGGCAAATGACTTATCAGTCAACTTTTAGCTTGTTTGACCCATTTCAGCTGTTTGATTAGTCAAAGAAGCTAATGATAATGTTTAGTAAATGACTTTTAAAATTATCTTGTTGAGTTTGAAAAGTTGAAAAATGGATGATTGAAGAAGCTAAGGGGAGCAACTTCTTCATTCAGCTGGTTCAATTTATTCAAAATATATGTCTTTTTATACTCTATCAGCCATTTTGAAACAGTCAATTTTATCAAACAGTTATTTATAATCAGCTAACATAACCAGCCGGTCAAAACAGCTAACACAACCAGCTGTTAGGAAACAACTGATACAACCATTTAACAGCCATTTTCCAAACAAGGCCTTAGCCTTTTTGATTTCTGCTCCGGGTAATAAAAGTTACGAACTCTTCACTTCAGCGACTTCTTTTTAATACTGAGTATTAATGTTTTTTATATTTTGTTTAAAGTTTTTCTTGAATATATATATTGAAAGTACTCTTTCAACGCTACTAAAATATATTTTGAGTATTAGTTTTATTTTTTTCAAAATATATATTTTGAAAAAAATATATCTGAAATTCAGTTTTATTTTAGTACCAAAATATAAGATACAGTGTACCGAACATGTGGTACAACGTACCAAACGCGTACCGGAATGAACCTACCCCTCCGAACCAGATACACAAGATCTAGCAAACCGCGTTCCCGATCCTCGTTCCCGTACTGAAGCGTTCCACGAACTATGTGACTATGGTTTATACTTTGCAGTAATTGTTGAGAGTTGAGACTTGAGAGACTAAAAAACAGTTCGGTGTGCTGAGACAATACAAATGGTTTGGAAGTATTTGGCAAAGATTTGGTCAATCAAAGAGCGCAGGCTCCTTTTAGTTATTAGAATCCAATAAAAAATGATATTTTTAATTGGAGCAGAAATTTTCTGGTTTGTCTCATGTTTGGTTTCGTTTGATATGAGATTGATGAAAGCTCAACTAAAACATCATAAATCAATTCAAAATTGTTTCCAAAAAAGATGGTGATTCAAATTTGATAACAGTGTATCATATTTTACACACTCGTTGAAGTTATTGCATGTTTGGTCAAATAGTAAGCAATACAGCACGCTTTATGGCTCATAAAGTTTTTGTAATAGTTTCGAATTGATAAGTTAAATGCTCCGTAATATAGTAACCGATGATCTCACGTTCCGATAATAAATGAACCAAGAGATGATAGCTCCCGTGTTTAAAACGTAGTTATCCATATGCTCTGACGAGCCAGCTATGAGATACGTAGTGTGGACTGTGGAGTAAATAAACAAATGACAAGAGGTGAAGAGGATATATGTCTCCGAAATAATTGTTTTAATGAAATAAGTTGTTAATAGCTGATTGCCAGAATAAGTTAGCAGGTTAAAAGTGGTTTGGACGTAGCAATTGCAGGGTTTTCATTTTATAGTGGTTCCGATCAAAAACGCTAGGGTAAAAACAATTATTGACTACACAACATTTTTTGTTAGAATCCCACACCGGAAAAGTTCGAATAAACAATGTGCTATATTAAGATTTGGGCAACTCCTCCTATCAGGTTGACCTTTAACTATTTGGGATGGAACCTCAGATCTTAACATTGTATTAGAGCCAAATCGATCCATGGTGGGCCCCTTTATGAAAAATGACGACACGATTATTAAAAAAATGACAATGACGAACCGACGAAAAATGAATGACGGCACGATCCAAACAAAGTGTTTGGTAGTGAGGAGGGGTGTTAGAATCCCACCGAAAAAGTTCAAATAAACAATGTGCTATATTAAGATTTGAGCTACTCCTCCTATCAGGTTAACCTTTTAGGATGGAACCTCAGGTCTTAACATTTTCACTTATTGAAAATGTTATTTTTGGGCTGAACGCTATTAGGATTTCACTCGTGCGATGCACGGAATAAAAGATATTAAATATTTTTCATTTTTCGGGACATAAGTAATACTCCATAGTATTTATGCATTGTTGGGAAAATTAGATTTGAAAAGTAATAAATTATAGAACACATGAATTGTTAAGAAAAATAGGTATCCGAGTAAGATGGGATGGTACAAAAGCCGTACTATTGATAGCACGTATTGTAAAATATAAAGAACAAAATAAATGTTAGAAGTTGAAAAAATGAGCTGTGTTTATAAAAAAAGTGAGGTGTGTTATATACTTAAGGAGTGTTTGCGATTGCTTGTGCTTTTTAAAAGTGATTTTTTTAAGAGATTATTGGAAAAGTGGTTTATAGTAAAAGTAGGTAGTGTTTGGGAATAGAAGTGATTTTAATTAAAATGTAAAAGTTGAAGTGTTTGGTAAAAAAGTGATTTTTGATGTAATGTATGGTTAAAATACAAAAATATCCCCAACTTGTATAGTGCATCCACTGTTGTCTCCTTTATCTCTTTTCCCCATTTCCGATGAGCTAGAGTGCCGTTGGGAGATTCTTCCGGTGAGTGCCATAGGGGTCAATGATATGTACATCTTCTTGGTATCCTGGAATCTGGATTGCTAATCTGTTTTTTCTAGGTATGTGGATTGTGGAGTTTAAGAATAAATAGTGAATGGATTTGATTTAATATATATACACATAGAACATTGGTAAAAGGAATTTGGGCACAACAGAGAGGTAACAATAGCGGTGAACCAGACCGGCGGCGGCGACGAAACAGACCGACGGCGGCGAAGCTAATCTGCTGCGGGAGTGGCGATGGAGAATTTCTATTTGGCGGACGAAGCAAATCAGCTATGGTGCCAGTGAAGCGGGTCAGCTACAGTGGCGCCGAAGAAGAGTGGTGGACTGGTGGTGGGGAAGATGGCTGGCGGCAATTTCTAGTTGATGGAGGAAGGTGGGTGTCGCGTGAAGCTTGGGACGATGGAAGATGGTCTGTACGATGCTTGTTGGGATAAGGGTACTTTTGGATTAATTTATATATTTTGAAATAAAAACATCCCAAAAGTTGAAGTAATTTACGGAAATACCAAGAAGCAGAAAAAAGCATCCCTAGACCTGCTTTTGGCTTAAAAGTGATTAAATTAAGCTGAATTTTTCTTTTGCAAACACTACATTTAGCTTTTACCCTCCAAAAAAGCTGAAAGTGCTTTTATTAAGCATTAGCAAACACAACCTTATATGTGGCACTCATGATACTTTTATAATTTTATTTGAAATGAAGTTTTTAGATTTGAAGACTTTAATGGTCATTGATGTTTGATTTGGTCTAAATTGATCTACTTAATTAATTTTTGTTTGAACTGCACAAATCTAGCTTGTTAAGTTTGATATTATATGTACCTTACTGCACCCTCAGTTCTAAAACAAAATTCACTGTGCTTTTCTAGATATTACCATTTGTAGTTCTCACTTTAAAAAGAGAAAATTAATATCAAAAGAGTCTTATTTGGTAACACTTAAATCGGTTAAAATCAATTGATTCTACTGAAATTTATGAAATTTTAGCTAAAGTGACTGTATTGGCTGATTTTGTTGATTTAAGAAAAATATTTAAAATTTATTTTATGAATTAAATAAAAGTTATTTAAAAAATAGCTAAAATGATCATCTACAATAACTTTAATCAATGCAGCCCGAAAAGTAACTCCAAACTTACTTTTTCCTATTATTACAAAGTTCAGCGCGCGAAATCAAAAGTCATGTATTTGATTAAAAAGTTGGCTGATAAACCTGATAACCGAAAAACAAAAGAGGTAATCTGAGTTTGCACCCCGTTTTATTGTCCAAATTGGACTTTGCACCCCGTTTTTAAAAAATTTTATTTTTGCACCCCAACCCCATATGAAAAGACATAAATGCCCTCGATCAGAATATGTTGAATGCCAACGTAATTGTTAATGGAGAGACATTTTTGTCTTTTCATATGGGGTTTGGGTGCAAAAACAAAGTTTGTTTAAAAACGGGATGCAAAGTCCAATTTGGACAATAAAATGGGGTGCAAACTCAAATTTCCCAAAACAAAATCACCAAACTGGCTCAAAGTGTCACAATTACATTTAGAAAAAGGAAATACATTGGGCTAGTCTTGGACCCGGTTCGGGCCACCCGGCCCGCTACTGTGCGGGCCTGGAACCGGCCCGGTTCTCGGGTCCGGGTCAGTTCCCGAACCGTGGGCGGGGGGGCTTGGTGCTTGGTTTTGGCGACCCGGCCAGGCCGGGTCGGGCTCGGGTCCGGGCCTAACGGCTAAATTTTTATATAAAAAAAATCCTTTAAATTCTAAAGAGTCGTTTGGCTCTTTGACCCACATCCCAAACGGCTACATAGCCGTTGGGTGGGTACCAGGGGGTCCGGGGCTTTTGGGGGGTGGGGGGTGGGGGTTAAAAAAACCTATAAATACTCCTAATTTTAAACATTTTTTCACACCTCTTCTCCGACTCTTCCTAAATCCTACTCTCTACTCTCTACTCATCTACATATTCATCTTCTCAAATTCTCTTATTCTCCATTATATTTTATTTTACTACTCCCTCCAGTTTTATTTAATCTTCACACTTTGACTTCACACAAAACAAGGAAAGAAATTTGACTTTACTGTAGAGTACACTGTTGAGACACTGTTTGACACTGTTTGGCACTGTTGAGACATTGTTTGGCACTGTTGAGACACTGTTTGGCACTGTTGAGACACTGTTTGGCACTGTTTTGATGTAGATTTGTTTGCCCAAAAAAGAAATAAGGAAATGTGAAGTTTATTTTAGACCGTCCCAAAAAGGAATGTGTGAAGTTTATTAAAAACCGGAGGGAGTATTTAATACTTATACAATTATTATATCTACTTATATATTAATTATCTACTTATAAATACATATACTATATTACTTATATTTCTTATCTACTTAATCTCTACTTATTATCTACTTATATCTACTTAATACATATATACTACATCTACTTAATATATACTTTATATATTAAAGTATTAAATATACTTTATAAACTATTAGTATATAATAGTACTTAATACATAATATTATCTACTTCTCTACTTGTATTTCATATCTACTTATTTTCTTATTCTCCAATCTCCATTATATTTTACTATTTAATTCTTATACAATTATTATATCTACTTATATATTAATTATCTACTTATAAATACATATACTAAATTACTTATATTTCTTATCTACTTAATCTCTACTTATTATCTACTTATATCTACTTAATACATACATTCCACACAATATATACTCTATATATTAAAGTATTAAATATGAGTGTATTACTCATCTTACAGTAGTATACTTATATATTATATACTATAAACAATATATTATATATTAGTTACACTTTAATTAATATTAGTTAAAATCATTCTATTACTCATTTACTCCCATTAATTAGTATACACATTCATACATTTGTCTTATTACTTACATTTTGTATTAACATTACTTGATTAGTTAATTAGTATTCCCGCTAATTGTTACATTTTTCATTAAACTAGTTAACTAGTTAATTAGTATTCCCATTAATTGCTACCTTTGCCTCTACTTTAAAAAACTACTCCCTCCGCCCGCTATGATTGCCCCATTTTACCATTTCGGTCCGTCCCACTAAGATTGTCTCATACCTTATATGGTAAAGTTTGTGTGGTTCTAAATCATTCATACTTTATTCTTACTTTATTAATTCAATATCAACTACATAAACTCACTTTTATTAATAACCGTGCCACCTTCTCTTGTACCAAACTTAGCGGGACGGAGGTAGTAGTTAATTGTCATTATAGTTAAAGTCACATTATAATAGTTTGAATTTATATTTGAACGAAAAAAGAGTAGTTCAATAATTTTATTGAAGTACTTAACATTTTATTAAAGTATTTTTCACTAAATTAAAGTACTTGAAAAGTTGCTATAATTTAATTACTCACATTTTAGTTAAAGTCACACTTGTTAGTTTTAAGTATTTATTAAAAAATACTATTGATTAGTTCAAATTTCAATTTTTATTTTAGAGTCACACTTTGATTCATTACTTTATCAAAGTACTTCACATTTTATTAAAGTAGTTTTCACTAAATTAGTTTGAAGTATTAATTAAAATAGTTTTAATTAGTTGCATTACTTTTGTATTCATTATTATATTTGTTGCAAATTAATATTTGTTACATTTTTAAGATGGAAGGTGGTAGATATTCGGTTGATATGGGTAACCTCGATCGCCATCGAAGGAACGAGATTGGGAGGAAGAAACCCCGCAAAGGTAAAGAACTTGCCGTCTCTTCATCTCAAAGCCGAGATGATTTTGAAACGGGTTACCAAAGGAGGGATGGAGATGTGATATCCGAAGGACAACTAGAGCAAGAATTGGCCCGACACAATAACCGCTTTCTCCAACAAGAACAAATCCCGACGACCATTGACGAAGATGAGCTCGAGGATGACGATGTGGATGAACTTGAACCGGAGACGGGCGATGGTGACGGCAACCACGACGAGGCGGACGAGCTCACCTCATCCCAACCCGGTAAGAAAAAAAAGTAAATTTAAACTAATGCAAAATAATTTTGATAAGTAGAATGACGCCCAAACTGGGTTTTCGTACGCAACTTGCAAGTGGTGCGAAAAATATTGATGTTGCGTCAATCATAAATTCTTTCTTGCCTTTCAATCTTTTACCAGAACCCTTGTTCTTAGCCTCTTGCGGTGGTAGAACAGTGACATTGGTTGGTGCAGTAGAGCCCAAAAACAATGCAAACATGTCCTGTTTTGAGGGAATGACATTATTCATTGGGAAAGAAGACTGTAGCATTTCTTTATGTTGTTTTAGTAAACCCACGAATTGTTGAAGAAGGACTGGCTGATCTTCGACTATAGAAATACACGAGTAAATCTCAGAGCAAAGTTGATTCATGGACATGTTCTTTTCATCAGTCTCAACACATTGCTCGATCAAACCCCCGTCAAGCTCATACATTGGTTGAACAAGAGCAATCCTGCACCAACGATTGCAAACATACCTATCCGGGATCTTCTCTTGCTTGACGTCCTTCAAAACAAAAAATATATGTCGACACAATATCCCAATCCTTTCAAATGTTTTGCAAGTACAAGAAGTAATCATATCAGTTGTAAATGTCAGATTGCGGTCGTCCGTAATAACATATTCACGAGAAGCATTAGTAGCAGTCAACCTATGAATGCGACAACCGAAGCATGCTGAAGAGATCTAATCTTCAATTAAATAAAAAACAGAAAGGGAGTAGAGTGATGATGCATGACGTTGAATACCCAAGGGGGTCTTGTACACGGGTATAAACGATTCCGAACCAGAGTTTAATTTAGCAAATGTCTCTGTGAATCCATAGCGCTCTCAAATCGCATATAAAATTCGATCAGACTTAAATGGGGGTTTGAAAATTCCCCAAAAAAGTTGTTTTCACTTTCAGACCGAGATGTTGTTCGAAGTAACCCACCCATATACAAATCTCGAAAATATGAGGGAATCCAAAACTGACACAATTGAAAAAGATTTGAAAACAAGGGGTGATTAGAGAGGTCAAACTCCTCCATGATTGAGATCCAATGTTTTTCAAAGATATATGGCTCAATATACTGGCTCCAAACAAGAATATTATTCTTTTTTAAAAAGTCTTCATCTTTGCTTAACACAAGACCAACTTTTTGAGTAAGCTTGGACATGATATGCCACATGCAATATCGATGACGAGCGCGTGTGAATACCTTTTCAATTGCAATCCGCATAGACGGGTCTTGGTCCGTGATGATGCAACTTGGCTCACGACCCACGACATCGAGAAAACAATGAAACACCCAAACGTAAGACTCCACATCCTCTTTAAGCAACAAACCAGCTCCAAAAGTAACACATTTTTTATGGTTATCAACTCCGGTAAACGGTGTAAACACCATATTGTACCTGATTGTAAAAAATGTTAGTAATGCATTACCATAATATGTATCTGTAGTGCACTAAACATGAAGTACCTTTGCAACTTAGAGAACAATGTAATGCAAGTACAATTGTTGTGGTGCAAAAATAGGAAAACAGACAAAACACACATAAGTACACACTCGTAAACATATTCTTTGCTTGAGTATATAATGAAACAAAAAATTATAAACTCATACATAAAATAAAGGTAAAATTAAAATGTTAGCAATTATGATTAAAAATGTTAGTAATGCATTATCGTAATAAGTATCTGCACTGCACTAAACATGAAATACCACTGCAACTTAGAGAACAACGTAATTCAAGTACATAAACGTAAACAAAAATAATGCTAAAATAAAAAAATACCGGTTCGTCTTGAAAGTAGCATCGAAGGAAATTACATCACCAAAGAGCGCATAATTTTTCCTCGCAGTCGGGTCAATCCAGAACAGTCTAGTCAACTAGTCAGTTTCATCAACATCGTAACAAAACCTGAAAGCAGGAGAAACTTCTTGTTTTCTAAATAACTTATCAACAAGCATTTGTGCATCTGCTCCAGCAAAATATGCTTTCAAATCCCTTTTAAAATTTTTAAAATCTACGGTGGTAACACCAACGTTCCTATATCCACCAACATGCTCTTTATATAACTTATAACTTTTCATTGTGCCTATGTTTGCTTTTGAACAGTTCAAAATGAACTTTTGATGACCAATGTCAAGATTCCTATTCACCTTCAAGAACGGTCTTGACTCAGTAGAAGACATGGGATGATTATGGCATTCTTGAAAAAATGAAACTTTGAAACTTGCAGTCCCATTAAGTCTGAATATAACACGGGCCATACATCCACATCTATTGGTAACACGACATCTCGTGCACTTCTTTTTACCTTCAATATTTTCTGATGGTCTCATTTCGTTATTCACAGGTTTTTTTTTTAAATCGGCTCTGTTACAAAGCATATAACGAGAAACTAGAATGTCGTCTTTAGCCTTTGATATGGTACTTATGCGAGTAGTAAAACCAGACACGGACGCATAGTTTTTATAAAATTCAATGCTGTCATTCAAAGAGGCAAATAACATGCCAACATTAGGCTTGTAAGCTTCATCACATTCTAGAATCCAATATTTTGATGTGTATGGACACACAGTTAGCTGGATAGGTTCAGAGGAATGTGTTGGACTTTGAGAATGCATATGGTTAGAACCAGAAATATTTTCTCGCTCTGCCATCCAAAAAGTTAAAAAAGTTAAACACAATAAAAGATTTCGTATATATTTATGAAGAACCTGTAGCAATAATATGAAGACATGCAAGGTAAAAAATTCATGAAGATGAATAAATAATACGTAGCCAATAAAGATGATTAATCATACTGCAATAAGTTTCGGTGAAAATAAAATTTTAGAGAAAAGTTCATTCCAATGAAGAATGCAAAAATACCATTTCACAAATATTTAGCTAATGAAATAAAAGACGAATATAAGCATTAAAATGAAATAAAAACACAGTACGCATGGAATTGAAGATAGAAGAAAAATAACAACATAATGTATGAACCTGGTTCCATGATGACGGGTAGAGAATAGGAACTCTTTAAGATTATGAAGAACGCTAATGAAGAAGATGCTTCTGATTGAGAATAAAATCAATCGTTCCAGTTGAAGGAAACGATGATACGAATGGAAATAGAGAAGGCGAACGTAGATAAGGAAAGAAATAAGCGATCAGAATTGTAGGGATTGGTCAATCGGTCATACGTTAAAATAGAAAGAATAGGTGCAATACCAAAACCACCCCTGCTGCAAACGTATGATTTGTGAAGATCTAAGGGTTGAGATTCCTTCTCATTTCTCACATTAGATGAATATATAACCGATCACTACCCCTCGGCCCCGGAAGGTACCAAGTACCTCCGGCTATTTGTGTCCCACACACAAATAAAACCCTTCCCAGAAACGCTTTCCGCGCCATTTCCCAAGGGACTGGCAGGCAACGGACTATGTCCCGGACCCAGGATTCGACTTTCACAAACGAAACGCTTCCGGCGCTATCCCCCAAGGGGAAGCAGGCAACAGACTATGTCTCGGGCTGAGGGAACGACTTTCAAAACTGAGACGCTTTCCGCGCCGTCCCCCAAGGGGAGGCAGGCAACAGACTATGTCTCGGGTCGAGGAAACGACTCTCAAACCCCTCGAAACCCGGAAGGTTAAACACCGAGGGGGGAGCCGAGGGTTTTTGTCGTTGCCTCCCACACAAACCAAGTCTCCCAAGGAACCAAGTTTCTTGAAGCCCCCCCTAAAAAATGATGATAGTAGGGGGGAATAAACTTATCAAAGAGTGTGAACTCCACCGAATCCATGCTTCAAACCCTAGTCACACAGATCGCGGTACACTTCGGTAGGCGGTACGAAAAGGGGAACGCGGATCGCGAATATTAAAAATCTGATACTGGGGAGGGGGGTAGGATTCTTCGGTATGCGATTTCGGTACGCGGTACGCTGTACCCTTTTTGTATGGTACGGTGAACCATAAACATATAAATTTTAATAAGTATAAATATAATTAATAATATATTAATAAATTCAATCAATAACATTAAACAAACATAATAAAGTTTGCAAGAACAATAGAAGCTATAAAAAAGCAAACAAAGTTTCAGGATTCCAGCAATAACTTCAAGAAAACAGGAAATAAACATTAAACAAAATTCAATAAAACATTAAACATAAGCTTCAAGCAAACTAGTCTATCCTTGGCCTCTTTCCTTTGTCCTTTGGAGCAACATCTTCCTCTAAGTCTTCCCATTGCAACTCATCGAGTCTTGCACTTGACCCTTCCACGTACGCACTTTCAGGATTAATATCCCACTTCTTATTGGGACCAACTTTGTAACTTTAAGAAAATCGTTATTGAAGACGAATGTTTGAATGAATGAACACCAACTTATCAGCCCTTTTCCAATTCAAACGATTTCTTTTCACACTGTGAATGTAAGAGTAAGTGCTCCAATTCCTCTCAGCCGAGGAACTACTTATAGGCTGCGACAGAACCTTCTTTGCAACCTCTGCCAATTCAGGTGTCTTTAAACCATATGATGACCACCAACAATAGCCTCCATAGTCACTGCATCCATCTGAGCTGCCGTCATAGCAAACAATCCCTTCTTCATGTGAACCTTGTAAACTATTCTCTTAAGAGCTGTTGTTCTTCGGGGGTTTCGCCAATTTTTTAAAAGCCTCCATCACACCTAACACAACTTCTTTATCCAAATTGGGAGCTTTTCTAGCAACTCCACCAGGTGCTAATTTCTCAAGATAATAAACATCATAAAACCGCGGTGATAAAGCGAAACCCAAACAGTGCAAAGGAATGGTCATCTTCTCCCACCTAGCTAACACAATAGCCTCCACTTTTGAAAAGGATGAAGCATATTGATTAGTAGCCATGATATCTTTTATTTCCCCTAACACGTTATCCATTTTCTCATATATTTCTCCCATTTTTTACCCTTAACCATCGCAAAACTTGATTAGCAAGAAAATTGGCTTTGTTATTGCAAGAATGTTATCAACATCATCCCAAAATTCTTCACTCCTAATAGTCTCAGCAACTAACAATCCAATAACTCTTGCACTTTCATCCCCTTGTTTTACCCAATCTCTCCACGAATTAAGAGCAATAGTCGTAGCAAGGGCTTCTCTACAATTCCACAATCTTTTCAAAAAAATATAATGGGATGCAAACCGAGTGTTGGCAACTTTCAACAACTCTAACTTTGAATTATCTCTAAAAATGGCCAAGGCTTGGGTGTGATTAAGAAAATATTTCACAATAACTTTCCCTCTCCTATATGTATTCATCAACCAATCAAGTTCCTTTGCGAGGTCTTTGAAAATCAAATTCAAAGTATGAACACAATAAGGAGACCAAAATATGTGTTTGTGTACCTTTTAAATTTCCCTACTCGCGGCTTTGCAATTCGCTACGTTGTCGGTCACAACTTGAAGGACATTGCTCGGTCATATAGTTTCAATTGATCCAATTAAGAAATTTGCAATTGCCACACCCATTTTTTCTAAACCAGAGAAGTCCTCAGCGTACATGAACATTGCACCACGACTGTTTACCGCTATAACGTTGATTAATGGTCTGTGATTGATATTAGACCATCCATCGGATACGATAGAAACACCTTGTGAGTACCAAGTGTGTTTAACATGTGTTAGATCCTTTTCCGCATCTCTAACGCATTCATCCAGCAAAATAGTCCTTGCTTTCTCACTTGATGGAGGCTTGTAACCGGCGGGTGCTTTGTTGATTGCACTTACCATTTCTATAAATTGAGGATTGCGCAGTACATTAAAAGGAATACCATTTGCACACAATCCTCTCATGACTTTCAAATCCACCATACTTCTCTCCATTATTCCCAAGGAGTCTTGAATTGGTTTTTTTGAAAAGATATTTTGTGGTTTATTGAGCATAGAGTTTTTCAAGGATCGAGAGACTCCCGTTTTTTCAGCTGCCTGGACTTTTTTCAACAATTGTTCATACTTCTCCCGATCCTTGAGTAAAGCAGGGCACCGTTTAATTTCAGCTTTCTTGCCAATTGCCGTACCAAACAAATGGATATGTATCTGAGTGTAAGAGTTTGTAAATCTTTGATTACAATGCTTACATATCCAAACTTTGGCACCCCCCGCATTTTTAGATGTAGGAGCACTGATAAATCTGACTTCTTCAAGCAACGGCTTATCATCTTTTTCTTTATTTTGAGTTAATGGAACTTCCCTGTCAGCCTTTTCTTCCATATCATCATCACTTGATTGAGTGGATTGACTCTGGAGTTGTTTGTTTTTGCCAAAAGCCATTTACGAATAGCAATTGGATTATTGGAGTACTGGACGTAGACTTTGTTGAGAAGGGATTGAGGCTAAAAGCAATTTTATTGTAAGATGATCAAGAATGAAGCGTACAAGGAGTATAAATAACCCTTTAAATCTGAGAATAGGAATCCTAATTAAATCACAATAGGAAACTAAATAGAATAGGCCAGAAACCTCTAATTCTAATAGAAGTTCTAATTAAATTTAAATCATTGTAGGAAATTAAATAGAAATAGGAAACCTCTAATTTTAATAAGAATAAAAGTCCTAGTTAAATCATACAAGAAAACAAAATAAATTAGGAAATAAAATAAAAGGAATAATTAGAATTAATTAAATTGGGATTCGGGATGATAGAAATAGGAGAAGGTGCTGGTCATTTAAAATTTAAATAGACAAAATCAGGGTGTAAAATTTAAATAGAAAATTGGGTGGATGACTGAAATCGGGGGTACGACTCTGAAATTGGGTGTACTACTAAAATTTAAATAGGGAAAAAATCAGGGGTGTAAATCGTGTAATACATCCGAACAAGTGCAATTAAAACTTCAGATCTCCTGCGTCGTTTAGAAGTGTACGACTCTCGAGTCTCGACCTTTGTTTGGAATGACCGGCTGGAAATTCGATTGGCCTACGTCGTTTAGAACTTCAGATCTCCTGCGTCATTTGGCATGCCAGAACGAGTATCGAAAGACGGAGTCTGCGAACCAACAACGCACAATACGCGAACTACCTCTTCGCAGAAGTGATCCACAGTCGCGAACCAGTAGCGTACGGTACGCAATCGTACCGCGATCTGGTACGGCCGTTCCGGAACGGAAATCGTGGCTTGTCTAGCGATCCGCGTAACTATGCTTCAAACCCTTCAAAAGTCACCAAGATCAATTCCCAGAAGTCGCTTCAATGCAAATTTTGAAAGGTCCCCAAGCGAGTAGCCTTCGGTAACATCATTTGACACAACAAGGAGGACATGAGGAACATGGAAATGTACCAAGTCCATTAGAGCAACGTGAAAATTCCTCTATGTCCACAAGTCAAGACCCCTCGCCTGTAGATCCGCGGGCCTCAATGGTCTACATAAAGGTGAAGCTAAACTGGTGGCTGAGGGCATATCATACTCAAGACTACAACTACAATGCGGACTCCACAAGTGTAAGCCTCCGGCAAAGTTGCTGGATGGGGTGGGACCAATATCGAAGGGAACTATTACAAGACACGAGGGCATTACAAGGGAAAAACCCTGAATCATGCTAAATCCATAAAGAACAGCCTTCGGCGACACTATCCACGCGAGGGCTCAAGGAAGTTTACTGAATCCATTGAAGCAATGTGAAACGAAAGCTCAAGGGAGTTTCCCAAATCCGTTGAAGCAATGTGAAAATTCTTCTAAGTCCACATTTAAAGATCCCTCGGTTGAATATCCTTAGTCCTTAACATTCAAAGTAAGGTTAAGGCTGACTTCAGGCCTAAGGCACAGACTACAAAGATACTACACGAGGGCTTAAGTCCACAAAAATGATGCCCCCGCGAAGAGTTACAAGCCAAGGGCATAATAATATAATTTTCCTGAATTTTCCTAAGTCCAAAGCTTATGGCCCCCAGTCAAGCTTATGAAAGACTTGCAACAATAACATTCATAGACAAAGTCGACTTGAAAGAAGGCGTACATTGAAACACAAGAAGTAAATGAAGAAGAATGCATTCATACATCAAAATCGAAAGCATCCATTGTGCAAACAGTGAAGGCATAAATGTGTTTGACTATAAGCATGGCTGAAGCCGAATACCTACGGAGCTATTACAAAAATTATATTAAGGAGAAATTCCTAAGTGCAAACATCTTCTCCACTAGCCTTTGGTCTTGAGCCAACATCATCCTTGGCCTCGTCATCATCATCAGCCATATTACACTCTCTCTTCGCCCGAAGGGAAGGGGGTCCTGATATCAGGCTGCCTCGGTAGTAGGCCATATGCCGTCGGGTCAAACTTCTGAGGGTCGATGCCGAAGTGGTACGCCAGCTTCCGATAGACCAGACGCTGAGTGAAGAACTTGCCCACTTGATAGAAGGCGTTGCCCCTCCAGGCCAGCCACTCCGTGCCGAAGCCTTCTACCTAGGCATCGACGCTTGCCCCCACAACCGAGGCCAGCCATTCCTTCCGGCTCTCGTCCTTCCAGCCATCAGCGACGAAAGCATCAACAACGTCATTCTCAGCTTGGGCTATGGCTTCCTCCTTGGCGGCTTCGGCGGCAATCTTGGCAGCCTCGCCAGTGGCCTGATCAGCCATAGTCTTGCCTTTGGCCTCAACATCTTTCAGCCTCTAGTCTATGCCCTCTGTTGCCAGCCGAAGGGTTTCCTCCATCTCAGCCATCTTCTTCCGGAGGCCAGCGTTCTCCTCGTCAAACTTCTTCAAAGCCTCGTCGGCGGCAATCTTGGCCTTCCTCAGCTGATAGACCCTCCGGAGGTGCTCGATCGCAGAGGCCCATGTAGCTATGCAAGAAACGACTAAGGGCCAGACCCTTGCCTAAACAAAAATGCGTATACATATGGCAAAGGCATGATTAAAAAATCATAAGGGAAAGTCTACTTTCGAAGGCATTATCATGGAGGATCCTGGACTCGAGGACATCATCCTCCATACGGGCCAGCATCGACCTATCGCCCGAAGGCGTCATCCCCCTCATGTATTCCATGGGGTTAAGAGTGGCGGCCATGATGGAGGTCCCCTTCTTGATCGAGACCTCTAGCGTCTCCCGGGGCCAGACTTCCTCGTCGAACTGTCCCAGAGGTGAGCGAGGAGGGGTCGTCTTTATAACCGGCGGGTCAGAGGATGAGTGCTCCTCCGAAATCACCACGGGGGCGCCCTACTTGCCGGCTGCACCTTTCTTCTGCTTTTTCTCTTGGGCATTACACCCTTCCCCGCTTTCTTCCTCTTCAGGGCCTCGGCAACTTGAGACCCTTTAGGCTTATTACCGAATCCAGCGGCAGCTTTCTTCAAGAGTTCTCCACCCACTTTGGCATGGGCGGCCTCGTCTTTCTTAAAGAATTCATCAACGGGCTTTTGCTTTCCCGTCTCCTTCTTCTTCTTCTTCTGCCTCTTTCACAGTTGCTTCCTCAAAGCAGTGAAGGCGTTCACGTCCATGGCAATACCTGCAAAAACGCACAAGTGTTATACTCACAACAACAAAATGAAGGAATTCTAAGTACGTAGACAGAGAGCCCCCGGGAAGCACCTTCAGCGCTTTTATACACCCGATCGATCATGGGGTATCTCTCGTCATTTTCCCCAAACAAACGATAACGCCGGAAGCCCAATTGGTATAGCTCATCGGGGAGGTTGGCAACTTTGATTGTCGCCAACTTATCGGACCCCTCTGGAAAGGCCATGAGCTTCTTCCTATCTTTCTCGAGGGCAGCAGACCCCACCTTCATATGCCTCCAGAAGTGATCGCGGAGGGCTCCCGGGAATGGATTCTCCGCCATGCGGATATAGCAGAAGCGTTCTTTCCATCCTTTATGTGACGACGGAACTTAAGAAAATAGTCTCCATTCCGAGACTTGCTGCAGATTGGCATAGGGCCATAGCCTTCAACATTGAAGTGCCCCCCTCGGCATAAATTGAAGCACATAAAAAATGCATCCAGAGTTGGCTCCACGCCCTGGGACCGGCACAAGGAGAGGAAGCCTGCGATATACGAGTGGCTGTTTGGGGTTAACTGACACAGGGCCAGCCCCACGAACCTAAGACACTCTAATACAAAAGAATGAAATGGGAATTAGAGACCTAACTCCACGGAAAGGATATGCACTGAGAAGCAGCCCTCAGGAGGCCTGGATAACAAATCATCAGGCCCCGGTTCTACAACTTGGTAGCCTGGTAATCGGCATTTGTAGCTTTCGTCTTCACCTCAAGGTCGGCAATATTCAAATATGAATGCCCCTCGGGTATTCCTACAAGTTGTCCGGCATCGACAACAGCTTGTTTCTTCTTGGGGGCAGCCCTCATCTTCTTCTTCTTCTTCGGCCGCGCAGCCCGAAGGGGTTCTAGGCTGAGGGGCCGAGAGCTCCCTGCCTCACCAGCATTGGGAGGGAGGATAGCAACAGTTACCTTGAGGCGCTCCTTCTCCTCTTCCTCCTCGGTGGTCTGAACGACAATAACCATCTCCTCATCCTCGACCACCTGTTCAAATTCTTCGGCTTCAGTCTCGGTCCGAAGGTTATTTTGCACCTCCTTGGCTAATTCAAAGTTGTCATGGGACGAGGGTTGCGCACTTGAGGACTTCTCCTCAACCCCGCTCTCGGATTGCACCGAAGCCTCCTTCGATATATCTTGGGAGTCACTTGCAGAAGACATCTCTCGGAAGTGTTGATGAGGGAGTTGATAAAAGGAAGGAGTTTTCAAGTGAACTAACACTTAATATAAAGAGGACGAAGCAAAGTATGTTGAGAATAGCAAGAACAAATGAAGATCTGACCTCGAGAACTTGGTTTGATCGAAACAGATTCTCTCTCTCTAGAAAAATTGGCAGAGCTTCGCTTCAGCAATAAAACATGCGAGGCAAATGAGCTCAGGCCATGGGTATTTATAAGCATCCCCAACCGCGGTTAAGGTCAAAACGTGGGCCTCCGATTAAAAACCCATCATTACAAACCGCCGCTTCAGCTCAATGGTTGGCACCCGCCCACTTTGCACCAACCGACACATGGCACGTGGATGCCTCCTCCAACGGCTATATCACAACGGCTATTTTTGAACACTGAGGTGGCCTTAGCTGACACCCTTAGAATAACAATAAAGCAAGCCCCAGGGTTACCACATATCATCTAATCCTTTCATCCAGAATTGCCCTCAGGTTAAATCATACCATCAAACCTCTTCATCCAAAGTTGCCCTCGGGTTATCACATGCCATCAAACCCCTTCATCTAGAGTTTGCCCTCAGTATGAAGGTGTGGGAGACTGGGGAAACCCCTCGGGAAAAGCACCAGTTTTTAAAGAATTCTTACAAAAGTAATGCAGACTTCACCAAAGTTACAAAGGCCATTCCACCACAGCTTCCCTCAAGAAGCCCTCAACCCCTCAACGTGTGAGGGACTGTGGGACTCCCCATAGCAGGCACCCAAATACAAAGGTCTTTCTGCGTTTATCAACCACAACAAGAAAGCCTCCGGCAGAACCACAACAATTACTCCTCTTTCCCTCGAGAAGCTCTCGACAAAAGGAGTGGGGGACTCCCGATGGAGTATATGGCCCAGAGACCCCCGGCCCACATACTCATACTTCCCCTAAACAGGCCCAATAGGCACAGGAAGCCTAGATATAACGGCCCACATTCCAGGAAGCCCATAATGCACACGTAGGTGCCTTCGGCGCCCCTGTCGGGGGCGTGAAACTCCGGGAAGCAACTGCTCTTGGATCCACGAAGCTGCTGGGAGATTCAGACTGAAATAGTAGCCTTCGGCCTAGGGGTGCCTTCGGCACACATACCGAAGGGTCTCCACTCAGCAAAGATTCCCGCTCAGGACAGACAACCACCACATTCAATATGGTGTCACGTCTAACCACCGCATTTAATGCGGTGCCACATGCAATGTCGGCGCCAGCATGGCTGGAGTGACCCTCCACCATTGATTACTTGACACGTGTACTCACATTTAATGCGTCTAGCATTTATGGCTACTATAAATAGTGTCTCATTTTCTTCTGTAAGAGACAACGAGTTCATTTAATACATTCTTACTCTCTCTCTCTCTTACTTATTGCTCCGACTTCTCTCTAGATATCCCTCGTGGTATCCCTCGAATAAGCTACCCCAGGTACACTATCCATCATTACCAAACACCCCAGTGTAAAATATTTTAAAAGAATAATGATATACATATATAGTAAAAAATAAGACCTTGTGCGTTTCTCATCAGCACACAAGGATTTGTTGTAAATGATTAAAAATGAGAATGCAAATATAATTGATGTAAACAATGAAAATAAAAAATAGAAAAAAACGAGTTAGCGTGTAAGCGACGTTTATGAATACCTAAATATAGATTATGACAATCATAATGTTAATGGTTCGAATAGAAATGCATTTGGAATTTATGCAAATTAAAATTACGTGGCTCAAAGAATTAATGACTATATATATGAGTATATGACCACATAAAATAATCTATTCATTTCGAAGATCAAAGTTCCTCAAGACGGTCCTACACCACTCCGCCAATTGTCACCACCGTCAATGCTATCACCGTTGTCGTTGACATTTTAGTGATCAACTGATCACTAAGAATGTTTTTATTTGAACTGTTTTCAGGCTCAAACAAGATCAAACCATACAAGAATTGGACAATTATAAAATACGTAGTGACCAAATATTTATTGGATCAGTTCATACAGGTAGTTCAAACCATATTAAAGCTAAATGCTAAGCTATCAAACTCGTATGACTCACCGCGAACCCCCTAAACACGTAAGTGAACACGAGGCTGCTTAACATGTTATTGACCACAAAACTTCTAATACAGAGTACTCCGTATATCACAATTGACCTATAAAACTTGAGCTTGAAGGATCGGCGCAAAGACACATTTTCTTTATCACAGGCCTATATAAAATTGTGATCAAGTTTTTGTACTATTTTCTTTTGGAAAAAAAGTTTTTGAACTATTTCCTTTCTTTAAAACTGGGGACATGGAGTTTTACAAAAATATTTGTTGTGCTAATAAAAAGTTCTTATAAATAAAAAATGATGTTGACTGACAAAATATCAGAAAAGTTAATAGCCTTAAATAGGACTAAATTAAAGTTTAACCGATTTGAAATGATAAAAAAACAAAGTTGAACCGAAATTTCAATTTTGAGAAATCTCATAACCGAAACTCAACAAAGTTTTCGAAAATTGAATTTCCCGTTCTATTTTATCAAGTACCAAATTTCTTCGAAAAGAACCTCAGCCATTACATGAAAAAAATTATTAATTCGAGATGAAGATATATACTTATATAGTATAGCTAGGCGAACTAAGCAACTCGTTTGACAATTCATTTGAGTTGGTTCGTATTTCTTTTTGTGAGTTTGATCGAGTCATTTAGTTAGCTAGGTTGGGCTTTCGATTAAAGATACAAATATTACATGATGTATGATCCAAATATAGGGGATAAAAATATAGAGTTTCACGAATGTGATAAAAATATGATATGATTATAAGTGAATTTAATGATCATCTAAATGTAATTTTTTTGATCATAAGTTATAACGGAGTACGATAGATATTTACTATGTTTAAGACTTAAGAGTTCACGTTTTGCAAATAACTTTTGTTTTAGTCGTAAATTTGTGATTATGGTATAAAAATATTATTCAGCAACCTATGTAACTCTATGTAACTCTGTAGCAAACACCAGGCGAATATGACGCGCATGGTATAAAAGTTCTGGCTTCAAATGAATTGTGAATTGACTTTGTCTACAAACAAGGATATTATAATAATGTTCAAATTTGTATTGTGGTGTCTATATAAAAGTATAATTATAATCATTTTTGTGACATTTTTATCTGCATGTCTTATTTTATTGTTACCATTAATTTGTCTCCAAACAATTATCCACTTTCTTTATTTGGATGTCCCAAATAATCCTTCATTTTCATAAAGAGTAGCTTTTTCAATACCAAATATGAAAGGGGCTGTTTGTTTTTTGGCAATTGGCAAGCAAAACGCTAGAAAACACAGCGTTTTCTTTGTAAAATAATTGACGTTTTGGCCAACCGTTGGCTTCCAAACGGAGCCAAAATACTCTTATTTTTTACTTGATTTAACATAAATTAAGAGTAATTTTGAAAAGTAAAATTGCCACTATAATTAACGTGTTCCTGCCGTTCCAGTCAAAGATTCTCATTTTGGGAAATAATTAATAATCTTAAATGATAATTATTATCAAATAATAAAAATAGTATACCTATAACATCACAATTATACATAGACACGTAGTACGTATTATATAGGGAGAATTTGAATTTGCACCCCACTCTTTGAGTGATATTGGACCTTGCACCCCTTTTTAAAAAACCTTTTGACTTTGCACCCTATCATATGACATTTGTGAAGGAAAATTTCTAAATTGGGTACAAAGTCAAAGATTTTGAAGTGAAATGGGATGCAAAATCAAAGTTTTTAAAAAATGAGGACCAAAGTATAATATCATCCAAAAAATGAAGTGCAAAGTCAAATTCACCCTATTATATACCCATCAAAATTATTTTTTCAAAAAATGCTCAAATAATCTCAATTAATTATTGGCTATATAATACGGTTTTTTTACAAGAATATTATTAAAATAAAACTTATTTACATAAATATGACTATTCATTACTACAATGTAGTGTTGTGGTAACTTAAGTTCAAAACTTGAACATGAATTACTATTATTTCATTACTACTCTAGTAACTAATCATATTTTTGTAAATTATCTTTATTTTAGTCATATTTATATAATTATTTTCATATAATACAGAGTATATCAAGTTTAAATCGAGACAGATGTACTCCCTAAAGAATCAACCTTTGCACATTTATCAATGCACACATTTGACCATAAGTATAATTTAATTTCTAATTTCTATTAATAAAAGAATATTAAAAATCAGATTTTGAAAATTTGTAATGAGATGAATTGAAAAATATTTTTTTAAAAAATAATTTTCATAAAATAATAAAGTGTAATCAAAATAGATCATGTAAACCGTGCAAAAAATCAATATGTTACAATTAAAAGAAACGGAGGATATAACTCACTGTAACAGTTAGAGCATCTCCAATGCTAAAATGTTAACGGTGCATACATGGTATGAGAGATAACCATTTAAAAAATAATAAATACATCATCTCTCTCCTTATTTGAAGGATCTTACATCATTTTCGTAAGTTTTTCTTCACAATATCAAGCACAATGTCTAGGTGTAGACATTGTGGTTGACATTGCAGAGAAAAACTTACCAAAAACATATAAGACCGTTGAAGGTAGGAGAGAGAAATGTAATAAAATCAATCTTTTGTGTGTATCTCTCATGCCACATATGCACCGTGTACGTGGTAGCATCGGAGATCTCTTAGACAGACAAAGCACGAGAGCGTAGAGGGACCCGAGGAGTAAAAACGAAGCCTGCTTTGAAACAATAGATTCGCGAGTTGTCAATATATCATTTCTGTTTGAAGCTATCCATGTGATGGTGTCACGTTCTTCTTAAAGAAAAAATATAACGTCTCTGAGTTAACAATTGTATGATTGAATTCCCACAAAAAAAAAACGAAATAATACTACATCTTTCTCCATGAAACTCAATTCCAGAAAGTATGACAGCAAACAACACTGAATCTGAATCTTCGATGAATATGTTCCTGCAAGCAAGCAGAGAAAGATTGATATCCAGAAACGGGTATTCTTCAGAATTGGGATTCGGGGTCCCGCACCAATCCCCAGATCAAGGTTGTCTCCACGGACTTCAGGACAGGATTTCCCAGTTCTTCGGAGATGTTAAGGGGGCATGGATGAAGGCCTGTGAGATGGGACGGAAAGATCCGCGCAAGGTCATATTTGCAGCTAAGATGGGAATAGCCCTCTCCCTCGTTTCTCTCCTCGTATTCTTCAAGGAACCTCTCAGCTACATTGGCAATCACTATGTTTGGGCTATCCTCACAGTTGTTGTCGTCTTCGAATTCAGCATAGGTAATGTCCATGACATCATCTCATCTAATTAATTTGACAAATGATACCATTATTGTCAATAATTGTTCACTTTTCCTTGTTTTGCTCACTTTCCTTTCTTAGACAAATAATACCACCATTGTCAATAATTGTTCACTTTTCCTTGTTTGTTCACTTTCCTGTTCTTAGACAAATGATACCATCATTGTCAACACGTTCAAGTGTTTTATGTGTTGCATCCGTGCCAGACATAGCACTTCTAAGGATATTTTTAATTGGACTAATTTCAATCACGGACCAAAACAAACTTAAACACACCAGATCAGTCCAGAATTCAACAAAGGTAAAATAGACATAGAACTATAGAAGAGACATTCATGAGACCAGACCAAACTCTGCAGTTGTAAAATAAACATAGAACAACCATCAGACCGACCAGGCATACACAAATTACATAAATATCAAATAACATTTTTTTAATCCGTGTCATCATTTATCTAAAATTAGACACCCGTATGATAAAATATGTTTCTGTTGTGTATGATGCCACTAATTAGAAATTTTGTTCCTAACGGAAATTTTATTTATATTGCCCTTTATGATTTTCTAAGTGTTTGAATGAAGTATGAATTGCCTAATTGGCCAATATTGAATTATTGGTTACAATTTTTACTTACATCTTAACATATTTTTGCACTAAACTAGTCATAGGGAATTTTCGATTTAATGTTCTTTACTCGTAATATACATATTACTTAAACTCTAAAAATATTTCTTTATGTAAAACAATATGCTTAGATTTTTTGTAAATTTCTTACATATTTTCATACAGCAATAGGTCCTTATATTTATAATATTAATAAGTATATCCTAGTGGCTGTCTCTTATATTTAAGGTAATGGCTTTTTAACGCGTCCATTTATGAGTAACCCTGTTGTATCTTGATCATGGTTTATCAAATGAACATCTTACAAATGAATAGTATACACCTTATACTCAAATAAGCAATGTATAGAATGCAAATAGGAAGAACAAAGAAAATATCAGCACTATGAGATGTGCAGCTTTGCAAATTGAGTAGTTTCATTAAAAAGTACAAAAATACAATGTTGTAGAATTAACTGAATTACAACCTGATGTCCGGTATATTTTGAAGCTGAAAATGAGCATAATTGTTCAATGTGTTCTCAGACAGTTTATGTGCATCATTGGACAGGGGCAACCCTTAGTAAAGGGTTTAATAGGGCAATTGGGACTTTATCTGCTGGAGGGCTATCTTTGGGAATAGCCGAATTGTCTTTCATGGCAGGCAAATGGCAAGAAGAAGTAATTATTGTCAGCATCTTAATTGCAGGTCAGTACTCTTACTTCAAATACTGTCATCTGTGTTCACTACTAATGTAGTAAGGGTTCATAATATGTTGTAAAATATAACAAACATTCCATAAGATAAGGAAATTTCACTCTTGTATAGTGCGTGAACTATGACAATTTCATATCCAGCAAGCTCCTCAGGATAGCCAACTAGACGTCAACGTAAGTGGCTAAGTGCATAACATGCTCATACCAATTTATATAAAAGGGCATGAGTTTCAACCTCAAAAACAAAGTTGTATGGTGTATTATGGGTATTTTAGTCGTGATGTGAGATTTTTTTAACAATTTAACTTTGGTGTTTCCTTTTTTGAGGCATTTCCAGAGTTGAACTGTTTTTTAATACTGAATCCAAACTGATGGCTATATTCCTAGTATGTATTTTTTGTAGTTTCTGCTTCCTCTAACAGAAGATATGGAATTCGTTTCTTTCTGCCGGTTCTCCAGGGAACTTCCTGCGATAAACCACAAATAAGAGTAAAACATGACTCATGTGCACACATAAGAGTATCCTTGCTTGTACTACAACTAAGACCCATTCAGTCCTAATGTAATTTTGGTAACTCATGTTCAATTTCTAAACTTAAGTTACCATGACACTACATTGTAGTAACTATTAGTCATATCTTTGTAAATAAGTTTTATTTTGATAATATTTTTGAAAAAAAACCATAAAGAATAAAAGTACTTAATAATCTCTCTTTTAGAATTGTACGAGTTCTAGTTTCAGAAAAAGAGAAAATGATGAGGATAAGGCAAGAACGAGTCATGTTTCCCAGTATATGACTCTGATGTTTTTTCCTAATGTGATGTTTTTTCTAATGTGATGTGTTTTCCAGTATCCCACTACTGAATGCCTTAATTAGTCGTATGCCACATGACATTTAGATGATTCTTGCTCATATATTAGGTACTTCTCATTGTTTTAGTAGGTACTTTTCCCTTCAGGGAAAAGCAATGATAATCCTAAATAAAGAAATGTGTAATGTCTTAGTATCATATGTGGAATATTCCCTTAGAAATATTGGATTAGTATGTTTTGAGTCTACAACTCTAACTTACTGCATTATACCCATTGTATTTTCAGGTTTTGTAGCAAGTTACTTGAAACTGCATCCTAGTATGAAGCAATATGAATATGCATTCCGGGTGTTCTTGTTGACATACTGTATAGTCTTATTATCGGAATCTTCAAAATTGATAGAAACTGCTTTCTCCCGGCTATTGCTGATTGGGGTTGGCGCAGTTGTATGCTTGCTTGTAAATATATGTGTCTACCCCATTTGGGCTGGTGAAGATTTGCACAAACTGGTGGTAAAGAATTTTAATGGTGTTGCAGATTCTTTTGAAGGTGATGGGGCTTCTTTTTTCCTGTATCTTTAGTCTTTTTGCTTGTTTGGCTTCTACAGTATATGCTGTTTGGGGTAACTTATGGTACACGTGCTTTGATCATAAGGGATTTTATATTTAATTAATTGCTTAGGATGCTTTTAATTGGGTTGATTTCAGCCCCAGATCAGACCTGACTTAAACAACCAGACCATACCAGATATCAGTAGACCAGACCACCAGCCTTCGACAATAGTAAAATACACATTAAACATGCATCTATCAGACTAGTTCAGACCAGACTTAAACCGATCAGACCAGAAAATGTCAATCCAATTTAAAACATCCTTAAAGTTCTTACTTCACTCACCCAATTTTCTGTTTTCTTATTAAGCATTGACAGTAGTTTTTTACTTTTAAAAGCATGGTTTCCATTTTCCTTTTGTTGAAATATAAACTACAAAATATAATATTGAAGATAGGAGGAAAGATTTTCTGTGTATTTCATTGAAGGGCAAGGCCCTATAAATATAGATTACAAAGATAGAATATTCCTATAAAAGATGCTATACAATAATACTATGTATGGTATATTCCTAATATATTCTAAAGCATATTCTAAAGTATATTCTAATATACTTTCACACTCCCCCTCAAGTTGGAGCATAGATATTTATCATGCCCAACTTGTTACATAAATAACCAACTCGAATTCCATTTAGTGCTTTAGTGAACAAATCTCCAAGTTGTTCCCCAGTCTTCACATATCCTGTGGAGATCAATCCTTTTTGTATCTTCTCTCGAATAAAATGACAATCGACCTCAATATGCTTTGTTCTCTCATGAAATACAGGATTGTTTGCTATGTGTATAGCAGCCTGGTTATCACACCACAATTTAGCAGGCATTGATGTCTTCAATCCTAGCTCGGTCAATAAATGGCTTATCCATATGATCTCACATGCAGATTGTGCCATAGCTCGATATTCTGATTCGGCACTCGAACGAGAAACCACATTCTGCTTCTTACTCTTCCAAGATACAAGATTACCACCAACAAAGACACAATAACCAGATGTAGATCTTCGATCATCTTTAGAACCGGCCCAATCAGCATCTGCAAAACATTCTATTCTCATGTGATCATGGTTTTGATAAACAATACCTCGTCCTGGTGCACCCTTTAAGTAACATAATATGTGTTCTACTGCAGCCCAATGATCAATGGTTGGAGATGACATGTATTGACTCACTACACTCACAGAATAGGCAATATCTGGACGAGTGACTGCGAGATAATTAAGCTTTCCAACCAGTCTTCTATATCTTTCTGGGTCTTCAAACGGTGTGCCTTCTTGTGTGAGTTGCACGTTGGGAACCATGGGTGTTGTACTTGGTTTTGCCCCTAATTTCCCTGTCTCAGCTAGTAAGTCAAGTACATATTTACGTTGAGATAGAAATATGCCTTTCTTACTTCGTGTTACCTCAATTCCCAGAAAGTATTTCAAAGAGCCAAGATCTTTCGTCTGGAATTGACTATGCAGAAAGTTCTTAAGGGCCAAAATACCTGCATTATCACTCCCTGTAATCACAATATCATCAACATACACCACAAGCAATGTGACACCTGATTCTGTTTGTTTGTAAAAGACAGAGTGATCTGATTTGCCTTTTATCATTCCAAATTGTTCAATTGATTGACTGAATTTTCCAAACCATGCACGAGGACTCTGTTTTAGACCATAAAGAGATTTGCGAAGTCGACAAACTTTACCATACTCCCCCTGAGCAACAAATCCCGGAGGTTGCTCAATATAGACTTCTTCCTTAAGGTCACCATGCAAAAATGCATTTTTAATGTCCAACTGATGTAAGTGCCAATCATGAGTTGCAGCAAGTGAAATAAGTAACCTGACAGATGTTAATTTAGCAACAGGAGAAAAAGTGTCAGAATAATCAACACCATAGGTTTGAGCATAACCCTTCGCAACTAATCGGGCTTTCAACCGAGCAACAGATCCGTCTGGGTTAACCTTAACAGCAAAGACCCACTTACATCCAATAGATTTCTTCCCTGTAGGCAAGTCAACCAAATCCCAAGTACCATTAAGATCTAAAGCATTCATTTCCTCTACCATGGCATGACGCCATTCAGGATGAGACAAAGCTTCTTTGACAGATTTGGGAACAGAAATAGAATCAATGGAAGCAATAAAAGAACATGAAGCAGGAGATAACTGATTGTACGACACAAATGAAGAAATAGGATGAGTACAAGACCGTGTACCTTTACGTAGTGCTATTGGGAGGTCAAGATCTGATGTGGAGACAAGATCTGAAGATGCAGGTACTGGTTCAGGACATGAGATCGGAGTTGAACTAGTATCAGGATAAGTAATCACAGGTATCGCCGGTGGAGGGTGATCATGTACTTTGTGTCGACGGGTGTATACCAAATGTACGGGAGGCCTAGGGTCAGGAACAGTAACTTGTGGAATATTTGTCGAAAGTGTGGACTCAGGAATAGTCATCGTGTAAATGAGTATATCATCATTACTCTCATGAATATCTGCCTTAGATGATGAAAAAGGTGTATTTTCATGAAATGATGCATCAATAGAAACAAGATACCGACCAGTACTCGGACAAAAACATCTATACCCCTTTTGGACTCGAGAATAACCCAAGAAAATACATTTTAATGATTTGGGATCTAACTTTGTAAGATGAGGATTAACATCTCTAACAAAACAAGTGCAACCAAATATTTTAGGTGGGATAGGAAAAAGCTCTTTGTTTGGAAATAGACAATGATAAGGAGCTTTACCATTCAAAACAGAAGATGGCATTCGATTTATCAAAAAACATGCAGTAGACACGGCATCTGCCCAAAACTGTTTAGGCACATTCATTTGGAATAGAAGAGCCCTTGCAGTTTCTAACAGATGTCGGTTCTTTCGTTCTGCAACTCCATTTTGAGGAGGTGTGTGAACGCATGAAGTTTGATGAATAATGCCATGTTGAAGCATAAATGACTTAAATGTAGCAGATAGATATTCTTGGGCATTGTCTCCTCTTAACACCCGAACAGGAACGTTGAACTGAGTTTTAATTTCAGCACAAAAGGAAGAAAAATGAGTGAACAACTCAGATCGACGTTTCATGAAATACAACCAGGTCATACGAGAATAGTCATCAACAAAGGTAACAAAATATTTAAAACCAGCTTTAGACACAACCGGACAAGCACCCCAAACATCAGAGTGAACAAGGTCAAATGGAGCATTTGCTCGTTTATTAACTCGCGGGCTTAAGCTAGTACGATGGTGTTTCGCAAATTGACATGACTCACATTGTAAAGAGGTCATCTTATTAAATTGGGGATTTATTTGTTTCATTAATGGGAGAGATGGATGTCCTAATCGGTAATGAGCATCTAACAAAGTCCCAACCCCAAGACAAGAGATACCTTTTGTGATGGATGTATCCAAAATATAAAGACCAGCTGACTCATGTCCTTTACCAATAATCTGCTTCGTTAACAGATCCTGAAACACACAGTATCCAGGAAAAAATGTTACAGAACAATTAAGAGTACGAGTGATTTTACTGATGGAAAGCAGATTAAATGCAAAATTAGGAAGACTCAAAACAAGAGATAATGGTAATGTAGAAGTTGGAACAACAGTACCAGATCCAAGAACGGGTGAGGTAGATCCATCAGCTAAAGTGACACTAGAAGTAGGTAAATATGAATGAAATGACGAGAATAGATTAGGATTACCGGTCATATGATCTGTGGCACCTGAGTCAATGACCCATTTCGAGGATGATGAAACAAGACATGTGTTTGAAATACCTGAATTCGCGGCTATCGAGATAGGGACAAATGAATGCTTTAGAGATTCTTGGTAGCAAATAAATTTGGCATACTCCTCTGAAGAAATAACAACTGATCCATCAGATGAACTGGTAGCGGAAGCGACACGAGCAAACTGATTTCCTTGATTTTTGAACAGCAATTTTCTACATTCTTTGATCAAGTGCCCCGGCTTCTTACAGTAATTGCATAGTACTCTTCTATCAAATCCACTCGTACAAAACATGTTTTTTTTTTTTTTTTTCGAATTTTTTTTTTTTTTTTTTTTTTTTTAAATGAGACGGCAATTAAAAAAAAATTGAAATATTGTGAAATCTTATAGCAGCTTTCCCGTTTGTGGACTTAAAACTTGGACAGTAAAATACCCAGGTTGGGAGGTGAACCCAGACTTAATTTCACAAATGGGCTAAAGATGTGTCGGTCTAATGCCAAACCCAGCATGTGCGAACCATAAGCCTTTGGTCGTTCACAAATATCCTATGCGAGACCCAGTTGATGCGAACAACCAGAGGAAGGGAAGGAGCGAAAGTCACAGACGGAGCATCTGATGTCGGACCCCAGCGACCAACCAGGTAACCACACCCGTCCCTTGCTGAAGAAAGAACGAGAGAAGTAAAGTATACCTGGTAGAGAATTTTCAGACGAGTCTCGGGCGAAGAGTTCCGATCAAATCTCCGGCCAGAAACACGGCGTCACGCGCCGGCGCGTGCGTTGCTGCGGAAGTTTCTGACGGTGCGTGTAACTCACGCGCGATGATCTGGGCCTGCGTACTTTGGTTTCTCAGTCGTCGGATGTAGCCGCACCACCTGGGTATGGTGGTGATGAAATTTGTGGTCTGAAAATTTCTGAGGTCTGGTGGGCAGACTGTATGCGATGGAATTTTCTGGGAAATTAGCTTGGGCTAATTGATTTTCTGGGAAATTAGAATGGTGCCTAGAGGTTCTGAAGAATCTGAAAAACTAAACTCAAGTAACTGAAGAATCTGAAAACTGAAATCCCTAAATTTGGAAACAGACTGGTGTCTGAAGAACTGAAGGTTCTGAATAATCTGAAGACTGAACTCAGGTTCTTGAAGAAAGAATCCAGAATCCAGTCTGGAAATTAATATGAAATCTTAAAAACTAAAATGGAATGCTCTGATACCATGTTGAAATATAAACTACAAAATATAATATTGAAGATAGGAGGAAAGATTTTCTGTGTATTTCATTGAAGGGCAAGGCCCTATAAATATAGATTACAAAGATAGAATATTCCTATAAAAGATGCTATACAATAATACTATGTATGGTATATTCCTAATATATTCTAAAGCATATTCTAAAGTATATTCTAATATACTTTCACACCTTTCAAACAAATCTTTTTAAAGTAAAAGTGCTTGTTCCTCCAAAAGCTAAAAGCACTCATTACTTCAAAATAAAAATTCTGAAACACACTCCTAGTCTTTCAACATCTGTTCGACCCTGCAGTCAGAGGCTAATAAGGATGCAAAGTGTCCTCCAAATGAATCATTTGAGTTAGTTTAGTCAAATTTATCAGTCTTGTCATATCAGCTAATCTTATTATAATCAGCAGATTTAGCCAGTGCAATAAAAAAATTAGTGCTTAGTAGAGAATTGATAAGACCGATAAAAAAGACTGAAATATCTGAAATGATTTCCTTGCAGGACATGTGGCATTCATTACCAGCATGCATCATTGCTCCATGTGCTGGGTCCAAGAGACCGTCTTTCAATTAGTTAGGGTCAGTTTGGGTGAATGGTTTTTGAGGGTTTAGTCTATATTTTGAATTTTTGATAAATAAACATTTCTAATAACAAGTAAAAGGTGTTTGATGTGTTATACGCTCCTCTATGGTGTTATTTTTTCAACTTTCATAGAACCTCATGTATATACTATACACTGAGATATAGACATATTCCTGCAAAAACAAACAAAACCATTGAAACTGACCCTTAAATAATAAGAGAATGAGATTTGACTTATCCATTGTGCAATGTTATATTAGGTTGCGTGAATGGTTATCTGCAATCTGTTGAATATGAGAGGGTACCTTCAAAAATTCTACTTTATCAGGCATGGGATGACCCTGTGTACAGTGGGTATAGATGTGCCTTAGAGTCCACAAGCCAAGAGGATTCTCTGGTAAATCCAATGTAATTTATCTGATTTGCGTATCTATTTTTATATTTATAAAGAGTTTTTTGATACTAACAAGTATAGGTTGCTTTTCAGTTGAGTTTTGCTGTATGGGAACCACCCCATGGTCGCTACAAAATGCTAAAGTATCCATGGAATGAGTATGTCAAACTTAGCGGTGCATTGAGGCATTGTGCGTTCATGGTCATGGCTATGCACAGTTGTATTCTTTCCGAGATACAGGTCAGCTTATTCTTTTTCTTTTTGCTCCTAGACTTCCCATAGACAAATGCTAGTTTGGGGATGAGATTTTGGCTGCAAAAAACTGTACTAAAAAAGCAAATTGGAGAAGTACTTACGAGAATTACTCTGATTTCTAACCTCAATTGCAAATTATGCAATTCTCTTAATGCAAAGTCACTCTTGGCCGGCTTTGGCGTTGAGGTTGAGAAGTGCATTGTAAAATTCAGAATATCTAAAGAGGAAATATTCATCTCAAACACAATTCTCCAAACGCAAATGTCACTCCTTAGCATTTTAAATCAGTTTTTGGTTGAAACTTTGTACTTTAAAAGGAGCTATGCTTACTGCAATGCAGTCTCAAATAAGGATAAAGAAGCGAAAGACCTATTTTTCAAGAAGCTCCACAGTTTTAACACATTCCTCAGTAAAAGTTCTCGTTGGGCCAAACATATATTTATGTGCGCGCACATATACACATGTATAAGCATATAGCTATGTATGTATGTGTGTTTAAATATATACAAAATACAAGATAGGATCACTTGCGTGAAACAGTCTCCAAAACTTACTCCCGTTTCAGCTTGTTTGAGCTTAAAGCTGATATTTGTTTGGAAAAGCTGTCCCTTTCCAAAATGATATTTCACAAGTGTTGGTTTTTAGCTGGAAGGTACTCTTTTTTTAGCTAAAAAGCAATGCTTCATATATTTTTGATAGGAATCTACCTATTAGATTAATAATAGATAATAATTCTAATATGAATACTAGAAGAATAGATACTGTTTAGTGGGCCTGTTATTTTGGGCCTATTATTATAGAGAATAATAAGAGGGCTTATACTATAAATAGAAAGGGGAAGGAAGGCATAAAGGAGGCTTTTAAACGGATAGTCTTGGGACTTGGGAAGATACGAGACTGAACATCTCTATCTTTTGGGGCTTCGGCTTTGGGAGGCTTCGGCCTTGGTTACTGTCTTCTCCTGTAATCGATCACCTTCATAAATAAAGTTCTCATCAGTTTTTCTTGTTAATCTTTCCATAAATCTTCTGAATTTCTGGAGGTATCTATTTTTCTGGAGGTATCTATCATTGGTATCAGAGCAAAACGATCTTGTTACCTGTAGGAACGATGGAAAATTGGGAGCGCAATTTAGAGAAGATGAACGAAGAGACCAGACGGATTTGTGAAGAGAGGCGCAAATTAAGCTTGCAAAGAAACAATCGGCGTTCTGATAAACCATCGCAGTCGCTCCACAAGTCGCCGAAGGAGTCGCGAAAGTCGCAGACGGAATTGCAGTCCAAATCGCGAACTTCTCATATGTCGCAATCGCGAAATGTTCCTTCTGGTTCGCTCACCAAGGTGCAGAAAGAATCGCGAAAGGATCTGTGCGGGACATTGGGGAAACTCGCAGAAAAGGTTGAGCGCGAGAATGTGGTGAAAGAGAAGCGCAAAAATGTGGAGAAAGAAAAACGCAAAAAAACGGAGAAAGAGAAGCGCGAAAAAGTGGAGAGGGAAAAGTCTTCAAACCTGGAGAAGGGGGAGCCCAAGCTGCGGCAACATCGTCGGCGAGGAAGATCGAGGAAGGTACGTCGCTGCATAAATTCGAAAAGCAAAGGTTGGTTGCAATCGCCAATTTCTTCTGGTATTCTGGATTCTACGAGAGCAGAAGAAGACTCCAGTTTGAAATCTCCATCTGAATCCAAAGATTCTCATCAGGAGTTGATTCATCAGCCGCAGCCATCCATGGCAGATAGGCATACCTATGGCGACAAGGAACACAAGAATGAATCGTCACTTGACCTTGGACCTGCAGCGGGACAAATTACTTGTTTCCTCACTCATAACAAACCCTCCAGGATTGAGCTCGTTAATTCAGAATTGGAAACCAAGATGAGGTGGTCGATTGAGCGTGGCTTTCAAATTGATGAATACCTTCAGGACAAGATAAATCAAACTGGGAAGTCAATCCCTATTTTTCGAGGCCTTTACCTGATAAGGATTGATACTTGTAAACCTTCCATTAAATGGACAGTGGAGGTTCAACCAAGATTTCATGTGGATGCCAATAAATTAGAAAAATTGATTCCCTTTCATGAAGGTATTCATTCACCTGGTACTGGAGACTCAATGGTTAAACCTCTCAGTACCTCAACTATATCTGATATAGGGAAGGAGGTGTTTCCTGTAGCTGATGGGAGTGTAGGGGTGAATAAGATTGATGGTTTCAGATTTAATGATGTTGATCAACGCAAGAAGTGTATATTGGTGCAGTCCCAGGATCTTGCAAAGAGTGTAAATAGATTTCCTATTGTGCAGACTGTTCTAATTAAAGAAGTTAAGCACCAGAAATACCTTGCAGTGACTAATGAGAAGGGAAATTGGCTGCTATACTTTATTACTGTGGCAAATGGAGCAATTAAGGAAATGACGGTGATAGAAGGAAGTGAAGCTGGACTCAGAATGGGGACCCACAGAATTATGACTGATGCACTTGGGGTTGAAGGAGTTGAATTGGAATTCTCATGCACTAAATGGTGTTCGGTTTCAGTGTGCCATCACATTGGCAAAGAAGTTCAAGGCATGAACATAAATTCTACTAAGGGCGTAGGTCATAAACTTCAGGAAGACAAGGCAATACTTGTGGCCATTGAAGGTTTAAAAGCTAGTGAAGAAAATGAAAAGGTGAAATTAGAACAGGGTTGGAAAATGGCCAGGTCGTTTACTGGTGATGGATCTGTCTACCTGCAAGGAAACCAACATTGGAAGTTTTACATGGGAGATATGCTTTCCTGTTATTTGATTCGGAGAACTGCAGCTGGAATAATGTATATCCTTACTTTCCGGCTAAAACCTTTTAGGCCCTCCTTCTCAAATGAGATAGGCAAAGAATTGAAAAAGGGAGAGGCTGAAAGCTACATAGAGGAGTTTGCATCCAGTACAGTTTTAGTCTCAGGACATAGGAATCATGAGGAGCTGCAGAAAAGGGAAGAAATAATTTTCTATGTCAAGTGCGGGAAGGTGACTGAACTAAATGAAGATTCACTGTCTGCTGCTGAAAGTTCTGTGATTTTAAAAGATCTTGTAATGAAGTCCCTAGTCCATCAACCAGTTAAATATTGGGAAGGAAGAGGGACAAGGAAGAGGAAGAGGAAGCAGAAGATTGTGGCTGATTCCTATCACCCACCTTGAGGACAAGGTGGATGTTTAGGGGGGGAGTATTGATAGGAATCTACCTATTAGATTAATAATAGATAATAATTCTAATATGAATACTAGAAGAATAGATACTGTTTAGTGGGCCTGTTATTTTGGGCCTATTATTATAGAGAATAATAAGAGGGCTTATACTATAAATAGAAAGGGGAAGGAAGGCATAAAGGAGGCTTTTAGACGGATAGTCTTGGGACTTGGGAAGATACGAGACTGAACATCTCTATCTTTTGGGGCTTTGGCTTTGGGAGGCTTCGGCCTTGGTTACTGTCTTCTCCTGTAATCGATCACCTTCATAAATAAAGTTCTCATCAGTTTTTCTTGTTAATCTTTCCATAAATCTTCTGAATTTCTGGAGGTATCTATTTTTCTGGAGGTATCTATCAATTTTACTGATAAAGGATAGTTGGGTCATCTAACACACATGTGTGTGTGAATATAAAATAGTTGGTGACTTGGTGCACATTGGACCCCGACCCCTGACCCCTCAGATAAAAGCAAAACTCCCTAAAATATGTTATGTTATCCTTTCCATGTTCTAAAGATATTGATGTCAGTCTTTTTGTTGTTGGCACTTTAGGGTATGTTAGGATCCCAGAAATTAATTAATTGTGTAAAGAAAACAAATGCTAACAGAAGTTATTTTCTTATGTTTTTTGTTTACTTTGGAAAAAGAAAAAGAAATACTACTAACTTTTTTTATTTGTTTTCATATATTTATATTATGGAATATATATAAAGAATAACAATAAATATCTAAAATATTACAAAGTAGTTATTTTACTAAGTTTGAGCCTATCTTTTATCTCTCTATTATTGTTTCCTTCCAGTTTTACTCTCTATGTTCCTTCATGTTTTTTTCACTAGTATGTGCACATGCCAAATGGGCCGATATGGTCTTGGTTTACACATGAATTAATACTTTGTATGAATTGCTTACTAAACATGCATTGTAGGCAGCACCTGATTTAAGGCATGTCTTCGGGAAGGAGATAAAAAGAGTTGGGATAGCGGGAGCTAAGTTGATAAGGCACCTTGGAGAAAAGGTCAAGCAAATGGAGAAACTAAGCCATCACGCGGAAGACGTTCTCGAAGAAGTCCATGATGCGGCAGAGGAGTTGCAGATATTAATTGACCAAAAGTCATACTTATTGGTCAATGCTGAGAACTGGGAGAGCGGGAAACGACCAAAGAACTTAGAAGACCCCGAAGACCTTCAAGACCTCAAGGACAGCCAACAGCATAGACCAATGCTGATAAATTCCCTTAGTGAAGCAACTCTCAATATGAGATCCATGCAGACCTTGAAGCACATGGACACTCAATTGGAATCATCTAACGAGCAACAGGTGAATTGGCCCTCACGCCTTTCGGTTCTAGGAGATACAATCCTAAACGAGCGTGAAGTCCGGACATATGAAAGTGCAAGTCCATTGTCATTAGCAACATTTACTTCCTTGTTGGTTGAGTTTGTTGCGCGGCTTCATAATCTCGTGAATGCTTTTGAGGCTTTAAGCAACAAAGCTAAATTTAAGGAGCCGGCAGATGAGGACTTGTGAATCCCAAGTGTGTGTTTGAACTTTGAAAGTCCTGCAATTCAGTTTTTTGGCATTATGATTTTTTTCATAGAAGAAGAAATGAAAAAGAAAACACTCTTCTTGTTTTGGACGGAACTACGTCAACCTAAAAAAATTTAAAAGCAGGCAGTAACGGTTAGTCATGGACCCGGGCCGGGCCAGTTCCGGTTCCGGGCCGGGCCCGGCCGGGCTTTTTTTTTGGGAAGGAAGGCCCGGGACCGGCCCGGGTAGCCACCGGGTCCGGTCCGGGTCCGGGCCGGGCCGGGCCGGGCCTCCGGTTCGGTTATAATTTTTTTTTTTTTTTTTTTTTTTTTTTTTTTTGCTTTCCTAACCCCCCCACTCACCCCCACACCCCCCCCCAAACCCCCAAACCCCTCTTAACCATCAAGCTCAACTTGGCTAACCCCAAAAAAAGAAAAAAAAATTAAAAAAAAATCAATTCGGCCCGGGCCCGGGCCCGGCCGGGCCGGTTCGCCAAATTCAAGGCCCGAGCCCGGACCCGGCCACCCCACCGGGCCTAGGCCCGACCCGGACCCGGACCCGAGAACCGGGCCGGTTCCGGGCTCGCACAGTGGCGGGCCGGGCCGGTCCCGGGCCGGGCGGCCCGAACCGGGTCCATGCCTAGTAACGGTAAACTTATACACTAATGAACAGTGAGCTTTGCTTTCATTTGCAGAGAAAAAGGGAAATAAGATTACTTCTTTTTCTTGTGAAACAAAATGAATTGTCCCTTTTTCACTCCGGAGGGATCGAGGGCTTGGGGTAAACTTGATCGTAGTCACTTCATTGAGTATCGAATTCGGGACCTACCATAAGAGAGAGTGAGTGGGTGATTAGTTGAACACTTGAACTGGACCACTTCCTCAGTGAATTGTCCTCTTTACAAACAAGAAAATGTGTGGTGTACACAAAATGTGTACACCTTTTTTGTACATTTAGTCATGGACCCGGGCCGGGCCTGGCCGGGCCCGGCCGGGCTTTTTTTTGGGAAGGAAGGTCCGGGACCGGCCCGGGTAGCCACCGGGTCCGGTCCGGGTCCGGGCGGCCCGAACCGGGTCCATGACTATGTATATTTGTCTAGACAAAAAATTCATATTTTAGTTGTCTGACAGACAACTTGTGTGCGGGGACAAACAAATATACAAAAAAGGAGCAAACCTCTAAAAACAATTTCTTAATGCAATTCCAACCTTGGGCATGTTTGGCACAACTAGTTGAAAAGATATTTTTGTGAGCTTTTTAATAGTGATTAGCTTTTAGTAACTGAAAAGATCTTAAAAAGAAAATGTGATAGCTGTTTGATAAAAAGTTGACTGTTTGATTTAGTTCGGTTTGGTATACAAGCTGTTAGGATTAATTAGTACTAAAAGTCACTAGCTTTTCTTAGATGCTACTCCCGGTAGCATCTAAAAAAAGATTTTTTAATTTTTGAAAAGCTCTTAAATATTGTCATGCCAAACACACAACTAGAAGCTTTTATGAACTTTTTGAACAGTACAAAAACTAGAAGTCAGGGACTTATGCCTGCCAAACATAGTCCTTGTCTGGATGACTGGATGGATGTAGAACCTGTATGCAAAAGCAAAAAAAATGCCATGGAGTTGGAATGAAAAGCAAATTTTTAGCTTTTCCAGCTCATTCATTCTAAAGTTCTTTTTACCAAAGTTATCCACACTAATTTATACACACTAATTTACATTGAAACTCCTTTATCATAATTTTAAATTTTGCAATCATTACTTCAACTTTTTCCTCAATGGATACTACGTTTTTTTACTGAATGGATACTAGTCATACGACTCATACTACGTTCTTCATTTAGCTAGGCTTACTGTACGGAAAATTTAGCAATTCTAATTTTACATTCAAACTTTAGCTTACTTGAGAATCGAGAGACGATTGGTGATTACAAAACATAGCTACATCAGTATATTGTGGGCTTTTAATTGGAATGAATTTTTTTTATCTAGTTTAATCTGTTTAATTCTAATACTTGTATGATTTACTTGATAAACATATGCGAAATTGCGAAGATGTTGTTTAAACCTGTTCTGGGCTAACTTGTTCAAATGTATGTTAAGACCTTGTTTAAGTAACAAGTGTTTAAGTCGAGACAAGATGAGTTACAAGATTGGAGAAATGTTATTTTTAAAGTATTGGGTCTAGAGAACTATAATGATTGTGGTGGCTCTTTCGATAATGCACAATGAATGGTACTTGAGGAAACTATTCATATACTTTTCGTGTAAATTTTTACACGAGAAAATTAAGTTTTACCAAACTTTAGGTATGTTCAGGCTTAGGTTGCTATATCATAGAACTTACTTACCAAACTTAAGAAAACTTATACGGTTACACCCATGGGCAAATTGATTCATTTAAGGCCATTTCAAATGACAAAAAATGTCCCAAATAAGTGTACAATATAGAAATTACAAAAATAGAATTAACTATTTATTCTCAATATTATACATGTTTGGTACTAATAAAAGTATTAAATTTTCACAATTCAGAATGAATAAGTCTTATTCTAAAAAGAAAATAATGATGATCCTATTTTACACTTTATCTACATTTTACTCTTATTTAAGAATTTTTTTCTTGAAATCATTAGATACCCGAGTTCACGAGAATGTGATATAAACTAGATTTGGATATCAAATCATATGATCGTGCATTGTTTTTATCTTTAAAGCATTGATGAATGACTTAAATAAGACAATATCTGACAATGTTGTTTATTCTTTATATATATATATATATAACTCAAGTGTCGGGGTTTATGGTCTCATAATTCTGAAGTCAATGAATATCTCTAGAGTTCTTAGACTGATAAATTTAGATTTGATCACAATTACCTTGTCGATACTGTCTTCAAAAGTGAATCCAACATGATTTACACCACATGCCTCTTCCAAACTGAGTGCTCTTCTTGTTTATTCATTTCTACCCATGATTCTACAATTAGAACTAAGACACCTACATTTTGGGGCTATTGACTAGAAGTTTTTGTTATCCACTATGATGCACATAAACGTGAAAGTGCTTAGGTTTCTCGTTTCAGAAACGTGAGAGCATACATAAATGTAGAAGTGCTTTAATTTATGGTATAGTTAACCTACGAAGTAACTATACGTAGAAGTGCTTATGTATTGCAAGTTTGAAATTGAATGAAATGAGGTAGGTAGTGATCATAAGACTGATTCCTTTACTACTTGAATATTTGCTACTCCGTATTAGTTTGATTCAATAAGCTGTATCATTTTCTCGCAAAAAAAAATTGCATCATTTGAAATTGAATTAAAATAAGCTTTATCTGTTTAACACTTTAGGGTTGGTTTGCAATTGCTTTTAAAAAAGACTTCTCAGCTTTTGGCTTTAAAAAAGCACTTATTTTCCCAAACACTACAACTTTTATTTTTCTCGACTTCCGCGTCAAAAGTGCTTTTACTTTTTCTATTACACAAAAAACACTTATTTTACCAAACACTAGCCACTTTTACTTTTCAAAATCATTTTTTTCTCAAACACTATCAACTTTTATTTAATCACTTCTCCCCATTTCATTAAAAAAAAACACTTTTTTAAAAGCAGAAGCTGTTGCAAACAGACCATTAACCTTGGTCTGAAACCAGTCCAAATAAGACATTCTTACACATCTAAAATCTAAATAAAAAAAATTAAATGAAATCATTAAAACTTAATTTGAACACCCCAATAAATAATTTATCCAAATAGAACTCCGGTACCCATTTAAAAAATGGGGTACCATACCTACCATTCACTTGATTAGTCCACATACATATATCATTTTTTATTTAGAGTTAATAATTCAACTGCAACATTCTGATTGATCCATATAGACAAAAATATGGTACTTATGAGTATCTTGGAATCTACCTGAAATGAAATTTCCAGGTAAGATTGTAAATCATTTTGAGACGAAAACAGTCGTGTATCAAATTCAGCAATACTTAATTGGATGGAAATCATTTTAAGTGCTGTAAGGAGTGGGATTGCTTTAAAAAATGCGATGTAGGCATTGAAATGATAATAAAAGTTTAAGAGATTGTTTGACAACATTGTTTTTTCGGCTTACCAGGCTTATCAACTAACCTTTTCATCAAACACGTAATTTTTGCTTTCGCGCACTGAATTGTGTAATAAACAGAAAAAGTAAGGTTTGAGTTACTTTTCTGGCTGTATTGTCTTAAGTTACTGTAGATGACCATTTTGACTATTTTTACACATAATTTTTTCTTTATTTTATTAACAAAAAATATTTTAAAAATAATTTTTTCTTAAATCAGCAGAATCAGCCAATGCAGTCACTTCAGACAGAACTTCATAAATTTAAGCAAAAACAACCAAATCAGCCGATTTTCATGCTACCAAACGGGCTCTAAAACAGAATGGTTATGACATTCAAAGTTTTTCCCGATCGACTTGTTCTAATTACCAGCTCCTTGAATAATTGAAGCTAACAAATGCATAGATATGACAAAGCAATTGCATCTTTAATTACATCGTTCCTGCGCTCCCAAAAAAGTGCATCCTAGTATATATTATTAAAATCCGTTACTAAGCATTTCATTATATATCTTGATCATCTTTGTACCTTGCTTGTCCATCCATAAGCATCATCAAATCATTAACCAGAAAAAGCAATTTATATTGAATAAACAAAATTTATGCAAGTTACATAAAAACAAAAAATCCACTCTCGGCCTTCGGCCCTATAACTATGCTCGAAGTCAAATCTCTCGGAAGCAATACGACTCATTGACTCTAAAATAAGAATGACTGAGTCAAAGACGATCGAAACATACTTTTCATTACCCACCTTGATCTCTAGAGTTCTACGGGTAGAAAACAATAATACAACCAAATCATTAACACATCATTAATACTACGGAGTAGTATAATTCGTTTGAGATTCAATTTTTCTTCTTCAGTTCTTCTCTTGAACTTAATTTGTTTTACACTCGATGACTTTTTTTGAAATAATCAATCACTTTTGACATTTTTATACTCATGTCGTTATATAAACTAAAACCGTATGACCATTCTTTAATCATCATTTTTTTGAAAGCAATCACATTAACTAAAATTAATAAGATCATGTTCCAAAGATGTAGCGATAAAAAGAGGAGAAAATTGCCAAACATGACAATCAGACATAAAACCGACAACTCGTCATATCGTGAACTCCATGGTTCACTGATCGCCTCACATGAGAAAAGTTGATAATAGTAAAACTAGCCGATAGCATTCCAATGCCGTCTACTAAATATGATTTTTAGTTCTACGGAGATAGCATATAACTCGTAATAAAATGCCCTTACCAATAAAATGTGGCTATAGGCTAATCATCACAAATGATTTTCATCTTCGACTTCAATAGTTCAATTTAAATTAACTCCATCTAAGACCTTCAATAAATAATTGTTTGAAGCAAGTAATTAGATAATGAGTAATCGAGGACAGATCATATCAGGCCGGCCTGACGGGAACCGCCATCAGGCCGAGGCCATCAGAGGCCCTTCCCGGTGGAATTTTTTGATAAAATTTTTTGAGCATTTTCCTCATCAAGTCTAGTTTGTTCATACCAAATTTCAGCTAAAAATTCAATCGGGAAGACACTGAAATAAATTCTCTACCAAAACTGCGCAGTTTATGCATATATAAAGTGCAGTTTTTGTAGAACATTTATTTGAGTGTCTTCCGGATTCATTTTTTAGCTGAAATTTGGTATGGATAAATTAGACTTGATGAGGAACATGCTCAAAAAATTTCATCAGAAAATTCCACCGGGAAGGGCCTCTGATGGCCTCGGCCTGACAGCAGTTTCCGTCAGGCCGGCCTGACAGGATCGGGACTCATGAGTAATCTATCTTTCCAACTAATGAATTTAACGGATTGTGGACTATTAATACTCCATTTTTAATTCTAGTTCTCTATTATAAACATCCACAAATCCACATTTTAATTTATTTTATTTGGCTTGAATATGTATCACGAAGATTATGATTAAGGGAAAACTTGTGTCGGCAACCTTTAATACACAAAAAAGTCATTGTGAAAGGGGGAAAACTTGGGATCTGTTTGCAACAGCTTCTGCTTTTAAAAAAGTGTTTTTTTAATGAAATGGTGAGAAGTGATTAAAGGAGTGTTTGGGATTGCTTAAAAAAAGCGCTTTTTAGCTTTTGGCTTAAAAGAAACTGAAAAGAGTGTTTTCAAATGACAACTTCTGCTTAAATTAATCACTTAAAAGCTAAAAGCTGGAAGTAGGTAGAAGGGTGCTTTAAACTGCTTCTCACTTTTCCCATTACACAAAAAGTACTTATTTTACCAAACACTACCAACTTTTACTTTTTCAGAATCACTTTTTTCCCAAACACTACCAACTTTTACTATTAATCACTTTTCCCAAAATCACTTTAAAAAATCACTTTTTTAAAGTTGAAGCACTTGCAAACACTCCCTAAATAAAAGTTGATAGGCTATGTTTGGCGGGCACAAGTCCCTGACTTCTAGCTTTTGTACTGTTAAAAAAGTTCCTAAAAACTTCTAGTTGTGTGTTTGGCATGACAATATTTAAGAGCTTTTCAAAAATTAAAAGATCTTTTTTGAGATGCTACCGGGAGTAGCATCTAAGAAAAGCTAGTGACTTTTAGTATTAATTAATCCTAACAGCTTGTATACCAAACAGAACTAAATCAAACAGTCAGCTTTTTATCAAACAGCTGCCACCTTTTCTTTTTAAGATCTTTTCAGTCACTAAAAACTAACAGCTATTAAAAAGCTCACAAAAGTATCTTTTCAGCTAGTTTGAGAAAAAAGTGATTTTGAAAAGTAAAAGTTGGTAGTGTTTGGTAAAATAAGTGATTTTTGTGTAATAGAAAAAGTAAAAGCACTTTTGACACGAAAGGCGAGAAAAATAAAAGTTGTAGTGTTTGATATAAGAAGTGCTTTGTTAAAGCCAAAAGTCGAGAAGTGCTTTTTTTAGGCTTTGTTTGCAAACAATTAATTTAAGTGCTTTTGGCTAAGAAAAAATCATTTATTTTACCAAACAATACCAACTTTTACTTTCTCGGTTTTCGTGTAGAATCTACTTTTTAGTTTTTTTATTACACAAAAAACACTTATTTTACCAAATACTACCAACTTTTACTACTAATCACTTTTTCCCAAAAAGCGCTTTTATTTAAGCACAATCACTTTTAAAGTGTTTGCAAACCAACGGTTGATGCCCGACGGAACTGCTTGATAACATTTGCACAAAATTAATTAAGTGCTGGATGATAAGTTTTTTTCTCACACGAATAAGGTTTCATTTGTGAAATTAAATCTGTGTGAGATCGAATAAGTGAACAAAAAAATACTCGCCCTGCACCAACAATATTTTTATTAACAAACTAATACGTAGTAGTACGTAAATGATTTATTTATGTGAACGAAAATACGTGGAAACAAAAATATGCAAAAGTAATGCGAGTAAAATAAATTACATGATGTTTTTTGACTGAAATAAATTACGTCTAATATGATTTGTTTAAGTTTGGTTTGATTTGATTAGACAAATGTTTGGTCTATGTTTTATAATTGTTTAAGTTTGATCTAGTTTGTGTAAGCCTAAATCTGATTTGATCTGGATTGAGACTGAAACCACTTCGAATAAAATCACTTTATTAAATCATCTTCAATTCTACAATGTGCACGATGAACATGTGACATAAGAATTAGGCACATAAATATCAAAAAGACATTATACTGAGTGTAATTTCGATAATTTTTTCTCCACAAATATAAAAAAGACATACAGTACTCAGTACTAACATTTGGTTGAAATTGGAAGAAGAAAACTTTGAATGGGAAACGACCGTAAAAAAGGTGAGAATTTGGAAGGAATGGAGTAAGAGCATCTTTAATGGGCCTTTCTATTCTTTCAAATGCACAACCACGTAAGTAGCAAACGCAGAAACAGTCTCCAACGAAACCATCCATATCCGTGTGCTGCTGAGCTGGAACCGAATAAAAACCACACCGTCTACATCTCTATGGACTTTCAGCAAGGCTATGAGACGATCTGACTCAGCAAGCTTCAATTAATTTCAGCAAGCGAAAACGTTTCTCTTACTTTGCATCTGCGTAAAACTCATCCAAGGTCTTTGAAGTATTTTTCTATTCTTGTTCTTTTGATCTTGTAAAATTAATTGGATGGTTTAGATGAAACGGAGATTTAACCTAAGCCTATTGCATCGCAAGGCATATATATAAGCAGCCGTCGGTTCATGACTATCCCGCCGGCGATAAAGCCCTATTTTCATTTCTTTGCTCGAGTTTCGGATGAATTCAGTTTTCCACTGTCCTAGTGCCCTATATATAAGATCTAAAACATCAACTGCTACTTGGTTAATTGGCTTTGAAGAAGAAAGGTAGAAGAATTAAGACCTACGACCGATTTATATACACATTAAATAAAAAAAACTAATTTATGGAATGCACTAGAGATATTTACACAAAACTGCGTTGGAGATGGGACTTCAATTTTAAACGGGTATTTGTCCATGTCATCTTGATGGCCGTCACTTTGCCATTAAAGATGCTCTAAGGGAGTGTTTGGAACTGATTCTGCTTCTGCTTCTTTTTTAAAGAAGAAACAGAATTAGAATCAGTTTTTAGAAGCCGGTACCCCCCAGCTTCTAAAAAAACTGATTCTGAGAGTAAATCAGAGCATCAGAAGTGCTTCTGGAATTTCATCCAAACACTCCAGCTTCTGCTTCTGCTCCCTGAAAGAGCAGAATCAGTTTTGAGAATCAGATCCAAACACCCCTAACATTAAGGGTCTATTTGCAACAGCTTCTGTTTTAAAAAAAGTGTTTTTTTAATGAAATGGGGAGAAGTGATTAAATAAAAGTTGATAGTGTTTGAGAAAAAAGTGATTTTGCAAAGTAAAAGTGGGTAGTGTTTGATAAAATAAGTGCTTTTTGTGTAATAGAAAAAGTAAAAGCACTTTTGACGCGGAAGCCGAAAAAAATAAAAGTTGTAGTGTTTGGGAAAATAAGTCATTTTTAAAAAAGCACAAACCAACATCCGTAAGTCCGTAACAGGTTAGACAAAACCATCATCAATAAAACTTTTCAAATGTACACCCGTTTTGACTTAATTCAAATGTGATGCCTGATTCATTCTCATTTTATTTCTTTATTGAAGATCCATAATTTCTAACCCGCAAAGCTGGAATTTAATAACGAACGCATCTCTTCGTCTACCACCAGCAAGCAGGCGGGCGGGTCTCTTTGCTGTTGGCCCCATTTCGCGTATGTTTCTAACACCTTTCCTTTAATCGTTTCTGCTTCACTCTTCCACCGTTTCTTACACCCATCAGGAAACATTCACCTATTCATTCATTCATTCACCTGCAGGCGTTCATACACACGCGTGACGCAGAAATCTACACTCTCTTTCTGATATTATTGTTCTGTAGATATAGATAGAGATCAATAGAATTGGGAGGTAAGTTGAATCTGGATATTGAATTGGCGATCCGATGAGCGACTTGGCGGATTTGAACTACGCGGAGGAGGTTCATAGCCTGGCGGAGCAAGCTCGGAAGTTGCAGGAAGATGCTAGCTCTACGATCTCTGCCATTGCTAGCGACGAAGAGTCCCTCCGCAAGCGAGCCGCCTCACTGGATTCTCGAATCAAAAAACTTTGTAGCTCTATCCGATCTCGGAACTTTGATTCCAAACAAGCTGAAAAAGTACATGCAATGTATTATTTTTTGTGCATCTTCTCGCTGCATGTTAATATTTGTGTTCCAGCATTTCTTGCTGGAGGATGGTTCGCGTTATTGTTTGAGTGATTTTTGCATTGTCATCTGTACATGTGCCCGTTTACGTTTTCTTATGGTCTCCATCCTTATCTCAGTGGGAAGAGGAACTAAGCAGAGCTAGAGATTTATTGAGTGATGGAGATGCGGCAACATATCTTCCAAGCAAATCTCATGGTCTTGATATTGTCTATATGATATTGTTATTAATTAATTTGCCAAGTGTTTTAATTCACAACTGTAGTTAATTAGCTGTGCTTCATTTTTGTGATTGGCTGTAGGTCGTTTGCTGAGGATGTTCCTGGGTCCAATTAATGTCCGTGCTCATAGGAAGGATGTTCAATTGAAAGTAAAAGAGGAATACAACAGTTTCAGAGTATGTTGTTCACCTTGTAATCTTAGTAAAGTGTGTCTCCTTAAATCATTCAAGATAAGGTTTCTGTATTTAATGAATAAATTTCATTTGCAATGGAGCCAAAGATTCATTATTTTTTGGCTTGAGAATATGATGGAATAAAGCAAAATGGCTCACTAAACTGTCTGCCCTTCTTTGTTATGAAGCAGCAGTCAGTCCATGCAATTTTGGACGCGATTTTCACTATGGGTCATCCGGAAACAGTCTCTCTGTGCTTTAGTACAGGGGTAAGACTGCTTACATCCGACCCCCCCTTACCCCACCGTAGGTGGGAGCCTTTGCGGCACTGGGGTAAATGAAAATGATGAAAGGATATATACAAGTAGATGACAGTGTAATTTAGGTGTGGGTAGTTGTTAGTTGTTACCAGTGTTACCATGAGTCTCCATATATTTAAAGATTAGTTTTATAAGATGAAAAAATGTCTTTGATCTGTTCCCTTTAATGAGTGGAGGAAGTGCCCAAGCTAATTTTTATGGCTTCTGTTCCCTAATTAGCCCCATCTTCTGCTATCATTTAACAGAAGATTGTATGACCTTGTAGGGGTGATGGGCTATGGTGACCTGTGCATAGAGTGACGAATTATACAACTGCTAGATTATTTTTTATACTAATTATTACCATCTCCCTGTATAACAGGATCGGACAGCGTATCTTTTCCTCATATTCCCATCATTGCTTCTTGGATTAAGGTCTTGGGTTTGGAATGGATGTTTGCCTGCATTACCTGTTCAACTTTACCAGGTCTCATATATGTTATCGTTTTGGCATGTTTTGGAGAACTATTTGTTCCTTAAGATTAACTCTTCTTTGGTGTTGTACATTCTTCAGGCATGGTTGCTTTTCCTCTATACAGGTTTGGCCTTGCGGGAGAACATTCTGAGAGTGAATGGAAGTGATATTCGGCCATGGTATGCGAATAATATCTATATATCCTACAGAAGGTTTAGCGTTGTGAATTTTGCTTTGTTTTGGTTTATGCTCTGAGCCTCTGATTGATCTTTTTAGCTCCGATTTCATATGGTGATGATCATAGTTCATATGTTTAATTTCATCTATATTCTTGACCTTCTTAAGGTGGCAGAGATGTGTGTCATGTGGGATTGAATTTACTAGAATGGTGATGATCATAGTTCACTCAGGATGACATTGGTAGTTGTATGACTGAATAAAAAATTGTACTCCATATTATTTTAAGATGAATTAAGTTTTTCCCATGCTTTATTATTCTCCATTAAAGATACATGCTTGTATGAACTTTAGAAACAAGTGTAGATGTCCCAGATTGCCAAACGAACTTTAATGATTATAGGTTGTTGGCTCATCTAAATATTTTTGGGGAATTGTGTGTTGAATGTCAACTTTTGTGAATGTGGGAAGGATAATTACATTGGTAGTGGTTACTTTGGGATACTCAGTGAATTAATTCCACATTGTTTCATTTAAATACAAAATATCTGATAGTTGAAATTAAATTGTCTGTTATAACACCTCTAGCATTCACCAATGTGTGAATGCATTGCTGATTAAGGTGTGAATTAGAGAAAAACACTAACTGTTCTTTTGCAGGTGGATACGCCACCATTATTTTGCTATGGCCATGGCACTTATCAGTCTTACTTGGGAAATAGAAAGGGAACCAAACTGTTCACAGAAACAGGTTTTTATATGCAGTATATACGACATGTCAGCGTGTTACCTACTGATTTCCCCCTGACATCACTTTCTCAATCTCTCTCTCACTTTCATGCATAACTGAACATTTATTGCAGAGGGGAGTGCAACTTTTCCTGCAATGGGCAATTATGCAAGGTGTTGCAATGCTTCTTCAAAATAGATATCAGCGGCAAAGATTGTACACACGAATTGCTCTCGGAAAGGTATTGTATTGCCGCAGCTCTACAAATAACTCTTATTTCTGATGATCGTTTTTATGCTCTTTACTGTGTAATTATAAACAAGTTATTAACAATAGATTGGTTTACAAGTACATAATGTTAAGATGAAATTTAAAAACTAAAGGATAAGATATTACAAATACGGAGGATGATTACCATGGTTACCCTTGTGGTGTTTGGTTTCGCACTTTCACAATAGACATACTGCGAGTGTTCTGTAGGCAAACGCCGTGGTCGGTGTGTATGCTATTGCTACCCTTATTTGTACCAACATGTGGGATACTTTTCTTTCCATTTTCTTTAGTCATGTGCTACTACATAAATCTCCTTATAATTTTCTTTCCATTTTCCAGACCATTCTGAAAGTTTGTTCCTTCATATCCAATTGCAGGCTTTTCAATAACCTTTTAGTTGCATAATTTTGAATATGCTTTGTTTTTTCATACTTAATATGAGGTCGTCGCAATCTAGTCAATATGTGCAATTCAGATTTTCATTTTTAGGCCAGAAGAATGGATGTTGTTTGGGGAGAAACGGCTGGGGTCAATGGTCAGTTGCTGCTGTTATTTCCCATACTATTTATTTTGCAGGTAAATCATTTTTAGGCCAGAGTATCTGAGTTTCTGTTCTAAATTTATTATTGTTATGTTACTTATGCCATTATTCTTATTGACATACTCTAGGACACTATCCTACTTATATATAAAGATACAGTTAGTCTAACTCAAATTTGATCAAAACTTCTCTGCTCATTTTTATCCAGCCAGAAAGAGCTTCCAAGTGGCATCTTTAAAGCTTCAGTAAAGAGCTGATATTCAGTAAATTAAAACAGAAGAATAGAGAATATTTCTTTGTTTGTGAATCAAATGGTATCAATGTGTATCACTCATGTTATCTAATTTAGGAACACAAAACAACTATCGAAACTCAAATAAAACAATGTCCCAAACAGTCAAACTTAAAACATTGTCTCGACACCATTACTTCTTTAAAACCAAAGAGCTATTTTGAGTTGCTATCTAAAACACCCCTTTATAATCTTTCCAAATGATATTGATGTTCGTAACGGTAATTAGTCAAGCTCATTGGCATGTGCACCTACACATTGGTTCTCAACTTCTCGTTGTGCCTCAATTTCTCTTTCTGTATTTCTATTTCACAAGTGTTTCCTGTGATCTGTACTTATTTGGTTCTCCAGGTTTCAGGTAATTTGTTTTCATCTTGTCTTTCAATAACAAATCTATGCGCTAGTTCTAGAAGTGTTTATTCACGATCAGAACTTCAGAAACTAATGCGTTAACACTATCTCTGGAACCCACTTTCATTGCTCACACACAGAGGTGAATGAGAAATGAGGTTATATTTGTTGTTCATTGATTTAATTTTCTTTATTCAGGGGTTTGAAGCGTATGTTGGGGTCTTGTTGCTCAAAACTGCTGTCACAGGTGTTGTTTCTGAGTGGCAGGTAAAAGAAATTGATTTAGCTTATTGTGCCATATTTAGTTTTCTTTGTGATATATATGTAGAAAGCAGTCTTAATTGTGTGGGGTGATTAAAATATGTTTGGTGAAAATGTTGGGAGTAGTTCTAGTTGTAGCTTGGGTATTCACCTAAGACTCCATCTTAGGTGTTCAACAAAATTTACACCTAGTATTATTCAGACTTTAGCTACAGTTATGAGGCATGAGCAAGCTCATAAATGCACATGTATTCGGTGGCTAAAATCTCGGCAGCCAAAATGGTGCTCTATTTAAATTTTGAATCTGCCCAAATTTCATAAACAAGGGCATGCTCAGGGATTACCTGAATGGGGTTTACTTTGCAACCCTTGTGTGCAAATCTGGAACTTTAATGATATGAAATGTTGTATTATCCGATGTCAGGTTGTTACATGTGGGATCCTCCTAATAGTTATGGCAGTTGGGAACTTCATTAACACAATGGAAGCCCTTGTCACAAAATACAGGGTCAAGACAAAGATGAGGAGTAGCAAAAGCAAGCAAGATTTAAATCCAGAATCTGATGGTAAGACATTGTAAGTGGGAAATTATCCAAGGATATGGAAACCCGGTTGATGATGTCATCGTGCAATTTCCTGCCTGAATACAATGGTTTCCTTCTGATGTAGTTGTAAAAAACTGTTCAGACTAAATTATGAGTGTTTTAATGAGCAAGAGTTGTGTCCATCTAAATTTGTGGGATAAATCAGGGCCATATCACTTTCGTTCTTTGGACATCGGTATGGTTTTGTGTTTTTTTTTCCAACCACAAATTTAGTAGTGCAGGGTTCACTATCACGGAGAGAATCCATGTCATTTTGATAAGTGTTATTTGGTGGATGAGAAACAACCAAATGATCCCACAAATATTTATTACAAAAATATCATATCATCTCATTTCTAGCAGTCATATAAGTTTATTTATTGAGATAAATTTACTTGAAATATGTTATCTCATAGTAGGCTTGGATATTGTTTGTATGTCATCTTTGTAACTTTCTTCTGGATTGTTGACCTGTTTATGGCTTGGAGAATCTTGCGGTCACAATAGTTGGGTGGGATTATGCTTTGGGGAATTGGGGTAGTTGTCCTCAAAATTACAACATATTAACACTAGAAAACAACACACATCCACAAGGGAGGCTATAATCGCTTGCTCTAAATCTTTTGTCAACAGGTTGTATTTCTTATTTTAAATACCAGACTGTTTTATACAAATGCGTAACATAGCCCTGAGAGGCTTAAGACTTTCTATAAACATTAAATATGATAAAAATAATGCTATTTTCTAGGGGTGGGATCGGATCAGGTTGGGTCGGGTTTTGGCTAGGACCGTAACAAACCCGAAAAGCACCAGGTTCTACATTTTTGGGCCTGACCGGAGGACCACTACTTTCGGGTTGGTCCAGGTTTTATGAGCCTCAGGTTTGGGTTGGGTTCGGGTTGAACCCGGTAAAAAAATCGAACTGAGATATCTAAAAACAATTGAAATACAATCACAACAAAAACTGAAAATATCTAAACTTTTAATAAAAAAAATATACATGGTAAATTAAAATCAAAGCAATATATTTTGAATCTAAAAACCACACGATAGAAAATGTTGCAGAAGAACAATTGGTTCAAAATCAAAGTAATATTTCCCTCCATCCCAAATTGATTTACAAAGTCAAGATTTTTTTGTCAACCAATGTTAAATCCTCTATATTGATAACTAATTCAATTTTTAATAATTAAATTTACATATTAAAAAACTACATTAAGATTTCATCAATTGCAAACTCCAAATTAAATATAATTAAAAATTGACATCCAAATTAAGTGAATAAAATAAAATTGTTTGACTAAAAATCAATTTTGTAAATCAATTTGGGAAGGATGTAGTATAAAATAGTCCATACATATTACATATAAAAAATCAGTATGATGTATAAATTGCATATTACATATTTTATACTCTGTATAAATTATATATTTTTTAGTTTATTAAATCGGGTATTTTCGGTCCGGGTCGGGTTTAAAATTTTAGAACCCGAATTAGGACCCAAGTTTTCGGGTTCGGGTCGGGTATTTTAACTCAGCCCGGTCATTTTTAAAATAAAACCCGGACCAATGTCATATATCGGGTTGGGTTGGTTCAGTTATCGGGTTTTGGGTCAGTTTTTCCCATCCCTACTAGTATTTTCTAGAAGCAATCATTTTTAATGACTAATAGGGCAATTTGATAAGTTATTTGTTGGAATGCAAGACATGAAGAATAAGTTTTTTCTTATGATTCGATTAAATTATAACTAATGGAGAATATTCTTTTCTCTTTGAAGCTGAACAATACTTCTAAGTTCTAACTTTAAAGAGATGTGATTGGCATTAGTTAAGTGTGGCTTGTGTTTTACAACATAATGCATTTTATTCTTATACGTGTAGTGAAAAATGCTGGTAGATAGCCCGTTTGGTAACCCCTTTTTCGGCTTATCAGGCTTATCAACCAGCTTTTTCATCAAACAAGTATTTTTTGATTTCGCGCGCTGAATTGTGTAATAAGCAGAAAAAGTAAAGTTGGAATTATTTTTCTGGTTGTATTGGCTGAAGTTACTGTAGAGGATCATTTTAGCTATTTTTCATATAATTATTTATTTTATTTATTAATAAAAAATATTTTGAATATAGTTTTTTCATGAATCATCAGAATCGGCCAATACAGCCACTTCAGCCAGAACTTCATAAATTTCAGCAGAATCAGTCAATACAGCCAATTTTAGTGTTACCAAACAGGCTCGAAGTAAGTAGAATTGCAGAAGTAGTTTTAAAGGAATGGACTATGCTAGTATGGCTAAACCTGGGATACGGCACACCAAATTTCAATAAAACAAAGAGCCCGTTTGGTAGCACCAAAATCGGCTGTTTTGGCTGATTCTGCTGAAATTTATGATATTCTGGCTGGAGTGGCTGTTTTGGCTGATTCTGCTGATTTAAGAAAAAAATATTTTAAAAATATATTTTATTAATAAATTAAAGAAAAAATTATATGTAAAAATAGCTAAAATGATCCTCTACAGTAACTTCAGCCAATACAGCCAGAAAAGTAACTCCAACCTTACTTTTTTGGCTTATTACACAATTCAGCGCGCGAAAGTAAAAGTTACGTGTTTGGTGAAAAAGCTGGCTGATAAGCCGAAAACAGAGTTCTCCAAACGGGCTCAAAGTCTATTTATTCACTGGCATTACAAGCTTCTTAAAAGAAAACTTGGAATTTGAGAATTGGGTAACGGGATAAGGGTCAGTTTGGTCCTCGAAGTTGCAAAAAAGGGGTCAAATAAGTCCTTATATAGAAAATTCTGTCCGGACGTGCCATTTGAGGTGGCTCCCGGTGGAATTTTTTGATTAAATTTTTTGAGCATCTTATTCATTAAGTCTAGTTTACTCATACCAAATTTCGGATAAAAATTCAATCGGGAAGACATTCAAATGAATTCTTGAAGATAACTGTTCCGTTAAAAGCGCAGTTATCTTCAAGAATTCATTTGAATGTCTTCCCGATTGAATTTTTAGTTGAAATTTGGTATGAGTAAACTAGACTTAATGAATAAGATGCTCAAAAAATTTCATCAAAAAATTCTACCGGGATCCACCTCAAATGGCATGTCCGGACAGAATCTTCTATATAAGGACTTATTTGACCCTTTTTTTGCAACTTCGAGGACCAAACTGACCCTTTACTCATTGGGTAACCGGTCAAACAGGAACGAGCCCAACTCAAGCAGTTACTGTTGTTCCTTTCGCCTTTGAATTTTACTCCGTATAATAGAAGTGTTTGCTTTTGTTTGGATTGGGAACTTGTGATATCACTGGTTAGATACACTCAGAATCTTGTTTTAAAACAAATAGAAATAATGATAAACATATGACAATAATAATAAATAATGGGTAAAAATGAGACATTTACTGGGAAAGTCATAACCATGATAGTATAGTATTCTTGCAGTAATTGTACTGGTCACGGCAATACTACCTACGGAGTATTATATTGTACGGAGCAGTGACGAAAATGTATTAGTAATTATTTATGAGAAAAACCCTCACTGATGAAAATGTTTTAGTTTGGTTAAAGACAATTAAAAGACTCACTTGCCTGCTGCACTTAATCTTGTACTTCTTATATTACAAACATTAGGGACATATTTACTTCACGGGTTACTTAACGGTGTTTCTTAAGACTCGCGTTAATAAGCGGCGCATAAAATAAGCAATGTTGTAAGATCGTGTTTACTTCAAAAGGTTTAAAACACCGTTTAACATTAAAATGTCCAAAATAACTCTATACACATAGACACACAAACATTCATGAACACAGATATAAAATATAATATGTGCTCATACCCCCTCCCTACCTTACCCCAACCCCACCTGCCCAGCATCCTAGGTCCCAAGCCCTACCCCCTACCACATCGGCCCCACCCCAACCCCACCCTACCTACCATACTCTTGCCCTACCTCACCCCTACCCCGACCCCCTACAATCGACCCCTTACCCCCACCCTACCCTAGGTCATTACCCTACCACGCCGCCCCACCCCGGCCCCACCCGATCATACCCTACCTTACCCAAACCCTGACCCCACCCCCTACCCCTACCGTACCCTACCTTACCTCGACCCCAGCCCCTACCTTACCCCCTTACCCCAACCCCGAACTCACCCTACCCACAATCCCCACCCTTACCCTTAACCACGACCCAACCCCACTCCCTACACCACTTTCCCATACCTCGACCCCACTCCACCCCCTACAACATGCCCTACCTCGGCTCCACCCAGATCTCGGCACACCCTACCGCCATCCTACCCCACGTTGGGTGGGGTCGGAGGTGGAATCGATGTGGTAAGGGGTAGGGTAGTAAGGGTAAGGGGTAGGGTGGGGTTGGGGTGGGGCCAATGTGGTAGGGGTAGGGTAGGCATGGGGTCGGGGTAGGTAGGGTAAGGGTGGGGTCGGGTGGGGCCAATGTGGTAGGGGGTAAGGTAGGTATGGGTGGGGTCGGGGTAAAAGTGGGGTCGAGGTGAGGGCCGATGTGGTAGGATTGGAGTATGGTAAGGGCCTAGAGGTTTTTGGGTAGGGTAAGGGGTGGTAAGCGCCTAGGGGTGGGGTCCGAGTAGTGATGTTTTTACTTGGACTGTAATTTGCTGGTCTGGTCTAGTTTGAACTGGTCTGGTCTGGGACAAATTACAGTCCAAGTAAAAACATCCTAGGTCGGGATAAGGTAGGGTAGGGGTTAGGATAGGGTGGGGCCGATGTGGTAGGGGTTTGGGGTGGTGGGGTGGGGTAGGTAGGGTTGGGGTAAGGTAGGGTAGGGGCAGGGAGTAAGTGGGGTCGGGGTGGGGCTGATATGGTGGGGGTTGGGGGTAAGGTGGTAAAGGGGCCTAGGTTAGGATGGAGTTGGGGTCGGGGTATGGTAGGGTAAGGCAGGGGTTACGATAGGGTGGGGCTAATGTGGTAAGGGGTGCAGTCGGGGTGGGGCCGATGTGTTAGGGTTGGGGTAGGTGGTAAGGGCCTAGGGGTTTGGGGTTGGGGTAGGGTGGTAAGGGGCCAGGTGGGGTCGGGTAAGTTAGGGTAGGGGTCATGGTAAGGTAGGGTAGGGGTTAGGATAGGATTTGATGGGGCCGATGTGGTACGGGGTAGGCCCCCGGGTGGGTTTGGGGTGGGGCCGATGTGGTAGGGTTGGGGTAGGTGGTAAGGGCTTAGGGGTTTGGGGTGGGGTACGGGTGGTAATGGGGCCAGGTGGGGGTGGGGTTAGGTAGGGTAGGGGTAGGATAGGGATTGGTGGGTAGTAGGGGCTGGGTGGGGTAGGCAGTAACATTAGGGTAAGAGCAAGGGGTAAATTCGGAAACTGAAAAAGCTTAAAGTGCCGCTTAATTAATACATGGGGGTGGTATGCTTATTAAGCGACACTTTAAGCACCTCTTTCGTTTTGTAAGCGGTCTTTTAAGCGACGTGCATGTTTACTTCACATGTCTTACTAACCTAAGAGTAACTTTAGCAGTGAAGTAAACACCTCCTAGAAGTACAAATGCAGAAACCCGTCCAAGTAATCCAATTCAATAGGCATTAATACCTGCAGAGTTACAGGCCACCAACCTTCCCTAATGACTTTTCATTTCCAACTATGTACACAATTTGGTTAATCTATATGCAGTTGCTACAGTACAAGTCAATGGGAGAACAGTTTACATGGCCAAATGGGATAAACTAAGAGGGTTAGGATTCTGAATTGCGGAGTGCGCTCTTAGAGAGCAGAACATCTTTGAGTTCTTTGTATGCTTTAAGCTCCTCCAATGCATCTGAGATCTTTCGAGGGGCAGAAAGGTCAAAAGAAGCAGTTATTCCTTCTCCTTCAAGATCAGGTTTTACAGAAGAAGTGGTGGAATAGCAGCTAGTATCTTGGCGTAGTGGGGGAGCTGTCTTCAGCATCTGGACAAGGGCACCAACAGCAGAGTCTTGTGCTTTTCTGGTTCCAAAAAATGCCTGTGCAGGCGATTCTGGACCCACGGCCTTCTTGTCTAGGTTTTGACTGCATTACATGTAATATTACTAATATATAAACATACAGAAACTGGAAATTGATATATGTTTTTTATATCTACCAAAAGCATCGTTTTTTCATTAATCTGTCATAAAAAGCTACAGATCCGTAATAAGTGAATTTCATTGGTCAACGAAGGCTAAGCTATTCACTACCATTCAACGCCTGCTGACTAAGCGTCATTTGGTCATAGGATGTTTTTACTTGGACTGTTTTTAGTCCCAGATTAGACCAGACTTAAACAGGTCAGACCAGACCAGAGCAGAGTTAAACAGACCAGACCAGAGCAGAGTTAAACAGACCAGACCAGAGCAGAGTTAAACAGACCAGACCAGACCAGACCAGATTTGACTTCCGTAGTTATAAAATACACAGAAACCAGACCAGTTCAGACCAGACTTAAACAGACCAGACCAGCAAATTACAGTCCAAGTAAAAACATCCATAGTTATTTTCTATAGAAAAACATAAACAAGAAAACACATATGACAATGTATATTACTCCCTCCGGTTTTTAATAAACTTCACACTTTCCTTTTTGGGACGGTCTAAAATAAACTTCACACTTCCTTATTTCCTTTTTTGGTAAAGAAATCTACATCAAAACAGTGCCAAACAGTGCCAAACAGTGTCTCAACAGTGTCTCTACAGTGCCAAACAGTGTCAAACAGTGCCTCAACAGTGTACTCTACAATAAAGTCAAATTTCTTTTCTTATTTTGTGTGAAGTCAAAGTGTGAAGATTAAATAAAACCGGAGGGAGTACTATTTTCAGTGCATGAGACATAACTATAAATTTGAAAAATATTATAAATAAAACTCATTATTTTTTTAACACATACTTCTGGTGTTTTTACAATGTCTTTTAGAGTTCTATAAAACTACAGTTTTATACTCCCTCCATACCACCAATACAGCCCGTATAAAATTAATTGTAGCAACAAACATAACAACCATTTTTTAGTTCATTTGCAAAAAGATAGTTGATGATGTTTGGGAAGAGGGACTGACGGTACAATAACTTCCTAGGAACAAGCTGCTGGCTAAATAATTCGCATACATCCCAGGTTTGGTAAATATTCCTTTCATCTTTTTTAAAAAGGGCCTCAGAAGTTCCTAAGAGGTTACACTCCGCAGTGAGGAAGGGAACAACATCATGTGAGTGTGTGTGTGTGTATTCAAATAATTGAAGCAAAAAATACCTGGCTAGGGAACTGGAACTATCAACATCATCAACAACAAATGGGCAAGCAAAGTCAGGGTCATCCAAATCCCCCTGGACTGATACTCTACTGGAACTTCTTGAGAATCCTATACGTGGCGAATCACTTGAAGAAAAACGTCCGGAATCATCTTTGACATCTCTTGAAATCTGACCACGGAGGTTTCTAATGACAATTTATACCATTCACAGTACTAGAGTGCATTTGATATGCTTTATTTTCAAAGAATAAGTGCTACTGAGAGAGAGAAAATTATTTTAACTTTAAAAGAAGCATTTGACAGGAAAATGGGGAATGAGACCTTTTGCTGTGAATTCTTTTCACAGTAAAAAACATTTTATTGCTTATTTAAGATACATCAGATTGGTACTCTCAACAACAAAAAATACTTCAAGTTCTTGAATGAGAAACCACTTATAACATAAGCTATCCAAAACTGGGTCTTAATGTGGGAAAGTATACAAGTGGGTCCAAAATTAATACCTTCGGACTCAGATTCGCACTACCGAACATTGTCTCGCCTGCCCTTGCTGCATCCGGTTTCTTCAATGCCCTAATTCCAGAAGGATATTCATGAGACAAGGAGTCATGCTTCGTGCTTCTAGGGGATTGAGGTGGGAGTAAAATCCTGTTGGGGTCAGAAAAATTATGAGAAGTGTATCTGGAATTTCGGATGTTCATCGAGTGTGGGATATTGACTGGGGAACTTTCTGAGATGTATGCAGGTGGTGAAAAGGGTGGAGATGGAGATCCTAAAAAACGTTCATTCTGAGCTAAGGAAATCCCGTTGTGGACCCCAGCCGTCCAACGAAGCCGGTCATTCTGAGCTAAGGAAATCCCCCTGTGGACTCCACTCGTCCAACTATGGGGCCGGTGAAATGGTCCCGGAGTGGATGACTGTGTCCTTCTTAAGGGGTACGATGTAGGGAGGACACCCTTATCCAGTGACATGGAAGGAAATGACCTCATAGGATCAGCAAGAGGACTACCAACATAATCTGTGATAATCTCAGTAGGAAAACAAGCAGAAGTTTCCAGATTAAACTCAGAGAGAAGATTCTCATGATATGTCACGGATAAACAAAAACAGCCGTTTTGAACATCAACGGGAATGAAAGAATAATGTTTCATCAACTGCTCTTCTGTTCTAGAAAAGGGAGCACTAAATGAAGAGACTTTGTAATTAAGTTCAAAATCACAACTCTGAGAAGAACTTAGTTTCCTGAAGGCCTTATAAGCTGGAAGGAGCTTTGTCATTGAATAAAGGGACCGTAAAAGTATAATTAGCTTCTTGTATGTTTTTTTGTAAGAAGAAGAATCCCCAACTTGAGAGGATGAAGTCCTTTTACTCTCATATTGAACAATCCACCTCTCTATAACAGTTGATGATAAACCAGACCCTGGCTTGTCTTGAACAAGAACAATATCAATATTCATAGGTTCCATCAAATTTCTATGCCAAAAATTCAAATTATCAAGAACAGAAGGACGATCTCCTAACACCAAATTAAACCATTTGTCACTTTTTTTAACTTCTCCTATTCGCGCTTGGTTTCTTGTTGAAGGAACCCTCGAATCCAATACTATATGCAAACTTTTCAGAAGAAACTGGGAGAGAATCTGCTCAAACCTCCCATGCTCTCCCTGTGGATTTCCGTGCAAATCCATTTCTGAGTTAATACTACTTCTGACCAATACAACATGTATGAATCCAATTCTGGGTTCTCTAAATTCCCTTATACCAAACGAACCAACGAGCTAATCTGATGAGCATTATCTTTAATCCCTACCGTCCAAATTACATACCCCTGGAAGTTAACCAAAAGAAGAGAGCAGATTATTCCAGATCACTTAGTCAAGATCTAACCCACACATAACATGAATACATAGAACGAATGAGCTCGAGTACATTAAACTCACTACTCCGCACAAATAACCGGAGAACAGATCGATAAAAAGAAGTTCGATGACACAGATCAAGGTTGAATATGCAAAAGAGGATCTTGAACTGAATCGAATGAGATGCAGGGGAAGACAGAACCAGAGAATGAGAGAGAGTACTTACTTGGAAGTATAAACAAGCGGATGAGTGATGGCGAGAGATTGCGTGGAGAACCCAGAGAAGAAGTGGCTGAATATTTCGGCAAGCCGCAGAGAAGACAGATAGAGAGGAATCATCAAGTATAATTATTTATGATGATTACTATTACTCAGTAATTAGCACTAATCAAGACGATGAGACTAATTTGGGTTTTGTAACTTTGTTGAATGATGATGATGCGAAGGCGCGCTCCAGACGAGAAACGAATTTGGATGGGAATCATAACTGTATACCTTTTCTAATTGACCAATGCCAAAGATATATTAGCGGTGTGTAGCAATAGAGAGAGCACTTCAGTCCAGTTGGTCGTCGGACTCTCTCTTACGGAAGATCTCGGGTTCGAAATTCAATAGGCTGAGTTTCAGTCCAGACTACTCCAGTCTCCCCCAACCTCCTCCCCACTCCCTGGAGTTAAAAAAAAGACTAGTACTCTAGTAGTATGACAAACGCTTTTAAATAGGCCTCATACTATAGTAAAAATATGGGTTAAGCACTCATATTTGAAAAACATTCCATTGAACTCTCAACTCTTAAAAAGAATTCAATCGAGCATTTTATTTGGTAAGAATAAAATTTTCTGGTTAACAGCCCACGTGTCGGACCACGTGACATTTATTTTTCTTTTCATTTTTATCTTTTCCTTTCTTTTTCTTTTCCTCTTTTGTTTTTGTCTTTCTTTCTTCTATGTTGGCCCTTATTGACCTTCTTATCACGACCAACCACTGCACTTTTATCGCTGCCCACGAAACTTCACTACCCTGCGCCATCGCTCAACCGGCGGAGTGACAGCCTCAGACTAGACCTGCACAACGTCACTTGACATCACTACACTTAGTCGCCAGACTCCACTGCACTAAGCGATCAGACACAAGTGCACTCAGCCGCCGCCCTTCATTGCATTCAGATGGCGCCCTTCACTTCACTCCAGGAACCTGGCGATGGCCACGAACTCCGACTCCAACGATGGCGGTTAAAGTTTCTGGAGATAATCATCGCAATCTCCGGCGGTGGAAGGAGTCCTCGACAATAGGGGCAAATCTTGAATTCCTCCCCATTGAATAGATCTGTGTGAAAGAAAGAAAGGAAGGAAAGATGGAAGGAAGGAGATTTACTAAGTGTGTTTGAATAACCCTAAATAAGTTCTTAGACTATATATTACTAATATATACGGAGTACTTTTTATATAAGACTCGGGGGATACATAAGTAGAAACAATATACTAAGTTAGAATACTATTTTTTAAGATTAAGAATAAAAATAAATCATGTAATCAAATCTAATATTTTTAAATATAGAAGCCAAAATTATGGCAGATCAATCATAACAAATAAGACATTTCTTTTATTTGAAAAATCATTTGATTTTAGACTCTTTGTCTAAATTAAATTAAGTTTACATACTAATATGCCCCACCGTAGGTGAGAGCCTTTGCGGCACTGGGGTAAATGAAAATGATGATTACCTAGATACTAATATAATAAGAGAAGCACCCCATTTTTTAAAAATAAAAATGCACTTAAGACATGTTAAAAAATGTCTAGTAATCAAAGGACTCCACTCTCATAAAAATATACGAGTAATAGGACTTCCCTATGATCATGATGCTAAATCTAATATGCGCAAGGGTTAAGAACAAGTTGACACAATATAAGAATTCGACAAATATAGGATTCCAATGGCTTAGTTAAGGCATGGCCAAGTTGGTTTAACATGAATCCTACCTTCTAAAATATTCTATCACAAAGGGTTCACAAATTTCACATCCTGAAACAACATGATTGAGATTCGAGAATAAGCACTCAATTTACAACATTGTTAAACGAATATCTACAACATGATAAAAAACAACATCGTTAAACGAATACCTATCTTTATTTTTTTGTTTGCTACACTTGGTTTTTTGGGATATATTATAATTTTTGTTAAACCTTCTTTTTTAGGTAAATTATCCCTTCAAGAATACTAGATTGCCAATACTTTATCTACACTATTTATTGGCTACTTCTCTTAATTCTTAAATATCGTGTCAAACCCCTATAGCCTATAGGCTATAATAGGGAGGGAGTGTTGATTTAAAATGTCATGAAACACAGTGTAAAATACACAAAAGTTATTGTCAAGATCATGAATACAAATGCGTTCATAACTTAAAAAAATTCCATGAATTAAACTAGTTTATAGCACTATCCCACATATATTAATTAATTCTTATTGCGTCCCTCCATTCATTTGCACCAGCTCTTTGCTGTGCTGGGCATTAAAAAATAGTCAACATCTTCAGGAATGAAGGGGTCTTGAAAATCACAAACCTGAAAGTTAACACAAAGCACACAAAATATAAAATTAGACCAAGTATTATGGATTGGATAGGTAACAGCCGAAAAAAATATAAAGTAATACATAAAGGACTAAGCTATGCTCATATAAGAATGTCTATCCAAGAGCACTTTGATCAGCTGCTAAGAGAGAGGATAACCTTAAAGCCGCTATAGCTACCGCAAAAGTAGCAACGGTTAGTCAATTGCTTATATTAGTTTGATAAATTCAAACAACAATTTCATTAACACTGAGGTTTGTTCCATTCAGATGGGCAAAGAGCTTGGACATATATATGATTATGTAGCTCCTTGCTTTCCTCCCAGGTTTGCATGTATCAACACAAAGCACACAGAACATAAAAATTAGCATTATGTAAATAATAATATATGTCCATTACCTCTACCTGCACTAAGAATTAGCATCCTTAACAAAATGGCTGCCAGGACTAGTACGGTGTTATTTAAAGACACCATTATAAAGCACTACGTAATAAATAGGCACGCTAGTAAATATTTTATGTAACTACTATAGCTTATGCCTTACGCAGTTATTACTTATTATTGTTAGTTGTATTAAGTTATTATAGTGATCTGATGTACCATATTTATACATTAGGCTTTCATGTTTCAGACAGATTGCTTGAGTAGAATTCTTTTGTTTGAGCATTTTAAACACTGAAAAATATAATTTTTGCAGTGAAAAGTTAGGAAAACTCTGAAAAATATAATTTTTGCAACATAAAATCCTTTAAAAACTTGAGAAAACATATATATGTCGTAGGAAACAGCAATTGCCAACATATAAAACCCAGATTGACGCAACAAGTTGTTCTTATTGATGGTTGGAGTATATTACGGAGTAGTATTTAAATGATATATTTGAAATATTCAGCCACAAAATCCAAAAGTATGTGACCCGAGTAGGTTAACTCAATTGGAAGATTAATATACCACAATCAGAACCACAAACCTTCACTTTCAAATGAAATACGAAGTATATTTTAAGCAAATATAAGCCGAACAAAAAATATTGATTCTGTCAAATACTCAAATGGCAGAACCCTGATCTTGAAATGTGGAATGAAATGAAACACAATTAGATGGAATAACTACATTATACTAGAAGAGACAAAGTAAATGCTTCTGCTTTGGCAAATTTGCAGATTGAGGGATCAAATAATTCAAAACAATGAGATGCTATTCATAAGACCTTCCAAAATATGATGATCTATGATTGATAAACTTCCAGCCCAAAATTCATAAAAATGAAGAAACTTGAAAAGAAAAATGTACCTTACAAGACACTAGATAGGTCGAGCTGTGGTTGTGTTACGAAGAAGTACTTGAGTTTCAGACTTTCGGGTAGATTTCAAATCTTAAGACGGAAGGCGGAATTTTGAAATGGGATTTCCCGCTATATTTGGGCTTCAAGTCCCAAGTTATCCAAATTTAGAATACGATCTCTTTTTTTATTAGATATTTCAGGTACCAGACGACAGCCTGCCATATCCTTCATTAACAACTATGCTTTCTCAACACACCCTTCCTCACATAGTCTCCTGATTAACACCTTGTACAAGGCAATTGATGGCTGCAACCCATGCTTGCGCATCTTGTAGAAACTCTTGAGATCACTAGCTGCCTTTTGACCTCCAAAGAAGCCCTTAATTAGGCAATGATAAGTGACATCATCATGAGGAATGTCCTTGCTAAGCATATGTTGGAACAATCTATAAGCTTTCATAAACATCCTATTTTCACAAAAACCACTAATCAAGATGTTGTATGTCACTGAGGAATCAACACATCCCCTATAAAGCATATCCTTATACAGCCTTTCTGCCTCTCGTGCATCACCAATTTTCAAGTACCCATAGATCAGTGCATTATAAATATAATTATTCGGAACAAATTTCTTCTTTATCATCTCAAACCACACCTCTTTAGCTTTTTGCAACATATTGGCTTTCACAAGACTGTGGATTACTGTTGAGTACATAACCATATCCGGAGCATGTCCCCTGCTTTTTATATCCTTGAAAATTTGAAAAACATCCCTGCCACGTGTGTGATTGCCATCACGGACTCCATGGATAACCTCTTGATAAGTATATACATCAGGAGAACAATTTTTACCCATCATAGCATAGAGAATACCTGTCATTCTAAAGTACTCCTTATTCTTGCAGGACTCATAAATCAATTTGTTGAACACAATATTGTTAGGGACATGCCCAGTATCTAATAGTTGCTTCAAAAGCTCATAACCTCTTGAATGATTGTTATCCATACAAAATGCGTAAATCAAGTATCCAATCGTATCGGCATCCCCAGTAACTCCGCATTCTGTCATATGCTCATACAATTTCCAAACAATTTCAGGCTTTCCAGATTTGATCGAACTGAACAGAGTTGAATTCCATGTACTCAATGTTGGGCAGTGCCCAACTCCCTTCAGTTCATCAAGAACCAGAAGAGCTTCATCAATCAATCCATCATTACAGAGACACTCAATGTAGGCCTCCAAAGAACTAGGGTCTGGCACAAACTTCATACTGCCAATGAAACTCTTAGCCAATCTGCCAGCCTTGGCTTCCACAAGCTCACGGAAAATCACATTAGAGGTGACGGGGTCGGGCAAAAACCCTTTTTGAGAACTAAGCCAATAGTAAAACCGAAGCGCCAGAATCAAATTATGCTGTTGCTTTAAAACCTCACGGTACAAATTAGGATCAGAGAAATTCATGCCTGGAAAATCAGATAACAGAGTTTTCTCCCATCTTGCTCGTGTTCGTATTATTCTTGAAACATCCTTTGCTATCTCACTCAAATGACGAAGCTTGTTAGAGTTTTTATCATCCGAATCCGATACAACAGGCCCTTGGCCACTCTCGTTTACTCCTAAAATGCTAAGATTGCGATCCCGGATAGTTGTGCTAGGGTTAGAGTGTTGGATAGGTTTAGGGTTGTGACAGAGGAACCTATTTGTGAAAAAAGATGCTTTTGGTTTAGCCATTAAACCCTGTGAGAAACTCATCTCTATGACATCACAGGCCCCAAGTAATAGTTCTGGACACGTGTACTACAACTAATAACTACAGTGAACACGCGAGATAATACTGCAACAAGAAATGGAGTTTCCTGAACTTCTTCGGAGATTATTTGCAAATGCGCCCATTGCTATTCATTACATTAGTACTAATCCACATCAAAATTCTGTACACACGTGTAGACCCCTGCAGCATGTCCCAACAGTATAATCACCAGCCACCTGACATATATTTACATTAAATTTATAAATATCAGGCCAAATTGAGGGCATTATTCTCTATGAAGGATATTTAGCACATACACTTCCTGACTTTCAATTCCAATATTGTAGCAATTTCAGTAGATTCTTAGTATTATTTAAAACACTGGAAAGATTACATGCTCACTAAAAAACTCAACACAATAGTTTTTTAGTTAATATATTTAGAAATTGGTTGGAGCTGTATTATTCGAACACTATAAACTAATGAATTAATCAGATCAATGAAACTATTTAAATAATAAATAAAAGACCAAACGAATTAAAGGAGATGACTAGATGAGGATTGAGGAGTACTGACAGGGGCGGATACGGAAAGTTACGTACATAATAAAATTCAAGACACATACATAATAATCCTTAAGCCGTTAACACTATAAATTTTCATCAATACATCATTTAAATTGTGCTTTATGTAAGTATAAAATTCATCAATAATAGAATCTACATCTATATAATTGATAAAATCTCGTTCAAAGTATTGAGGACTTGGGCTTGTGTAGGAACCTCATTGAGTAAATATTCCACTATCGTAGGTATAAGTTCAGAACTCCCTTCACTATAAAACATTTTCAATATTGGTATGAATTAAAATACTTCTATAAAATAATAAAACTAATAAGAAAAAAACAGCAAACAACGGTTGCACCTAAAACTAATAAGTATTCCCAATTTCAAAATTCAATTGAAATGTCAATTCTTTATTACATCCCCACACAATAAATAAATAAATCATTCTCTAATCTTCAATTGTATAAAAAATAAATCAATTCTCTAATGTTTAATTAATTAATTCTATATTTAATCATATAAATTTATAATGAATTAAACACTTTTTTATTCATACTGAAAAATTCAATTAATCATCAAATTGATTCACTAACTTTAAAACTCTAAAAGGCTAAAAATAATAATACACAATAACACAATCACAAAATAATAGATAAAAAATATGTAAAACTCACCTGGAGTAGAGCTGGAGGCAGACTGGCAGACCCCAGAGCCTGAGAGCCAGAATCCATGGACGGCAAAGAGGAACGATGGCTGAAGATGCAGATCCCTGGAGGCTGGATGGGCGACGTAACGGCGGAAGGCGGCTCGGCGTGGCAGAGTCGCAACTCACGGCGCGGTTCTGAAGCTCGTCTTCGTTCTTCCGCTTCTTAGACTTTTCTTCTTCGAGCTTCAGCCAGTTCGCGTGCAGGAGGCTTCGCCGCTTCGGTAAGTTGAAAAGGGTGGGCTGGGAATTAATTCTGTGGTGGGCTGGTAATAAGTTTTGAGGAGGGCTGATAATAAAACTCATACATATATTACTAAACAAATTAATTTTGGGCTGGGCTGGAGTCCACCCCCACCCTCATAGTCATCCGCCCCCTGAGTACTAGAAATGACATTTTGGACCGAAAAACCAAAAATCGAACCGAAAAAAACTGAACCACTTTAGAAAAAAACTAAACCAAATCGAACTGATATAATTTGGGACCCAAAAATTAGGACCTGAGAAAAAAAACGGTTTGGAATCGCTTTAAAGTGCCAATATATCGGTTTGAACCGAATCGACATTTTATTAACAATAAGTATAATAAATTTTATAGTTAATGACCTTGATTAAATGTATATAAATTGAAATTCAGTCAAACGAATAGTTGCCAAGCGAATAGTTGACACAGATGTCCTTTGTTCGATTCTGAAGGGCAATTGTTTTTTAGTAAGGGCGCTTCAGTTTTCAATTTTGTTTCCACAACTCTTTGTCCCACACCGAAGAGAGAGTTTCCTCCTCAAAAGCAACTATATAAAGTGCATCTCAACCATCTAACTGTGTAAGTCCTCACATAGTCCATGAAATTGTTACGGCAAAGTGAAACTAGGCTTGCACTTATAGAAACTTGGGCCTAGTGTATTGAAAAGTTCAAAGATTTTGTTTATTTATTGAAAGTCGATTTTTTTTTGTTTTGGTAAACCGACCCGAAATATCGATTTCCGATAATTTGGTGCCCGTTTCTAAACAGTTCGATTTCGGTTATGGTTATTTGGATAACCGAAATGTTGGTTCGGTTTCGGGTTAACCTTAATCGGTTTGGTACCTGAACCGAACCCAGTCCTACTGAGTACCGAGTACGAGGTACCAGAAGCTGAGAAGGGCGGAAAGCGCCGACAAGGCTAGGCAAAATTGCATATCCACCTTCCACAGGAGGGTAGAAGTTCACGTGCGGGAGGACCGATTCTGCAAGCCACGCACTGGCTAGTGGCTACTAGCCGTAGGAAGTAACTCGATCGACAATCGTCTATGGTCGGCAGGAGGTTACAAGTCCTCTGTAGCAGTGTTTCTGAAGTAGGCAAGTGGCTGAAGTTCTAAAAAATTTACTCCGTCTTTTCCCATTCTTGGCTTGTTGGCCGCATAAATTCGGGCTGAAAATCAAGTTACTCACAGCTATTTCAAAGGCAAGTATTTGGCCACATGACTATTAGTGAGCTATTTCAAAGGCAAGTATTTTTAAGAAAAAAATGGAAAAAAAATCGTAATTTTTTTAAAAGTCGTACAAAAATAAGAAAAAAGAATATTATTAAAATAATAAAATTAAAAAATATTTTTTTTATTTTTTTTTAAATTATTAAAAATAGTAAAAAAATCAATAAAAATTATAAAAATATGGAAACCTTTCCCACCGCCTCCCAGACCCACCACCTTCAATCAGTAAAAATTATGCCACTTTTTATTAAAAAAATTCCATTTTTTCTTGAAAATGCCAAGAAAATGGCATAATTACTCTTCATAATGCCAAAAATCTCATTGAATCTGCCATTATTATGACATTACTAGAATTGTTGGCAGCTTTCTTTTTTTGATTTTTTTTTTGAAAAAATTAATACAAAATAGTAAAAATCCATTAAAAAATGGATTAATCCAATTGGTACAGATTTTGCCATTATTTGTAAAAAAAAATGTCATTGTTTTATGAAAATGCCAAGAAAGTGGAATTTTTACTCATCACAATGCCAAAATTATCATTGGTTCTGCCATTATTATGGCATTACAACAAATTTTGGTAGATTTCCAACCGGTAATGGGAGGTGGTGGTGCTGGGTGTGACAGAGGCGGCGGCGTTTTTTTTTTTTGCATTTTCTAATTTTGAAATTAATTTTTAATATTTTTTCCCAAATTTTTTTATAAATATTTTACGAATTTTTTAATAATTTTTGACATTTTTTAACTATTTTTAAAGTTTTTTATTATTTTTTTATGAATATATTAATTAATTAAGACATTTCAAAAGCGTCAAGGTCATATTTGTCCAAATACACATAAAATAGTCCTACTAGATGGAAGAAAAAAACATGTAGTCCTATTTTTGCTTTTGGCTCACTTTTTTGTCCTATATAGGGAATTAACTCTTAGAGATAACACAAATTGAAATCAACAAAACAACCCAATTAAAACCTTATTAAAAATCAGACAACATAAAGGACGCTAGCAAGCCAAGGGAAAGTAAAAGTTAGCATGTTTGGGACCCCCATCTTTAAAAAAAACTTTTCTAAAATTGCTATAACCTTTTCTATTTATAATTGTATCTTTATAAAATAAGTATCCAAATTCATAATTGATTATTATCTTTCGTATGACGCCTGTTGAGGTTTATTCCTTCAACCCTCAGGTCCAACACGTAAGCCCAAGAGTTTCGAGTGGATTAGGTGTGTGAATAAACTAGCCCAACTAACAAGTGAGATGGATCAAGGAAAACAATAAGTAGCAAGTAAGTGATTAGGTATTATTATCTGTTAATAACTCCCTAATACAATACTTTCGCTAAGGCTCGTCGGCCGTTCGTCTCATAAGGCAGTATAAGTGCTGCGAGTAAGAATGCTATAGCTAGAGTGCTAAGAATGGAAAGTTGCCAACCCTTTACAATGAAATAAATGCTTCTATTTATACCCACCAATGGGCGGTTGGCTACGCTGACGTGGAAGACTGCGGTTGGCTGGTGTCCCAACCACCAAATCTTCAGCATTAAATGCACTTCCCGCCAGAATCTAGGTTTCCCGCCAATTGGTGGGGACGTTCGTCCGTCCGGGGAGTGAGCTGCTCCAGGTGGCCCTCATGGGGTATTGGGCCGTTCGTCCCTTGGCCCTTGTGGACTCTCGCCATGTGGACTGGACTGCCTCCGATGGCTATGGCTTACTCTGACGACGTTCGTCGTAATTCTAGTGGCCCGTGGTCCTGCTCCTTGTTCCTGTATAGACGTTCGTCGAGATGGGCCGCTGAGCCTGAACCCCATCTGCAGACGTTCGTCCCTCCCGGAGGAAGTGGGCTTGCCAGGCTAGCCTAGTGATCTATCTGGACGTACGTCCGGAAGAAAGGGTAAGTGGGCCGAACCTCAACTTGGGCCATTAACCCAACAACGCCAATATTATATGTATAAAAATAAAATAAATCTGAATATACAGTTGATGAAGGCATTTTATTTATTTCCTAAAAAGTCAATAGAAAACAATTGTGATCCACTTAATTTTAGAACTTGGATTGTTTGAAGAAAAATTTTGTGCCTCAAAACCTCCATCAACCGCATTGTTAAAGTTTTATTTTATTTATATATATGCAATATTGATGTCATTTGAAAGACAATAATAATTTATGAATTTTGATACATATTTATCTAAAATCGGGATCATAAATAAAATAAGTTATAGCAATTTTAAAAAAGAGAATTCTTTTAGCGTCCTTTGTATTTTGTCATTTCTCCTGACTTGCTAGTGCCCTTGGGTTTTCTGATTTTCAAGAGAAAAATTAAAGTGGTTAATTGGGGATTTTTATTGATTTGATTTGAGTTGTTTTTAAATAAATATTTTTAGAACTTGATGTCACTTATAAATACTTTTAACCAATAAATAAAATATCCGAAATTAGAGCATGTTCAAAAATATTTTTATTTTTTACGTATACAATTTGCGTGTCATATGAAAAATAATAGAAAGTCGTGAATTTTGATATATTTTTATTAAATCGGATTCAAATAAAAAGGTTATATCAATTCTAAAAACAAAGAGTTTATAAAAAGTGATTTTCACCTTGAAGCCCCCTAGCTAGTTCGTGAGAAACTTGCAATTCTTTTAGAAACTTGCCAACTCAGTTGTGGCTTTAGTTAATCAGAATTAGCAGTATTTTGGGAAATATTTTTAAATCAGTCATGATTTTGTAAATATTTTTTAGCTAGCATACTTTTGAAAAAAAAAACTCGCTAGAACATGATGAGAAACACTTTTAGTAAAAGAAAGTTAAAAGGATAAATTTGTCCTAAATTTGTTAGTTTTAGTAATCGTAGGGGCGCATTAAGAATTACTATCCCCTGTTCTTTAATTTTTGCAATAGTTTGATTTTCACGTTTGTTAATGCACAACTTTGATTATAATTATATTTAATTAAAAATTACTAAACATTATAAAAAAATTGATGTTTTGGAATTTCACATTAATGGGAATTCCATAACATTTTATACTTAAAAATTTGAATATATATTAGTAGAAAACTATGGTCAAAGTATTGTCTGCGAATAGTACAAAAATCACAATGTTGCAAGAATTAAAACATAGAGGTAGTATATGTTTAGTTCAATAATACTTATTTTACTTCATACGATCATATTGCCCTCAATAACTCAACAACTCAACCTATTGAAAAATAAATCAATGACTACCAATCACAATAGACAGCCTATTGTTGCCGCCATCACCCTCATTAAAATAAGAATATAACAAAAGTATATAGTTTAAACTCTTTTCTTTAAGGAAGGTGTCGAAGGACTACTTTACAAAATTCTAAAATCTAGAAGGGCTAATAACTTCTAAAAATGACCACCCATTTTTAGATAAATAAATTACAAAAATGTATAGTTAGTTTTGAAAAAACAGTAAGTTACAGATGAAATTTAATGCATAAAAGTATGCATTAAACATTATATTCTTTTTTGTTTCGTTAAAGCTGAAAAGATTAATTCATTTGGATGCAATTGGGTTAATAAAAAAAAGTCTCTTTTCGTTTCGAAAAATATAGACCCGAAACATGTTTAGATAATTAGTTCAAAAATAAGATACTACAAACAAATTGTCATTTAACGATATCCTACGCCAACAGTCAATTACCGTTGGTATATGAGGACTATAGCTACAGTAGAATATACATTACAAACCAATGTTTTAATGGACTAAATAAGTAATTTTAATTTTTGTTAATATAACTAAAAAGGAAATTCATTTTATATCGTGCACGTTACAGGTACTAGTTATTGACCAAGTAATAATCAAAGTAATGGACAAATGTGAAAAAAGAACGATTGCATTTGTTTATGAACGGGTATAATATTTGGGAAGGGAAATGCTTAGGAGGTGTTTACTTCACTGCTAAAGTCACAGTTAGGTTAGTAAGACAGGTGAAGTAAACACGCACACTGCTTAAAAAGCCGCTTACTAACCGAAAGAGGTGCTTAAAGTGCCGCTTATTAAGCATACCACCCCCCCATGTATTAATTAAGCGGCACTTTAAGCTTTTTCAGTTTCCGAATTTACCCCTTTCCCGTAACCTATTGTTATCCCTGCCCCACCTCGACCCCAACCCCACCTACCCCGACCCCACATATTATATTATATACTTGTGTTCATGAATGTTTGTGTGTATATATATGTATAGAGTTATTTTGGACATTTTAATGTTAAGCGGTGTTTTAAACCGTTTGAAGTAAACACGGTCTTACAACATTGTTTATTTTATGCGCCGCTTATTAACACGGGTCTTAATAAGCACCGTTTAATAACCGGTGAAGTAAACATGTCCTTAGTGTACATGAGTTGTACACAAATTGTATACAAAACCCCCCTGATTGTCTGTGTACACAGACAATTCGTTTAAAAGGGGGCAGCACTTGATGTCAAATTGTCTGTGTACACAGGCAATGTACACATTTTGTGTACAACTTGTGTACACCAAGAATGATCCATAATATTTTGAAGCAATATATGATTATCATGTAATCAAACGGACTCTTGTGAATACTTGAATGTACAGATGGACGAGTAATATTTAGTTTTATTATACTCCCACTACTCTCTATTAGATAACCCTATAGGTTTGACACAAATTTTAAAAGGAAAATAATTGGAATATTGTAAAAGCTGTAGTCAGTTGGTTTAAATGAAAAAGTAGGAAAAAGAATGAAAAAGTAAAAAAAAGAATGAGAGTATAGAGGTATTTTTAATAAAAACTATCTAAAAATGAAAAGGAAAACAACTATTAGAGAACATCCTGAAATGGAAAGAGATATAAGTATTAGAGAACAAAGTATATAAAATTTTATTTTTTGGAAAAGGTCAAAAATCTAGAAATATTAAGGGGCCGTTAATGGTCGTATGCAGTGACGTTAATCCGACCCGATTAGTGTAGGTAATAAAACGGCTTTGTACGCGCAGAAAATATCATTCAACGAAAGCTAGCCGAAATGACCAAACAGCCCCCTTTTGATTCCCATGTACTCGCAATACATATCTCAAGTCGCCAAATACATTGAACCTGGACACACCAAATCCGGTTTTATAAAACCCCTTCTTCCCCATTGAGGCTTTCACAGTTAAGCAATTTCATCTCCATTTCTCCTTGTCCCCGGATTCCACACACTAATCGTTTCCATTTTCCTTTCCATAATTAAATTCAATCTAATAGCCAATTGATGGCTCCAACACTAGCGTTGCGCCGCCGGGAATCGACGCCGGAGATGACGGAGGAGCTGAGAAAGAGATACGAGGAGATGGAGAAGGAGTTGAAGAGTAGCCGGGAAAGAGAGGAAAAGATGAGGAGAGAGTTGGAGAGGACGTGGCAGAGGTTGAGGGTGGCGGAGGAGGCGGAGGAGCGGCTGAGCTCTCAGCTCGGCGAGCTGGAAGCGGAGGCGGTGGACCAGGCGCGTGCGTACAGGGCGCGTGTTATGGCGTTGATGGATCAACTTTCCGCTGCCACCAAGCTAATCCCTCCCGCGCCTTCGGTTCCCCTTAATTGTTAGATGATTAGGATTTGATTAATTAATTGAGTGCTGATCTGATTGATGGAAGTGTGAAATATGGAAGTTTCTTAATCTGTACTCTTGTTGTGTAACTGTGTAATTACTAATAAAAACTAGACGATAAACCCGTGCGTTGCACGGGAAATCTAGGAACCTTTTGGTGCTCCATATATGTTTACGATTTATCAAACTTATCAACCATTTTAGTTTTTTCTCATATTTCGTATAATTTTTTCTGAGACAAAGGGATTATAAGTTTTTGAGATAACAAAAATAACGAATGTTAGCAAAGTTTCATGAGACAGAGTAAGTGTAAGTTTTATGATATTTAATTTATGAATGTGACTTTTCTAATTTGTAGTTACTAACTGTCACTGAGAAGTTGTTGTGTTCGTCATATTTTTATGAGAAAAATAATCAAAATACATAAACTCTAAAGAAGCGTGAGATAAACACTCCAAACTTTCATATGTAATTTAAATACCCCAAATTTTATGTAAAATTTATTTAGGCAATATGGTCCGATCCTATATTATTCCTTTCAAAAATGTTATTTATGGTGTTAATTGCATAATTTAAAATAACAAATTAAAAATGTTGCAATTGTTCACTCTAGTGGGGGCATTATTATTTATTTTGCAATGAAAGTTGAGAATGTTAATTGTATTTTTTAGAATGCTAAAATATTTTAAATTGTGAAACTTACACAAAAAATTAACAATTTTGAAAGAAATAATACATGACTGGTGCTAAAAGAACTTTTTACATAAAAGTTGGGGTATTTAAATTATATATGCAAGTTTGGGGTGCTTAATTCACACTCCTTTTAAAGTTTGAGGTATTTTAATTACTTTACCTTATTCTTATTGCTTAATGTTTATTTTTATTTTATTTAGACCAGATCAAATAAGGGACAATTCAAGTTAGATGAAATCGGAAAAATTAAGTTCACATGAGAAAGATTTAGATGTATAGTTATAGTTATAACTATAATTATAGTTATAAATTTAATCACAATAATAGTGATGATAATAACAAAAATAACCACATCAATAATAAACATTTAATTACATTAGCAATATTTAGATCTGAGTGAGATTGATTCAGATCAAATAAAAAAGATTCAAATTAGATATAAAAAAAAGTTTCTGATCAACTCAAAAAAATCAGATCATATGAAATATTAAAAATTCAAATAAAAACATTTCTATCCGGCTAATTGACTAACCCCTAAGAGAGTGTTTGCATATACTTAAAAAAGCGATTGTCGACTTTTGGCTTAAAAGGCTAAAATTAGTGTTTCCGAATGACTTCTACTTAAATAAACGTTTCTCGACTTTTGGCTTAAAACTGCTCTTTACTTTTACTACTACACAAAAAGCGCATATTTTACCAAACACTGCCACCTTTTACTTTTCGAAAACATTTTTTCTCTCAAGTGCTACTAACTTTTACTACTAATCACTTTTTCCAAAATAATTTCAAAAAGTGTTTTTTTAAGCAAAAACATTTGAAAACATTTTTTAAATCTTAAAAAAAACCTCTCAAAAAAAAAATCCTCTCAAAAAAAAATCTTCAAAAAAAGTATTCCACTAATTACTAATAAAAATACCGTTTATATGTGTGTTCTGTAATCTTAGTTCTCTTAATTCTCTTAATTAATTCAGCTCGTCCAAACAAGGTCGAATAGACATACATATACACATTCCGTGATTATTGGAGATCTGGACAAGATAATCATGGAACTGTTTAAGATATAAAATCAACATTGGAAAATTTTATGGAATCATATGTTTTATTTTGATTATAAAACGAGTGACAACAATTATTTATGATGTTTTTACTTGGACGGTAATTGGTTGGTCTAGTCTGTTCTGTTTAAGTCCGGTCATGTTTCGTCTGTTTAAATCTGGTTTGAACTGATTTGGTGTTGTCTTGTAAACGTCTCGTCTATGTGTATTTTATAACTACAGAAATCAAATTTGATCTGACCTGATCTATTTAAGTCTTGTTTGGTTTGGTTTATTTAAGTCTGGTATGTTCTTGTTTGGTCTGGTTATATAAGTCTCATCTAGTATGATCTGGATTGAAAACGGTCCAAGTAAAAACATGAAATGATGACAAAAGTAAGGCTTCCAACTTTTGCTTAGACAAATATAGACAGATTTTCATTTAAGACAAAAAGTGATTAAAATTATATGAAATTCTGCAAATGCCCCTAAATCCCTAAAACCTCGTTACGCCCAATTCCCAGCTTCCATCCTCCGATCCTCGTCAAACTTCAACCTCTTCCTATGCATTGGAGACTGGAGAGTGGCGCATGACGATGATAGAATATTCTTGGAAGAAATCATCCACCTTCAGTAGCTATTACGACAGAGATGAAACTCTTCTTCACCGATGTAAGCGACGGAGCTTTTTTAAGACGGCGATGGAGATCTGGAACATAGCTATGGAGCTCTGCGAAGATGAAGACAGCCTTTGTACGCTCTCGTCGTTTTCTTCTCCGTTCGAACAGTTAATCTCCGCCGATATAGCCATCTTCTTCACCGATCTTCTTTCTTCCTTCCTTCTATTCTCGTGTGATCGTGTCAACGGTTTATGGTGGTGGTGGTGACTCGCCGGCTTTGTCGGGTGGGATGCGGCGATTGTAGGTGTAGGGAGGGGGCTGGGAGGTTGTCTAGGGGGTTAGGAAGCTGGGGAGTAGACAGGATCGGAGGTATTGCTCTGGTGAAGGGGTGGCAGACGGGTAAGGGCTGGAGAGTTGGCTGGGACTTGAGAGGGGCTAGGGAGTTGGCTGGGACCTGAGGAGGGGCTGGGAAGCGGGGATGGTGGTCTGCCGCGGTCAGGGGTGGAGGCTGCTGGTCACTGGAGGTGGTGGTCGGGGGCGATGGTGGCCAGGAGCGGTGGAGGGCGGTGGTCACATAAGACCAGATAATCCGGGTGAATCATGTAAGGTTGAATCGCGTTACTGTAATTGGATGGGTCGGGTAACGATAACTAGTCGCAACGTGTAATTATAATTGATCAGATTGGGTAATTGTAACTAGGGGTGGGCAATTCGGTTTACAGTTCGGTTTTCTTCGGTTTCGGTTCGGTTTCGGTTTATTCAGGTTGGGAGAATTTGTACCAAACTAAAACCATTTGTGTTTCGGTTTGGTTTCGGTTCAGTTTGGTTTGAAGTTCGGTATACCAAAGTAAAAAATATTATGTTTAATTGAGTTTGGTTTGATTCGTTTGCTTATGTTTATTATTTTATTTGATCAAGTTCTATATTTTAGAATTAGAAAATGAAAGTAGTAGTTCATCTCATCTTTTTTAATTTATTGATTATTTAAATAAAATGTAAAAGGAAATAAAAGAGAATAATAAGTAATAAAATATTATAAATTAAAACTTCTAACATCTTTTTTATCACTACAAAAAATTCACTTCTTACAAAAATAAGATAGTTGATTATCATTTATAATATCACATAAAATATTCACAAAACCTATAAGAGTCGGTGGTGCAAATGTTGTAATATTCACAATATAATTTTGTTCAAATGAATCATGTACAAATATAAATGCAATTTGCTATTGTTATCACCAAACATAATAAATACTCCATACAAATATGTCGTATTAGCTAACTTTATCATAATGAATGTATGAAATGTGTAAAAATTAAAATGATACGAGTATATGCTTAAATATGTATTTTCATGTCTAAATTATTTATTTATTATATCTTTAAAATGAAGAGTGAATATAAATATAAAGTATGTGTGTGTGGGTGTGGGTGTGCATGTCGTTCGGTGTTCAGTTCGGTTTATGATTTTTCCGTTTTAAACCAAACCAAACCAAAGTACAAAACCATTCGGTTTGAGCAAATGTTTACCAAACGGTTTACTTAAGTAAACCAAAACCAAACCAAATCAAACCACCAATTTTAATAATATATGAAAGTTTTTTTGAGTTTCTTTTGTTCGGTTCGGTTTTGTTCGGTTTTTATCGGTTTCGATTCGGTTCGGTTCGGTTTAATACGGTTTGAAAGAAATAGTACCAAACTCAATCCAAATTACATACGGTCCGGTTTCGGTTCGGTTTAGTTCGATTTGGTACGGTTCGGTTAAACCAAACCGTTATGCCCACCCTTAATTGTAACTGGTCGAATCAAATAATTGCAATCGGTCGGATCGGGTAATTGTAACTAGACGGATCAGGTAATTGTAACTAGTCGAGTCGGGCAACTGGTCGGATCTAGTAATTGTAACTGATCGTATCAGATCACTGTAACTAATCGAGTCGGGTTTGGTAACTGTAACTGGTCGGGTTCGGTAATTGTAATTGGTCGGGTTGGGTAATTGTAATTGGTCGGGTCGGGTAACTGTAACTGGTCGGGTCGGGTAACTGTAACTGGTCAGGTCGGGTAACTGTAACTAGTCGGTTCGGGTAACTGTAACTGGTCGGGTTTGGTAACTGTAACTAGTCCGGTCAGGTAACTTTAACTGGTCGGGTCGGGTTACTGTAACTAATCAGATTGGATAACTGTAACTGGTCAGGTCTGGTAACTGTAACTGGTCGGATCGGGTAACTGTAACTGGTCGGGAAACTGTAATAGGTCGGGTTGAATAATTGTAACTGGATGAGTTATGTAACTGTACATGAGTTGGTCAAGATAATTATAAAAGGACAGATCGGGTCATTGTAATTGGATGAGTTGGATAACTATAACTTGACGTGCCGTCGTTGGTCACCGGACGGACGTTGGTCACTTGGCGGAATTTTTGGTCACTAATGATTTTGATCACAAATGGATTTTGAATTTTTTTGTCAGTATAATTTTTTTAAATCTTGAAAATGGCTGGAGAAATTTTATGGACGTGGAAGTTGGAAGTGCCATTTGATTTACAGCGTGCGGAGGTAACGGAGTATTCATTAGCAATGGGGGGTATATCTGATATTTTCATTCAAAAGTTTTTCAATGACTAGCACCTATTTTTATTACACGGATCTCATTTATTAGGTAGCTTTTATTCTAATATGCAATCCTAAGACCTAAATACCTCTAAACGTATTACAAACAATCTCCTATCTATCATCAAATGAGTCCGAATTTTAGTAAAGTTTTAGTTCTCAAAATTTCTTTAGTTAGTTCTCTCATTCTGATTTACCGATAGCAGGATATCGAAGAATCTCTCACACAACGTCATTGTATAAACTAGGGGTGGACAATTCGGTTTACGGTTCGATTTTCTTTAGTTTCGGTTCGATTTCGGTTTATTCGGGTTGAGAGAATTTGTACCAAACTAAAATCATTTGTGTTTCGGTTTGGTTTCGATTTGGTTTCGGTTCGGTTTGAGTTCAGTTTACCAAGGTAAAAAATATTATGTTTAATTTAGTTTGATTTGATTCGTTTGCTTATGTTTATTTTATTTGATCAAGTTCTATATTTTAGAATTAGAAAATGAAAGTAGTGGTCCATCTCATCTTTTTTTATTTTATTGATTATTTAAATAAAATGTAAAAGGAAATAAAAGATAGAAAAATAAATAATAAAATATTATAAATTAAAACTTCTAACATCTTTTTTATCACTACAAAAAATTCACTTCTTACAAAAAATAAGATAGTTGATTAGCATTTATAATATGATATCACATAAAATATTCAAAAAAAACCTAAAAAAGTCGGTGGTACAAATGTTGTAATATTCACAATTTTATTCAAATGAATCATGTAAAAATATAAATGCAATTTCGTATTGTTATCGCCAAACATAATACGATAATATATACAAATATGTCGTATTAGTTAACTTTGTCATAATGAATGTATGACATGTATAAAAGTTAAAATGATATGAGTATATACTTAAATTAATATGTATTTTCATGTCTAAATTATTTATTTATACTTTGAAAATGAAGAGTGAAGATAAATACAAAGTATATATATGCATGTCGTTCGGTGTTCAGTTCGGTTTACGGTTTTTCCGTTTTAAACCAAACCATTCGATTTGAGCAAGTGTTTACCAAACGGTTAAATTTACTTAAGTAAACCCAAACCAAACCAAATCAAACCACCAATTTTAATAATATATGACAGTCTTTTTGAGTTTCTTTAGTTCGGTTCGGTTTTGTTCGGTTTTTATCGGTTTTGGTTCGGTTCGGTTTGGAAGAAATAGTACCAAACTCAAACCAAATTACATATGGTCTGGTTTCGGTTCGGTTTGGTACGGTTCGGTTCGGTTAGGTTAAACCAAACTGTTATGCCCACCCATAGCATATACGATCATCTGAACTAGGATGTGTAGTTTTTTTTTCCAGCATTTTTTCAAGATGTCTGAATCATTCCGATTTGTTTCGGTACCGGTTAAAAGGACAATGTTTTATCATGTCATGTTCTGAATCGTTAGTCTAAATCGGGACAGATACCGAGAACACTCAAGTCTTGTTCCGTCCCGGATCATACCCACCCCTAACTTAGATATGACTTTTTCATAATCAACACATTAATCATATTCAGTCATTTCAATCATAAAATCACCTATTAAATTGAAATAGATTCTCATCGGTAATTTTAATGCTTTCGAATGGAGTCCAAATTTGATGTCCTTGCTCTAAAAGTCATGTCCTCGCCTCCACGGATTCAATTAGCTAGGTCATAGCATGCTAAATCTTCAAGCAACCTTTTTCTCGAGTAAGCTTTGACAAAGAATGAAAGAGGTGTGAATGTACACACCTATCGTCTATGGCTCGAGCTTTCGCGAGACCAAGACTTTTCACCGCATGTAGGTTGTTCCCCATTTAGAAATGGCTTCTATTCCTCACAAAAAGTCAAACTAGAGACGTGAATATCCCCCCTGATAAGGCAAAACGAAGTCTTGATGATATATGGCCATATGGGGTATACATTCCTCAACAACTTCAAAATACAATGATTTTAAACATCCCATACGGTTAAAAATACAAACTAGCATACTAGCTAGCTCCATCTAGGGATTGACTCGGTCCTCCCAGTCCAGTCCCGGACCGGCCAATCCCGATCATTGGTTGAAGCCTGGCTTTGACCCGATTGTAATATATTTTAGTGAGGAATAAATCTCAACAGATTGTTATTTACAAGTGTAAATAGAGTGAACTTAATAATCGCACTATTTTATTCATCATTAACGAAAAGATTCAAAAATTTACAAAGGTTGTCGCATGCACCGACCGAACCATCACATTATAGGCAAAGTTCAGTTTCCATAGTAACCAGAAAGTGCATACACATGGCCCCTCGGGCCCAAGACCGTCTATGATGATCTCTGATTTGAGACCTTCAGCCAAAGATTTTTCCATAGAGTCGCCTAATTCAGGGCTCGCCAATGAGATCAGATTAGCAGCTTGAGATTTTTGTGGGGCACCTCAACAACGACAGAAGGGGCTAGTTCATTCAACCTCACGACAAATCAACATATAGAAGATCATCACATAGTCTACTCCCTTTCATCTCGAGTACTCTCGCTTCATGCCAATAAAAAATTTCCTTTACGTGTCTCTCATGATATTGCTCTATTTAGGGCTGGAGGGGTTGGCGAAACAATCTAAAAGTGAAATAAAAAACCAAAATTAAAAACGGAAAAAGTTTAAAAATGAAAAGAAAGATGACTTGAGCCATTTATTATCATGCACCCAAAAGTAGACCATATAGGTAAGGTAAGGTCATTACTCATTATCACTTTGTTTTTTGGAAAAGGTCAAAAATCTAGAAATATATGAAGGGGCCGTTAATGGTCGTATACTCGTATGCGATGACGTTAATCCAACCCCATTGGCGTGGGGAATAAAAAAAACGGCCTTGTACGCGCAGAAAATACTCCGTATCATTTAACGAAAGCTTGCCGAAATGACGGAACAGCCCCCCTTTTATTCCCATATGCTCGCAATACATATCCTCGGTCGCCAAATACATTGAACCTGGACACCCCAAATCCGGGTTTATAAAACCGCTTCTTCCTCATTCAGACTTTCACAGTTGAACCCATTTCGTCTCTTTGTCCCCGATTTCCACACACAAATCGCTTCCGTTTTTCTCTCCGGAATCAAATTCAATCCAATACTCAATTGATGGCTCCGACACTAGCGTTGCGCCGCCGGGAATCGACGCCGGAGATGACGGAGGAGCTGAGAAAGAGGTACGAGGAGATGGAGAAGGAGTTGAAGAGTAGCCGGGAACGAGAGGAGAAGATGAGGAGAGAGTTAGAGAGGACGTGGCAGAGGTTGAGGGTGGCGGAGGAGGCGGAGGAGCGGCTGAGCTCTCAGCTCGATCGGCGAGCTGGAAGCGGAGGCGGTGGACCAGGCGCGTGCGTACAGGGCGCGTGTTATGTCGTTGATGGATCAGCTTTCTGCTGCTACCAAGCTAATCCCTCCCGCGCCTTCGGTTCACCTTAATTGTTAGATCATTAGGGTGTGATTAATTAATTGATTTCTAATCTGTAATCTTGTAGTGTAATAAAAATACAAAATTTATATGTATATGCAGTAATCTTGGTGTAATCTGCTCCATCTCTTATTTCATCTCATCCAAACTGGGTTGAACATACATTCCAATATTCCATGGTTATTGGAGATGTGGACTAGATGGTGATGAAACTTTTTAAGATATAAAATATTATGGATTCATATGGTTTATATTTGATCTTACAACCAATGTCATCAATTATTTAGTTGCGATAATCACATAAAAAATGTGTGGTGGTGTCACAATTTTTTTAGGATATTATCCCATAAGTCAATCACATGTGACTCTTTGTGATCCATTTTCACCTTTACATCACTTTATAGTCAAACGATCATTTTTTTTGTGTAACAATTAATATTAATAACGATACCATTGACACGATCATTTTTTTAATAAAGTTTGCTAAAAAATGTTTTATTTTGTAAATAAAGTATTCCCTTTGTCTCTTAAGTTTTCTAAATTTGATCGTCATGTGAAATAATGAAATAAAAACATTACGAAGTACTCCGTATGTTTTAAACTTATGTAGAAGAAAGAAAAATTAAGAATCACAACTTAATTACTTACCATAGAAAATCTAAAGTTATTTTAGAAGGTAAAAAAAGAAGTGATGAAGTTAGAGATAGGAGGTATATGTTGGATAAGGTGTGGTTAAAATACCCTCTCACATTGGCCTATTGGCCTATTCTGGAACATCAATACATGTTCTTATGCCCATTCCAATCTTGTCTAACTTTGCTAACTCCCCCTTCTCAACTCATATCTTTTTCATTCTGGAAACACGTCTTCCTATTCCATCTTTTCTAGAATCTCCTTTAGGGGTGGGTCGGGGAAGCCAAAAACCGAAAACCGAATCGAAAAAACCCGAATCGCAACCAAAACAACCGAAGCGCAAGAAAATCGAAACCGAACTACAAAAAAAAACGAACCGAACCGTAGTTGTTTGGTTTCAGTTTTGGTTTTCGCATCTCAAAACAAAATCGCATCGAACAAACCGGACATTTTTAAACTTGCTATTTTATTTATTAATCATCATTAAGTATAATATGTTGTTTAGTTCTAAATTCTTAATTCTAGTAAAATAATGTTTGATACTAGATTTATTATGATTTGCATGATATTGATATTTAATATTTATGGTTTAATTAAGTGAAACACTTGTATATACACTTAAGTCTATTGCTATAATACTAATATGTTGATACTTTAAATCGTAATTTATATTTTACTTGTTGTTGCAAGACAATGATATATTTTTTGATAAATTATTTGTTCTTGTTATGTATGTTTGTTATCACATAATTTTTATATTGAACAAATATGTATTAATATAAATTGTACTTTAAACAACGTAGCTAAAAACGTGAAACTTTAGAGCATAAATAACTTTGTATAAAAAGAAAGTAGAACATGTTATTTACTATTAAGAAAAGACTTTTAGTTAAATAGAAATTGAATTAGTGGACACAACATTTACATGAAATTTTGACTTGCAAATAGACTACATAATTTACAAATAAACTCATGCGTTTAATTAATTTAGAAAATGTTTAAATTGGTATACACGTACTCTTCAATTCATTGATTGTAGGTGCATGTGTTTCATCTGTCCTTCTTAATTATGTTTTTGTATTGTATTACTATTAATCATAATTTTTTTCAATTACTATTTTGGCAAAAACCGAAAAAACCGAAACCGAACTGAAAACATCGAACCGAACAAACCGTGGTTCCAAGTTTTTGAACATAAAACCAAACAGAACCGAACCGATCAATTACCATCATAACCATTATCGATAATAGTTAGAGAAAATTGCCGCAGGTAGTATTAAATCATAGCACTTTTACAAAATTAGGACTGCCTAATGTTGCCTCCATCCGTGTGACCCATGTGCTGCTATTTTAAGAAACTCAATTATTACTTTCCAAATTTACCCCTTCAGCTAATAACTCAATTGTCGTGTACTTAAGAAACTAAAATAAGTGCTCTGAGATATTGAGATTTTGAGCCGTCCTGCTGCGGGCTTCAGTTTCGTTCTGAGATAAATTTCAGAGGCTTCGAAGAATTCATTTGCGGTATAGCCGTTCTATTCATCAATGACGAGAGTTTTTAGGCAGGAGAAGTTTTTAGGGAGAAGAAGGAGAGTTTTTAGGAGGAAGAGGAAGAGGAGGAGGAGGAGGAGGAAGCAGAGGAGGAGGAGGAGGAGGAGGAAGAAGAGGAGGAGGAGGAGGAGGAGGAGGAAGAGGAAGAGGAAGAAGAAGAAGAAATAGAAATAAACATTTTACTTTGGTTCGACATTTGGTTTTAGGTGAAAATCGAGCCGTTTGAACCGAATCCACCCCTAATCTTCTTTTACAGAAAAAATAGAGAAGCAAATATCCAAGCCTAGTTCACTCGCTTAGTCTCCATGCATCCATGGCTGAATGGTAAAAGCGCCCAACCTAATAAAGGGGCAAATTCGTAGGTTCGATTCCTGCTGGATGCACTTGGAACGTTCAGTTCAATCGCTGCTCAATGCCTCCTTATTTTCGTTGGGGATAAAATCAAATACAATAAAAGAAGCCAGGGAAAGCGATGAAGCCCGGGGATTTTGAGAGTGCTTACGATGAACCTTAGTGGTTACACTACCCGGTCGATTAGAGGGAAAGTAGTCATGAAGAAAAATTAAGAATCACAAGTTAATTACTTAGCACAGAATATCTAAAGTTATTTTAGAAGATATGAAGTAAAAAAAGAAGTGATGAAGTTAGAGACATGAGATATATCATGAATAAGGGGTGTGTAAAAGACCGTGTCACATTGGGTTCTGTTCTGAGATGGTTGTGTTATAATCTTGAATAATTTGTCCGGGACAAATTATTTGTCCGGTACCGATCCCAAATCATTTCAAAATAAAATCGCGGGACAGATATATCACATTATGAGCCCGTTTGGTAGCACCAAAATCGGCTGTTTTGGCTGATTCTGCTGAAATTTATGATATTCTGGCTGGAGTGGCTGTTTTGGCTGATTCTGCTGATTTAAGAAAAAAATATTTTAAAAATATATTTTATTAATAAATTAAAGAAAAAATTATATGTAAAAATAGCTAAAACGGTCCTCTACAGTAACTTCAGCCAATACAGCCAGAAAAGTAACTCCAACCTTACTTTTTCGGCTTATTACACAATTCAGCGCGCGAAAGTAAAAGTTACGTGTTTGGTGAAAAAGCTGGTTGATAAGCCGAAAACAGAGTTCTCCAAACGGGCTCTATGTTCTGTCATATCGCTTTCAAGTAATAGTAGTAGTATTTTTGTTTTCGCAACACAAATTCGCACCAGTAAGTACTAAATGGCAGCTTGATAAATGCTATCGATAATTTCTAACCTCTATACGAGCATCAATTATGGGGCAGTTTTTATTCTAAGTGGTAATTGTAAGACCCAAGTACCTCTGGGCCTATTTTCTATCTATCACCAAAGCAATGTGAATTGTACCAAAACTCCAATTCTCAACACGTTTATAGTTCTCTCATGTCGGTGCACCGATAGAAGCTTATCGAGGAATCCTTCACACAACGTTCTTGTATCAATGATCATCTGAACCACAATATGTAGCAGTTTTTTTGTTGATCTTTTCAGGGTGTCACAATCGTTCCAATATATTTGAATATTTCGGTACTTGTTAAAAATTAGACAATGTTTTATCCTATCCTATTTTCAACCGTTAATCTAAACCAGGACAGGTATCGAGATCATCCAAATCTAGTCCGGTCTTGGATCGTGCCCATTAGGGACAGAGTCGTCCATGGGGGATAGGCACCTAGGCAATGGCCTAGGGCACCACCCCCAAAGGGGGCATCATTTTTTAATAAAAAGTCTAGTATTACTAGTATTATACATATATTAATATGGAGTATATTAATGTAATAGTCCAAGCGTCTAACTTGCAATTCGGAAGAGTCCAACTTTGACAATTGAATGAATTGACAAGGACATAGGAGCTTGGCTGCCAACCCGGGTGGCCAATAGACATATTAGGACTAGACTCCTAGTTCCTAGTACACTTAAGAGTTTTTTTTTTTTAACCCCAGTATTCGACCAAGAAACTATTTGGTTTCTCGGGGTAGGGGCCAGGAAACACCCTACCTATTTATTAGAAAAAGATGGAACAACATACATTAAGTTAATAAAAAAAATTTAAAAATACGACGGAAAAGAACAGGCCTCGAGCGATATCTGCCAACCCACTACCCATTCGGCGGATGAAAAATGTTTGGTGTACACAAAATGTGTACACATGTCTGTCATTCGCAGAAAATTTGTCGGTCACAGACAATTGTGACCGACAAATTTTTTGCGAAGGACAGAGATGTGTACACATTTTGTGTACACAAAATGTTTTCACCTAGCAAAACTCCTCAGCCGATTGCTCGATTTCTGCCATTCCGTGGTTCTGCCAAGCGCCAGGTCCGCTACCCATCTGCAAATTAGGTAATGACCTCCCTCCAAATTTTGAGATTTCAATTGTAATTTGTCACGAGTATATTTCAATAATTTTTTCATTTTTTCTCGCTTCCGCAATTCACTATTCAGCATAGTTTTTTTTTTGGAAAATTCATCATAGATATTAAAAAGTGAAATTTGTAAATGACTTATTCTACATCTAATTTATTACGGAGTAATTATTATTTATTAATTGTATTAAACTTGAAACTTTGTGTAATTAAATATAGCTTGAACTTGTTTTTTTTTAAACAAAGTGAACAAAATGAAAGTGCTCCAACAAAGAGCTATGAATGTTGGTGTGGCTTTAAATCTCTTGAAAGGATTGATTATATTTTTCAAAGAATATAGAGAAGAAAGGTTCGAGAAAGCAAAAATTTGCTATCTACTCTTGATTGTGGAGATGTACTTACAAATTTTGTACATCAAAAGGCAAGAAGAACATATTATTAGGTAGTACTTTTATAATTTTGTTTATCTGTTCAAAGAATTTATATTTTCACATACTTTATATCAATTTTAAGTCAAGTATTTCCTTTTTACATTTAGTAAAAAATGGTGTTATAAATTTCTAATCACTTCATATTTAATTATGTTATTAATTTTAAATACTATTTAATCTCATGAGTCATTATTTGTCTGGGGCATCAAAACTCCTAGAGACAGCCCTGATTAGGGGGATAGCTAGGGGAGGGCCAGCCCTGACCTAGATCAAATTTTAAAAAAGGTCTATATTCTTAGTGTAAAAAATTCTGTGTAATTTTGTTTTCAAACATATTATTTGTATCGGCCCAGTCCGATACAGTACTCTGGCTCCGTCCCTGGTGCCCACCCCTAATATAGATGTGGCTTTTTTAATTTCATAATTAACTCGTGCATCATATCTTCAAAAAAAAAAACTCGTCCATCATATTCGGTCATTTTAATCCTAACATCACCTATTAAATAGAAATAGATGAACACATAGTAATTTTAGTGCTTCCCGTGAACACGGTAAAATACATGGTACAGCCGGCTGTACCGTGCGCACGGTACAGCCGGCCCTTTTTTGGCTTTTACGCTTCCTTGCCTCGCACCAGAAGAAGATCCGGCTTCACACCTGAAGCCTCGCACCAGAAGAAGAAGATCCGGCTCCGCTTCATCGTTCGATCCAGATAGCAAAGCCCTGCCCAAAAACCTTTTCTTGATTTCAGTTTGTTTGAATTTCGATCTGTAGTGCTTGGAGTTGTGAACAACGACTTTATATTGGGTTGTGCCTGATATGAAGCATCTGCGAATTGAGTAATTGGGGGTGTTGACTGAGGTGTTGTAAGAAGACAGTGTTGCTGAAGTGGGAAATTAACCTATGTGTGTAATACTGATTTTCAATGAAAAAGGGTCAAACACATTACAACTGGTTTTATGTTAAACTCAAATGAGTATAACTGTATAAGGCTTAAAATCAATGAGCACACACAAATGAGTATAAAGCTTAAAATCAATGAGCACACATAAATAAACTTTTGAATTTTTTATACTCATTTTGTGGGTTATGTATGCTCATTCAATCTCAAATGAGTTTTATATTAAACTCAAATGAGTATACGCCTAAAAGAAATGAACTCACACCAATTAATATTGAGCACATTGAAAATGAGTTTTTATGAATGTAACGCCCAAAATGAATGAGCATACGCATATGAACTTTTGAATTTTTTGATACTCATTTTGTAAGTTATGTATGCTCACTATGTACTACTTTATGCTCATTTTAAAATGTTTCACATTTCAAACGTAAAAATACTATATTAGATTCACATATTGAAATTAATTGAAATTGATTATAAACATAATTTAAGAATTTTTTATTAACGAAATATAATAAAAAGAAACTGAATTAGAAGATATGATGCAGATACTCATTGTTAGGCTCCTAATACTCAGAAAAACAGACTCAATGCTCATCCAAATTACGTCAATGCTCATTTAATAGAATCGATGAACTTCATCAAAATTACAAAACTGCCACCGGCTGTACGGTGTCAGCCGTACAGCCGGCTGTATGGTATACGCTTCCCGTGAACACATGTAAGAGTAATATCCTCAAATTTAATTAGGACGTAGCATGCTAAATCTATATGAAACTTTTTTCTCGACTAAGCTTTGACCAAGAGGTGTGAAATCCCCGTGAGTGCACACACGGGTCAAATGCATAAATGGTACCTTAATTATTGGTAATGTTGTAGTTTGCTACCTTAACTCTTAAATGAATCAAACGGTACCTTAATTATACAAAAATGTTTCGAATTGAGATTTTATTCAAATTTTCGACCAAAATATCCTTCATGACGATCAAAATTCCATGTGTAGAGTCACTCTATAGTGATCATATGGACAAAAATAAGGTGAAGTAGACTATGCATAGAATTCTAGCCGCCACGTGTGGTTTTTTGGTCGAAAATTTGAATAAAATCTCAATTCGAAACATTTATGTAAATTTAAGATATCATTTTGATTCATTTAAGAGCTATGGGCTATGGCTCCAGCTTTCGCGAGACCAAGACTTTTCACTTTTCACTGCATGTGGATTTTTCTCCGTTTAGGAATAGCGTATCCTCACAAAAAGTCAGAAAATATATGGGGTAAGTTCGGAATTTTCCAAATGTCGTATGTATCGTAAGTGGTTATGCATAGGGGTGGGCAAATGGGTATTGGAACCGCGGGTCGGGACGTGTAATACAGGTTCGGGACAGGTTAGGGCCGGGTCATAATGTTAGAATATCCAAACGGTTCGGGGTGGGGTGGGTTATGAAAAACTTAGGAACCGAACGGGTCTTAAAATTTGAAAAAACGAGTACCCGGACCGAACCGTTTTAAAATATTATTTTAATAATCTCTAAAGTATTTAATACTAGTATAATATAGTATACTAACAATACACGAAAGCTCTTCATGCTCTTGTGTTTAGACAAAGACTTCCAATTAAAGAAATTTCTCAGTCTATTAAAACTAGTTTCCAAGTTCATATATTTAAACTCCTAAACTATTTTCCTCTATTCTCTATTCCAAATGCATCAAACTTTCTTTCTTTAATATTTTTATTTGTAAACAAAGACTCTTACTCAATGTGTGACATATTAATTTAATTGTCTTAATTTTACTTATACTTGGAGATTTGACAAGATTTAACTGGTTTTCATAGACAAATATGTATAATAACTAGTTTTTTCTTATGATTGATGATTACCATTTCAATTAAGTTGATTGTGTGTTGCTGAATTTATAGATTTGTGGTTCGATATTTTATTAACTAATTCAATATGTTGTCTTATTCTTTTATTTTGAATAAATAGTATATTATGGTTACATTAATATGTAATAAATTTGAAAATTTTATAACTTACTAGAAACTTTGCTTGCATAGTCGTTTTTTTAACAAAAAAAGAACAGAGGACTCGGACCGAACCAGCCCGTTTCAAATGGGGCGGGTAAGGTTCGGTTCCTATTTTGAAAATTGGTATACCCGCACCGAATCTACCCGCTAAATGGAACCGACGGTTCTTGAAAATTTATCGTTTATCCGAACCGACCCGGACCGTGCCCACCCCTAGTTGTGCGTGTAGCATGTGAAGCACAAAGGAATTTGCGGATTGGGTGTGACGGGGCCTCAGCCTCAAAAAATTGGGTTGGAGAATATTACCTCAAATAGGACTAAAGTGGTTTGTAAATTCCAAAATAGGACTGCCATGTTTTTATTCCCAAAATAGGACTAATTACTGTCATGTTTTGGTAGTATTTTCCAAACATGGCAGTATTTTCCAAACTTGGCAGTAATTACTCCTATTTTGGAAATAAAAAACATGACAGTCCTATTTTGGAATTTTCGTTTTAGTCCTATTTCGGGAACTTTCCCATACATATATGTATGAATATTTATAGGCTATAAATATACAGTAAAATTTTAAACTTTTAACTTTCATATATAAATTTGTTAAGCTCGATCCCTCATAATCTTCCATTTGTGCGGCCACCCTGGGAATACTTTTTATATGATCGGTGTTAGGAAGCTTTTATACATATAATTACCAAATTGGTAAAAAAAAGAGGGTTGTTGGACAGATTGGTAAAAAAAACCATTTGAGACAAATTGGTAAAAAAAAAAACCTAGTGACAAATTGGTCAATTTTTTTAGAGTGACAAACTTTTGATCCTCGACTTTAGAATTCCCGACATTTCATATTATAAGTATTGTGAAATTGACATTTGCAGTCATTTTACTTTAATTTTGTCATCAAAAGTGGAGGTCTAAAAATGTCAACGACCGTGTTTGATAATAGCGGTTGTTTGCTAACTCATAGCCGGTTGTATCAGTAAATTGATATTAGCGGATTCCGTTAGTTTTTTTTAACTAACCGCTTTCATTAGCGTTTTGAAATACAATGTAAATAACATAAAATTTGCAATTAGCTTTTCAAACGTAAAATGACCGTTAAAAAATGAATTTAAAAGTTTAAATATTTAAATAAATTTTATTTCTTTTTATTTTTTAATAAGTCTTGGAAAAAGTTTAAAAAATATGTTTACGTTTATTTTAAATAATTAATAAAACTATCATTTTTAAGATATGTATATTGATGCGAGTACACACATATAAATTCATATATTTTTAGTATTAGTATTTTAAATATGACTATTTATTAGTTTTTTTTAAATCTACTCCATTTAAAAAATCTACTCCATATGACTATTTATTAGTTTTTTTTAAATCTACTCCATGGTTTTTTTTTGCTCGAAGAAGGCTTAATTCATGAAAATAGCATTCAGCAAGAGGATAAACCTAGAAAAGAACCACAAATAACCATCCGCCCGTGGTCGAGACTGAGAATTAACCACCTGTGTAAAAGCAGTATAACTCGCTAGACCAATTTTGGGCATCAAAGAGCTAATGACGGTTACCGCAGTCTCTCCCTCCCTCAACCTTAATGCAAAAGTCTTACAAGGGATAAACGCATAACAGAAAAACATAACAGAACAATTCAAACTAAAGAAATCAAAACAGAATAAAATAAAAATGCCATAACAAGTTTCCTTTCCCACCACCCCCCATCGCAGCCAGGGTGGGTCTAGGAAACCTGACCCGCCTTCTCTCCGTTTTTTGCCCCATCCATGACCATATCCTCACCAGTGACACCTTTTTCAGGCTGAACATCCCAGGTCCTTCTGCATTTAAGATCCCCAGGCATCTCTTCCTCTTCATTGCTCTCCAATAGTGCTGGTTTAGTACCCCTGGATTCGTCTGAATACTATCCTCCGGAGTCATATTTCCACTGGCCTCCATACCCTTCTGAACGAGAAGCTCCAACAGATGCCCATTTGTAAAGTTCTGTAGGACTGGTCTTCACCCTTCCTCCAGGTCAAAGCTCCACTCCATATGTTTTCTCAGCTACAAATCCCTCTTCATACTTTAACGGGCAAAATTTATCAGAATGACCAATAATACCACAAATAAAACAGAAGCTGGGTAATTTTTCATATTTAAAATCTACCCAGTGTTTAACTCCATCCTGTGTCAAATTGGTGCCTTTTTTCAAAGGCTGACGAACATCCAAAGACACCCTTATGCGCAAATAAGAAGTCTGCCTTCCATCAAATTGGCTCATCTCAAATTTTATGAATGAACCCAAAAAATTACCAATTTTCCTGGCAGATCTCAAATTTCTATACTTTATGGGAGCATTATGGACCTGTACCCAAAAGCAAGCCTCAAACAGATTCATTGATTCAGGTATGTCATCAGGCTGAACAGCTTTTAATAGTATCAAATCACGCTCAAAAAGCCAAGTACCATCCTCAATCACACGGTTCATATCCAAAACATGATTAAAATTTAACAGGTACCTTCTTTCGCCGATTTCCTTGATAGTCATACCTTTAACATGTTTCCAAATTGAGGTCATCAGCTCCTGGAACCCTGGTAATTTAATCTTCCGATCCGATATGACAACCCCGACTGCCGGAAAGCCATTCGACTCCACCTCCTCCTCGGCGTCTTCCACTGTTTCTTCATCAAAATTTATTTCGTTCTCTTTCTCGTTCATTGTTAGTTTCTTGTACGAAGCAACGAAATCTTCCATGCGTAAATCTTCCTTCCGCCTGCACCGATCGAAGAGAAGCTACTGATGTCCGTCTTCGTCCCTGTATTACTACTCACGAACCTCGGCAAAACCGAGATCGGAAAAACTGACCTAGCGGCGTAAACACCCTAGGAGACTCGAAGGTTTAGAGAGAGAACCTCTCGCTCCGGATAAACACTTTTCTGAAATTCAATAGGATAAAATTCTTAAATCTACTCCATGGTTATTTAAAATAAATGTAATTATAATTTTTAAAACCTTTTAAAAGACTTAATAAAAATAAAAGAAATAAAGTTAAGATAAATATATATACTTTTAAATCCATATTTTAATGGTTATTTTACGTCTTAAGATTTAATCGCAAATAGTTAAGTTACTAATATTTTATTTCAAACGCTAAAGAAAGCGGTTAGTTATAAAATCTAATTGAATCAACTATTATCAATATGTTGATTCAACCGACTTTAAGCTAGCAGACAACCGGTATTATGAAACATGGTCATTGACATTTTTAGACCTCCACTTTTGATGACAAAATCAAAGTAAAAGGACTGCAAATGTCAATTTCACAATACTTATAATATGAAATGTCGGGAATTCTAAAGTCGGAGATCAAAAGTTTGTCACTCTAAAAAAAATTGACCAATTTGTCACTAGGGCTTCTTTTTTTTTTACCAATTTGTCTCAAATGTTTTTTTACCAATCTTTCCAACAACCTTTTTTTTTTTACCAATTTGGTAATTTGGCCCATATATGCACTTGAAAATTCTGTCCTCAACAACTTCAAAACACAATCATCTTAAACAAGCAACCATTTTGCGTGACATTAAACACCCCACGCGGTTGATTACTAAAATGCAAACCAACATACTATCTCCAGCTCCGTCCCTTTTTAGTAAATCAGTTTAACTTTTCTAATCAATGATAGTAAACTTTAATCAATCATTTTTGCATCTATAATTTAGTAAAAATTATAATTTGTTATACATTTATGATAGTATATTTAACAAAGAACATTTTTATATCTATTTTTTTTATTGTAAAGACTTTCATATCAATAAACTTATGTTATTATTTCTATGTTTTCATTATTAATGAAATAGGAATTATATTAAAACAATGTGAGAGTATAATTGGAAATGTAGTCTTATTTAGGAAATTTAAGATGATAATCCTATTGTAGCTATTTAAGTTTAATTTAATCCGACGATAAAAAAAAGTTTAATTTAATCCTTTTATGGGAATTTTCCAAAAATATGTACGTAGTATAAACAATTTGATGGATTGTCTACCCGGGGGTATCTTATCCGAGGGGTTATTGCGGGAATAACTAGAGAGAAGTCAGAGCAAAATAGGAGGAGAGAGAGTCGATTTATTAAATGAACTCTGCGTGTGAGAGTTGGGATCGTTTACAAGGAGAAATGGGCTGCTATTTATAGCAGCAATAAATACGATGAGAGTACACGTGTCAGTAATCCAACGGCCGAGGGGTCACATCAATCGGGTGGCACCGGCAGAGGCATGTTCACCGCATTGAATGCGGTGGGTGGATGTGACGTCGCATTGAATGCGGTGGTTGGCTGTCTGTAAAGAGAATCTTCGATGATTGAGCATGTTTGGCCGAAGGCTCCATGTGTAGCCGAGGGCTCCATGTAACCGAGGACCCCCGTGTAGCCGAAGGCCCTGTGTGACCGGAGGCTTGGTTCAGCCGAAGGCTTCTCTAATGCCGAGGGCTTGATAATGCCGAAGGCTCCTGTTTTTCGTCGTTTTCTCCCAGTAGCTTCGTATGCCCAAGGTGGCTATCCTGTGAGTTCTGGAGCCTTCGGCCAAGAAGGCCGAGGGCACACCAGTGTGCGTTTTGGGCTTATTTGAGGCTTGGGCCGTTGTATTTGGGCCTGAGATGTCCCCTGGACTTAATGGACTTACGTAGGAGAAGTAGGAGTCTATGAGCCGGGGGTTCCCGGGCCATATACTCCATCACAATTAAATTCTAACATCTTAGATTTGACCAGAAAAATAAAAATAAGGGTTTGGCACAAAAGAATACTTTTGTGAGCTTTTTAATTAGTGTTAGTTTTTAGTGATAAAAAAGAGTTTAATAAAGAAAAGATGATAGCTGTTTGGTAAAAAACTAATTGTTTGATTGAGTTCAATTTGATATACAAGCTGTTAAGACTAATTAATACTAAAAGTCACGAGATTTTTTCAGATACTATTTCTTGTAGCATCTAAAAAAAATCTTTTAATTTTATAAAGCTTTCTTAAAAATTGTTATGTCAAGAAACTTTTAAGAACTTTTTGAACGAAGATAGAGAGTTATGCCTGCAAAACATAGCCTAGCTAAAAGTTTAAAAAGGATAACTTTTTCCATTGAACTACTTCCCCTACCAATGACTTTTTTTATAGATGAAACCGCTGACCAATTATTAAGATAAACCAACATTAAACATTAAACCGTTGACTTCTACCCCGGCCCTACTAACACCTTTTTTATGACGAAACCATGCAAGCGCCTTAAATCTTAAATCTTAGAGGTAGACCAAGACCAGGACGTGCCATCCAGGTCAGGCTGGGGCGGGGCTCCAGGTCCAAAAAATCCAGGCTTGATACCGGGCCGGGTTTGTACTAGGGCCTGGTCTTCTTTTTGGTCTTTTCCAAATAATTAGAGGCCAGCTAAATAAGAACAAATTAAAAAAACAAAAGGTAATTGGGCCCAGACCCGGCACGGCTGGTCCACCATTTTTTGGATCCTGTAGTCCACTTGTTGAGTCTGCCGGTTCGGGCCCCAGTCCCGGCTCACCGAGCCGGGTCGGGCCTGCACCGGGCCGGGCCGCCAGTCCATCCATACCTACACTAAGATGTGCCCAATTTCTTCAAAGCATACACGAAAGAAAGATTGAAAGCATATGTCGAGCATGAAAGAAATATTTGGAATAGAAAAAACGCCAGCATTATTAAATGAAGGAAAAAGTCTGGAAAAAGTCTTGCAGAACTGAGAAGGGGTCCGGCCATCCGGGCATTGTGAAATGAACCATTACAAAAGTGCCTGCGATCTTCAGACATAAATAATGAATAGAAGTAATACAATAATACAAACTCAAGGTCGTTCATTAGAAAAGTACGCCATCACTCACTAGCTGAATCTTTTTTTCTCTTTAAGATTCTGATCCCTACAAGAAGCAAAAACAAAAACAAAAAATATGAGTGAAGTTTTAATGTAATGTCAATAAAAAACAGCATTATAGAACAACCTCTGTATTTGGTCGAGAATAAGAAGCCTTGGTCCTGGAGGAATATTCACATCCCGAAGCGCACTGAAACAGTCGCACAAAAGGATCCTTGTGAGCATATATACCTTAAACTTCTATACTAGATACAAGGATTACAAGCATGTTAAACAACCAATGTGAGGCATTCAACACATCGCCCTTGGACAGAGTTGGACTACACAACTCAAGGAGTGCACAAATGGGCCAAATAAGCCAACAACCATCAGACTAGACTATAAGACAGTGTCAAATTGGGTCTAACACGTCCAAAAGGATCCCTTAGAGATGATTTTTACCTCATGCTTGTGTACTAGATTCCAACAAGTCCATCATTTGCAATGGAGCCAAAGACTGATTATTTTTTTTACGGGAATATGATGGAATAAAAAAAACGGCTCAATAAACTGTCTGCACTTCTTTGTTATGAAGAGAAGTCAGTCCATACAATTTTCGGCACATTCTATGAGTCATCCGGAAACAGTCTATGTGTGCTTTAGTAATAAGATTGTGTACATTCAATCCCTTACCCCATCAAAAGTTCGAGCCTTTGCGGCACTGGGGTAATGATGATGATAACTTGTATACCAGATTCCAATTGAGGAGATGAACCAATGTGAGACTCTACATAATTAAAGTATGAAAGTTAACACTAACCTTTCGTTGAGTAAAGGTAGAGTGACGTCCGTCAGCAAACCCTTCTTGAAGTTTTTCTCGTATTTCTCGAGTCCAATGCTAGACAACAGTGATCTAGTCTTGGTATAGTAAATATCTTCTACAGGTGGCTTTGAAAAGTTTTGTCCTACCTGCACCAGCCAAATGAACGTTAACAACCAAAATCTTGTAAATCAATAGTGATTTCATATTGCCACATGAAGTGTTGTTATATACTTAAATGCAGCAATAACTACAATCCACCTCCAAACAAACGAAAGAAACATTTGGATTGCTCACTCTGTCCCAAATAAAAGGCTTGTTTCTAACTTTTTCCCAACAAAGGATCCAGTTTTATCTAATTATGCTAATTTTTTTATGGAATCTGATTAAAAAGAAAATATATGTATGCTACATGATCTAGAAAAGTGGCACCTTACTAAAGGTAAAACATTGTACATTGGTTAAATAGGACTCATTTTTTAAAGAGGTAGTGAGTTTTAGTGTGTGAATTAAAAAGTATCACATTCCCATGGAAGCTTTAGTCAATAAAAAAAACTTGAAGCGTGATAAACATCCATTTTGAATATAATATAATGCGTGAATATGTAAATGTTCCTATGAAGATGGTTTTAACCTGTTATTAACATAATAAATGTTCCTCCATGGTTACTTTTCCACCTACATGGCTACATTGATGACTTATTACTTGATTATTGAAGCCATTGATTTCTTGAACCTGAGAAATCATTCAAGGATTCTTTCCTCTGCACAGGGATGTCTACTAAAGCCTTTGTGGCAAAAAAAGAGTCACATCACTCCCCTCCATTAAAAATACCACACTTGCAGGATAGTGCGGTCTTCTTCAACAGTTCAACCACAAGCAATGCAATGGATAGTCCACAAGAGTGGAAAGAATCATTTACAAAAAAGACATATACCTTGAAAAGTGCACCTTGGACAACTGCAAAGAAAAAGCCATTTTGTAAAGCACCAACTAGGGGATTCTGGCCACCACTCACACCACTTACTAAAGAAAACATCACTCCAGAACCAAATGCAGCCACCATACTGTAATTATGAGATATAATGCTTGTCAGATGTACACTTTGACACTTTGTGACAAAAGAAAGCCAAAGGGGAGCAGAAAATTAAAGAACGCTGAATAAAACTTGAATGACAAACATCCAGAATAACCCATGGAACTGTGGAAGAGAAAAGAAATAGTTAGAAACTTAGAACCCCATGCTTATCAACTCCAAACAACGCATCCCAAGTTTCACTAAAGAAGCAAGAAGTGAAAAAACCATGTGACTGTAGACACTGCCATAAAAATCAGTGTAGGATGTTAAATCAGCCTAATTTGGATACATTATAACCAATTTTTGACATATTTTTCTGCAGTTGATTAACGAGTGTAGTTTTACAAAATAAAAGTAATGTATGAGTATATATTTTGCTTAAAATTAAGTGCTGAGATGTGTGCTTAGAGGGTACGAAATTAGCTGTTTGGGATTTAGTATTACCAGAAACATATCTTCATTTTAGCAAACACTAGCAAGGTAGCAGGTACAAGTATGCAATAATTCCTTAGTGTCCGTAATTGCAATTGCTTCACTATTGCTTCCTTAGTGGGCTCATCAGGTGACACGTAAAGAAAATAGAAATGTAAGGAAAATCACCTTGACTCGATATCTTCTTTGCCTCTCAATCGTTTCATGACGCAAGAAATTCCTGCATTTACCCCTGTCATAACTGCAAAGTTTCTGGCTTGGATCAAGGGGCCACCTGAGAGTGCCTGAAAAGGGACTTTCACATTATACTAATTTGAAAACAAAATCAATTACTCCCTAGTTCCTACATAACATTAACTGAATGGATCTTTGAGGTTCCAAGTTACCTGCTAAGACTTGCCTAAAAGGAAACTAAGAACAAAATCACCCACACATTGTTCCACACAAAACACATAAACTAAGAAAAGATGTACTTCGTATATGACAAAGAACACATATGGCCACAACTTTATTCAGAACAATTAAACAAAAAAGTATAAATATACTCCTGAACGTGTATACCACTCAAATACTAGACATATATAAAGTGTGTGTGTGTGTGTGTGTTTTCTAATATGTAGTACAAAGATATATTGTATGTTTTCTAATATGCAGCCCAAAGATATAATTTTTCAATATTTACATTTAGTGTAAGTGGTACTGGTATATTTGTTTTCAAAGACAGCGGAATAATGAAAAGTAATTGGACCTGAGCTTGTTTAAGTGCGTTTGTGGCTTTAGGATCCATGCTGAGTCCGGGAGGAGGGGTGGGCATGGGGCTAGAGAGGTCCGCCGAGAATGTGCCGAGAAGAGAGCCGAGAAAAGCACCTTGGACGGCGCTGGTGGCGGTGACGACTGCGGCTTCAACCGGTAAGGATTGCTTGGCTAGCCAACACTTACATATGTCCTGGATTTCCTTGAACTTAGCCTGAAACTGCTCAATAGGGTTCTGGGTAGGGAATTGAACTGCCACAATTTGCTGCTTTCCTTCCCCCATCTCGAATTCCCTGGTAAAGCACTGCTCTTTGTTGCTCTGTTGACCTCGTCCGATTTCGGCCTTAAACCCTTGTCAGTACTACACGAATCTACAATTGAAGGAAGGCCTTCAAAATAAGTACACCTATACCGACTGTACCGACTGTTCAACTCTCCGTAGGATGCCACTGGGCTGTGGATCAGTGGATCACTAAGGGAGTGTTTGCAACTGCTTAAAAAAAGCACTTCTCAGCTTTTGGCTTTAAAAAGCACTTATTTACCAAACACTACCAATTTTTACTTTTTCTCGGCTTGCGTGTGAAAAGTGCTTTTCCCTTTTCTATTACACAAAAAGCACTTATTTTACCAAACACTACCAACTTTTACTTTTCAAAATCACTTTTTTCTCAAACACTATCAACTTTTACTATCAATCACTTTTTCATTACTTCTCCAAAAGTGCTTTTTTTTAAGCAGAAGCAGTTGCAAACACCCCCTAAAACTAGACTCGAACCGGTGGGCGTAGCTCAACTGGTAGCAAGGGAGTGTCACAAGGGTTAGGTCTCGGGTTCGAATCCCGGCAACTGCAATGAGGGGTTACTATGCTGAAAAATGCATAGGGCTTCTGCAAGTACCAGAGCCCCACTCTCTATCTGTCAGATTGTGATTATAATCCAATTTACATCCTCCCATCGTGCCGTCCGGTCGGTGTTGGGGGGCCCTCAGGAATGGGGTGTCATCCTTTTTTTACTAAAACTAGACTCGAGTTCTAAGTAGCACGGAAACGGGAAACGGGAAACGGGAAATGCGAGAAACGTAATTTCTAAAAAATATAGGACACGAAACGTGGGGTAAACGCGTAAATATTATAAAATATAAGGATATATTTATAAATATTTTTTAATATATGTACACAAGTTTTTCCATATACACATGTTTTTTTAATATAATTTGTTTAGTAACCAAATAATAAAATCACTCTACATGTTCGAATTTAGATATTATTTCATATTAGTACATAATTAAACATAAAATGTACGGAGTAATACATTTCTAGCAATACATTACGTTACGAAATGTAACAAGTGTTGCCGCTGAGAAATACCACAAAAATTCACTATAAAAAATTATTTTCCACCACAGAATCTTTTGAAAAAGGAAAAAAATTGGAATCCGAGGTTTCCGAAACGTAGTGAAACGGGTTTCCAGATTTTTCTTAATTACGGAAACGGCCCCGAAACGGGATTTTGAAGTTTCCGAGTTTCCGAAACGCTTCCGAGTTTCCGAAACGTGGAAACATGAGCCATGGAGAGTTTCTGTGCTTCCTAGCTCGAGTTCCATCATATTCAAACTTGACTAGAACATTTAACAAGTTCGATTCAAGTTTACTTAATTTAGACTCATGCCCCACAAGCCGATTCGTGAGCCTTTGTGTGTGTTTATACGCATGATATATGTTTGATATATTTAAAAGAGTAGTATTCCTGTCTAGCCAGGCTGGACAGGGGTGGTCCGGCCACCTCAATTTGAGGTGGTTCCCTATGGTATTTTTGGCTCAATTTTTTTGTGTGTATGTTGTTCATCAAATCTAATTCATCCATACTAAAATTAAGCAAAAAAATCAATCAGGAAGGTCGTCAATTGATTTTTGCAAGTTAACTGCCCCGAAATATACATATAAAACGCAGTGAACTTGCAAAAATTATTTGACAGCCTTCCCGATTGAATTTTTTGCTCAAATTTGGTATGGATGAACTAGACTTGACGTGAAACATAACAAACAATTTGGACAAAAAATACCATCGGGAACCACCTCAAATTGAGGTGGCCGGACCACCCCATGTCGGACATGAATGTTTCTGTATTTAAAACATGTATCCTAAATAATCATTATATATATATGATATATTATTTACGTAATTAATATAATCATTTAGTATCATATTAATAACTATTACTACCTCCGTCCCATTATAAGGTTCTCGTCCATTATTCACATGATCAACTTAAATCATTTTTAATCTTTTACTTTATATATCAAATTTTTATCAAATTTACATTTTTTATCAAGTTTTGTAGCAGTTTTAATGTAGTTTCTGAATATGTAAATTTTATTAACTAACAATAATCAGAGTGTGCACAGGAATTAAATTGTTTTATCGTCAGTCAAGCATCGTAAACCGTTCACGGGAACCTTCTAGCGGGACAGAGGGAGTATAATTCTAAATATAATAATATTTACCATCATAACCATTATCGATAATAGTTAGAGAAAATTGCCGCCGGTAGTATTAAATTATAACACTTTTACAAAATTAGGACTGCCTAATGTTGCTTCCATCCGTGTGACCCATGTGCTCCGATTTTAAGAAACTCAATTATTACTTTCCAAATTTACCCCTTCAGCTAATAACTCAATAGTCGTGTACTTAAGAAACTAAAATAAGCGTTCTGAGATTTTGTGCTCCGAAGAAGGAGGAGGAGGAGGAGGAGGAGGAGGAGAAGAAGAAGAAGAAGAAGAAGAAGAAGAAGAAACCCGTGGCGGTGGCGTCGAAACCGATGGATTTGGTGCGTCGCGACAGTGAAGCCGATCAGCGGTGGTGGTGATGGCCCAGTCGATCGGTGAAGTCGATCAGCGGTGCAGGTGTGCGATCGATCTGGTGTCAATGAAGTACAGATCTGATGTGCGATCGATTTGGTGTGCACCGCAGAGGAATTTAAAAGGAAGGGTAATTTGATCAAAGCAGGTGTACTTAAGTTTAATGCTAATTTGTAGCCTTGATTTTGGAAAATCAGTATGATCAGGTCTTAGTTGTTGAAATCTCCCTAATAGTTATGTGTAATATCTACTGATAGTAAAAAAAGCAATAAAAGTGTTAGTGAAGGAAAAATGAACTCTAAAATAAGTATTAGAAAATTTATTTAAGCTCGAATTCGAACTCCAACTCCAGTATCTTATTCGAGTTCAAACTTATAAAAATTACTCCCTTCATTCCGTTAAGATTGTCTCATTTGATACCACACATATTGTGGTATCACATAGATTGTTTCATACCAAATTTGATAAAGTTTGTGTGACTCTAAATTATTCTTACTTTATCAATTCAATATCAACCACATTAACATACTTTTCTTAAAAAATGTGTCACTTATTTATGTCTCAATGTTAGTGAGATGGTGGGAGTAATTAGCAAAACTCGACCCAAGCTCGAGTCGAGCTCGAGCAGAGAGCGGCTCGAGTTCGAGCCTGAACTATATTTAGCTCTTCCAGGCTCAAGCTCGAGTTCGAACTCGTGAATTCTTATCAAGCTCAAGCTAAAGCTCAAGTATACTCATGTTTGAGCTCAGCTCGCCTCATTTGCACCTCTAGTTGGAACACTAGAGTGTGCTTTTGCCCGTTTGGTGAATGACTAGTTTTTTCTCTTTGTTTTTTTATGGTCAATACATATATGAGTGAATGGGTTACATGGGTAGTGATTATTATTTAATTACATAAATAATAATGTATGGCTAAATAAATGTTATTTAGAAAATATGAAATTTTAATGTAGTGATTGCAGTAATAACTTATTTATAGTAATTTATATGCATTTTTTTTACATAAATGACTATGAAATTATACTATATTAATTATAAATCATATTTCTGTAAATAAATATGACAGTAATGATACGTAGTATGACAAATTGTGGAGAAAACATGCATGAAACAAAGAAAAGAAAAAACGAAACACAATAATAAATTTAAGGGTGAAACTTGTTAAAGTGAAAAAATGAACAATTGATTAAAAAAATATTTTAAAATGGTCAAGGAACAACAAATTTAAAGAGAAACTAACACCAGGGGAGTATGGTAAAAATGTAAAATATAAGAAGTATCATACAGTCGGTTGTACCGTGCGCATAGTACAATCAGATTCTTTATTCGCTACTCACATTTCGTCATTTCTCAGCGCTTCGCTCGCACAGTCGGATTTGTGTCGATGGAGCTCTCAATGATGGACTTCACACTCGTTGCTTCCTCATCATTGTCGCTTTGCCCCCCTCTCGGATATGCGACGATGGAGCTCTCAACTAAGGATATGGATGGATCTCGCGGTGTATACTCTGGCGGTCTCTCCTCGCTCTTTATTTCTTTGCATCGTTTTCGTTTTTTTTTTCTTTTTCTTACTCAAATTTGGTGAGTTTGGCCGCTTTTAGGGTTAGGAGACCTAAGCTATACGAAATTTTAAAGATATGTGCATACACAAATGAAATTCTTCCAAAAAAATACACAAATGAAATTATGAACATAGTCGAGATTTTATATATATGAGCTTTTATATTTTTTCGATACTCATTTCGTAATTCATGTATGCTCATTTGATATTGGTGTGATACTCAACTTAAAATGTCATATTCATGCATATTTCAAAGTATGATATTTATCACATTAAATTCACATATTAGATTCATACAGGTTCATTGTAGATATTTTAAAAATATAAGAAAAAGAAAGTGAATTATAAGATATGAAGTTGATATCACGATATACTTATTATAAGACTCTCAAGACTCAGTAGAATAGATCCAATGCTCATTAACGTGTATTAGTGCTCATTTAGAGGAAGTCGTGAATTTCACTTAACTTACTTGAATGCCACTGGCTTTACAGTGCAAATCGTACAACCGGCTATATGGTACACGGACTCGACGAGTATATGCTTCGTACATTATATAGTACTCTCTGTGAGCCATTTGGTGACTCTGTTTTTTTTGGCTTATCGGGATTATTAACCATCTTTTTATCAAACACATAACTTTTGATTTCACGTTGCGAATTGTGTAATAATAATAAAAAAGTAAGGCTCAATTTACTTTTCTGGGTATATTGATTGATGTTAATGTAAAGGACCACTTTAACTGTTTTTTCCATATAACTTTTTCATTACTTTGTTAATAAAATATAGGGTCTGTTTGGTAATGGCTGCAATGGCTGATAAGACTGAAAAGACTAAAATCCTGAAGTGAAAGTGTTTGATAATATATTGGCTGAATTGACTGATTGAATGTATAATTACCATAAAGGGTATTATCTTTGTACACTAAAATACTACACTTTAAATAGCAACAATACATATCAAAACATCAACACAGAAGCTCCAATCACGTAACTCAATATAATGGTAAAAGCACTATGGTGGATTTCATATTTCCTAGAGAACTTTTTTTTTCATACCCTGAAGGCCAGAACGGCACAACCAATATGGAGCAGAGAAGTCCGCAGAGCATGACTTCTATGATTAGGGAAAAAAAGGCTGGTTATAGTTGTCTTTTAACATGTTAATCAAACAAAAATAGAAAACAGCTCAAAAAGTAACCATGAAGCAACTTTTTTGGCTGATAACAAGAATCAGAATCAGCCAAAGCAGCCCATAGAAGAGGTGTTTGGCTATTTTCATGGATTTTAAGCCTGATCAGCCTTTTTTGCTCTTCCAAACGCCCTCATACTCCCTCCATCCCCAAAAGAAGTTCACCATTGCTTTTCACACATATTAAGAAAAGAAATTTACTAGGGGGTAAATTTTCCTGTTTGGACACTGTTTGACACTGTTTTGATATATATAATTTGCCAAATAAGGAAATGTGAACTTAATTCAAGGACTACCCAAAAAGGAAAGGGTGAACTTGTTTCAGGGACAGAGAGAGTATTTTAAATATTTTTTTCATAAATCATTAGAATCAGCCAATCCATTCACTTCAACTTGAATCTCATAAATTTCATTCAACCAGAATCTCACAAATTTCACTAGAATCAGCCATGCAACCGATTTGATATTACCAATTTGGTATTTTCAAACGGATCCGTTTGTAATACTCCGCAATTGTTAGAGTAGATAGTTCGTAATTGTTCCTTGTTACTTGTTAGACATAGAGTACATACGTAGCCTTCTCGATCTTCCCAAATATTTATCGATTTTCCATCTCCATTCTCCAACTCGGCATCTGTAGCCTTCTCGAATCAGGTCCTGGCACTGGAATATACTCCTCCAAAGTTCCCCTTCGGGAAGTAACGAGACTTAAAGACTCTACCAACTAGAGACTCGGGACAATTAAATAGCCTCCAATCTTTTTTAGCTAGCATAGCTAAGTTAAAGTCCCGAAATCTTCTGAACCCCAACCCCCCGAATTTTTTGGGTCTGCACAAAGAAGCCCAGTCCTTCCACCGAATCCTCGTCCCAGACTTGCCTTTCCACCAGAAACCATTTATCAAAACCTCTATCTCCTGACAAAGATCATTGGGCAGTAGAAAAACATTCATAGCATAGGCAGGCATGGCTTGAATAACAGATTTCAGAAGGACCTCTTGACCCGCTTTTGAAAGAAATTTATTATTCCAGCTATGAATACGTTTAACCACCCTAACTTGTGTACATATATTAAAAATTATTTATAAATATATCCTTATATTTTATAATATTTATGTGTTTCCCCCACGTTTCGTATCCTATATTTTTTAGAAATTACGTTTCTCGCGTTTCCCGTTTCCCGTTCCGTGTTTCCGTGCAACTTAGCCCTACAAAATTCCCAATTTTTATAGCATTTTCCACATAAAAGAAACCCATTGGCACATCATGAACCCGTAACCAGAAGTCAGCCTTATTCAGTGGTACCTTCAACGGCAAATCACCTTGCTTTAACCTAGCAAACACAATGAGATTGTGATCGAAAGTCCAAAACCCTTCCTCCATAACACGTGCCATATCATTTTTATTGTAAAATTGAAATATATACCTTCGTGCACCTATCTCAGTAATAGTAACACCTCTAACAGGTTTTCATACATTGACCCTAGTGTCACGGAAAAAAGAGAAACATATCGACTTTTTAGAAGTGATTGTTCCAACCAAAGTCAACTCTACCTCCTCAACCAGGGACGGATCCAGGATTTTGAGTCAAGGGGGGCGAAATTTTTCGTTAGTGTAGGGGGTGTTTTTTTTTTGTTAGTGTAGCGGGGTGAAATTTTTTCCCCTAGTGTAGCGGGGCGAAATTTTTTTGCTACTGTAGGGCTATGCGGCTATTTTTATTCAAAAAATGACATTAATACTTACGCATCCTTAACCGGCATTTAAATCTATTACATTCTAAGTTTAGACGATGACAAAGACATCAACCAATACATTTTTAATAATTTCTACATTGTTTAACCTCATGAATCGGTTATTGAATTGTAATTTTTGTCCAACAAGGAGGGTGGTCGTGAGTCATGACTCATGAGAAGTTTTCTTAATATTACAATAATAGTATACTAGTATGTATGAGATTGTTATTTTTACAATAATATGCACCACACACACACACACATATAGTGCATATTATATTTTAATATTTTTATTAATTCTATAATAATTTAAAGTTTATTATCCATGCAGTAAATTATTTTTAGAAAGCAAGAAGTAAATGAATTATGGGGGTGTTTGGAACTGATTCTGCTTCTGCTTTTTTTTTAAAAGCAGAAGCAGAATCAGAATCAGTTTTCAGAAGCTGGTACCCCCCAGCTTCTAAAAAAACTGATTCTGAGAGTAAATTAGAGCTCCAGAAGTGCTTCTGGAATTTCACCCAAACACTCCAGCTTCTGCTTTTGCTCCCTGAAGGAGCAGAATCAGTTTTGAGAATCAGATCCAAACACCCCCATGTAATCTAATGTCTATAAATATTTATATTTTGGATTCATTTCATGTGATCTAAAAATTGTGTAATTAGTGTGTCTGGTATTTAATATTGTTTGATATATGTTTTACAAAATCCTGTACTTGTTATCTAATAAAGATAATTAAACATTACAAAACTAGGAATTCTGATATAATAAGTATCCTAAATCTTAAATAACGAGTTACTCTATTGTTTATTTGTTTAAATTATGTAAATTTTTTTAGATGTTTCTTCTTTTAAATCTCCAATTAAGTATTACATTATGTAAGACTATATACTAATTTTGAAAATTAAAAGCTAAGGGGGGCGAATATAATTAAATTATGAAAGTTTTATGAAAATATTACATATATGGTAAAAAAAAAATTGAATGTCCAAGGGGGGCGGTCGCCCCCCCCCCCCTAAATCCATCCCTGTCCTCAACCTCTGGAGCTTTAGCCACCACGTGTAGGACTTCATCTTCCTCCATCTCCAGTCTACCATAGGGCTGGACTCGGCCGGGCCTCGGGCCAAGAAAGGGGAGGCCCGAGCCCGAACCGCCGGTGGCCGGTTCCGGTTCCGATTCCGGGCCAACCGGGCCGGGCCGGGCCAAACCGGCCCAATTTTTTTTTTTTTGTTCTCCTATTTAATCCCCTACCCCTCCCCCTCAACCCCAAACCATCCCAAACCACCTCAAGCTGGGCTCGAGCCCGGACCGCCCAGCACCCGGGCCGGGCCAAACCGAACCGGTGGACCCACCGGGCCACGGGCCGGGCCGGGCCAAACAGTGACCGGGCCGGTTCGGTCCCGGGTCGGGCCGCCCGGCCCGAGTCCAGCACTAGTCTACCATACGCGTTTGCCAACCCGTGTATCTCCTCCGTCTCATTGACATCAACCATTCAACCATTTTGACTGCCCTTCCTTCGTTAAAGCAGTTAGCTAATGAATTGAAAGAGTCCACCGAAAGAGTCCTCCTGTAGCCTTCGAGAGATCAGCCCTTTGGGAGAAGACCCCTGCCAATTGCCCCTGCAGCCTTCAAGGAGATAGCCTTTGTTAAAAAAGCCCCTAGTGATTGCCGTGAAATCGCTCGCTTCGTGAAAGCGGCGATCTCCAATTGTCGTGGCCAGAAACAACGTCGAGCGATGAATCGCCGACCCCAAGCTCCGCAGACTCTAGCTGCACCTTTTGTGTGTATTAAATTTTAGTTAAAAATTCAATCCAATTAGATCACACTTAAAATACATAAGACTTCACTAACATATTTAAGTAGACCAACATCAATTAGACTATTCAGGGCATATCAAATCAAGTTTTGATGATAATAAAATACACATAAATTATATTATCAAAAGAGAGCAATTATGACAAGGTCGGAATAGAGCAAACTTAAAGTGATATACCAATTTAAACCAAATTAATCCATTATATGTCTAGTATGATAAGTTTTGATAATAATAAAATACACATAAACTATAGAGTAAAATGTATAAATGGTCCTTAAACTATCATCACCATATCATTTTGGTCCTTCAACTAATAAATCTATCATTCTAGTCCTTAATCTATTTAATACATTTTAATCCAATCCTTTTATTACTTTCGGCCGTTAACCTTAACGGTGGTCAACTTTCCAGGTTTATTAAATTTTATAAGACCCATCTTTCCTTAAAATTACTATTACAGCATATTCTTTCATTTGAGTTTCTTGGGCTGGCGGCAACCATGAAAAACGATCAACCCAAGTTTCTTCCCCTGCGAAAGTGAAAAGGCTTTTAATTTCTTCTTCCCCTGCGAAAGTGAAAAGGCTCTTTTCATTACTAAGGTACAAATATGAGTTGGAGTTTAAGAACCGATGGAATTAAAGAGAAGAAGGTATATGGTAAGTAATCAAATATGATTTGATCCCTTAATATTATAGTGACTCCATACTCTATTATAATATTTTTAGAGGAGTTAGAGGTGAAGACCAAGTTGAGGTTGTAAACATGGTGTTGTATTTGATTCTATGGAATACAATAACTTCATCATCATAAATGGTAGAGATGAAACCTCCATGCACACCAAATGTTTGATATTTGTTCTAAACCAACTTATGATTTTTTTTTATATTTACAATGCTTATTTTCAATATATGAAGGTATTCATCCTAAACAGGTAAAACAAATGAGGAAGAACTAAATCCTAAGTGAAGCAAATTGTACACGAAATGTTGGATTGATGCATTCCTCTTGAAAGGCAACTATAATATCCACATTTACTTGTAATTTGAAACCAATTTATCTGTATGAACCTTTTTCAAACATTTATGGTGTATCCTCCTCCTAGCTAAACTTATTTTGTAAATTTTAAAGAATATGAAATACTTCCATTAACAATTAATCCTTGTCAGCAGAATTGTTATTTCGAAGAACTACTTCGTTATTTACTTGTACTTAATCATTGTGATTTTTGGTTTGTTAATTGATCTAAAATCTTAAGCTATATGTATTAATGAAATACTTTAATTATGTTTTATGCTTTCATAGAACAAAAGCTGGAAGTCATTTTTATTCTCAACTTTTCACTTGCAGGTGATAATTCTGACTATTTCACAATTGAAATGGTCTGTGGAGGTCATCCTGCCACTGTTAACGGCCAATTCGAGCATGGATGTCTTAGAGTTAATTATTTTGATTTCTGTGAAATGGATAAGATGTCATATATGGAGTTGGTGGCCATGGCAAAGGAAATTCAGCATACCGGACTAGTTTGTTTTTATTGGAAACGTTATACCCCCAATGTAGAAGAGTCTCCTTTTTTATTAATAGTCGGTGATGAAGATGTTTTAGAAATGTGTAGAAATCGACCACCTGACAGGCAAGTCACAATCTACCTTAGTTATGAACTAATGCCAATGTTGGATCATACTATGGTCACATATAGTGCTCCATCTGATGAACAACTCTTGAAACAAGTTAAAGGGTATCGAAATGCTGAAACAAGTAGCGAGACAGACAGTGATAGTGAAAGTGGTTTTTATGATTCTGGGTATGACCTAGATGATGTTGAAGATGATAAACTTTTTGAACAAAGTGTCCATTCCAATTTTGAGGAAGATGGTAGAGAGGCTAATATAGGTTTTAATAGTAGGGAAATCACTGTTGAAGACACTCTAAATGCTGATATTAGAGATGATGAAGAATTTGATGAAGTAAATTTATCTGATGATTTATATAGTATGCATGAAGATGATAACGGGGAAGAAGTTGAGAAACCTGAAAAGGTATGACCTGAATTTAATTCCATCAGTGATATTGATGATCCAATTTTTTGTGTTGGCATGTTGTTTTCTTCCAAGCAAGTTCTCAAAAGTGCTATAAAAAATGTTGCTATTAAGGATAGGGTGCAGATTAAGTTCCAAAAAAATGATAAGGTTAGACTTAGGGTTGTATGTAAGCCTGGATGTGAGTGGATGCTCTATGGCAGTAAGTTCAAAGTTCAAGAAAATGATACAACTTTTCAAATTAAGACATTTATTTCTACACACAGTTGTTGTAAGGAATATGGTAATAGAAACATGGATTATAAGTGGTTGGCAGATAAATATTTACATTGTTTCTTAGCTGATCCCACATTATCAATTCCATCATTTGCTCACTTGGTATACAAAGATTTTGTTATCAATGTCCCTCCAATGAAGCTTTGGAGAGCTAAGAACTTCGCACTTCAGAAGCTACAAGGTACTTATGATAATCAATACTCAAGCATCGGTAAGTATGCTGTTGAGTTAAAAAGGGTTGATCCGAGGAATAATGTTTTATGTAAGCTGGATTTGAGGATTTTTCAGAGATTATTTGTTGCATTAGGACCTTGTTTAGAAGGAATGAAATTATGTAGGCCCTTAATTGGTTTGGATGGAACTTTCCTAAAAGGTAAGTATGGGGGGCAATTACTAGCAGCAGTGGGTTTGGATGCAAACAATTGCATATTTCCTATAGCGTTTTCTGTTGTAGAAATCGAGAATACAGAAACTTGGACGTGGTTTATCAATCTGATCAAAGAGCATCTTCAGATGGAGAATCCCTATAACTGGACATGGATGTCTGATAGGCAAAAGGTATAATGTAATTTTATATTTTATTCAAGCTTTAAGTTAATTCTATATTTTAGCATGATATCTGTTTTTCTGCAACAGGGACTAATTACATCATTGATGGAGCTTTTTAATGAGTCCAAGCATATGCATTGTGTGAGGCATATGCACAATAACATGAAGACGGCTGGTCATAGCAGTAAGGGATTGAAAGATCTTGTATGGTCTGCTGCAAAGGCAAGCAATATGGCTGAGTTCAGTAAAGTGATGAAAGAGATTTATGAAAAGTACCCTACGGCTCATGATTGGTTGCGGGAGAAGCCACCCCAGCAATGGTCAAGATCACACTTCAGTACCAATTCAAAGTGTGACATTCTGCTCAATAATATATGTGAAAGTTTCAACCGCTACATTTTGGATTTGCGTGACAAGCCTATTCTTACTATGGTAGAAAGTATACGCTCCAGATTAATGAGACGGTTCTTTGTTAAACGGACACTTGCACATAAATATAAGGGACCCCTTTGTCCAAGGATACAAAAAAGATTGGACATGAACAAAGAGTTATCTAGCAAGTAGTGGCCCGAGCCTTCTTCATGCAAGCAGTTCCAAGTTAGAAGCATTGGAAACCAGTATATAGTTGATTTGCAATATCACACATGTAGCTGCAGAAATTGGGATCTCTCTGGAATACCGTGCCCTCATGCCATTGCGTGTATCTTTTACAACAAAGATAAAGCTGAGCGGTATGTCAATGCATGCTATCAGGTGGAGACACAAAAAAAGATATATGAACAAGTTATCATGCCTATTAATGGTGAGTTACAGTGGCCAGATTCAAATTTTAAGCCAAGACCGCCTCAGATTCAAAAGAAACAACCTGGTAGACCCAAGACTAAAAGAAAGAAAGAAGCGGATGAAGTAAGTACAAACACTGCAGCAACTAAGTTGAGGAAAAAGGGTGTCGCGATGACATGTCGTAAATGTGGTGAAAAAGGTCATAATATTAGGACATGCAAGAAAGAATAATTGTAGTTATCTAAGTAATTTTTTGATGTATCATGTGCTACTTTGAAGTTTTTCTGGTGGAATGTGCTAATTTGCAGCAACTAAGTTGGCCAAAAAATGTCTTTCTTTTGCCAATCAAGTTTGTGTCTGGTGGAATATTTGTATTGTACACGGTACCCTGCAGGCTGCAACTTTGCAACTTTGAAGTTTTGTCATTTTTTATGGTTAAGATGTGTCTTAATTGAGATGCAAATATTGAGATGGTCTTAATTGTGATAGTGCTTTCCTGAGCTGGGGGCAATAAGGCTGTTGTTTTCATTCATTTATTGTTGAAAAAGCACATGAAATTACCTGTAACTTGAATTCCTTTTAGTAACTGTTGGGACTTGGGAGAATTGATAGAGGAGTGATTTTGATAGTTGCAGTATTATTTATAGGCTCAAGTCGGGTAACCTCATTCTTGGATTCAATGCATTTTGAAATGTTTTTCAACAATCACATAAGAACTTGTTGTGGCAAAAATCAACTGCCTAACAATTATAAGTTTTATCAAAAACAGTTGTTGAACAGTATGCGGATTGTATGAAAGTCCTTGCTGAGAGACTTCTGGAGTTGATCTCCAAAGTTTAGGCCTGCCTTGTTCTTGCATTAAAGATGCAATTGGATAATTGCATTAAAACATTACTTTGAGTTACTCCCCTCCCTGCCCTCAACGTTGCTGGGCTTCAAGTTCTCAAGGATGGATATTGGGTAACTGAAAATCCATTGTCTCATGCGATACTTGTGACCTTGGCTGACCAAACTCAAGGTATTTCAGCTCACTGTAGACTAGTTTTCTTATAATAATAATTAGGAGCCCGTTTGGTAGCACGAAAATTGGCTGATTTGGCTGATTCTGCTGAAATTTATGAAATTCTGGCTGAAGTGACTGCATTGGCTGATTCTGCTGATTTAAGAAAAAATTGCTTTTAAAATCTATTTTATTAATAAAATAAAGAAAAAATTATATGTAAAAATAGCTAAAATGATAATCCACAGTAACTTCAGCCAATACAGTCGGAAAAGTAACCTCAATCATACTTTTTCTGCTTATTACACAATTCAGCGCGGGAAAGCAAAAATTACGTGTTTAGTGAAAAAGCTGGTTGATAAGCCGAAAAACTGTGTTGCCAAACGACCTCTAGGTTTTTTGGAGCTCTAGGTTCTCTCTTTATTTTTTATATTTTTTTTTAATTTTTGTCCAAGATGACGTTGTTGGGCTTCAAGCTCTAGGTTTTCATGGTGATTTAATAAAGTGACGTGTGCTTGTATTTGGGATGTCATGAGTTCAAATTAAACATTAAAGGTTGAGTAATTTAAGTTAAAGATGAGTTATGTATAAAATTTAAGTTAAAGATGAGTAATGTATAAAATTTAATGAAGGTTGAGTGTTTGACCATAAACGGCAAATGTCAACGGAAGGTAACAAAAGGATTGGATTAAAATGTATTAAATAGATTAAGGACTAGAATGATAGATTTATTAGTTGAAGGACCAAAACGATATGGTGATGATAGTTTAAGGACCATTTATGCATTTTACTCTAAACTATATTATCAAAAGAGAGCAATTATGACAAGGTCGGGATAGAGCAAACTTATATTGATATACCAATTTAAACCAAATTAAACCAAAAATTGTCTAAAAGTCTAAAGAATGCAACTTTTCTTCGTTCAATAATACTTATTTTACTTAATAAAATCATATATACCTTCAATATAATAACCTCAATCTAATGAAAAATAAATTGATCGCTGCCCATCACAATATGCAACCTATGGTCTCCACCATCGCCTTCATTAAAATCGGGAATGTCACAAAATATATATTCTAAACTTTTTTCTTAAAGAAAGATATCAAAAAACTAAATTGAAAATTTCTAAAACCTAGGACTAATATCTTAAAAAAAAATTGACAACGCACATTTTTTTTGCTCGAAGAAGACTTAATTCATAAAAATAGCATTCAGCAAGGGTACAGAACTATAAAAAAACCACAAATAACCATCAGCCCGTGGCCGAGACTGAGAGCTAACCACCTGTAAAAAAGCAGTATAACTCGCTAGACCAAATTTGGGCAATTTAGAGCTAATGACGGTTACCACAGATTCTTTCCCCCCTCACCTTAATGCAAGAGTCTTACAGCAAAGGAAACAATAAAAGTAAAACAGAACAGTCTGACCATGGAAATTAAAAAGCAAGCAAATAATAAAATTAAAATACTGCCTCCAAACTCTAGACTCTCCTGCACTCCATGGCGGCGGCTCAGGAGGGGGACGGTCCAACAATACTGAATCATCTTCCGCTCCTTGCCTCCGATCCAGATCTGATCCAGCCCCTAACCCCACACTTCGTCCATGACCTTTTGATCTCCACCATGAACGATCTTTGGCCTTCAATCTTGCTCCGTCCATTCACCTGAGTCCCAACCGAGACCAAGCCGCATTCGAGAACATCGTCTGTGTAACACACTAAGTCGTGGCTAGGGTTCCTAGACCCCGACAATTCCAGCTCATAATACTCATGTTTCTTCCTTGATAGAACCCTCAAACAATCGAGAGAAGAACAACCGGACATTACCGCCACCATGGACGGCGCCGGAAAAACTCCCTATGAAAACCTAGGAGACGACCGCGTTTTTAAAACTAGTAATTAAATAAAAAATGAAGTAGAACGTGCAACAATATATAAAGCTCACGGCCTGTTATTTACTCCATCGTCGAAGTTTTCTTCGTATTCAATTGGTAAAGCTCCATACAAACCTTTCCCCTTCCGCACCAGCTCGGCAGCTCTGTCCGTCTTTGCTTCCGACAACGCCCATTTTTAGATAAATAAATTATAAAAATGTGTAGTTAGTTTACAAAAAAATAGTAAGTAACGAATGAAATTTAATGGATAGAAATAGACACTAAGCATTTTCTTTTTCTTTAGGTAAAAATGTATTAATTCCAATTGAATGCAACCGAGAGTCATAAAAAAACTACGCACTTTTTATTACTCCCTCCAGTTCTTTTTAAACTTCAGTGTTTGACTTCACAGTTATTAAGGAAATAAAGTTGACTTTACTGTAGAGTACACTGTTGAGACACTGTTTGGCACTGTTTGGCACTGTTGAGACACTGTTTGGCACTGTTGAGACACTGTTTGGCACTGTTTGGCACTGTTTTGGTGTAGATTTCTTTGCCAAATAAGGAAATAAGGAAGTGTGAAGTTTATTTTGGACCGTCCCAAAAAGGAAAGTGAGAAGTTTATTTAGAACCGGAGGGAGTATATAATATAGACTGAAAACATGTTTAGATAATTAGTTCAAAAATAAGGCATACAATAAATTAGAATATGAATTGTAAACCAATGTTATAATTGATTAAATAAGTGATTTTCTGTCAGTAAAATTGAACAACAAAAACATTTTATCCCATGCACAGTACGGGTAAAGATACTAATACCAATTTAAACCAAATTAAGCCATTAAATTTTACCGTGAATGAACATTTCCTAATATTCAATAAAACTATTTAACTACTAAAACTTGTATTTATATATAAATCTTGAAAATTTGAAATATAAGAGTGTAGGGACCAGGGAAGAATTGCCATAAGAATGTTTTTACTTGGATGGTAATTTGTCTCAGACCAGACCAAATTAGAACATATCAGACTTGGGTAGTTATAAAAATACAAAGAAACCAGACCAGACCAGTTCAGACCAGATCAGACCAGACCAGCAAATTACAGTCCAAAGTAAAAACGTCCTAAATCACCCTTTGTTAATTTAAACAACTGTTCGTCAGTCGTCACTTGACAAATACAAAAACTAGTCTAACATCCGCCTGTGATTCTGTGAAAGGAAAATTATACTCCGTAATAACTATGACAAAATAGCTTCATACTACGTATGAAAGAACATGTATAAATAAGAATAATAATAACAATAATAGTAATGAAGATAACAATAATAATAAGCCACAAATAACTTCCTATGATGACAGTTTGAAAAACGGATATATGGTTTTATATGCCATATGTGGAAGCAATTAAATAAAGATCATACCAAAAACGGGTAAAGAATTTATATGCAAGAAAAAAGACCCAAAACTATTCAAACCTTGTCAAAACGTTTTCCTGTGTAGTCCTTAAACACATTGGGATCGGGTATCCTATATTCCTATTATGCTCAACCTATAGAGTGTAAAGGTATACCAATCCGCTTTATTGCCTGTATATACAAGAGAAACCATCAAAAGCACAACACAACCATTGAGATTACATATATACATGCATACTTAGAGCTCTGAGGCAGCTCCCTTATCCAAAAACCAGACAAGTTCCCCTCCAGGCGAAACCATTTGTACCGGCAATGAAATGGGATTTTGACTGCCATCCCTCAATGCTGAATACACAGCTTTTGCCTTGGAAGCGCCGGATACAACAAGAGCAATGTTTGCAGAAGAGTTGATAACAGGTAATGTGAAAGTGATCCTTTCTGGAGGAGGTTTAGGAGAGTCCGTAATGAACGTAAACCACTTCTGTTTCTCCTGGAGAACAGGGTGCCCAGGAAATAGAGAAGCAACATGGCCATCGGGACCCATTCCTAACAGTATTAGATCAAATTGTGGAAATCCACTAGACTCAGACATGCATACTATCTTGGTTTTGACCAAATGCTTGAGACAAGTCTCATAATCATCTGCTGCACCTTCAGCAGACAAGGCCTCATTTATGGCATACACATTACCAGCAGGAATGGGTATCTACAAAAGAAAAAGAACAAGATGGGACGATTGGATGGTAAATAAATGAGCCAAACTGACCAAACAAGCTCCAAACCCTGAGTTCTAGACAAACAAAAACACACCAGACCAAGCTCCCATACACCATACCATATTAAATTAGGCCTAACTCACCCCAAAAAATCTTCAAAAGGTAAGGTTTATGTCATACTCGCATATTAATACTTCAACATGGTTTGCCTTTTCTTTTTGGGTAGTGTGTTTGCCTTTATGTTTTACGTACAAATATGAATATATGATGAGTACTTAAAAACACTGGGCAGGTAATAAAAATGAAATGTACAAAATGATTCATGTATGTGTCATTAGTTTTATTCCTATTTTATTAGAACAGTGTTAAAAATCTAACTTTCTCTTATAGATTGAAAGCGGAAGTGCACTTCTCCATTATACACTTCCAGACCTTAACGGTAAAATCTATTCACATCAACTGATTTCATTTACTTCTTTATTCAGTTTCTTCTCACACCTCTTACCTTTTATGCTTTTCGATTTGCCCTATGTGATCTCTACCTGCATTATCTTAACTGAATAAAAACCAATCAAAGCAGCATTCCATGTGTTGCTTGAATTTCCGCCTTAAAAATAGAGACCCACCGATTCTTGTTATTAATACATTTCACCGTTACATTGCCATTAGCAATTCATCCTCTCCTTATCATCTTAAATCTCTTCACTTATACAAACTACCCAATGAAAACAGAATCCCAATGTAGTAATGGATGTTGCATTCAAATCACTTGGGTACTTTATAGTAACTGGCCCTATCCAAAGATGGAATACTGTGAAATCAGAAAGTGCCTTAGGTTTTCAGAAAACAAGGGCAAACAAATCAAAAGATGTGATCATTTTCCTACAAATGGGATGCTTTTGTTCGAAAATAAAGCCAGTCAGTATAATCAGAAATCGCGTACCTTGGATAGAAAAGAATCATAAGCGAGCAAGTAATTGCTATCTGGATGATCCTTTAGTACCACGCGCTCATCCACCCAGAAAATGTGCCACTTTGACCAATTCACAGAGTCAACATACGGAGGTTCTAGTAATTTCCTATCGTTGTAAACTCAATCTGTCAGGCATTGATCTAATTTTTAATTTCAAGAAAAATAATACGGAGTAACAATTATAAAGATGAGGATAACGAAATGTAGAAGTAGACGACGCATTAGTGCATCACCCGAGACACTTGATGAGAGACCCGCCGGAGAAAACTACGGAAAAGGAGCCTCGCTCTGCGCAAAATTTCTCCGATAAATCGGCAGTGTATTTCGCCAAAGACGCCTTTAATTCGTCTTCTGAATCGAACACTTTTACTTTGGCCTTCCTCTCTCCAGTAGCAAAATCAGCCATTGATGCTTTCGTAAAAACTCTAACCTCTTTCTCCGCTAAGGATAAGCTTTTAGGACAAATGGAGCAAGACAGCGGTGAGGCGAGGGAAGAGTTAAGAGCCAACGGAACGAAATGTGATATGCGCACGTTAGCCGATAGCAGTTGCTTTGAAGAGGCGACGGGCATCGTGCAGTCCGGTCGGGAGGTTCTACCGTTTTATACGGAAATAGAAAGATGCTTCGACATCAGGCTTGATTAGTTAGAACCAAACCGTACTAAAATCAACTAATTGAATCAGAACCTAATCATATACTCGTATGAAGTACTCTGTATAATTTGTTTTGGACTTGATATAATATTAGGTGAAATATGAAGTTTGAAATTCCAAAATAGGACATTATCATTGTCATGTTTTATTATTACCAGACTTTAAACGTGGCAGTATTTTCAAAACTTGACGGTAATTACTCTCATTTTAGGAAAAAAAAACATGTCAGTCTTATTTTGGAATTTTCAAACTATTTAAGTCCAATTTCGTGAAATTTCCTTATATCATTCAATTTAATATGGCATTAAATCAAATTAAATTAAATTGTAAATAATATAGAAAAATCAAAACCGAGTTATAAAATTCAATATATTTTTAAAAACCAATAAAGCCAAATCAATTAAAAATAAAACAATAAAAATGTCGATAAAAGAATGAAGTTGGACAGTGGACACTAGTTACATGGAATTCATATAATTAACACTAATGTTTGAAATGAGTAAAATCGGACACTAATGTGAATATCATATTGAGCATCAATTTTCAAATGGATCAAATACACCTTCTTTTTAGATTGACCCAAAAATATACCAAGTACTCCGTACATGAATACATCATAAATTAAACTATACTAACTCTTTACTTTCACACTTTGTCCGTTATCTATCGTTTCACTCTCTATTTTTATGGACTCAACTTTCTTTTCTTTCCTTTTGGGGTAGATGTGCAAACTATCAATTTATTTTTTATTTTGTTATAATTAATGTCAAACTCACATATTCATACATTATAAGAAGAAGGTAGTAATATTGGTTGGCAGTATCAGAGCCAACCCCGGTTTTGGTTTGACGGCTTGTTTAACACTCATGATTAATGTTAGTTTGTTAAGGGTCTGTTTGACCTGTTTATATATCCTGATATTGTCCAGCCCGGATTGGGTTGAGGGGCGTGTTAAAAGCATTTGTCCACACCGAAAAGCTATAAAACAATTAAACACTGTATAAGATTTTAGGCTACTCCTCCTATCAGGTTGGCCTTTTAGGATGAAACATCATATCTTAACAAATATATAAACATACATACATAGCCATACATCATACATGATTTTGTTTAAAGGGATCTAAGATAAACTCTAATGAATAATTTGCTGTACTTGCTTATAATTTTAAAGCAAATACTCCGTAGCTAACGATTACAACATTTATTTTCTTTTGGTTTGAAAAAGATAATTAGTCAAAAGAAAAAGTAGGACCAATACATATATTTGCTTTGTTTTACAATAGATTCTCATTAGTTCACTTTAGCATGTTTCATTGACTATAAAGTTAATTCATGCATACCATTATATCAATGATAAAAGTCAAATATATAAATTCAAATATTAAAAACAATTTAATTTGATAAGATGAACAATGAAATATAATTGTACTCTTGAATGTAGGTAATACTCCCTCTGTCCCTAAATTTACTTCAAACTTTCCCTTTTCGTCTGTCCCAAAAAGAACTTCACTTTCCCTTTTTTGCAAAGAATTTGTGGTTCACAGCATTTCTCTCTCCTCTGCACAACTCTCTACCACACAATTCCCACTTTCTTAATCACCGTGCCACTTTAATTTGGAAGAACAATCAGGGACGGAGGGAGTATATTTTTTGAGAGCTTAATGAAGGGTAAGATCAATTTGTAGTTGTCAAGAGTTCAAATTATTATATTTGCATTGTGTCAATATGAAAACTGTGTTTGGACTACAAAGGGGTCAGGGCTATTCTTACAAACTCAACTATGTCATGGTTCTATCTTATTGGATATATGTTCAATAATAACTGTTTTTTGTTGCTGATTAAGCTTATGAGTTTGCTATCATTTTGTGACTACTTACTACAGTATGTTGGAAGGAAATAATGATATGACACATTCCCCAATAAATCTAATCTAAAATCTTATAAACATCAATGATGGTTAGGGTATTTAAGGTATGAAAAAAATGTTGGTGTAACTTGGTTGTTAGGTAAGGTGGTACTTCTAGATGTAGAAGTTGTACATCTATGCATATTGGACTTGCTCCATTAACCTCCGTTAAATTTGTGACTCATTTAGAATAGTCTTTAACACTCCGTATGCAATGAGTAGTTCAGTGAGGGAATAATAAACGTGGGTTACTAATTAACAGAAACGACTGGTCTTCCAAACTGGAGACACGGAATTCATTCAGCTGACTTACCGAGCCAAGGTATCTGATAGCCTTTTCAGGTGATAAACTTTACGTTAGAATATCGTAAGAAGCTAAGGGTAGAATGTGATTGATCCCTCACTTTCGCTCTCACAATCCTTCTTTTACACGCCGAAGTCTCATCAAGCTATTTAAATTAATTAAACTGGCACTAACCAGTGTGGTTTGTCTGTGAGTAGTTGAACGGATAAAGTATGCTTGTACTGGAAGGATTAAGCCCAAGGCTCTCGAATAATCTCCCGCCAGATCTGATCTTTACACGCTTGGTTACCAGTGTTTTTTGTTCAGAGTATTAGAAGACTCTTTTATCCTTCAGGTGTGCGAGCTATGTTTCCTCTATAACTATGTTGTTTAAATTATTTTCGTTGATCATTACGAGTTTAGGCGGCTGATGACTACATTTGAGTGGACAAAATTCGAAGTGACAATGAATAACGCAGTATTTAATCATTGCTTCATTATTTGTTAATACTTAAACTCACTTTTTTAGGGTCTCAACAGAGGTCACATTTCTGGATTACTCCCTTCCAGAACAAACCAGAACTCTTTTAAGCTCTTCACCTTATCATCTCGTAATAAAACATGGTATCTTTGTTCTATCGATCTCTTAGTCCCGCATGCTTTCTTTTCTTTTGGTGATATGAACATTAGATTCAATTCCCACAGAGTGAAGATTGTTATAGATTGGTTGCTAAATTTAGATTATGCTCATAAGGTGTTTGATGATGAATTCCTGTTTTGATTGGTTTTAGTTCTATTTCTTTGTGTCAAAATTGTAAGCTTTCTTGAAAATTGGCCCATGGAAATGCATTTTTGGCAATCTCATTTATATGAAGAAGGAAACTGATAGAAATGTAGTATTCCGTTTTGCATCAGATGTGGCTAAGGATGTTTTCTTTTGGACTGTTTTCAGTCCCAGACCAGACCAGGCAAGATCAGACCAGACCAGACTAGATCAGACCAGACCTCACCAGATTTCCGTAGTTATAAAATACACAGAGACCGGACGTTTACCAGACCAGTTCAGACCAGATCAGATCAGATCAGACCAGACTAGACCAGACCAGACCAGCAAATTTCAGTCGAAAAGAAAACATCCTAAGATGATTAATTAAGAATATGTTCTTCCATTTTGAGTGTTCTCTTTTTGTCCGTAACAGTTCATTTTATGGATAGGTTTGTTTTTGTTAAATTGCACTCATGAAATAGGCAAACTTTGTGAATGTCTCATTCTATGACCAGTTCTTTGCAAAATGGATCAAAATTTAATAATGGCAATGAAAGGCTTAATGTTGCAAAAAGGAAACATATAAAAAATCAAAATCATTTATGTTTGAGAGTAGGACCGTCTCAATAGTTTTGAAGACCCAAGAAAAACTATAGAATCGGAACTCAAAGACTTCAAATTTCCATTCTGGGGCCATTGGAAGTCAAATGACACATTAAAAAAAAAATAAAAGCATATAAAAATAATGGCCTCCAAGTACATGTCCAATTTGTATTTGTAATAATGACCAAATCAGTTTCATAAATCATAATCCAAAGAATAAGGTATTATGGAATGAGCCTAAATGTCTAATACGGAGTATAATTATTAAAAGGTGGATTGTGGACTTGGTAATTTTACGATCGACACAAATTCGAAAATGGACTATTTTAATGCCTTTGTGGCCATTACTGCTCCTCAATTTGCATGATGTTAACCACTATTACATCTTAGCAAAAATTGAGCCCCACACTCTCCCCAAGGCGTATTTTCAATTTGTTGGTATTTAAGCCATCTTGGACATACTTTTTTCGGGGGAGATTTACATTATGATTTTATGGAACTTAAATTAAGCTACTATATTCATTGTTTTCTCATCATGAACTTCCTGTGACACTATATTTTCAAGGAAAAAAGTTCAAAATAGACAGCTGATTATTGGTTCTTTTGATTGGTCAACCTACAACGTTTTTGTATTTTTTGGGCTTGTTTGAATCTAGATGTGATCATACAAATGGCTATCATATATTCATATTATGTAATTTGAAAAAATAAACTATAACTCAAATAGGGGAGGGAAAGGGCAAGACGAAGTGTCTATGTTTCAGATTTGAGGAAGTAATGCTTCCTATATACATACATATATATATATATACATATATATATATATATATATATATATAGATAAATTATAAAGACTGTCTATTTTTTAATCGAATGCTCACTGCTATTGCATTTGACTATTTAACAAGCTAATTTGAAGATCACTTTCTGATTAGAGAATTATTTATCCTTTTTCTTTTGGAAATAAAATTAAAGTTAGTACTCATTAAATTGCCTTTGCAACATTTTCTTCTAAGAATTGTTTTTTTTCCCGCTTTCCTCCATGTATGTAAATAGGGCTGGACTCGGTTCGGGCCGGGCCCGATTCGGGCCTTGAACCAGCCGGGCCTCGGTTCACCAAAAGGAGGGCCCGGGCCCAAACCGGCGGTGACCGGTTCCGGGCCGGTTCCAGGCCAGACCGGGCCGGTTCCAGGCCAGACCGGGCCGGTTCCGGGCCGGTTCACCCGCCCCATTTTTATTTTTTTATTTTTTGGCTTCTCTTATTTAACCCCCTCCCCCTCCCCCTCAACCCCAAACCACCCCAAACCACCTCAAATGGCCCAAAATACCTAATCCAACCCAAAAATTAAAAAAATTAAAAAAAAAAATAAAAATAAAATTATTCCGGCCCGGACCGAGCCCGAACCGGCCGGGCCGGTTCACCAAATGGAGGCCCCGGAACCGGTATCCACCGGGCCGGTTCGACCCGAACCGCCGGTGGACCGGGCCACCGGGCCGGGCCGGTTCACACAGTAACCGGGCCGGGCCGGACCGGTTCCGGTTCGGGCCGCCCGGCCCGAGTCCAGCCCTATATGTAAACACTAAATGGGTTGTCAAAAAATATTACATTTCTTACTATGTGTGGTTCATCTATGGTTTTTTGAAGGTTTTAGTTACTATTTTAAGTGCAAAGTTTTTATTAATGACAACATTGATCTATAGGGATTATACCAATTGTAATGAAGACCATGAATAAGATCTGTACAGTCACAAGCAAACAAACATTCTGTTTTATCGTGGCTACTTACTGTAATCACTTATTGTGATTCATTTCGTGTGCCAGATACGACTTTCTTATATGGTGTTTCAAATCTGTTCAAAGATCATCCAGAACGTACTAACAGATCGGTTCGAATCTTCAAAATAATTCACCCAGGTACTAAAGTTGTGTAAACTCTACAATATTGTGTATTCTATTACATATGGGAATCTCATTACTAAAGTTGTCTATGGCTCTGTTTGCAAACCCAATTGAGAAGTGCTTTTAACTTTTTTAAATGATTTGGTAAAAAAGTGATTAATAGTAAAAGTTGGTAGTGTTTGAGAAAAAAGTGATTTTGAAAAGTAAAAGTTGGTGGTGTTTGGTAAAATAAGTGCTTTTTGTGTAATAGAAAAAGTAAAAAGCAGATTCTAACTTTTAGCTTTTAAGTAATTCATTTAAGTAGAAGTTGTCATTTGAAAACATCTTTTTTAGCTTTTTTAAGCCAAAAGCTGGGAAGTGCTTTTTTAGTTGTGTTTGCAAACAGAGCCTATATCATTGTTGTGCAGACCAAGGCACGCACCAAGCCACATGGGAGTGTTTCAAAGGAAGACAATGCTTAACAATGTCACATGTTGATGGCTTTAGAATGTACTCCCTCCTAATGTGAGAGACTTCATATACCCAAAAATTGTACTCCCTTCGTCCCAATTTAGTTAGCCAATCTTGACTTTTCCGGTCAAAGGTGGTACACTTTGACCAATTATTTTAACTAATATATTTATGAAAGAAATAATAATTTTATACTTTTATAATTGTATTTTCAACAAAGAACATTTTCATATAATTTTTATATTATTAATATTTTTTCTATATAGATATATAATCGGTCAAAGTTAGGTACCATTGACTTGAAAAAACAAGTTTGGCTAAGTAAATTGGGACGGAAGGAGTATAAATTTACGGCTATGTCAAATGCAAATTTCAATTTATATTTTGATTTTGTCCAAATAGAAAAAGTAATTATAAAAAGTTCTATGTATTATAAATATAATATTGGGCACTTGCATTCTCGCGCAACGCGCGATACAAAAACTAGTAATGATATACGGAGTAACACATACCATCCGCTCAGAAACAACTTTCCATTTTGAGTTGAGGAAATTTTAGTGAAAAGTTAACGTGGCTAGTTGACTTTCTAAAAATGTCATACTTTGTGTATAAAAAGTAAGGTAGATTCTATGGTACCAATGAGATATCATACCTTTGTCCACATGGACCAATTAGAATGTTATAGTTGAACTATTTAAATCTAAATTAAAAAAGATAAAGTGATGTGGTCCAATCAAATGAATGGTAGGTACGGTACCCCATTTTTTTAAAAGGTACCGGAATTGTCACCAAAAAGTAAACAAAAAATATGAGAATATTTGATACTTTCTATGAAAAAGTTACTAGTGCTTTTTATGAATATATGAAGTTTATATTAGGACACTTTTTTTGCAAGATTGTTTTGGGACACTTAAAATAAGAAAAACTGGAAGTTATTTTGAGGACGGAAGTAATATACTCCCTCCGTTCCAAAAACAACTTCCCACTTTCCTTAAATATATGTCCCCAAATTAACTTTCCACTTCAATACTTTCCTTATTTGGCAAATAATCTACATTAAAAAAGTGATGAACAGTGTAAAACAGTGTTTAAACAGTGCCAAACAATGCACTCTACAGTAAAGTCAAATTTATTTTCTAAATATGTGTGTAGGTCAAACCGGGAGGTTGTTTTCGGGACGGAGGGAGTACTTTTTTGAGAATCCAGATGTCGGTGTTTGCGTTCTCATAATCCTGAAATCTATGAATTAAGACCTCCCACAAAGGAAAGATTTGCGGTGGATGGTCGATCATCCAATGGACTACACCCACACACCAACCCCTAGGACAAAGGTAATATATGACTATACTATGTAGACTTGATATTTATGTCGAGTTCTCAATGGAGTTCTCATATGTGACTAAGGGGTGTTTGGAACTGATTCTGCTTGTGATTCTTTTTTAAAAGCAGAAGCAGAATCAGAATCAGTTTTCAGAAGCTGGTACCCCCCAGCTTCTAAAAAAACTGATTTTAGGAGTAAATTAGAGTCCCAGAAGTGCTTCTGGAATTTCACTCAAACACTCCAGCTTCTGATTCTGCTTCCTGAAGGAGCAGAATCAGTTTTAAGAATCAGATCCAAACAATATCAAGATTAAACGCACTAGGAATATAGTAAAATGCATTTATCATAATAAAGTTCTAACTAATCACAAAGATTTTCCCACTACATTGAATGGCAGGGTAGCAATTGATTTTCTTATTTATCTCGAACTCGTAAAGATGATAACGTGAATGTGACTAATCACAATGATTTTGTGACATATTGAGCAAGTTCTAACTATGACATTTTTACTTAAATTTATTTCATATGAGACCGTATCACACTTAAAAATACTACTTTAAATCAGACATCGAGACTGACTTAAACATCCTACATTAATCAAAGTCTATCGTATTTAAAAAAAGTGCAGGAATTTTATGTTACTCCTTATGAGATTTCGTAATTTCGTTTGTCAATCCACGGAAACGTCCAGAAAACAGAACATAAATATACGTCTGTGTATATAGATAATGGTTGGAGTTAAAGTCAAGTGACCCCTCTGCAGTCCCCTAGCTTCGAGGACACGCCCTTGCCGAGCATGCATCCCGGCGTTTTGTTTTGAAAACGCGAAATCATAAATGAAGACGAAAGAGTTGCAGTAAGAAGCTTTTTGCTAGAGCTTTGCCCAGCTATATATCTCCATTCATCGGAAGATTCAACAAAAATTACAGTCACATGGAGAAAGAAATTCTGGATTACGTTTTGGTGCCACTAGGACTTCTACTAATGCTCGCTTATCACCTATGGCTTCTCGTCCAGATCAGGAACCAACCCAACCGCACCGTCATCGGCGTCAATGCAATCAACCGCCGCTTATGGGTCCGTGCTATGATGGAGGTAATTTCACTCATCGATTCTCCCTCATCATCAATCATTCAATCGCATTAAGCGAAATGAAATTGAAATTCTTAGGTTTTCATCGCCTAAATCTAATTATGCCTATAATCGAATCTAAGAATGTTATGTTATGTGAATACAGGATGTGTCGAAGAACGGGGTTTTGGCAGTTCAGACGCTGAGGAACAACATAATGGCGTCGACGCTTCTAGCATCGACGGCGATAATGCTGAGCTCGCTCATCGCCGTCCTGATGACGGGCGGCGGCACCGGTGACCGTTCGATCAGATTTCTGCTCGGAGATCGGAGCGATTTCGCCTCGTGCGTCAAGTTCTTCTCGATACTGGTGTGTTTCCTGGTGGCGTTCCTGTTCAACGTTCAGTCCATAAGGTACTACAGCCATGCCAGCTTCCTCGTCAACGTTCCCTTCCGGAAGATAACGGAAGGGCCGGACGGGCAGTGCCGTTTCGCGCTGACGACGGAGTATGTGGGGAGGACCGTGAACAGAGGGAGCTACTTTTGGTCGTTGGGGCTGAGAGCGTTTTACTTCTCGTTTCCCCTCTTTTTGTGGATCTTTGGACCTATTCCTATGTTCGTTTGTTGTGTTTTCATGGTTTTCATGCTCTATTTTCTGGACGTTACCGTAGATTTCGGGCTGGCGGTTTCCGCCGATGAAGTGTCCTGCAGCGGGGATTTAGTATAGGATAAGTCAACTGGATTAATTGGTTCAGTACAAGTTTCGATACTTGGATTTCTTTTGCAACCAAACCAAAGTTGTCTTCACGGGAACGTTTATTTTGCGTTTAAGATTTCCTAAGAAATACCGGTACACATTTGTTACATTTAATTAAGTTCATTCTTGAAGTACAGAAGAAATGTGTACATTGTCACTAATTGGAGGGATTTTGACATCAAATCCTGCCTCATTTGTAATAAATTGCTCTATACACAAGCAATTAGAGAGTTTTGTGTACACATGCATCTCACTCTCTCCGTCCCATAAAATAGTTTCCACATTTACTTTGATTGAAGTTTAATAAAGTGAAAGTAAAGTGAAAATGTATAGTTCTGAATAAGTAAGAAAAAAGAAAATAAATATGAGTCACACACAACTTTCTAAAAAGGAAAATGAAAAATATTTTTTGGGACATCACAAAAAGAGAATCGGGAACTATTTTTTAGAACAAAGGGGTACTATTTTTTTGATCTGTGAGCTACTATTTTTTGTGTATAAATAGCTTGGTTAGAGAAAAAACAAAATTACTGCTCATCCAGGAGAGTTGCCAAGAAATTAATATTGATAACATAGTAATCGGTAGTGCGGTACTTCTAAAAATGCCTTCTTTTTACTCTAAAAAAAAATGCCTTCTTTTTGGAAACAGTGGAATCGCATCAAACCAATTTCATTTTTGGTCAAAGATAAATTTTTTCATTAATATCAACTATTAATTTCAACCATTAATCTTAATTTTATTTTGAGTGTAGACCGCCTCAAGCTCAAACCTCTAGCACTTACTCCGTAATTAACAACTAATATTAATTCATCATCAAAATCAAATTTAAGCCAGAAAATTTTAAAGTTTTTAGTGCTCCAACGTTTGAAACTGCTCATGGATTCTAATGATAAATAATTTGGATCATAGACTTCATTTTCAGCAAAAATGAAGTTGACCAAGCTACTCTATATACAATGCATCCCGCATCCTTGTGTAAGAATGCAAGATATAGAATGACAAATTGCCATATTCTAATGGAGATGCTTATGCTGGGGTAGAAAAGCCGTGCATTCTACCAAAATTGTATTAATTACTAACAAATGGTATAATACCAATTGCAGAAAAAGCACATTGGATTATGGACGAACCCCTACAAATCAAGTTACAACATCTGAAGCTTTCAATTTAAGCCTCATGTTACCGGCTTGAATGACAACTTCCCCTCGAGAAGAATCCACTTTGAGAACTAGAGCTTTTTTGCCAAGAGAAAGAACCTGCACCATGTCCCCAACCTTGGGTAGCATCGCTCTCTTCTCTGCTGTTCTCCAAAATAAGATTACCAGAATGGTGAGCAAGCAATGGTATTGCAATGTAAAAATGTCATGTGCAATACATCGTCTAGATGGGGTGCCAAATTAGCATGTTATGTCACCTAACAAGGTGAGTAGCAAGTGACATGGGCAAGGTGACAACTCAAGTGACAATATCATGCCAATTTAGCATGACAGACATCTTGGATGATAATATGCAAAACATGTTGCATTAGAATGCTTGAATGCAATAGTCATTTGGCAAAAAGAAGGCATCCAAAAAAATAAGTCCTAATTTAAAACTTAAAGATCACTACATTGGATTTGACACATTATCTGAGGAAAGCAATAGGGGTAATGAATAGTGTAGAAAAAGTAGGAAAGAGGATGTAAAAGCATAAAGGAGAAGATAAAAAGTAGAAAAAAGGGTAATTAAGTATTTTTAAAGGAAAAACATACCAAAAGGGGAAAGTGTAACAAACTTTTAAATATGGAGGGAGCATATATTTATCGTACTCCCATGCCCCTCAAAAAGGCATCCCAAACATGTGATGTATGTTAAACTTTAGTTAAACCGACAAATACATTTAAGGCTCTATGTGGTAGCTTTAATGTCTTACTTTGCTCATATGTAGGATAATTACAATTTAACTTACTTATTTGGCACCTTGGCTATTTCATTTTATAAACGCTTTCTTTCAAAACAATTCAGCAGATCAGTTTATAAGCCAAATAACTCTAAAAAGGGGGGCTCTAAAAGTGGAGCTAGAATTGATGATTTCATTAATGGTGTGTTAATGTATTTATGAAGCAACACTCTTGTTTGGAAGGATGGTAGTACACTAAATAACACGATAAAAAACTTGCCTAAAACCTGAGGCTTTAAGCTTTTGCCAGCATTTTCATCCCTGGTAGCTTCAAAACTCTCAGTTTCCAGTGTCTTAGAAGTCTCCTTTCCAAAAGCATCTGAATATCTCTCAGAGAGTTGCCTGCGAGATGCACGGAACTGCCGGGCTTTCCTGTGAAGTTCAGAGCGTGCTGCTGCTTCTAAGCGAGAAATTTCTTCCATCTTCCTGTATCTTTGCTCAATCCCGTGTTCAATGATTCTCTTTCTCGCAATAAGTACCTTCTCATATAGCTCTCTTGACAGCCTGAACATAACATACTAATTAATACAGAGTACTTTAATGAAATAGTTTATGGTATGCCAAATCGCCAATTAATCAAATAGCAACTTACTCCAAGTAATGTTGAGCCTCATGGACTTGCTCATGAGACTTGTGCTTAAATCTCTCCATGTCAAGTATAACCTGCATTCACATTGCAGAAATATAAGGGTATAAAAACAATAAGCATACAAATACATGAACCAAGTTTAAAGTCCACGAAGTTAAACTAGACAATTCATGATTGTAGACTTCCTAATCTATGTAGTTTGGGCTCCATGATATTACGCTTAACTAAACAAGAGCACTGCAAAGCAAGTTTTTCCTCAATTGATCAATGAACTTCATATTATACAAACTAATTGGTCCATGCAACAGAAACGATAATACCACAAACACATTCTGGACAGTTAGGAGTAGTTTTATAGACCATGATGACATGTAGTATAATGCAAGAAAATATTTTTGGTTTAAACATTACACATACATTTAATTACATTTCAATATCACTCACCAAAAAACACCTAAGTTCATGATCGGGGAAATCCTTTTCATCTTCAATGACGGAAAAAGTATATGAACAGTCTTGCAAACAATATCATAGATATACAGATATTGGTAAAAGCTTTTCAAACTTGACCTTAAAAAGACATCCCGACATGTACTCTTCCAAAGGTTGTTGGATTAAATTACCTCGTTAATTTCTGCATTGGCTGTTCCATAAATTTCACGAGCATCATCCAGAATTGCCTTAGGCATTCCAAGTCTTTCAGCAATATTGATTGCATTTGAACGTCCTGCAACCAGAGATGCTTCATAAGTTTGTGCTAAATGACAGTATTCAGATCGTATATTTATATATCACAGAAGAGTCTCATGACAGAGCTAAAATGAAATATTCTAGAATCTAGAATGTCAATACGTGAGATATATATAACAATTAACAACATAAAACCAATTGTATGAAACAGAAAACTATATGACTAGGTCGACAGACTTACCTGAAGCTAAAAAGAAACTACCACTACAAAAACAAAAGAGAACCTGGAATTCCCCAAAGGATCTTATACGTTGGCTTTAGATTCACTTCATCAAATTCCATACATGCATTTTCAAAGCCCTCGTTACTGCCAATGTTTTTAATGAGAACATGAAAATACACCCTTAGGAGGAAACTCTTCATGATTATGAACATTACATTTTAAAAACAAAGCACCTGTACTTAAGGGTCTTGAGTTCTCCATGATGTGTTGTAGCTAAGGTAAGCAAAGAACTAGCATCTGCAAAAGATTCTAGCAATGACATACCCAATGCAGCTCCCTCCAGAGGATTTGTCCCAGCACCTACCTATATGACAGGAAGTATGAATAAACTAGCTTTTACATACTGTTTTTTATTTTACTTATTTATTCGGGCACCCCAGAGCATCCTAGGTCATTTCTATCAGACTTTAAACCCCATTTATGAGACTTTGCATCCCATAATGAAGCATAGCATTCGATTTACTCCTCTGTAAAGCACTGGGGTGCAATGATGCATGCTCAAAGCAATAAAGCCTGTGATGTAAAGTCATACTTCGTATATTAGTATAAAACATAGGGTACAAAGATCAACTTTCTCAAAAATAATCCAGTGAATGTATATGAACTGCTAGCGCATACTTCGTCTAGTAGCACGAGGGACATACTTGTTGAACAAGACTGAATATTCTGCAATTTATAGAAGGAAAGTATGAATAAAACAGATTAAATGTTGATATTGCAGAAAGACATGCTGCAGATGCTAAAAGCTAGACATTTTAACTCAAGACCATTTATAAAACTTACAGTAATCTGTTTTAGGTGGCCTGAAAAGGTAGACAAAGACTGAGATAAGGACTGCTCATCACCAATATCAGCTAACACACAGTCAAACCAAGGGATCTTCACTGGTTCAGAAGCTAAAACATAAAGGCCTGCAACATAATTATATAATTCAAGTATTTAAAGGTCTAATATGTACATATGAAAGGCAGAAACATCTAGCATTTATAGATTTAAATTGTATCTCATCTGACACTATTCCAAAATAAAAGCATCGGTATATATGTAAGATCTCAAGAGTTACTCTTACTCTAACCCAGAACAACTAGATGGAGAACTAAAACTAATCATTGTTCATAAATGTGTATCTAAGTTCCAGAATCTACCCCTAGCCCAGAACAGATGAACAAGTAACTAAAAATAATCATTATTTGTATGCATGTTTCTGTGTTATAACATATACCATGTCAAATAGAATCATCTAGCTTGGATAGACTTAGGTACATGAAACTATGCAACTATGCACTTTGCAAGTATACATAGCTGATAAAGATCCCCACCTTTGAAACACTTACATACTTTTCCTAATTCCTATATCAGAATCTATCACCTACGATAAATTACAACACATTTTGTTATTCATTTTATTTGCAAGTACATGTTTACACCATTTTGATTGAGGACTTTGATTTGTTCTATCAACGTGTACTGCTAGTATTTTAATTCTTAATTACGATTAAGCAAGAAAAATAAAGTTTATCATCCAGCCTTTTTGGATTTTCCCTTTTGTACTTTAATAAAAATAGGAAACAAAAACCAAAACTTTCTCATACCCGACTTTGCCATCATAGCAGCCAACCCAACTGTCTTCAAGCTAATGGTTTTTCCTCCAGTATTTGGGCCCGTAATGACCAGAACTTTAGTATTTCTGGCAATGAATATGTCAACAGGAACAGGAGGAGTATTTTTAATTTCAGCAACCTGAATAAACAGAGAAGCATCATACAGTGCTCATCTCTCTCAGAAACGTATGCATTCAATATACAACTAACACCTCATGCTAAACACCCACCTCCATCTCCAAGGAAAATATGTCCAAATTTGATTTTTCACGAGTAAATCCTTCTCTTTGCTGTTTCCTCCTGATTTCCTAAGAATAGATAGGTCACTAGATTCTTGGAGATTCTTCTTGTTAAAAAAATAGCATTTCCAATAAATGACATCTCAATGCAATGTTGGATGAATATAACTGATAATTAACTTGGGCAAGAAAACAAATACTACTGTAATTATTACTACCTCTATCCCATAATTTTCTTCCCACTATGAATTGGCACACTTATTAATAAAGTATAAACGTATGGTTGTGGCTGGGGTAGAAAAAAAAGTAACAATGCCAACCACATAAACCATTCCTTAAAAGGAAATGGGAAGAAAGTTGGGAGGAATTTATGGAAGGGGGTATTAAATTTAACATAACTGAAAATTATAAAGCCACAAATTTAGAAAGCAACAGCTAGGTCAGCCGTAGCTAATAAAAAATGAAAATAAAGTTGATTGACACAAATGAAAAGAACCCATGAGGTGTTAGCAACATTTGTGGAGCAATACCAGTGGGTTGGTTTTATAACATAGAAACTTCAAACAGTGTATTTTCTTCAAAGTGATAACCCAAGAACTCCACAGTAGATTCAGTTAAAACTTAAAATCAATGAAAGTATTCAGCTTTCATAAATAAGACAATGTTATCCTTTCCCAAAAATGCACCCCAGTGTAACAACTTATGAAAGAAACCACTTACTGAAGTGGCATTCCGGGCATGCTTCATCGCATTGTTAAGGCTTTCCCGGTGCTTCTGCAGCAGTAAAGGATGATATGACTTCGGTAGATACAAAGTCCATTCTTCCAGAGACGGATGTGATGTTATGGAGGTTCTGTCCTCCAACATTACATCAGCAGCAACAGACTTGCCCTTGTCATGTGGAAAATACAATTCAGGATATGTGCCTCCATATGAAAGGCTATACTGTGCTCGAGCATTGATCTGTGTGTATGTAGTCACATTGAATATTTGAATGTCAGTGGAGTCAATATCTAACAGCTGCAACAATGCAAACAAGATAAAATGTGCTATATGAAAAAGACAGCGACAGGTCATCAGATTGACCAAGTAAATCAATGCAAAACTTGGGAGCTTTATACAGGATGCGTACAGTATCTAGTCTGACTATGATACTGAATGTATTTTCAATGCACTGAAGACCCTCTTGCATCTGCAGTCCATGACAAGTTAAACAGAAATGTCATGGTCAGAAAACCATTGAAAATAAGAAGAAAGAAAATGCACATGTGACAATGCAAGGTGGTGGACTGGTGGGAACCTTCTTTGTTATCTTAAAGAGTATATCATTCTCAGCCTTAGTAACAGACGCCCTGGCTCTTTGCAACTCGTCATTTAATGCAACAGCTGGTAGAGGTTCTACAATGCTTCCCATACCTGAACCACTACATCAAACTACATATCTCAGAATTAAAGGCATTTTATTGCGTACGTAATAGTATTATGTTCCTCATGAAACGGTAAATTATTTCTCTAAATTGTTGTGTCCAGCTTCACATACAAGAATAATTGGAAAGAAAGTAGTGTTAAAAAAACTATTCACATGGGAACAAATAAATAGCAAAACTAGTTCAAGTACCTAAACAACAGAAGACCTTCAAGGCCCACTCGCTGATCAGACCCAGAAGTTATGCACCATCTGCCATCAACAGTACGCATTTCCTGAGCCAATTATTGTGGAAAAGGCAATAAGAATTGAAATGAGTAAAGGGTCAGTTTAGTCCTCGAAGTTGCAAAAAAGGCGTCAAATAAGTCCTTATATAGAAGATTCTGTCCGGACGTGCAATTTGAGGTGGCTCCCGGTGGAATTTTGTGATAAATTTTTTTGAGCATCTTATTCATTAAGTCTAGTTTACTCATACCAAATTTCAGCTAAAAATTCAATCGGGAAGACATTTAAATGAATTCTTGAAGATAACAGCGCTTTTAACGGCACAGTTATCTTCAAGAATTCATTTGAATGTCTTCCCGATTGAATTTTTATCTGAAATTTGGTATGAGTAAACTAGACTTAATGAATAAGATGCTCAAAAAATTTCATCAAAAAATTCCACCGGGAGCCACCTCAAACGGCACGTCCGGACAGAATTTTCTATATAAGGACTTATTTGACCCCTTTTTTGCAACTTGGAGGACCAAACTGACGCTTATCCCGAATTGAAATATAACACTCCATCTGATTGCTAATATCAATAAATTCACCTTTAACATCCAATCTTAAAGCCCGGGTTTCTTTTTTGTTTAAATTTAGACGTCCTATATAGTATGTGTGAACAAGTATTATTATATTTCATATACTTGATGATAAAATACTATACAAGAAGCTATATTTATAGCTATATTTAGAGTACTAGGGTTTCCTATACAAATGGGCTAAGCCCAATACTACTAGGGTTTCCACACTCCCCCTCAAGCTGGAGCATATAGATCATATGTACCAAGCTTGTTACAAATATATTCCACTCTAGGACCTCTAAGAGACTTAGTTAAAATATCTGCAAGTTGTTCAGTTGTGTTCACATATTTTGTGATGATATGTCCACTCGTGATCTTCTCTCGGATAAAATGACAATCAACTTCAATGTGTTTTGTCCTCTCATGATATACCGGATTTGATGCGATGTGCATTGCAGCTTGATTATCACACATGAGTTGAACCGGTTTTGTGTTCCCATATTTTAACTCTTGGAGAAGATGCTTCAACCATAAGATTTCACATGTAGCTAGGGCCATTGCACGATATTCTGCTTCAGCACTAGATCTGGCAACCACATCTTGTTTCTTACTTTTCCATGAAATTAAGTTTCCACCAATCAAGATGCAATATCCCGAAGTGGAACGTCTATCCATAGGACATCCGGCCCAGTCTGCATCACAATATCCCACAATATCATGGTGGCCTCGATCTTCAAACAACAACCCTTGCCCTGGAGTTTTCTTGATGTATCTCAAAACTCGGATAGCTGCATCCTAGTGTCCAGTACATGGCTTATCAAGAAACTGACTAAGAACACTTACCGCAAATGAAATATTTGGTCTTGTGATGGTAAGATAATTCAATTTGCCGATGAGTCTTCTATATTTTTCCTTGTTGGGCAAAAGATCTCCCTGTTCTGATAATAGTTTAACGTTCGGATCCATTGGTGTATCCACCGGCCTGCAATCTAGCAATCCTGTTTTCTCAAGAATATCCAAGGCATACTTTCTTTGTGAGAGAGCAATTCCATCTTGAGACTGTGCAACCTCAATGCCAAGGAAGTATCTCAACTTTCCTAAGTCTTTTGATTGAAATTTGCTAAAGAGATGTTGCTTGAGGAGCGCAATTCCTTGATCATCGCTACCTGTAATGACAATGTCATCAACATACACAACAAGATAAATACATTTGTTGCCAGCAGAATGTCTGTAGAATATAGAGTGATCGACATCACTGCGAATCATGCCAAAGCTGCAGACAACGTCACTAAACCTCCCAAACCATGCACGTGGAGATTGCTTCAAGCCATATAATGAACGACGTAATCTGCACACCATACCAGACTCCCCCTGAGCAACAAATCCAGGTGGTTGCTCCATATAAACTTCCTCGTGCAGATCTCCGTGAAGGAATGCGTTTTTAATATCCAATTGGAACAATGTCCAGCGGCTCATTGCTGCCATGGATAAAACCAAACGAACTGATGCAATCTTTGCTACAGGAGAAAAAGTGTCAGTGTAATCCAAACCATATATTTGAGTATACCCTTTTGCCACAAGGCGTGCTTTAAAACGATCAATCTTCCCATCAGGCCCAACTTTAACTGTGTAAATCCACCGACATCCCACCACTGATTTTCCAGTGGGAAGGGAGACTAAGTCCCACGTCCCACTAGAATGAAGAGCCTCCATCTCAGCCAACATGGCTTTACGCCACTCTGGGTGTGCCAATGCCTCATGTGTGGTTTTAGGAATGCATATATGAGAGAGGTGGGAAATGAAAGCATAGTAAGGGGTAGAGAGGCGGTGATAACTCAAAAAGTTATAAATGGGATGTGGATTCAATGTGGAACGCGTACCTTTTCGGAGGGCAATGGGCAAATCATCCTGAGTGGTTTCAAGTGCTGGAGTAGGTGATGGTGGTGATGCAGGATCCGTCATAGGGGAATCAATGGGCGTGGCCACGACGGGCTCAATGGGAGGAGGTCGAGGACGTCGATGGTATACCTGTAATGGACGGTCTGACATAGGAGGGAAGTTTGGGTGCTCATCAGATGGAGGGTTAATGGGAGCCTCCGGATGGATGGGCCGGAGATATGAGGTGAAGTCCAAACATGATGGGGTATCAACTGAAGATAATGGATAGTAAAAGGACGACTCAATAAAAGTGACATCAGCTGAAATAAAATGTTTCTTAAGTAATGGAGAATAACAGCGATAACCTTTTTGGAGTCGCGAATATCCAAGAAAGATACATTTTATTGACCTAGCCGACATTTTAGCTAGTCCAGGTGTCGTATCATGGACAAAACACACACACCCAAACACATGGGGTGGTAATGGAAATAAATCACGAGCAGGAAACAAAATAGAATAGGGAATTTCATTATTAAGAACTGAGGAAGGCATTCTATTAATTAAATGACACGCAGTGAGCACAGCATCTGCCCAATACTGAGGCGGTGTATGAGAATGTAATAATAAGGTACGGGCAGTATCAACCAAGTGTCGGTTCTTGCGTTCAGCAACCCCATTTTGTTGAGGCGTGTGAACACAAGATGATTGGTGAAGCATACCCCTTGATGTCATGAATTGATTAAAGGATGCCCCAAAAAATTCTTTAGCATTGTCACTGCGTAAAATTTTGATAGAATGACCGAACTGAGTTTGAATTTCAGCACAAAAAGTTTGAAAAATATGAAACAATTCAAAACGCTCCTTCATTAAGAACAACCATGTGTAACGGGAAAAATCATCCACAAAAATAACAAAGTAACGGAAACCTAAAGTAGAAGTGACTCGATACGGACCCCATACATCTGTATGAACTAAATCAAACGGTGATGTAGCCCGTTTATTGACTCGCTTTGGAAAGGATTTACGAGGTTGTTTTCCAAGGTGACATGACTCACAATCTAAAGATGAAAGATTTGAGAAACCTGGAACCATACGTTGAAACTTGGAGAGGCTAGGATGACCCAGACGATTGTGTAAGGTAAGAGCAGGTTCAACTGAAACACAAGCGATTGGATCAAGAGGATGGAGGTGATACAGACCTTGAGATTCATGTCTGACGCCAATCATTTTCCCCGTACAACGGTCCTGCACAATTACAGAATCAGCAGAAAATGTTACGGAACAATTAAGAGCACGTGTAATTTTACTGACAGAGACAAGGTTAAAAGGGGTGTTAGGGACATATAAGACGGAGTCTAATGGTAAGGATGAAAGTGGAAGTGCTTGCCCAATACCCGAAGCCGAAGTTTGAAGGCCATTAGCAAGAGTAATCAAAGGAAGATGTCGCTGCTTGGTTATATTGGATAAAAGATGGGGATTACCAGAAATATGATCTGAGGCACCTGAGTCAATGATCCATGAGCCTGTTGTGTTTGAAACACAAGCAGTAGACACATCAGGTGTGGATAAAGGCATATTAGTCACCTTAAATTGCTGATATGCTGCATAGTCTTCTGGTGATAGAATAATGGGAGATGGTGGGAGCTGAGCAACATGGGCTGAGGGAGGAGGTCTCTCATGTACTTTCCAACACCTGTCTTTAGTATGACCGATTTTATGGCAAAAATCACATTTAGGACGATTCCATCTTGAGTATCCGGTGTTGTTTCCTCTGTCAGAACTCACAAAAGACATTTTTTTTGTACTGTTTTTTTTTTCTTTTTGTTTTTTTTTTTGTTTTTTTTTTGTTTTTTTTAATAAGAATGAAAAGCTAAAATTAGCAAACAATCGGGAGATAAAAATTTAAACCTGTCCAGGGGATCAACACTTCAGTAGAACTCCAGCGGTTTGCCAATAATAGAAAAGCAAAAGTAATCCAGCTGGAGTGGGTTGACAAAGACCTTCCCTGGACTGCTGGACTGTGTTGACCAAGAGAGCAGACCAGAGAGCAATCGAGAGAGCAGTGAAGTAGCGGAAGAAACTGCCTGGTATTCCGTCAAATAGGTAGAGCACCGGCCAGAGCAGCGGCGAGCGGCCAGAGCAGCGGCGAGCGGCCAGAGAGACGGTGAGGACCGATACGAGCGGCGCGTGTGGAAGCGGCGGCGGACCGGACTGACTGGTCTAGGTCGTCAGGGACCTAGGTTTCTGAAAAAACTGTCGGTGTCGCTCGCAGATGACTAAGACGGAGCAGATCTGCAAAGATGTGTACCTGCAGGTGCGGACTTTCAGCGGCGGCTGGCGGCGTGTGGGTGAGGCAGCGGCGGCAAAACTTCTGGTGGTAAGTCGCTATGTAGAGCTGAGCACGATGGTAGGCTTGTATCACTACCAAAAGCACTCAAGTGAGTTGCGACCACTATTCACACCGGAAATTATGGCCTGAATTTCTGTCCGGATTCGGAGCGGCAGTTTATAACACTAACTAGCTAACTATATTTGCCGTATAGGCTCTGATACCATGTGAACAAGTATTATTATATTTCATATACTTGATGATAAAGTACTATACAAGAAGCTATATTTATAGCTATATTTAGAGTACTAGGGTTTCCTATACAAATGGGCTAAGCCCAATACTACTAGGGTTTCCACAGTATGAGAAATTAAGATTTAACATATTATGCAGGCAAAAAATAACTTTACCAAAGATGCTGTTTCCTTTGTTTCATTTCTAATCAAAGCCTCCAGCAACTGGTATAACTGAATGGAGAAGATGATTAAACATATATTAGGTAGGTTAGAAGAATAGGAAACTTGGAACAGATTTCCCTAAAATTTAAACGCAACAATGAAGAATCATCACATCAAAATGAATTCAGTCATCAGGAACAATGAATGCCAGTAGCTAAGGAATGCAATAAGATCATGTGATCCATCAATCAAGTAAAAGCTCATGTGGAAGTGAAGCGCGAGATTCAATAATTACCATAAGGCTAATGTATCAACAATTCAAAAGCATAATATGGATAGTGAAAGAGAAGAAACATGGAATTGTACCTTCCTTTCCAGCAAATGAACTTGATCACGTGATTGTTTCAAAATGGAGCTCTAAACAGGAATTTGTAGGCATTAGTTAACACAAGCCATGAAGTTGTAGAAATATCACCATAGTAGTTACCTAAAGAACCACGAAATTACAAAGATGTATGGTGGCTATGTAGTAAAAAACTTGCTAGCACAACAAGATCTCATAAGACATGAAGACAGTACAATGTGTAATGTTAAGATATAAAAAGAACACACCGCAGAATCCTTAACAGAGCCATCTTCATCAACTAGCTGTTGTATGAAGCTGACCAACGATCTGCTTGCCTCAAGTTCCATAACCTATGAGCATAAATAAAACTTAACTGGATATCCATAAAACTGCAAGTGGTCAGTGTCCAATTAAAAGGTCACTGTAAAAGTGTAAATAAATAGCAGACTACCATTTCAGTAAGAGGCATGAAGCATTGGTACCACTTTGAATCTTGTTTGATTGCAGATTTAACATTTGACTTTAAAGCTTCAGCAAACTGTAACAGAGATGCAAGTGCAACTGCTTCATTCCCACTAACCGTAGAGTCCCTATGTGCACATTGGATTGCAAGTTTCACCTTCATCAACGATGAGCCGGAGAATAATTAGCACGTGTTAAGCACATTTAGCAATATTTGCTGCACATTACACTTAGAACCACCGGAAAGAAAAAATGCATTTCAAATTGCTCAATTTTGTGATTTATATTCAATTGGATATATTTTAGCTCAATGAAAGCAGAATGACAACAAGTAATGCATTAGAAACTGAAGCTACCAGTTCTATATCAATCCCAGTAAACTCCTTCATTGCACCGTACTTATGCATTTCCACAGCAGCGCTAGTTTCCTGTAACAGTGTGACACTTTCATCGAACGTTTGTCTCAAATTCCACAGCTTTTCCTAGGTAGAAGAAGAAACTTCGATTAGTTTCACGAAATTTCAAATCACAGGGAGAGGGGTAAATACTGTTCTTATGCATTTATATATAAAACCTTGGTGGCTTCCTTGCCAAGTGAAGTACCAGCAAAGGAGGCGACGGCATCGCAGACCTTGTCCCACTCTAGGACTCGGAGACTGTCGTGAACAACCGAAGGTTGATCATAGAGGGAAGACGATGATTTCAGAAGGAGGGTTCGGGATTTCAGCCAGAACAACTTCCGATAAGTAATGCTGCAGTGAGATATGCGAGTTCTGCAATTAACCGTGTGAAGAGCGCCGGCAATGGAAGGAACGCGAGAGAAATGACAATGATTTATCTCCATATATCCGCTATCAGGTCAGGTGGCTTCTTTTTTGTGAACCCAGTGTAGTGGTCGGTTCTTTCCTTTAACTAGCATCGTACCCGTGCAAAACTTTATTTTTATTTATGGCTTAATGTAAAAAAAAATTATTTAAAATAATGTCTACAAAAATATGATTCTATTAGTGACTAAAGTAGTAATGAAATCATAGTAACTTGTGTTCAGTTTTTAAACGTAAGTTACCATGACACTATTTTGTAGTAATTATTGTTCGTATATGTGTAATATTAATGTAAGAATGTAAACCACATTTATTATAAGAACATTGAAATACTTGTATGATAAAATGGAAAGAAACATTTAAAAGTGTGTAGTAAGTGCATACATAAAGCAAATAAATGTACTTCTTTTACTTAACTACAATTGTACATTTCCACTTCATTCTCAATTTCTTAATAATCTTGCCAAGTCAAAATGAGAATTATTTTTTGGGAGAGGGAGTATATTATAGAGCAAATTGCAATTTTTTAAAAACTTCCAGTTATATAAAATTTATTGTGGAATTATTTGAGATACCATCATTATTGCTTATCTTTTAATCATTCACACTTGGTAGCAATTGATCGCAACAAAATATATGATTTTTTCAAGAATAACTAATCATAACTCATTAGATACTGCTGTAAGATTATTTTTTTGCGTTGAAAGCTAAAAAGTATTCTAACCTACTATCCTAACAAATAGTACTCCGTAGTAGTTTATGACAACAAAAAACAAATAGTTCTCCGCAGTATTTTTTGCTGAAATGTCACTAATTTTGCAGATAATTTGTTTTGATCATTTTGTAGGTCACTTGTTTGAAAATTAAGTAATATTTCAAAAAAAATCAAATTGAGTAAAAAAAATGCATTTTCGAGTGTACCTTCATCTCGATCATTCTGCCAGTTGTTTCCAATAATCTTATTCCCAGGCCCCAGCAAAAATGATTGTATTGTGAGATATACTTTAACTTGGTATTTCTTTTTACATTGCAGGTCTGATTAACCAAAATTGTTTATACTTTGTAATTATTATATGTAAAATTCATAGGTTCGGGCACCTCAATAATTAAAGTGCCCGATTGGGTAATATTCATAAGTGAAATGTAATCCTTAGTTAATTTAGAATAGGGTTATAGGGTTGAGAATAGGGAATGCAGGGTCCTATGTTTTCAGAGCTAAAACCCCAGGTATGATCATCATTTCATTTCATTTTCATTTACCCTAATGCCGCAAAGGCTCCCACCTACGGTGGGGTAAGGGGGGTCGGATGTACGCAGTCTTACCCCTTAATTTAACCCAGGTATGATCATCCTCGCCTTAATTTATATACTCTGTAGTTATTTCATATCTCTTACCTTTCACATTAAATAGTGTCGGGTAGAAGATTTCCTTAAAACGAACTTGCTCAACTTCTAATGTTTCAACTCAATCTGCATATTTTTTTATATATTAATATTTTTAATTATATATTCTAATTTCTACTCCATAAGAATAGCTTAGTTATAGACACAAGTAGGGGAAAATTCCTAAAGGGTTACTTTTGGAATTTCATCATCCGTAAAAGTCTCTTTGGCTCCAGTAGGCCATCCTTATCGTGGGCATGACTGAACTACTGAAGTAAGATCAATCTGTAGCATCTGCTCAGCTTCCATTGTTTATCTTTTTCATTTCCCATAGGCCATAGTTAGATCACAAATACTTTCCATATCCTAAAACGTTAATTATGGTAAATTGAACATTATGTGTGATAGATGCAAAACAACAATCGTTCTACTATAATCCGAAAAAGCAGTAAAGTGTACCTCATAATCATTCCAAATAGTTTGTATAATTCTTGTTGAACGCTAGCAAATCATAAGAACGGATAAGCCTCGTTCTCAGTCCTCTGCTTTTCTTGAATGAGGCTGAGCTCAAAGATTTCGTTGAAGAACATGTTCCTGTTGTAGTGGAAACTCTGGAAGACTAGAAACAAAACAATTCCTTTTTATTAGAACCCCAATTAATAAATTGTAGAAGCGAATGAGTAAAATCGATAGAAATAGAATTTGGATAGAAATCACTTTCACAGTTACTACGTACGACTTATGATCGGGCATGCATGTATCATTAGATTCTGAAGTTGCTGTTATTTATACCACCTCAGGAAGCGATTATCTAACATTGAGTGGGCTAGAACGTGGAAATGTGATTTCCAGAACTCTCAATGGAACTGTTTTGTTAATTCCAGTCGGCCACCTGTCATAGAAACTGTATTTAAGATTTTAAGCATGTGATACGTGATTGGACCCTATATTGTAGGCACATTTTATGCAATGATGTGGCTGACACTATTACAGGCGGGAACGGTTATCTCACTTATATGCCATACGACCCCCTTTTTATTATAATATATATAAAGATTAGCCGTGATCGTTGTCTGGTTGATGAGATTATTATGAGCCAGTAGAGAGCTCTCTTTGCAATCACTTAAAATAAGTTATCCTGCTTTCTTTTAAGAAAAAAACACTTATTTTATCAAATAGTATCAACTTTTATTTTTTCGGTTTTCATTAGACCTGTACAAAAACAGGCTCAGGCCGGGCTTTTTATAAATTTTCCGCCCATCATGTGTGGGCCGGCCCGGTCCGGCCCGCAAAAACAGGCTTAACCTCATGTCCATACCCGTCCGTTAGAGCGGGCCGGGTAGTCCACCGGGCCGCCCGGCCCGGAAAAACTTTGATTTTTTAAAAATTATATAATTTTTTTAATACTTTATAAATAGTATTACAACATTTAAAAAATTGCTAATACGCTTATAATGTTTTTAAGTCTGTCACTACATGCACAAAAAATATAATGAGAAAATATATCTTAAATTTAAAATTGAAGCACAAAGTATTATCTTTAAGTACTAAAATATACTACATACTACGTATATTATATTGGTTGGACTAGTTAAAAACTAAAAACTTAAATTTAAACATAATTAAAAAGTATAAAGATACTTGCACAAAAAATATAATGAGAAACTATAGCTAAAATTTAAAAATTCAAGCACAAAGTATCATCTTTAAGTACAAAAGTAGATATTATCTTGGCTGGGCTAGTTGTTAAGAACTAAAAACTTAAGAAAATGAGTTGGTCCAGTGGTGTTGAGCATATGTTGACTATGTTAAATTTAAATATAATTAACTATAAATATGTATAAAGATAAATTAATAAATATAAATATACATGTGTACATGTAAATAAATAAATAAATTACCCGTAGCAGTATATATATTAAAAAATGTATACTACCTCCGTGCCTTATAACTTTGACACCTTTCCTTTTTTGGTTGTTCCAAAAACTTTGCCACTTTCCACTTTAATCTATCAATTTGTGGTTCATGTTAATTCTCTCTCCTCTACACAAATATCTACCACACAGCTTTTACTTTATTATTTTACGTGCCGGTCAAACATGGCAAACCTTTAAGGGACGGAGGGAGCATATACTAAATGTAGCGGGCCGGGCTTATTGGCCTAAACGGGCCTACACCCTAACGCAAGCCCGCCCATATGTTATTGCGGGCTGAGCCGGGCCCGGTGGGTAAATATATATGCCCAAGCCCGCCTATTTGTGCGGACGGGCTGGGCAGGCCGGCCCGGTTTTGTTCAGGTCTAGTTTTTCGTGTAGAATCTACTTTTTACTTTTTCTATTACACAAAAATCACTTATTTTACCAAACATTACCAACTTTTACTACTAATCACTTTTCCCAAAAAGTACTTTTATTTAAACACAAGTAGTTGCAAACAGAACTTCAATAGCATTCAGCCCTTCCAATTTGAAATGGTTGTGTCATTATCTTAAATGGTTGTTTCATTATCTTAGTCTATTTCCCCATAAATTATGACTAAAATATACTCCCTCCGATTCTTTTTAAACTTCACACTTTGATTCCACACAAATTAAGGAAATAAATTTGACTTTGCTGTAGAGTACACTGTTGTGACACAGTTTGACAATGTTTAACACTGTTTTGATGTAGATTTCTTTGTCAAATAAGGAAATAAGGGAAGTGTGAAGTTTATTTTGGACCTACCCAAAAAGAAAAGTGTGAAGTTTATTTTGGACCTACCCAAAAAGGAAACTGTGAAGTTTATTTACAACCGGGGGGAGTAAGAGATATCTCCAATACTAGAATATGCATGTTGTATGCAGGGGCGGACGTATGTTGTGGTTAATGGGCCGGGGGCACATGCCCCCAATGACTTCCTAGTTTTTTAAATACTATGTATAGATATGTATACTTCATTTATATTATAAACTAAAGTGTGCCCCAAATGAAAATAATGGGGGACCCCATTAATGTATTAGACATTAGACACTCACTAACGAATGATTCAAGTCCAAACTAGAAGGCTTCAAATCCTTCAATATGGTCAGTCCTTATTCCTTTTTTATTTTAATTTTTTAAATTTTTATTTAAAATTTTATTCATACCACATACTCAATAGTCAATAAACTCAATAATCAATAGGAATTATGGTCTATGGAGTAGCAGAGTGAATAATAAGATGCGATTAAAAATGCGCCCTTTTGCCACAGTCGACTGAATAAGGAAAAGTCTTGTCCGTCTCTCCGCCTCCTAATCCCTTATTCGATTTTCCGTTCATGTTCAATAACAACTTTGTTTTTTGAGGTTGGTAATTTTCTAACTATCTCCCTTTTAAAATTTTCTTTTAACTAGGTAATTATATACAATATTATTTTCAAAAAATACTAGGTAATATAAATTAGGAATTTACTTGTACATTCTTTTAATTAGAGTGATTTGCTATTTTGTTAATTAGAGTTTTCATATTTTAATTCTTAGAACTTACTTATAAATTTAATTTATCTTGTGTGTTTAGAATGAGTAATTTAGTTTTGTAAAATTGTAAAATTAGTTGACATCTTAATCACATGGTGGTATGAATTTGACCTTTGCTATTAGTTTATTATGAATTTTGTTTGGGAAGATTAAACATAAGCATTTGGACGCATTATTAAGTACGCTAACATTAGAATTTTTTCATCTTTTGAAGTTAATTTAATCAGTAGAAATATTCTCACTTTTACTTAATTTGGGCCCCCAATAATTGATTCTTATGGATCCGCCCCTGGTTGTATGTGTAATACTCCGTATAAGTGAGTTAGAAACATTAAAATAAATAATTAATGTTTATCACATTTTCTTTTCACAGTTTTATAGAATTTTGATAACAATGACAATCACAATGTCTACATCTAGACATTTTTTTTGACATTGTGGAGAAAAACTTACGGAAAACATATAAGACTATTCACACAAGGAGAGAAATATTTTACTTACCGATGTTCATATGTTTGTCTCTCTCATGTCACATGTACACCGTACATATTGTGATATTGGAGATACTCTAAGGGGTCGCATGTAGTAGGGTTGAGATTTTAGAATTGAGAAGTATAAAATCAATTGAAATGAATTGTTCTGAGCCAATTCAGTATGATTCATATTATTAAGTTACAAGTTCTTAACAATTCGATGTATATTGGTTAACGGTTGAGTTCCTACCTCTTACTAAAAATGTTTTAGCAGGATCATTAGGAAACCATTGTATAATGTATTTGTATTTATATTTAGTTTTGTGCGTATGTATCTATTAAACTGGAGTTGGAGTGAGTTGAGCATATTGATATTTTACTTCATCCTAAACGGCTAGTTATACTTCGTATTATCATATTGAGCATTGTCATTTTGATAGTGTCATCTAGCCATGGCCTGGGACCGGTCCGATCGGCCCAAGAACCGGGCCAGCACTGTGCGAGACCGGACTAGACCGGGGAAGCGGTACCGGTACCGGTACCGGGCCTAGGAATGGCCCGGGGTGTTAGGGCGAGGCGGTTCTGGACTGACCTTCCTTAGGAACCAGCCCGACCGGGCCGCGCCCAGTCTGGGCCTTTTTTCTTCATTTTTTTGTGTTAGGCCGGTTAGGCTGGGTGTTTGGGGGGGGGGGGGGGGGGTTAATTAGAAAAGCAAAAAAAAAAAAAATGACCCGGCCCGAGACCGAACCGGCCCGGACTCGATGGAATTCCGGGCCTGTAGCCACACACAAAAAGCCCGCCAAGGACCGGCCCGGGGCCCGGCCTGAAACCGGCGCATACCTAGTACTGTCATCCTCGATTCTGATAAATACAAAAGTTGTGAAATTCATATTAAGAAATTGCTTTAAATTGACAATATAATGTATGTTAACAGCTACATAAATTTTTAAATATTTACCCAAAATCATAATAATGGTGCAAAAGAACCGTGAATAAAACGATGTTGGTCATGCTGAGTGGTTTACAATGTTTTAATTAATGGGTTGTAATGCCTTAATTAATTCACTCTATTAAAGAAATGAATTTTTTTATTTCCAATTGTCCAACAAAAACTTATAGATGGAGAAGAGAAACATTTACCAGGCCATCACAATCTTTATTTGAAAAAGTTATGTGCCCAAATAGTTTGCGGGGATCGCAAAACACCAAACCATGTTGTATCAACACAAAATCGCCAATACAAGCATGTTTTAATTTAGTAAATGTATGATACAAGTGCATTTTACAATGTTAAAATATGGTCTAGTATGATCTGATTTGGTCGGTGCATGAGATGTATTCATTTTGATATACATCGATGTGTGACACTCATGTATGGAGTTGAAAAGTTAACTACGGAGTATATTTTAATTTTTAAACCCTTAATAAATGAGTGACCCACATGTATATACACAAAAAACATATAAACACCTCACGTAGCCGTAGACTTATTGATTTTAAATTTTGAACAATGTTATGCATATTTTTTTTTCAGGCAATTATCCTGTATCAATCAAAATAGGAAGTTAAAAAACATTGGAACGAAGCTATCATTTTCTTATTTAGGGATGGTATTCTATAGCTTGGATAGTTGGATGTAGCCTACTGGATCATGAAAAGAAGGAGAAAGTATGTTAGAAGCTCTCTTAAATATTCATTACTTAAAATAACTTCAGGCTACGACTATGAATGTTAATCGGTAAATAAAAACAAAATATCAAGTTTTTTTTCTTAAAACAAATTATATTCCAAATTCCAATGTCAACATTTTCTATAAACAATATAGAGTAAAATAGGGCATCCATCATCAACAGATCCAAAGCAAAATAAAAGAGATGCACAATTGGGTTAGTTTTGGGATTTTCCCTTATTATTAATTTTTCATTTTTTTGGGGTTATTGTTACATTGAGCCTCAAACATATTAACATCATAAAATGGAACACAACAAAATAAGCGAAACTATCCACCGGTGATTTACATTGTAACATCAAATTTAGGCGGCGACGGGCGTTTCAGTTTTGACCTCCGACACGGCAGCAACTACAGGAACAACAACTGCTACTTCTTCTGTCTTCTTCTCTTCATCACCAACCTTTGTAGCTTCCTCGGTGGTCGCTTTTTCCACAACCGCAGCGGTCGTGGCGGTTTCGGCTGAGACAACCCCGACCTTCGGGGTTTCTGTCTCTACCGCCACTTCCTCTGCCTTAGGTGCCTCTTCAGCTGGCTCTGTTAGATCTACCAATGGCTCTTCCTTCTTTGTCTCCTCTCCATCCTCCTTATTTTCCTGCATCCATTTTTCCTCCATTCATTATGTACATTATTAAAAAATGTTATTGGATGGCATGCAAAGTGAATATAAAAAAATGAATTCCATCAAATAGCAATTGCTCTCCATCCAAATATTAGCTCATTTTTAATATTGAGCTAAAAAAAGAAAGTCGTGTGGTTGAGAAACATAATACTATGTATAAGTTTGCAAATTCTTTGCTATAAGTAGAAAACGTGGGACGGATGAAAAGAGAAAGTCTGAAGAAAACTTTGAGGAGATTCTTATTGATCAAACCAGGATGAGAGTTATTATTCTCTGTCATGTTACTAAAGTACTGTTTCTAATGAATTTAAAGAGTAGTGTATAAAACATACTTGCACATGAATTGTAACACTTCACATGAAATAATGCAAGAGTTAAGAAGTCCTCAAATACAAAATTTGTTAAAAAAAACTTTATTTGTGTGTAAGAATTACTACATATGATACCAGTCTATCCCGGTATTTTTTTCTAACTACTCTAGAACAATTTGATACCTCGGGAGCAGCCTGGATCTCGGGTTTCTTGGGGGAAAGAGGGGCCTCAGGGACAGGGGCCTCTTGTGTGTCCAAATCCTTGGGTTTGCTCGCGCAGGCTCCCATGTCTACTTATCTCTATCGGACGAGTAACGAGAGGAGCGAGGCGAGACGAACGACGAATAGGTGAGAACTGGAAACACTACAAGGCCTTCCTGAGGGTAGAAACCTTATTTGTTATTAGTAAGTTTTGTTATTGGATGGAACTTTGTTATTTCCGAGGCTGGTTTGAAAGAATGGAGGTGGAGGAGGTTTTATAGGGAAAAGTTGGAGGGGAAATGGCGGGGAGGCCTCCTACATTGTAGTTATGCCGTTGGAATTATATGGGCTACATAAATTGAGCTGCATGAATCAATAAATTAAGAATACTGTTTTTAAAAGTTTAGATATTTGCTTGGTGGAGATCAAATCTCATGTATGCTCATAACCATAAACGTGACAGCCATTTCCAAATAACAAAATGCATCTCACTAGGAGGGCTTGGTCCAACGTAACTTTGTTAGAAAATGGTGGAAACTATTTATTATTCGTAACTCCAAAGGAATGGAAAGTGAAAATAAAATCACAAGTGAGTCAAATAAAATGGGCAAGTATATACTTCGTATTAGTTTTTTTACCAGTTAAGAAGTATATACTATCGTATTAGTTTTAGTTAAAAATAAAAGAATAAGTTAATACGAAGTACATACTCCGTACAATTTTAGATGCATAGATACTACTCCCTCCCATTTCTAAATCTTCTCATCATACTCTCAATAATTTTAAAAATAATACACTATTACACCTACTTTTTTTGGATTTATCCTTCATTCTATCACATTATTTCACTATCTTCCTATCATACCCTCAATAATTCATATTCTCTTTCACTATTCTTAATCTCACCAACTTTGGAAGTGTGAAGATATATGTGAGACGGAGGGTACGTTGATAAACAGACATTCCTCTATCCCAATAGATCCAAATTTTGTTCCCTTCAACCATTGACATTAAATTAGTAGAGCCTACCAATATTTCTGTTAAAAAAATAGACGCCTACCAATCCGCTCTAGCTTTTTTTGGTCTTTTTTGGAATCCCATATTCAATTCATACTTTTGTCCTACCAATCCTCTTATCCTCTAGCTTTTTTTGGTCTTTTTTGGAATCCCATTTTCAATTCATACTTTTGTCCTGTCTAGTACGGAGTATAATATAACTTTAATTACTCCCTTCGTAACAAAAAAAATCTTCTCACTTTCCTTTTTTGTTCGTAACAAAAAAATCTTCTCATTTCTAAATTTTCTCATCATACCCTCAATAATTCTAATAATAATACACTATTACAACTACTTTTTATTTATTTATCTTACATTCCATGACATTATTCCACTATCTTCCCATCATATTCTCAATTAGGGGTGGACTCGGGCTGGTTTGGGCCCGGTTCGGGCCTGGGCCTGGCCGGGCCTCGGTTCATGAAAGGGGAGGCCCGGAACCGGCCCGGGTAACCCCCGGGTCTGGGTCGGGCCTCAGTTCAATTTATATTTTTTTGGCTTTTCCTAATTAACCCCCAACCCTCCCCCCTCACCCCCAAACCGCCTCAAATGGCCCAAAATACCCAACCTAACCCAAAAACCTCAAAAAAATTCAAAAAAAAAAAGGAAAAAATTTGGCCCAAGCCGGTTCACCTTTTGAGGGGCCCGAGCCCGGCCCAGAAGCCCAGCGGGTCAAGCCTACCCGGACCGGTCCCTGGCCGGTCCGGCAGTTCGGGCCAGTTCAACAGTAACCGGTTCGGGCTGGTTCCGGGGGCGGACCGCCCGGCCCAAGTCCACCCCTACTCTCAATAATTTATATCCTCTTTCAGTATTCTTAATCTACCTACTTTTGAAATGGGAAGGTTTTTAAGTTACGGAGGGAGTACTTCATTGTATGATTGTATCTAAAAACGCAATACAAAAAATAAACTTTCCTAAATGCTTGTGAAATCAAAATAGATTTTGAGGACTTATAGAAATGACTTATTTAAGGGAAGGAATAAATTTATTTTTTAAAAGTAAAAGAATTTTTGTAGTAAGTTTGATGCCCAAATTTTCTAGTAGTACATCATAAGATCAATTTTTATTTTGCACGTCCCCAGGGATTTGGATTAGATACATCCAATTTAAAAGTATAATCTTAATATCAAGAACACTTGGATCAGATCAGATGGCTTAACTACCTTTCCATGGTACCAAAAATTAAGGTGACGGTTCAAACAATTTTACAACTAGTATAAAACAGTCATTCTCTTATCAATCTTCTTCGATCAACATTCGGCAGAAGTGCAGAACAAAAATACTTAAAAGGCCAGAGAATTTTTCCAAGCTGTGTGGTATACCATTTAATCCTTCTTGTGGTTGTGGGTTTTATTAAGTGAGAAAACGGGTTCACTTGTCTGATCCTCATCGGTAGGTTTATTATGAGTCGTGGACCACTTTTTATCATAAATTCCAGGTGACAAAGTCTGCTCATCTTTGTTTTCAGAGATCTTAGTGGGCCCGCCAGTAGAATTTTGGGTTACTAAGCCTTTGTAGATGCTAAGAGCTTGAGAAATCATGCTTGCTGGGTCAGAGGCACTCGTTGGAAGCAATAGTGTTGTGCCCTATTTTGAATAATGAGAATACATACATAAATTTTGCGAACAACAATACTGCTAATTCAAACGAGAAAACTTTGCCTCACCTCCTTTGCAACATTGCTGAACGCTTGAATGTACTGCTCGGCAATTCTCAGACTTGCTGCCTGGAAACAGGAGTATTGAAATTAGACAAAATGTGTTGGTTCTTGAAACCACAAGGGTCCATTTGGAACTTGGGATATGCAGAGGAAATAAAATATGTGGGGCATTTTATCAGGAGATTCGGAAGGACAGAACAATGGGGAAAATAAACAATTGTTTCAATTTTCAAAGTTCAAACTCAATAAATTGAGTTGAGACAGCAACTTAAGATATTGATAAAAAGGCTAAGAAATCTGGAAAAATGTAAGATTTCATAAAGTCCAAGACAACAATTTCATCTTTTCCCTCGTATTTCCCAAGATGAGTTTGAAGTTTGAACAAATATCAAAAGTAAATTTATTGCATTTGAAACCTTGCTTTATTTCCCCCAAATTCCCCTACATTTTCTTTTCTTTCAAATTCCTTCTATATTTTCCCTGTATTTTATGTAGCATTTCCGAAATCCCAAATGGACCCTTAATATACTTTTACCAGTTTCTGATATCTATACATAGCCCAAAAGTATGAAGAGTCTCACCTCTGCACCCCCGTGTTCTTTGAGTGATTGAGAAACCACAGCAATTCCTTTTGCTGTTGCTTGTGCTCGGGCAAGAATGGCTTCAGCTTCACCTTGTTCACACAAACATAGAAACCACAAAACATCATTAAATCTGTGACAATTTCATAAAAGCCACAACAATTCAACTATTTGATTAACCTTTTTCATTTTCATTTTTAATCCTCCTTATTTTCTTACTCATGGGGAGTGCAGTTAAGATTGAAGTTGAAAATACGCAGAATAAAGTATTCCACTTTTATTCGAAACTACCTACCTTGAGCTCTGTTAACCTGGTCCATTTTTGCAGCTTCTGATTCAAGGATCACAGCACTTTTCCTTCCATCTGCAATATTAATATTCGCTTGCATTTGCCCTGCACAAACACAATGCACCAAAGGTCATAATTTATTTAAAAGTGACTGCAAGACTTACAAATAAAGATTATGTGTTTTCTTCAGAACGAAAAGAATGCTAACATGTGCCTTTCTTCCCTATTAATAGGTCACCCCCACTGTGGATGCTAAAAAGACATGAATAAAAATAACCATAAGGGTCCAAATCTGCTACCTTCTGATTCCAGAATTTGAGCCCTTTTCTTACGTTCAGCTTCTGCTTGCATCTCCATAGCTGCCCTAACCCCACGAGGAGGAGATATATCCCCTGAAAAAGAGAGATATGTAATTTCTCAAGCAATGACATTGATTGACAACATACAATCAGGTGTGATGAGGAATAATAAAGTTGCATACTTATTTCATAACGGAGACACTTCAATCCCCAATCTCTGGCAGCATCATTGATAGCCATCTGTGGGGAAATACAATTTGCAGTAGTCAAACCCAAACCTCAAAGCTATGAGGATGCAAAATATAAGTTGAATGCAGTAGCACCGGCAAGCAGTACGTTTCCACATCAATCAGTTACGAGGCACACAATACCAGTGGAAGGATAAAGAGCATATGTTTTTCTAACAATTCTAAGCCAGTTTTTTTTCTAAGCCAGGTTTAGTACAATTGTACAAATGGTATTAAGGATAACTTGCAGCTCAAAATTGGCATAGTATGGGTTTATAAGATATATGGAGTATTTGAATTGAGTCAAGTTTGATTGGTCAAGGATGAGTGAAGATTACTGGAGAAACTGAGCAAAGCTCTCATACCATATTAGAATAAGAGCAAGGAAGAAGATAGAAGTAAAGGAATCTTATTGAGAATGAGTTGTTAGTTGTTACAGAATATTTATACACATAAAGTCTTAACCGACTTAGAACTAACCATAACAGAAGCCTAACAGACTATTACCTACATTTCTATTACACAGAGATACACGTAAGCTTTCATATACTATTCCTAACAATCATATGAGTTAATGGCTACTGCCTCCATTCTTAAATAGATGCAACATGTTGAGTTTTACACTATTCACATGCTATACTTTGACAACATTTTACTTATTAATACTACGTATATTAGAAATTTATTTTTTGAAAAATATTATTAAACTCCTCTAATTTTTAAATTTTCAAAATATGAACTTTTTTATTTTTATACTAAAAAGGAACGATAATTACGATATACTCCCTCTGTTCTTTTTAAGTTGCAACACTTTCCTTTTTTAATAGTTTCAAAATAATTGCAACATTACCTTTTTTTTAGTAATAAGAAATAACCACAATGACTATATTACCCTTAAAACCAATAAAGTAATGCTTCATACTAAACCCATCGGCACCACAAATTCCTTCCACCCGAGCTTCTCACCCATCTGCCCACCCCTTCATCTTTCCCATTTCTTCCCTCTCTCATTCCCTAGTCTACTGTTATGCACATCCCTTTCTCTTCTGGATTCGTTATTTCTTCATCCTTTCCTCCAATTTCTTCTTTCTTTTCATTTCATTTATTTTGTTTGAAGTTACAGCAAAAAATCCTGTGTGAGGACGACACAAATTAAATTTACTTCCATCAAGACCTGGTCTGATAAAACACTATGTAGTGGTTACTCTTAAAGAAGCTCTTATGATGATGAACTGAGATAATTAGGACTCGTTTGAATCAGTAGTAAACCAGCAAAAACAACAACAACGAGAAACAGATTTGTTAAATAACAATAATTAGAGCAATTCTTTGGGAGACTTCAATAGTGGATATAAACAAATTACAAAGAAATTTGAAAAATATGTAGATGCACTACTGTGTTTGTATTGGAAGAAGGAAAGGGTGTATGAGAGGGGGGGGGGGGATTGCAGTGCGGTACTTCCTTGGACTCCAGACCTCCAGTTATTCACTCATACTCTTTGGAGAGATGAGGGAGGATGCGTGCAGAAGAAGGGTAGAATAGGGAGCAAATTACTTTGCGCCTTTGTCTTTATTTGTGTGCCATTGGCTATGTTGCATCTAATTTGGAACGGAGGATAGTACATGAATGGTCAAAGTTGTGCATTGGCAAACATGAAAATGAAAACATTGCAACTTAAAAAGAACAGAGGAAGTATTACTTTCTCAATAGGTCATGAATTTTGATCCAGTCCCAAACAGGCACACACACACACAAAAAGGTACATCATGACATTTACAAGCTATCCTGGATTAGAGAATAAACCTTGAATAAAACCAAATGACACTGGACACACTGCACATTGCACATTGCACATTAACTACTTATCAACTAAGGAGTAAAGGCAACAATAGGAAATATATGGGAGAGTAAAACTCAGATATTAAGTTTTCTTTGGAAGAATAAAGCTCACTTGCTAGTCACAGGTCAGTCTAATGGCATGTCATGACTCATGTACTAAGCGATTTGTAGTGTTAATATAGAAACTGAACTGTAACCGAAATCTCACCACTATCTTTTCATTTAGAGTATCTCTTTCTTCGAAAGTCTTGTCCAGCGTTATCTTGCCGAGCTCACTCCGCATAGTTGTTTGTGCAAGCTGAATCACAGCATATAATGGATTCTCAACTCCATATGATGCCAGTTTAGGATCAACTATCTGCAATGATTACCCAAATGAAACAATACAAACAACAACAAAAGCAGAATGTGCGTACAAGAGTTTGAACGTTTAAACAAAACAAATGATAAAATGAGAGGGGGGGGGGGGGGGGGGAGTTACCTTGACGTAGAGAACACCGTCTATAAGGATGCTGACATTGTCCTTGGTAATGGCCGATTGATCCGGAATTTGAATGGCCTCTTCCTTGAGGGAATGCACATAAGCAATTCTGTCTACAAAAGGCATCAGCACGTGAATTCCAGGAGTCAATGTCTTAGCGTACTTGCCGAATCGCTCTATTACAAACGCCTTCTTCTCCGGCACAATCCGAACTCCCCAGTTCATTGGTGGCGAAATCTCATGCCTAAACTAAAGGTAAAAAATTACAATATCTACGAAATAGCTTACAATTTTCAACAGAAGTCGATAAAATGGTAGAAACAGCGAAGGAAACGAAGACATGCCTGGCACTAGGATCCCGAGCATTACGGAAATGGCGGGCGGAGTTGTAGAGGAAAGGAGATGGCTTTTGAGGGGAGAGATGGTTTCTGAGGATAGAGGATTGGCCGAGTAGGGGAGAAGATGCAGTTGAGATGGCTCGGGCGGCCATTGACGGCGAAGGGGATAGGAGTAAGTGTCGTACCTTACAGAGACCGCCTGATTTCACGAAGTTATTCATTGTTGCTTCTCCAATTAGAATATCCGAGCTGAAATTGGAGCCTGAAAGATCCGATTGGTAGTGGTAAGAAGTGGGGTTTTCTCAAAGGCAGAAGGCCGGCAAGACGTTTTGATTTTTTATCATTTATTTTAATTTTTATAGAGCTAACTTTTAAAATTTTCAATTTATTATTAAGTAATGTTATTCAAGAACATCATGTTTTTCCCATTTTCAACAAATTAAGATCAAATGCAACAAATACAAATATACCAATTTCTAGAAAACTAGAATCGAAAAAAACAGTTGAACGATAAAATATTACTACAGAGAAATTAAATAACACTTAATACGTAGTATATGACTAAAATAACAAACCGTGAATAAAAATGTTCTCTAGTAACTTTTAGTGATGATAAATATGTTTAAATTTTACATTGTAGCGACCAAAAATATATATTTAGAGTCATTTTAGTCACATTTTTTCTCTATAACTTTTATTATAGTAATATTTTACGAAAAACATATACTCCGTACTAAAAACGATACTCCGTAACAATGAGGATGTTGATGATGATAACGACAAACTACAACAATAGTATAATTAGAACAGTAATAATATTAATATAAATAATTAACAATAATAATACGGAGTACATAGCACAAAGTAGCTGTTTAGCGTGTTTGGGTTAAGCTTATAATAATATAATAATAATATTAATAATAATAATATTAATAATAATATACTAATATAAGGTTGCATAATTTAATATAATAATAATATATAATAATAATATATAAGGTTGCATAATTTTACATGTTTCTCAATAAAGCTTTGAGTTCCGTTCAAAAGAAAAAATGGAGCTTTGAGTTGAGTGCCATGAGTGGAGCTGTGGCTAACTTCACCCCAAATCACCCGTACTCCTTTTCCATTCAAAAATCCCACACGGTGGGAGAGGAGCATTCCTCCTCACAAAAGCCTATAAATAACTCCGTCTTGCCTTCGTATCCTTAAAAAACGCCCTGCCATGCTTGAAAAGGCTATGTGCGGGTCAAAATTAAGGCAGTAAAATTTTACTCGCCTTGTCTCGCGCCTAATGCCTACAGGAGGCGTTTCTGTGGCGCCTTACGCCTTTGCTCGCCTACGCGGAGCCTTTCAGAGCCTTTTAGAACACTGCTCACAAGACGTATTTTCTTGCTTGCAAAGCCACAGTAATACCGGCAATAATGCGCCTCAAATTGATATTCATAGAGCGGGTAAATCGAACTTTTAATTTGTTAGAGATTAATATATTAAAAAAAAAGGTTAGAGATTAACCAACAAAAAATCGAAGTATTTTTGTACAGTTTAATTTTGAAAAAATTATACAAATATTACTCCCTCCGTCCCGCTATTAACTTCCTGCTTTCCTTTTTGGGCCGTCCCAAAATCATCTTCTCATTTCCCTAAATGGAAAGTTATCCTGCATCAAAACAGTGTCAAACAGTGCAAAACAGTGCAAAACAGTGTCTAAACAGTGCCAAACAGTGTCTAAACAGTGCCAAACAGTGTCTAAACAGTAAAGTCAAATTTATTTCCTAAATATGTGTGTAGGTCAAAGTAGGACGTTAATAGCGGGACGGAGGGAGTACTGCTTTTAATATTTGTAACAAAAATATGACTATTGAATAAAATAACAAGGTGGTTTCCCTACCATATATTACTCCTATATTGTTTGTACGTGATGGGTAGTTATGGACTTATAGTCACTTTTTTGTAAACTCAAGTATTATTAGTAATATTTACATAAAAAACTCGAAGTAGTGAAATAGTTTAATGCTAAAATAGAAAATGTTACTTCGTCTGCCCCTGCATACACACATAAATAAAGTTTACAGTCACTTGTTTGAATTTATACTCCGTAAATTTTAATGAGTCCGTAGTGTACATTTGCAGTCGTAAATTTTTTTAAAACGTTATGCAGCTTTCTCTCTTTTTTTTTTTAAAAGGACAAATATATACTCCCTCCGTTTCTAAAAGAAACTCACACTTTCCTTTTTCGGATGTGCCAAAATAAAAGTCACACTTCCCTTATTTCCTTATTTGGCAAAGAAATCTACATCTAAACAGTGTCAAACAGTGCCAAAAAGTGCCATACAGTGTCCAAACAGTGCCAAACAGTGTCTAAACAGTGTTTTCTACAGTAAAGTCAATTTATTTCCTTAATAATCGCGAAGTCAAACCGTGACTTTCTTTTAGAAACGGAGGGAGTATGTTGAAGAATTGCCGGAGTAGTGCATTAAAGGTAAGCCTAATTATGTTTTCAAAAATGGGAGTAAGAGCCTTGAACTTTGGGATGAATAATCTCGGTTTTGATATTTGATACCAGATATTTTTCAAAATAATCTATTCAAATAATCTCAACTTCTCAATCATAATGTCCAAAGATATCATCGGCATCATCAAAATGATCCCCAAATAAACTCATGAATGGGGATGCCCTTATGGTGTACTATACGAGCTATTCTTTCTTCTTGCATCAATTTTTCATTTATTTTTGTGTTGTTCCCCTTCTACACTAGAGTACCCTCCAAATAGACATCAGCATTCTACTGATATTTAATCTAGACATTCTCTATTTTTAGCGACATAAGCAGCAGTGCCATATATATGACTATATGAGCATCAGAGATGCTCTAATAGCTATTATGTTCGCTCCAAATGGGCTCTATTTACATAAAATGATATGAGTACTTCGTTTGATTAGATTTTTGGGAAAACTGTCAAATAAGCTCCCGTACTATATCGAAAAAGTCGATTAGGCCCTCGTACTTTACAAACACTCAATTAAGTTCTCGAACTATTAAAAAACGTTCAATTAAGTCCTTTCGGTCGGTAAGTAACCTGTTTCTCGGTAAAATGTAACCCGTTTCCCGGCAGCCGTTGTTGCTGGGGTCCGAGCACATCGTCGCTGTCGTCTCCGTTTAACCGGGAAACCGGTTACTTACTGACCAAAAGGGCTCAATGGAACGTTTTTTAATAGTTCGAGGACTTAATTGAGTGTTTGTAAAGTACGAGGGCCTAATCGACTTTTCGGCACAGTACGGGGGCTTATTTGATAGTTTTCCCTAGATTTGTCTTTATTTTTTTCAGTTTGCAGCCTTTTTCTCACTAGAAAGATTGGAGTTATAACACACATATGATTCCTTAATGTACCAAAGGTTTAATTTAAGAATGGGTGCATATATATTACATGCAGTTGACTCCAGGTGTGTGTTGTTTGATTTGATAGTACGTTATTGCATTGTGTGTTTCGTTTTAAGCTTATTTATCTCGTTAAAAAGATCATATCGAGTTTGAAAACTCATATTCATGCCCCACTTACCAAATACTAATGGATGGTATATATTGTACTAAAATTCAAAAAGAATGTCAAACTGATATCAAGCAGGCTAAGTATTTAACCTGGTTGTATTTGTTCCATTTTAATCTTTTTAACCTTGTTGGAAAAAAAAAATGGAGTTGTAAGACTTGTATTCAAACTGTATATATCAAATGTCTCTAAACTCGTGTTCGAATAGAGGCATGCTATAACGATTAACGACTACTCTCATAAATATCATTAAAAGTATCTTTAAAAGACTGCTAGTGAGTTCATTGTTAATTATTAAAATTTATCTTTAACGACCATGCTAGAAAATTTGTCGTTATTAAGTCCCACAATATAATTTATCATTAAAAGTGTCTTTTTAACATCAACTAATAATAAGTTGTCGTAATTAAGTCTCGCAATTTGTCGTTAAAAATGTCTTTTAAAGTCAAATAATGATTTCATTGTTATAAAACACATCTTTAACAACCATAATCAAACATCATTGTTATTTATCAATATTTAATCATCATTATTGTTACGAAATAATTTATTTTGTATGTATTATTTCTAAAATTAATTCAGGAAAATACCCAAAAGAACACTTGTGGACTAAGTTCCCGCCCAAATGAATTGTCGGTAAGATTGTGGTCTTCAAAGTACCGGAACAATATGGAGTATAAATTAGATGTTTGCCCGCCTATGTAGCACCGATACCGGTATGCGGAAACGCGGAAACAGGGATCGTCAAAACTCCAAAAAAGTAGAATATGGATACAGGGCCATATTTATAAATATTAAAAGTTATGGGGTGTATTTACAAATATTAAAAGTTATATTGGTGTATTTATAAATATTAAAAATAGTTTTTTTTGAAAATATATACATATAATATCTTATGACGTCTACTCATTCATTGCATTGAAGCATTTTCCTTTCTTAAGATACTTACTAATAAATTCATAATATTTCTCATATACACTAGTACATTTCGAAAAATAAATGTAGTCTATAAGTCATAAATTTAAAATGAGAAATAAGTCAAACAATTACAATCTTGAAATTAAAAGTGCAAGTACCCAATTCGGAGTATGAGTTAATGACTTAATTCGGATATAGCCATATAGGCCCATTATTTGATTACCAAGTAAAATGTAGTTTTAGATTTTCATTTTTTTAGAATTTTATTAAGTAAATTTTGGGTCTTTTAAAAAAAATGATACGGGTATCCGTCGGGATACGAGTATCATAAACTTTCAAAAAATTACAAAAAAAAATGGAAACTTTTAAAAATTGCAGATACGGTCCGGGAACGTACGGTACGGGTATCCTAGAGTATCAAATACAGGAACATATCCGATACGCCGATACGCTACCCCAGGGAGGTATTTGTGCTTCATAGATAGTGCCAGCTGATGCGTGATAGTTTCCAATAAATATTGAAGGAAAATAGTTAATGTTCTACGTTGTTCAAAAAAGAAACCATTATATTCGGTTTCTCTCTGTGTCATTATTAGGGAGCATAATAATAATAAGGGAAAATTCCCGAAATAGGACAAACAATTTGAAAATTCCAAAATAGGACTGACATGTTTTTTATTCCCCAAATATTAATAATTACTGCCAAGTTTGGAAAATATTGTCATGTTTGAAGTTTGGTACAACCAAAACATGACAATAATTAGTTCTATTTTGGGAATAAAAACATGACAGTTTTATTTTTGAATTTTCAAACATTTTTAGTCCTATTTCAGATAATATTCTCTAATTATAATAGCATAGAGTAGTAAATCTTGAGAAGCAGAACCGTAGATTTATTTTCGGCTATACAAATACATCGGAAAAAATATTAACAACCCCACGTACAAAAGACATTATGAGGCGTTTGAGTGTTTGACAACACTGTTTTCCAAATTTTTAGACTTATCAGTCAACTTTTTTATCAAACACAAAACTTTTGTTTTCACCTGCTGAATTGTGTAATAAGAGAAAAAGTAAGGTTGAAGTTACTTTTCTGGCCGTATTGGCTGAAATCACTGTACATGACCATTTTAGCTATTTTTACATATAATTTTTATTTATTTTATTAATAAAATATATTTTAAGAATAATTTTTTCTTAAATCAACAGAATCAGCCAATGCACTTACTTCAGTCAGAGCTTCATAAATTTCAGTAGAATCAGCCAAATTAGTCAATTTTTGTGCTATTATAAATAGTGTCTTCAAAGCTGAAGCAATTTATATAATTATATGTGCAATTGGCTCTGGCGAATTTTGGCTACATACACTACGAATGCTCGACCCATCATCGGCGATAAAATCTTTTGCTATGGCCTGTGGGGTTTAGCAACAATTAAATTGAGAAGCCCCTTGATCAGTTGATCCCAAACCCTCTCAGTCAGTCCAATTAACGGTGTTCCCATTGTGCAATTCTCAAAGGATGATTTTTTTTTTTTTTTTTTTTGCGATTCTCAAAGGATGATATTAATTAGCTCTCTCCTTGATTGGATTCGAAGGTAGCTTTTAGATTGGTTTCTTTCAAGCTGATAGCACCGTTTGAGAGTTTCTATAAACACTACACGAATAGAATATGACTAGATTTGATAGTCTTGATAAAGTTTTTCAAACCCCGGGTTTTCTACGATATTGGAAGATACTTGGATTCTATAATATAAATATTAAAGTGACTGACCTCATGCGTACGTGTTTTATGCCTTTATCTAATTTTACATTGCTTTGAATACATCACGTTCTGCTTAATGTTATCAATTTGTCATGTGTAAGACGCAATGAAGGCAGCTCCCTCGCACAATAAAAGCTATGCATTGTTGGATATTATTTATTATTTTAAATAAATAAGTTATTATTATTTTAATATACACGGTTTGGTTTAAAATGATTTACCTGATGAATTCTTTTTGTTACATTTAAATATGAAATCTACTAGGTGTCTAGGTGGGACGTGGTGCGATTACTCGGACAGCTGGGACAAATGATCTTCATGCAATTTTGTGATTATCATTTACAGTATAAAAATATTGTTTTGAATGAATTAATCCGGATAGTTTTTGAATTTTTCAAATCCGGATATATTTTATTTAAACTGACGTTGACCGTGCATGGCTTAACGTGCTTTTGTGTCGTCCGGGTAGTTCTCCTAAAATCATGGATCACCAAGTTTTCTAAACAACAAACCTTTTCTTTAGTTCTACGCACTAATCATTTAAATGATCTGCTAGTGCTTGGGTTATAAATAGAGGGTGCGTTACTGGGAGATACATACATAGATACACTTTACAAAGATTTAATGTAATCTTACGTAGCTGCGTATCAGGGCCGTCTTTTAGGAGGTGCAATAGGTGCTTCGCACCGGGGCCTTCTCTTGTAGAGGGCCTCCAAAAATTTAGAATGTACCTTCGTCCCACTATGTTTGGGACAAGAGAGTGTGGCACAACATATGAGAAAAAATGGAATTGTGTGGTTAATATTGAATTGATAAACTATGAATAAAGTAAGAATGAATCGTAATCATCCAAATATTACCAAATATGGTATGTGACAAACTTAATGAGACCGACGAAAAAGGTAAAACGAGACAAACTTAGGAGGGCGGAGGGAGTAGTATTAGTTATAGATTAATTTTTCTAGATTTTTTATATTATTAAGGATTCCAATATACATACTCCTTCCGTCCCTTAAAACTTTGTCATCTTTCCTTTTTGGAACGTCCCAAAAAACTTTGCCACTTTCCCTTTTAATTAATATTTTGAAGTTCCTGTTATTTCTATCTCCTCTGCACAAACCTCTACCACACAGTTTGTACTTGGCAAAGTTTTAAGGGACAAAGGTAGTATAACTTTTAGATTCTCTAATTTGTGGACTTTAAACATCATAAAACTTATATTGCGTTGGAGTGTCTAGTCTATTTGTATTTCATTGTAAAAATTTGTGTTATTTTCTCGTCTTAGGTCCTTAGGGGGCCTCAATTTGCTATTTCAAACCGGGGCCTCCAAATTCATTAGACGGCCCTGCTGCGTATTTAGTTTAAAAAAGAAGCTTTAATACACTTTTACTACGTATTAGTTAACAAACTGCTGGGTTAGAAAATTCTTTTCTCCTCGTAGTTTTTGTGTCCGGCGAATTAGCCGAAGAGCCCGTTATATCTTGGGGGAAGATTTCCAGCTACCGGAAATACTTTCTTTAGGACAGCGACTAACGCGTCTCGGGTTGTTTTATTTTTCTAACATTATTTTGCAGGTTCCGACGACGAATATTTCTGACATGCGTCTCCTTCTAGAATTCAATGGTGTTGTTGAAGAGTGTTTAAAAAAACCTAAGATAGATTAATGTATTACTCACTCTCTCATATGAGAGGTTTCAGATTATTCAATATACAACGAAAACACGTGTGTGTATACATCCGATAGTTGTTTTGTGAAAAATAAATTATGTGATACGATTATTTGCAAGATTACAGATCAGAGAGAATTTTTATAAGTTCAAGATTTTGTAAATAAAGAATGCTAATTTTGTACCAAACAAATTTTACTACATAAAAGAAAACTTATCAGAAATGTCAAGTTTGGAAAAAATGTCATGTTTAAAGCCTTGTAATGCCCAAACTTGGCAGAAATTTACTTCTATTTAGGGAATAAAAACATGATACTCCTATTTCGAAATTTCAAAACATTTTTACTCCTATTTAAGGAATTCTCTCAAAACTTATATCGGGTTACCTACCGTATCAAAAGGGGAAAATAAGTACTCCGTATTAGACAATGATTCATAAATCATAAATTTAAAGAAAGATTGGGGAGTTCCCAAAAGTTCTCACTATGGATAAAGTTATAAACCTCAATGTAGAAAATACTCCGTACCGAAAAATGAGAATGTTGTAAATTAGATCTGCACTTTAGACATTTGGGGGATGTTCTCAATTGGTATCGATCATATGTTACTACGTACGTTTTCTTTAATTTATTATACTCCGTACACTTATTTTCTACGTATTTCCGAATGAACTAACCAAATTTTAGTACTCCCTCCGTCCCGAAATGGTTTGCTAAATTTCCTTTTTAGATGTCCCAAAAAGATTTGTCATGTCTATTTAAAGTAAAGAATATGTGACTAAAGTTAACTCTCTCTTCCCTGCACAAATTTCAACCACACAGTTTTTATTTTATTAATCTACGTGAAAGTCAAAGTTGGCAAATCTTTTCGGGACGGAGGGAGTATATTAGCTCGGAGCCTCGGAGTGTATATATATACTAGCGACGGCCCGCACGTTGTGCGGGATTCATGCCCAATGAGGGGCAAAACAGTTAACAAAAGCAAGGAACAAAAAGAAAGGTAGGTCTATGTGCATTACATAGCAAGTGAACCAAAATATTAAGTGTCAACCTAGATAGAAGGAGAGCAACCCAGTATTGAATAGGAGTTTAATTTGAACAAGCCAAAGAGTTTAATTTGTAAGGGAGTTCAGGGAGTGCTAGAGATTAAGAGCCTTGAGAGCGGCAGCAAAATTCTGGACACTTTCCTTCTCAGCCACATCCAACCTACTCTCATTTGTGCATCTCTTTAATTTCGTATTCGTTGATTTTACATGCCTACCACGGGAAATGGTCGATGTGAAAAGCACAAAGTGTTCAACAAAATCAATGTGAGAAAGATGTAGCACAAAACAGACATGAATAAGCAAAAAAAAATTAAAAAACAGTTCTTTAAATGATGAAACTAAATATTGAAAACAATATTAAACTTCATCTGTGGAATTATAAGACAGAGAATTTATATTCAAAAAACATCAATGGAAATTTAAAGATACAAAATAAAAGAAAACCGACATAAAAAGTGATTGGTTACTTTAAAGATATCATCGCCCATTGGAAATCTGGAAAACGAAATTTTGCAAAAGTATTGTGTTGGACTTTTGGGCTGAGGTAATCAATCTCAACAGTTCGTAAACTAAATTAAATAATATTTATGCTACCTTAACTAAGGAAAAGGAAAAGGTTCAAAATGATAAGAATAAGGTGTTGTGATTAGATCAACCTTTAAAAACAGATTTGCAAGCGTGGCTCTAATGTTATTCATGTATCATTATTTCAAAAACACATGCAAGAGATGATAATAACCTGAATGCATCAAGGACTGGGAGCCCCTTTTGAAGAGCTATACTTCTCTCCATAAGAATTGCTCCTGCACCATCACAAACCTCCATCACAAACCTGGTTAGCATTGCCTAGAATGGGGCAAAGTCAGGACAACACACAATGTGTTGTAGTACAGAATGGGGTTAGTAGATGATTTTAAATGGGATTAAATCATTATATGCATTGTAGATCCATGCTTGTTGAAAACAGGCTCTAATGTTATTCATGTATCATTATTTCAAAAACACATGCAAGAGATAATAATAACCTCAATGCACCAAGGACTGGGAGCCCCTTTTGAAGAGCTATACTTCTCTCCATAAGAACTACTCCTGCACCATCACAAACCAGGTTAGCATTGCCTAGAATGGGGCAAAGTCAAGACAACACACAATGTGTTGTAGTACAGAATAGGTTTAGTAGATGATTTTAAATGGGATTAAATCATTATCTGCATTGTGGATCCATGCTTGTTGAAAACAGGCTTTAATTTAGCCAAGCCCCCATGTTTGCCTTTCGACGAAGCTTTCATTGAAAGATATCCCCACCGACTTCTCTATTTCAGGTACAGGGTTGACTATCTGTTTCCCCCATATAACAGATTTAATTATTAGAAAGCTTCACATATCATAGCCGAGTATATATTCCATATTATAATATATTATCAAACCTTTGTAGAAACAGAGATGATTTTATCTTTGAACTTCCCTTCTGCAATTGCCGCAACAACTCTCTGTTGAGAAACTACCTGATGAGAAGACAAAAATCTTAAGTCATAACCCGATTTTCCAAAACAAGTCCCTGTGGAAGGGAAGCACAAAAAAACCTACTAAAGAAAGGGAACATCCAAAAACATACCATTTTTTTATTTTATTTTCTTTTTCACAAGTGGGAATCCTTCATGATCTATCACATGATTTTCATATAGAAAAAAGGTTACCTGCATCAAGCATATGAGCATTTTGTTGCTTCTCTCCTTTCTTTGTTGATAAAAAAGAAGTGTGTTACTTAAGAGTGATGGAAGACATAATATTTTGAGAAGTAAAGAGTATTTCATGGAGAATCAAGTATAGGACCATATAATGTATTTTCAGAAATAAAGCTAGTTTTTTAATAACATGAATATGGGTTCAAAGTAACCAACAACTTTAAAACACCTATTGCAAAATATAAAAAACAAACTCCAAAAGTAGTCGCTGCAATAGTGAAAAAATACAAGGCGACCCAATGACACATTCACTAATATTTAAAAGAGAGTGAGGAATAAGACTATAAGAGGCTATAGTTCCTCACAGTTTGGCCCTTAAACAGAACATATACATTTTTATTTAGCTTTTCAATATTTATGAATAAAGATTACCAGTCTTTTATGCAGTATCATACTTAGGTATTCATGAAGTATGTCAACAAGTGCGGGGAAAGAGTAGGCACTACACTTACAACGGGCCAGTTTGGTCTCCACAACTAAAAATTTCATTAATCCAAATTCTAGCAGCTACTTTCAGCCAATACTTTCCCACATCCAGGACATCTCTCAGAAATCAAACTGCAAAACAACAACAACATTTAATCAGTTTAGAAGGTTAGAGTACAGATTATTATAATTGCTTTAAAGTTATGAATTATTAATCATTAAAGGAATATTATACGTAGTATATAATTAGTTATTTTGCATTATACAGATTTAGAAAAATTCTTGATGCACAAAGACACAACATAGTTTATTGGGAATCAAAATCATGCATATTCAATTGAGAAGAAGGAAACATTATATAGATTCTTAATTAGAAACATAAACATGAGGTGGAGCCACACATTAATAAATGATATTTTATATAACTGAAAGAAAAAAGAAAGAGAAGTGTTGGTTTGACTTGCGTCGTTATTGACTGAGATGATACTCAGTTCAGCATAAACTCGAGCAAGCCCTGCTGAACGCGTAAGACCGTAACTACATAACCCATCAATTGCTGTGAAAAAGTGTCAGCGATGGTTGAGAAATTCAAAATTCTTAGGCCAATTATAATAATGAAACAGAAATCAAATTAATCAGAAACACGAATTTGGAGGATTAAAGAAAGGGAAATGAAATGAAAAAAGCATTTGTCACTCATTTCCAGAGGGAGAGTAACAAATGGCATGAAATACTTAGGCTGTAGTAACGGTTAATAGTACCAGAATAACTACCTTAAAGACTCTGTGTATATAAAGGGATGAAAAATCTACAAGCTTGAGACCAAAGGTTTCAGGGTAATGCGTGGTGCTGCAAAGATCTAAAACTCTACAAGCTGAAAAATCCAGCAATCGGTTAGTTGTTTATCAAGACTTAGAAAAAAATCAAGAACTCGTATTCATGACGATTGCAAAACCTGGGCAGTTGCTTTTAATCCAAACGCTTTAACAAGTAAAGTAATATTAGGATTCCCTGCCCATTTGAATGATGGATCCAAGATTAACTCTTTTTCATCATTAAGATAAACCTTCATACCTGGAAAGGAAGGGAACCATAAGTATTTAGAGATTGAAGTAAACTTATAATACAAGAGAAAACTGAATGCCTAAACTTCCTATGTAATAAACATATGCCGCTGGAAAAATAAAAATGTACTGTGGTAATAGAAATAGGATATCATCATTCAATATGTACTGAGGACTTTAATAAATACAGTAAGATTTCTTGTTCATTTTTATTTCTAGACTTCAGTTAGAAGAAAATCAATTTAGAAAATGATTAATCATTCAGCAAACCTTGCAGAGTTGGTGACAGAGACCCAAGAGTCAGAGGTTCAAATTCTGCAGAGCCTCTGCCAGACTGCCACCCCCAGGAGCACCAAAAAAGATCATGTTGAAAAGAACAATCACTACAGTTTCTTATGTCTCTACTATGCAACAAACAAAACATTAGTAAACTTACAAAGGTCAGAGAGCATAACATCAGTAAGCAAGCATAACTCCAATTCAGAAAAAACATTTCAGTACTTTAGGGGGAGCAGGAGTTTTTTTTTTAAATAAGTGGAGCAAGTGAAATTATTAACAAGGAAAACACTTTTTTTCAAACTTCCAGTTCGGAAAATGAACCCAGGAACTCCCCAAACTAATTAACTCGGCACTATGGATGTAGTAGTTGTTAAGGACATCGTAATATGTAGAGTCAGAATCCAAATAATTGTAAGGAATTGATATGTAATGGTCAGTTCGTATAGAATACATACATAATACATATTCTTCCTGAAATTATCTTAAAACAAATACAAGGCTTCAGAGATCATTCTAACAATATATACAAACAAAAAAAGTGTGTTTTATATCACAGATTAAATCCAAATAAAACTGATCATAAGAAAAAGAATCATACTTGGTTTAGGCTTACCTTGAAAATTTGTTATCCTCGTATTAGTAACAATACTTAATATATATTTTAAATTTGCATCATAAACAAATACTCATTATATTAACGAACAAAATTTCTCTGTTGAGAATTTTCTTCTAGAAATATACTGTGGATTAATTAGAAAACAGATCTTTTAAATTGCAGTAATCAAGAAATACTCTTTCTTGTACTAAGCACTACAACTACAATTAATTAAATTTAATTATAATTGAAAACTTTAACCAAACAACATCAACAAATTACAATACAAACACAAAACCCTAATTTATTTACATAACAGAAAAATCACCAATCACTTAGAATTCAAAAAGTCAAGGACTATGAACTATTGAACTAAAGTCTAAAGGCAACATCAACAATCAACTGATAACAATCAAGAATTAAGAATATGAACTAATCTTTTATCAACACTCAACAGCCAACAAATCAATTGATTATTTACCAACTATTCATTTATAAGCATTAAACAATTAAAAATTACAGTACTAATGAACTGATCAAGTAATCAATAAAATACTAAAAGAGTTTCCAAAAAAAGACTGAAAGAGTTATAGCTTTAACGAATAAGGAGGTCGGAGGAGTACCTGTAGCGTGAAGCCTGAAAGTGAGAGGGGCCGATTGGCCGAAGGCCAGAGCGCTGAATCGCAGTAGGCAGAACAGCGCGCACCAGAAGGCAGAGGAAGTGAGGAGTGACCGAGTGAGGACTGCTGCACGGCGGACATGCAGGGGGTATTGCAGTCGGGGAAAATTTGCAGTCGGCTCTAACATCATACAGGTGAACTGGAACCCTTTGTCGATGTTCTGAATAATGGACGCGATCGGTGGTTATGGCAGCTTGATACTCGGTGACTGAAACTCCTCACAACCCTAGCTAGACTTGGGGGGGGGGGGGGGGGGGGAGTGAAATGGGAAATGAAATGGGGAAAAACATCCCGCACTCAATTCTGTAGGGAGAGCAACACACGGCGTCAATCGTCTGGTGAACCATCTGGGTCTGTAGTAACGGAATAGGACGAAACTAACTCTCTTCCACCCTTTAGATTATAGGGAGATTGAGACATTTGAAATATATTATGGTGGTCATGCAAATTTCATATACAGACCCGAAGGTACTTTATATTGTGAGCATTTTCATATAGAGCCATGAGCTAGCTTCATTTTTTACAATTGGGCATGTGTTTTACATTTGAAGATTTCCGCCCAAACATGGTAAAAGAAAGGGTGACGTGGATTATAAAAAGTGACTCACCACCTTAACTTCTTTTTGAGAGAACCTAGACATAAACTCTAAGTTAAAAGCGCATTTTTCACTTTGTGAAAAAATGAATCTCATACCCCTATTTGAAAATGCGCAAAATCACAATTACCTTTTTCGTACTTAACCATTTTTAAGATCATGCTGATTTTATAAATAATGAAAAAAATCAACTCTTAAAATCATTTTTTGTTACTAAACTATTAAATTCTTTATTTCATATACTGAATGTGTAATTATTAAAAGAAGTAAAATTAAAGTTAAATTTTCAATTGAATGAAATTATTAAAGAGGACAGTTTTTGAAAATATAAAATTTTAAATCTAATTTAAAAATTAATTAGCAAAATATTTTTTAAATTTAGCATATTCACCTATTTCGGTCTGAAATCCACTCATTATATATACCAGATTCAATCACTATAAGTTCTATCTAAGGGGTTGTTATTGAATTGCTATCATAAGGATTTATTATTTGGATGTCTCTTAATTAGTGTGGTAGCTTGAAAATTCTAATTTTAAACAGTGATATCGTATGTTAATTATACATATGTTATAATTTTAACATAATCACGTACTTCATATGAGACAACGACTATTGTCGATTTGAGAAATCTTTGAAATTATGATCCAGAGACAACGACTGACAACCTTCCTTCGCCGCAAAATGATCAATCGATCTGAAATTTGCGTGTCCCCAGGTTGCCGCCGCTAGAGTTCACCGCTAGGGTTCATTAGTGGCCATTTTTTTGCTCGAGCTTCCCTTATCATCGATCGTTACTCCGTATAAGTTAAAGTCTCATTTTACTTATAAGGTGTATCCATCATTGGTTTGAGAATTACATGATACTTAATATTAACAAACACAACTATCACTTAATGTATAACATTTAATTGATGCAAATTTCTCATCCGTGATAGCAAAATACTATTTCTATGATTAATTACAAAAGTTAATGAGCGCCAAAATATAATTTCAATCCAATTATAGTCGTATGGCATGCGATCTAAACCAAGACCCGGCAGTCCAACACGCAATTCAGTTTGCGTAAAATTAAAGTTGCCCTTTTCTCATCTCTATCTCAACCCAAAAGCCCTAATAGTCTTCTAGCTAGATCTCACACTCTACTGGCTCGCTCGAGCACTAACCATCTCGCACGCTCGCTCGTTCTTGGCCATAGAAGGTTCTTGCTCGATTGCTCAATCATTATTTTGCCTCTCGTCCAACCGTTCATAGCCTGTCGCTCGATCATTAATCTCCAATGCTGCGCTCTAATGTGGACGATGAACATGTCGCATGAGAAATAGCCACAAAAATATTAACAAATAAATTATTTTCTCCTCAGTTAAATGATTTTATACAAGTTTGGTAAGTTTTTCTCTACAATGTCAACCACGATGTCTACATCTTGACGGTCTTCTTGACATTGTAGAGAAAAACTTACCACAATCGTATAAAATCATTCAAATAAGGAGAGAGATAATTTTTTTACTAATATTATGTGGCTATCCTTAATAAGATTCTCGTTAACAATCTTCTTGCTCCGTGTAAATATTTTCTAATATTTATCAATTTCATCAGTATATTTACTCTTAATATCAGCATATTTGAACCAGTTTTTCAGCAATCTATACAGTTGCTGCATAATTTTATTGAATTTCTGATTTGCTTTGTTGATATTTGATCTGCTTGGTAATTAAGTTTTATCAGCTAAAAGTTTCTTGTTCTGAATTTGTAAAATCTTAAAAGATGCGCATGATTGAGTAAAAGGGGACTGATTTTACACCTTGCGCTGAAATATTGCATTACTTTTTAGAATAGGGTTGTTCAAATATATGATTTTAACTTAGCTAGGGTTGATGAAATACGATTTTTTTTTGTTTAAGAATTTTACAAGTATTATTCTTGCAGATGAAATAGGAATTGCTACCAGCTTTCTCACTTCACTGTACTATACTACTATACCAAACAGATAAAACTTAAAACTATTGGATAAACTTAAACTATCAAGCTCCACTCTGAAAGAGGTGAACCTACTCTTGACTCTAATCGATCTATTATATATCGTCATTTTTATGTTATTTGTGATGCATATGAAAAATATAAACCATATCGGCAACTGCAACGAGATTTGGAATACGGATTAGACGATTAGTTTACTTGAGATATCAATCTCAACTAGAATGAAAGAACAACAAATATTATCAGTCAAGGGTAATATATTGACATGTTTCTGAGTTGAATGATATTTATCTATGTTTTTAGAACTATCTTTTTAGTTTTAGTTTTTGATGATTCTAAAACAAAGCAGACAACACTTATTTTTAGTTTCTTTATTTTTGGACTATAGTTTTTTCTTCTAAAAACACAAGCTGCAAGCTAAAGCTTCTAAACCAGGAATCTTTTTATATGTCTGCTTTTTTACTCTAAAACGCATTTCTCATGGAAAATAGCTTATCATTGAAATAGTCAACAAACAAACATCCCAACTTTTTAAGAGCCTTTTTGAGTAAATTGTGATATATTGAGTAAGTTTGCCTCAGATACTAGCGTGGTGCGGGAACGAATTATCCTAACTGACTTCCATGAACGCTCCTCCTGCTGCAACCATTACTTCAGCCTCAACTACTTCCACATGCTCTTCATTGTGCTCTTCTAGGGGTTAGGAATAAGTCGGCGAGTCCTTTGAAACTGTAACACAGATACTTCCCACACATCCACCGTGTAACTAACTAATGTATTAGTTAATTATTATGTTTGTGGTATTAAATTATGAGATGTGCTACTATGTTTGTGGTATTATATTATTAATGTAAAGACATTTTTTCAATGGTGTGCACGTTACTTAATTATTTTCTCTCTTCAATTGTGAGAATCTTTCTTACAATTGAGGTTTAGGAGTGGCGAAGAGAACCACTCGTTTTAAGGAGGTTGTTATTAGACAGTTAGACTACATATTAAAATTTTTCTTTCTGATCTTTAATAAAATTTCTTGATATCACGCAACCTTTTGTAATCATTAGCAGTTTGATTTTTTTGACTTTGAATCTGTAAGTTTGTTATGAAAGTGTCATTTTTCCTTTAATATGTGTGGGATAATACATGAATAAATATAAAAGATTTGAGTAAAATGATAAATGTAAGAGATTTTAGCAGGAACAACATCCTTATAACAAGAAAAAGTGAAAAATAACACAAGGATTAACACAAAATATTTGAACACGTTAACCGGATAACTTGAGCATTGCATGGGTTGTTTTGTTTATTTACTTTTTGGATTGATTTATTTATTCGGTTTTATTTTCTTTATTGGAAGGTTACCTTCTATTTCTGACACTATTTGTGCTCTTTGGATAGTTCTTTTATGACTCTTATAATATTCATTTACAATTTCTAAATGAACTATGTCGGTTCCCGTAACGACATAGTAGGTGTTCATACCCCTTATAGAATGTTTTTTATAACGGTTTTGATTTTAACCGTTATTGAATGTTTACAGTGTCAGTCCAGAATTACCCCATATAAAATCCTTTTTATATGGCTTAAATTACCAACCGTTTTTGAATGTTTTTAGAAGGTAAACCCTATATTCCATAGATTATGCATAATATATTCTTTTTTAATACTGTAATTAATATAATGAAATCATTAAATGAGTATTATGGCAAATATATTGATAATTATTGTAGCAAAAACACAATGTTTCACAAGTTCATCCAAGCAAAAATTACAAAGTTTCTCAAATTCATGCAAGTCAAATGTACAAAGTTTCACATGAAACAAACACTATTCATGCTAGACATCAAAACGGAACCATATTTGTCAATAGCAAATGCTTGTGCTCTCAGCCTCTCACAAATAAATTACGCCCCACGCTCTCTTGTCTCGGTTATGTCTTGTTGGCCGAATGGCTCTTGAACATTGGATGTCTGCAAAATAAAAAATAAAAGTAGAATCACACTCAATAAAATAAGAATATGAAAATAGACTATCATCTTCCTGCAGAATTAACCATTTGACCATAGCTGAAGAATTACTAATCCATCTTATTCTTAAAATTCACAAAAGAATGGTATTGTGTAGAAACATTCTTCCAGAATCTCACTTGGGCATTTTTACAGACATTTTATAGACATGTCTAAACTCAAGATTACTTAACTTAAAAACTGAAATTTGAAGGAAATAAACAACCCGTAACTGAAATAAACAACTCACTTGGGCTTACCTTCATGTTTAGCAAAAAGATTTGAATGTTGAACATGCATGTCATTTAGGAAGTTCAATATCTATGTCTTTAACCTGTTCAAAATTTATATTAAACCGTTAAATGCAGTTATCATGATAAAGTACATTTTAAGGAAAACTTAACTAACCATCAAACTAACTGATTTGTCTAGCAATCTAAGCCCTACAAATAATATTAAATAACTTACAGCTTCTCCATCTTCCATTGCGAGTCACCCATAGAGCAAAGAGTCGTACTTGTACCTAGATGTGGTGGAAGATGGGTGACTCGCAATGGAAGATGGAGAAGCTGTAGGTTCAATATGAGAATAAGATATTCAATTAAATAACATTTGCATAAATGATAAATTATTAAATGTGTCTTAATTTAATTTGAAAGTGCCTTTAACGTCTAGCATTATCGCAAAGAAGATACTAACGGGACTCCAATTTGAACCGCAGAGAGATAGATGTTGTTCTTTAGAAAAAATTCGGAAAGTTTCAAATTACATCAGAACTTAATTATTCTTTTCTAGGATTGGAGTATCCATTACTTTTGTGTATGGTCAAAATGGGTTAGAGAGGATGTTAACATGACACGTGCATCTCATGAAGCGACTACACGAGGCAAAAAACATGTTACAATGGAAGAAATAATTAAATCACTATCAAATAAAGTAAAATAATTTAGAAAAAATTAAATTATTAAAATCGAAAGGAAACTGTTATACAATTATTTTGAAAAAATAATTAAATTAGTATCAATTAAAGTAAAATCATTTTTCACTCCGTGCACCGCACGGGTTAAAAAACTAGTCCCTAGTAAAAGGAATTCTTTTACAAATATTTATATACGGACCAAAATAAAAAGGCTTGCAAATATTTAATATAATTTCTTTTAAAAGATCTTAAATAAACATATTTTAGGTAATTAATTCCAAGTGACCGCCAGCTCACTCACATTTCATCCATCTCACTACCATAATTTTATTCTCCGTATTTAACTTCGATTACACTTATCTTTTCTCTTTTCGCCAACATTTGTAACTCCGCCCCAGCCATTTACACCCTCATCTTTCACCATCACTAGTCTCTATAGCTAAACAATTTTCACAAAATATTATTGGTTACACCTTATCTTCTCTTTTCACCAACTCCGCTCTTCCATTGGTCATTGACACCCCAATCTTTCACCATCATCGGTCTTTGCAGCTAAACAATTTTCTTAGAAAATGATAGATAAAATTTCCATTAGCAATTGTCGTCGGCCATTATTATTCTGAGAGATGACAATCTCGAAAAATTATTTGTATTATTTAGCCTTGTTTAGACCATCGCCTGATCTTGGAAAATTGCTAAGAGATCCACTCCCTGCCATGGATATTGCCCAATTTTGTCTCTTTGATACCAAATTAGGTGTTTGGACAAATTTGTTTGTCCAACAATGCGAGTTTTTAAGTGCAACAAAATCTTGATTAAAGATTTGTGGCAGTAGGAGACTTATGTGATAATTCTTAATTCTCTTACTTTTTCACGAAGGCACATGCCCTCATTGTCAGCATCTCAACTAGTCCAAACATTTTGCGAGATCTGGGCTTGAAAGTGATACAAAATGGTTGATAACAAAGAATTGCACAAAAACCCGATTTTAAATATATACAATATAAATCAAATGAGGAGTAGGTAAAGTGTTAAGTGTAAGTCCCTATTTCTAACAATCATACAATCATAGAACAAAGAAGAAGCAGATAGATTGAACGGAAATTTGGTACATCGTGTAAAATGGCCGCTGCTCTCCCTCTAGAGAGAGAGAGCAGCGTGAAAACAATTCTCTCTATTCTGCCTCTATAGTCTAATGCCTTCGTTAGGTTTTCTCATAAGTTAGCCTCCTTTTATAGGAGAGGATGGCTAACTTATGGCTTACAAGAGAGGCTAATGGGCTAATATTCAATTGTGGCCCATATTACACATTTAACTAACAACTACACAAATACAAATACATCTAACTAGATTGGACACCAGAAAAAGTCCTAACAATCTCCCCCTTGGTGTTCAATCTTGTTTGATCAGCATTGCAGCGCAGATGTCTTTGTCTTTGTGTTCAGTTGCTCCTCAATGCAGCTCAGCATCCTTTGTCTTTGCGCTCGGCTTCTTGAAAAGGCTTTTTGAAGAAATCCTTGCAATCTCCCCTTTGATGTCTTCATGGCAATTTGTTCTTTGATGCCGGGGAGTTGAAGAATCTCCAGGATGTAGCTTGTGATCTTTACCTTTCAGAAGTTGCTCTTGATCAGCATTAATGAATTCCGATGGCGCCTATGGAACGAGTGTTCGGTTGATATACAGGCGCACACAGGATTCATCTTCAGAACTTGAATACTTGACCTTTGTCTCCTCAAAGTTTACATTGCACAGCGGAAAATTATTGTCTTTGAGAAGATCTCGTCAGTGGCACAGCGGAATAAGATAGTTGACTTGTGAGCGTAGCTGACCATTTGACTTGAAGCTGGCTTGGCCATTTAGCAGTAGAGATAGTGGAGAAAGTGTCCAAAAATGATTTGTTGATAGTAAACAGCATGTGGACCATTCTCCCCCTCATGACGATCCGATGAATCGGGACGTCATGCTTTTATTCTTTTATTCTGGGTAACAAAAATGAAAACAAACAGAAAAGTTAAAGGATAAAGACCGGATACACAGAAGTGTTCCGTTAACACAACATCAATGTAAACACTGATGTGTGGCCTGTATAAAATGATAGAAGCATTAAAGCTCTAACAGGACTTCCAACCAATCATTATGAAGCATCTGAAGTAGATGTCACTCTGGTTGTTAAGGCATGATCATAAAGATCAGCAATGAAAGTGGTAGCCCCCCGAGGTCGTGAAGACGCTCGTTATCATCACTATAGAGAAAAACTCTAAAGCGATGGCCTGAACGTGTTGGTGATTTCTATGTTGCAACAGCAGGACTTCCTTCCAATCATCGGTCTATCTATAGTAGATGAGCCCTATGGAAGTTCTCGCATGGTCACTTGGACCTGCAACTGACTCAAAAGTGTGTCTGTGTCCTAGAAAATTCAAAAACATTTGGGAGTGAGATAACTAGACACAGCGTGATCAATGAAAGTGCAGTGGCATGGGGCTGAGGCCACTGTAGTCAGTATCACTTGCCTCGGAAGGAGACAGTAATGAGAGATGAGGTTCCCCGTGAAATATGATTAAACATTTGTCTGTTGGGAGACAAATGAGTGGTCTTGGGTAGGGTTATGCATGCACTGTTGGACAAGATGCAGTGACTTCTACCCGGGATCTGAATAAATTCAGTCCTGAACCTATGGAGATTGTCCAGAGTATTTGAGTGACTGGGAGTAAATGTTCAATTGATAGCAGGCAGTTGAGGTAGCAGACTTATCATTGATTATTGTTCTCTTGCTCGATTGAGACTACTGCTTCCTAACGCTCATAGAGTCCACTCACTCATTCATTCACTCACTTACTCTTGGCTTTGTCCCTTGGGTAGGCTTAGTTGGGTTTACTAAGCCATAAGGACTTCTCTCTCATTTCTCTCTTATTCCTTTGTTTATTTTCTCTCTGTGCTCCCCTTCAACTGAAGCACTCGGTATGCTTTTCATCGTTCAGTACCGAGGAGGGTAAAATTGAAAACTCCCCCTCAAATATTGCATCCTTTGAGAGAATCCTTGCTTTGTCGTTGTGTGGCGCCAGGAGGAGAAAACTGTAACTCCCCCTCAGATTGTGCAAGGTTTGATTGCTCACAGCTTGATATACCTGCCATGTGTATGGAGCAATCTGAATGGGTACCACACATGACAGTTTCCCTGAGCTCATCATCTAAACTTTCAGCACATTGATGATCACACATTGTATTGTTGATGAGTTAGGGGAGGCATCAATAGTTGATTGTTGATTGTTGTGAAATGACCGTTGACGCGAGGTTGATTGAATTATCTACGAGTTCCGGATCTTACAGTGTAGATTAGACCAACTTTGACATTTGGTTTGACTTTGGTTTGATTTTGGAAGAATTGACCAGATTTGCCTCAGTTTTGACCTTGACTTTGACTTTGGTGATTTTTCGGAAAACAGGCGATATCTCCCTCAAAAACGGCGAGTGAGGGAGCGTGAGATTGGGTTCTGGGGTTCCCCCAGGAATTCATGTAGATCTCTTCACGAGCTTTCCGAAAAGGTATTATACGCGTAAATCGGATCACCGAGTCAAAAGTTATGGCCAAAACAGTGCAAGACATCGAAAAGTTTGAAAAATGAAAATTTTTGGAAATTTTTCGAAAGTGAGGTTCTCGAAGTTAAATCTCGAGATCTTTTTCTCGATATTGGATACCGAAAACTTTTTCTCGATGTTGAGTATCGAAAACATCTTCTCGATGTTGAGTATCGAAAACATCTTCTCGATATTTGAATATCGAAAACGCTTTCTCGATAAATGAATATCGAAAACTTTTTCTCGATGAATGAGTATCGAAAACTTTTTCTCGATGTTTGAATATCGAAAACTTTTTCTCGATATTGAATATCGAAAAGTTCTTTTTCGATATTTGAATGTCGAGAAACATGTTTTCGAAGTTCAGGCTGCGAGAAACGTGTTTTCGAAGTTCAATCTGCGAGAAACGTGTTTTCGAGGTTCATCCGCGAGAAACCTGTTTTCGAGTTCAAATATCGAGAAACCTGTTCTCGAACATCAAATGGCGAGAAACCTGTTATCGACCTGCAATCTGTGAGAAACATGATATCAAAGATTAACATCGAAAAGCTCGAGACTTCGAAAACTTTAGAGTTTCATACCAGTTTAGGATATCGAAAACTTTGCCTTTTCAAAAATGTCAGAACATCGAAAACTTCCTTTGAAAACCTTCAGAATTTCGAAAACTTATTTAATCATTGAAAATATGTAAACATCGAAAAATGCTGTTAAAGCTTCGAAAACTGCAAAAAAATATCAAGATTCGAAAAATCCTGAGTTTTGAGAAAAGCCAGAGTTCGAAATATACTAAACATCGAGAAACTTCCAAAACGTCGAAATCTTTGAGTATCGAAAAGTTTCAAAAACAACAAAACATCGAAAACTCCATTTTCAAAAACACTTCAGAAACAGAATTTAAGGATGTTTTCAAACAGATTTTGATCCTAATCTTCCAGAAATCAAAGAAAATCGTTGAAAACAGATCAGCCAAACCAAAAATCTCGAAAAATCAGTTTTTCAAAATTGGGTGGTTTTTCTCGAGAAATCAGTTTTGCAGATCCGAAAACGCAGATGAATCCAATCTATTTCACGCCTCGGCTCTGATACCACATGTAAGTCCCTATTTCTAACAATCATACAATCATAGAACAAAGAAGAAGCAGATAGATTGAACGGAAATTTGGTACATCGTGTAAAATGGCCGCTGCTCTCCCTCTAGAGAGAGAGAGCAGCGTGAAAACAATTCTCTCTATTCTGCCTCTATAGTCTAATGCCTTCGTTAGGTTTTCTCATAAGTTAGCCTCCTTTTATAGGAGAGGATGGCTAACTTATGGCTTACAAGAGAGGCTAATGGGCTAATATTCAATTGTGGCCCATATTACACATTTAACTAACAACTACACAAATACAAATACATCTAACTAGATTGGACACCAGAAAAAGTCCTAACATTAAGACCCGGTGTTACATCTTAAAAGGTCAATGTAATAGGAGGAGTAGCCCAAAGCATTATATAATGTTTTATTATTTTATAGTTTTCTGGTGTGGGACAAATAGTTTAATACGCCCCCTCGACCCGAACCGGGCTGGACAATAACGGGGTGTATAAATGGGCCAAACAGACCATTAACAACCTACCCTTAATCATGTGTGGTAAACAAGCTGTTAAATCACAACCAGACTTGGCTCTGATATCATGTTAAGACCCATGATTCCATCCTAAAAGGTCAACCTGTTAGGAAGAGTAACCTAGATCTTAATATAGCACTCTATTACTTCTTAATTTACCGATGTGAGACTTCAACACCCCTCCTCACGACCAGACACTTCGTCTAGATCGTGCGTCATTCATTTTTTTCTTCGTTCGTCATTGTCATAATACGAAGTGACACAACTGTTTCTTCGTCTGGAAACAGGATGAGACGTTTCTGACACAACTGTTTCCAGACTGTTCACATGGCAACAATATACGATGAAGTGGTGTATTGACTGCAAGTGGATGTATAGCTTGCAATATTTGTATGCCTAGTCCTAATATTGGCGTGGGAGACGATGATAATGTTGTTGTTTGCGTACTACAAAGCATAAATAATGATGATGAGCTGGGTTGGAACACTTAGCATTCATTTACAATTCTGAGTAAAGTATTTCTTTTACACATGAATGTCTGGTTGAGGAATACTGAAATGCTTGTTTTGCGGGCGAATAGGGGTTTAGAAGAACGTTGCCATTTAAATCATTGTAGCCAAACACTCACACCAACCAGCAAGGCTGGGAGGCTAAAGGATACTGATGCATACATGGAGAGTTTGATCTCAATAAAAGCTCACATGCATGGGGGGTGGAGAAAGATTGGTGTTTTTATAAGTTGACAGGTTTTATGTTTTGTTTCAATTTCAGCTAGGTAAGCTATATAGGATTGAAAGATACATTGAACTAATTAACAAAGACACTGGTATTGAAGCCACCGAAGGGAACGTTAAGAAGATAGTGTGATCACACGGCCCACTAGTGGTTAGTTTTGATGATACTACATCACTTGTTTCCTCCTTTGACACCGCAGGGTGTGTGTACAAAGGGGAAGGATAAAAAGAACGGTTGGATGACGGCAAAATTAGGGGATATGCAACTGCCCTCATAGGCTATGGTGTGAATGAAGAAAACAAAAGATTTTCAAAGGGAAAGATGAAGAAGAAAAGGGAAACATATTATATATATCCACCCTATAGACCTCTAGTACAGTCCTCATAAATCGCCACTTGCCTTGAACGCACATTTTGTCCTCACTCGTGCGCGCCCTAAGAAACTTTCTAGGGGTCACCCATTCTAAGACTACCTCCGTGCAAGCACTCTTAACTTTAAAGTTCTTAGCTAATGAGCTCCCTTAAAAAGAGATGCCTCTTGTTGGTATAAGTAGTGTTATCAACCCATTTAAATTAATCTCCGGTATTACAATCACCCCACTTATGATTGCAATGTCCTTGTTGTGCCCATAAGCCAATGCAATCTCAATCATATCTCAGAATCTTCCCTTGTTAAATGCCCGCCGAATGTCCAACGGATCAACGCACTGTCGCGAGGTTGCTCTGATACCACAAATAACACCCTGTCTCATAGGGCCGAGGTAGTTACTCATACACGCCCTACGGACCTCTAGTATTATCCTCATAAACTGCCACTAGCCTCTAACGTGCACTTTGTCCTCACTCGTGCGCGCCCTGAGAAACTTCCTAGGAGTCACCCATCCCAAGACTACTCTCGTGCAAGCATGCTTAACTTTGGAGTTCTCAGCCGATGAGCTCCCTTAAAAGGAGATGTATCTTGTTGTATGAGTAGTACTATTAATCCATATAAATGAATCTCGGCTATTACACAACTGATGGAGCAGACGGAGAGAGAACGGGCCGGAAGGTAATGATAGCTATAAAGAATCACATACATTTTTTTGCCAAGAGAGTTTCAATGGGCCTCCCCCATATATTGCTAAGATGGTTTTGGAGCCCTAAGCATGTGAGATGGCCATAATAGTTAAGAGGAAAGCTGGCAGAGGACTAGGTAGGGTTAGAGGCAAAATAAGAGGGAGACCTATGGGTAAGCGAGGTGATTCGGAGGTCACCAATGGGGGCAAAAACTGAAGGAAGCGAAGGATATGATTTGAATGATCTGTTATATTAATTTTGTAGTTATTAATGAACACTCTGAAGGTGTTTTTTGTTCATCTGATGTAACACCTGTGTGGAAGATTTAATGTAAACTCTTAAAATAACACCTAACATGCCTCCGGTATTTTGTCCTGGTGGAGGTCAAATATGCCATTTTTTTTTGTGTTGTTATGTAGTTGGTTGCACTTTTGTATTTCTTAACACTAGCTGGTTCGGTTATGGTTAACATTTATGGGATTAACATGTGTGTTTATGTCAATTTTGGGTCCTGTCAAATGAAAAGTTTGTGTTGTTTATATGTGTGAAATGCAAGTGTTATCCATGAATCCTTGTACATTAACACCAATAGGATTGTGTTGTTTTTTAGGTCATTTAAAATTCTAAAATGTCATCATTTAATGTATTCTGTACTTTTCACAAGAACAACATTTTTCAGTTTCCATGCCACAATTTTTCAGCACTTTCCAAACCATCATTCTTCTGCACTTCATGTGTTCTGCATTTCTCAGTTTCAAAAACGGGATGCCAACAACATGTGTTCCACTCTATTGACAAATATTTTACTACTATTATTCAATCCCTCAAAACTAAACAATGACAATTTTTTTAAAAATTATTCATTCTAACTAGAAATTGTTTATTACAACAAACATGTTCTATCAGACTTCAACAATTACGATCTTCATTCCCCAATTACAATAATAATTTTAGGATTACAACAATGATTCAACCAACAACTATAAGTTACTTCTCTTCATTTGAAAATAAAACATAGCTAGTATACTACACATTACAATCAGAGCACAACCCTTTGGTTGTCTAAACCTCCGGTTGGCTTTGACTTCAGATTGGAACTTGAGTAAGAGCCTCCACAAGTTTCTCCAAGACCTATCAACTGCTGAGCGATTCCAGCCACCATCCGTTTGACTTCATGTGTTTTTGGATTACTGTCATGGCCATGAATACCAAACCCTTGTTCCATATCGTCTTTCCATGCAAAAAAACAACATCCTTTTGTTTAAAAATCAATGAATATGTTAAAAAATACATCAATCCTCACAAATACATTGAATATACATTCATAGATAGCACAATTATAATGACACTTACACCATTTCGTATTAATTTCTTACTAGCCAATTTTGACAGCCGTAAAACTCCCTCTCACTTTCTCTGCCAACACTGACCGGGCTAAACTTGCAAGTGTACAAGTGTTGATATAGTAATAAATTCCGGTAAAATACCGGGTCGAATCCACATGGAAACGTTGCTTAATTTAGTCCGAGAGTAGATGACATTTAATAAATAAATGAATAAAGTGCAGGGATTTTGATTTGTGTGTTGTTGTGAAAACAACAACTTGGTTCTTCTCTTTAATTTTTGGGGATACAACTTAAATTAATTTAATTAAAGTGATTGATAACAACAACTAAGACTTCGGGAATCACTTAAGTGCTTTAATAGGGTTGAATATTAGTTCTTTACCAATAATTAAGAATTCGACGTCGCTAATATATTCTCAACTCCGGTTAAGGCAGCGAGAGCGTGGTTTTCGTTACGTGTAAGTCCCGTTATGACTTACATTCATCTACCGAAAACCCCGTTGAATATCAAGACATCACACTCGTATCATATAATACCGGATATATTTATATTCTCGGTAATATATATGTTTATCTTTTAATGTTCATATTTTAGACTTCAACGTTAATTGCAAGCATAAACTAAATTTAACATACTTCTATGTTGTACACCATAGTCATAAACAATCAAAATGTAAAGGATAAATCACAATTTATTAGTTTAGAACTTTTATCAAACACTTAGTGGGCATAGAAGTTCATCCCTAGCCTTAGCTAAGAACTTAGCCTCTAATGCTCATATTAATTACAAAAGTGTAACTAAGAACAATGAAATACAATAACATACAAGAAATAATACCTAGAACCAATTGTAGAGGAGAGAAATAGCTTCTTCTCCAACACTTCAAGAGAATGCAAAAATAAAATATAAAAAGTAAAATTTAAGCCTCAAGGATGGATTGATGATCTTGTTTGATGAATTGGAGGCTTTGTATAGGCTAAAGATGGGCATCCTTTAGTCTATTCGAGCCCAACAATTAGACATAGAAGATATATTTGATCATATTATGAAAAAGGTGAAGTTTGCCCATCAAAATATTGATGCACGTCTTTGTGTTTGTGCAAGGAAAGCTGAAAAATAGACCTAACCGGCGCCGGTTAAGCTACTGGTTTGCCATTTATGTGCGAAAAACATCAGACCGGCGCCGGTTTGGTGAAATTCCGGCGCAGGTTTTGTCATAGGATTTTGGGGATGTTCCGCTACGAATTTGGAGATGATTCCTTCACCAAAGTTGTAGATAATGAAGTCTTCTATCCACCAAAACTTGAATGACGTGATTTTATTCAGCCAATCAAAAGATATGGATAAAACACTGAGAGGTATGCATCCTGAAATCCCACCACCAACATATGACTTTGTTGGTTGATTGAGTCTTGTTCCTTTCATATTTTGGCCATGACGTCTTCATAACATGTGTAACTTATTGAGTTAGCATTCACATGAAACTCGAATTGAGTGATTTCGAGTTCTATAGAATAAGTTATACTCAAATTATGGGCAGAACGTCATTCTCTTGGTCCAAAAAGTCGTTCATCGCAATGTTTTACGCTCTAGCTCTCATTCTGGAGGTATTTGCCCGATTTCTCTTCTTTTCTTCAACAAATACTTATGTTAAACACAAGTAAATTTAACGGCTATCAAATCCCCCCACACTTGAGCATTGCTTGTCCTCAAACAATTTCTTCACCTTTGGATGCCTTGATTAGTTTCAACAAAAATATATGAACAAAAATAATTTTAATTTTAAGAGAGGTAAACAATTATGTAAACTCTTTTATCATTCTCGGTCCAAAACCAAATTTATATTAGACACACAAAACTATCATTAGATTTAGAAAAATTATGTATACACTTGAGAGTAGATAAGTGGATTGTGACTAGGACTTTTTGGGTGTGTACGATGACTTTTTGATGTATTTGACTTTTCAGTATAGAATTGGATCAGTTGGAATTCTTGGAAGAGACCATGAGTTTTTTTTTTATATAACTCATTTGAATTGGTTCTCAACAAGCATTTACTGAAAGTCATTTTGATCATCCCAATTTATTGGATGAAATATGAGGGTGGCTTGTTTTCCAAAATGGTTCTTGAATATTTGAGATGTATTTAAACCATTTTTGGAAATGGAAGAAGATGGTGTTTCCTAGTCACGAGGTTTTTTTGGGAATGGTTTTCAAGAGTAAATGTAGTGTAATAAATCTAAAAAAATGATAGTTTATGTGAATAATAAAAACTTTCTCAACCAAATATTAAAAAGAGAATTATCACAACTTTTACCTTCTAAAAAAAATTATTTTGCACACAAAATTTGTTTAACTAACCATGAGATACACCCCCACACTTGAGTTACAACTTACACTGTCCTCAATGTACATTGGAGGATGCAATGGAGGATGAAATCTTCAATAACGGAATGGGCCGTCTTGTGAGATTAGGAGATGCATGATACATGAGTTTAGATGATGCTTTTTTTTTCTTTTTCTTTTTTTGTTTTTTTTTGGGGTTCAATTATAAATAAATATGAATATGTATTTAACTAAACATATTTATTTATAATTGAATTTGTTGGGTTGCCTCCCAATTAGCGCTCAGTTTAACGTCATAGGCCAGACGCAACGTACCTCTCATGTGTGATTGGGCTCCCGAAGACGTTTGACCAATGTTACCTTTGGTTCGAGCTCGTGCGGAGGCCATGGAGTTGTCCGTCCATTCTTTTCATTCCTGTGGTGTGTTGGAGGGATGAAAGGATTTGTGTTGACCTCCATGTTTTGAGTTGGTATGGATTGTGTTTTCCATACATTGAATGTTTCATCGTCTCCTTCCACTCTTAGCTTTACGGTGCCCGCTTGCACATCAATGACGGCTGCGGAAGTGGCCAAAAATGATCTCCCAAGGATGACGGGAACCTCCATCTCTTCCATGTCTAAAACAAGAAAATCTACCGGAGAGTAGAATTTTCCTACTTTGACAAGGACATCCTCCATGATGCCTATCGGATAGCAGATTGTTCTATCCGCTAATTGCAAAGCAACCGTTGTTGGTTGGAGTTCCCCCACACTTAGCTTTTTAAATAGGGAGTAGGGCATGAGATTTATGCTAGCGCCAAGGTCACAAAGAGACTTTACCTCCCCGACTTTTCCGATAGAGCATGCAATAGTGAAGCTTCCGGGGTCTTTTAGTTTTGGAGGAAGTTTGTTTTGAATAATGGCACTACATTCCTCCGTTAGTGCCACAGGTTACAAATTCCTCTAACTTCTTTTTGTTGGAGATGATGCCTTTGAGAAATTTTGCGTATGATGGAATCTCCGTAATGGCCTCCGCAAAAGGTATGTTGATGCTCAATTTCTTGAAAATATCAAGAATTTTCTTGTGTTTCTTCTCATCTCCTTTCTTCTTCAACTTTTGTGGATAGGGGATGGGAGGAACATATTGAGGCATAATAGGTGGCAACGGTGTATGTGAAACCTCTTCTTGTGCCTCCGGTGTCTTTCTTCTCTCCGGTATCTTGGGGTCCTCCGTTTGTCTCCCACTTCTTGTGGTAATGGCCATGACGCTCTCCCTCGGGTTTACCTCCGTAGTTGTAGGGAATTTACCTTGCTCTCTAGAACTCACTTTTTGGGCGAGTTGCCCCATTTGAACTTCAAGATTTCGGATGGATGCCTTGGTATATTGCTCAATGGTGTCGATGCGTTGGTTGAGCTTTATATTTTCATCTTCAAAGCGAAGATCCAACTTGTTGAATTGAGAGTGGAGATTCCCAATGGATGCCTCCACTCTAGGGTGATTCTCCTCATTTTGGGCCTTCATGCTTGCCATGCTTTTGGACATGAATTGCATCATATCCTCCATGGTGGTCTCCTTGGATTGCCCAAAATTAGGTGCTCCGGATTGGGGTTGTGAGGAACTTGCTTGTGATTTCCACCTTTGTTGATTAGAATAATTATTGTTCCCCCGATTCCCATAAGAGTTCATATAATTTACCTCTTCAAGATGTTGAGATAAATCACCTTCCGGGCTTTGAATGCTCTCCACATTAGCTATTTGCTTGACACCTCCCAATACGGCTTGAAGGCCCTTTTGAAATTTTTGCTCAATTTTTGACTCCATTTGTTCAAGCCTTTTGTTTATCTCCGTTGTGATAGAGATTTCATTAATCCCAACCACTTTGTAATCACCACCTTGAAGTTGAGGATTCGAGGCAATAGATTCGATAATTCGGAGTGCCTCAGTTTCGTTCTTGTTGCCAATATAGCCCTCGACTCGGTTGTCCACAACAGCTTGGCAAGATGCATTCAAACCATTGTAGAATGTATCAATTTGAAGATCAAGGGGAATGCGGTGGTGCGGGCATTCCATTAGCAATGATTTGAAACGCCGCCATGTGTCTTGAAAGAGCTCACCATTTTGTTGTTTGAAATTGAAAATGCGTTGTCTAAGCTCTTGAGTCATGGTGGACGTGTAGTATTTAGACATGAAGACATTGTATATACCTTCCCATGTTGTGTAGCTTGTCGGAGCTTGCTCTAGGAACCATCCTCTTGCCGCCCCTTTGAGAGTATAGGGGAAGCATTTGAGCTTGAGTTGATCCTCCGCCAAGCCATTTCTAGGGATTCCTTGAATGAATCCATAGAACTCCATGATGAAGTTGAGTGGATTTTCCCCAAACAAACCATGAAACTGAGGCATAGCGTTGAAGTAGCTTTGCCTTAGCTCATAGTCTTTTGCTTCCTCGCTCAAGGTGATGCAAGATGGCGTAGCGGCCACCACGGGTCTCTCCCTCTCATTCAAAGTTGGCAACATCTTTGTAGCTTTTTGCTCCCTTCGAATGTGTTTGCAAATTTTTTCTATTTCAAGATCAAGTGGTTCAATAATTTTAGAACCTTGACCTCTCAATTGCATGCAAACACAAGGGAATATCTACACAAGCAAAAACAAAAATCCTTCCAAGATCAAGTGAAGTTGTGAAAAATAAATTCAGGATTTTTGATTGGTTGATTGTTTGGACTTTATTAAACAAGACCGTTTCCCCGACAACGGTGCCAAAAACTTGACCGGGCTAAACTTGCAAGTGTACAAGTGCCGATATAGTAATAAATTCCGGTAAAATACCGGGGCGAATCCACAGGGAAACGTTGTTTAATTTAGTCCGAGAGTAGATGACATTAAATAAATAAATGAATAAAGTGCAGGGATTTTGATTTGTGTATTGTTGTGAAAAAAACAACTTGTTTCTTCTCTTTAATTTTTGGGGATACAACTTAAATTAATTTGATTTAAGTGATTGATAACAACACCTAAGGCTTCGGGAATCACTTGAATGCTTTAATAGGGTTGAATATTAGTTCTTTACCAATAATTATGAATATGACGTCGCTAATATATTCTCAACTCCGGTTAAGGCAGCGAGAGCGTGGTTTTCGTTACATGTAAGTCCCGTTACGGCTTACATTCATCTACCGAAAACCCCGTTGAATATCAAGACATCACACCCGTATCATATAATACCGGATATATTTCTATTCTCGGTAATATATATGTTTATCTTTTAATGTTCATAGTTTAGACTTCAACGTTAATTGCAAGCATAAACTAAATTTAACATACTTCTATGTTGTACACCATAGTCATAAACAATCAAAATGTAAAGGATAAATCACAATTTATTGGTTTAGAACTTTTATCAAACACCTAGTGGGCATAGAAGTTCATCCCTAGCCTTAGCTAAGAACTTAGCCTCTAAGGCTCATATTAATTACAAAAGTGTAACTAAGAACAATGAAATACAATAACATACAAGAAATAATACCTGTTCTAAAAGTCGGAAAAATCTGCCGCCTAGTCGCTGGAAACTCGCTAGGCGGCACACTGCTGTAGAGATTATTGTGTATTCGGCCAAGAAATCGGTCCGCCGAGTAGTCGGCCGCCGTTCCCGATTAATCGTCAATAATCGCCCGCCTAGCGCGAACAATTAGTCGGTCCAGACCTTCAAAAAGAAGGCTGCGTTTTTTAGTAGTTTAATTTTTTCTGACTCTTTCTTCTCGTTCACCCAATCCACGCAGACTTTCTTCGCTTTGGAACGGTGACCATAGTTTACAGATCCTTCTTCCAGTGTCCAGCAGTCCAGCGCCGTCCAGGTAATAGTAATTTCAATGTATTATTATATTTCCTTTGTTAATAAGGTAATTCTGGAAATATGTGCTAAGTTTTCTTGAGACATGATACTTACTTGAGAAATTTTGAATGTAATTCGTTTTTGTCTACAAGAGCAGTGAGATTGACTTACGAATTGATAAATGTATAGCTAATATTGATAGAAACTTGGATTGGAGCTACATGTTTGATAAAAATCCTCAAAGAAACATGCAAACTTGAACTAGTAATTTTTTTCAATTACTTAGACTTTCCTAAAAAAGCCAGTTTTTCTTAAATGTTTCTCTATTTCTTTATCTTCCATTGAGAAGCCAGTTGTTTGTGGTATATCTTCACCTGAATATGAGTGTATTACCATATGGAAATTCTAGGTTAGTGTTTAATTATTCCTACATGATTTCTAGTCATTGTTGGAACATTTCCATTCAGTTCCTTTCTCTCAGGTGTACTTTCTTGTACAAGGACAACAATCCTAGCTGTTTGTCTTAGAATCCAAGTAAACAAAGACAACAAGGAGTTCAGAGAGCTTATGGAGATTTTGTTCTCTGCAATCTAGTGCTCCATTTGGTGATCATGAACTTCCTTGGATAATTAACATTTGCCTTGTAAAATTTTCTAAATGCTGCTTTTTGTATGTCATTAGGCAGTTGAGGCATTAACATATACATCAATACATGTGGAGGCTTTTTAACATGATTTCTATCATTTACATTCACCTTATGGACCAGTATTTGTGGTGTTTCTCTGTAGCAATTTATTTGCATGTTAAGTTAAAAGTAAACGGAGATGAATACATAACTATACTTCATAAATATGCTCACTTGTTTTGGAATTAAAAAAAAATATTCCTACCAGATAACTAGTGTCTTTTAGCACTTTTATATGGCTATTCTATTTGTGCTGTTGGCAATTATAGCTATAGTTAATCATTATTAGCTCATTTATTAGTTGGACTTTTGTAGTATTTACATGAAATCTAAAGGAAATGTGAAGCTTATGAAAGCTCCTGCAAAGTCTACAGGCACCAAGATTGTAAATTAAGCTTCTTTTGGTTCTCAATTGGTGATTATAGATTTCCAAGCATACATTATATCTGCAAAATCCTGTCATGTTGTACTAATGAATTTTATCAACATGAATTTATTATGTTTAAACTTTAAACATTATTTGTTTAATATATTATTTTTGCTAAGATTTTTTTAATATTATGTTGAAACCGAGTTGGCCACCTAGTCGGCGACTAATCGGCGCCTAGGCGCCCTAGGCGCTAGGCGGTGCTCTGCCGCCCGACTAGTGCCTAGCGAATTTTAGAACATTGCCTAGAACTAATTGTAGAGGAGAGAAATAGCTTCTTCTCCAACACTTCAAGAGAATGCAAAAAGAACATATAAAAAGGAAAATTTAAGCTTCAAGGATGGATTGATGATCTTGTTTGATGAATTGGGGGCTTTATATAGGCTAAAGATGGGCATCCTTTAGTCTATTAGAGCCCAACAATTAGGCATGGAAGATATATTTGATCAGATCATGAAGAAGGTGAAGTTTTCCCATCAAAATATTGATACACGTCTTTGTGTTTTATGCAGAATCCAACCTAACCGGCGCCGGTTTTAGACCCGGTCGGCGCCGGTTCTTCACTTCGTGCAAGGAAAGCTGAAAAATAGACCTAATCGGTGCTGGTTATAAGGGTAATCCGGCACCGGTTAAGCTATTGGTTTGCCATTTATGTGCGAAAAACATCAGACCGGCGCCGGTTTGGTGAAATTCCGGCGCCGGTTTTGTCCTGGGATTTTGGGGATGTTCCGCTACGAATTTGGACATGATTCCTTCACCAAAGTTGTAGATAATGAAGTCTTCTATCCACCAAAACTTGAATGACGTGATTTTATTCAGCCAATCAAAAGATATGGATAAAACACTGAGAGGTATGCATGCTGAAATCCCACCACCAACATCTGACTTTGTTGGTTGATTGAGTCTTGTTCCTTTCATATTTTGGCCATGATGTCTCCATAAAATTTATACCTTATTGATTCAGCATTCACATGAAACTCGAATCGAGTGATTTCGAGTTCTATAGAATAAGTTATACTCAAATTATGGGTAGAATGTCATTATCTTGGTCCAAAAAGTCATTCATCGCAATGTTTTATGCTCTAGCTCTCATTTTGGAGGTATTTGCCCGATTTCTCTTCTTTTCTTCAATAAATACTTATAAATACTTATGTGAAACACAAGTAAATTTAACGGCTATCAAACACACAGCGGCGCCTTCAGACCACACATGCAGTATATCACCGATTCATACTGCAAAGTTGCTTACGTCCTTTTATTGGTGTGGATATGGAATAACCTGACATCGTCAGATCTGCAAAAATGCTGGCCCTCAACGCATGTATCTTGTATTGTGTTTTCAACGAAGGGTTGGTACAGATCGGGAGAAGCTATGGTTATCTGCAACCAAAAGGGGAACGAGAATATGTTATGAAATCCTAACTCTAAGCAGAAAGACGATTACATACACGTAGGACTGCCACGACGACAAACGACCAGCTAATCAGTAGATTACTGACTGAAAGTCTGTTTTGAGGTGTTAACCAAAATTGAGGTGTATGATTGGGTTCAATTTTGGTACAAGGGCTTAATCGCTATTTTGTGTATAGTACGAGGGCCTATATGATAGTTTTCCCGTAATGTTATGCAGATTTAACTCACCATGCATAACGAAATATGTTACATGTTATACTCTCACATGCCCTTATATAAGGCATATTTAAAAGGAATCATCGGTCCTTTTTATAAGTCACAGTTAGGTTAGTAAGACAGGTGAAGTAAACATGCACACTGCTTAAAAAGCCGCTTACTAACCGAAAGAGGTGCTTAAAGTGCCGCTTATTAAGCATACCACCCCCCCATGTATTAATTAAGCGGCACTTTAAGCTTTTTCAGTTTCCGAATTTACCCCTTGCCCTTAACCTATTGTTATCCCTGCCCCACCTCGACCCCAACCCCACCCACCCCGACCCCACCCTACCTCGACCCCACCCTATCCTTACCCCACCTACCCTGACCCCACCCTAAACCTGACCCCACCCCACCCTTACCCCACCTACCCCACCCCGACCCCACCCTTCCTACCCCACCCCTACCCTACCTAACCGACCCCCACTCTACCCTTACCTACCCCTACCTACCCGACCCCCTACCACTACCCCGACCCCACCCTACCCCTACCTTACCTGTCCGACCCCACCCCTACCCTACCCCCTACCCCCTACCCTACCCCACCTACACTACCCTTACCCCGACCCCACCCCTACCCTTACCCCACCTACCCTACCCGACCCCACCTTACCCTACCCTGACCCAACCCAACCCTACCCCATCCTACCCCTACCCGACCCCACCCTACCACTACCCTACCTACCCAATCCCACCCCTACCCTACTTACCCGACCACACACCTACCCTTACCCTACCTACCCCACCCCATTACCCACATACCCGACCCCACCCTACCCTATCCGACCCTACCCCTACCCCGCCTCAACCCCCCACCCTACCTACCCGAACCCACCCTACCACTACCCTACCTACCCAACCTACCCTACCTACCCGAACCCACCCTACCATTACCTGACCTCAATCACCCCACCCTATACCCCTTACCCCACCTCTTACCCCACTATACCTAGGGTGGTGGGGTCAGGGTGGGGCCGATGTGATAGAGGCGCTAGGGGCAGGGTAGGTGTGGTGGGGTAGGGGTGGGTTGGGTAGTGTAGGGGTAGGGGCGGGGTTGGGGTAAGGTAGGGTAAGGTGGGGTTGGGGTGGGGTCGATGTGGTAAGGGCCTATGGGGTCGGGGGTAGGGTTGCGGTAGGGTGGGGACAGGTTAGGGTGGGGTCGGGTAGGGGTAGGGGTAGGGTATCAAGGGGAAGGATAAATCCAAAAAAAGTAGGTGTAATAGTGTATTATTTTTTAAATTATTGAGGGTATGTTGGGAAGATTTAGAAATAGGAAGATATAAATGTTACATCCAAAAAAGGAAAGTGAGAAGATATGAATGTTACGGAGGGAGTATTAAATAAATTATTTATCTCTTTATTTAAATGCTTTTATACAATTTTGATATGTTTTTCTTAACAGTCAATCACAATGTCTACATCTAGATGGTCTCCTTGACATTGCAGATGAAAACTTACCAAAATTGTATAAACTATTTAAATAAGGAGAGTGATGATTTATTTGCTAATATTTATGTGCTTATTTCTAATGCTACATGTGCACCGAGCACATCATAGCATTGCAGATGCTTTAAGTCTGCTCAGATCTCTCCACTTCAATGTCGTCCCAACACCTTCACACACCGAGACAGGAAATATCTTGCTCCCTCAAAGCTTCCTCCTGCCAAGCCATTCATGTGGTGGCACTATCAGGCCGTCATCAAATTCATCTTCTTTTTCGTCTTCATCATTATTATCATTATTATCATTATCAATTTATCATTATCATTATTATTATTATTATTATTACTACTACTACTACTATTAAACATATATTTACACACAGGAATACGTATATGGTTTGAGTACATATTGGTTGAAGTCAAGCATCTAAGAACAACTTCGGGATATTTTGTTCCGAGAATCTTGCAACACTTCCATTACTAACACTTTTCTTAATATGTATGTGCAGGGCCGGCCATGGGGGCAGTCCACCTAGACAAGTGTCTAGGGCCCCCAAATGTTAAGGGGCCTCCAAATTTTAAATTAAGCCCATTATTATATATCCATGTTTAGTTTAATTGTAGTTAAATTTCATTTCAATACCTAAATGTCAAAACTGACCGACTGAATTGACGGAAGACGGATGAGGCCTAGATGACTAACAGGAGCAAGCGAGCAAGGTGAATTAGCGAGCACTGAAAGCTGGAAATAACCAACCATTCGAATTCCGGATTGGCGAGCTATCGACTGCTGACTTGGGAGCAATCAAGTAGGTTTCAGTTTTAGGTCTTCTCCTCTTCCAGCTTCATACTTATGGAGCTATGGTCTTCTAATTCTTCAGGCGAGCTGAGAGCACAAATTTCAATTCCTCGAACTTCTAAGTAGTTAAGCTTCTTGCGGTATTTCCTTCTACATTTCTTAGTTCCTAAATTGATTACTGATTTACTTTTTAGTACTTTTTTGTCAATTGTTAGTCTTAGTCGACTAGGGACTAGACCACTGGGATGTATTAATAAGGTACGAACTATTATTGTATATTTGTGTTTTATATTAAATAAAAGAAGTAAAATTTTAAATGTATTTGTATAACTCAATATGGCACTAACAGTATACGCATGCATAATTCTATTACTCTATACTTCGTATTATATAATTAAAGTATTGATTTAAGCATTTACTCAAATAACTCAATATGAATTTCGTTGTGTAAAGAAAATAAATTGATTATACTCGGTAATAGTTATATTTGTGAATGTACTCTATATTAAAATTTAGAAAACATGATCTAGCTGGAATTGTAATTTGTGATTATATGGTCACATGGATTAGAAGATATATAATGTGGGTTGACTATGTTATCTATTGAAAAAATGTTAACTATGTTCTTACTCATCTCTCTTCTATTTTTAAAAAAAGATCTCTCTCTTCAAAAAATTAGAAGTGTTGGCTATAATGATCCATGCCTTCTTTGCATTTCGTATATATTTTACTTACATTATATTTATATATTGTTATGATGAATAAAATTGTATATTTAAATGAAATTTCTATCTGACTGTCTAGGGCCTCATAAATGTTGTAGACGGCCCTGTGTATGTGCACATAGTTGATCCCGAGACAGCAAACAATTTCTGCTCTTCTTGTCACGTAGATTATAAAGTCCTACATCCGCCCTTTGGTGGCTTTCGCATCGGATGGTTTGACTATCCAAAGGGTTTCATGGGACCTCGCTTCCCTCAAACAGCGAGAGCAATGAAGAAATTCTTTTGCAACAGTCGTGCTTCTAGTTACAAGAGACTCAAGCCTCGTTAATTTATGTTTGTACCTTTGTATCTTTGAATATCGAATTTACTGTATTTATTAGTAACCCCTCATAGCACTGCAATTGTGCAAGCTCCTATTTATCTACTATGTATTTTGTAACCCCTTTAAAAAAATCTCCTATTTATCTGGTTCGCTACCCAGGTTAGCGGTACTCCATGTCTATATGATTGATGATGGCTTTATATCTTCTCTCGCAAATTATATCGTGCAACCGGCACACCATGAGGATGGTGTGTCCGGTTGCAAAACGACGGAGTATTGAGGCCTGGTTTTTTTATTTTTTATCCTTTTGTTTTTAAAAAATGGTAATAACCTTTTTATTTTTGATCCGATTTTTATAAAATTTATATCAACATTTTTTATTTTTCATGATCTTTCAAATGAGACCAATATTGCTTAGGTAATTTTAAGAAATTATTGAACTATTATATTAATGTGTATTGGATTATAAGGAAAACCAAACTAAATTTAATACAGAAAAATAATTGTGTAAATCACAATTTATCTTAAAATTGTGTATATTAAAAATTTATTGTATTAGGTATTTATACATGTGAGTTACATATTTTTATATGTGAAGTTACATATTTTTACATGTAAAGTTACATATTTCTACACGCGAGTTACATATATATACACACGAGTTGCATTTGACTTGCCTGAACGCGAGTTACATATATTTACACGTAAAGTTACATATTTTTACACGTAAATTTACATATTTATACACGCGAGTTACATATTTATACACACGAGTTGCATTTGACCTGTCTGAACGCGAGTTACATATTTTTTTAAGTACAGTTACATATTTTTACACGTAGAGTAACATATTTATACACACGAGTTGTATTTGGCCTGACTGGACGTGGGTTACATATTTCTACATGTAAAATTACATATTTTACATAGGTTAATATAATAGTTCGATAATATGTTAAAATTACATATGCAATATTGGTCTCATTTGAAAGATCATGAAAAATAAAAAATGTTGGTATAAATTTTATAAAAATTGGATCAAAAATAAAAAAGTTATTACCATTTTTAAGAAAAGAGAAATAAAAAATAAAGATTCGATCTTGCCAAAACGTTGCTTGCCAAAAACCGTATGACGGTGCACGGTGCTCACCGTATACCGGTCATACGGTATAACAACTGATCTTCTCTAGTGTGTTTTGGCTTACATCATATATAAATTATAAAGCGGTTACATCAGTTTTTAACATTAAAACAACCAGGAACAAAACATATTACACGACTTTTGGACGCAACACTCCTTTGGGAAAGTCTTTGGATTAGATACAACTTGATCTCCCTCTTACCTTGTCAAACACAAGTGTGAGAACAGAAACATAAATTTATTTAACACGTTACTACAAATGCTACAATCACACCGCCTTGAACTTTTAGAGTTTTAGGTGTTTATTTAGGTATATGTGGTAGTAAGTAATGCATAATATAAGTACTATTACACGCACATTTTTACTTCACATGATTTAGAATACGGTTTAATATTAAGATGTTACACTAACTTGACACATAACACATACTACCTCCGTTCCTTTTTATTTAGCCAACTTTGACTTTTGCAGTCAAAGAAGATAAACTTTGATTGCAAAAGTCAAAGTTGGACTATGTGTGTACTTGAGTTATTTCCCGGAGATGATTAACTTTGATCCATTATATATTTATGTAAAAGTTAATAGATTTATACTTTTATGATAATATTTTCAACAAAGAATATTTTCATATAATTTTCATATTATCAATATTTTCGTGTATAAATATATAATCGGTCAAAATTGAACAACTTTGACTTGAAAAACAGTGTTCGGCTAAATAAAAAGGGACGGAGAGAGTACTTCGTATAAAGATTAATCACATACCCCACTCTATTTGGAGTTTTTTTTGAAAATTTCCTTCCTAGTTTTTATGGCCATTTTCTTCTTCTTCTTCTTCTTCTTCCTGTATTCTTATTGCATTTCCATTTTACTTATTTCTCTTTTTAATTATCTTTTTAATCTTTCTATTTTTAGAAAAGATCTTTTTCTCATTCTACTTTTTGCTATATTTTCATTTTTCTCCCATTTGTTGAATTTGTTCAAAAGTGGACTTAAATACTTACAACCCATTTGGTAGCCCTATTTTTCGGCTTATCAGTCAGTTTTTTCATCAAACACGTAAATTTTGATTTCACACGCTAAATTGTTAATAATAAGAAAAAGTAAGGTTGAAGTTAATTTTCTGGCTGTATTGCCTATTCTTAGATATAAATTTTTATTTAATTTATTACTAAAATATTTTCAATTTTTTTCATGAATCAACATAAATATTAGAATTTCATAAATTTCAACCGTCGGCGTAAAATTTGTATTATATCCATTGCTTCTATTTTACTCTCATCATTTTGAGGAGTGTACCTTGAGAGATCAACCTAGGCGTGGAACTATCTCATGTTTACATAACACAATACTTATAATACCTAAAATTTATATGAATAGTTTTGGGTTCAACCTGCGCTAAAATTATATCTATCCACGTCAACTACACATCGAAAGAATTGAATGAAAGTTCTCCAATACACAAAGTTAAGATCTTAAATATTTATCAATGTTTTACATTATACGAAGTACTTGAACAGAAAAGCTAAAAATATGGCACCCATAAGTCCACCACTATGCATTTTCTTCCAACCCAGAATGAAACAAAATTTGCAGTCACACTATTTTTTCTGGAATTGAACGTATTGCTGTTAATTTTGAATGAGTCATGGTGTTAAGCATATATGGGAAATTCCAACCTTGGGGGATGAAAAACTAACACAGACCCCTTGCCAGGTTTTCAGAGGACCAAATTCTACATTTAACATCACTAGTATGCAATCACAAAAGGTATAAATAAATAATGTCCTATACTGTTATAATTCAAGAAAACCAGTTTTGGTCCATACTGCATTTCTAAGTCTGCTCAGATCTCTCCACTTCAAGGTCGTCCCAGCACCTTCACACACCGAGACAGAAAATATCTAGCTTCCTGAAATCTTCCTCCTACCAAGCCATTCATGTGGTGGCAGTATCAGGCCATCATCAAATTCATCATCTTCTTTTTCGTCTTCACCGCCACTATCCCAACCGCCCCTAACGAATCCACAACCTTCATCCTCGGCTTGGCTACTATGATCATAATTATCACCCAGAAATGGTGGGGTGTAAGTAGTGACCTGGTTTGAACCAGTTTGATAGATTTTTGACCAATCAGGTATGATGACTGGAGCTGAGTGTTGAATGATTTTGGGTTCATGAGTGGGTGGTGGGTTCTGGTTGGAGGATGTTCTTGGGATCATTTTTGCTGCAGTTGGCATCAGCCTTAGGACACAACTGGAGGCAGTAGATTCTTGTTGGACAGTGGGACTGCTCAGTTCTTTTTCCCTTTCATGCTGGAAACAGTCCCATACATCTTTTTCTTGAAGTTCTTCACTCCCGATTGAGGTCCAACCAGTGCTACCTTTGCTGTATAACCAGCCCCCATTCCTCCTCTCAAGTACTGACATCTACTTTTCACACAGGGGCATTTTTGTATTTTAAAAAAACTAGAATCTTTTTGCACAAAATGTGAGAAAAGTTTAAACATCATTACTTATTGGTTAATGAAAGAAAAGGGTATTCTTAATAATAATGTTTTACTATGAAAACCATGCAAAGAACATAACGAACTAGCACTGACTAGGATTTGATGTAGCTAGCTTTCTTAAACAGATTCAAAAGGGCTTTTCAGATATTCTGGACAATCACTGCTAAACAGAAGTAAAGCAGAAGTTTTGAGCTGGTTGATTAATTAAGCATAAAGAATCATCAATAAAAGCTTGAAGCCGGCATGGGCGGATCTATGTTGGGGCAGGGGTGGGCTCCAGCCCAGCCCAGCCCAATTTATTTTTATTATTATAGGTATAGGTTTAATTTCGAGCCCACCTCAAAATTAATGTCTAGCCCAGCCCAAGCCTACCAACTTTGTAATTCTATACGATTATTAATTGAATATTTTCATTAGATAGTAAAATAGTTTTTATTTATTATAAATTTATAATGATTAAAGATAGATTAAAGATTAGAAAATGATTTATTTATTATGCAATTAAAGAATAGAGAACAATGTACTTACTGTTTAGGCATGTAAGAATGGATTCAAAATCTCAATTCAATTTTAAAATTGGGAATACTTATTAGTTTTATGTACATCGACTATTTTTACTTGCTTATTAGTTTTATACTTTTATAGAAGTATTTTAATTCATATCAATAAATACTAAAATCTTTAATAATGAATAATAAAATTATAAATCACACTAAAAACATTAAAATTTTAGATATACTACTTCCGTCTCGTTTTATTTAGTCATCTTTGACTCTTTAGTCAAAGATGGTAAACTTTGATCCATCATTTTAACTCATGTATTAATGTGAAACTTACTAAATTTATACTTTTATGATAAACTTTTTAACAAAGAACATTTCCATTTCATTTTAATATTATCAATTTTATTGTATAAATATATAGTCAATCAGAGTTTAACTTCTTTGACTTGAAAAGCCAAATTAGTCTTAATAAAAGTGGGCGGAGGTAGTATATAGTTTATTTCTATAATTTATAAGTTATCAATATGCTCGAGTCCAGATCGAACTGAACATGACTATGCTCGAACTCAGTTTGAATAACTATTCAAACTAAAAAAAATAGCAGCTTTTTTTGTTTGTAAAAACAAACTATTTAAACTAAAATTTAGCCCGTGTTCGAGATTGAAGCTCGTTAAGATTTGGTTATTAAATTAAATTCGAAATCACGATCGAACTCGAGTAGTTCGAAAAAAACCCAGTTCAATAACTATCAGTCCTAAGCTAAATCTTTTGTATGCAGTAACGAAAATTTTTATTGCTTAGCCCACCCCACCCCTCATTCCTGGATCCGCCCTGTTGAATCTTCAGCATTTCCAGTGACGATCTCCTTGATTACCTTAACCCTCCTATTAGGCTTTCTTCAATTCATAGTATTCCAAGAAAAAAAGGTAGCCCTGTGTTTAGACCCTCGAAGTCTCTTCAATAAATAATGTGCAAAAGTGTGTGCATGTGTTTGTTTTTTTGCCTTTTCTTTTCTAAATCAAAATTAACTTTTAATGGCCAATATTTGCGAATCCAAACAAGCATAGTACTTGACAAAATAAAGTTGGACCATTAGAACAATAGACAGCACTATAGAATACTAGAAGTGATGTCTCTTTTTGGCGGATAAGACTTAAAGCCACTTTAAACTTTGGACTGAGAGCAAAGCCATTGAAATGGAAGCAACCAAAAAAGACTATTTAGCTCTATCTTTCCCTAGCCCTTTGAATTCGAATCTGCACAACTGGTTTTGACATTATTCATTTCTTTCACCCACAACTTTGGCATCTTTACTAGATTCCACCACTTCATTCATAGTAGTTGAGTTTTATTAAAACATGATCTTTTTAGGATACTTAGTAATACATTTGTTAGTATTTTTTATGGTTGTGAAACCAACTATATAAATTCTTATCAGTTTCTAAAATGTGAGCTCATATCTTTATATCTATTCGATATAGAGTGAATTAAGATGTCTTGCAAGTGTGAAACTCAGAACAAATAATCAAATTTGTCTGGAAAATATTTCTAAAACATGCCCATTTTTGTTATTCAACATTCTTTTTAGTTTTTTATATTGATCCAGATAAGTTTTTCAGATTTTTTCCCAATGATATTTTACTATTTTGAGTGGAAACAGAAAACCCAACGGGTGCCTAATTTACTGTTTCTAAGTGCAATGCATGTGTGGATATGATGTGTAGCAAACTGCCATTGATAGGAATTTTACATCATACAAGTATACAACAGTAGTGCCACAATATAATGTGCTTCATATGTGTTCCATATTAGTATTTCCATTCATTATTAAACTCTAATGCGATGCACCATTTTTTTAAATCAAATTCAAACCTGGCACATTACACACAATATCTAAGCTACTTTCTTACTTTCTTATTGCTTTCCAAGTGAAGATCAGTTTAAAACTTGTGGACTTTGCTTTCAATTGTTCTACTTTTGGGAATTTGGGGTTTAACTCAAAATCAAGAAAGCATAGGGAATAGTAAAAAATGTCATGCACAAAAATGTGGCATTTGTAATGCGCAGGGACCATTGATTTTATTTAAGTAATGTTATAGGAAACCCCTACAAGTTATACTTCAGAATATTCTACTACAGCTATAATCCATTGGCAAATAAATTACCTGCTGATCAACTCAAAATATTACTCATGCAAAAACAATGAAGATCGAAAGCTAAACAATACCCCTATGTAAGGGAAGCCTCTGCTCCAGAAACAATCTCCAATATATCACCAGTGATCTTAGCCTGCCTCTGCCGGTTATAAGCAATGGAGAGGTTCCTATTCAGCTCGATAGCATTATCAGTGGCATTACTCATTGCGTTCATCCTTGATGAAAGCTCGCTTGCAAATGACTCTTGAAGCGCCTTCAAAATTTGACTGTTCAAGTAAAGAGGCATCAATGCATCAAGAATCTGTGCAGGGTCTTGCTCAAACTACATATAAGGTGAAAACCCTTTTCTGTTTTCATTATTCCTATGATGGTCCCTCTCCACTGTTAGTTTCCCCTCCTTTGTGCTCAACCTAAAGAACTCATCCCCCTCCACATCAATGCTCTTCCCATTCACGTCTCGAACCTCTCCCTTTTTGGACAATGGAAGCAAAGTGTGAATTATAGGCTCAGACTTGATCAAAGACACAAACTTTGTATACAACAGCTCCACCTTATCAACCTCTTCACTCACAAATAAAGAGAAAACATTGTCTGCTATTACTTGTGCATCCTTTATGGTTGGAAATTTCCCTCCTTCCACATAACTATCCACTGTTTTGTCCTCCCTCCGTTTAAAAAAATAAGAATTCCCCTTTTTCCCAACACTTATTATGGTGCAATCCAAGCCAAGATCCGCCACTTCCTTTATACGAATCTCGGCTTTCTTCAGGATGGCATTGTTGAAACCTCCACATAGGCCTCTATCACCGGTGACGACAATCAGCGCAATTTTTTTCACAGGACGAATGGCTGTTAAAGGGACTTCGACGTCTTCCCCCCGGAGCTGCTCGTGCATGTTGTACAGAACCTCAACAAGGGCCTCGGCAAAGGGTCTAGAACTGACGGCAGCCTCTTGAGCTCTCCGAACCTTTGCGGCGGCCACCAATTTCATGGCCTCTGTGACTTTTTGTGTGTTTTTTACCGCCTCAATTCGATTTAGGACTTGACGAAGATTGCAGCAAATATGACGCGAGGGTGAAGATCGAGAATTTCTCTTGACTGTGGGTTTACAAATTGGAAATGGAGTAATGTGGGAAGAAGAAGAAGAAGGAAGTGAATTAACAGAGCTTCCAATTGCCCAAGTTGACAGCAAATATTATGTTAAGTACGGAGTACTACGTAGTACTCCCCCTTCCCGGATAGAACTTGACCGTTTGCTTTTGGCACAATATTTATGAGTTCAATTAATAGAAGAACAAATGTCTTGCATGCCCTTTGCCTTTTGGGGGGAATTAATCATATGCACTCAAATGTAAAAAGTGGGTGGGTAGTGAAGGGTAGTTAAGACATTTAGAAGCTGTTCTGTTTGTCTTAATCTTATTACTTATTCCTTATTCTTATTTTATTCAGATCAGATCAGATCAGAAAAATTCATATCAAATCAGAAACATTCAGATCAGATCAGATCAGATCAGAAATATTCAGATCAGATCAGATCAGAAACATTCAGATCAGCTCAGAAAAATTCAAACATGATTTATCACTTTTATTTTTATATTAATTATTATTATTACTATTATAATTAAAATATTATAATTATTATTAATAATATATTAATATAATAATAATATAATAATAATAATAGTATAATAATAATAATATTAATAATATAAATATTATTATTATTATTATATTTTAATAATAATATAATACATTAGTAATATAATAATAGTAATAATAGTAATAATAATATATTAATATAAAATAGTAAATGTATTAATATAATTACCATATTATAATAATAATGATGATGATGATGATAATAATGATAATAATAATAATAATAATAATAATAATAATAATAATAATAATAATAATAATAATAATAAAAATAATAATAATAATAATAATAATAATGTTATTATTATATTATTATTGTTATAATAATAATACTAATATTAATATAATTCATTATTATAATATTATCACTGTTCTGATATAATAATATAATTAAAATTATAATTATAACTACAATTATAATTATACTTATATTTATATTTATAATTATTATTGTTGTTGTTGTTGTTATTGTAACTATTATTATATGAAGTAATTATATTTCTATTTATAATTATAGTTATAATGCAATTATAGAAATCAATATTACAAGTATAGTTACAATAATAATTATATAAGTAATTATAAAACTATAGAGAGAACAGGTTTACAAGACATTAGGTTGGACCGGCTAATGGATCGGATTCGATCCTAAGAAGTTATTGCAAATAAGTGTAACACACAAGTCTTGTGAACAAATAGAAGTTTAATTGTCTTTTGTCATAAAAAACAGAGTACTCATATTGAGGGAAACCACCGTGTATATTTACTCATGTTTTGGGAAGTTTTCCCTAAATAACTCTATTTAACCAACTGAGAGCATCTCCAATGCTACAACGTGCACGGTGCACATGTGGCATGAGAGAGATAGACACAAAAGATTGATTTTAAGACATTTCTCTCTCCGTCTTTCCACGGTCTTTTGTGTTTTTTGTAAGTTTTTCTCTGCAATGTCAATCACAGTGTCTACATCTAGACGTTGTGCTTGACATTGTGAAGAAAAACTTATCAAAATGATATAAATCCTTCAAATAAGGAGAGAGATATTTTTATTATTGTTTTTTGATTGGCTATCTATCATGACACGTATGCACCGTTAACGTTTTAGCATTGGAGATGCTCTGAGTAACTGAAATTCAACTCTGACTATATACGGAGCAAATGGAAGTGCATACCAAATACAGAAGATGAAAACAGTATTCGTCGAAAGAAATGTAAAAATCAACATACGCTGTTTCTGGTCCCTGGGAACGCTAGTGATTTCAGTCGGCCATCTATACTCGTTGAAGGAAGCATTGCCTACCCGGAAGAAGCGGTGTTCCATCTGGGGACGCCGTGCCCTGAAGAAACGTCCTTTGAACGGCGGCAGCATGTCTCCTGTCGATGGCAGCAGCGGCAGAGGGCGGAGGCTAATTTCTTAGGGCACCCCCAAGTTCAACAAGTATACCCGTTGATATGGGATACGGGCTAATTTCTTAGGGCACCCCTAAGTTCAACAAGTATGTCCGTTGATATGGGATACGGGCTAATCCGCGCACCCGAACAAATGCTGGGCGCACCCGATTTCTTTCATGATCGGTCAACCTCTTTAATTTACTAATCATTTTGATTACTCCCTACTTGATTTAATTGCTTGGCAGCACCATTAAATTAGTTTATCACACGCCAGTCCCCCCCCTTTTTTTTAATCCAATTGTTATGCCTCTTCATCCGCATTTTTATAAAAAAAATATGTTAAGTTAAATATTTTTTATGATCTTTAATATGACATCCAAAAAAATCATGTCTGTTAATATGTTTAATGGTTGCTAATGTTCATTTTACTAAAGTGTTAATTCAAAACACATCAAATTATTATAAGACAATTGTGAAGTGTACATATTAATTTGACCCAAATTCTAATATTATGATCAATAACATATAATTATAGTGCTAATAAGGATGCTTTTAGTTGGACTGATATTTTTTGTTTGATCTGATTTGATATGATCTTTTCTAGTCTATTCTGATAGTTATTTATTCTATGTTCATTATGCAACTATCAAAGTCTGATTTGATTTGATATGGTTTGGTTTAGGTATGGACTAGATATGGTTCGGGGGTAGTGAATTAGTTTTGCAATTGATTGAATTGATGGGTGTGCGTGTGAACTCTCTATAGTCTGTAGCTTGCATCGCTTTTCATTTTCATTAAAACTAAGGATAAGATAGTCTTATTAAGGTAACACTAGATTTTCACCCGAGATAACACTATGTATTATCTAATTGTTATGTAAATACTTATACGTGTAATTGCAAGGATTTATGTTCATATTGTTTAGGATCTTTTTACTTGGACTGTAATTTGTCCCAGACCAGACCAGACCAGATTAGACCAGACCAGACCAGACCAGACTTGGATAGTTATGAAAATACAAAGAAACCAGACCAGACCAGACCAGTTCAGACCAGACCAGACTAGACCAGATCAGACCAGACCAGCAAATTATAGTCCAAGTAAAAAGATCCTTAGATGTGAAAGTTATATATTGAAAACTATTAGAGGATAATTTATTTATGGAGCACATATGTTTTTAGAATGTTTTCCTAATAATGTAATTGAGTTATATTAGGAGACTTTCTCCTTTTTACATTGGAACCGATCCTTGCAAATCGGCACTCCAAAGTTTTATTTAAAAACTACATGTACACATATTTGATATACAGATTAATCATTCCTTTTGCTTCAGCTCAATTCTCACGTAAATCATCATGGTATCAGAGTCTCGGTAATTAACCATGCCGAACGAAGAAGGTTTTGTGTCCGGCGATAGTGCCGGACAAGGTGAATCAAATACATATGGAGAAAATCGTTGCAAACCCATGGCAAAAGTACATGCTCCTGCGGTTGAAAACTCAAAAATATCACAGCCAATTAATCATGTTGGGGACGGAAGTCTTAGATAGTCCACACCTTTGCCAGGTTTTTCCGCCGAACAATGGAAATCTTTGATTTCAACATTTGGCAACCTTTCATCCTCCTCTAATGATCGAATGGATGGTAAGTTTGATACGGATGCTTGGATAATTGATACTGGAGCCACTAATCATATCTGTGGAAATTTGACTCTATTATGTCAGATTAAAAATATTGAATCATGTACGGTTGGTCTGCCAGATGGGCAGACGGTTATGGCCAACAAAGCAGGACGTGTGATTATATCAGACAATTTAATTTCAGAACATGTTCTTTTTGTTCCAAATTTAAATTGCAATCTTATATCTGTTCTTTTTGTTCAATTCACTCATAACGTATGTGTTATTCAGGACCGTCTCTCGAGAAAACTGATTGGAACGGGTGAGGGGCGAAATGGACTGTATTATCTACGGGAGGATTTTACTGCTCGAGTTTTGACTGTTAGAGGAGGAGGTTCACATAATAAGATTGTGGAATTGTGGCACCAGCGACTAGGACATCCATGTTCAAAGGTGATGGAAAAATTAGATCCTGTGAGTGGAATAAAGAATTCTGAGATTTTACCTTGTGATGTTTGTTTTAGAGCTAAAGAAACTAGCTAGGGATCCTTTTCCGATTAGCTCTAGTACAACTCATGATGTTTTTGAATTAATACATTGTGATTTGTGGGGACCTTATCATACTCCTTCATGTGGTGCTAAACAATTTTTAACTATAGTGGATGATTATTCTCGAGCGGTATGGGTTTATCTTCTTTTGGATAAAAGAGAAGTGTTTAAAATGTTCTTGTCTATCGTAGCTATGGTTGAACGTCAGTTTGGTAAGAAACTTGTTGTTGTAAGGAGTGACAATGGCACTGAGTTTAATTGCTTAAAAGATTTTTTCCGTCAAAGTGGCATTATTTTTCAAACATCCTGTGTTGGTACACCCCAACAAATGGACGTGTTGAACGCAATCATAGGCATATTTATTTTAAATATAGCTCGTGCGTTGAGATTTCAGGGGCATCTGCTGATTACTTTTTGGGGCGAATGTGTATTAACTGCGGCACATCTTATTAATCGCACTCCTTCTGCAGTTCTGGAATATAAGACACCATATGAAGTTTTATTTGGTGTCAGACCCTGCTATAAATCTTTGCGTGTTTTTGGTTGCCTGTGTTATGCCTTTAATATGAAATCAAAAGGTGACAAATTCACTAGTCGGAGTCGCAAGTGCGTTTTTGTGGTATATGCTTTTGGAAAGAAAGGCGGGAAAATATCACTTATAGACTTAAACGGGAGAATTATATCATTTATGTCACCATTTAAATTTTCTTTCAAAAATAGATTAGTAAACTTTTTCTTTTCAAAAATAGACATGTCTTCATATACCCGTTCCGTTCACTGGAATCCATATTCACAAGAAGCCACGTCATCAGCACCTTATTTGATACTCCGTAAAATAAAACTTCGTCTGTCGTACCAGCGAGCTAAGCTCCAGGTTGACTTAGTTTTAGGTTTTTTATAAGAAAAAATTGTACCAACGTACGGACATGTAAATAAATTAAAATAATCAAAAGTAAATGTAAATGAAAAATTTAAAATTAAAATATTAACAATATTAGAAGTAAGGAAAAAACAGAAAATGCATAATAATAAGTACACAGCCTAAAATTTATAAATTACTTTTGAAAATAGAAAAGGTATTTAAAAAATACGTATTGAAAACACCTTATAAAAATAAAAACCGAAAATAAAAATGAATCAATTGTGGATTGGTAAGATTTTTAAAAGAGTTTGTATACACCATAATTTATATAAAAATATAAAAAATTAAGAAAATAAAATTGAAACAATTTTTTTGAAATCAATACAAAAAAGGGAAGTATAAATTGTACTCCCTCCGTCCCGCTAATATTGTCTCATTTTAACTTTTCGGGAAATCCCACTAAAATTATCTCATACTACCTCCGTCCCTTAAAACTTTGACAAAAATGACCGGCACGAAGAATAATAAAGTAAAAATTGTGTGATTGAGGTTTGTGCAGAGGAGAGAGAAATAACAGAAACCACAAAATAATAGATTAAAAGAGAAAGTGGCCAAACTTTTTGGAACGTCCGAAAGAGGAAAGATAACAAAGTCCTAAGGGATAGTGGGAGTATCAAATTTGGTAAAGTTTGTGTAGCTATAAATCATTCTTACTTTATCAATTAATATCAACTATATATACTTACTTTTCTTAATAACCGTGCCACCCCCTTCCGTCTAAATATTAGTGGGACGGAAGTAGTAACAAATAGAAAATACGTAAATTATATTTAAAAAAATCTAAAATCATAAAAATTATAAAAACTTAATTTTTTTCCTTTTGTTGATAAATCTGAATATTACATTTTTTTATTGTTTCTAATTGTTTTTATATGCATATATTTAAAATTATAATTTTAAGTGTGTTCACACAAATTTTATAAGTTTTTGTTTATTTTGAGGAAGTAGTCAAGATAAATATAAACCTAAATATTAAATTACAAACAAAATCGACAATAAACAACAATAAGCAACACATTGCAACAAAGAACAACCCAATACAACAAAAAGAAACACAGTGCAACAAAAGAAAACAAGTCTGATACAACAAAATGAAACAACAAACAACAAAAAAATCACAACTAATATATATTTCAATCAATTATTTAATTTATATCATCTATCTATTATACTATTTGGCTTTGCTTGATCACATTTCTTCTTCCTTGTATGTATCTTAACGCAGAATCCATCAGATTTGTTTCTCCTTTTTTAATGTGCCAAAATAAGAAAACTAACCTGATACAACAAAAAAAGAGACACCATGCAACAAAGAGAAACAAAAGCACCATATTGAAGTATCATAGTTTTTGAATATGTATTCCCACATTTAAGATGAGAAGTGTCCTTAAAATACAACAATTTAAAATATCATGCTACTAAATTGGGCATTTGGTATATATGCCTTCAAAGTCACCTATAAATAACAATAAGCAACATAATGCAACAAAAAACAACATGATGCAACAAAGAGCAACATGATGCAACAAAAAGCAACATGATGCAACAAAAAGCAACATGATGCAACAAAAAAATCATATACAATGCAACAAAAAGCAACAAAAATAACATATAAAAGCATCACAACTAATATATAACTCAATCTATTATTTAAATTTTTTACATTTATGTAATACATTATTTGACTTCGCTTCGCATCATTTCTTCTTCTCTTATACATTACAACACACAATTCGTTCATACTATCAATGTTATTATCATCTTCATGTTCTTTCGGGAAGAAAGAAACTTCTCAATGTTTCATGAGATTCTCCCACAATGTTCAACAAGATTATACACAAAGAATTATCAGGTGACATTGTTTGTGAGGTTGATCAGGTTTTGGCTTTCAAGGACATAAACCCTTAAAGCTCCAGTGCACATTCTTCTTATTTCAAAGGTGAAGGATTGATTAACTGGTCTCTCTAAGGCAGAGGAGAGACATTGTGATATTCTTGGCCGCCTTCTTTCAACTACAAAGATAGTAGCTAAACAAGAAGGTCTCGATGAAAATGTGTTAGGGCTTGTGATCAATGACGGAAAAGATCAGTCTTGAACCATGATGTTTTCACCCATAGTGTTTTTAGCACCACAAAATAAAATATAGCAACAAATATTAAGGACAAGTTGCACAGAATGATTGCAACTGAGCTCAGTAATAATAATTGTGAAGGAACACAATGGCAGCAGTACAAATTTCAAACCAAACGATCCGAAGAATGAAGAAATTTTAGGAAACAAATCAATTACGGAGTAAAAGCATAGTTACAGTAATAATACTCCGTGATAAACAAAGGCTCTTCACTACACAATCTCTACACTGATATCGTATAATATCCTACTAAATCTTCCTGGTATAATATCCTACTAAATCTTCCTGGAAATGAAGGAGCCTAGTATGTGCTTTTCATCCATCTTGTATGAGAAGATAACTATGATGTTCAAACTGCCTCTTCCAAATAAAATTACTTACGGGGCAGAATATCCATGAATGAAAAGTCATGGGAAAGAGGGCTTGGAGAAATGTGTTTTTAAAAGGAACATTAGAATATAATCAGCAAGTTTATGCAATTACTATTAAACCAGAAAATGTGTTTTTTAGATTAGAATCTTACATTTTTTAATATGTTTTAAGCATATTAGTTTAAATGAACATTTCAATCTTGCTAAGTTTTATAACATGAGGACCATCAACAATCAAAATATGTCTGTTCTGACAAATAATCATTTTTCCGGGCATTTAAGTCATCAACATATAAGGCATTGGTCAAGCTACATGTTAATTCATCCCTCTGAAACTATCCAATCGGTCCACTCTCATAATTTTATACGAAGTACTTATAAGAAATTCCTTTATATCACGCAAACTAGGAATGTTTTTATTATATTTATTTTCCTTCCTTTCTTAGTTAACCTTGCAGCTTATTTTATTCCTTTGTATAGGCTTTGCCTTTGAGATGTAATACACACAAACTACTGTCAATAATAGAACTCAATTTATCATCTCAATATTGCGTGAGTTCACAAATTCAGTTGACCTTGAATTTTAAATTAATATCATGACAAACAAACACGAGAACTCTACACGACGTCACTTGGGAATCAAATCTACAAGTGCTTGAACTTTAACTTCTGATAAATTGGTTGATATATATACAATTTATGATAATATCTTACAATTGACATCAATTCATATGAAGACAAGTTAGTAAAAGCAGATGCCATGAAGAATTGAGAAAACTCAAATCCTTATCATGGGCATGATAAGGATATTTATGAGCGATTTTCTAGGGAATCTAATGGAGCCAGAACGAGCTGGTATGATTCTGATAATCCGACCTCGAAATTTCCAGGATTGGGAAGCGTACCAGCGAGCGCCGACAGCTACGGAAACGGCGGCTCCGGTGGCTATTTCGTGAGTGGTCAGTTTCCGAATTGCACATTGAGAATCTCACAGTCCCACCTTCTCCGCGTCCTCAGATGATGGAACCGAGCTCATCAATCTCTTTAATGGAAGAAGTTGATCGCCTCAACTTTCCCCATTTTTGTACCGTGAGAGTAAATTCATCCCACAGGTTCTTAATCGGGAAGAGGGGATTTAAAATTGAGGTTAATACCATTTTTGAAATAACAAAACAAAAGTGAAAACCGGAAAGGTTACGGATGAAAGAAAAAGTATTGGCGGCTATAAATGAAATCCAGAGGGCAAAAGTAGCCCAAACGGGTAATTTCCACAAGAAAGGCTGGACGGTTTAATATGAAATCAAAAGGTGACAAATTATTATACAACTCTAATTAAAAAAAGAATTTCCTTGCAAAAAAATAATGATAAAACAATACTCCAGGTCATAAGGACGGAACCAAGTGTTAGCTAGTGGTGTCAAATGACACCACTTAAATTATTTGATCATAGTATATAAATATAGATCGAAAGTATAAAAAATGACACCTCTATTTTTTATAAACAGTGTCAATATATTAAAACATCCCTCCCTATCTCACAAATTGTTCATGTATGATTGAAATAACAATGTTGATTAAGTATGCTCATCTCATGCTTTAGAAGTTTCTCTTGTATTTGCATATATTACTTCCCTTCTAAGTTTGAACTTCCTATATAGCATGATTAAGAAAAAGGGAATACTGTCAAATAAGTCCCCGAACTTTCATAAAAAAGTCAATTAAGTCCTTCTATAAGAGACTCTATCCGGCCATCGCGATTTGGGGAGGTTCCCGGTGAAATTTTTTGATGAAATTTTTTGAGCATCTTAATCATCAAGTATAGTTTACTCATACCAAATTTCAGCTAAAAATTAAATTGGGAACACATTCAAGTTAAACCGAGAACGCAAAAATGAGCAGTTATCTTCAAGAATTAATTTGAATTTGTTACCGGTTGAATTTTTAGCTAAAATTTGGTATGAGTAAACTAGACTTGATGAATAAGTTGCTCAAAAAATTTCATCAAGCAATTTCACCGAGAACCGCCCAAATCGTGTCGGCCGGTCAGAGTCTCCTATAGAAGGACTTAATTGACTTTTTATGAAAGTTCGAGGACCAATTTGACACTTTTCCCGTAAGAAAAACAATAAGTTCATTGTCACGTGTAAAATATTATTCTTTGTATTACCATACATATTTCTGTCTCCTAAAAATAAACTAATCATCATAAACTTTAAGATTTGTAAATGATGATTATCTATGGAGAAAAGGGTCACATAAGCCCCTCTACTTGTTTGAAACCATCACTTAAGCCCATCTACTCTTAAAAACATCACATACATCTGCATACTTGTTAAAAAGAAGCATATAGGTCAGATTACCTCCAAAGTACCCTGCTACTCCCGGTTAAAAGCTTACGTGGGATTTTTTTAACGCAAAAGAGAAATTTTTTCCACATCATTCCCAAAAAGTCCTGGTTCTCACAAGTACAAGGAGATTACACGAGTGTTTGCACTTGCTTAAAAAAAGTGTTTTTGAACTTTTGGATTAAAAAAAGTTGAAAAGAGTGTTTTCAAATGATAGCTTCTGCTTAAATTAATCACTTTAAAGCTAAAAGCTGGAAGCAGGTGGAAGGGTGTTTTAAACTGCTTTTCACTTTTTCTATTACTTAAAAAGCACTTATTTTACCAAACATTACCAACTTTTACTTTTTGTCAGAATCACTTTTTTCTCAAACACTACCAACTTTTACGTACTTTCTCCAAAATCGCCTGGCTTTTTTTTCTCATCGCAAAGGTTTTGGTTCTTACTTTCGTCCGCCTTCATCTGCGTTTGCTTTCCTGCGTGAAGATGGCGTCTTCTTCATCTACCTCAACCGCTAGGGTGATACCGAGCTTAGGCTATGAACCGGCCGTTTATTGCAGATGCGGGTTGAAGGCTCCTCTATGTGTGGCAAGAGAAAGTGGTAGGAGATTTTTTGCATTACAATTTCTAAATTAGTTGTAAATTTTATTGTTTTGAGGGGGATTCAAGGATTATGTATGGCCTGTTTCAGTTCATGGCTAATTTGGAAGGGTTTAATTTAATTTAGAAGGATTTAATTGGAAGTTACGGTTTAATTTAGAAAAATCAGGGTTTAACTGGTAATTTTCAGTTCAAGGGTTTGCCTTTGTGAAATGATTTTCAGTCCATGTCCCCATCTTCGAGCTTGAATTTCAGGCTGATTTTTCGAATGAAAATTTGGATGATTTATTTAACTAGGAATGTAGGGAGTTAATTCCATCTAGGATGGATATGATTGCATATTTTATTCGTATGTTTTTGGAACCAATTTGAAGTGGTCTGCATCATTAACCTGTGGCATAGATGCAAACAACAATAATTGTAGGAGCTGAAAGTACTAGTTGTGGTGGGAAATTAAAGCAACAACAACATTAATTATTCCACAGGTGTTATCTAAACAACATTATAGATGCAAACAACGGTAACTGTAGGATCTGAACCGATTTGAATTGGTCTGCATCAATTTGAATTGGGTTGTACTCCCTCCGTCCCAAAAACAACTTCCCACCTTCCTTAAATGGATGTCCCAAAATTAACTTCACACTTCAATACTTTCCTTATTTGGCAAATTATCTACATCAAAAAAGTGATAAACAGTGTCAAATAGTGTTTAAACAGTGCCAAACAGTGTTCAAACAGTGCAAAACAGTGCACTCTACAGTAAAGTCAAATTTATTTCCTAAAAGTGTGTGAAAGTCCAACCGGGAAGTTGTTTTCGGGACGGAGGGAGTATATAATTAAGAACTTTTTTACTTAGTTGTGGTGGAAAATGCAGGAAGGAGGCTGCAAGTACTTTTCGTGGAAAGATGAAAATGGAATTCAAGAGGAAGAAAATCCAGACTTGGTGATTGAAGGAGCTGAAAAATCAGAATTTCATTAGCTGAAATCTTTAGTTTGTCTCCTGAGAACACAAATAATGGGTCTTCATCGTGAAGTTTGTGATATGAGAGCAGTTCTGCAATTTCAAATGGAAGACATCTAGAAACCTAGCCATGCCATGGAGGAAATCAAGAAACTTATTCAAATGGAGGAAAGCAAGAATCTTATCCAAAAGAAGGAGAACAATCAAGTTGGATCCGTATGGAATGTTGTCACACTTGTTGTAGGATTATCATTTGTAATTTGTTTACTCAATGGGAAAAACATTATGTCGTAGTTGTATGAAAGATCTTCATTAGTCTTGTAGGAACATTAATGTTTTGTTGTGGGTTTAGAACTAATTTTGATGGTTATGGAAAATTGGTTGTTATGTAAGAAGCAACAGTCTTGTTTTTTTATTTCCTCTTATGCCTTACATTATTCAACTTTATTCATTGATTCACAAGTGAATGTTTTCACTAATTTGGTCATACATTAACAAACCAGTTAGACACAGTGTGGTTAGTATTAAAACATAAGCAGTATAAACCAAAAGAACAACAACTTAATTCATCTGAATTATTTTTCCAAGTCATATACATCCATTACTTCATAGTAAAATCAAGTAATGTCCAATTTTTTCTTATCAAGGCTATCGCTTAGTGACAGGTCATGCATGATTCGACTATGTATGTCTAAAAACGGGGTGGGTACTAGATCAATATGGGCTGCACTTGGAGCTGCTGTTGCAGCATCTTAAAAGCTCTTCAAAGGGACAAATTCACAAGCATTAGAGAAATCAATATGGGCTGCAGCAGTGGCTGCAGTTGCAGCAACAATAAGGGCATCAAATGGGACATATTGACAAGCCTTAGAGGCTTCAATATGGGTTGCACTTGGGGCTGCAGCAGTAAATGGGGCAGCCACATCACAATCAACCGGGGCTGTAACACCACAATCTGTATAAACAGTTTCTAGGACGTGAAGTTCACAGAAACTCCCATTCAAAAGCACATTATTAACAGGATTTGGGGATTGAAAATCATCACATATAGCTTTTCATGTATCATGTATATATTCCATAAAAAGCATATAAAAGGGAATGTTTACCCATAAATAGTACATTTACAAAAAGGGGTTATACCCCATACAAAAGTCAGGCAAAAAACTTAAAAAAAACACCACAAGTATGAACTCCATTTGGTTCATTCTTCACCCATTAGATATCTCACTTCTTGCGAACTGCATAAGTAATCAATGCACTTTTGAACTGCTTAGAATCTTCAAATAACATCCCCACTTCATTTTTTTTAATTTGGATTGTACGAGGGCACTTTGCAAGCATGATTCACCTTGGATGAGTCACTTTGCTAGCTCAGTGAGGACTTCTGACTTATCAATACCATGCTCCACATATATATCTACTACACCCCACTTAACTGCCATCTCAATAAGCCAAAGGGTAGACTCATCATTCCATAGTGTTCTTAGCATATGCATGTTCTCTTCAGGTAGTTTGAACGATAAGGACTCCACCTTTTTATATGCATCGGTCGTGATATACTTCAGCAAGTGAGGATATGAAATCCTATCCGGATCAAAAGTTACAATTTGTGTGTCACCATTAACATAGGACAACTCAGGATCTTTGATAAAATTCCCACCGTGGTGTATTTGTAATTCAGCTTCCAAAAACATTCTGAAACAAAAAACAAATATTATAGAATTAAAAACTTTACACAATTTCTCAAAAGTATTGGATAAAGTACTGTATTACAGGACCTAATACAAGTGTTTGAATTAAAATAAGTACACTGCTGTTTGATATAAAGAGCCAGATTAAGCTGCCATAATGCTTACCACCTTTCTAGATTTCTCTCTTATTAATCTTAGTTTACAAGCATTGAGATGCAACTATCCAAATTTACAATTATTTATGAACATGAGATCAATAATAGGTTTTCAAGATGAACTTAAATCTGACTCTTTTGTGATGCAAGGAGCAAGAACATTTACGTTTTTAAAGTGTCTTAAACAAAATTCCTTATTTAACTTAGTTATTAGGTCTTACAGATTTTTCTCATCCCAACCTAATAGAAGAAAGTAATTCACACACAAATTAACTCCGTAGCTGTAATTATCTAAAAACACGACTAACCAAACTTGCAGATAAACTAAACATTAAAATTGCAGATTTTTACTACCCTAAAAACCCTAAGAAACGACCACAAAGAACTATGCTAAAAAATCTTCTCTTCTCCATAAGTCACAAGCTAAGTTCAAAGTGATGGGAGTAGATGTCGTGAACAGAATCATTCAGCCTAACTTTTCATATACAAACTAAAACTCCCAATTTGAAGTTAAAAGACAAGTAAGAATTAAGATGACGAATCTGAAATCAAAGAAATGCGAACAATGCCTGCTTCGCGCTCCTCACAACTCGCGATCAATTCCGTGCTCCATTGTTGTCGCTGGCCAGAAATCATGTGGATATGGTTGTGACCACGAGAGGTGTATTTGGGGAATCTCTAATTCAACCTACGTGGCTGAGAGTATGGTGTTTTAGGTTTAAAAAAAAGTGAATTTTTAAAGTGATTTTGTGAAAAGTGATTTTTTAAAGTGATTTTGTGAAAAGTGAAAAGTGATTTTTTAGGTTTAACAATTCCTAATTCCAACTTTCCACGCTGGCAATTAATTATTCTACCGGGAGTAGCAGGGGTACTTTGGAGGTAATCTGACCTATATGTTTCTTTTTAACAAGTATGCGGATGTATGTGATGTTTTTAAGAGTAGATGGGGTTAAGTGATGTTTCAAACAAGTAGAGGGGCTTATGTGACCCTTTTCTACATAGATAATCATCATTTACAAATCTTAAAGTTTATGATGATTAGTTTATTTTTAGGAGACAGAGATATGTATGGTAATACAAAGAATAATATTTTACACGTGACAATGAACTTATTGTTTTTCTTAAGGGAAAAGTGTCAAATTGGTCCTCGAACTTTCATAAAAAAAGTCAATTAAGTCCTTTTATAGGAGACTCTGACCGGCCGACACGAGTTGAGCGGTTCTCGATGGAATTGCTTGATGAAATTTTTTGCGCAACTTATTCATCAAGTGATGGTTTTAAACAAGTAGAGGGGCTTATGTGACCCTTTCCTCTATCTTTTTTTTAAGGAAAGCAAAAACATTCTAATTCTTGAAAGATAGATTATGCCTACCAAATTGTAAGTTTAAAATTCAACCTGAAAGTCAATTACATAAATTATTGAAAAATAGTGTCAAAAATATAAAAAACGCAATGTTTATTAATAATTTAATTAATTGACTTCCTAATAAAATTTAAAGCTATAATTTGATTGAGATGCATGTCCTAAATGTATCTGCTGAAGAAAAAGTTTAAGGCGGGTGATTTAGACCTGTACAAAACCGGGCCGATCAGTCCGGTCCGGTCAGCCTGCCCGCACAAATTAGCGGGCTTGGGCATATATATTTACCCACCGGCCCGACCTGCAACAACATATGGACGGGCTTGGGTAAGGGTGTAGGCCCATTCGGGCCGATAAGCCCGGTCCGCTACATTTAGTATATATACATATACTTCGAATATTTTTATATATACTAATTTATGTATTGTTTACATGTACACATGCATGTGTATTTTTATATTTACTAATTTATTTGTACACATATTTATAGTTTATTATGTTTAAATTTAAGTTTTTTAGTTCTCAACAAATAGTCCAACCAATATAATATCTATTTTTGTACTTAAAGATAATACTTTGTGTTTGAATTTTAAATTTTAGATATACTTTCTCATTATTATTTTTGTGTATGTGATGAAAGGCCTATATACATTATAAGTGTAAGAGCAATTTTTAAATGTTGTAATATTATTTATAAAGTATTAAATAAATTATATAATTTTGAAAAATTTAAAGTTTTCCTGGGCCCGGCGGCCCGGTGGACTACCCGGCCCGCTCTTACGGGCGGGTATGGACGTGGGGTTAGGCCCGTTTTTACGGGCCGGGCCGGGCCCGCCCACATACAATGGCTAGAAAACTTATGAAAAGCTCGGCCCGAGCCCGGCCCGAACACGCTTTTGTCCAGGTCTAGGGTGATTGTAGTAAGACTAGTTGCAATCTTGGAGTGAAAAGAATAAAATTAATGTTTTCACCCTAAATTCTTGTATAATCAATGGTATAGGATAGGGGGAAAATGAATGGCTAGAACTTAGAGTCGGGAGCCGGGCCGGGTCCGATTCAGGCCTAGGCCCGGCCGGACTTTTATTTGGAAATGATGGAACCGGAACCAGCCTGGGTAGCCGGCGGTTCCAAGCCGGGCCGGGCCCAAACAATACCGGGTTGGGCCGGTTCCGGTTCGGGCCTATTTTTTTGCTTTTAGTTTTCTAAACAACCCCGACCCCCCACCTTTACCCCCCGACCCCCCAAGCACCCAGCCCAACCCGGTAGAATTAAAAAGAAAAATTAAAAAAACAAAAAAAAGGCCCGAACAAGCCGGGCCGGTTCGCATTTTAGGGGGCCCGAGCCTAAACCGGGATAGGAGTGGTTCCGGGTGGCCCGAACCGAACCCAAGACCAGGTACCGGGCCAGCCAAATAGTACCGGGCCGGTCCAGTTCTGGGCCGGGCCGCCCGGCCCGAGTCCACCCCTAGTCGAGAATAACCAACCCAATTTTCACTCCGAAAAGAGAGAAGAAAAAGCAAAAAGTAGAGAAAAAGGTGCAAAGAACAAAAAGTAAGAGATAAACTCATATAACTTTTTCATTTGTATTTCTATTTTTACAAAAAAATATACTCCCTCCCTATTTTTTTGTTCCATACATTAAGAATAGTAGGGGTAGTTAATAGTATAGAAAAAGTAGGAGAGAAGATGAAAAAGTAGGAAAGAGAGAATAAAAAGTACGAGTAATTGGATATTTTTAAAAGAAAAACTTACAAAAAAGGAAAAGTGTATGGAACTTTTAAATATATCCAAAAATGAAAAGTATATGGAACTTTAAAATACAGAGAAGTATTAAAATTCATAATTTTTTATTACCTTTCGTACAACACCAATAGTGCATATATAATGTCTTGAAAAAATTGACTAGATGAATATATTGGCGGTGTTGAATTGCACAGAAAAATTAGATTGACGTAATGAATACACCAAACAATTTCATTTATTGACGAAATAAAGTTGCGGATAGTCTAACGTCTTAAATAAAATTATGTCACCCTACTGACCCTTATGTTTGACAAGGTAAAAGGGGATCAAGTTATATCTTATCCAATGACTTTCCCATTCCAAAAGGAGTCTTGCCTCTAAAAGACCAGTCAGTATACCGTGGGATGATCCCACAGTGAGCATCATGCTCCTGGTCCAAAAATGACGGGTTTAATCTAAAAAAAAAACGCTTTTCTCCAATCTTACACTGCACTCACACTTTATAATCCCACTTACGTTTCTTTTTATGTTTTGTTTTTTACTTTTAACCTTTTTCATCATTAAAAGCTATAAATAAAAACAAAAGCTATCGTGTATCCAACTAACTTTTTTTAATTTAAGAACACTGGAATGTTTTGTTACAATTTTATGATCAAATTTTAGCCTTTCAAATAATAATTACTTTTCTTCTTTCTTAGTCCTTATTGATACACTTTTTCTTTTCTTTTTTTATTCAACTAAATTTACAACAAAAAATATGTTGGGATATTAGGTCCAGGCCCAATATCCCTAGGCCCAAATCCGGAAAGAAGCAGCGGGCCAAAGGCAGTCCAAAGAACTCCCGAACGGCATTCGGGATAAAACTTATACTTGGAACATTCCGGGAAACAATTATGCCAAAGTACCAAGGCCCAGATATCGATCGGCGTTCGGGATACTTCCATAACAAAATAACACCTATGACGGGGTCCCACACACCGAACACCCTGCCCGAACGGGCGGTCAGCAAGTGGAGGCCGCATTTAATGCTGGATCATGACAGCTGCAAGTGGGGGCATGAGTGCTTACATGGCAGAGGTGACAGCCTACCAGATTCGGCCACATGTCCACCTTACCCATCCCCATTTTAGTTTAAATACCCATGTTTAGATCATTGTAAAGGGTTAGCATTTTAATACTCAGAGCTTAGTAATAGATTTACATCTTCCATCCTTGTAATCTCATGCTCATCTACCGTTCGGGTAGCTTCAGTGTAATAGCATAATTACGGAATACAAGTAAGCTCTTGAGTTGAGTATTATCTCACTATTTTATATTTTATACACTTTTCAACCCAATCCAATATCCCTACAATATCCAAAGCTTGTGTTGGGCTTTCGGATCTTCGGGAATAAACCTCAACATTGGCGCCGTCTGTGGGAACCTTCACTAAAAGTCCAAGGAAAACCGCTGATCTAAGCACCATTTTTCTTGAAATGGCTAGACTTACTACCGCGACACCGAGTTCTACATCCAGGGGCCGAGGAGGCAATAGATCCTCTGAAGGGTGGTCCATGCAAGGACACGCCAGTGGCAGTGCCACCCGAGAGTTCGAGCAAATCATCCCTCGGGACGTAAGGATGAACCCTCAGTTGATGAGGGAGATGGCAGAGGCCATGCAACGCATGGCGGATGAACAGGAACAGGGATACACCGATGAGACTCATGAGCCTCTATCCCCTATTCATCCTATGTCGTCCTTTGACGAAAGAGAAGACACTGAGACCACCACGGCCTCAGCACATTCCCAGGAGCATCGAGGGAACCGCAGGAGAGCCCACCCTTACGGGCATGCACAGCCACCCCAACCAGCCGAACCCCGTCCGCACCTCGGAACGGATATAGGGAACCTACCCCCATGGTAGACCCCGTTGGACTACACTTCCAGTATATCCAGAGGGATGGGGAGCGCTTCATCCGGAGGAGAGCTAACACAGCTGCCCCTCGCCAAAACAGAATGCCGGAATATGTGGACGCTAGGATACCACACATTCCCCGAACGGCCCAAGATGAAGAAATGGCCGAAATGAGAAGACAGATGACCGAGCTCAGAGAGCAGGTCAATCGGACGCCCCAACAAACCCCACCAGCACGGGTTGGGATTACTTCTCCCTTTACCAGGGAAATCATGAATGCCGAGATCCTGAGGGACTGCCGTCCCTCGACCGGCTTAACATACGATGGGGTGGGAGATCCCCACGTACACCTGAGGAGTTACCAGGGTGGCCTCATGCTATTGGGGGCCACCGACGCGGCAATATGCAGGCTGTTCTTCAGTACCCTTCGGGGACCAGCCCAGGAATGGTTCGGAACATTACAACCCAGATCGATCGGAAGCTTTGCGGAGCTATCCACCTTATTCTTAGCCCAGTTCGCCTCCAGCACAACCCCGAAACTACATTTCGGGTATCTGACCAGTGTGAGGCAAGGACCTAAGGAATCAATCGCCGGGTTCCTGACCAGGTGGAGGACCGAAACCCTGAAGGTGACGGGCATGACAGATGAGACTGACATCCTTCTTTTCACCGATGCCCTTCCGACGGGGGATTTATACAGGGAGCTGAAGAGAAATTCGGGAACCAGCTACCCAGACATCCTGGAAAGGGCCAGGGGCCATGCGGCCCTGGAAGAGGAGATCAAGATAAGGGACCGAACGGCCCCGCAGCCTCCCACTTCAAGGCTGGCGGAACGTTTGGGGCCCGCACCAGCAGCTGCAGCACCTCATCGAAGGACTGCGCGCTTTACCCCCCTGGTCATGTCTATAGTTGGTGTTTTTCATTTGGAACACAATGCCATTCCTCCCCCTACTGACACAAGGCCCGTGATGGGACCTACCCCGAATGCCTACTGCAGATACCACCAACGGAATGGACACCTCACGAAGGATTGTCACGCCCTACATGTGGCAATTGAGGACCTGATCCAAAAGGGCTACCTGAGAAAGTATGTCAGCACCAACCTGAACAGCCCTTCCCCCAACCAGCGCCCTCCCCGATCCAATAGCTGGAAGCGGGATGTCCAGCGGGATGCAGAGCCAAGTAATGATTCATACCGCCCCCCTATAGAGGAGGCTGAGGGATCCGGGAATCCGGGAAAAAAGCCACGACTGGAAGTGAAAGTCATCTTTGGTGGAGGAGAGACCGGGGATACGGCCGCCGAACGTAAGAAATTTGAGCGTAGCCTCTATGTCGCCACTGTAGCTGCACCACCCACAAAGAAGGGCCGCTAGGAGCCAATTACGTTCGGTGTGGCTGACCTACCCAACTCACCAAGTCCGCACAGGGACGAGCTAGTGGTGAGTATGTGTATAGACAACGTCTTGATCCACCAAGTTCTGGTGGACACGGGGAGTAGTGTGAACGTGCTGTATTTACGCACGTTGGAAAAGATGAAGCTAAAGAAAGATCAGCTGACCAAGCTGAAGACGCCGCTGGCTAGTTTCCGAATACATGGTTAAAGGCGAATGACGCATACATGGTTAAACCAAAACAACAGAAATTATATTCATCACATGCATCATTTCAGCCAGAGTTTTAACAACAATAACATACTAAGCAACCACCGTACATCATGACTTAATGAAAAAGAGACTAGGTTACAGGCTTCCCTCAGAAAACGACATCCAAGGATGACGACGATCGTGACCGAACACATGGTGTAATGTACTCTAGCGGTTAGCTATATCATCTTTCTCTTCATTTATTAATAATAGTGTTATACGAAGTATTTAGTAATTCTCTTTACTCGCTAATTACTCGTTTTGGCTAATTAGTTTTCTCAAGCAAAAGGAAAAACAATACTCCAATGATAAACTATTAGCCTTTAAATTACAAGTAAGTTCTCAAAAAGAACCATTGGAGATGCTCTTAATCCGCCACTACAAATTTTCTTCCAACCCTAAAGGGAAAGAAACAAAATTTGCAGTCAAGCTATTATTTCGGAATTCACACACTATTTTTTCTAGAATTGAACGTATTGTTCTTGATTTTGACTGAGACATGGTGTTAAACATATATTGGAAATTCCAACATTGGAGGATGATAAACTAACACAGAACCCTTGCCACGTTTTCATAGGACCAAATTCTATATTTAACATCACTACTATGGAATCACAAAAGGTATAAATAAAGAATGTCCTATACAGTTATAATTCAAGAAAACCAGTTTTGGTCCATACTGCATTTCTAAGTCTGCTCAGATCTCTCCACTTCAAGGTCGTCCCAGCACCTTCAAAAACCGAGACAGAAAATATCTTGCTTCCTGAAATCTTCCTCCTACCAAGCCATTCATGTGGTGGCAGTATCAGGCCATCATCAAATTCATCATCTTCTTTTTCGTCTTCACCGCCACTATCCCAACCGCCCCTAACGAATCCACAACCTTCATCCTCGGCTTGGCTACTATGATCATAATTATCACTCAGAAATGGTGGGGTGTAAGTAGTGACCTGGTTTGAACCAGTTTGATATATTTTTGACCAATCAGGTATGATGACTGGAGCTGAGTGTTGAATGATTTTGGGTTCATGAGTGGGTGGTGGGTTCTGGTTGGAGGATGTTCTTGGGATCATTTTTGCTGCAGTTGGCATCAACCTTAGGACACAACTGGAGGCAGCAGATTCTTGTTGGACAGTGGAACTGCTAAGTTCTTTTACCCTTTCATGCTGGAAACAGTCCCATACATCTTTTTCTTGAAGTTCTTCACTCCCAATTGAGGTCCAGCCAGTGCTACCTTTGCTGTACAACCAGCCCCCCATTCCTCCTCTCAAGTACTGACATCTACTTTTCACACATGGGGCATTTTGTATTTTAAAAAACTAGAATCTTTTTGCACAAAATGTGAGAAAAGTTTAAACATCATTACTTATATTGGTTATTAAAAGAAAAAGGTATTCTTGATAATACTAGTAATGTTTTACTATGAAAGCCATGCAAAGAACATGATGAACTAGCACTGACTAGGATCTGATGTAGCTTTCTTAAACAGATTCAAAGGGCTTTTCAGATATTCTGGACAGTCACTGCAAAACAGAAGCATAGCAGAAGTTTTGAGCTGGTTGAATAATTAAGCATAAAGAATCATCAATAAAAGCTTGAAGGTGTTGAATCTTCAGCGTTTCCATTGAGGATCTTCTTAATTACCTTAGCCCTCCTTTTAGGCTTTCTTCAATTCATAGTATTCTCAGAAAACAGCTAGCCCTGTGTTTAGACCCTCAAAGTCTCCTCAATAAATAATGTGCAAAAGTGTGTGCCTGTATTTTTTTGCCTTTTCTTTTCCATTTGGAAATTAGCTTTTAATGGACAGTATTTGCGAATCCAAGCAAGCATAGTACTTGACAAAATAAAGTTGGACCATTAGGCTAACCGCAACCCAACCCGTCAATAAATCTAACCTCCCTTCTGTTTATACGTATTCACTCAGTCAATTCAGTTTTTCTCTGCAACCCAGCACCGTCAATATATCCACTTAGTACCTTGTTTTTTTAAATTAAATGCATATATCCTTAGTTATTTTATTACACGTCACTTATGTGTTATTTTTGTTTTGCCCAATAATTATTGTTTAAAAACTCAAACATTTCGATGTAAAAAAATAAAAAATGTGAAATAATTTTTTTTGTAAGAATCCCAGCATAAAAAATGATTAAATCCCAGCTTCAAAAATGAACCAAGAATCCATCCCTCCCCACTACACTTTTTCATACGTACAACCTATCCACTAGCCGGCCTTTTTGGCTTTTTCGTCGGCAACACTCCCGCAAGACTCACACCAATTAACTCCACTGCTTTTTGTCAGACTAGTTGTGGGCCAATCAATTACTTTTCTCCAAGATGGATTCAATTGCCCGGCCACAGATTGCTCCCCAGGGTTCTCCAGACTCCCGGTCACTCCCCCCTCTACGAAAAATTCTCCCGGTTGCAGTCATTTTGGGGTGAAAGTCTCACATTTGGGGTTTTCACCCCATGCATTGCAATCAGCCTTAGAACAATAGACAACACTATAGAATACCAGAAGTGATGTCTCTTTTTGGTGGATAAGACTTAAAGCCACTTTTAACTTTGGACTAAGAGCAAAGCCATTGAAATGGAAGCAGCCAGAAAAGACTATCTAGCTTGTTATCTTTCCCTAGCCCTTTGAATTCGAATCTGCACATCTGGTTTGACATTATTCACTTCTTTCACCCACAACTTTGGCATCTTTACTAGATTCCACCACTTCATTCATAGTAGTTGAGTTTTATTATAACATGATCTTTTTAGGATACTTGGTAATACATTTGTTAGCATTTTTTATGGTTGTGCAACCAACTATATAAATTCTTATCAGTTTCTAAAATGTGAGCTCATATCTTTATATCTATTCAATATGGCAAGAATTAGGATGTCTTGCAAGTGTGAAACTCAGAATAAATTATCAAATTTGTCTGGATAATATTTCTAAAAGATGCCCATTTTGGTTATGGTGATCCAGAGAAGTTTTACAGAATTTTTCCCAATGATATTTTACTATTATGAGTGAAAACAGAAAACTCAACGGGTGCCTAATTTACTGTTTCTAAGTGCAATGCATATGTGGATATGATGTGTAGCAAACTGCCATTGATAGGAATTTTACATCATACAAGTATACAACAGTAGTGCCACCATATATGATGTTTTCTTTTGGACTGAAATTTGCTGGTCTGGTCTGATCTGGTTTGGTCTGATCTAGTCTGAACTGGTCTGGTAAACGACTGACTTCTGTGTATTTTATAACTACATAAGTCAAGTCTGGTCTGATCTAGTTTGGTCTGATCTGGGACTGAAAACAATCCAAAAGAAAACATCCATAATGTGCTTCATACGATCCATATTAGCTAATGCTTCATACGGTATAATGCATCATTTGTTTATCAAATCCAAAGTTTTCACATAACACAATATATAAGCTAATTTCAGCTTCCATCTACACACACAGAACTACTTTCATACGGAGTACTTTCTTATTGCTTTGCAAGTGAAGATCAGTTTAAAATTTGTGAACTTTATTTTCAATTATTCTACTTCTGAGAATTTGGGGTTTAACTCAAAACCAAGAACGCGTAGGGAATAGTAAAAAATGTCATGCACAAAAATGTGGCATTGATACGACACAGAGAATTGGTGTGGAAAATATTATTGAAATCGTAGAAAATAAGAAGAATACAGCCGAGACCAATTCGAGAGGGCCTCGATCTCTCCCAGATCCCCCAATTTTCCCAAATCCCAGCCTCCTTTTCCTGACTCATCTGTTTGCCTTTTATTTCCTTTCTCCAGCCTGTCCAGCTTCCACATTTATTTAGACCACCCTTTTATTTCCTTTCTCCAGCTCAACCTGTTCAGCTTCCACATTTATTTAGGCCATTCCCCCCAAGCTTGATTCCCCCTATTATTAATAAAACCCTCCTAAAAGGGCTGGCCCTTAATTAAGTTATTGGGCCTAGAACCCTAACATTAAACAACATTAAAATACTTAAATGGATTCTTATTATTTGTAGTGCCCAGGTCCCTATCATCACTCCCCCCTTTGACATCCACCTTGTCCTCAAGGTGGGGAGTAAGATACAGTCATGCCATTCAGCTTCATCCTCGCGCCTCTTCCTTCCCAGTACTTCAGCTTGGATAGTTTTCTTCTTTTTGGCAACCTCTCGTTATCTATGTCAACACAGTGATCCTTTTTGTCAAGGTTTTTATCTCTTTCAATGCCCCATGTCTCATCTCTTACAGAACCCATAACTGAGAATACAAAGTCAGCTTCATCATCACCAAGTGTTCTTCCTGTGTGATGCATCACGGCTGCCTTGGAACTTTCATTGTAACAAAGTTGCATAGCAGACTTCCAGGCGGCTAGAGTGTGTACAGGATCAACCAGAATACCTCTCTCTCGGGTAATTATTGAATATATCTTCATTTCACCTCTCAACACACTGTCAACTTTTCTTGGATCAAGACATTTTACCCATTGAACGATGGCATCGTGACCTTTCCTCAAGAACTGGTCAGGATTAGAAAAATTAGAAGTCAAACTAATTTCAAATAATAGACTTTCATCCTCTCTTCTATACCCCTCAAAAGTGTCTGCTAGCATGTCTGTAGTTACTTGCCACGGAAGTACTAGGAAAACAACTCCAAGTCCTAAGCCAATGGCAGTAGTTCCTGTGCCAGCGTCTACGTCTACAATAACTCTTGGCAACTGATGTCTTCCAAATGCATGTTCCTGAGACAAGCAGTCCACAAGGCGCATAGCACCTAATAATCCTGGACTAATTTCCTTGTCTTCCACCTCTTGCAGTCTCAAATACTCCTGCTGATCAGGTAGAGTTCCTGTAGGTGGAGTCGTATCGTCTTCGGGATCCAGCTCCTGGACTGATGGTGCATCTGTCTTCAACTCCTTGTTCAATGTTGTAGGAGGAATTCCCTGCAATCCATTTTCGGAATTAACGTGGTCCAGGGTTCTGCGAGGAGTGATTTGCAACAACTGGGAACTGGACGAAGCCGCTTGCGAAGAAGAACTGCGAGTATCGGTGAGTGAGGAAGCCTGCGGATAGGGACCTTCTGCTGGAGACGAAGTTTGCGACGATGATGAGACATGGTTCTCAGACTTCCAACGGCATCTAGGGTTCCTCGATCGTCCCCTTCTTCTGCTGCGACTACCCTTAGCTTCGAGACTTTGCATCTTCTCCAGCAACAACTGCACTTTCTCGTCAAGCAAGGCTCGCATCTCTGTTCGCATCTCTTCCTTTGAACGCTCCAGTGATCTCTCCAAACTTTCAATCCTTTGTTCCATGTTTGACCGAGTGAATACCATACACAGGTACAGTGATCGAAGCTCTGATACCAATGATACGACACAGAGAATTGGTGTGGAAAATATTATTGAAATCGTAGAAAATAAGAAGAATACAGCCGAGACCAATTCGAGAGGGCCTCGATCTCTCCCAGATCCCCCAATTTTCCCAAATCCCAGCCTCCTTTTCCTGACTCATCTGTTTGCCTTTTATTTCCTTTCTCCAACCTGTCCAGCTTCCACATTTATTTAGACCACCCTTTTATTTCCTTTCTCCAGCTCAACCTGTTCAGCTTCCACATTTATTTAGGCCATTCCCCCCAAGCTTGATTCCCCCTATTATTAATAAAACCCTCCTAAAAGGGCTGGCCCTTAATTAAGTTATTGGGCCTAGAACCCTAACATTAAACAACATTAAAATACTTAAATGGATTCTTATTATTTGTAGTGCCCAGGTCCCTATCAGGCATTTGTAATCTGCAGTGACCATTGATTTTATTTAAGTGATGTTATAGGAAAGCCCTACATGTTACACTTCAGAATATTCTACTACAGCTAGAATACATTGGCATATAAATTTCCTGCTGATCAACTCAAAATATTACTCATGCAAAAACTATGAAGATTTAAAGCTAAACAATGCCCCTATGTAAGGGAAGCATCTGCTCCAGCAACAATCTCCAATATATCACCAGTGATCTTAGCCTGCCTTTGCCGGTTATAAGCAATGGAGAGGTTCCTATTCAGCTCGATAGCATTATCTGTGGCGTTACTCATTGCATTCATCCTTGATGAAAGCTCGCTTGCAAATGACTCTTGAAGTGCCTTCAAAATTTGACTGTTCAAGTAAAGAGGCATCAATGCATCAAGAATCTGTGCAGGGTCTTGCTCAAACTGCATATAAGGCGAAAATCCTCTTCTGTTTTCGCTATTCCTATGATGATCCATCTCCACTGTTAGTTTCCCCTCCTTTGTGCTCAACCTAAAGAATTCATCCCCCTCCACATCAATGCTCTTCCCATTCACGTCTCGAATCTCTCCCTTTTTGGATAATGGAAGCAAAGTGTGAATTACTGGCTCAGAGTTTATCAAAGACACAAACTTTGTATATAACAGCTCCACCTTATCAACCTCTTCACTCACAAATAAAGAGAAAACATTGTCTGCTATTACTTGTGCATCCTTTATGGTTGGAAATTTCCCTCCTTCCACATAACTATCCACTGTCTTATTCTCCCTCCGCTTAAAAAAATAAGAATTCCCCTTTTTCCCAACACTAATTATGGTGCAATCCAAGCCAAGATCCGTCACTTCCTTTATACGAATCTCGGCTTTCTTCAGGATGGCATTGTTGAAACCTCCACATAGGCCTCTATCACCGGTGACGACAATAAGCGCAATTTTTTTCACAGGACGAACGGCTGTTAAAGGGACTTCGACGTCTTCCCCCCGGAGCTGCTCGTTCATGTTGTACAGAACCTCAACAAGGGCCTCGGCAAAGGGTCTAGAACTGACGGCAGCCTCTTGAGCTCTCCGAACCTTTGCGGCGGCCACCAATTTCATGGCCTCTGTGACTTTTTGTGTGTTTTTTACCGCCTCAATTCGATTTAGCACTTGACGAAGAATGCAGCAAATATGACGCGAGGGTGAAGATCGAGAATTTCTCTTGACTGTGGGTTTACAAATTGGAAATGGAGTAATCTGGGAAGAAGAAGAAGAAGGAAGTGAATTAACAGAGCTTCCAATTGCCCAAGTCGACAAAGCCATGACGTGAAATAGGTTAATAGGCGACGCACAATAACCCGCCGGATTTGAAATATCCCGACGACCACTCAGTCCTGGGCTATATTAAGAGAGAGGGCTTCAAAGTCCAGTTTCAATATGGCCTAAAAGTATACAAAAGGTGAAGGTTCAATTTGGTAGCCTCCAGGGAAATGGTAGCATTGGAATCCTCCTGCAATGATGAAAACTTGTTAACCAAAACCTTTCATTTTACTCCATAGTATCCTCACTATTGCATTAGTTGCAACATTGCAATTTATACACTATTCATGTACTTTACTTTGACTACATTTTATTTATTAACATGTGTGAACTATTATTTTGAAAAATATGATTGAATTCGTCTCATTACTAAGTTTCATAATCTTTTTTTTATTATTAATGTTTTTTACTAATAGTCTAATACATAATAAAATATAATGATGGTCAAAGTTGTGCATTCAAAAACATGAAAAAGTGAATGTTGTAACTAAACAAGAACGGAGGAAGTTCTTGGTAAGGATGCACATGGTCTCTGTCATGTAGTTATTCAAAATTCAAATTGGGTTTTTGTGTAATTATTGTAAAATTATGACAAATGTGGTTTGATTCTAGCCATTGATTTGAAATTGGAAAGATGGAGATTTATAGTTTTTGTGTTGTCATTTTAGAAGAGATTCTCACTAAAACCCTCCCATATATTCATATATAGTTGTAGAGTAGTGTTCCTGTCAAGACCATCCGGAAACGGACCTCCGTACGGACCTCGACGTTTGGACCCCTTCCCGATGGAATTTTTTGATGAAATTTTTTGAGCATGTTCTTCATCAAGTCTAGTGTATCCATACCAAATTTCAGCTAAAAATTCCACCGGGATGACAGTCAAATGATTTTTTGAAGTTAACTGCGCACTTTAGATACATATATAATGCAGTTAACTTCCAAAAATCATTTGACTGCCTTCCCAATCGAATTTATAGCTGAAATTTGATATGGGTAAACTAGACTTGATGAAGAACATGTTCAAAAAAATTTATCAATAAATTCCATCGGAAAAGTGCCCAAACGCCGAGGTCCGTACAGAGATCCATTTTTGGAGGTCCTGACATGAAACAGAGAGGCTCTATAGTTGTATATAGTAGCTTAACCGGACTATGTTCCTGGCGGTAAAAAATTAGCATAATTACAATTTAAAACACAGAGAGGTTCTATGAAAAGATGTTTGAATAAAAAAAAAACATAAAAAGTGTAAATAGAAGTAAATAAAAATACGGTAGTGCGGATAATAATCACTCACTTGATACGTACGAAATACGGAGTATCATTCATTTGATTTGGCAATGAGTTTTAAATTATTCTCATTCTAGAGAATGCTCTTTCAAACTCTTTCTACACTTCCGGTTGCATCGGGTATAATTAAAATAAATCTTTTATAATGAAAACGAGTATTTCTAACTATATGTTTCACACAAAAACTGGAAGTTATAATCATCTAGTTAAGGAAAACAACTTTTTGATTAAAAATAAATAATTCATTTTCATTAGGGGAGGTTGATGAATTGGATCCACAAGGATAGAGGATAGATAACTATATAGATAATGAAGCTGTAGATGAAGATCAGATAAATGATACTTTAAGAATGTCTAAAACTCCTTATAACAATTATGAAATAACAATGAAATTTTATGCATCGCTTTAAATTTCACATGGAATAAAATAAACAATGAAATGTAAATCATATACTAGTATCATACAAGAGGATTATTTTTCATTTCACATCTTTTACTGAACCATTTTCCCACAATCCTTGAATAAATGAGACAACTAGCCTCTAAATTTGCAATTGGGTGAAGAGGAGGTTTGGTATGTTAAAGAGGCAGTGGCAAACTAGCAAAGATTATCAGGGTCCGCGCATGATGGCGGAACGGTCATTGGAGCTGACTCATTTTTGACATCTTACTTGTCCTAGACCAGGATAAAGGAGAAAGGTGTTGTGGTAAGTGGGTGACAACTCATCTTTTTTCCTCTATACAACCATTTTATTACACCTTGAAATTAATTAAATTTGTAAATTTATTGATAACTCAAAATTTTTATCTTACCAATTATAGCACTAACATAAATTCAAAATTTAATTACACAACAGAAATTCAGAAAAAACACTAATGACTTTTTTTGAGGAAAAAACACTAATGACTTAAAATTCTACAAGTGTTTAATTAACTATGAACTAATCAACTAATAGCTTAATTAGCGCCATCAGCAAATCAACAAAACCACTACTCAAATCAATTAAACTAAGACATCATCACATCAACAAACAGAAACATCAACAAAGGCATAACAAATCAACGCAAAACAATCAAAATGATGAATATAGACTAATCAACAGAGTAACAGACAACAAATCAATTAATCATGTATCAACAAGACAACAATATGAACAATTAAACTAATCGATAAAAGAGTTAAATAACATAAACATATAAGTAGTACCAGGAGGCAGCAAGGCCGGGCAGAAGGCGTCGCAGCTGTTGCTTCGTCGGTGTCTGAGCGACTCGGCTCTCGGCGACTAGTCAACGGCCGACCTTCCGCCTTCGTCTTTTTCGTGCGTTGCGGTTAGGCCTGGGACCGGTTTGGTTCCTCTTAAAAATCGGAAGAACCGTTAAGAAAATCACAATTCATGTTATCGGTTCGGTTCCAATCAAAAAAATGTGGAACCGTTATGGAACCGAACTTATTGTTAACGGTTCGGTTCTTATCATTTATCGGTTCTTAAAAGAACTATAAACTTTCAGTTTCTGCCACAAAAAAAAAATACATCACAAGTTTAATCAATCAAACTGTTACCCCATTTGAAATAACCACCAAATTTAAATTTAAAAGTTCAGGATTGTAAGAAGTTACGATGTATTGATACATAAAAGTTCAATTGCTCAAAGAAAAAAAGTGGAGCTTAGAAAAGTACAATCAGTTCAGTCCATAATTCCAAAATTAACAATCTGTGAATTAGTAATCACTTCAATTGCTCCAAAATTAACAATTTGTAAATTAATAATCCATAGTTCAGCCAAATTAAAGAGACAAATACACTTGTAAATTAGTGAAGTAATGGGTTTAGGAATGACTGGACTACTGGAGTAGTTATAAGCAATCAGACTCACATTTGGAGTAGTTATAACTACTCCTATGTTTTGTAGAAATATGCAATCAGACTCACTAAAAATCAACACATTTATATCATAAAAATTCTTCTTCAGAATTATGATTCAGGCTCCTAGATTAATATCCATTAATCCCTTTAGTAGGGTAAATGATAGTTTTTTCTATCTTTAATAGAAATATGAAATACACACTCAATACAACATTATTCTTTATATGAGATTACATAGTTATAAAAAAAAAAACACAGCACTAGGTGGTGCTCTTTGAGTTATTCATAGGCTAGAACAGATTATAACATTACTTGAAAGAATATCTCATAGAGACACTTTAACAAACACCTTATAGGCATCCCCAAAATTGAGACAATTTGACATAAACTTCTTCATGATTTACCCCCAACATAAAGAAACCAAATACACTCTACAAAACTCTACACAAAACATATACCAAAATCAAACCTTAGAATGAAGAATAAAAAATGATGTGAAAGCATAAACGAAATATGGTCCTTCTCAAGTATTGGGTTCATGAGTTGGTAACTGTCAAGCTAAATATCACATTTAAAGAAACTAAACAAATATTTGATAAAACAATTACACACAAATCGAGTTTGAAGTATTAAATAATTAAATATCAGATGTTTAGCTTAAAAATTCATTACCTAGATATGGATGGATAGCAGCGGTAAACAATGGGTATCGGAGGTTAGTGAAGAAGGAGAAGTATTTGGCAGAGAAGAAGCAGCGGTCGACGGTGAGCGGCGGTTGAAGGCGAGGAAGGGCAGATTATACCGTATTTTTGAACTTCAATTGAACTTAAATTGAACTTCCAGGCTTATAGCTACGGTGCTCTGCTTTCTCCGACTCTTCTTCGGTCGGCGTTTTTTCTTAGCAGCAGGCCCTCAGTCCGCACATTGTTTGCTCTGCTTTTTGTAGTTTTTCTTTTCGTTTGTTTCTTTCGTTCCTTCATCTCTAGGTTAGTCTTTTACTTGTTGTTTTCTTTTTCTCTTTTTCTTTACTTTTTAATTCAAGAACCTTTTGCTTTAGTTTTTATTCAATCATTATGAAAATTTATAATATAAAATATTAATATGGTATCAAGTTTTTTCTCTCTCCTTTTTTCAATCATCATTCTAATATCATTTTTTTAATTTGTTGTTTTTTTAGGTATATATGTTTTGTTTTTCTATTTTTACTTTTAAGATAAGTATTTATTAGTTATTAAATATTGTGTGTCAATTACTAATATGAGTTTTTTGTTATATTAAAATGAGTATAGTGTAAACTAAATATGCACAAATAAACACTCGAACATATTAGAGAACTCAAACGAGCTTTTAAGTTTTTCGATAATCATTTTGTAAACCATGTATGTTCATCTGGTACTTGTTTTATGCTCATTTTAAAATTTCATATTAATGCATATTTTAAAAGTATCATATTAGATACGCACAGGAGTTAGATTATATAATGGGAAAGTCATGGTACTCAATTGCATGCTTTTGATACTCAATAGAGCAAATTTGATGTTCAATGACAATCTCTTGATACTCAACTAACAAAGCTTACCATTTTGATATCATTGCTCATTTGCAAGTAATGTATGCTCATTTTGTACCGGTATTACACTCATTTTAAAATGTCATATTAATGCATATTCCAAAAGTTGCATATTACACTAAATTTGTATATTGGAGTTCATATGAGTTGATTATAGATAATATTTAATAAGCTCTTAAAAAAGAAAATATAAGAAAAAGAAAGTGAATTCGAATATAGAAAGCAGATTACGATATTCATTGTTAGGCTTCCAATGCTCAACAAAACATGTCAGATGCTCACTAAGTTGCATGAACTTAATTTCAATAGAGGAGGCTTGATGCTCAACTAACAAAAGTTACGATTTTCATATAAATGATCATTTGTACGTTACATATGCTCATTTGGTATTGATGTGCTCATTTCTAAAATGTCATAACAATGTATATTTCAAAAGTATCATATTACATTAGATTCACATATTTAAATTCATAGGAATTGATAATACATATAATTTAATAAGATTTTATAAAAGAAAAAATAAGAAAAAGAAAGTGAATCACTATATATGAAGTTGATATCACAATACTCATTGTGATACTCTTAATGCTCAGTAGAATACGTCCAATGCTCATCGAACGAAAACAGTAATTTTCACTGAAATTATGAAAATGACACCGTTTTTTAATTGTGATATCAGTTTTCTTGTAATAACACGGTGCTCATTATTAGACGCTTAATACTCATTAAAATTGGACTATTGCTCATTAACAATACACTAATGCTCATTTAGCAGAAACCGCGATTTTCGCATCAATTACAAAAATGCCACCGAATTATTTTTCTATTTTTCTCTTAGGCCTGTTATTGGGCCGGCTGTACGGTGCTCACCGTACAGCCGGTTGTACCATATACGTTTCCCGAGGAAGCGGCTATCATCTCTGGTTCAGCTGGATCTCTGCTCGTTTTTGACCCTTTGCTCTGGAGGTTCAGCAATTTCTATTACGATCTAACTTATGGCTAAGACGCGTCTACGCTACCTTACACCTTAGTAGGGGTGGGTTCGGTTCTTGCGGAGTTGCGGTTCGGTTTTGACCTAAAACCAAATATAGAATCAAAGTAAAAAGTTCGGTTCGGTTTCGGTTCGGTTTTACACTTCAAAACTTGGAACCACGGTTTGATTGGTTCGGTTTGTTTTGATTCGGTTTCGGTTTTTTCGGTTTTTTACCAAAAAAATATCATTTGATTTGAAATTGATATAATACTTTAAGGGATCAAACATATATTACATAAAGAATGCAAGCACACTACAACAAATAAAATATAAATGAAAATAAATAGATATGTCATGAATTATATGAGTATGTGAGAGAGATAAAAGTATATATATTATTAATTTACATTGTTTGTGACTAGTTCAAAAATAGTTCATGAGTATATACGTTTTATGTGATATAGTTGAGATGAATATTTATTGTTTCATTAATATGAATTCTTTAAGTTAAATAAAAATAAAAGTTAATTAATACGAATAACTAGTAAAAACATATTATCAGTATAGCTACATTATTATGGGCACTGAATGTGTAAATGAATTCATAAATGAAACTAAACATAACACAAACATTATTTCTCTAGCACAAGAGAACCAAAGACTATTAATGATATTAGGATTAGTTAGGATTAATGCTTAACAATTGACAAATAAATTTATATTTTAATTAGTTCGGTTTGTTCGGTTCGGTTCGGTTCGGTTTTGAAGGGTAAAAACCAAAATCGAACCAAACAACTACGGTTCGGTTCGGTTTTTACATTCGGTTTCGGTTTGTTAGCGGTTCGGTTTTATTCGGTTACGGTTCGGTATGATTTGATTCGGTTTTTGGTTTTCGATTTTTCGAACCCAGCCCTACACCTTAGTTACTTAACCTAATTTTATCGGTTCGTTAACGGTTCTAAGGGAAATTTTTAAACCAAAACCGGAAACCGAACCGTTATTAAATACAAGGAACCGAACCGATTAAAACTCATAACCCAATAACAGGAACCGAACCGAACCGGCTCTTAACGGTTCGGTTCTATCCGGTTCTCCGGTTCCCGTTTCCAAAATCCCAGCCCTAGTTGCGGTCTTGCAATTCTCGGACGCTTGGGCTTGTTGGGCCGGATAAAAATTGATAAGATACAAATAATTTCAGCATAAAGTTCAGTTTTTAGGAATAATTGAAAATAATAATCTCACATTTGATTGGTCTGCACATAATAATCCAAAAATAATTTCACCTTTGTATTTCATCTTCTTTCATTGGACCATGATAGTTTGATGATCTTATATACTGGTTTTTTTTGTCTTTTCTTTGTAAATCATCAGGGACGGAGCCAACATGGGAGGTGTGGTGTCAATTGACACCACTGAATTTTTTTTCCCATAAGTAAGTATATAAAATTTTTGAAAATTCTAAAATTGACACCACTGAAGAATAAAAATTCTTTGTATAGGCGTATGTAATGTTTCATAAATTATAAATTGACACCACTCCACTAATTAAAGAAATGGGTGCAATGTAAAAAATTTTAAAAATTGGAACACCAACTTAAATCAATTGAAAGTCAGGCAATTGAAAATTGGAACATCAACTTAAAACTGAAAAACGAGTTGAAGTTCAAACACTCTTGCAATTGATCCAATCTTTTGATTTTGCTTTCACCTTACACTTGATAAACAAATGAGTTGTCAAAATCTTTACAAAGAATGGATCAAGATATTGTTAACGCTATGGAATTGGTTAAAGTTGCCAAAGAACGACAATATTTGCTATGTCTGCTTTATGCCTTTATGTGTTTATAAATTATTATATAATACTCCCTCCGTTACGCAAAGATTGTCTCAGACACTTTTCACTTGGTCAATACAAATCACTTTTAATCTTTTATTTTAGGGAAAATCGCACTTCTAGTTCCTGAAATAGTCACGAAAATGAAATGTCGGACCCGTATATCTGATATTGTAAATGTCACCCTCAATTGTCCAAATTGTTGTAAATGTGGTTCTTTAAGGGGTGAAATGTACTCTCGCCCACATTGTATATTTCACCCCTGAATGGACCGCATTTAGGGCATTTAGGACAATTGAGGGATGACATTTACAAACTTGGGAATACGGGTCGAACATTTCATTTTCGTGACTATTTCAGGGGCTAAAAGTGCGATTTTCCCTTTATTTTATATATCAAATTTGATTCTGGTTTTTGCGACTTTGTAAAGTTTTTTTATGTAGTTTCTAAATATGTGATTTTTATTTTCCAAAAATAGTTTGAGTGCGTACAAGAATCAGTTTTCTTTATCGTCGGTTAAACATCGTAAAACGAAATGTCCCAGACATAGTGGGACGGAGGTAGTAGTATTCTGCTTAAAAATAGTTCTTTGTTAAATTGACACCACTGACACCGGTTCCTGGCTCCGTCCCTGTAAATCATACATAAATAATCTCACATTTCACAAATATTCTCAAAACAATCCTGTGTTTTATTTTTTCTTTTTCCACCCAAAAATTTTCTTTCTCTTTATTTTTATCCCTAGACACTTTTTAATCCTTTTTTCATCCTTTTGTTTTTATTTATTTTCCTTATTAATTATTTTAATTCTCAGTCTATTATAAGATTTTTTTTGTAAAATTTATTTTCCGGACAGATTTTTTGTCATTTTTTTCTTCCCGTATTTTTATTTCATTTTCCTTTTTATGCGTTTGTTTTTAATCATTCTCTTTTTATTAAAGATCTTTTCCCACTTTACTTTTGGTTATATTTACTTTTTATTTTCATTTTCCCCTTTTTTGTCCTTGTTAATTTGTTGTGTGTGTTTTGTTTCTTGTTACCTTAATCCACCATTAATATATATTTTTCTCCTTTTTTGCACCATAGTATTTTTCTACGTAAGTTCCTCCTAAATTCCATCAACTATTGGAAAAGTTCCTTGGGAAAAAAAGATTAGGAAAATTATAAAATTAAAAGAAAAACAAAACAATCGGGAAATGTAAGAAAGAAAAATTTACATATACTCTTCATACGAAGAAGGGTGGATTAGTAGATGTGAGAAACATTATCTGAAAAAGGGGAAAAGTAAGAAGAAATCTACATCAGGAAATTGTCAATATTCACTGACATGTCAAAAGCAAGTGAAAACAAAAGAGTTGAAAAGGGACAAAGAAAAAAATACTTTTTAGGTAGGTGAATAGGGAAAAAAAAGAAAGAAAATGAGAATGTAAAGAAAAGAAAATTAAATTTGAAATGAAAAATAAATAAAATAATAACGAGTAATGTGGGATAATAATCTTTAAAAGACAATTCATCGAATACTAATGCATAAAACGGGGAAGAAGTAAAAATGGGGAAGAGGAAAAAAGGAAAAAAACTATTGAGTAAAAGGAAAGCAAAAACTTAAACTGATTAAATACATGATTACATGAAATAATAATAATAAGATGGAAAAGAAAAAGAAAAAAAATGAAACATGTGACTGTTTTGAGCAGATTTGTGAAATGTAAGATTATGTACGCGAGATTTTCATAGAAAATATAAAGAACCTGGTATATTATGTCATCAACCAATCAGTATCTCATGAGAGACGATGAGCTGCAAATGTGGAATTATTATGAGCTCACTAGCCAAAGGTGAAATTATTGTTGTCAAATTGTAATAATAATGGACTTGCTGTCTCGCTGCAAAATAAAGGAATAAGAGTCGGCTTTAATTCTTTGTTCCTCAGTATTCGTTCACCGGACTGCGGAGCTACAACTTGCACTAAGAGTACTGAGTACATATATTTATACGTTTTTGTATTTGAAGATTAGTTTATATTTATACGTTTTTGTATATGAAGATTAGTTTAATACTACGTATAACTACTGTAGAAAAGCATAGTGATGTTCTCAAAATCCAAGTATTGTGACAGAAGGAGATAGAAAAGGGTTGAGATAGATGAATTAACATGTAGGACCATGCTTGGCTACAATTAAATGAGGAGGAGCTCTAATTAATTAGTTGTGATGTGATGATGTCCGCTGCACTTTTCCCGCAATTAGGTCGGAGGTGATTGGTTTGTAGCTGAAATTAAAATTAGACGATTGAAACGAATACATATCCTTCATAAACGAATTGGTCAAATTAAAGTTAAGTGACCAAATTGAAACTCCCTAAAAGTTAAGTGATCATCGTTAACATCCCTCAATTGATACATACATATACTTCTAGACTAAGTAATGGAGCAACTAACTCGCTCAAATATTTACGTATGACAAGAAAAAAGATACATCTTAAAATCTGAGATGTATCCAAAAATAGGAATAGAGATAGTGACCTCATTTTTTATTTTTTTACACTTTACCCGTGAAACATGAAGTTTGCAGTGTATGAGCAAAATAAAAAATCCATCTATTTAATTTGAAGATATGATTGACTACTAACATTTGTATACTTATGAGCCCGTTTGATTATACTGAAATTGATTGAATCGGTTGAATATGTTGAAATTAATGAAGTTTTCATTGAACTTGTTGAATTGGCTGAAAAATTAAATTTAAAATATATTTTACTACTAGTAATAAAATAAACAAAAACAAATATAAATAGCTAAAATGACATTCTACAATAACTTGAACGATGTACAAATTTGAAAACTACATTAAAATTGAGAAATTCATTAAAATAAGACAAAAGTATTGACAAAGTTTTAAAATAGGATCGGATCGAATAAGTTTCCTTCCTAAAATATGACTTACTTAATTTTAATTATTAAAACAATACCTAAATTAAAATTTCAAAATATGAATGCATAATAGGTATCATTATGTATGTCGCGTGGCCTGCCTATATCCTACTAATCCTACTAAAAATACAAAAATGCTATAGGTACCCCAAGTTTACCCCATTTCCTACCCCATATAAATACCCCATTTTTTAACCATCCTTTTTACCCCTTCCTAAAAAATACTTTTCTCTCATCTCTCTCACATCTCCCCAGCCCACTCCTCAACTTTCCGCCAAAACACCTCCCCTCCTTCAAAACTTGCTACAGTGCTCAACCCATCCTCTCACCTGCTTCTTTCTTTCATCTTCTTGGATGAATATATGGGGAAGGAAGTATCCGAGTTTAGCGATGGGTTGTTTTGGATGGCTTGACATGGGAAGATGAAGGTCACAAGCTTGATGACGTGGGTGAAGGTGGAAATCTGCCATCTCTGGTCGCTGTTGAAGTAGCGACGACTTCAAGGGAAGAAGATGATGAAGGTGTGGACGTTCAAGTCTTGGAGAAGAGTATGTTGTTTTTCGTCATTTGTTTGTATTTTGTTTGGCGGACAGACATTTTGGAACTGCAGTGTCTGTCTAGCCTAAAGTGAAAGCGGTTTCATAGTTGTTTGAAGTGAACATGGTTTTATATGAGTTAGAGTCGTACATAAAATGTGTGTGTGACCAGACAACTTTTATGTATGTTATAAAAGTGAATAATTGATTAGTTTGTTTCATTGTAATGATTTTGAGGTGTTAATTAATTAAAATTTTAGTGTAATTTCTCTAATTCATTTTATGCCCATAACATGTTTGTAGAAATTACTCAATGAAGTTTTTGTTGAAATTCAAGACTTTTTTCCATTCTTTCCTTGGTCCTCTTGGATGGATATCATGGGAAAGGAAGTATCCCATTTTAGTGATGAGGTTCTTTTGGATGGCTTGACATGGGGAGATGAAGGTGACAAGGTTGATTAACTACTCTTTGTCTTACAGCCAGACAAATTTTGTCTGGGCCAGACATTAGTAGTCTGTGCCAATTAACTACTCTCTGTCTTACAGCCAGACAAATTTTGTCTGGACTAGACATTAGTAGTCTGTGCCAATTTACTACTCTCTGTCTTACAGCCAGACAAATTTTGTCTGGGCCAGACATTAGTAGTCTGGGCCAATTAACTACTCTCTGTCTCACGGCCCGATAAGAGTTGGTTGTGCCAGACAATAGATGTCTCTTCCAGACAAATTGACTATGCCTCACATATGTTATTTGTACCAAATATGTGTTCTGATTATGTGTTGTGTATTAATCGTAGGTTGAACAATGTGTTGGGAAAATGTGTTGAGTATTGTACAATGTTACATGTTCAATGTTGAACAATTGGATTCAGTTTTTTGAACATGTGTAAGTTTTTGCAAACATTACATGTACAATCATCCACTTATGTATGTTGACCTTTTGTTTGTCTGGGTATCTGCGGTATGGTCTGTACTCACCCCGACGAGGAGTTTACAAATTGGGGTGAGGACAGCTTTATAGTACTTTGTAATTAATTTCTTAAAGTACAAATTGGGATGAGGACAACTTTAACACCTCAAAAAAGTTTGCACTTCTTAAACTCCTCGTCGGGTAAATTTTTTGGGGTGAGGACAGGTTTATAGTACTTTGTAAGCTTTTTGTTTATCTCAAGGGGTGAGGACAAACAAAAAGCTTACAAAGTACAGACCATACCGCAGCAAGTCTCAAGGGGATGATCTGTAGCATATCGCAGGAGGAGTTTAAGAACGACAAAAAGTTGTCCTCACCCCTTGACCCACCCCCACGAACCAACCAACCTCACACTTGGTTTCAAGCTCTGAGGCAGTGAAGAGGCAGTTCCCGTCCGACTGCACCTCCCCAAACGAGGTTGATGACGAAGGTGAGATGGTCTTGAAAGACTTGAGATGGTCCTTTTTCCTCATTTTTGGTATTTTTTTCGTCCAACTCCACATGAAAAACGGTTGTGTGTCTGACAGACAAATTTGAATTGCAACGTTTGTCTAGCTGAGCATTGTTTCACAATTGGTAGAGTCTTACATAAGATGTCTGTCCGGACAGACAAATTTATTTGTTTGAGTGTATGTATGCACATCTTATTTTACAAATGTATTTTATAGTATGTGTGATGACTTTTGTGATGTCTCTCTTCGGATGTTAAAAATTGGTTTGTAGTTGTCTGTGAAGTGAAGAGAGTTGTCTGACATTCCATTTGAATTGTCTGTAATGTGATATAAAATGTCTGGCCTTTCTTCTGAGTTGTCTGTCTACAGGTCGGGAGAATGTGGAGTGATTGTGGCTTCCTTTGCAGAGCACCTGTTAATGGGAAAGCCATTGATTCTAGGTTGTGAGTATGCAAACACGTGGAACAAGAGATGTCAATACGTCGTTCGTTTGTGGCGATTGGAGAAGGTGGAGGAAGCATAAGAATTGTTATTAATGTGGGAATGTGTTTTTGTGGGTTGTTTTGATGGGTTTAGTAAAATTGTATTTTATAGTACATTTTGATTAGTTTAGTAATTGTTAATGTGGTTATATAAAAGTGTTCGGAGATATGATTGTATTTGTTAATGTACAGAGATAACCGTTGAATAGACAAACAACAGAGATAACCAGACAGACATTACTTTCACGCAGAAAGACAATAACTTTACACATGCAGACCATACCGCAGATACCCAGACAAACAAAAGGCCAACATACATAAGTGGATGATTGTACATGTAATGTTTGCAAAAACTTACACATGTTCCAAAAACTGAATCCAATTGTTCAACATTGAACATGTAACATTGTACAATACTCAACACATTTTCCCAACTGTAATATGAAAAAAAAATACATGTTAAAAAATTCACAAGTTCAAAACGGACACATTTTCCCAACACTCTATACTTCAGCATTCTTCAAGACTAATTTATATAATCCTTGCATTTGTTTCTCCATTGCAAAAGAAGTCACACATGGTATCATTTTTGTAAATGAATTAGCGTCCGCTTGGAACTCTTTTTCAGCCTGACATTTTAAGTCATTCGTCATCTTGAAGTGAATACCTACGATTAATACAAAACACATAGTCAGAACACATATTTGGTACAAATAACATATGTGAGGCATAGTCAATTTGTTTGGAAGAGACATCTATTGTCTGGCACAACCAACTTTTGTCGGGCCGTGAGACAGAGAGTAGTTAATTGGCCCAGACTACTAATGTCTGGCCCAGACAAAATTTGTCTGGCTGTAAGACAGAGAGTCGTTAATTGGCACAGACTACTAATGTCTGGCCCAGACAAAATTTGTCTGGCTGTAAGACAGAGAATAGTTAATCAACCTTGTAACCTTCATCTCCCCATGTCAAGCCATCCAAAAGAACCTCATCACTAAAGTGGGATACTTCCTTTCCCATGATATCCATCCAAGAAGATCAAGGAAAGAATGGAAAAAAGTCTTGAATTTTAACAAAAACTTGATTGAGTAATTTCTACAAACATGTTATGGGCATAAAATGAATTAGAGAAATTACACTAAAATTTTAATTAATTAACACCTCAAAATCATTACAATGAAACAAACTAATCAATTATTCACTTTTATATCATACATAAAAGTTGTTTGGTCACACACATATTTTATGTACGACTCTAACTCATATAAAACCATGTTCACTTCAAACAACTATGAAACCGCTTTCACTTTAGGCTAGACAGACACTGCAGTTCCAAAATGTCTGTCCGCCAAACAAAATACAAACAAATGACGAAAAACAACATACTCTTCTCCAAGACTTCAACGTCCACACCTTCATCATCTTCTTCCCTTGAAGTCGTCGCTATTTCAACAGCGACCGGAGATGGCAGATTTCCACCTTCACCCACGTCATCAAGCTTGTGACCTTCATCTTCCCATGTCAAGCCATCCAAAACAACCCATCGCTAAACTCGGATACTTCCTTCCCCATATATCCATCCAAGAAGATGAAAGAAAGAAGCAGGTGAGAGGATGAGTTGAGCACTGTAGCAAGTTTTGAAGGAGGAGAGGTGTTTTGGCGTAAAGTTGAGGAGTGGGTTGGGGAGATGTGAGAGAGGTGAGAGAAAAGTATTTTTGGAAAGAGGTAAAAAGGATGGTAAGAAAATGGGGTATTTATATGGGGTAGGAAATGGGGTAAACTTGGGGTACCTATAGCATTTTTACTAAAAATATAAAGCTGCTAAGGAAGTTAGTATGGTCGTTTTACCGTATCTACAGTATCCGAATATTGCCTCCGTCTGTTTGCTTCCGTTTAACGATGACTTGACCTTCTTTAAGCCTCTGAACGCTCTCCTCACTATACCCCTGACCTTGCCAGTGGCCACTCTTCGAATTCAGCCTCTTCAGAATCTAGGGTTCAAGAAAATTCTTCCGCCGTCTAAGCTACCCAGCGTCTAGCGACGAGCATCCGTCGAAGCTACCCAGCGTCCAGTGATGAGCATCACTCTGCCGGTAATCATCCCATCTCATGGTGATTCATATGTTGTAATTTCACATCTTTCAACTATCGTACCTTCCTTCCCCTTTCAGGTTTCATCCGCAGAGGCACAGTCCAGCAGCTTCTCTAGAGACATGAACCGCAGGCTTCCGTCCGTCCATTTCATCACCTCTCATTTCCAGTTTCATTAGCAAAGCTTCCCCTGAGCACTGGACATGAATCTCATCCATGGCTTTCAGGTTCTTCGAGGTTTTGTATCTTTTCTTAGCCACCATTTACTTCAATCGCCCAGTTATATAAGACAAAAGGAGAATAGAGATTCAAAATAATATATCCTGTTATCATACTATGTATTTTTAAATTTTAATATGCCACAATTCCCACAAATTAACACTACACGTAGTATTAGTTAACCTCTGATTAGAAACTCGACAAGGATACTATGTTATTACAGGCAAATTCATTTCAATCTCTTCTGGCTTTTCTTTTTATAGTGGTCCTGGATTAATATTCATTTTTAAATTTTGAAGAGTTGAAAAGCTATGTTCTCTGTGCTTATATACGGTTGGACCTATATTATTTGTCATAAGTACTCTAAATTTTGCAGATGTTTGATAAAATGTCTCGGTGAAAAAATGGTGGCTTCCGGCGAGTGGTATGGGACTGCGAGAGCTGGCTGGGCAGGCCGCTTCCAAAGAATCCGGGATTTAGATGGAGGATCGTAAAGCATTGATAAAGTTGTGAACCCAACAGGTATGGTAAGATTGAGCATGAAGTGGACATTAATTTCACCATTTAATTTATGTATTATTGTATTTTTGTTAGCTCCATACCGTGTTTATTTTTACCAGGGAGATCCGACAAAATTGGAATGATACTGTGAAGATTAGCATCATCTCCTATTTTGCTTATCTTTTTCGTGTTTTGTTTCATTACCAGGCAGAGTTCTCATTTGCTGCGAAATACTCCTCCGCGAAGCATATATCCATATCAGAATCTGTTGTCGCCACTGTTGTCTTCTGAGAACTCCTCAGACCACATAGACGACAAAAACATGAAAGGTTATTATTGTTTGGATAAGGTTTTTCTTTTCACATCAGGTTCCTTAATTCATTTGAATGAATTTAACACTTTTACTACTTTTAATTTCAAAAACTTCAGTTAATTAATTAGGTGTTTTATTGTTATGAGTGTTTTATTCACTCTTGAGCCTAATTAGTCTTTTTTCTTGACTGTGTCTTTTGTGGGGTTTCTTGTATGTCCTCGGTGTATTATCTAAGGATGTATCTTGTTTTTTGTAGGAAATATGTCTTTAAGTGAAATGGTATATAAATTTTTACAGTAAACTTTGTTTTTGTTGTCATTCTTAAGTTGTTGTTTCCTTACAATGATGCCCGATGACTGTTCTCTTACTGTCATTAGTTTATTATTTTAAATAGATATGCTTATCTACTACATATTAACATCAACACCTATTAGTGTCGGAGGTAATAAATTGACTTATCTGCTATTAACCAAATGTATATTTGATTAATTTCCTTTTCATTCATTTTCTTAACTTGTATTTTATTTTGATTTCTACGTTTTTCAAATTTGCTTTTGCTTCAATTTGTATCTTTTCCAGAAAAAAGGAACATCAAAAGGTTCTATAATAGGTACTTCAATTTTGATATATGGGTATTTAGTTTGCTGATCATTGATGAAGAAACACTGCTGATATTGTTATGATCTATGCAATGCAGTTAGGGCAGGCAATACTGAAGAATGTCTTCTTCCAAATATGTTTAAAGCACTGCTGATATTGTTATGATCACATTCGAGAATTATTTTATCTGCCAGAGTCATTTTGCTTGGAAAATTTGTCAAGTGAATCCAGTAATCAGCGCCTGCCTCTGTCGCGTACCCGTGGCCCACACTTAAGACTGGTAATTGCACGTTGATATAAGCATTTTCTTGATCTAATTGAGTTTTTTTACTGCAATGAGGACTGCTAATTTTTTCTGCACCGAACCATACATAAACACTTTGGTTTATGCTTTGCAGAATTGCCCTGGTATTCCTCCTCCTGGTGATTGTCTATGTCGTTCTGGCCTTCGTGGTGCTAAAGGTGGCAGATGGTGGCCATGGAGGTACCAAAGGTGGAGGTGGGTCAGGTGGCAGCATCTACATCACTGCTTATAGGATGTAAGACTCTTTTTTAATGCTTTGTGTTTCTATTTTTTTTAATAGATAAAAATTGAAAAAGTTTTCATAGTGTTCACTATGGCAGCTGGATATACCTCTGCATTTTACCATATATGATTAATCAAGTTGGTTTATATAGTTAATTTTTGCATCTTATAGTTTTGTGGAGGCTATTTACCCATGCCAGCTTAATGTTCCTAAGCATTTTGTCATCTATGATTAGTTAACGGGATTCGTGTATACTTTTTTTAAATGAATGAAAGTTTAATTCATAGAGGAGGAGGCTAATTCTTGTGGCATATTTATATTCGTCTGCATTTAGCATATATGATTAATGTCAATTATGTTTGGTTATAAAAAGATTAATAAAATGTTATTGAACAGAAGAGTATAAATTCCTTTGACAAGTTGATACCCCTCTGCATTTTATCATCTATCATTCATGTGATTCATGTATACAATTATATTTTTTGTATTAGTTAAAAGTTTAACTCACAGAGGAGGCTAATAATATTTGGCAGCATGATACCCCTCTACGTTTTTGCATACAATCCACGATGATAAATGTCAGCTTCTACTTTTATTTAGTAAAAGGAGCCGCCAATCTGTTTCTATGAATTACTTCAAGAGATTTCTCTACGATCTAGGAGTGGCAGAGGTGACGGTGATTTTTTTCCCGATCTTAGGAGCCGGTTGTCCTTGATGCTTACAAAAGCCTCTTGTAGCATCCACTCCTTCAGTTCTGCTAAACAAATTAGTCAAAAACTGTTGAATTTTAGCTAATCATATTTTGCCTACAGAAAATTTGAATTTTAGCTAACCAAAATCTATTTGGTAAAAATAAATTTTCGGCTTCATGCTTACAAAAGCCTTTTGAATCTTAGAGGATAATAAATGGTGTTGCTGAATGCACCAAGTTTACACAAAAAATCATAGTTAAATGTTTGGCTCGAGCTTCAAGTGTTATCCTTGCTTTCGGGTTCCCTGAATTTTTAATCGTAATGGAAAATGAAGGTTGGAAGCTTGCACAAATTTATCATTGGGTGAAAGAGTGGATACAGATTGAACTAACTTGAGGTCACACTTATAACTTTGCGTATTTCATATTTCATTTATCCTTTAAAAAAGCCTATACTTCGTAATTATGTTGGTTTCAATATTAAATGTTTGATGAGAACTTCAAAAGTTACCTCACTCTGTCCCCTGCTATTGTGATTTTACACCCGATGAAAATTAAAGGATGGAAACTTGCTCAAATCTATCAAGTGAAAGTGCATAGGTGTGGATCGTTGCGCTTACCGCTACACTAAAAGCAATCGTTGATAGTGTAGCACGCCCTTCCCCTTTTATAGAACAGGCAAAGCGCCACACGGTCCGATTGCACCGGCAGGCTGGCAGATTGCTGACCGCAGACCCGCGGCAGGCCCAACAATCTCCCCCCCAGCACCTGCTAGCCTACAACTGAGCAGCATGCTGTTGCCGGGGGTCGAATCCGTGACCTTTGGCTCTGATACCAATTGTGGATCGTTGCGCTTACCGCTACACTAAAAGCAATCGCTGATAGTGTAGCACGCCCTTCTCCCTTTTATAGAACAGGCAAAGCGCCACGCGGTCCGATTGCACCGGCAGGCTGGCAGATTGCTGACCGCAGACCCGCGGCAGGCCCAACAATAGGCTAACTCAAGGTTAGACTTAGACTTTTCGTCTATTTAATACAGCATTTCCTGTGTCCTTTTACGAAGTCTTACTTATAAATACGTCGGTTTCAGTTTTTCCTAACGTATTAGAACAGGTTCTAGGCCACTTTGTTTGTCTGGTTTTTCATTTGAAGGGAGTGTCTGAATCTTAAATTGGAAAGCTACAGAGAGAATGATAGGTTAATTAAGCCTTGATTATTTGACCAAATAATCAGAATCATTGATGAAGCAATGTGGTTCTCCTGATGATATTCATTTGTTGCTGATGATAGGTTAATTAAGCCTTAATTAACTTATCATTCTCTCTGTAGCTTTCCAATTTAATATTCTGACACTCCCTTCAAATCGAAAATCAGACAAACAAAGTGGCCTAGAACCTGTTCTAATACATTAGGAAAAACTAATTATTTTTCTGTAGCTTTCCAATTATTTTTCTGATGATATTCAATTTTTCAGAACTAACTTTTAAACTTTATTTTTTCTGATTATTTGACCAAATAGACAACACGGAAATCAAGGAGAACGAGGAGAACCACATTGCTTTACAAATGTTGCTGATGATATTCATTTGTAAAGGTAATTGTAAGAAGTTCTAATTGTCTGCTTCCATCTCAGACTCTCACTTCCGTTAAAATTTGTAGAAGTGCAAAGGCTGGTTATCAACTTATCACACATGCATCAAGCTTTTCTGGGTCACCAAAACCAGGATCTTAGAGTTAAGGGGTTTAACATTTTGCTTATACTATTTATCATTTCTCTGTCCATCGTGAATACTTCAAAATTCTAAATACTCCATACTGAGGAGATTTTGGTTAAGGTAGTCTTACATTATCTTGGTAATGTGAGAAATGTAATTTTTGTTTCAACTTTTAAGATTATCGGAAATGAAGAACCTTGTTCTGATCCCTCTTTTAAAACTCATAATGCATACACTACACTTGATCCTCCCATGTCCAGTGATGATAATCCCAATCAATCTGAGGACACCCCCCTATTATTACTAACCTTGCTAATTCAGGTCCACCAAATACACCACAAGATGAGCTTAGAGTATCCCTCTATCTATTTTACTCATCTCCACTGCAGAGGGCGGCTAATATTGCATTGACGTATCCAGGCTAAGGCTTCCCAAAACTCAAAATTAAGCTGTGAGAACAATTTAATCATTTTGAAAATACACCCCTTACATATTTGTTTGTATGCAGTTAGTACATAATGTAGTTAGTGAGTTGTCGGAAATAGCGATTAGTGATTAAGGTCAAAATTTCTTTTCAATTAGTGACTTAAGTTGATTTGGGAAATGAAATATTGTATGCGGATTCTAACCCAGTCATCGGGGAGTTCCTCTGCTATTTGAAAAAATAAAACAGCAACCCTTCTGCCATTCTTAATCCCCGAATATGCTAGCAAACTCTTGCTCTCTTTTCTTAATTATTTGTCATCCCCATTGTTGATGTTACTTCAATCGTTACAACAACGCTTTTACCATTTCGATTTGTCTTTAAACAATACAATATTGTGCCCGCTTGATTGAATTGATATTTCCTCTGTTGTAAACTGTTTTTCCCCATTTTTGACTTGTTTCCAACCATTGGGCACGGATATCGCGCAACGCGCGTTCCCACCAGAATATTCAGAATACAATGATGTGTATTCTGAAACATTATTCCAACTCAAACTGTAACTATTCAGCTCTTGCGATGCCCACCGGAACTCTATTTTGTAAAACTCTTGTTACTATTTTTTACGCACATTTAGGTTGCGAATGCAGAAACAGCTCTCTATGTGTGATCGAATAGTTATTTCCTATTTGTATTCTAACATGTTTTTCCCATTTCCTTCCCTGTTTCCAAACATCGGGCACGGATATCGCGCAACGCGCGATCCCGAGCTAGTACAGTTTATACGCATCGATCTTAAGTCACGAAATAAAAAAGGTGGAATCTTAGGCATGAATACAATCTAGAGTACTGCGCCTTTCTGATTAGTATAGTCTAAAGTTAGATGCATGGCCGATTCGTGCATGATACTATACCCATCCACTTTGTGTGTGTATATAATTAACTATCTATGCACACACATATATGTACAAAAACGTAGTTGCAAGATCGATGCATTAATTTAAGTAATTTACTAGATATATATTGGCAGGAACATATAAATAGCGGCGAGCGGTGGCGGCATATCTATTCATGGCGGAGAATAATCTTCAGATTGTTCCGGCAGAGACATCATCCAGCAGAAGCAAAGTGGAAGCCCAATATGTAGAAATGATGGTTCCTCTCTATTCTCACGGATGCGTGAGGAAGGTCAAGAACGCCTTATCCCACATTAGAGGTATGCATTGGAAAAGCGGGCAATTTAGACTCCAGCCCAGCTCAAATTTAGAAAATATCAAAAACGTGTAGAATTTGTTGTTTTAGAAATTTCCAAAATAATGTTTTAAAGAGGGAATTTTCAAAATAAGAGTAAAATTAAAACGTTTGAAATTCCAAATTAGGATTGTCATTTTTTTTTTCTGAATATAAGTAATTTCTGTCAAGTTTGACACTTTCAGGCTTTAAGCATGTCTGTTTTTGCTACTGGCATTTAGGGGAAAAACATGAGATCATATTTTAGAATGTCAAAACGTTTTTACTCGCATTTAGGACAATTTCTTTTTTCTTTTTAATATTTTGGCATTGGTTTTTACATGACACGTTTTATTGTTTATTCTAGCATCTGAGCGGTTTTGATAAGGGAGAATTTGACTTTGCACCCCACTTTTTGGATGATATTGGACTTTGCACCCCATTTTGAAAAAACTTTGATTTTGCACCCCATTTCACCTCAAAATCCTTTGACTTTGCACCCCATTTAGAAATTTCCCTTCACAAATGTTATATGATAGGGTGCAAAGTCAAAGTTTTTTTAAAATGGGGTACAAAGTCCAATATCACCCAAAAAGTGGGGTGCAAAGTCAAATTCTCCCTTTTGATAATGTACATATTTGACTGCTACTTTTTTTTTTGAGAATATATTTGACTGCTACTTGAGTACCAAAATTACATTTCGAGATCGGAAGCTAATTAAATGGGGAATATGTTTCCAATAAACAAAGACAATTTTTCATTAATTGAATTGGAAGTATCACCCGGGCCATGACCCTCCCGATTATACATACCACGGAGTAGCATATCTGGTTATGAGCAATGAGTTTAGAGTCTTCACCAAGTTACCAACAATGGCTAAATTGTGTGAATTTAATAGATGTGTATGTAGTGTAATATAGCGACGGGTCGACCTTTTAGAGTAAAGAAAAAGTGCTCGAGCGATCGGTGAGATAATTTACTGAGAATTAAATTGATCACATATTATCACAATCTGATGATATTTACATATAGGCTATATTTGGTATAATGTAATGTAATACAATGTAATGAAGTGTGTAATGCAATACAACATGCAATGTAATGGAACGGAGTCTCCATTCCATTATTATGTTTGGCTTCTTAAGGTAATAATAACTTTGAAACGTAATCACAATTACATAATTATGTTTGTTTATCTATATGTAGAATTCGATCGACTATGTAATCAATTATTTGCAATATGTCAATATGTCAATTTTAATATATTATATTTTTAACAATATGTCAAATATCCCAAACAAAACCATCACTTATTTGTACTTTCAAAATGACAAATGGTTATTTCAAAATGATCAAAAACATATGGCATGGAAGTGCTTCAATTTATTTAAAAACTCATAACCCCCAAATCTGCAAAGCATTATTAACCAAGAAGCTAAAGAATTAAGTAAGTTTGTCCGACAACATAGTTGTCAAGAATTAAATTACAACACACGATATTAAGAGTCTCTTTGGTAACTACATTTTGGTTTATCAATCAATTTTTTATTATCAAATACATAAGCAAAATAAATAAGATCAGAGTTACTTTTTTAATTGAATTGACTGAACGAAATTATAGCTACTTTAATATAATTTTTTCCCAATGTTATTAATAAAATATACTACCTCCGTCATTAAATAAAATTCCACTTTCCTGGGCCCTCCCTACAAAAGTCTATTTTCCTTCTTTATAAACAAAATAGTGCAAAACATTGCCGAACAGTGTCAAAAAAATGTCAAACGTTGTCTTTTCTTTCAATTAATTGTGTGTAAATCAAAACGAGACTTTCAAATAGGGATGCAGCGAGTATTTCAATTATTATTTTTTCATGTTTCAATTGATTTTTCCAATTCAATCGTTTCAATTCTAATTTTATAATTTTCAACAAATTCAGCCTAATTATTAAATTAATTTTGATGTTTCCAAACAAATTCTATAAAAGAGTAACGGTCTAACATCTATAACCGTAGAATGTATTTGTATGAGTAGTTGGGGAGCTTCTCAAGTGATTAGTTGCGTTGGCATCTATACCGCCAACATGATTGGCAGTTAATGGGCAGGCACATGGGGCAACATAAATCGAAGCGACATCTTAATGACTCCATTCTCATCATTCATCAACAAATTCAGTTAACTGTCGTTCTTTAAATGTTGCACTTCCCTTTCACTAATATAATAATACATGGTTTTATCCACCAAATCCTCGCGGGAAATATAAATTTGATATATTAATTCGTTGTGATTTTTAAAAAAATGATTGTTTTTTTTTTGTATAATTTAGAACTTTGACAAAGTTACATGCATATTCAATCATATTATTAAGAAAAGTGATTTTAAAATTGTAAAATACTAAAATTTGTTCTTGGAGTGAATTTGGCGCATGATTAATTATAACACAAGATAATTTGACGCATATTTCAAATCACAGGACGTTAATGCACCAAATTTATTTTACGAGAAGGTTTGGGGCATTGAGGAATCTTTGAAGCGTGTTAGAAGCCTGGTTGAGCTTTTGATATTTTTCCCAGATTTTTTCAGATAAAATTCTACTGTCTGAAAAATCGAGTTTTTCAGTATTGATCAGAATTGCAATCTGAATATACCGTTAGATTCGTCTCGTAGAGACGAGAAAATTGGTATTTTTGGGGATTTTTTTGGCCACCGGAAGCTGCCGTACGCGCCACCAAACGCCGGCCAAAAACTGCCTGCGTCATGCTGACGTCATCACGCGCAGGCAGAGGTTGAAGACAGCTGACGTCATCAGCCAGCCAGAGCTGCGTCAGCGACACGTCAGCGCCACATGTGAGTCCCAGCACAGTCAGCCGCCACGTCACCAGTCAACTGCCAACTTTCACCAGCGCCCAGTCAGCTGCCACGTCACTGCCACGTCATCTGCCACGTCACCGGTCAGTTTGTAATTTTGAAAATTTGCAGTTTGGTCCCTCAATTTTTGGAAAATTATAATTTCCAGCTATAATTTTTCGAAAATTGTATTTTGACCCCGAAAGTGCCTACCCACCATTTTCGGCCGTTCCGGACGCAACGGTGCTGCCCGTTTTTTCAAAATTAGGCTCCGATTTTTCTGAAATAGAAAATCAAAATTATTTAGAAGGTGAAAATGACCTTTTGACGAGTCAACTTCATCTTCCGGAGCTATGATTATGCTCACGGCTACCAACTACACGCTATGGAAACCTCGGATGGAAGATTTCCTTAGTTGTAAAGACCATTTTGATCCAATAGAGATGAAAGATATTAATTCTGATCCGGCCAAGTCAACGGAGTGGAAGAAAATTAATAGAAAAACTATTGGTCAAATCCGACAATGGATTGACCATAGTGTCTTCCACCATGTTGCACAAGAAACCAATGCTTATGCCCTTTGGGAAAAGTTAGAAGATATGTACCAGGCCAAGATCGCTAGGAACAAGGCCCTACTGATGAGGCGTCTTGTCAATATGAAGCTCAAAAGTGGAACTTCTGTTGCCGAACATACTAGTCAATTTCAGAGTCTGGTAAATCAACTATCTTGTGTAGAAATGCCACTTGGAGATGAAATGCAATCTCTACTACTTCTTAGTTCCTTTCCTGATAGTTGGGAGACACTAGTTGTTACTCTCAGCAACTCAGCCCCAGATGGCAAACTTACCGACGTCTGTGGTCCTTTCGAGGTGGAATCAATCGGTGGAAGCAGATATTTTCTGACTTTTATTGATGATGCTTCTCGGAAAGTGTGGGTGTATTTCCTGATTACGAAAGATCAGGTATTTGGTGGAACGTGAAACGGGAAAGAAGCTGAAATGTCTCCGATCTGATAATGGAGGCGAGTATACTTCTAAGGCGTTCGATGCATATTGTAGAGAATATGGCATTCGACATGAGAAGACAGTACCACGCACCCTCAGCACAACGGCGTTGCTGAAATAATGAACCGGACTATCATGGAGCGTGTCCGGAGCATGCTGAATATGGCTAAGCTTCCGAAGTTATTCTGGGCAGAAGCAGTCAACACCGCATGCTACCTTATCAACCGATCACCTTCGGTACCACTGAACTTTGAAGTTCCAGAGAGGTTATGGTCAGGTAAGGATCCTACATACTCACATCTTAGAGTATTTGGCTGTTCATCATATGCACATGTATCCAAAGAGCTCAGGCAGAAGCTCGATGCAAGAACTATCCCATGCATTTTCGTTGGCTATGGAAATGAAGAGTTTGGATACAGGCTATGGGATCCTAAGGAGAAAAAGGTGTTCAAAAGTAGGGATGTTGTGTTCCACGAAGATTTGACAATAGAAGACATTGAAAAACCCACAATGTCTCGGAAGTCAAATGAGGGTGTTCAAGTTTCAAATGAAGCACCAGAAGAGGACAAAGTGCATGAAGATAACTCAGAAACAGAAGAAGACGAGGAGACAGAAGAGAGTGCAGAGCAAGGGGAGACACAATCCACCCCGCCAGACACAGATGATGGTAGCTCTTCTCAGATGGTCCCTACTGTTCCTAGATCTGAACGAGGGCATATACCATCGACAAGGTACACATCATCTGAATATCTTTTTTTAACTGAAGATGGAGAACCAGAGAGTTTTCAAGAAGCTGTATCTCATAAGGATAAAGAAAAATGGCTAATAGCAATGCAGGATGAGTTAGAATCTCTGCAGAAAAATCAAACCTATGAGATCGTAGAACTTCCCATAGGGAAGAAAGCTTTGAGGAATAAATGGGTGTTCAAGCTGAAGAAGGATGCAAGTGGACAAGTGGTGAAACACAAAGCTCGGTTGGTTGTCAAAGGATTCTAGCAGAAGAAGGGAATTGACTTTGATGAGATCTTTGCACCAGTTGTCAAGATGACCTCAATCCGAGTTATACTTGGCTTGGCAGCAAGTATGAACTTGGAGCTTGAACAGATGGATGTGAAGACAGCATTTCTTCACGGAGATTTAGAAGAAGAAATCTATATGCATCAACCGGAAGGTTTTGAGATCTCAAATGATAATTTTGTGTGTAAATTATCTAAGAGTTTGTATGGTTTGAAGCAGGCACCAAGGCAGTGGAATAAAAAGTTTGACTCATGCATGAAGAGTCAAGGCTACAAGAAGACTACTGCGGATGAGTGTGTATACATCAAGAAACTTCCAGACGGTACTTTCATTGCTCTTCTACTATATGTAGACGACATGTTGATCGTTGGGAAAGATGCAGTGAAGATAAAGCAGTTGAAGAAAGAACTCTCTAAGTCTTTTGATATGAAAGACTTAGGACCGGCTCAACAGATTCTTGGGATGCAGATCACTCGAGACAGGAAGAATCACAAGTTATGGCTTTCTTAGGAGAAGTACATTGAACGAGTACTTGAGAGATTCAACATGAATGATGCCAAACCTGTAAGTGTTCCACTTGCGAATCACTTCAAGTTGAGCAAAAGAACATGCCCTACATCCAAGGAAGAGATCGGGGAGATGTCAACAGTTCCATATTCTTCTGCAGTTGGGAGTTTGATGTATGCCATGGTATGCACAAGGTCAGACATCGCACAGGCAGTGGGTACAGTGAGTCGTTTTCTCTCTAACCCCGGGAAGGAGCATTGGGAGGCAGTCAAATGGATTCTCAGGTACTTGAAAGGTACCACGAAGTTATGCCTTTGTTACGGAGGAGCTGATCCAGTCTTGGAAGGCTACACAGATGCTGATATGGCCGGAGATACTGATAGTAGAAAGTCTACTTCAGGATATATTTACACTTTTGCAGGGGGAGCCGTTTCTTGGCAATCAAGATTGCAGAAGTGTGTCGCTTTATCTACAACAGAAGCAGAATACATTGCTGCCGCTGAAGCAGGTAAGGAAATGTTGTGGCTAAAGCGCTTTCTCCAAGAACTTGGGATCCAGCAGAAAGAGTATAAGGTACATTGTGACAGTCAGAGTGCTCTAGACTTGAGCAAGAACTCCATGTACCATTCTCGTACAAAGCATATTGACATTCGGTATCACTGGATACAGGAGACGATTGATCAACAACTGTTGAGACTAGTGAAGATCAATACAAAAGAGAATCCATCAGACATGCTGACGAAGGTGGTGACACGAGATAAGCTAGAGCTATGCATAGACATAGTCGGGATGCTTGTTTTGAATATGCCTGGACGGGGAGAATTGAAGAATTCAATTTCCAGGTCATATCCAAGTACAAGCAAATTGAAGAATCCAATTGTGAGCAACATCCATGAAACTTCCTCCATGTGCAAGTATGTCTCTGGGAAGTTTCCTCACACCAAACAACCACCTTCCTCACACCTCCATTGAAGCTTCTCCTAAGCTTCCACCCATCTTCCTCCCACCTTCCTAGTACCTAGTTTTGGTGCTATAAATAGAGAGCTTGGAGAGTCTTTCTATCATCAAGCAATTTAGATCATAGATTAGAATACCACAACCAAGTTTGAGTTGTGAATATCCTTGAGAGATATGTGAGTTGTTTTGAGAGTTTTTAGTTAGAACTTGTATGTCTCTTCTTTCTATTCTTGAAAGTAATAGATAGAAGTGTTTTTCTCTCAAATTAGCACGATCCTGTTATTCCCAACAGTATATGTGACGACCTGCTCTACGTTTTCAACACAAACTTGTAAAAACGGTTGATTGATTGAACTGCTCATAGGTTTAAATTATAAATTCAATCCCAGAGGCCACCCGGCCAATTTGCTCATTGATGTAATGGTACATCTAGACATCTAGTTTCTTCATTTGTGGAGGATGATCTTCACTGATCTTAATTTCTATCATATTTTTGCAGCTTACTCATCTTATATATGGAATAACATTTCATAAGAATGCACAAAAAAAACATGGTACAAAATAAATGGATGAAATGGCCATGGTGCAGGAATATACTCGGTGAATGTGGAATTTAATGAGCAGAAGGTGACAGTGTGGGGGATATGCAACAAATATGATGTTTTGTCAACAATTAGGAAAAAGAGGAAAGATGCCCAGTTTTGGAATCCTGAAGACAACGACGACGACGTTGAACCAGAAGGAGGCGGGGAAGAACAAGTACTATCCCAGTCATCGACGACGAAAGTATCATCATCGTTTCTAAAACGTCGTCGTTCAGCCCAACCATTGGCTTTGCTTAGGTCTCGCTCGCTAATAAGTTGGAAATTATCTCTTAAAAAAGTTTTTTCCAGGACTCACTCATTTTAAATTCGTCATGAATGTGTGTTGTTTAATAATGTACATTTAAATGAGTATGTTCTATTTATTTGTAATTAACAAATGATGTATTTATAATCTGCATTTGTACTAAGATGCATTTATTTAGTACTGCATTATATATGTAGTACAGAGTAATATATTATACTTGAAGCAAATTGCCATATTGTGAGATGGGAAGACTAAAAAAGTGTAATATTGCACTTTCAATCTAATTGCACTTCTATGTCACTATGTATGTGTTCAGTTTTATGTACAAGTAAGAGTCATTTTATGATATTCCTAAATCCCAACTAGCTATATGTGCAATTTTTAGACTTCAATTAATTTGGTATTTTGGTGTGAAAGTACTTTTAGCTAACTAATCACTTCGGGTATGAGAGCTAATCAACAATTGTTTCATTGATAACCTCAACTCTCGGTATTGCAAGAGAAGTCAGAACGTCAGTAGACATATCATCATTGTTAAACAAATTTCATACTTCGTAATTTTTTTTTGAATGTTTAGTACTAGAAAAGCATAACAGATCTCATATCAATGTTTTCATAGAGAACTACAGAGCATATGAATGAATGGGCAAACATGAACACATGTTTTATATTCATATTACTTCGTATATTATAAATTATATATGATGCATCTATAGTTGATATATGAATTTTGCGCATTTTTTTGTGACTTTTAGGCCATCTCTTACAGTTTACACTATTTTTTGTACTAAAATGGTGTAAACATCACATCATACAGTGTTTTATCTTCAACAGTTTACACCATTTTCATCATTAAAAAGGAATATGCATTTTCTATTCTTTTTACTAACTTTACCATTATTATATTTAACTATCTAATTATCATATATTTATACATTAGCCCCTCATTAAATACTAGTATGTATTTTGGCATTTCACACATCATTTCACAAATACAAACTAAAATACTACTCTAATTATTATTATTTTTTCTATCAAATTAATAATTTAAATTTGTTGTTCTATAATTTGTTGTTCTAAAAATGGGTCAAAACTCTAACAATCAAAACTTTGGGTTACATTTGAAATAAAAAATTAAAATAGAAGATAACGCAGGGGATGGTGTGCGCCATATATGGCGTAAAGCCAAACTCCCTCCCCCATTTTGGTGAAATAGTGCAAAGGATGGTATAGCAGTTGGAGCAATTTTTTGGCAATTCACCCCCCATTTTGGTGTTGGAAATGGTGATGGTTGGAGATGGCCTAAGAGTTCGAAATTCTACTTGTAATTAGTTGTGCATATAACATCGTGACGGGATAATAAGTAAAAATATAAGAAAATCTCTTAACATAATGCTATGATTAAATATGCAAATAAATTTTTTCATCATCATCATTACCATTGTACCAGTGGCGCAAAGGTTCCCACCTATGATACAATAAGAGGGGGTCGGGTGTGCGCATCTTTACCTATGCACTAAAAGTACAGAGAGACTGTTTTCGGATGAGCCATGCAAATAAATTTGTTAAGATATCTAAATGATACCTAGTACAAATATATTAATCAATTTTTCTTAATTCATTATTTAAATTTGCTATTGAAGGTGATCATGTACATGTTTATTAGAACACATGGTGGTCTAATACATTTTTCAAAGCACATGAGGGCTAATGCACATAGTTTGTACTTCTCATGAGGTGGTTTGATACATTTAATTATATGAATTATTATTGAGAATATCTATCAACTACTCTTAGAAAAACCTGAACATAATGAAGAATATCTAGTTTTCAATGAATATAAAAATGTTTTTGTTTAAACTTATTTCGATATCATATCAAACCAAATTTAAATAATAATAAATTATCCGTAGATTATAGACGTTTATCGAATCAGATAAGATCAGATATAAACAAATTACACAAAATTAGAACAAATTTGAATAGACTAAACCATAAGTTTTTGTTCAATCCAAAAACAATTGGATTAAATCACACTACTCAGTATCAGGGGCGATCCTAGGGGGGTGAAACAGGGGTGACCGCCCTAGGCCCAAGAAAATAGGGGGAAAATAGGCCCAAGAAAATAGGGGGAAAATAGGCCCAAAAATATTTGTTTTTATATAGTGTGAGTAGGCTTCTTTTTTAATTTTTAAGCTCAATTAATTGACTCAAGGTTTAATTTTTAAAATAAATGTAAAGTGGCACACCTCTCTTAACTCTTTTCGGATCTCGAAATTTATAATCCTTTTAATTACAAAATTATCAAGTTATGTTAGGCCTCCAAAGTCCAAAACTCCCAATTCGCAAAGCCCATCAAAATTGATTTGTTGTTTCCAAATTCCAATATCAACAAGAGTAAAGATTGATGCAAAGCAGTGATTGCCTTAATGTTTCCAAAATATTATCTCGCGCATAGGTTACAAATCTGCATTTTGTGTGACCTAATGTCATATTCAGTAATGACATCTCAATTAACTATGTAACCATTGAGACCATGCTCATTCATCAATCCCACTCCAAAATACATATTGTGTCTCAATACACCTAGCCTGATTGGACAGAAGTTCATATGGATCGAAGAAGTATTTTGCCCCAAACTTGAATTGTTAGATTTGGCTCAATATTTCCCCTACAAATCTTTACACCCATCTTTGAAATCCTCTAAGGCACACTCTGTCCTTCCGTCTAGCTTGTATTATATCTTTATTTTCTAGTGAAATACTACCTCTTTATCTCTATCTCAAAAAATTCTACTTACTTATCCTTTTGGGAAACCCAAAAAAATCTTCTCATTTCCCTTTTCAGAAAGCTTTGTGTGACTACTATTCACTTACCTTTTTATTACGCATCACAATAATATATTTTCACTTTATTCCCGCTTTCTTAAACTCCGATCCAAGTCAAACCGGGAAGTATATTCCGGGATGGAGGGAGTTGTTGGGTAAATGGCCCAAACAGGGGTTCAGCCCATTACCCCGAATCAGAGGAACGTCCTGATGTCAGAGGAATACAACCCGTAAAGGGAGGAGGACGAACGTCTCCGCCCATGGTTTAACAATAGTGGACCTAGCCGCAAGCCAACTAATACCTGGGGCGACGAACCTCGTCACCCAAGGCCCATCTCAGCGGATGGTCCAGCCCAGCGCCAAGATGGATTCTATCAAGGGCCTGCAGACGAACGGCTTACAATCCTTGGCTGCATCATTAAGGGAAACCCCAGATCCCACTGGACGAACGTTACCACGGATTAAGCGGGAAACCCAGATTCTGGCGGGAAACGCATTTAATGCTGGAGATTTGGTGGTTGGATCACAACCACTCGCAACCCTCCACGTCAGCGTAGCTAATTGCCCATTGGCGGGTATAAATAGAAGCATTTATTTCATTGTAAAGGGTTGGCAACTTATTAGCCTTAGCATTCTAGCTTATATCTCTTACTCGCAGCTCAGATTCTTGCCTGATAAGACGATCGACCGATGCGCTTTGTTAGCAAGTAGATTGTATTAGGGGGGTTATTAAAAGATAATAATACCTAAACTCTTGCTTGCTATTTCCTTGTTTCTTGATCCATCTGCTTGGTTGTTGGGCTAGTCACACACATATACACCACTCCACTCGAGATCTTTGGGCTTACGCGTTGGACCCAAGGGTTGAAGGAATAAACCTCAACAGGAGGGCTACATCTTAGAGCATCTCCAATGTTATAATGTGCACGGTGCACATGTGGCATGAGTGATAGCCACATAAATATTATCAAATAAATTATCTCTCTCCTTATTTGAATGATTTTATACAATTTTGGTAAGTTTTTCCCTGCAATGTCAACAACAATGTCAACAATTAGACGGTCTCCTTGACATTGTGGAGAAAAACTTACCAAAATTGTATAAAATCATTTAAATAAGGAGAGAAAGAATTTCTTTACTAATATTTATGTGGTCATCTCTCATGCCACGTGTGCACTGTGCACATTATAGCATTGGAGATGCTCTTAGTTTGTTAATCTTTAATTAAGAGGCCTCCAACATTTTACAAAAATAAGTAAGTTTAAAGTAAATAAATTTGAAATGTATTTTTTAAATTCCATAAATTACACTCATTCAACCGTTTAATCCAAAATTTCACCAATTTGAGTCAACTCAACCAAATTAGATGTTACCAATCAGATACTTAATTAGTACTCCCTATCAATTTAATTGACCCATTTGCTTTTCACGGAGTTCAAGACAATTACTGTAGACTTTATTAAAAGTTAGAGGTTTTTTGGTACTATAGCGACACTGTAGTGGTACTGTAGCAATATTGTAACTGCTTTTTGAGTGAGATTCTTTCCAAAAAAGGAAAAGGGGTCAATTAATTTGATACACCAAAAAAGGAAAGTGAGTCAATTAATTTGATAGGGAGGGAGTATATGATATGACCTACTTTAGTCGAATATGATGGTCTTTATGTAAGATTATATGCTACTACATTCTTATCATTTTTTTTAAGAAAATGTTGTTTGTACACGCCATTTTACCCGTCGGCTAATTGGTTGTATAGAGATCTTATCACAAAACGAAAGAAATTGTTTACATAAGACAATTATTAAGATGACTTGTACAAGGTGACATGCACTCGAAGCATATATACTTGTTTTTTCTATTGTATGTTTGAAAAAAATATTTATGTTATTCATTCTAGCTTATTCTTGCCATTTTCATAGCTTATGTAAATGTGAATACTATACCGACTTACGCCCGCAGTTACTGAAGTACGTACCATATTTTCAACCTTTTTCTAAATCCATCAGTATAGTTTCAGTAATCTACGGAGTATATGAATTACACCGTTAGGCCAAAATAACGATCACATTAAAAAATCTGATAGAAATTATATATGTACACATATACGGAGTATGTTTCTATTTTATTTTGGAGAACTATATAATTACCAATTAAAATATTCTCTGTGTCTTTAATTTTAAGCTTGTTACACTTTTAATTTTTTAAGTTTGCTACACTCCCTTTTTGATAAGTTTTTTCTTGAAATGTTCAATTGCTTGTACTTTTTAGTATCGTATATTGTTTGTCTTATTTTTCATACTTTTCCACTCCCTTCTACTTTTTTTTTCATACGACTATTCATGACTAGTACTATTTCATCTCTAAATAATGTGCACCAACCTATTGTATTGAACTTTTAGTGAATCACATTAAATTGAATAAGAAAGAATTAACAATGCTAGTTTAGGCCAAATCAAACCATATTTGATTGGACAAGACTTGCCTCTAATGTAACATAATACATAGTTTCAATCAAAGTCAACTAGACTCGAGTGAATTAGACATAAATGAATAAGAAGAGATTAGTTTTGACGACCAAATTAGAAAGCTCCTTAATTGAACAAACTTTATACCAAGTATCTTGGAGTTACTAAACAACGGGATAATAAAAAGAAAAAAAATAGGTGTACACCTTTCCGGTGTACATTTTTGTACACCTCCTACTTTTGTTGGTGTACACAGGCAATTCGTAACATAACATGAAATTCATCTCTGAACATCTTTATAATATATGGGTCTGATTAAAATAGAGACTAAAGAAGCAACATTACTTGTTCTATGTTTCTTGCGGAGTATATAACAGATGGAATGAACTCAATGAAGTATTTCTTTAACCATTACCTTTTCTACTTTCTTTTGTAATTCAAATTTTAGAGCATTGAAGCCCCTACATGGCCAGCGGGCCAAGTATGTCACGGTCAAATAGACTAGAATAGAGACATTTGATCCGACTGATTCTTATAATATGGTCTACTGCAAATAGAAAATGGTATTGATAATTTCATACGGATATGAAATACTCAGGGCTTGTTTACTAACAGAAATATTTTCCAGTTTTCCAGTTTTCTGGAAAACTGGAAAACAGAAAATAGGAAACGTGTTTACCAAAGAAATTCCTGGAAAACTGGAGAAAAGAAAAAAGAAAAACGCGTTTACCAAATCGTTTTCCAAAACGTAAAAAATGAAACATGTCTCTCTTTTCCTTAATGATTTGGAGAAGTGACTTTTACTAGTTTTCCAAATTTGGAAAACGCAGATGCTACAGTGCCTTTGCAATGAATTTTCATACTTACACCTAGTGGTGGGTCCGGTCCCGCTCCGATGTCGATTCCATTCCGGTACCTCCATCCTTGTACCTTACCCCTTACCCCACCCTACCCTACCCTACCCACCCAACCCCCACCCCGCGTACCCATTTTTCCCTATAATGACCTTACCCCACCCCCCACCACATGCCCCGACCTCGGCCCCACCCCGATCCACCCTACCCTACCGCCACCCCCCTACCACCTCGACCCCACCTCGATCCACCCTACCCTACCGCCACCCCCCTACCACCTCGACCCCGACCCGCCCTACCCTACCCCCACCCCTCGTATATTACCACTTACCCCTACCTTACCCCTTACCACATGTCACGCCCCGGACCTACCGGACACGTCAACAACCCGCCGTACAGTACGAATAGTCAACCGCAGTCCAACTCATTCATACTATACTAGGCGTCTTGAATATCATTCACAATAGTACATCCATAAACAAACATAATGTAAAATAATCATTTAAATCAGCGGAAACGTTTAATACAAGTGTTTATGCCACACTTCGGCAACATGGGCGTACAAGCCCCAAATAATTAATCAAAATAATATCCATGAGCATTAATTTAATGTTTTAAAAATGGAGGCGGAGGAAGCACGAACCACGTCTTCTCCCCCTGAGCTCCCCGAAGCAACGGGCGATGGTAGCAAGCTTTACTCCCTACCTGAAACTGTGAGGTGGCCTCCCCCGTGAAGGGGAGGTCAGTACTTGGAAGCATTTGACAAGTACAATGACAACTATACTAAGTATAATCAACGTTTTAATTTCTAAGACCCTCAAAATAGGGTGATATCATAATATAAATAATAATTTATATTTCCCACTTATTATCTCTATAATAAGTAAATTTATTTATTTGTCGGCACACGGCCCATTTCATATATTTCATTATACCCGTCGTTAGCACGACACCGCCCGTAGGTCTTATCATCCTTTACGAGACTTGTCACCGCTCTCCGAGGCCTCACCGGCTCTCGGGCCGGAGTCCAACATCCCGCCCCTGAACTCATACCCATCGTCCCGTAGGAAGGTAAGGTCCATTCGGGGTCCTATCTTATGTGTTACCGCTGTCGGGAGCCTCGTAAGGTCTCCGGTTCGGATTCCACCCTAACCCGTGATCACGATGTAAGTCCATGCTATCCAACCCCGCTCTCTAGAGTCGGGAAGGGCCATGGTCCTTACTAATTACCAATACTCTATCGGCTAATCCTTAAAGACTACCGAATACACCCGTAGGCCAATCCTAGGCCAATCACTATTCCTTAAAGACTACCGAATTCAATTTATTAAGGCCTACCCCTAGCATCACTTATCCACCTTAGTATCTCTTAAGACTACTTAAGGCTCAACAATTTACAATCCAAACCTTGGATCAATTCTAACATATTTCATTCCAAAACCCCGACTAGTATCATAATACTAGTCGGATAAATTCCAACAAAACTCATTTTCAATTCATAGTCATATAGACAATTTCCAAACTAATTTTCCATTGAAAATATAGTTCATATCAATATACAAAATATAACCTTTAATCACTCATATATCCTTATATGAAGTTATAGTTATATTTCAACACATTATTTATAATTAATCCCTTCATCAAGCCAATATGCTCATATTACATAATCATACACAATTTATCCTTAAATTTGTGTATTATGCTCCTTTATTCATTGACAACAATATTTTCATTTAGGCATTATTAATCATTAATAATCCATGAAAATCACATTTATTTACTTTAGGTAATCCTACGAAATTAACCCAAAGATTATAAGCAATATAGTCAGCCATCCTCACCTTATGAAGTGCTGAAATAGTTGTCCTTGTTAAGCTCTTCGATCAATTCCCGTTCTAAACCGTTTGGAGATGAAAAATCTGGGCAGCAGACGAAAGCCGGGCGGCTTTCGTGAAAGGTGGGCGGCTTTCGTGGTCTGCAGCTACGAACAGCCTCCTATACTTGGCGGTTTCCGGCGATTTCAACTCCTATCAATTCCACGACTCTTCTAAGTTAAATACCACCACTTTATAACATTATTCTACACTTTTAAACGTGTAGAACTTCATGTTTAATCCACCATATGATTTCTTAAAAATCATACAAAAATAATACTAGTTAAAGAACTATATGAGTTCTTACCTCCAATCCTAGCTCTTTCTCCTTGGATTTCGTTTTCTCTTGCTTCCTCCAAGATATGAATGATGTGAAGAGCTTCTCTAGAGCCTCTCTCTCTCTTCTCTTGGTTCGAATGAGTGAAATGGGAAGGGGATGTATCTATCCTCAATCAAACACCAAGGTAGGGTGTTGATAGGACTTTAGGGAGTGTTTCTTGTCTCATGCAATCCCCTCCCTCCACAAGTCCGCACCCCCCCATGTTGGGATGTCTCTTTTACATTATTTGAAGTCTATAAGGCTTGTAGGGAAACCCCAAATGGGTATAGGAAGTCCCTCCCAATTATTCCTGCTATTTTTGGTAGGTTCGGCCAAAATAGCACTCGGGTTGTCCAAATATTTTTATCAACTTTTGTTGGCACTTTATTGGGCTTCTATAATTTATTATGATGACCCAACTAAATATTTGGTAGTCCATTCTCATATAATGGACCCGAAGAATAATTTAATTAATCTCACATTAATTAAATGTATCAATCAATCACACGAAATTTATTCGCTAGGAAGTTCAAGTACATTTTAAGTTTCAAATTCAAGTACATCCGGGTGCGGTGTCACAAGTTCACCCCCCCTTAACGGGAATTTCGTCCCCGAAATTCACAAATGCTCATTCAAAAAGAAATGCGTATTGTTCCTTCATTAAAGCCTCCGTTTCCCAAGTTTCTTCTTCAACTCGGTCACTTTTCCAAAGGATTTTCACCATTGGAACTTTCTTGCTTCTTAGTTTCTTTACTTGCCTATCAAGTATCCTCACCGGCCGTACGGCATAGTTTAAGTCTTCACGTATTTCCACGGGTGGTTTCTCTAACACGTGAGACGGATCCGGCACATATTTCTTTAGCATAGACACGTGGAACACATTATGTATCTTCTCCAATTCTGGAGTCAACTGCAATCGGTATGCTACGGCCCCAATTCTTTCAAGAATCACAAATGGCCCTATGTAGCGTGGGTTAAGTTTCCCTCGGCTTTGAAAACGGATGATCCCTTTCCAAGGTGAAACTTTCAGAAACACCTCATCTCCCACCTTAAACTCTAAGGCTCTCCGGCGTTTATCGGCATAGCTCTTTTGTCTATCCTGGGCCGCCTTAAGCCTATCACGAATCATCTTCATCTTCACCTTTGTCTTGGTGATCTCTACCAATTCTGTGCTCTCAAGTTTGGCCATGCCAACTTCGTCCCAACACAAAGGTGTACGACATCGCCTCCCATACAATGCCTCGTATGGAGGCATGCCAATACTCGCCTGATAACTGTTGTTATAGGCAAACTCTACCAGTGCTAGATGGTTGTCCCAACTTCCTTGGAACTCCAATGCACAAGCTCTCAGCATATCCTCTAAAATCTGTATGACTCTCTCGGATTGTCCATCCGTCTGTGGATGAAAAGCAGTGCTAAACTTCAATTTCGTTCCCATAGACTCTTGGAACTTCGGCCAAAATCGTGATGTGAATCGTGGATCCCTGTCGGACACAATGGTTATAGGAACCCCATGTAGCCTCACGATCTCATCCACATACAATTTGGCTAACCTCTCAAGTGCATAGGTAGTGTTGATAGGTAGAAAATGTGCACTCTTCGTGAGCCTATCGACCACAACCCATACAGCATCATAATTCCTCACGGTCCGTGGCAGTCCTACCACAAAATCCATGGTCACGTGCTCCCATTTCCACTCTGGAATGGAAAGTGGTTGCAATAACCCCGCTGGATGCTGATGTTCTGCCTTGACTTGTTGACAAGTAAGGCATCGGCTGATGTATTCGGCTATCTCCCTTTTCATGCCTGACCACCAGTAACTCTCTTTCAAGTCACGGTACATCTTCGTGCCCCCCGGGTGCATGGCATAAGCCGATGAATGAGCTTCCTCTAAGATGGACTTTCGGAGCTCATCATCTGCCGGTACACACACTCGATCACGAAATAGTAAGAGACCATCATCTCCTTCCCTAAAGTCCTCCACTGGTCCCGCTTGCATGCGTTCCCGGATCCTCATGATTTCCTCGTCAGTTTCCTGACCCTTCTTGATCTCATCAAGCAAAGTAGGTCTCACCTCAAATCGTGCCAATAAGGCTCCATTACTGGATACCTCCAGTTGGGCTCTTAAGGCCCTCAAGTTAGCTATCAATGCCCCAGATGAGCTCTTCCGGCTCAAGGCATCTGCCACCACATTGGCTTTACCGGGGTGGTACTCAATGATGAGATGGTAGTCTTTTATCAACTCCATCCATCGCCTCTGTCTCATGTTCAACTCTTTCTGAGTAAACACGTATTTCAAGCTCTTATGGTCAGTGTATATATGACATGTCTCCCCGTAGAGATAATGTCTCCAAATCTTCAGTGCAAAAACCACTGCCCCCAGTTCTAAATCGTGAGTAGGATAGTTTACCTCATGCTTCTTCAACTGTCGTGAAGCATAGGCAATTACCCTCCCTTTCTGCATCAACACACATCCAAGTCCTTGGATGTTAGCATCGCTATAGACATCGTACCCCATACCTTGCTTGGGTAATGCGAGTACCGGTGCCTCGGTCAACCTCCTCTTTAGTTCAATGAAACCTTTCTCACATTTGTCATCCCATACAAACTTAGCTCCTTTACGAGTGAGCTTCGTCAATGGTGATGCCAAAACGGAGAACTTCTCCACGAACTTTCTGTAGTAGCCTGCCAACCCAAGGAAACTACGAATTTCCTTGACGTTCTTTGGCCTCTCCCATTCGGTAATGGCTTCTATTTTCTTGTTATCAACCGCAATTCCCGATCCCGAAACCACATGCCCGAGAAAGCCAATTTCCTTAAGCCAAAATTCACATTTAGAAAATTTGGCATATAGTTGCTTCTCCCGTAGTGTCTCAAGAACGAGTATCAAGTGCTCCTCATGTTCTCCCTCACTCTTTGAGTAGATCAAGATGTCATCTATGAACACGATCACGAATCGGTCCAAGTATTTGTGAAATACTCGGTTCATCAAGTCCATGAATGCCGCCGGGGCGTTTGTTAACCCAAACGACATAACAAGGAACTCAAAATGTCCATACCTTGTGCGGAAGGCACTCTTCGGTATGTCCTCCTCTTTAATCTTCAATTGATGGTACCCCGACCTCAAGTCAATCTTTGAAAACACGGTTGCTCCTCGTAGTTGATCAAACAAGTCATCAATCCTAGGTAAAGGATACCTATTCTTGATTGTGACCTTGTTCAGTTGACGATAGTCAATGCACATTCGAAGTGTTCCATCCTTTTTCTTCACAAAAAGGACCGGTGCTCCCCACGGGGAGTGACTTGGTCTAATGAAACCGTTGTCCAAAAGCTCTTGCAATTGGGTTTTCAACTCGTTAAGTTCAGCGGGTGCCATACGGTATGGCGGTATGGAGATTGGTTTGGTGCCGGGCTCGACCTCGATCACAAATTCAATCTCCCTATCGGGTGGAAGTCCCGGTAAGTCCTTTGGAAAGACATCCGGATACTTGCATACCACCCTCACATCATCAATGCTCGTCTCTTCTTTTGTTTTGTCTACCACGTATGCTAGATATGCGTGGCAACCCTTTCTCATCATACTCCTAGCTCTTACGGCGGATATGATACAACTATTGGATTTGGCCCGATCCCCCCTCGAAGCGTAAGGTTACCCCTTCATCGCCTTCGAGTTCAAGTATCTTTGTGTAGCAATCGACCCTAGCATGATGCTTCTCAAGCCAATCCATCCCCAGGATCGCATCGAATTCAATCATACTCAGCGGTACGAAATCACACGTCAAGTTGTGGCCCTCCACTTCCACCTCACACGATGGATAGTGGCTATCTCTCTCGATGTCTTCCCCTAGAGGTGTGGATACCAATAGGGCTTGAGTCATCGGTACAAGTGGTTCTTTGAATCCCCCGGCAAACGCCTCACTCACGAATGATCGTTGCGCCCCGGTGTCAATGAGGATTCTTGCGTCCCTCCCGTTAATCTTTAGTGTTCCTACATCCATAAGCAATGTAAGACACACTCCCCACTTATTAGACTCATTTCTTAGGTTATAGAGTACCCCGGCTATGGTTTGGATGATCGTCAGCTAACGCCCCATCCCGATTCCATCCCGGTTTCCACCTAAAAATCAACATCGTGCACCAATAAGGGAAAGCCGGCCGCTTTCCATGAAAGCCGGCCGGTTTTCGTACTTTGGCCTTCGGCTCGGAGGGAAAGGTTACGTAAGCCGGCCGGTTTTTGCCAAAGCCGGCCGGTTTTCGGTCGCCGAAAGAATTCCAACTTTTTAATTATAAAAGCCGGCCGGTTCTTACGAATGCCGGCCGGTTTTCGTTAGCAGCGCCCCATACCGGAATTCCTGAACACAAGCCGGCCGGTTTTTTACGAAACGCGGCCGGTTTTTATACGCCGAATGATTTAACCAAAAATCAAGCACGAAAGCCGGGCGGCTTTCGTCAACGTCGGGCGGCTTATGGCCGCCGTAGGATTTATGTAATAAATCATAGACAAACGTCGGGCGACGTTCGTCAAAGCCGGGCGGCTTTCGCCCCAGGCAGATATCTGTCCACTCCTTTGAACTTTAAACAGGCGGGGTTGGCCATATAACTTATACATCCCAACATTTAAAAGGTTTACAAGAAATTAACATCAAAAGTTCATGAATTTACCCGCAACGGAGTCCGGGTTAGCACGTGCATCGGCCTCCGTAATCGCATAGACCCTCGCTTGGGTCCTCCCTTGATTAACGGACGGTGCATTGCTTGTGCTAGCTCCACCGTGCCCCATACTTGCACTCGGTGCTCCCGTTCGGTTCCTGCTCACCATGGTCCCACTACTCAGTCCGGAACCTGTACCTCGCCCAAGCTGTGGGCAACTCACCTTCATGTGCCCGACCTCCCCGCATTGGTAGCATCTCGGGGGATCACGACACTTGCCGTGGTGAAGCTTCTTGCAGTTGCTGCACCTTGGTACTCCCGAGTTTTGAGACCTCGAGGCTTGCCCGCTTGGGCCTTGATTCGCCCTCGATGGTGGTGCAGGGGCCTTGAATGAGCCACCTCCCCCGTGGTTCCCCTTCTTGTTAGAACCCTGGGGGCCATGGTTCTCCCATTTTCTTTTCTTCGCCTCACCGGCATCTCTTTTCTTCCTCTCTTCCCACTGTTTTTCGCCCTTCAAGGCTTGGTCTACCACTTGGGCGAAGGTCATGTTAGGCAATTGTGTTGCCCTATCACGTATCTCCAAGTCTAGGGCATCCCAAAAGTGGTTCACCATCCGGTTCTCATCACAAGCGTACTCCGGTATGTAGTCGGCAAGGTCCCGAAACTTGTACTCAAGTTCCTTCACCGTCATGTTACCCCCTTGAGTTAGGAGGGTATATTCCCTCACCTTCTTGTTCACCTCAAAGTCGGAGTAATACTGGGCAAAGAACTCCCGTTGGAAGTCCTCCCAAACGACGCCCTCGCCATACTTGCTCTTGGTTCCATCCCACCATTTGGATGCCATCCCCTCAAGCAACCTTACCGCTATTCTCAGTTTAAGGTTAGGCGTGATTTGCATGTCAAGGGCTGCTTCATTCAACCTCTTGATCCATTGAGCGGCAACCGAGATGTCCCCGGTTCCGTCAAAGGGTTTGCACCCCAAGTCTCTTGCTTCCTTGATAAACTTGGAGATCCTTATGGTTGGACCTCCATCATTTCGGCCTCCATGTGGTTCCACATGGACTCTAGATGCATTGTGGCTTCCTCCTCTTGAAGCCATACCCGAAGGTTGCCCCGCCCGGCGCCTTCGGCGTTCCCTCCTCTCCTCGCGCTCTCGGTGGTATTGTTGGAGCAGCGCCTCAATTCTTGCCAAGGAGCCATCTTGCTCCTCGTCACTAACATCATCATCATCCCCTTCATAAGGGGTCTCCACCGGCTCGGTTTCCGGTCTATAGGTTGAGTCCTCGTAGGACCAATAAGTCTCACTCTCCGTGTCGACGTGGCCATCGCTCACGGTTTGTTGTTGGCCTCCACGGCCCCTTCCCCTTGACACCCTAGTGGACCCCCGGCTGCCGCGTTCGGATCCACCCGCTACACGGCCCGTAGGGTTCCTCCTAGTGATTCTTCCGATTGGCTCCATTTTCTGAAAGAAGTTTAGATTGAGCCATTAGACTCGTATCAAATGTCAAGTGACGGATAGGTACTTAAAGACATCTTTTGGCTCAAATCACCGCCATACCAATTGTTAAGGGTACCATCTTAACAATTAGAGACCTTGCAACTCAAGTACCAAAAGTTCTATAAGTACAAAACTTTATGCTCATGGTTTTCAAAATCATTTTCAAAAGAATTTTGAAGCTTCATTATGAAGTTTACGGACTAAGGGCTCTGATACCAACTTAATTGTCACGCCCCGGACCTACCGGACACGTCAACAACCCGCCGTACAGTACGAATAGTCAACCGCAGTCCAACTCATCCATACTATACTAGGCGTCTTGAATATCATTCACAATAGTACATCCATAAACAAACATAATGTAAAATAATCATTTAAATCAGCGGAAACGTTTAATACAAGTGTTTATGCCACACTTCGGCAACATGGGCGTACAAGCCCCAAATAATTAATCAAAATAATATCCATGAGCATTAATTTAATGTTTTAAAAATGGAGGCGGAGGAAGCACGAACCACGTCTTCTCCCCCTGAGCTCCCCGAAGCAACGGGCGATGGTAGCAAGCTTTACTCCCTACCTGAAACTGTGAGGTGGCCTCCCCCGTGAAGGGGAGGTCAGTACTTGGAAGCATTTGACAAGTACAATGACAACTATACTAAGTATAATCAACGTTTTAATTTCTAAGACCCTCAAAATAGGGTGATATCATAATATAAATAATAATTTATATTTCCCACTTATTATCTCTATAATAAGTAAATTTATTTATTTGTCGGCACACGGCCCATTTCATATATTTCATTATACCCGTCGTTAGCACGACACCGCCCGTAGGTCTTATCATCCTTTACGAGACTTGTCACCGCTCTCCGAGGCCTCACCGGCTCTCGGGCCGGAGTCCAACATCCCGCCCCTGAACTCATACCCATCGTCCCGTAGGAAGGTAAGGTCCATTCGGGGTCCTATCTTATGTGTTACCGCTGTCGGGAGCCTCGTAAGGTCTCCGGTTCGGATTCCACCCTAACCCGTGATCACGATGTAAGTCCATGCTATCCAACCCCGCTCTCTAGAGTCGGGAAGGGCCATGGTCCTTACTAATTACCAATACTCTATCGGCTAATCCTTAAAGACTACCGAATACACCCGTAGGCCAATCCTATTCCTAGGATCAATTTATTATTCACTTTATCTTGGGTATCCCTTAAGGCCTACCCCTAGCATCACTTATCCACCTTAGTATCTCTTAAGACTACTTAAGGCTCAACAATTTACAATCCAAACCTTGGATCAATTCTAACATATTTCATTCCAAAACCCCGACTAGTATCATAATACTAGTCGGATAAATTCCAACAAAACTCATTTTCAATTCATAGTCATATAGACAATTTCCAAACTAATTTTCCATTGAAAATATAGTTCATATCAATATACAAAATATAACCTTTAATCACTCATATATCCTTATATGAAGTTATAGTTATATTTCAACACATTATTTATAATTAATCCCTTCATCAAGCCAATATGCTCATATTACATAATCATACACAATTTATCCTTAAATTTGTATATTATGCTCCTTTATTCATTGACAACAATATTTTCATTTAGGCATTATTAATCATTAATAATCCATGAAAATCACATTTATTTACTTTAGGTAATCCTACGAAATTAACCCAAAGATTATAAGCAATATAGTCAGCCATCCTCACCTTATGAAGTGCTGAAATAGTTGTCCTTGTTAAGCTCTTCGATCAATTCCCGTTCTAAACCGTTTGGAGATGAAAAATCTGGGCAGCAGACGAAAGCCGGGCGGCTTTTGTGAAAGGTGGGCGGCTTTCGTGGTCTGCAGCTACGAACAGCCTCCTATACTTGGCGGTTTCCGGCGATTTCAACTCCTATCAATTCCACGACTCTTCTAAGTTAAATACCACCACTTTATAACATTATTCTACACTTTTAAACGTGTAGAACTTCATGTTTAATCCACCATATGATTTCTTAAAAATCATACAAAAATAATACTAGTTAAAGAACTATATGAGTTCTTACCTCCAATCCTAGCTCTTTCTCCTTGGATTTCGTTTTCTCTTGCTTCCTCCAAGATATGAATGATGTGAAGAGCTTCTCTAGAGCCTCTCTCTCTCTTCTCTTGGTTCGAATGAGTGAAATGGGAAGGGGATGTATCTATCCTCAATCAAACACCAAGGTAGGGTGTTGATAGGACTTTAGGGAGTGTTTCTTGTCTCATGCAATCCCCTCCCTCCACAAGTCCGCACCCCCCCATGTTGGGATGTCTCTTTTACATTATTTGAAGTCTATAAGGCTTGTAGGGAAACCCCAAATGGGTATAGGAAGTCCCTCCCAATTATTCCTGCTATTTTTGGTAGGTTCGGCCAAAATAGCACTCGGGTTGTCCAAATATTTTTATCAACTTTTGTTGGCACTTTATTGGGCTTCTATAATTTATTATGATGACCCAACTAAATATTTGGTAGTCCATTCTCATATAATGGACCCGAAGAATAATTTAATTAATCTCACATTAATTAAATGTATCAATCAATCACACGAAATTTATTCGCTAGGAAGTTCAAGTACATTTTAAGTTTCAAATTCAAGTACATCCGGGTGCGGTGTCACACCACATGCCTCCTACCTCAGCCCCACCCCACCGCCATCCTACACCCGTACCGCCACCCTACCTCGGCCCCACCCGGATCCCGGGCCCACTCTACCGCTACCTTACCCCAACCCCAAACCCTACCCACTACCCCCACCCTTACCGCCATCCTACCCCCACCGCCATCCTACCCCTTCCCTACCCCAGCCCCACCCTAGTCCCGACCCCACCCTACCACCATCCTATCCCAACTTCCTACCCTACCCCTACCTTACCCCAACCCCACCCACTACCCCCACCCTTACTGCCAGCCTACCCCCCCACCCTACCCCTTCCCTACCCTGGCCCCACACTGGTCCCGACCCCACCCTACCGTCATCCTATCCCAACTCCCTACCCTACCTTACCCCAACCCTACCCACTACCCCACCCTTAACCCTAACCACGACCCTAACCCACCCACTACCCCCACCCAACCCCTACCCCTAGACCATAACTTCCCTACCCGACCCCTACGAGTAGGTATGGGTGGGTATGAAGGGTTGTGGTGGAGTATGGGTAGAGTGTAAGATCGTGTTAAGGGTAGAGGTAGGGGTCAAGGGTGTGGAATTGGAGAACTGTGTGAAATAATTGATGAACATGTTTTCAAATTTGAAAAATGGAAAACTAAAAAATAGAAACAGAAAATTGGAGATAGAAAAACTGAAAAATAAAAATAGAAAATTGGAGAACGAAAAACTGAAGTAGAAAACAGGAAAATATCTCTGTTAGTAAACATGCCCTCATTGTTTTAATTTCTTTGACACACTTTTCATTTTTGGACGTTTTAAAATGAATGTCGCACTTCCCTTTTGGTAAACAATACACTACAAAACTGCAAAATATTGTCAAACTGCGATCAAATAGTACCAACAGTGTACTCTACATTAAAATTTAACCCAGTAAAAAATTCTTTAATCTTTGAAAAGTCAAACTCTGTTAAAGAAATTGAAACGGAAGGAGTAGTTTTTACGGGTAACTTGTTGGGGATGTAGAACGACTTGGTATGAACTTGCTTATATCAATCAAATTCGTTTCAAAATTTGTGTCAATTTTGGAACAAGTTATTTGACATGACATTCTTCAAACATATATTATGATTCACACCGAATGTGTCAATAACTTTGGTTTTTGTATAGTGTTTTGTTTGGAAGAAAGATATCAAATGGATTGATGATCGAGAAAATATCTTATTTGGAGATTTGAACTTGCTAGCACAATGTTGATGAGAGCTGCACTAATGTGATAATGTGATACTTAATATTGCGGGGGGTGGGATATTTTTTTTGAAAACGGGGAGTGGGGTATTTGTAGGCCATTTCATTTATTGGAAATATATTACACAAGTCTTCTATTGATTAATATATCTTCTCTTGGAAATGGTCTATCATATTAAAGCCTTCCGTTATCACATTTGGCACTATTACATTATTATAATGCTTGGAAATAATAACCTGTAATAAACTTTTGTGTTTTTAATAGATGTGCTTTTGGTTTGTTAAGTGTCTTCTCTTTGATCACCTTTGACCATAATTAGATATTTTTTATACTAAAAATGATAATACCCGCAACAGATAACTACTAGTCTACTGCATATCTCATATACACGTTTCAATTGACTATTAAGTGTACTTAATATTATATAAAACAGAAATTGTTCACATCAAACAATGTAAATTATGATAAATTAATGATCAAAGGTGATATGAGTAGTTGATAGTACATATTTTCAAAGTGAAAATGTAAAGTTTATTAAAGACGCCAAGTATGATTATGTGTGTGTCAATGTGTCACTACTTTCAAAGGATAAAATGATACATAATACGGAGTAGTTAGGTTTTGAAGACTCATCTATACACCATCCATCTCATTCAATTAATCACTTTTTATATGATTGACTTAACTTGTATTAAGGTTTCTAGAATCTGTGATTGGTTAAACATTATCAAGATCCCAATAGAAAAGAGCTCTCACAATGCTGTTTGAGACGAAATGAAACACAGATTGTTCGATGCGTTAGAAGATCATCATTTTGAGAAAATCCTTCCACATCACCTCATTGATATCTTGAACATAAAACCTCTTACATGAAAATGATTTTCTTTTGGACCATTCCCACCTCTTTGCACTATATTTTCCTTTTGGGTATTATTCCTATAAATCTCATCTTTGAATAATACCTTCTATTTTTTATTTTGAATGTTAGATCAGAAACTCTTAAAAAATTGTTTAACTAAAACTAAACATAGAACGCTTGTTCTCATCCTACTCATGTTAAGCGCTCTCCAAACACCGTTGCACATGCGCTAGCTTAGGCTATTAATGAAACTCCCTCCAAATTGTATTGGTGATCTAATGTTTTAATGAAACTCTTTCTTTCAAAAACAAACTTTTATCCACTTTTTCAATTCTCTTATAATCAATTGGGAACACATCCAAATTAATTTGAGAACGCATCTAAAAATTCAATTGGGAACGCATCCAAATTAATTTGAGAACGCAAAAATGCGCAATTATATTCAAGAATTAATTTGAATGTGTTCCTGGTTGAATTTTTAGCTCAAATTTGGTATGAGTGAACTAGACTTGATGAATAAGATGCTCAAAAGATTTTATAAAAAAATTCCACCGGGAACCACCCCAAATCGTGACTCCGGACAGAGTCTCTTATAGAAGGACTTAATTGATTTTTTATGAAAGTTCGAGCACCTATTTGACAGTTTTCCCAATAGTAGGGGTAATGAATAGTGTAGAAAAAGTAGGAGAGAAAGTGAAAAAGTGGGAAAGGGAAGATAAAAAATAGAAAAAGTAAGGGTAGTTGGGTATTTTTAAAAGAAAAAAAATTATTAAAAAGGGAAAGTGTATCAAACTTTTAAGAGAAAATGGTCAAATAAGACCTTCTACTATTATGAAATAATCACATAAGGCCATGTACTCAATAAAGTGTAATATAAGTATCTCTACTTGTAAAAAACAATCAAATTAGTCCTAATGACCTATTTAACACCTCTTAATTCCGGTTTTAGCTTACATGTCGATTTTTTTGACTTGTATTTCAACAAATCTTAATTAAATATTCGATGAATGCCGTATAATCTATTCTAAAAACATGGTCAGAAGTATGCTAAAATCGGGATTAAGAGGTGTTAAATAGGCCATTAGGACCCATTTGATTGTTTTTTTCAAGTAGAGGTACTTATAAACACTTTATTGAGTACATCCCAAAAGAAAAAGTGTAGCAAACTTTATAATACGGAGGGAGTATACGTAGTACTATCCTCCGTCTCTTTTTAATCGCAACATGTTGAATTTTACACTATTCACATATTCTACTTTGACTACATTTTATATTATTATTTTATGAAAATTATTATTTTTAAATTATATTGTTCAATTCATCTCATTACAAATTTTCAAAATCTAATTTTTAATTTTTTTACTAATAGGGATTAAGATATAATTACGGTCAAAGATGGGCGTTGGCAAGTGTGAAATGTTGACCGTTGCAACTAAAAAAGAACGGAGGAAGTATAATTTAATAAAAAAGTACAGAAATACTTGGATGAGTTGGATCCGTTCTGCAACAGTTGACACAGATTCTTTTTTCTTTTTGACTAGTTCTTTTATTATTACTTGGTCCATTTTCATATTTTGGAAATTTTACTCAATACTTTCGCCCTTTCCATATTCATTTTCATACTATTTTGTGCATTTCTTTGCTACCTTGTCTAATTTTTCCCTTCTATTTCAAAAAAATGATGGGACTGAAACGGCGGATATTATTAGATAATAATAATGTCAAACAATAGATAGAACTTGATCATATAGAAGTTGGGAATTGGGATCCTCCGATCATATTCTTCACCGCTTTGCTTCTGGTTATATTGGAGTAGCTAGAAAAGATGATAAGGGTGACAAAAATGGCGGAGTTGCTGGAAGAATATTACAGAATCGCCGCTGAAACATTGATGAGACAACGGCGCCTCTGCAACTCCACCGCCGACCACTGTTCTTCTTCTTCCTTCCTCTACTTTTGACAAATCCTCTGTTTTCTATGAATTCATGGTGGTGGTTTTTGTAGTTTTTGGATGTGGATTTGCAAGTAAAATCATCCACTCTTTCCAAACAGAAAAATTAAAGTCTGTTTTTAGTTATTATTGTATATCGACAGTTTATTCATTATGAGGCCGTTTGGTAACCTCATTTTTAGGGCTTCTCGGGCTTATCAGCCAACTTTTTCACCAAACGTGTAACTTTCACTCCCGCGCGCAGGATTGTGTAATAAGCAAAAAAGTAAGGTTGGAGTTACTTTTCTGGCTGTATTGGCTGAAATTACTGTAGATGACCATTTTAGCTATTTTTACAAATAAATTTTTCTTTATTTTATTAATAAAATATATTTTAAAAATATTTTTTACTTAAATCAGCAGAAACAGCCAAAGCAGCCACTTCTGCCAGAACTTCATAAATATCAGCAGAATCAGCCAAAACAGCCGATTTTCGTGCTACCAAACGGGCTCTATGAGTCCGTTTGGAGACCTCTTTTTTCGGCTTATCAGGCTTATCAGTCAGCTTCTTTACCAAACACATAACTTTTACGTTCGCGCACTGAATTGTGTAATAAGCAGAAAAAGTAAAGTTGGAGTTACTTTTGTGGCTGTATTGGCTTAAGTTACTGTAGATGACCATTTTAGCTATTTTTAAATATAATTTTTTCTTTATTTTATTAATAAAATATATTTTTAAAATATTTTTTTCTTGAATCAACAGAATCAGTCAAATATGACTGATCATGATTGTAGTAAATTCTATGAATGCATTCAGTAAAGAATATAACCAAGTATTATGAAATGGAAGGAAATAAGCAGAAGATCAGAGAGACAAAGTATAGTATGAACACTTAGTGATATTAATGGCGTGATAGAGGAGTGGTTATGGTGTTGTAATGGTGTATTAATTACAATGGAGAAGATTCATATTTATAGGAGAAAAGCTAAGCTTCGATTTTAGGATTAAAGGATAATTGTGAACCACTCAATTATCATCTAGAATCATAATTATGATTTCCTAATTATTTATACAATGGTGATAATAATTCCTAATCAGGAATAGTTGGAAGATGACTAATTCAATTATATTTCAACATCAAGTACTTTTCAAACCATACACATTAGAAAATTCAATTTTTACGCAAATTTATGATGTACGGGTACACCCTATACCAACACTCACAATTATTTCATTGTAAATGGTCGACAAACTTGCATCAATAGTTTAGTCTCTCGCTCTCTACACTTCTTGTAACTCTCAACTTAACTGCTTAAGCTAGAAGATCAGGCTCGGGCTCGATAAGAGTGTGTTATAATTGTTCTATATTTACAAAATTGGACGTGACACACTTTACCTTTAATTTAATTTTTGTCTACTTTGTTTTATTGCCATCTTCTCACCAATATCGCGTAAATACACATACATCTAAAAGATCATATGAAAATCCGAAGGATCATATTGGGCCTTTGGAGTGCGAAGACTTAACCTTAATACAATGTTAAGTGAATGGATGCAGTAGTATAATTATTTTCATAACTTTATACTTTGTATTTTTCTCTACCTCAAGTCACTTCATCAATGACGAACTTAACATTCTCAATAGTTTGTGCTCAAGCTCAAGATAGTCGATTACCCATTAATTTGTTTTATTATTACATAATTGCATGTTCTTTCGCATGCTTTACAGGAGTGTTTGCAATTGCTTCTACTTTTAAAAAGTGATTTTTAAAGTGATTTTGGAAAAAATGTTTAATAGTAAAAGTTGGTAGTGTTTGAGAAAAAAATGATTCTGAAAAGGTAAAAGTTGGTAGTGTTTGGTAAAATAAGTGTTTTTTTGTGTAATAGAAAAAGTGAATAACAGTTTAAAGCACCTCTCAACCTGCTTCCAGCTATTAGCTTTTAAGTGATTAATTTAACCACAAGCTGTCACTTGAAAACAACCATTTCAGCTGTTTTAAACCCAAAAGCTGAAAATTGCTTTTTTAATTTTTTTTTTGCAAACACTCCTTACATCTCGAGGGGATAAAATATCCCGGTCGTTGTAGGCATGGACCGCTCCCGCTTCGAGCCTATTCGGGCCGACCGGTATTTGAAAATATATGATGGCTCGGGACGGTCCTATTTCCAATTCACTACCAGTTTCCATCTCTAATCGGTCCCGGTCTGGTCTCCAACCGGTGCCGGTCCAGTCTCTTTTTTTTTTTTACAAAAATACTTTTAAATCCTCTATTGCCCTTTCCACTCTCATCTACACATCTTTTAAGCTTTTAATTGGATCCTCATTTCTTATGAAATGTTTTCAATGGTTAAAAAACAATAATTAGGAGTTAGGACTAGTCCAAAACCAGTCTCAGTCTTAAAAAGTAGAGGTCCGGAACGGGTCTCAGCCTTAAAAATATAGAGGTCTGGGAGTGGGACCTCTTTCCCACCGGTCCGGTTCCGGCCCCAAACCAAAAGTAAACTTTATTTTTGATCCTGGTTCAAAACTGCGTGATTCCGGTCCGCATCCGGTCCGACACCATAACCGAGTCGATCCCTAATTAAGGCGTACTAGATAGATTGAATTCAAATGTTATTGTATATACGGATTATATACTTTTTAATACCCTTATTAAATTAAATCTTCTTTTTTTAGTCAGAATATTGTATTAGTGACATTTTTAATACTTTATTTTTTAATTCTTTTCACTTTTAATCCTTCTATATATTACTCCCCCCGTTTTTAAAAGATAACTACATAGGTTTTGGTACAATATTTAATGGAAAATAGTAGGGGATAATGAATAATGTAGAAAAAGAATGAAAGAAGAGGGATGCGGAAAAGTAGGAAATGTGAGATAAAAAATAGAAAAGGTAAAGGTAATTGTGTATTTTTAAAGGAAAAACTTACCAAAGAGGGTAAGTGAAACAAACTTTTAAATTTGCCCAAATAGGAAAATATAACAAACTTTTAAATACGGAGGGAACTTGATTTTAGCACAATAATTAAGTCTAGGACTAAAGATAAAGGATCAAAGTGTGACTCTTATTTTAGGATGTTTTTAGTTGGCATGTAATTTACTAATCTGGTTTGGTCTGATCTGGTCTGGTCTAGCTTGGTCTGATAATGTGTGATCTCTTTATATTTTTATAACTATCTAAGTTTGGTCTGGTGACTGGTTTGATCTGTTTTGGTCAGGTATGGGACGAATTACTGTCCAAGTAAAAACATCCTTATAACACTTAGAGAACTAAATATGGAAAAGTTCAAAAACAAGGATCAAAAGTGATCTTCAACAATTGTTGAAGGATTAAAATTAAAAAAATTTAAAACCGAGAATCAAAAGTGTCATTAACATAGTACTCAAAGGATTAAAAGTGACAAAGTCTCTTTTCATACCAACAAACATTATACGTAGTAACTGCTAATTCTACTAGTATTGTACCCGTGCGATGCACGGGGCAAAACTTTTTTTATATTTTATTCATTATGTAATTACATACTCCTATTAAACTATTATTATGTAAAATATATATGTTTGATCTAATTAAGGACATTGGACTATGAGGCAAATTTAACATACGGAGTATTTATGTTATTATGCTAGAATACATACTCCGTATAAAACTAAATGCATTTCAATAGAAATATATTTGTAAAGATTCGAAAAAGGATGACTACAACAAACTTTTATTATATACTTTTCGTATAATATAGATAGTATACCCGTAGTAATACGCAGTAGATAAATACGTAGTATTTATTTTTATACTAAATGTATTGATCAGGGTCGGTCCTGGCAATTTATAGGCCCGGGACAAAAGAGAAAAAATAAGCCCCTAATTATATACTACGCATTTTGTAAGAATGTATTACAAAAGTTTCATCGTTAAAAATAAAATTTGTCGCACAATTAAACGTTTTTTCCCATAGAACTATTCGATATCATGGGTCATACAAAATAATTTCTTTGGGCATTCTCAGAAGCAAAATTAACAATAATATTATCAATTTTTAGTTTTCAGTTTATGTGAGGAAGGTAGAAAGTCATCGAATCCCATTTCACGTGTATCTCTGCCATTGTGGCCCAGTCTACGGAAATGAGGGTTGAAGAATATCTTTTACGAAGTATTAGAGTATAGAGAAATGATGTGGTGAGGTGCGCCTGACCAAATGTACTGTACATACAAGCCCAATTGAGAGAATTTCGGGTCAAATTTTTTGATGAACTTTGTGAGGATGTTCTTCATGAAGAGTAGACTTTATATTCATGAAATTTCAGCTTAAAATTCATTCGAGGAGTCTTTTAAATAAATTACTAAAAATCATTGCGTTGTACATATATAAAAAGCACAATGTTTTTCAATAATTTATTTAACAGACTTTCCGATTGAATTTTAAAATGAAAATTTGTAGACACAATGTACACTTAATGAAATACATATTCACCAAATTTCATCAAAAAATACCCCCAGAAGCATCTCAAATGGGCTTGTCCGTACAGAACTCCATGTCGGACACGCAAGTGAACGGGACTCAATATGTATATATACTACCACTAAATAATCCGTGGGCCCCTCTTCCAGGTGGGCCCTGGGCAGCAGCCCATGCTGCCCCTGTGTCAGAACCTGCCCTGGTATTGATAATTTGATATTAATTACTACGTATTTCATAGCATATCTTTTGTATGGAATGAAAACCTGGATTGCCCATATTTCGCATAATCCGACCCAATTTCGCATCACAAAAAAGAATACTATATCCTCTTTTATTTTCGAGAAATCAATTTGAATGCAAAGAGAAATGCATTAAACACATAGAGAATGTAACCTCATTCTCTTACATGTGCGTATATATAATATACTAATGTAGTTGCTAAACCTTAAACATTAAAAACTTATTTTCTTGATGCTATCTTTGTTTCAGGTTACCCAGCTACCATGGGAGATTTTAATTAAACACAATGTAAAGTGCTCATTCTGAATGGTTTTTTCATTTGAATGTTTTTAACTGGATATATTATTTTGTTATATTTTTTCTTTTCGTTTTGTTCAGTCATACACTTATACGAAGTACGTACTACGTCTATCATATCATACGGCTTACTGTTTTTTATTTGAAAATTCTTGGTGTGTACACCAAATTAGTATAAAAATTGTACGTCCTCTAATTGCATGTGTACACAGGTAATTCGTTTGGAAAAATATGATTTTTTTTTGCCAAAATGCTTGTGTACGCATGCAGTGTACAATTTGCGTACAATTAAATTTGGTTACACCAAGAATTACTTATATATATGATACATTATTTATAATATTTTAATATGTCATCATATATATAAAAATACTTTGTATATATTATTTATTATTTTTCAATAAAAAGTATAGTAATGATAATAATGTGTATTAATGTAACATATAAAAACCAAAAGATTGGTAAACAAAAGGTTGTAACGTACCGTGGCTTTAATCTGATTAGATTATTGTCAATTAATTAAGTTTGCTTTTCTGGAATTGAATTGTGACTTTGTGATTGAATTATTCTACATAAGGTTTAAACGTACCTCTTGAAGAATGCACTTAATGTGTTGGTCCCATGGTTACGCACCAGGCCGGCTTACTTGGATTGCCGAATTTTTCTTACAGCTCTTGGATTCTACTCGTATTGATTAACATCTTCACAAGTCACAAACAGAAGACACGGTATATATAAATGTAAACATTCAAAAAATCAATTGTAATTGCAGTACATTTCCTCCAACACCGTGAATGAATGTTTATAATGGACTAAGCATGCGATTTTTCTACAGGTAATGGTAATTATTGTAATGAATGTAACCATCCATACGTCCACGTTTTGATCGTTGAGTGGAAACTGCCATATGCCCGTATGCAACCTCCGCGTACTACGAAAAATGTAATATCAACAAAATTTAGACCATACAATATTTCAGATTTCCACGTGTACACATCTGGGGCTTCTATTGTCACGTGTGTCCATTCTCTGCATTTGCCGATCAGCACAAAAAGTCTTGGAAATTATGTTCAATTAAATTTTCATATTCTCATATTATGCACTACAGGGGCACGTCTATCCAATTTTATTTACTTTTGCTGAATGTGCCACGTGTGCTAAATGTGCCAACGTATCAACAAAAAGGTTTTAGGGAGGGAACAGTTATCTCCCACGGTTCCCTTTTTATATATATATAGATTATTTTTAATATAAAAGTGTTGTAAAATGAAGAAGATGAAGACTTAAATAAAGAGATAGATATATTGATAAAAAACCTCTAAATCACTTCTTCTTAATATAACTGATAATTTCTGAGTTTCTAAGTACATTTACAAGGCATCACCAAACCCCTATTTATACTGATGGAGCTTGGTGATGAATCATCAAAGAATCATTCTACATAATATGCTGGCAACATTAAACCTAGCCATCTGTTTATTACAAGGATGGAAATTGGATTAGTGTCCTGATGACAAGGATGAACAATTCACACTTGTCATTCTCAGGAATTTACAACACTCCCCCTTGAATGTTCATCCTTGAATAGTTATTTGTTATTTAAAAACTTGTTGTGAAATTAAGGGGTAAAAATTACGACTTATAATGTCATTGTATTTGGATGTACTGTCTCGTTAAAAACCTTATCAGGAAAAACCCAGTGGGATAAAAACCTGATGAAGGGAAAAAGAGTGCAGTGCATTCAAATACTCCCCCTGAATTTAGTATAAATTATGAAGACGTCGCATGCCGATTTTCTGTACAAGTTCCATGAACTTCTTCGGAGGTAAAGATTTGGTGAAGAGATCGGCTGGATTTTCACTGGATCTGATTTGTTGAATGTTGATCGTCCCTTCTTTCTCCAGATCATGAGTAGAGAAGAATTTTGGTGATATGTGTTTTCTTCTGTCACCTTTGATGTAGCCTTCTTTAATCTGAGCTATGCACGCAATGTTGTCTTCGTAGATCACTGTCGGGTGACAAGTAATAGGCTTTATACCGCATTCATTTTGGATGTGTTGAATCATAGATCGCAGCCACACGCATTCCCTCCCGGTTTCATAAAGTGCAATTAACTCCGAATGATTTGATGATGTAGCTGTCAACGTCTGTTTCATAGATCTCCAAGAGATTGCGGTATTACCATAAGTAAATACGTACCCGGTTTGTGATTTTGCCTTTTGAGGATCTGATAGGTATCTAGCGTCTGCATATCCGATTAAAGAAGCTTTTGCATCTTTGTGGTAGAATAGGCCGAGATCAACTGTACCACGGAGATAACGGAATATGTGCTTGATCCCGTTCCAATGACGTCTTGTTGGGCATGAACTGTATCTAGCTAATAAATTTACAGAAAATGCAATATCTGGTCTAGTATTATTAGCTAAATACATTAAAGCTCCAATAGCACTCAGATATGGTACTTCAGGACCGAGTATTTCTTCGTCGTCTTCTCGGGGACGAAATGGATCATCGTGTATGTTGAGAGATCGAATGACCATTGGTGAAGTCAAAGGATGAGCTTTGTCCATATAGAATCTCTTCAACACTTTCTCGGTGTAATTGGATTGGTGGATGAAAATTCCATTCTTCAAATGCTCAATTTGAAGTCCGAGACAAAATTTGGTTCTCCCGAGATCTTTCATTTCAAATTCTTTCATAAGATATTTTGCAGTATTTTCAATTTCATCGGGAGTTCCAATAATGTTTAAGTCATCAACATATACTGCAATTATGGCGAATCCCGAATTTGATCGCCGAATGAAAACACATGGACTAATCGGATCATTCTTATATCCTTCTTTGAGAAGGTATTCACTGAGACGATTATACCACATTCGTCCAGATTGTTTTAGTCCATACAATGACTTTTGTAATTTAATGGAAAACATGTCTCGGGGTTTCGAGCTATAAGCTTCAGGCATTTTAAATCCACCGGGAACTTTCATATAAATGTCTGTATCAAGTGAACCGTATAAATATGCGGTCACTACATCCATTAGGCGCATTTGCAGCCTTTGAAAAACAAACATGCCAATGAAAAACCTTAATGTAGTTGCATCCACTACTGGAGAATAGGTTTCTTCATAATCAATTCCCGGCATTTGAGAAAAACCTTGGACAACAAGTCGGGCTTTATATCTAACAATTTCATTCTTTTCATTGCGTTTACGCACAAATACCCATTTAAAACCCACAGGTTTTACGCCTTTTGGCGTAGGGACTATCAGTCCAAAAACATCACGTTTTTCAAGTGATTTTAATTCAGCCTGAATAGCTTCATTCCATTTTGGCCAATCGTGTCGTTTCCGACATTCTTCTATTGATGTTGGCTCATTGTCATTGTTTTCATTCATAACATTTGTGGCAACGGCATAGACAAATATCTCATTAATATCAATATCTTTTCGATTCCATTGCATTCCAGTAGAAACGTAATTTATTGAAATTTCATAATTATCAACGTTTCTATCAGTATCTGGAATATCTTCCTCATTTAAGGAAGTTGAATCATTATTTGAGATGTTTGTTTTGTCAATATCATTTTCTATGCCAGTATTTTCAAATTGTTCATTTTCTTGTTCAGAAGGATGAACATCTTTGGCATCACAAATCAATTCCTGCCTTTTAGTCTTTCTTGGTTTTATGTCTTTTGATCCAAGTGGTCTGCCACGCTTTTTGCGTATAGAAGAATCATTTGCAAGAGATTTTTCAGAATTCTCCGCTGGAATTTCAATTCTGGCAGGGACATTCATAGAAGGAATATGTGACTTTGTCACTTTCTTTGTATCTGTGAATGCATCAGGCAACTGATTTGCAACATTTTGTAAATGGATTATCTTTTGCACCTCTTGCTCACATATATTTGATTTAGAATCAAGGTGTGATAATCTTGTTGCATTCCATGTTATTTCTTTCGTACTTGGGTCCGATTTATTAGTTTCTCCCCCTAAGGTTGGGAATACTGTCTCATTGAAATGACAATCAGCGAACCGTGCGGTGAATAAGTCACCAGTCATCGGTTCAAGATATTTTATTATTGAGGGAGATTCAAATCCAACATAAATTCCCAACCTTCTTTGAGGACCCAGTTTTGTACGATGAGGTGGAGCAATCGGAACATAAACAACACAAGTTACACAACCAAATATCTTTATGTGTGCTAAGTTTGGCTCTTGTCCAGTAACTAATTGCATTGGGGAATATTCATGATACGCAGTCGGTCTAAGCCGAATGAAATTTGCTGCATGCAAAATAGCATGTCCCCAAGCTGATGAAGGTAAATTACACTTCATTAATAATGGTCTGGCGATTAATTGTAATCGTTTAATCAAAGATTCAGCAAGACCATTTTGTGTATGGACATGAGCAACTAGGTGCTCCACATCAATCCCAATTGACATACAATAGTCGTTAAATGATTGGGAAGTAAATTCTCCTGCATTATCAAGTCGGATTCTCTGTATAGAATGATCCGGAAAATGAGCTCTTAATCGTATAATTTGAGCAAGGAGTTTAGCAAATGCTAAATTTCTAGTCGATAAAAGACTAACATGTGATCAACGTGTTGAAGCATCAATCAACACCATAAAATATTGAAATGGTCCACATGGCGGGGCTATCGGCCCACAAATATCTCCTTGAATCCTTTCTAAAAATGCAGGTGATTCAGTTGCAATTTTGGTCTTAGAAGGCCTGATGATCATTTTGCCAAGAGAACAGGCCTTACAAGGAAAATCACTTGATAATGGAACCCTGATATTCTTTAATGGGTGTCCAAGTGAAGTTTTAATGATTTTATGCATCATTACTTGGCCTGGGTGACCTAAACGGTCATGCCACAACATGAATGTTTTCTGATCATCTAACTTTGCGTTAGAGACCAAATTTATTTCGAATGGACTAATATAAGTGAAATATAGTCCTGAGGAATAAGCTGACATTTTTTCACAAATATGTTTAGTGCCAGATTTAGTTGTCGTAAGACAAAGATATTCCTTTTGGTTTTCATTCATGGTTTCTATGTGATAACCATTTTGACGCATATCTTTAAAGCTTAATAAATTTCTCCGCGATTTGCTGGAGTATAAAGCGTCATTTATAAGTAATTTTGTCCCGTTAGGGAACATCACATATGCTTTCCCAGAGCCTTCAATGAGCTTCGCAACACCTGATATTGTATTGACTTTAGCTTCAACTAAAGTCATTTGAGAAAAATAGATTTTATTCCTCAAAATGGTGTGCGTTGTGGCGCTGTCTATCAGACATAGCTCTTTATCACTTGATTGATCCATATCTTCAATATATAAATAAGCATAAGTTTGATATGCAAATAACACAAATTATGCATCATATATAACATTAAAGTACATTTATTACATAACTTATTTATGATAACATCATAAAGGATACGAAAGAAAATACATAATTTACAATATGAAAGTCCTATAATTTATTTTGTGTCATTTGGATTAGTGGCAAAAGCATCGTCCATAATGACATCATCCACGAAAAAATCGGACACGTCAAACTTTGGCAGAGGTGGAGTTGTGTCATTGACATAATTAGCTTCCATATTTTTATCTTTGTTGAGATTCATGGAAGCTTGAAATAATTCCACCAAATGCTTTGCTGTACGGCATTTGTTAGCCCAGTGCCCCGTCATACCACATTTATAACAAGTTGACTTTCCCGAGGATTTTGGAGGGCGATTTATTTGATGGGCCTTTTGTTTGCCCTTGCCTTTATAATTTGGTCTATTGACCTGTTTATATCCCCGGTTAGGCTTGTTATTATGACCATTAAAATGCCCGTGTTTAAAATGCCTTCGCGTGCCACTGTGTGTTGCGTTTGATTCAGTGGCTATATTATGTCCAGATGGACCATAAATCGAAGGACTAGAACCAGTGGGTCTTAAATTGTGATTCTTCATCAAAAGGTCATTATTTTGCTCAGCTACAAGTAATACTGATATTAAGTCGGAGTATTTTTTAAAACCCTTTTCTCTATATTGCTGCTGTAGCAGCATATTAGAAATATGCATTGTAGAAAAGGTTTTCTCCAACATATCAGCATCAGTGACTTTTTGTCCGCATAACTTTAGTTTAGATGTTATTTGGAACATGGAAGAATTATAGTCACTGATTGATTTAAAATCCTGGAATCTTAAATTGATCCAGTCATACTGAGCTTTTGGCAAAAGTACCTTTTGCTGGTGGCCATACCTCTCTTGTAAATTGTCCCATAATTCTTTTGGATCATCAACCAAAAGATATTCAGATTTGAGACTTTCATGGAGGTGATGACGGAGGAAAATGATAGCTTTCGCTTTGTTTTGGGAAGATGATGGCTTATTTGCCTCAATAGTGTCTTCGAGACCGTTGGCCTTTAAATGTGCTAAAGCATCCACTTTCCATTCCAAATATTTTTGACCGGACAGATCAAGAACGTCGAATTCTTTTTTGCTTATGTTTGCCATAATACTACAAGAGTTATAGACATTTATTACTAAACATTTTACAAAATGTAAATAAATATGGTATCATATTCATTCATAATATACGTAAACTTTAATAATGTACGTGCCCTTTTATATAAATATGTATTCATTCATTTCAATATTATTAAAATTAAATGTGCACCTGTGTAAATTATACTATCGGTACTAGTAATAAGGATTTCTCAACTCTTAAGATTCAGTTTAATTTTATTTTTAGAATTCAACCTATTTTATTTTTTATACTCCTTCGGTTTTCATCTTCATTGCTCCATGTTATTTCAGAACTACTCATTATGTAGTACAAGTATTAACTAATACGTAGTACATAGTATTAGGGAGTAATGAATTTCATCTAGTTTAAAATTAAACAATCGCCTCTTGGACAGGTTATTATATTTGTTTTCTTATGACCCGTGAATATACTTCGTAAAACACACATGCAGCAGGTTGACAACTGTCCAGTGTACTAATAAAGTCTGTATACTTCTCGATTTAAGACCCGTGAATATCCATCTCTAACATAAATTGGAACTCATACTCCACCGCCTGCTATTTTATCATCTCATTTCTTCCTACATTGGCCGACTCTTTCCTTAAGTCAATACTTATATCACAGAAATTTGAAATTTCAATTTTAGTTCTCTATCTTTCATTCTATCACGTACTCCTTATAAACAATATCCAACCACTATTCTATTTATATTTCTCATTTTTCAACTTCTGTATTACTGGGTATTCTATGGTGGAGTATTATGACTTATCTTTCGTAATTAAGTCAATTTTCTCTTCTCCTGTTAGAGTTTTATCAAAATTGATTGAAGAAATCAAACTGTTCAGAGGTATGTTATCTATATTTTCTTTCCGTATATGATAGAAAATTTATTTAAAACATAGAATAAATTTCAGGTTTGAATACTAAAAGAAGATAATAAATATCGATGCTAATACCTGTAGGAGATGATGATTTCTTGAAGAGTTTTGAGCAGTTTCGTGCTGATAACGTGTTGTAAAATGAAGAAGATGAAGACTTAAATAAAGAGATAGATATATTGATAAAAAACCTCTAAATCACTTCTTCTTAATATAACTGATAATTTCTGAGTTTCTAAGTACATTTACAAGGCATCACCAAACCCCTATTTATACTGATGGAGCTTGGTGATGAATCATCAAAGAATCATTCTACATAATATGCTGGCAACATTAAACCTAGCCATCTGTTTATTACAAGGATGGAAATTGGATTAGTGTCCTGATGACAAGGATGAACAATTCACACTTGTCATTCTCAGGAATTTACAACAAAAAGAACGTAACACTTGACATTCTATCTTAATACAAGATCCACCCTACGTATTCAATTCTATTATGGAGTATATATATACGTAGTACTACTACACTACTACGTATTAAACTACTACGTATTTATCTTTGCGCTTAAATTGATACATACATATACTTCTAGACTAAGTAATGGAGCAACTAACTCGCTCAAATATTTACGTATGAGAAGAAAAAATATACTCATAGGAATAGAGATGATCCAGATGTCACCCGCAACAAGCACTTTAGTTTTGCTTGTGCGCATCAACGACTAACAAGATAGTGAGTAGTGACCTCATTTTCACACTTTACCCGTGAAGACATAAAGTTTGAGCGTTCTCCAAGAAATTTTGAAAATATGATCCACTACTAATATTTGTATAACTATGAGCTTGTTTGATTACATTGAAAATGATTGAACCCGGTTGAATGTGTTGATCGAAACGTAACTAATGAAGCTTTTATTGAAGTTGTTGAATTGACTGAACCTACCGTATTATTGAAAAATTAAATTTAAAATATATTTCATCAATGAAATAAAAAGAAAAATATAAAAATAACTAAAATGACATTGTACAACAACTTCAGTAAAACTATGTACAAGTTTGAAAACTACATTTAAAATTTAGAATTTGATTAAAATAAGACAAAAGTATTGTCAAAGTTCTAAAATAGGATCCAATAAGTTCTCTTCCTAAAACCAGACTTAGGACGTTTTCTTTTGGACTGAAATTTGTTGGTCTGGTCTGATCTGATCTGGTCTCTGTGCATTTTATAACTTCGGAAGTCTGGTCTGGTCCGGAAAACAGTCCAAAAGAAAATATCCTTACTTAATCCTAATAAAAGAATAAGTAAACTAAAATTTCAAAATATGCATGCATAAATCTATTTGGAGATTTTTTATGTATGTTGCGCGTCCTGCCTGTATACATCGATCTTAAGTCACGAAATAAAAAAGGTGGAATCTTAGGCATGAATACATTCTAGAGTACTGCACCTTTCTGATTAGGATAGTGTAAAGTTAGATGCATGGCCGTTTCGTGCAATATGATGCCCATCCACTTTGTGTGTGTATATATATGCGCACACACATATATATGCAAAAACGTAATTGCAAGATCGATGCATTAATTTAAGTAATTAATAATTAAGCTAGATATATATTGGCAGTAACATAAATAAGGGGCGGGGAGCGGCGGCGGCATATCTATTCATGGCGGAGAATAATTTGCAGATTGTTCCGGTGGGGACATCATCCAGCATAAGGAAAGTGGAAGCGCAATATGTAGAAATGATGGTTCCTCTCTATTCTCACGGATGCGTGAGGAAGGTCAAGAACGCCTTATCCCATATTAGAGGTACGCATTGGCATATTGGGGACAATTTAGGCACTAGTCCAGCTCAAATTTTAAAAATATCAAAAATAATAATACGTGTAAAATTTCTTGTGTTAAATATTTCCAAAAATTTGGGTTTTCATTATTTTGGCATTGGTTTTTAAAGTGATGTCACGTTTTCTTGTTTATTCTAGCATTTGAGCGGGTTTCATGATGTACATATTTGACTCTTAAGTAACAAAATTACATTTTGAGATTGGAAGCTGAATGGGGAATGTGTTTCCAATAAACAGAGACAATTTTTCATTAATTATATACCACGGAGTAGCATATCTAGTTATGAGCAATGAGTCTTATATATGATCAATTTGAAATATTAGAAGAATATGTTTGAATATTAATTGGAATGAGCTTGAACTGCTCATAGATTTAAATTATAAATTCAATCCCCGAGGCCACCCGGCCAATTTGCTCATTGATGTAATGGTACATCTAGTTTCTTCAATTGTGGAGGATGATCCTCATCGATCTTAATATTCACAATAATTTTTGCAGCGTACTCATCTTGTATGGAATAACATTTCATAAGAGTGTACAAAAAAATAAGGCTTATGGTACACAATAAATGGATGAAATGGTGCAGGAATATACTCGGTGAATGTGGAATTTAAAGAGCAGAAGGTGACAGTGTGGGGGATATGCAACAAATATGATGTTTTGTCAACAATTAGGAAAAAGAGGAAAGATGCTCGCTTTTGGAATCCTGAAGACAACGACGACGATGTTGAACCAGAAGGAGGCGAGGAAGAACAAGTGTTATCGCAGTCATTGATGACGAAAGTATCATCACCATTTCTAAAACGTCGTCGTTCGGCCCAACCTCTGGCCCTGCTTAGGACTCGCTCGCTATTGAGCTGGAAATTATCTCTGAAAAGGGCTTTTTCGAGGAGTCACTCATTTTAAATATGTCATGAATGCGCATTGTTTAATAATGTACATTTAAATGAGTTCTGTTTGTTTGTACTTAATATTTATAATCAATATTTGGACTAAGATGCATTTATGTAGTATTATATACGTTGCACGAAGTAATAATCTATTATACTTGCAGCAAATTGTGGGATGGGAAGACTAAAAAAGTGTAATATTGCTAGATATAAGTGACAAGTTTTGTGCCTCGCAGTGAAATACACTCCCTTTTTCAATCATTTTATGTACACTTTCAATCTAACTAGTTTTGTACCCGGGCGTTGCCCCGGGACAATTTGCGTATAATATATATTTTTAGTTTTCATATTGTATGTTTATAGTATTTTACTGTATAAAGTTACTAATTCCTATTCGTACGTAAAGCACCAGGATGTGTATTTATGATAATAATAATAATAATACAGAGTAATAAAGATCATACATTTTGTAACATCGTGATATGTCTAAGAGCCCGTTTGGTGACCTCCTTTTTCGGCTCCTTTTTCGGCTTATTAGGGTTATCAGCCAGTTTTTTCACCAAACATGTAATTTTTTATTTCGCGCACCGAATTTTGTAATAAGCAGAAAAAGTAAGGTTGGTGTTGTTTTTCT